>CM066035.1:282947602-284180727 GCA_033557465.1 Ichthyophis bannanicus
TCTCCACCCCAATCTGGGGCCCCTGTCACTAACAGCATGGCAGCTGGATGGGTTGCCCTAGTGCCCTTCAACCTCTCCATGGCCTCTCGTGAGAACTCCATGAGAAACGTCTACGTCTTCAAGTAGCGCAGATTCTCCATATCTTGTGCAGAGCAATGGGTTGACCTGTTCTCCTGCCAGTTGCACACGGTGCTGCAGTATTTGCTACTTCTCCAGGACCAAGCAGGAAGTCAGTCCTCACATATGGGTGAAGTTGGCGCCGACGGAGCCCCCATGCGGAGCATTTCCCCAGCTTTCAAAGAAAGCCTTTGGGACTGCAGCGCGCATGCGCGGTCCCCTTCCCGCCCAAGGGTGCCATCTTGCTCAGCCTTCTTTTTTCCGTGGAGCCCGACGGACGTGTTTCGTTTTCACTCGAGGAAAAAGTGGATTTTGTTCTGTGTTTGACCCGTTTCTTCGTTTCGACGCCGGTTTCCCTTTCCCGCCTGGGCCCGATACATTGGTATCGGGCCCGGTCTTCTTTTTCGGTTCTTGTCCTTAGTGACTAGCTTTGGCGCCATTTTTCTTTTTTCACTGGCAGCCCTGTCTTTTGACCTCGCAGGGGCCCTTTTTCCCCCGATGGCTGCCAGCGGGTTTAAAAAGTGTGATCGGTGTAAGAAGCTTATGTCTCTCACCGACACACATGACTGCTGCCTCCGGTGCCTCAAACCCGATCATGAACCGATGATCTGTGGTCCGTGTGGGAAGATGTCCTCGAAGGCATTGAGGAGTCGGCAGCACCAAAAGGAAAGAATCTTCTCTGACTCCGCGTCCGGACGGGCCCGGACTTAGTCAGAGGCCTCGATGTCTCGGGACTCCGGCCCCGAGCAACGCCGAGGTTCCTCTGAGAGGGGTCTCCCTCGCAGGAACATTGCAGGAAGAAAAAACCCACGAGGGCGGCATCGGTGGACGCACTTGGCTCCTCGAGGGCCAAGTTGCATAGCCCCGCGCGCTGTCCCGGGTCTTCGGAGTCGGAGAGGCCTGCAAAACAACCTTGTGTGGAGATGGAGTCCCCGGGCCACGTGAGTACTGTAGTCCTCGTGGACTCTCCTCCAGGGGAGCCGACGTTGGGCCCGACGCCATCGGGGCCCGAGTCGGGGGCTGCTGAGTCTCCTGAGCTCAGATTCAGGTTGACGGCCTTGGAGAGCAGCTTGGCTGCCTTCATGGAACAGCAGCGGGCACTGATCGCCGGTCTCACCGGTGCATCTGCCCCGACCACCGGGACATCAACGTCCAAGTTGATCCCGGAGGCTGAGCCGATCCTCGAGTCCATGCGTGCTCGAGTCGATCCTCGGCCAAGGTCCCCCTCGGCTTCCCGTTCGGGACCGAGGTCGTCGACGCCGGTGCCCTCGGCGTTGGGGCGGATGGCATCGGTGCCTGCCCAACCGGAGCCACTCAATTCCTCTTCCGAAGAGTCCGGCTGGGAAACGGAGGACAAGGAGTCACCCGACACCTTTCAGACTCAGTGTGTCCAATCGGACTCATCGGAGTCCAAGCCTCGGAGACGGTCCCCACCGGAGGATAACCGGTTCTCAGACCTCATGCGGGATATGGCCAAGGCCTTGGCCTTCCCCGCGGATCCCGAGGAGGAGGCTCGAGCCGAGGAGCTCGAGGCCCTCCAGTATGACTCTCCCCCAAAGGAGGCCTTTACTGTACCTGTTCCTCCGATGCTGGAACGGCTGCTCTTACGCATGTGGGAGGCGCCGGCCTCGATGCCGGTTTTGAGCAAGTGGGTCGATTCCATCTATCGAGTCCGCAAGAGCCCCGGGTTCCAAAAGGCACAATTACCACATCACTCCATGGTTGTGGAATCGGCCATGCATCGTCTGAAGAGTCAGAAGATGCACTCCTTGGTGCCTCCCGGCCGGGAGGCCCAGAACCTGGATGCCCTCGGTAAGAAGTGCTTCCAGGGCTCTATGCTTGCTTGCCATGTCCAGACCTACCAGTTGTACATGGGCATGTACCTTCGAGACCTGGCAAAGAAGATTGCTGGGTTCTCTGCTGGTCTCTCCGAGGAACCTTTGCAGGGGTTCAATGCTCTGTCCTTGGGTATTCGTGAGTGCTCGAAGTTTATCTCTCGAGCAGCCTACGATGGCTTCGAGGCCTCGGCCCGGGTAGCTGCGGCTGGCATCGGTGCATGCCGTCAGGCCTGGCTACAGTCATCGGACCTCGAGCCATGGGTGCAGGACAAGTTGGTTGATGTCCCTTGCTGAGGTGAAAACCTCTTTGGCAAGCCTATGGCTGACAAGGCTGCAGAACTCGAGACCGAGACTCTTACCCGGACAAGGCTGTCCAGAAAAACCTCTGCCCCTTCTCAGAAGAAGAAGGGCTCGGGGAAAAATAACTTTTACCCGAGGAAGTCATCTTCCTGTAAACAGTACCCTCATTTTCAGGCCTCTGTAGCTCCCCAACAGGGTCAGCAGGCCAAGGGGCAGGGACATGGGCCCCGTAGGCAGAAAGCCCCCAAGCCACCAGCTCCGGCTCGTACACAGCAGGGAGCGGTGTTTTGACTCCAGTGGCATAGCCGCCTCTCCTCAGCTGGCGCCTATCAGCACTGGAGGCCGGCTGGCCCTGTACGCCCACAGGTTTTCAGCCGTCACAAGGGATACCTGGGTTCTCAGTATAGTCCAGAAGGGCTATCTCCTCCACTTCCACCAGGTACCCCCCTCCTATTTTCCAGGGGAGCCTCCCAGACTTCCTCTGCACAGGAACTTACTCCTGTGGGAGTTGGCAAGTCTTCTAAAGGAACAGGCAGTGGAACTGGTGCCCCACCACCTGAGAGGTCACAGCTTCTATTCCAGGTACTTCCTGGTACCAAAAAGGACAGGAGGCCTCAGGCCCATCCTAGACTTGCGAAATCTAAACAAGTTCCTGGAGAGGGAAAAGTTCAAGATGCTTACCCTTGGAATCCTGCTGCCCTACCTCCAGCAGGGAGATTGGCTATGCTCCTTAGACCTAAAGGATGCTTATACTCACATCCTTATTCATCCAGATCACAGACATTATCTCAGATTTGTAGTGGGAGGAAACCACTATCAGTACAGAGTACTGCCTCTTGGCCTTACATCCGCCCCCAGGGTATTCACCAAGTGCCTGGCGGTGGTAGCGGCCTACCTCAGAGTTCAAGGCCTCTTTGTCTTTCCATACCTGGACGATTGGCTCATCAGGGGTCAATCCCCGCAAGAGGCCAATCAAGCCACCCTTCGCACTGTCGCTCTCCTTCAGCACCTGGGGTTTGTTATAAACTTCGCAAAGTCCAGTTTGCAGCCCTCCCAGAACATGGAGTTCATAGGAGCTCGGCTGGACACCTTTCAGGCAAAGGCCTTTCTACCAGTGGACAGGGCCCACAGATTGATGGATCTAGCCAGGCTATTCCACAGCAATTCTCTGGTCTCCGCCAGACAATTCCTAACGCTCTTAGGCCACTTGGCATCCACGGTCCATGTAACTCCAAATGCCTGTCTAAACATGAGGCCAGCTCAATGGGGCCTCAGGACTCAGTGGCACCAAGCCACAGGACGCCTCACAGACAAAGTGAGGGTGTCCAACCTACTCCAGTCTTCTCTGCAGTGGTGGCTTCATCTTCCCAATCTGGTGCAAGGGGTGCCTTTTCGAGCACCTCCACACTCTCAGGTATTGACAACTGATGCTTCTCTTCAAGGTTGTGATGCACATTGCCAAGGAGCAAGGCCTGTGGTCTCCTTGGGAGGCCGCAAAGCAGATTAATCTCTCAGAACTGAGAGCTATCCGCTTAGCCCTGAGAACTTTCTCCCATCTCATCTCTCGCCAGTCCGTCTTGGTTCAGACGGACAATCAAGTTGCTATGTTCTATGTGAACAAACAAGGGGGCACAGGGTCCCGCCTTCTATGTCAGGAAGCGCAGAAACTGTGCTCCTGGGCAGTCAATCATGGCATTCTTCTCAAAGCGGTCTATCTTCCAGGTCAGGAAAATTACCTGGCAGACAGATTGAGCAGGATCCTGCAGCCGCACGAGTGGCAGTTGAATCCTCTAGTGGTTCAACAGATCTTCCTGAGATGGGGTCTTCCAACCATGGATCTCTTTGCCAGTCCTCTGAACCGTCAACTTCCCAGGTTCTGCTCCAGGCAACCGCATCCTCTCAGAGTAGCAGTGGATGCGTTTCTCATTCCATGGTCTACAGGCTTTCTCTATGCGTTTCCTCCCACGCCTCTAGTGTCCAAGACACTATTCAAGGTGATCAGGGACAAGACCTCGCTAATCCTGGTGACCCCCAGGTGGCCAAGGCAACCCTGGTTCCCACTTCTTTTGCAACTAGCAGTGGACACTCTTCTTCCTCTGGGGATGGAACCCGATCTCCTGTCTCAGGAGCAGGGATCTCTCTTACACCCCAATCTCCAGTCCCTCAATTTGATGGCCTGGCTGCTGAAAGGGTAGTTCTAGCGCCTTTACTATTGCTTAGGGAAGTGGAGGACGTATTCTTGGTCTCTAGGAGGCAGTCCACCAGAAAGTCTTATGCCCTTAAGTGGCGTAGATTCTCTACCTGGTGTACTCAACACAACGAGAACCCTTTCTCGTGTCTGGTACCAGTGGTGCTGCAATATTTGCTTCACTTGTCCAACTTAGGCCTTAAGTCCAATTCTGTGAGAGTTCATCTTAGTGCTCTTTCAGCACACCACTCCCCAATAGAGGGACAATCTCTCTCAAGCCATCCTTTAGTTGCTCGCTTCCTCAGAGGCCTGCTTTTGCTTAAGCCTCCAGTGCGTCCACCTGCCCCTGAATGGGATCTCAATGTGGTTTTGCCACGGCTTACTTGCCCACCATTTGAACCTATGGCTACTTGCCCTCTGCGTTTTCTTTCCCGGAAAGCGTTGTTTCTGGTAGCCCTTACTTCAGCGAGGCGAGTGCGTGAGCTTCAGGCTCTAGTATCAGATGCACCTTATACTAGATTCTATAGGAACAGGGTAGTCTTATGGACTCACCCTAAGTTCTTTCCTGAGGTTGTCGCCTCCTTCCACCTCAATCAGGAAGTGGTTCTTCCGACTTTCTTTCCCAGGCCGCATGCCAGCCGGGCTGAGATGGTCTTGCATACCCTGGACTGTAGGAGGGTGTTGTCCTTCTACCTTGACCGTATGCAGGAGCACCGGAGGGCTGTTCAGCTCTTCGTCTCTTTTGACCCCAATAAGTTGGGGTTGGCTGTCTCCAAGCGTACTTTGTCCATTTGGGTAGCCGACTGTATCGCCTGGGCTTACAGGGCAGCTGGCCTCTCGTTACAGGGTCGAGTTACGGCTCACCGTGTTAGGGCGAAGGCTGCGTCAGTGGCTCATCTCCGCTCTGTTCCGTTGGCAGACATCTGCCGAGCCGCTACTTGATCTTCAAGCCAGACTTTTGCAGCCCACTACTGCTTTGAGAGGGAGTCCCGCAGGGATAGTGCTTTCGGGCAGGCGGTACTCCATAATCTCTTTGGGGTTTAGGCAATTCCTATCTTCCGGCCCTGTTGTTGGTCTACCGTTCGGGGGCGTTATCAGAGAAAATTATTTTCTTGCATGCTGGGGCTCTAGAGGGAGCTCATTTTTCAGCTTGGGGTCTCCAGTAGCCTTAAGCTGGGGAGTCCCATATGTGAGGACAGACTTCCTGCTTGGTCCTGGAGAAAGAGTAGTTACTCACCTGTAACAGGTGTTCTCCAGGAACAGCAGGAATCAGTCCTCACAACCCTCCCTCCTCCCCTTGGAGTTGCAGTCATATGCTTTATTTTGTTATTTTTGTTGTCTTTTAGCTATGTCATCAGACTGAGCAAGATGGCACCCTTGGGCGGGAAGGGGACCGTGCATGCTCGCTACATTCCCAAAGGCTTTCTTTGAAAGCTGGGGAAATGCTCCGCACGGGGGCTCCGCCGACGTCACCCATATGTGAGGACTGATTCCTGCTGCTCCTGGAGAACACCTGTTACAGGTGAGTAACTACTCTATCTCTTGCAAACCGGACTCAAGTCCAACTTGGTCAGAGTATACCTGAGCGCACTCTTCATGCACCATCACTCCGTAGAGGGCAAACCTCTTTTCGTGCAGCCCCTCATTACTCGATTTATATGGGGCTTGCTGCTCTCTAAGCCTCCATCCAGCCACCTCCAGCGGAATGGGACCTCAGTGCGGTTTCAACTCAGCTTACCAAGACACCTTTCGAACCTTTGGCTACCTGCCATTTGCATTATCTATCTTGGAAGGTTATATTCCTGGTGGCGCTCACCTCTGCCTGAAGAGTCAGCGAGCTTCGCACCCACCCAAAATTCCTTCCAAAGGTGTTATCCACCTTCCGCCTTAACCAGGATGTAGTGCTCCCTACCTTCTTTCCATGGCCCTATGCTGAAAAGGCGGCAGCTCTTCTCCATTCTCTGGACTATAAAAGGGCCCTCTCCTCTTACCTGCAGCGTTCCCAGGGCCACTGCAAAGTCTCATAGCTTTTTGTGTCATACGAACCCATTCGACTGGGGGAGGCAGTGACCAAACGGACCCTGTCCTCCTGGGTGGTGGACTGCATCGCCTTTACCCACGATCAGGCTGGGCTGTCGGAGTGTGGGTCACGGCGCACAACATCAGGAATATGGTGACCTCGATTGCAGACATCTGCCAGGCCACCACCTGGTCCTCATTCCACACCTTTGCAGCTCACTACTGCCTGGTGAGGGAGTCCTGATGGCACAGTGCCTTCGGCCAGGCTGTACTCTGTAATCTGTTTGGTGTTTAGGCAACTCTTACCCGTCAACACTTCTTGTTCAGGCTACCGGAGCCTTGGTTCTCCGGGAACAAGCAGGAATTCAGTCCTCACATATGGGTGACATTGGCACCGATGGAGCCCTCGCGGAAGCATCCCCCTAGCTTTCAAAGAAAGCCTTTGGGAGGTGCCACCACGCATGTGTGGTCCCCTTCCTGCCCAAGGGTGCCATCTTGCTCAGTCTCCTTTTTTCTGCGGAGCCCTTCAGATGTTTTTCTCGTTTGTCCCCGGAAAAAGATTCTTTTTTTTTTCTCCGAGTTTCATACTCACCTCCGGTATCGCACCGGTACTCTTCCTGCTACTCGACCTTGTTGCCTCGGCGTCGAGTTTTGGTCTATTTTTGTAGTTTTCTCGTTCTTTCATTCTCTAGCATTTTCGCGCCTTTTTTCTTTTCCAACTGGCAGCCCAGTGAGGCTTCGACTTAGGGGTACTTTTTTCCCCTATGGCTACCAGTGGCTTTAAGAAGTGTGATTGGTGCTCAAAAATCGTCTTTGACCGACACATACGACTGCTGTCTCTGCTGCCATGGGCCAGAACATGACCCAGCAGCCTGCTATCTCTGCCAAAGGATATCCAGCAAGGCCCTCAACAGCCGCCAGCAGCAGCATGATAAATGTTTCCCCTGAGTCCCCGGTGCCTACGAAGGCCGAGGCCTCGTGTGAAGCCGTGATGCCTCGGTCGGAACCCTCCGAGCTTGAGCCCCGTTGTGGATACTAAGAAAGGGGGTCACCCTCGAGGGAGCCCAGAAAGAAGAAAAAACCCTCAAAGGCAGCATCCTTGAATGGTTCCAACCGGCTGGGTGCCCCCTGGGCCCAGTCCCGCAGTCCAAGACGCTCGTCCGAGGCCTCTGAGTAGGAGCAGCCTGTGAAGGTCCCTTAACTCGACCTCGGACTGGCCTCGGTCCCCAGACACTATCCCTCATCAAGGATTCCCCTCGGTGCCCGCACCGAAGGCTGCAGAACCTTCTGGCCTGGAGTCTAGAATGGCGGCCCTGGAGCGCATTTTGTCTGTCTTAATGGACCAGCAGCAGGTGCTGTTGTCCAGTACGACTGGTTCGTCCGCCCCGACCACGGGGCCCTCGATGTCTAAGACTTCCCAGGAGACCAAGCTGATCCTCTAGGTCCTTCAGCCTCAAGGCGATCCTCAGCCAAGGTCGCAATCCGATTCCCGCTCGACGGGACCACGATCATCCCTGGCTAGTGTGCTGGTCATCGCCTGCGGAGCATCGGCAGCCCCGAGGCCCATGGAGCAGCCCCCCCTATGATTCCTCATTGGACTACTCCAAGTGGGAGAAGGATGAGGAGTCCCCTGACACCCATCGCCACTGCAATGTCCTATCCGACTCTCCCATCTCGGAGCCTCGATGGCAGTCCCTGCCACGGAGGTTATGGGCTTCCCTGATTTCATCAAGAATATGTCAAAGGCCCTGGTGTTCCCTACGGAGTCAGAGGAGGACCCTCGGGCAGATGAGCTGGAAATCCACGAGTACGAGGCTCCTCCAAGGGAATCGCTCATGGTGCCATTCCTCCCATCCTGGAATGGCTGATGCTCCGGATGTGGGAGACACCGGCATTGGTACCAGTGGTGAGCAAATGGCTCAACTTGATGTATCGAGTCCGCTGGAGCCCTGGCTTCCAGAAATCACAGCTGCCACAAAACTCCATGGTGGTGTAGTTGGCCATGCGCCGGCTGAAAAACCAGAAGACACACTCCTCGGTGCCCCCCGGCAAGGAGCCCACACCCTGGATGCCCTCATCGGCCGCATCCAGGCCTACTAGCTGTACATGGGTATGTACCTGAGAGATCTGGCGAAGGAACTCGCCATGTTCTCAGCTTGTCTCTTTGAGTAACTCTTGCAGCAGTTCAAGAACCTGGCCAAAGCAGTCCGTGAGTGCTCCAAATTCATGTCTCGCACGTCCTATGACGGGTTTGAGTTGGCGGCTCGAGTAGCAGTGGCGGGCATCGGTGCACGGTGCAAAACTTGGCTACAGTCCGACCTCGAGCAGTGGGTTCAGGACAAATTGGTTGATTTCCCCTGCCAAGGAGAGAACCTCTTTGGCAAACCCATGACTGACAAGACTGCCGAGCTAGAGACTGAGTTTGTGATGAGGACCAGGCTCTCTAAGAAGACCGCTGTCCCTCCTCAACGGAAGGACTTGGGTAAAAAGTCCTTCTACCAGAGGAAGGGGGCTGATTACAGAAACTACCCACCTTTTCAGGCCTCCCCAGCTCCCCAACAGGGTCAGCAGGCCAAGGGACATGAGCATGGCCCTTGTAAGCAGAAGACTTCAAAACCTCAGGCACCGGCTCCAGCCCAACCAGGGGGGAGTTTTTAACTCCTTGAGTGTAGCCTATCTGCCCCGAGGAGATCAGCCCACAGGGGGACATCTGGCTCACTATGCCAGAAGGTGACTGACCATCACCACCTATTCCTGGGCACTTCGAGTGGTCAGGGAGGGTTACCTCCTTCACCAGACTCAGACACCTCATTTTCTGGGAGAGCCCCTCAGGTCGCCTTTTCACCGGGACATTCTACTGAAGACGTTGTCAGGTCTTCTCAAGAACAGTGCAGTGGAACAGTGCCCCACCACCTCATGGGCAAGTGGTTCTGCTCCAGGTACTTCCTTGTGCCAAAAAGAACAGGGGGCTTAAGGCCCATCCTCGACCTGCGCAGCCTCAACAAATTCCTGGTGAGGGAGAAGTTCAAGATGCTCTCCCTTGGAACATTGCTGCCCTACCTCCAGCAGGGAGATTGGCTATGCTCCTTAGACCTCAAGGATGCCTATACCCACATCCTCATTCACCCCAACCACAGGCATAGTAGGGGGCAGGCACTTCCACTTGGCCTCTGCCCCAAGGGTCTTCATAAAATGCCTTGCAGTCATGGCCACCTTCCTCCATCTCCAAGGGGTCTTCGTCTTCCCCATCTGGACGACTGGCTCCTAAAGGGAGGCACGTCCTCAGAGGTTCAGCAAGCCAGCGTATGCATCATCCAGGTTCTGCAGCACTTTGGTTTTGTTATAAACTACCCCAGGTCTCACCTGCTCCCGGCACCTGCTCCCGGCACTTGGAGTTCATCGGTACAAATCCTGACACCCTCCAGTCAAAGGCCTTCCTGCCCAGGGACCTGGCTGACCGTCTCAGGACTCTGGCACGAGACATACAGTACTGTTCCTCTGTACCCGCTCGACAACTTCTGCGCCTTTTTGGGCACATGGTCTCCATGGTCCACGTTACACCAGACGCTCACCTTCACATTAAGGCGGCCCAGTGGTGTCTCCTGGACCAGTGGTCTCAGGCCACGGGACGCCTCCGCAACAGAGTCTCTGTAATCCGTCATCTGGCAGACTCCCTGGTCTGGTAGCAGTCTTTCCAGCATCTTGAGGAGGGCATGCTCTTTCAGGTCATGAACCCCTCCAAGGTCCTCACCATGGACATATCCATCCTTGGCTGGGGAGCCCACTACGGGGAGCTCATAGAAACATAGAAACAGGCTCGCATCCAGGGCAACTGGTCACCAGGCGAGAGCACCCAGCAGATCAATCTCCTGTTTCTGCAGGCCAGCGACCTTTCTGCCACCATCTGCATCACCAGCCAGTGCTGGTCCAGATGACAACCAGATGGCAATGTTCTATGTGAACAAATGGAAGTACGGGGTCTCGTGCCCTCTGGCAGGAGGCAGTGATCCTCCGTTCATATGCAATCCAACAGGGTATCCTCCTGTGGGCAGTAGTGTACCTACCAGGACAGAACAACCTTCTGGCCGACAGGCTGAGCAGAGTCCTCCAGCCACACAAGTGGCAGCTGGACCCCAGGGCGGCTTTTCTAGATCTGGGGGAAACGCATGATGAGACCTGTTCACCAGCCTGGACAACTTCCAGTTGACCCACTTCTGCTCCCGGCAGGCCCACCTCTCCAGGGTGGTGGCAGACGCGTTCCTCATCTCATGGTCAGAGGGCCTCATGTACGTCTTCCCTCCCACGCCGCTGATTGCCAAAACCTTGTTCAGGACCCTTGCTCATCCTGATAGCCCCCCTGTGGCCCAGGCTACTGTGGTTCCTGTTGGTCCTCCATTTAACGGTGGAGACCCCCATCCCCTTGGGGACCTCTCTAGGACTCCTGTCTCAGGAGGGGGACTCTTTTCTGCACCCAAACCTGGGGTCCCTGTCGCTGACAGCGTGGCTGCTGAAAGGGTGACTGGCCCCTTTCAACCTCTCGGTTGAGATGGAAGAGATTCTGCTGGCTTCTTGTAAGGCCTCTACTAGGAAGGCTTATGCCCTCAAGTGGCGTAGGTTTCTTCCTTGTGTGCCGAGCACGGGGCTGGTCCAGTGGGACTGTTACAGTATCTTTTTCACCTCTCACAATCTGGGCTGAAGTCTAACTCCGTCCGGTTGCACCTTAGGGGCCTGCTCTTATCTAAGCCCCCCTGTTCGCCCTCTGGCAACCGAATGGGACCTCAATGTGGTGTTGAGGCAGCTCTCTCACACACCCTTTGAGCCTCTAGCTACTTGCCACCTTAACTACCTCTCTTGGAAGGTGGCTTTCCTTGTTGCGCTCACCTCAGCTCGCAGAGTTAGCGAGCTTCAGGCCCTAGTGGCAGATGCCTCTTATACCAGGTTCTACAAGAACAGAGTGGTGCTTTGCACACACACCAAATTCCTTCCGAAGATAGTATCGTCCTTCCATCTCATCCAATACTTCCTACCTTCTTTTCCAGACCTCACTCCAGTCGGGCGGAGACAGTCCTTCACACCTTGGACTGTAAGAGGGCTTTGTCATTCTATATCCAACACACTCAGCGCCACCACAAAGCTACCCAGCTTTTCATCTCCTACATCTCCAGTAGGCTGGTGGAGGCAGTGACCATATACCCTGTCCACCTGAGTGTCGGACTGTATCACCCTCGCCTATGAGCAGGCGGGGCTCCTGCTGGAAGGCCGTTTCACGGCGCACCATGTCAGGGCCATGGCGGCCTCTGTAGCAAACCTGCGTTCTGTCCCGATGGTGGACATCTGCCGGGCCACCACCTGGTCTTCAGTCCATACTTTCACAGTCCATTATTGCCTGGAAAGAGCGTCCCGACGGGACAGTGCCTTCAGCCAGGCTATGCTCTGTAACCTTTTTGGGGTTTAGGCAACTCCTACCCTCCGACCCTTCTGTGTTCAGTCTACTGGAGTGCTAGTTTTCGTCGGACAAAGGGTTCTTACTGTGATCTGTGGACATGGACTCTATTGCTGCTGCTTGCGGCTCCCCATGTGGGGACCCCATTTTTTTTGCTATGGGCTTTCGGTAGCCTGTAGCTGGGGATCCCATATGTGAAGACTGACTTTCTGCTTGTTTCCGGAGAAAGCATAGTTACTCATCTGTAACAGGTGTTCTCTGGGGTCAACAGGAATCAGTCCTCACAACCCTCCCTCCTCCCCTTGGAGGTTCCCCTTTACCATCTTTTATTTTTGCTGTCTTTTAGCTATGTCTTCTGACTTAGCAAGATGGCACCATTGTGCGGGAAGGGGACCGTGCATGCGTGGTACCATCTCCCAAAGGCTTTCTTTGAAAGCTGGGGGGATGCTTCTGCGAGGGTCCATCTGTGCCAATGTCACCCATATGTGAGGATTGATTCCTGCTGTCCACGGAGAACACCTGTTACAGGTGAGTAACTATGCTTTCTCCCTGGATATTGGTGTCCTCAGAATCTTCCTCAGATTTGCTTGTGACTGCTCACGGCGGCTGGGCTGTGGTTTTTCTACAGATTCTTGGTAGTCTGTAGCTAGGGAGGTCCCATATGTGAGGACCGACCTTCCTGCCTATTCCTGGAGAAAGTGTAGTTATTCACCTGTAACAGGTGTTCTCCAAGGACAGCAGGAATCAGTCCTCTCAACTCTCCCTCCTCCCGTTGGAGCTGCTATAGAATTTTTGGCCATCTTCTTTTGTCGGCTCTAGCTATGTCATCTGAGTAAGATGGCACCCTTGGGTGGGAAGGACATCACCCATATGTGAGGACTGCTTCCTGCTGTCCCTGGAGAATACCTGTAACAGTTCAGTAACTATACTTTATCGTTCATCACCCTCCAAAAACATTGAGAGCTCAAGGAGATCACTGCAGTACTTTCAAAGTGATCTGTATGTTATTGTTGGCTGTGTACTTCTTTGGATTGTGGTTTACAAATGAGGCCTGGTGAGTCTTCCAGGAAACGGGCCTAATAGGAGATAGTAT
The DNA here is from genome assembly GCA_033557465.1 of Ichthyophis bannanicus. Lineage (NCBI taxonomy): Eukaryota > Metazoa > Chordata > Amphibia > Gymnophiona > Ichthyophiidae > Ichthyophis > Ichthyophis bannanicus. Next base: position 282,960,601 of record CM066035.1, read on the forward strand.
AAAAGATGCTTTTAGATGGAGTATCTCAGGCAATGCCACCTACGTGGCAAAAGGCGTCAGTCAGCAATAAGAGACTTCAGCAGTATTCCTTGATGAGCTCGACTGTGGAGACCCAATGGGTTGAAAAGGAGAAAGCTGGTTTTATAAAGGAAGTGGTGTAAGTTCTACAGATGGACTTTGAATTTCTGGTGTGCATGGGTGTAGACTTGAACTTGTAGTTTCAAAGACTTTGTGAATATAGCGCAAGCTGTAGAGAGGAACTGTGAGTTGGGATTATGCTTAGATGAAAGGGATGTGGCTATTTTGGGATATGAGTGCATGCTTTGGGGCAGTTGGGATCAACTCTATTGTTTTAATGAGCTCTTAGTGTGGTATGGGGGAGGGGGTAATGGGGCATGATTGTTCCGTGAAATTAAGTAATGATTGTGTCATTTGTTTCCTGGGATGATGTCAATTTTTTTAGACCAGTTGGTATATCGGGGTGGATGTTGGGGGTGGATGCTTTGGTGGGGAAGAGGTTATGGGTGGAAGAAGAAAAGTTGAAGCAGATGGGTAAAAAACTAATATTGGTGACGGAGTATTAGGTTTATGATATGTGATGAATTGGGGGGGGATATACGAGTAGAGTTAAGTATGTATGAAGAAAGAAGATGGATGCATGAAAGGAAGTGTGAGAGACTGCAGCATGATTAGTAAGGCTTCAAAAGTTGGAATTTCTTGGACTGTAGCTGGGATTGTGTCCCCAATTAAACAAAAGAATGTGTTGACCTCATATAAGCAGAAAGTGATGTTACATGAGACTTACCTAAATACTTTGGAACATGCTGAACTTAAAAGAGATTAGGTGGTATCTTGTTATGCAGCCTCAGCACCAAATTCTAGGACAGTAGGAGTGATGATATTTGGCACATTTTTTTTCATCTGGCAAAGTAGTGCTTCACAACTATGTTTATTTGTGGATGTAAGTTTTTATCCCGAGTATATGCTAGACAGAGACATTTGCAAAAGCAATTGTGTAACTGTAGAACGTCCCAATGTCTACGCAAAATCCGTTGTACCATCTTCGTTCTATTAGTGAAGGGTAAGACCCCTCACAACTCGCTCCTCAGTAGGAGAAGGATCTGTAGAACTAGAATCGGGAGATAACAACCATTCCCTATGGTTATATAGGGCCTGCTTATAAGCTTTAAGAAGCGCCTGGCTGAGCATGCCTCTCAGATCCGTATTCAGACTCTTTCTGCCCCCTTGGTTCAACATGCTCTTCAGTGTGCCCATGCATTTACTCATTTCACTTGGTGGGCTATTGATCGGGTGCCCCTTCGTTCTATGGGGGAGATCTGTTATCCCGCTTACTAAGGATTGAGCAGCAGTGGATCTTTAGACTTGACACTGTAATGCCACAAGGTCTAAATTTAGAACAAGATTGGCACACCTTTTGCTGAACCTTTTGTGACCTGTTGGGTGGTGCTCACATTTCCATTGCTTTCACCCCCCCTATTGGCTAAGCAGTAACGATGTGTTTAGTAGTGACGTCAGACACCATGTTTTTTAAAAGGCCTCTTCCTCTTCGTCTCTCCGGGCCAGTCCAGGAACAGAAGGGTTGTCAATCCCATTCAGCAGCTGAGGACTGAAAGCTGAAAAGTTTCTCCTGTCAGATCATCTAGCTCCCGCTGACGTCAGCTATTCAGTCTTTCAGTCCTCAGCAGTTGAATAGGACGTGTTGCCTGTTAGGCTCCCGGAGAGGCTTAGAGAACTCAATCGTTAGAAGTTTATTTTTTCACCAGGACTGGGGGTTTTAGGTGTTCTAGCAGAGCATCCTCTCCTTACCAGTTTGCCCTCTTTAAATTTCAACAAAAAAACAAACAAAAAGCTGGCAAAGGTGGTGGCGATCGGGGGCAGAGCCTGCTCACCGCCAAGCTACCATCGCGGCACAGCTCAACCGGGAGACGCTGGGAGCCCCAGATTTTCCTTCCTCTGCTGTTTTTACTGTTCCTCCGTGTCCCGCTGGCAGCGGGAAGTAGGAGTGCAGTCAGTACCGTAGGTTTGGTGCTGGTCAGCGTCCCTGCAGGTCCAGTGAGTGTTGCGGGGCTCTCGGGGGCCGGGGGGGCTTCTGTCGGGCTCTGTTTCTTCAGCCGTCACAGACGTTTCAGCATGAGCGCCTTTTTTGTTTGACGGCGCCGGCGTGTGGACTTCTGTGTGGAGACCGCCGACGACGGGCCGGACCGGGGGAGCTGTCGATCTTGTCTTTCGCGGCAGTGGTAGGTGAGAGAGAGTGCTTGGGGGCTTGATGGACGTGGTTTCGCCGTCGAACGTCGTGGGGGAGGCCTCCAAAGGCAAGCCGATTCTGGCGGGAACGGCGGCCATTTTGTCTTCAGGCACGTCTTCTTCCGCGCCTTCGGGGAAACCTGAGAAAAAGAAGGCGAAGTCCAAAAAGCCCTCCTCTGCTGAGGAGGGGATTAAAGGGCTCTCTGACAGGGTTCCACACAAGGTGGAGTCCTTGTTTTCCCCGGATTTTATTTTGGCTCTTCATAGAGCATACCTGTTGAAGAAAGAGCAGGCTGGCAGCGCAGCTTTATCTCAGCCCTCCTTCCCCCCTCCCCTCTTGGCTGAACCGCAGATGGCAGTTCCAGGTTTGGATCCAGGTGAGGGTACCTCTAAAATGGATAGGCTCCCAGGCAATGGGGCTGATTTCTTGGGGCCCTCACTCTCTGCTACTCCTTTGGGTGAGGAAGGAGAGATCATATCTGAGGCGGATGTGGATTCCTGGTCAGGGGAGTTATTAGAGGGGGAGATTGCTCCGGGGGATGATCCTAATATTTTTCAGGTATTTCGCAAGGAGGAGCTGGGTGCCCTCATTGCGCAGTCGTTAGCAGCGCTTAATATTGTCCCCCCAACGGTCCCGCAGGAGCCCTTGGAGGATCCTTTGTTACAGGGGTTTAAAGTTAACCAGCGGTGTTTTCCGATCCATAGAGTGATCAAGCAAATGATTGAGTCTGAGTGGGAATGCCCGGAGGCGTCCTTGCGTGGTAGTCGGGCTATGGGTCGGCTCTACCCAGTGCCGCAGGAGGAGAAGGACTTGTTGCGCATGCCTAAAGTGGACGCCTTGGTTTCCGCGGTGACGAAGAAGACGACAATTCCGGTGGAAGGTGGCGCGGCCCTCAAGGATCTTCAGGATAGGAAATTGGAGACCATTTTAAAGCAGGTTTTTTATTCCTGTGCACTTGCGCTGCAAGCGTCCGTTTGTGGGGCGTATGTGTTGCGAGCTTCCATCCGTTGGCTCCAGGGAGAGTCGGCGGCTGACAAGGAGGGATCCTTAGGGACAGAAGGGGCAAAGCTGGAGTCCGCTGCCGCTTACTTAGCGGACGCCTTCTACGACTTGGTTTGGATTTCCGCAAAGTCCATGGCATCTGTGGTAGCCGCCCGTAGATTTCTCTGGCTGAGGAATTGGGCAGCGGATTCATCTTCTAAGACTCGGCTCAGTAAACTACCCTATAAAGGTAAGCTACTTTTTGGGGAGGCTCTGGAAAAAATTGTGAAAGATCTAGGAGATTCCAAGGGCGGTCGCCTGCCAGAGGATTGTCCTAAGCCGCCGAGGCCCGGTTCTCAGCTCAGGGGACCAGCCAGAGATACTCACAGGTTTCGAGGTCCTTGCTTTGCACCGTATCAGAGAGGTCGGTTTGGAGCAAGAGGTCAGTCCTTTCGTGGAGCTCGGGGGTTTGGCAGAGGATTCTTGCCCTCTCAGCAAAATGCCTCAAAAAAGCCGCAATGAAGGGCGGCAGGTCCAGGCGGAGGTTCCGGTGGGCGGTCGATTGCAGGGGTTCCTCTCCGTCTGGACTTCCATTACCACGGACCGTTGGGTCCTAGAGATTATCCGCGAAGGTTACGTGTTGGAGTTTGCTCAGCCTCTACCAAACACCTTCGTGAGGTCTCCGTGCGGGTCTCCAGCAAAAAGGAAGGCGGTGCGGGAGACACTTCTGCGGTTGCTGCAGCTCAAGGCGGTTGTACTGGTGCCGCCAGACCAGTGCAGCTTAGGTTGGTACTCGATTTATTTCGTGGTCCCCAAGAAGAAAGGGTCTTTTTGTCCCATCCTCAGTCTAAAACATGTCAATCGCTGTTTGCGGGTGCCTCACTTTCGTATGGAGACTCTGCGCTCCGTGATTCGGGCGGTGCAACCGGGCGAGGTGCTCTCTGCCATAGACCTCACGGAGGCTTACCTTCACATTCCCATCCGAGCAGAGCATCACAAGTTTCTGCGTTTTGCCGTGCCAATGGGACATTTTCAATTTCGGGCTTTACCATTCGGTTTGGCCACGGCTCCTCGGACCTTCACGAAGGTCATGGTGGTAGTGGCAGCTGCTTTGAGGGAAGAGGGGATCCACGTTCACCCCTACCTTGACGATTGGTTAATTCGGGCTCACTCTCAGGCGGAGTCGGTTTCTTCGACGGCTTGGGTGGTGCAGGTCCTGGAGAGTCTCGGTTGGGTGATCAATCTGGCAAAGAGTCAGTTATTGCCGACATGTCGCCTCACTTATTTAGGGGTGTTGTTCGACACCCAGCTGGGTTCAGTGTTCCTTCCCAAAGAACGTGTCCACAAGATTCTACGGCTAGTGCGGGCATTTCTACGTTCGCGGGCTCCCACGGCCTGGAGATATTTACAGCTCCTGGGGTCCATGGTAGCGGCCTTGGATCTGGTCCCGTGGTCCAGGGTTCATATGCGTCCTCTTCAAAGCTTCTTCCTGAGCCAGTGGTCCCCTCAGCTCCATCCCCTGCACTGCAGGTTGCCGTGTCCACAGTCAGTGGCGTCCACTCTTCAGTGGTGGCTAGATCCCACACACCTTCAGGCGGGAGTTCCCCTAAAAGAGCCAGATTGGCTGTTGGTCACTATGGACGCAAGTCTTGGGTGGGGAGCTCATTGTCAGTCTCAGGTGGCGCAAGGCTCCTGGACTGTGGCAGAGAGCAGGTCGCCAATCAATTTGTTAGAGCTCCGAGCGGTGCGGTGGACCTTGTTGGGGTTCCAGAACCTCGTTGTGGGCCGAGCGGTTCGCGTCTTCTTGGACAATCTGGTAACGGTGTCGTATATCAACCGGCAAGGGGGCACGGGCAGTGCCGCCTTGTTGGAGGAGAGTCAGCTTCTGCTGCTCTGGGCGGAGAAACATCTGCTGGCACTGTCGGCGGCGCACGTAGCGGGAAAAAACAATGTGCAGGCCGACTATCTCAGTCGCCATACCCTAGATCCCGGAGAGTGGGAACTGAATGCAGCGGTCTTCCACGACATCGCCGTTTGGTGGGGTCAGCCGGTCATGGACCTGATGGCGACCTTCGCCAATGCCAAGGCGGGTCGATTTTACAGCCGACGCAGGGGGAACATATGTCGGAGGGCCTGGACGGTTTGGTTCAACCCTGGCCGGAGAATGTCTTACTTTATGTGTTCCCGCCGTGGCCGATGATCGGCAGAGTGGTTCAGCGGATTGCGAGTCACGAGGGTACCGTGATTCTCATAGCTCCGGATTGGCCAAGGAGACCGTGGTATGCGGATCTGGTGCGTTTGCTGGTGGAGCGCCCTTGGCGCTTACCCAACCGGGTCAATCTCTTGTATCAGGGTCCGGTCTTAATGCCCCAGGTGGATCGGTTCTTGCTTATGGCTTGGCTATTGAGAGGGAGCGCCTTCGGCGGAGGGGCTACTCCGCAGCAGTGATCACGACTTTGTTGAAGTCAAGGCGTAGGTCCACTTCTCTGGCTTATATTCGCGTGTGGCGGATCTTTGAAACTTGGTGCGCGGAGCGGGGGTTGCGCCCTTTCTCCGTTCCCCTTTCAGCTATTCTCGCCTTCCTTCAAGGGGGGCTAGAGAAGGGTCTGGCGCTTAATACCCTCAGGGTCCAGCTAGCGGCACTGGCGTGCTACAGGGGCAAAGTACAAGGCGTGGCGTTGTCGGCGCATCCGGATGTGCATCGCTTCCTCAGGGCGGCACAGATTATCAGACTGCCCATTCGTTCCGTGATGCCGGCTTGGGATTTGAATTTGGTTTTGGAGGCCTTGACACATCCACCTTTCGAAGCGGGTAATTCCGTTAGTTTGAAGCATCTTTCTTGGAAAACGGTTTTTCTTGTGGCCTTGTGCTCGGCACGTCGGATTTCGGATTTACAGGCTCTTTCTTGTAGAAGCCCGTGTCTTCACTTCTCGGCTGAGAAGGTAGTTTTGCGACCAATTCCGTCCTTTCTCCCTAAGGTGGTGTCAGAGTTTCATGTGAACCAGCCGGTTTCCCTCCCGACTTTCTCGAGCAGGGGAGGAGGGGAGATACCGCGCTCATTGCGGCTCTTGGATCTCGGCCGGGTGCTTAGCAAGTACCTTAAGCGGACGAAGCTGTTTTGGAAATCGGATCGCCTATTCGTGCTCTTTGCAGGTAGACGAAAAGGGCAGGCTGCTTCTAAAGCTTCTATTGCTCGTTGGGTGAAGCGGGCGATAGCGGCAGCATACGAGGTTAGCGGGCGACCGCCTCCTGGGAATGTTAAGGTTCATTCTACCCGGGGGGTGGCGACGTCGTGGGCGGAGTTGGCCTTATTGCCTCCAGTGGATATCTGTCGGGCAGCAACGTGGTCTTCCCTTCACACGTTCGCTAGGCATTATCGCTTGGATGTGCATGCCAGGGAGGATGCGAGAGTTGGGACTGCAGCACTTGTGGCCGGGTTCGCTGGACCCTCCCATGTTTAGGAACTGCTTTGGTACTTCCCTTCTGTTCCTGGACTGGCCCGGAGAGACGAAGAGGAAGAAGAAATTAGGCCTTACCTGCTAATTGTCTTTCCTTGAGTTCTCTCCGGGCCAGTCCAGGACCCACCCTTTGTGGTTGCGAGCTGGCACAAGAACCATACTGCTGGCTGATGTTGCTTCCCTGGGTAGCGGTATGGGAGGAGCAGTGACAACATTCAATGAGTGCAAAATGATAGTGTAAAAACAAAAAAACAAAAAACCTAAATACATACATGAGACAAAAGAGAACAGGAAGGATGCAAAGCTAGATTACATTTAACTTGGAGGTTTTTGTTTGATTTGTACATAGTTCCTCGTTGGGTTTGATCAGTCAGGAGGTTTTTGGAGTTTGTGGGCTGCTTGGACATTAAGTAGACTGAGTAGCTGACGTCAGCGGGAGCTAGATGATCTGACAGGAGAAACTTTTCAGTTTTCAGTCCTCAGCTGCTGAATGGGATTGACAACCTTTCTGTTCCTGGACTGGCCTGGAGAGAACTCAAGGAAAGACAATTAGCAGGTAAGGCCTAATTTCTTCTTTGTTCTTTGGTCCCTTATGCGCACGTTTCATGGCTGCGGTGGACTTTAACCTGAAGCAGGGTCTGGAAAGTTTGATGACCCGAAACGCAGGACTGTGTCGTTCTCTACCACTTCTGATGTTTAATGTTGCAGCGCTTGGGACATAGCTATGTACTTCTTGCTATAAATTTCTTCAGCAGTTAAAAAGGTTTTCTGCACTTTGATTAAAAAGGACACGAACTGCCAGTTAAGGATTCCTTGCCTGGGGTTCAATGTCCGACAAAATTATTTCACTTGGAGAGGTCTATTGATATATGGAAGCTGTATTTTTTGAATAGTATTTTTGATACATTCATACATGCTTCTGGTGGAGAGGAGGTGGTGAGGGATCTGGAAGCGTGTTACGTGGAGATATTAGGGGGTATTTGGGAAGAATAATTTTGGCTTATTTATCTTCCTTTAGGGCAAAATAAGTCCTTTCAATTTTATTTTTTGTTAAAGAAGGGGATATGTTGGCTGGGTTGGAAAAGGCTCCCATGACAGTAGCGGGAGATTTTAATACGGTGGCTGAACAACTAGTGGATATGATCCCTAGTATGAGGATAGGGGAGAAAGATATCAAGCAGGAACGTCGTTAATATTATGTAGGATGGGGAGGACTTTCGATGTGTGATGGGTGCTGCATCTAGTAAATAAAGAATTTACCCATGTTTCCAGGACTCACCCACGCAAAGCAGATTGCAATACATGTTAGTAATTGAGTTTCTCCAGGAACAAGCAAGAAGTCAGTCCTCACATATGGTGACGTCTGTACCAACGGAGCCTGCGCGGAGCATTTCCCCAGCTTTCAAAGAAAGGCTTTGGGACATGATACCACACATGCGTGGTCCCCTTCCCACCCAAGGGTGTCATCTTGCTCAGTCTCCTTTTTTCCATAGAGCCCAACGGACGTTGGTCTAGTTTCCCTGAAAATGTACCTTGTAATATCCTTAAAAATTAGCTGTTCCCGGTTTGCGTACTGATTCCTCTTCCTGCTTCGAGATGGTGCCGGGTCCGGCGCTGTTCTCGGCTCCTTTCCCCATTTTTGATCGAGGCTTGCCTTGATCAGCATTCGCGCCGCTGGGTGTTTCCCACCATGTCCCCCAGTGGGTTCAAAAAATGTGACCACGGCAGTCAAACTGTCAGTCACCGACACCCATGACTGCTGCTTATGCTTCCTGGGACCAGACCATGATAGCACCTCCTGCAACCTGTACCAGGTCATGATGCCTAAAACTAATAAAAAAATGGTTGAAGTTGCAGAAGAAACTGTTCCCAAGATTCAACTCTGCACCGGCCTCCCTGACACCAATCTCCAAGCCCAGCACTTCACATGAGGCCCGAGCATCCTCAGAGTCCCGCAGCGGCGGCTCCTCTGAGAAGACCTTGAACCCCAAGCAAAAGAAGAAAAAATCCCCGAAGTCCATCGAGGTTGCACCGGAGAAACCCAGTAAAACGGCTCGGAGGGAGTTAGGTGACTCAGAGAAGCATCCCACCAAGGTGCTCAGACATGATTCCTCGGCCGGCTGAGACACTGCAAGGTTCCTCGAGACTGTAGTCCTTGTGGAGGGCACACTCAGTGCTGGGCCTGAGATCCTCTGTGCCCGCGCCGAAAGCTGCAGAGTCTTCTGGCTTGGAATCCAGAATGGCAGCCATGGAGCAGACCATCACTGCTATCCTGGCCATGCTGCAGGTAATGATGACTGGTTCATCTGCATCATCAGCCTCGATAGACCCTGGCCATCGAGCCAAGCTCCGAGCACCACTGACCTCGGGTAAGCCCTCGGCCCCAGTTGAGGTCCCAGTCCTGGTCCCGTTCCTTGGAATCTGGTCCTCTCCGGCCAGTTTCTGAGACTCGGACCCCAGGTTCTCGGGAGGCCCCTGGCCCTTCTGCGCAGGCCTCAAGGCAAAGAGTCGTAGGGCCTTAGACTCGTCTTCCCCTCTTGACTCCAAGTGGGATACCGATGACGAGGCCTCTCCAGAAACTAGATGGCACCAAGACAGCCCCTTGGACCGTCTCCCCCAGCGCCATTCTTCACAGAGGACATGGCCTTCCACGACTTTTTCATGGATATTACCAGAGTCTTCTAGGTGCAAACCGAGGCGGAGGAGGACCCATGCACCGAGGAACTGGAGATACTCTAGTTCGAGTCTCCACCCAAGGAAACTCTCACAGTGCCGGTATAGCTGATCCTTGAGTGGCTACTGTTACGAATGTGGGAGACCCCAGCGTTGGTGCTGGTGGTCATCTGATGCCATGATGCCATATACCGTGTCAGGAAGGAACCTGGGTTCCACAAGCCCCAACTCCCACATAATTCCATGGTGGTTGAGTTAACCATGCAGAAACTCAAAAGCCAGAAGACTTACTCTTCTGTCCCCTCCGGAAAAGATGCCCTTGACGCCTTTGGGCACAAGTGTTTCCAGGGCTTGATGCTGGGTTGTCGATTCCAGGTCTATGAGCTATACATAAGCATGTATCTGAAGGCCCTGACCCAGGAGTTGTCCGGCTTCTCAGCAGTGCTGGCCAGGGAACCTCTCCAGCGGTTCCAAGCTCTGACCTCTGGGATCAAGGACTGCTCAAATTAATCTCCCAGGTAGCCTACAACAGATTCGAGTCAGCAGCCCGAGTAGCAGCGGCCTGCATTGGGGCTTGAGTCCACTGTAAGCCGAGGCACCATTGGGCTATCCGCATGTGTAGGCGGTCATGGCTGAGTTGGTGGCTTGAAAGCCAGGATTATTAGAAGTTTATGTTTCCGAGTTGCATATTTTGCACAGTTCTGATGGGGCATCCCTTGAAGAAGCATTTAGCGAAACGCCTTGGCAGTCAGTGTGTGGCGTCGGTGTGCTTGCCCAGCGGTGTGCTTACCCAGCAATCATGTTATTATTTTAAGATAAGTCTTGGCTTTTGGAGTTTTTGATTTTCTGAGCCTGTTTTGCTTCTAACAGCAGTTTGCTTATTTGATATGATGTTACAGCATTGCAGCCAAGCCATGAATCTTGTGAAGTGAAGTGGTGGTATGCTTTGAGAAATAACAGGTGTTTTATTCTTAATACCATAGTTTGTTACAAAATAAAATGTTACAATTGAAGAATTAAAAAAGATGGAAGGAGTTTTTTAGAGCCATTGATGTTGAGAGGTGTGGCTTCGATTGTATGAAGTTTGTATCAATTTACCTCATTGGATTCTGAGACTCTTCTCTCCTTCCATGTATTTATGAACACCTTTTGATAGAAGTACCTGATGTGATTTTGTATGCATCAGTGGAGTGATTTGCTTTTGATTTGCCAGCATCGGGGCTCGACACCAAACCTGACTACAGTCCTCAGACATTGAGCAATGGGTCCAGGACAATCTGTTCAATGTCCCCTGCACCGGAGAAAACCTGTTCAGCAAATCCATGACCAACAAGGCCGCTGAGATAGAAGCTGAAGTGGTGACCCACCAGATGCTCTCAAAGAAGACCTCCCTTAATCAACAAAAATTTCTTGTGGAAAAAGGGGAACTTCCGACAGAGTCACCGCTACCAGTCCTCCTCGGGCCAGCACCCTAAGAGACAGGGCCAAGGAGCTCAGAAGCCCCAGGCCCCAGCTCCAGCCCAACTAGGGGGGAGCTTTTGACTGACAAGGCAGGGCGCCCCTCCCCCGGGAGACCTTCACCAACCCACAGGGGGCTGCTTGGCACCCTTTGCCCATGAGTGGCCCAAGATCACCTCAGACCAGTGGGTGCTGAAGTTGGTAGAGGAGGGATACCTCCTCTACTTACAAGTACCACTCAGGTTCTTCTAGGAGAGCCAGTGCGACCTCTCCTTCACCAGACCCTCCTGCTCTCAGAGCTCGCAGGTCTGCTCAGGGAACAAGGCAGTGGAGCCTGTACCCAAACATATGAGGGGAAAAGGATTCTACTCAAGGTACTTCCTTGTCCCCAGACCTGCAAAACCTAAACAAGTTTCTAGTGAGGGAGAAGTTCAAGATGCTCTCCCTTGGAACACTGCTGCCTTACCTCCACCAGAGAGATTGGCTGTGCTCCTTGGACCTAAAGGATGTGCACACTCGCATCCTGATCCATCCTTCCCACAGGCAGTACCTACGGTTTGTAGTGAGAGGAAGACACTAGCAGTACAGAGTGCTCCCCTTCGGCCTAGCCTCCTTGCCAAGGGTCTTTACCAAGTACTTGGTGGTGTTGGCCGCCTACCTGCACCTACAAGGGACTTTCGACTTCCCCTACCTGGGTGACTGGCTCATCAGGGGTGGCACAGCCTCAAAGATCAGTCAGTCCACAGAGCGGGTAATCCGCCTACTGCAGCAGCTGGGGTTCATCAACTATCCCAAATTCCATCTCTCTCTGGCCCAAAACCTAGAATTTGTAGGGCCTCAGCTGGACACGTTGCAAGTCAAGGCCATCCTCCCAAGATAAAGGGCAGACTGCCTCATGTAACTGGCAGGAAAGGTACAACGTCACCAGTTCGTGCTAGCTTGCCGCCGCCGCCTCTGGCTGCTAGGTCACATGGCTTCAACAGTCCACGTCACACCATTGGCCCGCCTACATATGCGGACAGCCCAATGGTGCCTCGGCTTACAGTGGACTCAAGCCATGGACAGGCTACAGGACAGGGTCAGAGTCATCTGCCAACTGACGGAGTCCCTCACCTGGTGGCAAAACTTGCACAACCTCCAGGCAGTAATGCCATTTCAGGCACCCACACTGCAGAGGACCCTGATAACAGACGCCTCCCTCCTGGGTTGGGGGTGTGCACTGTGGGGACCGCCGCACATGAGGCAGCTGGTCCCAGGAGGAGTCGCTCTTACAGATCATTCTCCTGGAACTCAGGACAATCTTCCTAGCCCTGCGAGTGTTCCGCCACTGCCTGTGGCACCAGCTGGTTGTGATCCAGAAGGACAACCAGGTGGCTATGTTCTATATCAACAAGCAGGGGTCACGGGCTCGTACTCCCTCTGCCAGGAGGCGGTGGCTCTCCTCTTCTTCACAGTTCGCAGCAACATGCTCCTGTGAACAGTATACCTACCAGGACAGGAAAACTGCCTAGCAGACAGACTAAACAGAGTCCTTTACCCACACGAGTGGTGCTTAAACCCCAGAGTGGCAAGCAGGCTCTTCCACCTCTGGGGTTGGCCCATAATGGACGTTTTTGCCTCCCTGGACAATACGCAGCTGCCCTGTTTCTGCTCGTACCATCCGCATCCAGGAAGAGTGGCGATAGATGCCTTCCTGATCCCGTGGTCCAAGGACCAATTCTATGCATTCCCACTGACTCCCCTTGTCACCAAGACCCTATTCAAGGTCCAGAACAAGAAGGCGTTCATTATACTGATTGCCCCCAAGTGGCCTAGGTAACCATGGTTCTCTCTGTTGCTTTCCCTGTCAGTATCGCTCCCAATCCCACTGGGTCAAGCTCCAGACATACTGTCCCAGGAGGAGGGCTCCCTCCGGCACCCCAATCTTGGGTAACTAACGCTGACAGCGTGGCTGCTGAATAGGGTAGCATTGGCCCCTTTCAACCTCCCGGGAGAAGTTGAGGAAGTCCTTCTGGCCTCCCGAAAACCCTCTACCAGACAGGCATTTGCCTTTAAGTGGAGATAGTTCTCCCGTCTGGTGTGCGGAGAAGGAGGAGAATCCATTCTCCTGCCAGATGCAACTCGTGCTTCAGTACCTACTACACCTGTCGCACACCAGGCTGAAGTCTAACTCGGTGAGGGTGTGTCTGAGCACCATAGATGTGCACCACCACCTTATAGAGGGGAAACCCCTCTCAAGCCAGCCCCTGGTCTCTAGGTTTCCTTCGGGGTCTCCTGTTATCCAAGCCCCCTCTCTGCCCTCCGGCGGCAGAGTTGGGACCTCAACGTGGTGATCTCCCAGCTCACTAAACTGCCATTCGAGCTCCTAGCCACTTACCACCTAAGATACCTGTCTTGGAAAGTAGCCTTCCTGGTGGTCCTCACGTCCACTCGAAGGGTGAACAAACTCCAGGCCCTGGTGGTGGATCCACCATATATGAGGTTCTATAAGAACAGGGTGGTGCTTTGCACACACCCCAAATTCCTCCTAAAGGTAGTATCTCCTTTCCACCTTAACCAAGAGATAGTCCTCCCCACCTTCTTTCTGCGGTCTCATACCAGCAGGGAGGAAATAATACTTCATACACTAGATTGCAAGCAGTCCCTGTCCTCCTACTTACAGCAGACTCTGGCCCATCGGAAAGCTCCGCAACCTTTTGTGTCTTGGTTCGATCCTCAGCAGCTTGGAGCTAGAGAGTCCCTTATTTGAGGGCTGATCTCCTGTTTGTTCCTAGAGAAAGAATAGTTACTCACCTGTAGCAGGAGTTCTCTGGGAACAGCAGGAATCAATCCTCACAACCCTCCCTCCTCCCCCCCTGGGAGTTGCCTCCCTACCTTGTGTTAGTTTTTACTGTCATCCTAGCTATGTCATCTGACTGAGCAAGATGGCACCCTTGGGCGGGAAGGGGACCACGCATGTGTGGTAGCATGTCCCAAAGTCTTTCTTTGAAAGCTGGGGAAATGCTCTCCACAGGCTCCGTCAGCACTGAAGTCACCTATATGTGAGGACTGATTCCTGCTGTTCCTGGAGAACACCTGTTACAAGTGAGTAACTATGCTATTCTCCTCTCAAGGATGGAAAGTGTTAAGCTTTGGCAGTTAAGTTTGTCCAGTCATGCCCAGTAGTATTGGAATTTATTTTTGAGAGAGTGGGGAAGTGTGATATATAGAGAATACCGGCAGAATTTAATGAGTATCCAGAATTTGTTGAAAATATTTGACAACAGGGCTTAAAAGGGCAGGTCAGCCTTTAATGAGGTAAGTTTGAGAGGAGGTACAATATTGTATATGATGAGTAGATGGAAGAGGATGAATTCCAATGTAATTAAATTGGGAGGGCAGTTTCCTGCCATGCAGAGGGAGTTAGCGGGAGTGGGGGCCTCAGGGAATTGAGGGAATTTTCTTTTCCAAATACAGACAGCTGTCCACTCACGTTTTCATCATGGGACTATGAATGCCCTGCTGTATCAGAAGCATAAGCATTTTTACTTAGGTAATAAGGCAGGCAGGTGCTTGGCACACTTAGTATGCACCATGAAAGTGGAACAGTTTGTGCCTGTTTTGAAGACTGAGAGCAGTGATCAATGTATAATTAATCAAAGGATTAAAGATGCTCTCTCATGCCTTTATGCTCAGTTGTATGTGGAGGTCCCTCTTGCACAAGACCAACTGGATGAGATTTTTTTTTTAGGGTCTTTAGCTTCCACAGGTTACATGGGATCAAGAAGAGGTCCTGAAAGCTCCCATTGAATGTGAGGAAATAGTGTGAGTAATTCAACAGTTGAAGAATCTAAAGACACTCAGCCCAGCCTGTAAACTGAATTTTATTTAGCATTAGAAGGTCAATTGTGGCCCTCCTTAAGGTGATGTTTCAAGCATTGATAACAGTATTTCCTAAAGAGGGCACAAGGACCTGGCAGATTCAGAGTCTTTTAGGCCTATTTCGCTGCTAAATGTAGATGTGAAAATTTATGCAAATATATTAGCTGATAGGTTGAGTATAATTTTGCCAGCTCTGGTTGCTGAGTAACATGAGAGGTTTGTGCCCAGTAGGAATAGGGTCACCAGTGTTAGAGAGCCCCTCACTAGGATAGAAGCAGTACAGGGTGGAAGCATTAAAACCCTTGAAGTAAGCTGTGCTGTGAAGAATGTATTGGATTGAGTATCATGGGACTATTTGTGGAATGTGTTAGGAAAGTTTGGATTTGATAGTGACGTCATAAGAGGCATAGAAGTGTTGTATAATGAGCCCTAAACAAGTGGGTTGGTGAATGGCTCCTTGTCTTCAGAATTTCTTATCCAGAGAAATGCGTCAGTTGTGTGCCTCCTGTTGCTTGAGTTATTTGCCTTGGGTTCTGAATCTCTAACTCAGAAATTGTTGCAGGATAGTGAGTGGTGGGGGTCAAAACCAGGGAAAGGGAGGTTATGTTCATGATCTGAGGAGCTGGTTGCCAAGGGTCTTGGTTTTGGTGGGATTTCAAGTTAACATAGTAACATAGTAAGTGACGGCAGATAAAGACCAGCATGGTCCATCTAGTCTGCCCAGCAAGATGGCAAGAGTAGGTGCACCTGTCGCTCTGTGCAGGCCACCCCTCCCCATGTTTTTGTTTAGGGGTGAACCCACCACTCCATGTAGGACACCCTTATTTGTTGAGATGCTAGATAGTTTACCCCTAAACAAAAACAAAAACATGGGGAGGGGTGGCCTGCACAGAGCGACAGGTGCACCTACTCTTGCCATCTTGCTGGGCAGACTAGATGGACCATGCTGGTCTTTATCTGCCGTCACTTACTATGTTACTATGTTAACTTGAAATCCCACCAAAACCAAGACCCTTGGCAACCAGCTCCTCAGATCATGAACATAACCTCCCTTTCCCTGGTTTTGACCTCCACCACTCACTATCCTGCAAAAATTTCTGAGTTAGAGATTCAGAACCCAGAAGTTTAAAGGTAAACTGTGGGAAGTCTTTTGTGCTAGATATCACAGGCAGCGTAAGAAATAATTGGCCTGACATATTTTCCTTGAAATGGATACTGAGCATCCTAAGGTATTTAGATGAACCATATCACGGATTTTCAGGATGCTCTATAGCCGTGGTTCTCAAACCTGTCCTGATGGGACCACCAGCCATTCGTATTTTCAGGATAGCCACAATGAATATACGAGAGATTTGCCTATAATGTCCCTTTCTGCCTGCTCAGAGGAGAGATTACAGGTGAGTCAAAGTATGGCTCGGTTCCTGCCTTCAAAGTGCTCCCACCGAAGACTGGAGTCCTGAGATTCAAGTCGACTATCCTACTACTACTACTACTATTTAGCACTCATAAAGCGCCACGCACGCAGCGCTGCACAGCTAACCTACAAGAGGTAGCCAACATACAAGAAACAGTCCCTGCCCGTCAGAGTCATGCTCATTGGAGCTTACAATCTAGTTAGAAGAGTACAGAGCATTAGTCAGTTAGAAGAGTACAGAGCATTAGTCAGTTCTGGTACAGTTTGGTCTATAGTTTGGTCGTAAATGTTGATGGGGGTTAGGGTAAGATGAGGATGGAAGTCGGGATCTGAATGCAACGGTGAAGAGGTGGGTCTTCAACCTGGATTTGAAGAGGGCCAGGGAGGGTGCCTGGCGCACAGACGCAGGTAGGCTGTTCCAGGCGTGTGGTGCAGCGAGGTGAAAGGAGCGCAGTCGGGAGTTCGCGGTGCGGGTGAAAGGCATTGACAGAAGTAATTTGTTGGCGGGAGCGCAAGTTTCGAGTGGGAACGTAGGGAGAGATAAGAGGTATTGAGGGGCCATAGAGTGAATGCATTTATAGGTCAGCAGGAGAAGCTTGAATTGGATGCAGAATAGGACAGGGAGCCAGTAAAGTGACTTGAGAAGAGGAGTAATGTGGGCATGGCGAGGCTGGCAGAAGATTAGTTGAGCAGCATGATTTTGTATAGATTGAAAGGGAAGGAGGTGGCTCACGGGGAGACCAGCGAGGAGTAGGTTGCAGTAGTCGAGGTGAGAGGAGATTAAGGAGTGGATAACCGTTTTGGTAGTGTGTTCAGAGAGGAAGGGGCGGATTTTGCTGACATTGTAGAGAAAGAAGCGGCAGGTCTTAGCTACAAGCTGGATATGAGCGGAGGAGGAGAGAGAGGTGTCAAAGATGACCCCTAGATTGCGGGCCAAGGGAACAGGAAGGATAGTAGATCCATCCATCCTTTGGCCAGGACCCAGGAATTCAGTCCCATGTGTCGGAAACTGATTCTGATTTGGAAGCTAGGTGCTCGTCCTGCTCTGAAGATGAAGACAAGTCTGGTATTCTCCTATTCAGGAAGGACGAATTGGCATCCCTGATTGCTCTGGTATCTTCTGCACCAAATGTGGTCAATCCTCCTGCAGCTGAACAAGAGCTGCATATCCATTCTGTCTTACAGGGCTTGGGAGGTTCAAGGCATCCTTTCCTTTGCTGGAGGTTATCAGGAATATGATCTGCTTGGAGTGGGCCTTTCCCAACTCCCCAGTGAAAGGGCTTAAAGTTTACAGGAGGCTTTATGCCCTGCCTCAGGATGAGCAAATCGAGTAGTTTAACACCCTGAAACTGGATGCATAGGTTATAGTGGTTACAAAGTAGACCACCATTCCGGTGGAGGGCGGAATGTCTCTTAAGGATCCCCTGGATCATAAATTGTACTCTATCTTGAGGAATCAGTTTACAGTTTCCACTGTTATCCTTTATTTGGCAGTGGGTGCAGGTCAGACAACTCAGGCCCTGCTGCAGTGGGTTCAGTCCCTTATGCTATAGGATGATATGCCGCTCTTGGAGTCAGCTACGACTTTTTTGTCAGACGCTATGTATGACTTTGTCCACTTCGCAGCTAAAAGGTATTGCACTGTCAACTGTGGCACAGTGATGTTGGATATGGCTCCCCCATTGGGTAGTGGATTTGTTCTCCTAATCCTGGTTAACTCAGCAGCCTTTAAAGGGAAGCTTTTGTTTGGGGCGGACTTGGAGAAGCTGGGTAAGGACTTGAGCAAGTCCAAACCTCAATGCTCCTGGAGGATAGACCAAAAAGGTCAAGGAGGCATGCAGGTGCATCTTCTGTATACACCCATGTTCCTCACACTTGCTATTAGGATTCTCTGGCTCCGGAGATTTCCGCGATACTGCCTAGGAAAGCCGTCTTTCTCTTAATTTCTGGGTTCCAGTGTCAAGCTCAGCCATTTCATAGACTGTAAGGTTCAAGGGGTTCCAGCACCCCCCAGCTGTGCTGCCTCCCACACATTGCAATGATAGCTTGGGGGCCCATTACAGGACACTTCCAGTGGGTGGCAGGCTCTGCCTTTTCTTCCAGGAGTGGGCCTGGATCACAAAGGATCGCTGGATGGTATACGTCATTTAGCACGGCTGTGTTTTGGAATGCAGAGAGCCTATTCTGGACATCTTTGTTGTCTTTCCTTGTGGTTCCACGGCCAAAAGAGTTGCAGTTTAGTGTAAGCTAGACAAGCTTCTACATCCATGGGCAATGGTTCTTGTTCCCCCAGCCAGCCGGGGCCATTGACTTTGTTGTTCCAAAGAAGGGAATGTTCCTTTCGACCAGTCCTTGATCTCAAGGGAGTCAACTCTCAACTGTGCATCCTTCACTTCCTTATGGAGACCCTTCGGTCAGTGATTCAGGTGGTATGCCACAGAGTTCCTCGTGTCTCTGGACTTCGCTGAGGCTTACTTTTATATCCCTATCGGAGAGGATCAGTGCTTCTTTCATTTTTCCGTTCTTGGCTCTCATCAGTTCTCTGCTATCCTGTCTGACCTCTCCCCTGCCCCCAAGACATTCTCAAAAGTGATGATGGTGGCGGCAGCCAATGCGCTGAGGTGCCAGGAGATCTGTGTACCCTCATATCTGAATGACTGGCTCATGCAGTCCGAAGCAGCTTGAGTTTTGGCCTGAGTGGTTCAGTTCCTAGAGAGTGTTGGTTGGGTGATAAATCGAGGATAGAGCCACTTGGTGCCTTATCAATCACTGGAATACCTGAGAGCATCTTTCGACACTCAGGTAGGCAAGGTCATCTTTCCTGAAGAAAAGGCAATATAATTGTTGGCTCAGTTGGAAGCCTTCCAGTTGAAGCAAGCTTATAGAGTTTGAGATTATCTTCAGCTTCTTGGCTTCATGGCAGCGGCGATCGACATGATGCCTTGGGCACGTACTCACATGCGACAGCTTCAACAGTCCCTGTTTTCTTGGTGGTCTTCCAGCTCTCGGGAGTTTGAGGTCAGGCTGCCTCTTCAGCCATAGGTGGTGACAGCAGCTACAGCACCTGCAGGAAGGATATGCCATTGGACGATCACTCGTGGCGTCTTGCAATGGATGCCAGCATTTTTGGCTGGGGAGCTGATTGTGGAACCCACACAGTGCAAGGCTGTTGTAACAGCCATGAGTTGGCCTGGCCCATAAACCATCTTGAGGCAAGAGCCATTCAGTTTAACCCTTTTACACTTCCAGATCCTGGTCAAGGGCAAAGCAATTCAGGTCTGCTAGGACAATGCCACAGTAGTGGCATATGTCAATTGATGAGGGGTCACAAGGAGTGCCGAAGTGGTCTTGGAGATGACTCTTCTGTTCTCCTGGGCAGAAAAGAACTTGCTGGCTCTTTTGGTGCAGTACATTGGCAGAGTCGACAATGTGGAGGCGGGCTCCTCAGTCATCACACTCTCGATCCTGAGGAGTGGGAACTGAGTTGAATGGCCTATCTGCAAATTCTGTGCCGCTGGGGTTGTCCCGGGATGGATCTGATGGCAACTTGATCCAATACTGAAGCTGAACATTTTGTTAGTTGCCACAGGGATATGGGCTCTGAGGGCATCGATGCCCAGTTTCAGACCTGGCTGAAAGGCAGCCTGCTGTACGTGTTTCCTCTGTGACCAGTAGTTGGTCGCGTGCTTCAACGCATATAGTGGCATCCAAGCTGGGTTATCCTGCTGGCATCAGATTGGCCCTGGAGACCATGATTCATGGACCTGATGAGTCTTCGGCAGGGTCCCCCTCTGTGTCTGCCCCAGCCCAATGGCTATTATGTGAAGGACTGGTTCTTCTGGACAATCTGGCTTGCTTCTCACTTATGGCTTGTCTCTTGAGAGGTGCTACTCAGCGTGTAAAGGCTACTCACCCGCCGTGGTTTCCATGCTTTTTAAGGCTAGGAGAGGTTCTACAAGCCTGGCCTATGTACACATCGGGTGTCTTTGAGATTGGTGCCATTGGCATCAGACTAGACCTCATGCAGTGGACTTGCTATCCTTGCTTGCCTTTCTTCAAAGGTTTTTCTCTTAGTTACCTGAAGGTTCATGTGGCGGCCCTTTTCTGCTTCAGGGGGCCGGTGGCAGGACGCTCTCTTCCCTTGCATCCTGATATTTCCCATTTTCTCCAATGGATATGACATCTGCCTCTCCCCTGTGGTCAATTGTTCCTCCTGGGGATCTTGGCATAATCCTCTTATGTTGGAGCCCTTAGAGCCCTTGAAGCTCGAAGGGCTATGCTTAAAGATCTGACCCTCAAGACTATCTTTTTAGTTGCATTCTATTCAGCAAGACATATATCCAAGCTGCAAGCCTTGTCTTGCAGGGATCCTTAATTATCGTTCTCAGAGGAGGTCGTGTGCATTTGGCCTGTTTCTTCCTTCCCACCCAAGGTGTTTTTTGCATGTGAATCAGCTGGTCTTTTGCTTTCTTTTAAGGCACAGTGCTAAGAAAAGGACAAGGATCAGAGAGTGCTTCTCCAGTACTTGAAAGTTACTAACGCTTTTCACAGGTCAGATCATCTATTATGCCGTTTGTGGGACCATGTAAAGACGATGCAGCCAGCAAGTCTACCTTAGGACACTGGATCAAGGAAACGGTTGCCTCTGCATATCTGTTGTGGAACCAGCCATTTCTGGAGGTTTTGTGTGCACATTGCACTTAAGCACAAGCGTTCTCGTGGACAGTGCGGTGTTCGGTAGCTCTCACAGACATTTTGTTGAGTGACAATGTGGGCATCACTTTCCACTTTTCTCAGCACTACCACTTGGATGTCCACGCTCGGGCGGACACTGCCTGTGGCTCAGAGGTCTTGAAAGCTGCTCTGTTTTCTTTCCACCCAGTGGTGGCATACCTTGGGTACATCCCACTTATCCGGCAGGACGATATGGAAGATGACATTTTACATACCAGATAATATCCTCTCCTTGAGTCTTGCTAGATCAGTCCAGGACCCGCCATGGATAACTGCTTGGTCTGATATTCTCTGTGGTTGGCCCTACGGACTCATAGTATTCTGACAAGCCTTCTGTTGAAGCTGATCCTGTACATAGTTACTATTGTTTTGTTGAACCTGGTTACCTTTAATGAGGTTGTGTGAATTCACCATATGCTTTGTTATGAATATTACTGAAGGCGCCCTCTGATTCTGACTGATATGGCATGATAACGTCATAAACAAGCCTATGGAAATTTCCTCTGCTCCAAATCTCCTGGTAGGGGGACACTTTCCACTTGCCCTGACTGATCAAGCAGGACTCAAGGAAAAGGACATTTTCTGGTAAGTAAAATGTCATATTATTTGATTCATTAACACTTGTATGCCCAAATGAACTAAAGGAAAATCGTGAAAAGATACTTTTCATCTTCTATCAGAAACTGAATCGCTTAAATATGATCTCAAGGAACAAGCAGGAATGCAGTGTTCACATAAGGGTGAACGTCACCGACTGAGCCCATGCGGGAACACTCCACAGCATCCAATAGCAAAGCCTTTGGGAGTACTCCACTATGCCTGCCTTCCCAACTACTCTCCTCAGTTCTTTGTTATCCACAGAGTCTCTTTCTCTTCATTTTTAATGCGTTTTTCACTACCAAACTAGGCTTCCATAGTCTTATCTTCAATCTTGAAGACAACTTTTTTGAGGCATGGAAAAGCTAACTAGTGGTTTTAAGAAATGTATCAAGTGTGCCGGTACCAAATCAGTCACTGACAAACATGACTGGTATCTAAAATGATTGGGCCCTGAACATCAACCCAATTCTTGTCTTTTGTGCCAGCAAATGACAAAGAGAAGCCTAAAGAACCGAGCCAGACAGTACGGATCGTTGTTCACCCCAGACTCTATTTCAGTGATGATCACTTTGGGGACATTGACTTCCTCTCATGAGTCTCAGGTTTCTTCAGAGTCCAAACATAAAAGTAAGTCAACGTCTCTGGCAACTCCAAAATCATCGGCATCAAAGACAGATGCCGAGACCAGAGAGATGTCCCAGCATAAGCATCATGACTCCCCTAGGGGTGCTTCTGATGCAGACCGGCCAGCCAAACAGCCCCGACAGGAAGACCTGTCCTCCAAAGCACAGAAGGGGCTCTGGGATGCACCCAAGGAATCAACCTCGAGAGAGCTACCTGTTCCATGGTTTGGGATGGTGGCTCAAAGCCCTGTGGGTGATTCCACCCAGACATTGGCCATGTCCCTAGACCAAAGTATGCTGGCTCTCAAGAGGAGTTTGGCTGTACTCCTGGAAGCCTCGGTACCGATAGCATTGAGAGCTCTAGGAGTGAAGGCTTTGGCAGCAAGACTACAGCCATCAGCCCCGATGCTGGCCCTCGAACCAACATCATCAGAACCCCGAGGCTGATGCCTTCGTTTGAATCGACAGATACCCCCAGTACCCAACAGACTCATACTGCCATGCTCTCGATTCCGATACCTACGAGCATTGGTATCTGCATCGAACCTCAATGTCTGACGTATCGAAGTCAAACCCAAGATCACTGATACTTCGACTTCTTACCAGACACTGATTCCAGTTCTTCAAAATCTGACGAGTGATCGCCTGATTCCCGAGAACTTCCAGATATTCCTTTGGTTTCTTCATCGCCTCAGGAACGTCATCGGTCCCCACCAGAAGATGTGTCCTTTCAGGACTTCATACTTTCAGGACTTCAGGAGTGGAGGAGTGGCCTAGTGGTTGGGGCAAGGTACTTCAGGCTGGGAGGTCGGGGGTTCAAATCCCACTAGAGGACAGCAACCTTGGGCCGGAAGGACTGGGGTTTCTAGTCCCACAGGTGCTTCTTCTGGTCTTGGGCAAGCCACTTAACCCTCCATAGCCCATGTTCCCTGTAAAATAGTTATCTCCAAGTTATAATGCCCTGTTCAATGTAATTTCAGTTTGTTCAATGTAAACCGCGCTGATGCAGAATAGCGCGGTATATAAGAGAATGTAAATAAATAAATAATAAATACGTGACATGGCAGCAGGGCTTGCTATCACAATAACCTCAGAGAAAGAACTGAGGGCAGAGGAAATGGAGATACTCTAATAACCTCCAATGCCCAAGGTGCATCGGATCCTGCATGATCTTATGCTGCACATGTGGGAGACCCTGCTCATGGTTCCACCTGTCAGCAAGAGACTCGATACCATGTACCGAGTACCAGAGTGCATAGGCTTCCAAAATCCTCAGCTTCCCCACCACTCGGTGGTAGTGGAACTGGGCGATGCGCCAAATAGAGAGATCAAAAAAACATTCATCCATGACTCCTGGCAGAGACTCAAGGATACTCAATGCCTTTGGGTGTTGATGCTTCCAGGCATGCATGTTAGCTTCCAGAATAAACTCGTACATACTGTACATGGGCATGTTTCTGAAGGATGTCACTAGGGATCTGGAGACTTTTGCCACATGAGGATAAAAAGAGTGAATTCCAGACACGCATTAAACAAGGACAAAATACTTCCAAGTTTATCAGGGCCTCTTTTGATGCCTTCAAATTGACAAGCAGAGCTTTAAAAGGCCTGATTACAGATATCAGATCTCGAGCAGTGGGTCTGGATAAACTGGCCAATATCCCATTTACTGGAGAAAATCTTTTTTGGAGCAGATTAGAAGGAAAAATCAGGAGAGCTTGAGATAGATGATCACACCCTAAAATCCCTTTCCATAAAAACAGCTCACCCATCCTAAAGGAAGGCTCTTCCAGAAGAAATTTTTCTATTCTAAAAAGAAGAGATACTATCCTTTTTACCCACTTTCAGCTGCCTATCAGCCTCAGCATCCTCATCAGAGACAGTAGGACCCTTGCCAACCCAAGAAGCCCAAGCCTCAACCAACTGCACAGGCACAACCTGCGCCTAATTTTTGACTCCTTCCTAGAGAACATTGCCAGTCTGCATCTGGAGGGTCCCCAGCCCTTGCATGTAGCAGGCAGACTCTGTCACTATGCCCACAGCTGGCACATCATAACATCAGAGGAGTGGACACTCCAGATTATCCAAAGGGATTATTGGCTTTACTTTGAATCCTTACCCCCCCCCCCCAACCACCCATCACCTTCAAAGCACTCATTTAAAAGAAGAGGTGACCACCCAGGGTGCCATAGAAAGAGTTCCTCCTCCTCAAGTAAGGATGGGCTTCTACTCTCCATATTTTCTCATTCCAAAGAAAACAGGAGGATTCAGGCCCATCTTGGATCTCAGAGACCTAAATAAGTTCCTGGTCTGAGAAAAGTTCAAAATGATTTCTCTAGGAATGCTTCTACCATATCTTCAGAGACGATTGGTTATGTTGAAATCTAGAACTTCTAGGGTAGCATTCTCTGAAATGCCTCCCGTTCCACGCACAAGATCCAAAAGTAAGGCAGAACTTCGGAGCCTCAGTCGTGGATGAGACAGTGGTGCAAAGATGAGAGTTTTGGACTTGTTAGGAACTGGGCAATATTCTGGGGAAAGGAGGGGCTTTTTCCTAAGGGATTTACTCCACCTTAACTGAGATGGAACCAGGCTGCTGGCTTTTAAAAAGGAGATAGAGCAGTTTTTAAACTAGATAATAGGGGAAAGCCAACAGTCACCTAAGAGCACATGGTTTGGAAGGATGTATCCTCGAAGGATACTAGCAAAAGACTGAAGTTAAGGCATATCAACAGAGAGATTCCAATAAAGATAGAAGTAGCCCAAATGCCCTTAAGTACAGAGTAGACAGAACTTAAAGATTCCAAATTACCCCTGCCTACTGATAGCCAGATTAATATGAATAAAATGCTTGTATGCAAATGCTAGAAGTCTAAAAAATAAGATGGGAGAGTTAGACTATATAGCACTAAATGAGAAGTTAGATATGATTGATATCTCAGAGACTTGGTGGAAGGAGGACAGCCAGTGAGACACTGATACCTGGGTACAAATTATATTGCAGTGATAGAGTAGATCAAGGTGCTGGAGCTGTTGCTCTCTGTTAGAGAGGGCATTGAGATACACAGGATTAAAGTTTTGAATAAAACAAAATACACTGTACAATCTTTATGGATAGAAATTCCATGTAAAAAAGGGAAAGCGATGGCAATGGCTGTGTACTATTGACCGCCTGGCCAGAATGAACAATTGAATGATGAAATGCTCAAGGAAATTGGGGAAGCTAACAAAAGTTACAGCACAGTAATAATAATGGTTGATTTCAATTACCCCAGTATTGACTGGATCAGTGTCACAGCAGAACATACTAGGGAGATAGTTTCTAGATGAAATAAATGACTGCTTCTTGGAGCAGCTGGTTCATGAACCGACAAGAGGTGAAGCCTAGTGGAACACAAGATCTGGTGCAAGAGATAAGGGTGTTGGGGCCACTTGGCAATAGTGATCATTGCATGATCGCATTTAATTTAATAAATGGAGGAAGGAAGGCAAAGAAATCCACAGTATTACCTTTTAACTTTCAAAAAAAGACTATGATAAAATGAGGAAAACAGTTAAGAAAAAACTATAAGGAGCAGCTGCAAAGGTTAAATATTTACATCAAGCATGGGGGTGTTTAAAAATACTGTCTTGGAAGCCCAGACCAGCTGTATTCCATGCAGGCTTTGTGGATCAACGTAGCCTCCCCATCGAGTGCATCTTGGCGGCCCTACTAGTGGCGTCTGTTCTGATCTAACCCTTACCGACGGTACTGCTGACACCAGCACTATCCTCTGTACCAATGCACTCCGCATCGGAGTTTGTACCCATCGAACTGCTACCACCTATGCCTACCCTAGAGTCCATCCCTGGTACCGGTGGCTCTTCCAGGCAACCTCCCCGATCCGATACCGATTTTGATCAGTACTGGGCCTTAGAGCACGGACATTGCTCTCATTGATATTTTGAATTTTCCGATTCCGATTCATCCAATGAGGAATCGATCGATATTCGAGCGATTCAAAGTATGCCAGAGGATCCATCTCCCTCTCCGGAATGCCACATGTCCCCTCCTGAGGACATGTTTTTTCTAGAACTTATTTGGGACCTGGCCAGGGGCCTGTCCTTTACAGTAACATCTGAAAAAGAACCCTGGGCTGAGAAATTAGAAATCCTCCAGTGCCCTATAGCTCCTAAAGTGGCTGCCACCCTTCTGGTTTACTGCATCCTCCAGGACCTCATGCTCCGGATGTGGGAAACGCCCCTTACCATCTCTCCGTATACTCGATGACTCGATACTCTGTATAAAGTACCGGAGTCTCCTGGATTCAAAAAGACTCGGTTGCCTCATCACTCAATGGTGGTGGAATCGGCAATGCATCAAACTAAAAGTTCAAAGACACGTTCTTTGATCCCTCCTGGTAGAGAAGCGAGGACTCTCGATGCTTTTGGGCATCTATGCTTTCAGGCCTCCATGCTTTTAGCCATGATAAGTTCATATATACTTTATATGGGTATGTTCCTTAGGGAGGTTACTAGAGATCTTGAGTCAATGGCTCCTCTTCTCCGTGATAATAAGAGAGCTGACTATCTCACATTGGTCAAACATGCCCAAAATGTTTGTAAATAGGGCAACTTTTGACTGCTTTGAGTGTACCAGTAAAGCCACCTCAATCTGCATTGGAGCACGCAGGATTGCTTGGCTTCAAGCGTCAGATCTTGAACAATGGGTTCAAGATAAACTGGGCAATATTTCTTGCACAGGTGAAAACCGTTTTGGCAAAGATTGCCAAGACAAGGCGTCTCAGTTGGAGTCTGAGAATACTACCCTAAACAGGCTTTCTAGAACCGCTGCCAACCCGGCAAAGAAGAAAGCAGCTGCAAAGAATACTTTCTTCAGTACGAAGAAGAAATTTTGCCCTTACACCCTTGCTTCACAGTACCAACCTCAGGGTACTCAAGAGGCAACAGCCTCCCATGCAGCAGAAGAAGCCACAGACTCCTAAAAACCAACCATCTCTGCAGACTCAACCTAGTTTTCCTAGAGAACATAGCCACTCTGCCTCTGGAGACCCCCCTTCCCCCAACATTGTCAGCAGACTCTATGCCCACATGTCATCTAATCACTTCAGAGCACTGGACCCTGGCCATAGTGGCAGAGGAGTACAGCCTTCACCTACAAGCTCTGCCCTCCTCCACAATGGTGAGGGAATATCCTTCTCAGCCTCCTTTCACTGTTCTTTTGCTACAAGAGGTCACCTCTCTGTTGTCAGGAGGTCCCATAGAGGAGGTCCCAACATCCCAACAAGGAGTGGGTTCTACTCTCCGTACTTTCTCATACCAAAGAAAACCAGGGCATACAGACCCATCCTGGATCTCAGAAACCTAAACAAGTTTCTTGTCCGCGAGAAGTTCAAGATGGTCTCTCTAGGGACCTTCCTACCCTATCTCCAGAGTCAGGACCGACTCTGTTCTCTAGATCTCAGGGAAGCATACATACATATCCTGATCCATCCAGAACACATGAAATGTCTATGCTTCATGTTTCAAGGAAACATTATCAGTACAGGGTCTTACCATTTGGAAACAGGATACTGGGCTTGATGGACCTTGGTCTGACCCAGTATGGCATATCTTATGTTCTTATAAATCCCAAGTGTTGAAGTACCTGAATGGTATGAGAGAGAGACAGGTGAACCTCTTGGAAGATTCCTGCCTTTATGAGCCAGTCGTCAAAGTAAGGGAAGACAAATATACCTAGAGATCTTAGAAATGCAGCCACGACTGCCATGATCTTTCTGAAGACTCTCGGGGCAAAAGCTGTATCAGAAGGAAAGTTTTGACTTCTCCACTTGTGGAGCATTGGGTTCAATTTCAGCACACTCCTGATGATATTAGGTTTTTTGCCATTAAGAGGGTCACTCCCTCCCCTCGAGGTGGAGATCTTGTCTGCATTTTGCTCCAAGAGGAACAACGTTTCCTTTTTCAACTTAACACAGTGTATCCCAGGGGTTTAAATAAGGAAATAGATTACACTGTTTTTCGATGAGGCATAATGCCATTCCATTTCCATTCATTTTTGTATATCCATTTTTGTATATACATAATTTTCACACATATACATCCTCAAATCATTTCTTATAGTTTTCTTTTTGATATTTTTATGTTCATCTGTGTCTGCCACTGGACATTTTTGTTTTTTCCTGTAATTTAAAATTGTTCACTTTGTAATTTACAAAGTTGTTTTTAATGGCATTGAGTTCCTTTTTTGTTTTCCAATTCACACTTGGGGTTTTTTTTAGGGATGCAGGAACAAGCAGAAAGTCAGTCCTCACATATGGGTGACGTCGACGGAGCCCCCATGTGGAGCAAATCCCCAGCTTTCGAAGAAAGCCTTTGGGACTGCATCACGCATGCGCGGTGCCCTTCCCGCCCAAGGGTGCCATCTTGCTCACTCCTTTTTTCCACGGAGCCCAACGGACATCGTCCTAGTTTCCCTGTGGAAAAAGTGATAAAAATGAAAAATTGTGTTTTTCTGCTTGCCGGTTCCCCTTCCCGCCTCGGCTCGGTACACCGATATCGAGTCCGGTCTATTTTATTTTGTCTTAGTGACTAGCGTTCGTGCTCTTTTTTTCTTTTTAGCTGGCAAGCCCGGTCCTTCAACCTTGTAGGGGCTCTTTTTCCCCCGATGGCTGCCAGCGGGTTTAAAAAGTGTGATCGGTGCACGAAACTAATGTCTCTCACCAACACACACGACTGCTGCCTCCGATGCCTCGGGCCCCACCATGACCCCGTGGTCTGTGGCCCATGCAAAAAGATGTCTTCCAAGTCACTGAGGAGCAGGCAGCAGCAACATGACAGGATTTTTCCCAAGTCCACACCCGCCCGGGCCCGGACCTCATCAGAGGCCTCAACCTCACGGGAGCTGTCTGATCCTGAGCAGTGTCGGGTGTCCTCTGAAAGGGGGGCTCCCTCGCGGGAACACCGGAGGAAGAAAATATTCGTGAGGGCGGTGTTGTCTGAGAGCTCCAAACGGCCTGGCCCTCGTGGGCTCGGTCGCGGAGCCCGGCTCACCGCCCCAGATCCTCGGAGTCGGAGAGGCCTGCCAAACTCCCTAGAAAGGACCCGGAGACACCAAGGAAGGTAAGCACTGTCCTCGTTGTTGACTCTCCCCCGGGAGAGCCGGCGTCGGGACACGAGCCGGGTGCTGCGGAGCCTCCTGAGCTCGGTCTCAGGTTGGCGGCCTTGGAGCGCAGCGTGTCTGCCTTCATGGACCAGCAGCAGGCACTGATGGCCGGTCTCACATGTCCGTCCGCCCCGACCACCACATGTCCGTCCAAGTCGACCCCAGAGGCCGAGCCGATCCTCGAGACAATGAGGTCTCGAGTCGATCCTCGGCCGAGGTCCCCCTGGACCTCCCATTCGGGACAGAGGTCGTCGACGCTGATTCCCTCGGCATCGGGGCGGTCGAGACCGAAGCCCTCAAGGCTGGAGCCGATCGACTCCTCCGAGTTTGGAGACGGAGGACGAGGAATCCCCGGGCACCCACTGTACCAAGTACGTCCTGTCGATTCCCCGGGATGTGAACCTCAAAGATGGTCACTCCCCGGAGGACACCTGGTTCTTGGACTTCGTCCGGGACATGGCAAAGGCTTTGTCATTCCCAGCGGATGCCGAGGAGGAACCTCGAGCTGAGGAGCTCGAGGTCCTCCAGTATGACTTTCCTCCAAAGGAAGCCCTTACTGTACCAGTGCCCCCCATTCTGGAACGGCTAATGCTCCGAATGTGGGAGACACCGGCCTCAATGCCGGACCTCAGCAGGCGAATCGATTCCATCTATAGAGTTCGCAAAAGCCCTGCGTTCCAAAAGGCACTGCTGCCGCACAACTCCATGGTTGTGGAATCGGCCATGCGTAGGCTCAAGAGCCAGAAGATGTACTCCTCGGTGCCTCCTGGCCGTGAGGCCGGCAACATGAATGCTCTCGGCAGATAGTGGTACCAGGGTTCGATGCTGTCATGTCGAATCCAGACATACCAACTGTACCTGCGAGACCTGGCAAAGGAGATTGCTGGGTTCTCCCCTAGTCTCTCCGAGGGACCTTTGTAGCACTTCCAGGTTTTGTCCACTGGGATCCGAGAGTGCTCGACGTTTATGACTCGAGCAGCCTATGATGGCTTCGAGGCTTCGGCCCAGGTAGCAGGGGCCGGCATCAGTGCACGATGCCAGGCATGGCTACAGTCAGACCTGGAGCCATGGGTTCAGGACAAGTTGGTTGATGTCCCTTGCCGAGGTTAAAACCTCTTTGGCAAGCCCATGACTGAGAAGGCTGCCGAGAGCGAGTCCAAGTACCTGACCCGGAGAAGACTCGAGAAGAAGACTTCTGCCCCTTCTAAGAAGAAGGGCTCGGGTAAGAATCCCTTTTTCCCGAGGAAAGGATCTGCTTACCGAACCTACCCCACGTATCAGGCCTCCCCAGTTCCCCAGTAGGGGCATCAGGCCAAGGGATGGGGGCAAGGCCAATGTAAGCAAAAGGCCCCCAAGCCCCAGGCACCGGCTCTGGCCCAACCTGGAGGGGACTTTTGACTCCCAGAGCATAGTCTCTCTCCCAAAGGACGCAAGGCCCTGCACAGGAGGAAGGCTGACCCTGTATGCTCACAGGTGGCCAGCTATTACAACAGACACCTGGGTTCTCCAGATAGTCCAAATGGGCTATCGGTTACATCTCAGCCAGGTGCCTCCCTCTTATTTTTATTTTATTTATTTATATTATTTCTATACCATGCTTTTTACAATCAGCGCGGTTTACAGGTAATAAATTGTACAGCACAGCAGAACAATGCAGCGTACATTACAGATAACAGGTTTTTACAACTTGGATTTAACAGGGGTGACTATATACAACTATAAACAACTATATACATTTGTGCTATTTATCAGCAAGGTATGCCACAAATGTTGCTATGGACTAACGGCACTCTCGGACTAATTGCATATTGGGTAATATACACATTTGTATATTATACACTTTCCAGGGGAGCCTCAGACCCCCTCTTTACAGGGACCTCCTCTTGCAGGAGTTAGCAGGTCTTCTTGAGGATCAGGCGGTAGAACCGGTGCCTCACCACCTACAGGGCACAGGCTTCTACTCCAGGTACTTTCTGATACTAAAGAGAACTGTAGGCCTAAGACCTATCCTCGACCTGCAAAGCCTAAACAAGTTCCTGGTGAGGGGAAAGTTCAAGATGCTTTTCCTTGGCATATTGCTGCCTTACCTCCGCCAGGGAGACTAGCTATGCTCCTTAGATCTCAAAGATGCGTATACACACATCTTGATTCATCCAAACCACAGACAATATCTAAGATTTGTAGTGGGAGGAAACCATTTTCAGTACAAAGTGCTACCCTTTGGCCTAGCATCGGCACCCAGGGTATTCACAAAGTGCCTTGTGGTGGTGGCGGCCTTTCTAAGGACAAGGGGTATTTGTCTTCCCCTACTTAGACAACTGGCTCATCAGAGCCCAGTCAGCTCTAGAAGCCCAACAGGCCACGTCCCGCACTATCCAGTTGCTTCAGCACATGGGCTTTGTGATCAACTACACAAAGTCCAATCTGGTTCCCTCTCAGGGACTGGAGTTCATAGGGGCAAGGTTAGACACCCTTCAGGCAAGGGTTTATCTACTAGGGGAAAGGGCTCAAAGACTGGTAGCCCTAGTGCAGCAAGTGAATCGCAGATCCCGCATCTCAGCAAGACATTTTCTGCGCCTTCTTGGTCACATGGCCTCCACAGTGCATGTGACACCCAATGCTCGACTTCACATGAGAACAGCTCAGTGGTGCCTCAGGGACCAGTGGACACCAGCCACAGGCAGACTCAGAGTCAACATCAAGGTGTCCCATCGCCTGATACAGTCTTTGAAATGGTGGCTTCAACCTCACAACCTTTTGGAGGGAGTGCCTTTTCAGCCTCCCACGCACTCAAGGGTGCTGACTACGGATGCATCCCTGCTGGGATGGGGTGCGCATTGCCAACAGGTCTGCTCTCAAGGTGTGTGGTCTCCATGAGAGAGCACACAACAAATCAATCTCCTAGAGCTTCGAGCGATCTGCCTAGCTCTTCGGACCTTCTGCCAAACCCTGGCTTATCAATCTGTCTTGATTCAGACAGACAACCAAGTAGCGATGTTCTATGTGAACAAACGGGGGCACAGGCTCTCGCATCCTGTGTCAGGAAACCCTGGAACTTGTGATAAGGAAGCTTATCATAGCTCAGGAAGGAGCTATAGAAAAGGTGAAGTGACTCTGAACAAGCAACCTGTCAGTTCTGGTAGAAATAAGAAAACAGAATTTTCCCATAAAAGACTACCAGTCCCAGAATGCACCAGGTTTCCAACAGCCATTAGAGGAGCTGAAGTGGGGAAACGTGTGTTCAATCAGGAGGGCTATGAGGTAATCCCTAAGCACTCATCTCAAAGGGCAGGGCCTGATTCAGCACAGCTGTGCTGTATTAGGGGGGAGCACTCATCTAGGCAGAATAAAGGTAGAGTTTATTCTACAGAGAGGCAGCTTGAGCTTGATCATCTTCATCATCAGGAGGATCATCAGAAGCAGAAGCCAAACCGGACGGACAGAGAGGGAAAGAAACCCTTTGGAAGAAAGAGGAGAAAAGCCTTTGAGAGGTCTAGAAGAGTCCAGAGCAGTACGTATACTGGGAGGCATTCCAAGGGCCAGCATATACCATTGGACGGGGGAAAAGCCAGAGGAATGGTGCTGCAGAGCTAGGAATCTCCAGACGGTACATGTGAGGGAGACGGCTGCACGTGGAAGGGACCCTAAGACCCGTGCCAGAAGGTATGTGAAGAGAGATCCAGTGTCCAGGGATCTGGATTGGAAGGCTGGACATAAGAACTGGACTACATACTGGCCAGGCTATATAGAGAGGAACTCTAACAGCAATGGAAGCTCAGGTATGAACACTGATCTGTGCCCTAGCTAT
This sequence comes from Ichthyophis bannanicus, assembly GCA_033557465.1. Taxonomy (NCBI): domain Eukaryota; kingdom Metazoa; phylum Chordata; class Amphibia; order Gymnophiona; family Ichthyophiidae; genus Ichthyophis; species Ichthyophis bannanicus. Next base: position 282,993,642 of record CM066035.1, read on the forward strand.
AACCTTGAAAGACAGCAGGGAAACAAGTATTCTCCTGAAAGTGCTCCATTGGGAGATTCATCTGTGCCAATCCATGATATTGAACCCATGCTTGTTGAAGAAGAGGGGGTGATAGCAGATGAAGAATCTGTTTACATGGACTGCTCTCTGTCTAAACTCCTTTGGTGATTTTCTGTTATAAAGTACAGCAACCATCACAAAGAAATACAAACTTGTTCTTTAATCTACTCAGAAAGGCTTCTGAGTAGGATTTCTAGTCACGCAGTAGAAAGCAAGCCAGCTAAGGGGTTTCAGCTGGATAACTGTTAGCAATTGAGCCTTACCTAATTGCTTGTGTGCTCTGAGAGAATCACTTCTGAATCTATGTGGGAAGATATAAGAAGTTTACCTGAAAAGAACAGTTTTTTTCTTTCTTTGTAGCTTTTGGTTTGTTGTTTGATACATTGCTAAGAGAATATTAGCTAAAAGCCTACAGAAAAGACCAGTTTGTTGCCAACCAGGTCTTATTTCTTTTGCTTTGATTGCCTGACAAGTTCAAATGTTTCCTGGTTTTGTTTTTTTCAAGTTTAACACTGAAAGCAAGTAACCTGATTTATGTGCTACCAAGCATATCTGTGTTGGGAATTTTAACCCCATAAATAAATATCTTATTGGCTTTACACTTGAGCACAACTAAATTATTGTGAGCAGCTGTGTCTGGTGTGAATGGACTGCATTGACCACAATCCCTTGCAAATCATATTGACATATGCACTTGCCAAGACTGTGAACGTTCTCACCCAGGCAGCCGTCTGACAAACTATGCTCCTTCGCAGTCAGCCAGGGTATGTTCCTCCTAGCAGACAAGCTAAGCAGAATTCTCCAGCCGCACGAGTGGCAACTGGATCCCAGCGTAGCCCAGCAACTCTTCCAGTGTTGGGGGCGACCATCCATAGATTTGTTTGCGAGCCCTCAAAATCACCAGTTGCCCCATTTCTGTTCCAGATGGCTGTACCCACACAGGGTAGCTGCAGATGCTTTCCTAATATCATGTTCTGTGGGCCTCCTATATGCGTTTCCTCCCACGCCACTGGTAGCTCGGACCTTATTCAAGATCCTTCAGGACAAGGCCTTGGTCATCCTGGTGGCCCCCAGGTGGTCGAGACAGCCTTGGTTTTCACTCCTCCTGCAGCTGGCGGAGGAAACTCCAATTCCTCTGGGATTTCCGCTCAGTCTCCTGTTGCAGGATGGGGGCTCACTTCTGCATCCCAACCTTAGGTCCCTCAACCTGATGGCATTGCTCCTGAAAGGGTAGTCCTTGCTCCACTTCTCCTCCCAAAAAAGTTAGAGGATGTGTTTCTAGCCTCTAGAAGGCAATCAACTAGGAAAACCTATTCATTTAAGTGGCAAAGGTTTGTGGTATGGTGTACTCAGCAGAGTGAGAACCCATTCTCCTGCCATGTGGCTGTGGTGCTGCAGTACCTGCTTCACCTTTCCAATTTATGCCTCAAGTCAAACTCAGTCTGAGTTCACCATAGTGCTTTATCAGCATACCACTCTACAGTGGAAGGGCAACCTCTCTCTTTACATCCTTTGGTGTCCAGGTTTCTGAGAGGTCTACTTCTTTTGAAACCCCAAGTTCGCCCCTGGGTGACTGAATGGGATCTGAATGTAGTCTTGCAGCAGCTTACTCACCCACCATTTTAGCTGATGGCTACCTGCCATCTCCGCTTCCTTTCTTGGAAGACGCTTTTCTTGGTGGCACTCACATCGGCTAGACGAGTGAGTGAGCTGCAAGCTCTGGTGTCCGATAGACCATTCACACGGTACTTTAGGAACACGGTGGTACTTCGTACACACACCAAGTTCCTGCTGAAAGTGGTCTCCTCTTTCCACCTCAACCAGGAGGTGGTGCTTCCAACTTTCTTTCCCAGGCCCCATGCCAGCTGGGCAGAAGCAGTTCTGCATACCCTGAACTGTAAGAGGGCATTGGCCTTCTACTTGGAGCATACGTCAGCTCTTCGTCTCTTATGACCCCAGTAGGGATGCCTGTCTCCAAGCGTACGTTGTCCACCTGGGTGGCGGATTGCATCGCCTGGGCATACTGGGCGGCCGATCTCCTTTTGCAGGGTTGAGTCACGGCCCACGGGGTCAGGGCTAAGGCCGCAACAGTGGCTCACTTCTGCTATGTTCCGCTGGCAGACATCTGCCGGGCCGCCACCTGGTCTTCAAGCCAGACTTTTGCAGCCCATTACTTCCTGGATAGGGAGTCCCAACGAGACAGTGCTTTCGGCCAGGCTGTACTCCGTAATCTGTTTGAGGTTTAGGCAACTCCTTCCCTTCGACCCTTTGGTGTCAGGTTGCCGGAGTGTTACATTCTCGGTTGAACTCCTATCATGGCTGCTGCGGCTCTTCTAAAGGGAGCCTATTTTTCAGTAATGGGTACTCGGTAGCCTATAGCTAGGGAGTCCCATATGTGAGGACTGACTTCCTGCCTGTTCCTGGAGAAAGCGTAGTTACTCACCTGTAACGGGTGTTCTTCAGGGACAGCAGGAAAGTCCTCAAGACCCTCCCTCGTCCCCTGGAGTTGCAGTCCTTTGATTAATTTTTATCCTTTTGCCGTCTTTTTAGCTATGTCATTTGACTGAGCAAGATGGCACCCTTGGGCAGGAAGGGGACCGCGCATGTGTGATGCAGTCCCAAAGGCTTTCTTAGAAAGCTGGAGATTTGCTCCGCATGGGGGCTCCGTCGACGTCAATGTCACCCATATGTGAGGACTGATTCCTGCTGTCCCAGGAGAACACCCGTTACAGGTGAGTAACTACGCTTTATATACTGTCAGTCAGCATGACGTTCTCCCGATTGGGAGGAGCTTCTCTTGTGTTTATAATATCTTCCAGGGGAGCAAAATGTCTTACCAGACAGATTGGGTTGGATCCTCCTCCCCCCACGAATGCTCTCTACACACGGAGACAGCATCCTTCATTTTTCAGACCTGGGGGATAGACCTGTTTTCCACTCCGCAGAATGCCAAACTTCCCTGCTTCTGCACCAGAACTCCTATGTTGGGTAACCTACCACCTACCATTCTATTGTTAAATTTGTTTCAACGTAGTTGTAAAATAGTTATGTTTAACCTTTAAGTTATCCGCTTCTGATCGCTGGAAGTAGCGGTCTACAAATGATTGATAAATAAATAAAATAAATAAACCAGGAGGTGTATTCTTTTTACCTCCACTGGGGTTGAGTATTCGTGTATGTTTTTCCTCCCATTCCCCTGATTCCCAAGACACTTTTCAAGCTCCAGGCAGACAGGGGCCTCATGATACGCATAGCCCTACGTTTGCCACGTCAACCATGATTTCCTCTCCTACTACGTCTGTCTCAAACTCAACCCCTAGATCTCAGATCTGCTCCAGATGTCCTCACTCAAGAGGAGGGGATGCTGCGCCATCCCAATCTGCAGTCTCTCCACCTCTCGGCATGGCTGCTGAAAGCTTAGTATTACAGGATCTTAACCTTACTCAGGAAGTAAAAGAGATCCTCTTAGCCTCTAGAGAGCTACCCACCAGATGTTGTTATGCTTTCAAGTGGCATAGATTCTCCGTCTGGTGTTCACAGAAGGACCTTAATCCCTTCTCGGCTCCAGTGGGGCTCTCCTCCAGTATCTCCTCCATCTATCCTCTTCCGGTCTCAAGACCAACTCGGTAAGAGTTCACCTGAGTATCATCGCAGCCACTCACCATCGCCTGGATGGACAACCAATTTCCTCACAGCCGTTTGTGGCATGCTTCATGAGAGGTCTCTTGCTTACCAAACCTCCCATTAGACCACCACCAGTGGCCTGGCATCTCAGTTTCATTCTAGGGAAACTTCTCAAGCCGCCCTTTCAACCCTTAGCCACTTCCTCGCTAAAGTTTGACATGGAAGGTCATCTTCCTTATTGCACTCACTTCAGTTAGACGCATTAGTGAGCTACAGGCTTTGGTGGCAGACCCACCTTACACACGGTTCCACCATGACAAGGTTGTCCTAAGTACTCATCCCCATTTCATGCCAAAGGTGGTGTCTTCTTTTCTTTTGAATCAGTCAGTCTACCTTCCTGTCTTTTTTCCTAGACCACATTTGTCTAGGGCAGAGGCAACCCTCTATACCCTTGACTGCAAACGTGCCTTGGCATTCTATCTTCAAAGGACAGCTGAGCACCGTAAAGGATCTCAGCTATTCCTCTTCTTTGATCCCAGTCACTTGGGGTTGCCAACATCCAAACATACTCTTTTTAAATGGATAGCAGATTGCATCTCATTTGCTTATGACAAAGCAGGACTATCCCTTGAAGGTCATGTCACTGCCCATAATGTTCATGCCATGGCAACCTCTATGGCAAATCTATGCTCTGTAACCATTGACTAAATCTGCAAAGCAGCAACTTGGTCCATACTTTTTCTGCTCATTACTTTCTGGACAAGGACTCCTGCCAAGATGCCATGTTTGGTCAAGCTGTTCTCCAGCATCTCTTTCAGACTTGAGCAACTCCTACTCTCCGTCTCTGAGCAGTACCAGACATCCATAAAGGATTCATGACCACCTGAACCCTGCCCTGAGGCAAACCTGCCAGTTCTGAGGTAATTTTCTCTGGCATCTGGGAGCTAGGGAGTCCCATATGTGAAGACTACATTCCTGCTTTTTCCTGGAGATAGTGTAGTTACTCACTTGAAACAGATGATCTCTGGGAACAGCAGGAATTTAGTCTTCACAACCCACCCTCCTTCCCTAGGAGTTGTAGGTTTCTTCTTTCCTTTTCTCTCATCTACAAACTCAGCTGAGGAGGGAGAGTTGGTAAGGCAGGAAGGCAGCGATGCATGCGCAGTGGGATGCTCCAAAAGCTTTCTTATTTGGATGCTTGGGAGCATTCCCATGCGGGCTCCATCGGTACCGACGTCACCCATATGTGAAGACTAAATTCCTGCTGTTCCCGGAGATCACCTGTTACAGATGAGTAAGTACACTTTTTCACTCAATGCTTGATCAATCTCTGGAATTCATTACCGGAGGATGTAGTAAAAGCTATTAGTGTAGCTGGTTTTAAAAAAAGGTTTGAACACGTTCCTGGAGGAAAGGAGTAGCCTAATAGTTAAGAATGCTGGCTTGGGAACCCAGAGGCCAGGGTTCGATTCTCACTAGCACTCTTTGTGGCCTTGGGCAAGTCACTTAACCCTCCATTGCCTCAGAAAAATCCAAGTTATCAATGTCCCTTTTTAATGTACATTACCAAGTTGAAGTTTCAATGTAAACCGCTTTGATTGAAATGATAAAGCGGTATATAAAACCTGTTAAAATGGAAATAAAAGAAATAAATTATTAAATGGGACCCGTGAAATCCACTGCTTGTCCCCAATACAAGCATTGTGGAACCTGTCTTCTGAGGAAATTTCTAGGGTCTTGTGATCTAGATTGCCCACTGTTGGAAACAGGATACTAGGCTTGATGGACCTTGGTCTGATCCATTTTGGCATATCTTACGTTTTTATCTTCTCTATACCTAAAAGAGGTGTACACTCATTTACTAATCCATCCTTTGCACAGACAGTATCTGCGCTTAATGTTTTAAGGAAACCTTTATCAATACCTGGTTCTCCCCTTCGCTCTAGCCTCTGTGTCATGAGTCTAAACAAAATGCATGGCAATCATCGCTGCCTACCTACCCACTTTGTGGTAATTGTCTTCACTTAGACGACTGGCTGATCAGGGGAGAGGTAAGACTCTCCCTTCGTCGCACCATTACGGTTCTCCAACATCTGGGATTTGTCATAAACTTCCCAAAGTCTCACCCCAAAGTCCTGGAGTTCATTGGAGCAGATGCTCAACAGGCCAGAGCTTTCCTCCCACAGGATTGTTGTGCCCGCCTTATTGAACTGGCCAGTGGGATACAACACCAAAGCCAAGTAACAGCTCGAGAGATGCTACGACTATTAGGACAAATGGCCTCCAGAGTCCATGTCGTCCCCTACGCTTGATATCCATTGCACTTGTCACATGTGTAATCTTCCCAATGGGCGCAGGCAAATGGGAGTCAGAGACAAGAGCCAAATCACCCCTCAACTGATCAAGTCCCTTCAGTGGTGGTATTCCCCACAAAACCTACTCGTCGGGTCACTTTTTCTGATGCCTCCACTTCGATGCACCCTAACAATGGATGCTTCCAAGCTGGGATGGGGGGCACATCTGAACAACCTAACCACACAGGGACTGTGGACATCATAGGAATCTGCCCTGCAGATCAACCTGCTCAAACTACAGGCACAGACAAATGCTTTTTGGGTTTTTCTACCCCATTTTTCAGGGCAACCAGTTCAAGTCAGGACAGACATCCAAGTTGCCATGTTCTGCATGAACAAACGGGGGAGCGATTCACCTGTGGTCCTTTGTCATTTCACACCATATTTACCTCAGAGCGGTGTATCTCCCGGGTGAACTGAATGTCCTTGCAGACAAACTAAGCTGTTTCCTTTGTCCACACAAATGGCTCTTCCAGCTGTGTGGAACCCCACTCAGATCTTATTACCATGACGCAAAACACACAGCTTCCACGCTTCTGCTCCAGGGTTCCGTCACTGTACAAACAGGCCTGGATGCCTTCCTTCTTCTCTGCTATACTGTCGTCACCCTAGCCTGGGCCAAAGGTCTAAAGGCGCAGGGCTGCCAATGTTAGTCCTTAAATAAAGAATTATACTATTCTTGTCCACAGCTTGGACTTCTGGGACTTGTAGTTGTTTATCCTTATTTAAAGACAGTAGTGTGAAACCGATGGTTTTAAAGGCAAACAAGACATTTATTTATCTTCCCCAAAGCACTAAGGCTCAACACAAACGTTAGGATTCTTCTCCAAGCAATAACATCAGGAAATTATACACAAACTAGAACTGAAACTGCTTCATAAGCCTTTTAACATGTGTAGCTGTTTTCATCAACGTTCAGCAAACAAAACAAAGCTTCTTCCTTCAAGCAAAGCAGAGTGTCGATTTTTCTCTTCTGCTTCTTTAGTAATTCAAATACAAGTTATGCCTATATTCTTTTCATTAGAAGCGGTTCTTAGCATTAACACGGATAGGTTACTCACCCTGTTTCTTCAGGGCTTTCTTGGTTAAAGACTTTTTATCAGAAAGCTTTCAATCTGCCTTCTGGCACAATGAACAGTCCATTGATAATTCCTCAGTTATAGAATCCTGCTCAGGACAGTCTACCTGCATCTCTTCCTGCTCTTCAGCATGTACGTCTGACTCTGAGCTTTCATGAACTGTTTCTGGCTTAATGCTTTGTAAAAGCTCCTGGACTTCTCTCCACAATAAGGAACGTTTGTACCTGGAATGTGAGAATTCTTTCTCTGGATCAACTGCCTCAGTTCTTCTAACTTGTTCAGCCCTGGTTCTTTCCACCAAGATGGGTTCTGGTCACTTCTAGCTGTAAGTTTGTCCACCTACCTTTTGGCAGCTTGATCTCTTTGAGCTGGTCCACGAACCGTTTGGACTGCAGCCTGACCCTCGTTAGCAATTTTCCTAGCCACACCTCGGATGGCTTCAGGACTAACAGCACTCCGCCAGAAAGCTTGGCTTTGTTTATGGCTGCTACTTTCACTGCTGAGCTCCTCACCAAAGTCTTCACCATTCTCCTCCCCGGTGATTTCCTTTCTGCCCTTAGGTGCTGGCCCCTTTCCTTTTCCTCCCCTGGGTTTATAAGGCTGTTTCTAACTAGCGTACACTGCTTCCTACTCAGGTGTTTTTCATTACTCCCCAAGCCTGCACTTAGGTTAGCAGAGCTTGGCTGTGGCCTGACTTCAGTGACTGCGTGTTTTCTTCCTTTACCTGCACTCTGAAAGCTGTGAATTCCTGGCCTGTCTCTCTCCTTAAAGGTATATTTACAATTTTCCTCTATTTCCATGGGCTCAGCAGAGCTCTCCTCATCACACTACGCATTCCCTCCCATCCCCTTTATGCCCAAGATGCTGTTCAAACTACAGGCCGACAAGGTCTTGGTGATTCTCATAACCCCCTCTTGGCCCCATCAACCATGGTTTCCTCTGCTTCTTTGCCTTGCACAGACTCAGCCAAACAACCTGTGATGTGCCCCTGACCAACCCTCTCAGGACCATGGGACACTATTCCATCCCAGTCTTCACTCTCATATGTCTGACAGCATGGCTGCTGATAGGCTAGTGCTCACCGACCTCGACCTACCTTAGACGGTCAAGGATTATGTTCTGGCATCTCATAAGGATCCCACCAGGCGATCTTATGCCTTCAAATGGCATAGGTTTGCCCTCTGGTGCTCCCCAAAGGACATTGACCCCTATTCTTTCCCGGTGGAGTCACTTCTGCAATATCTCATCATCCTTGACAGGTCTTAAAACTAACTCGGTGAGAGTTCACCTTAGTGCCATTGCAGTCTCTGACAGACCAGGGGATAGACAACCTATCTCCTCACACCCCTGAGTAGCATGCTTCATGCGTGGTCTCCTGCTCTTCAAGCCACCCATTAAGCCGCCTTTGATGGCCTGGGATCTGAATGTGGTTCTAAAACAACTTTTCAATCCTTTAGACTCCACTTCACTGAAGTTTCTAACTGGGAGGTCATCTTCCTTATTGCCCTCACTTTAGCTCACTGCATCAGTGAGCTGCAAGCTTTAGTAGCGGAACCTCCCCTATACTCTGTTCCACCATTTTTATTTATTTATTTTATTTATTTATGATGCTTGATAAACCACCCAAACCGGGGTATCAGAGCGGTGTACAATAAAAGCAGGCTGCTGGAAAATTAAAGAGAGGAAAGGAACGCCATTCAATAGATAGGAAAGCACTATAGAGATAGATAGAAAAAAAGAAAAGGACAGAATAATATGGCTATAGAGTCAGAGACTGAAGGGGAGGATGGAAGTGGGGGGGGGAAGTGGTATGTGGTATAGAGGCCATCATGGCTGTCAAGGGGGTGCCGGGAGATCAAACGCCTGAGAAAATAGATGGGTCTTAAGAAGAGCTTTGAAATGTGGAAATGAAGGCTCAGTGCGGAGTGAGTGGGGGAGGGAATTCCATAGAGCAGGACTTAAGAAAAAGAAAGCGGAGTGACGGGTGAGTTCGAGATGAGCTTGGGACGGAGAGGGAAGAAACAGGCGATTACTATGGGAAGAGCGGAGAAGACGAGGGACGGGTTGATGGTAAATAAGATCAGATAAATATTGAGGAGTACCTGTGTGAAGAACTTTGTGGGTGGTAATGAGGTACTTATAAACAAACCGAAATTTGACGGGGAGCCAGTGAAGAGAGAGAATGACAATGTGGTTCTCCGTACCCATCCACACTTCAACCGAAGGTGGTTTCCTCTTTCCATCTAAACAAGTCGGTAATCCTACTGATTTTTTTTCCCTAGACCACAAGTGTCTCTAGCTAAAGCAGCCCCTATACACCTTAGACTGCAATCGAGTGCTGGCTTTCTACTTGTATAGAATGAAGGATCACAGAAGATCCTCACATTTATTCATCTTCTTTGATCCTAGTCACCTAGGTCTATTGGTGACTAAATGTACTCTATCCAGATGGATAGCAGATTGCATTTCTTTCACTTATACACAGGCAGGACTGTCTTTGGAGGGTCATGTCACTGCTCATAATGTGTGGACTATGGCAACCTCAGTAGCCAATCTCCATTTAGTATCCATTGAGAAGATCTGTTGAACAGCTACCTGGTCCTCCATTCATACTTTTGCTGCGTACAAGTCTGGACAGAGATTTCCATTAGGATGCTGTCTTTGGCCAAGCTATACTCTACCTCTTTGGGACTTAAACGCAATCCAACCCTCTGTCTCGGACTTCTACAAGAGACCAGACTATCACTGGGAGAGTATCGCTTCCTGGAATTGAGTCCAATTGCACGCAACTCATCCGGCCTCTTTGGCTACAAAACGTTTTCCCTCGGGGATCACACTACTCTCTCCCCCTCCCCCCCCATGCCAGTCTGATACCTGGGAGCTAGTCCCATATGTGAAAGCTGTATTCCTGCTTATTCCTGGAGATAGTGTTGTTACTCACCTGTAACAGGTGATCTCCGGGAGCAGCAGAAATCAGCCTTCACAACTTGCCCTCCTCCTCTAGGAGTTGTAGGGATCTTTTATTTTACTCTTCTCAGCTGCAAGCTCAACTGATGAGAGGAGTTGAGAAGTTGGGAGGGAAGGCAGGCACGCAGGCACAGTGGAGTTCTCCCAAAGGCTTTCCTATTGTATGCTCTAGAGCATTCCCGCACGGGCTCTGTCGTTCAACCATATGTGAAGACCGATTCCTGCTGTTCCCGGAGATCACCTGTTAAAGGTGAGTAACTACGTTTTCAGGAGCAGTCATGCAGTCATATTAACACCTGAGAAGTGCTGCGACTTCAAAGAGTGTTAATCATCTTTCCTCCATTTTGATATAGTGGTAAAAAAGAAAGCCCTAGATCACACTAATAAGCGCCTTAAAAAGAACCCCCTTCTACTGCAGGAGCAACCACTAACCCAACAGTTGACCCTGCAATATAAAATTGTACTAAAAATCGCCTATTTTAAACAAACAAGCATAAACAAAAGTCCCCAAAAATGACAAAGTTGGTATTCTCCAGGACCAAGCAGGAAGTCAGTCCTCACATATGGGTGACGTCGGCGCCGATGGAGCCCCCATGCGGAGCATTTCCCCAGCTTTCAAAGAAAGCCTTTGGGAATGCAGGCACGCATGCGCGGTCCCCTTCCCGCCCAAAGGTGCCATCTTGCTCAGTCTTCTTTTTTCTGTGGAGCCCTCCAGACGTGTGTCCTTGTCACCCATGGAAAAAGTGGATTTTCCTGCGTTGAGTCAAGTTTTTTCTTCGGTTGGACATCGGTTCCCTTTCCCGCCTGGACTCGGTACACCGGTGCCGAGCCTGGATCTCTTTTTTTCGGTTTTTGTCCTTAGAGACTGCGTTCGCGCCAATTTTTCTTTTCCCTGGCAGCCTGAGTTTTTGATCTTGCTGGGGTCCTTTTTCCCCCGATGGCTGCCAGTCGCTTTAAGAAGTGTGATCGGTGCAAGAAACTAATGTCTCTCACTGACACACATGACTGCTGCCTCCGGTGCCTAGGGCCTGACCGTGATCCTAAGGTCTGTAGTCCCTGTGGCAAAATCTCTTCGAAGGCATTGTGGAGTCGTCAGCACCAGCGTGAGAGGATCTTCTCCGATTCTGCATCTGGACAGGTACGGATTTCGTCAGAGGCCTCGACATCTCAGGAGTCTGACCCCGAGCATTGTCGGGGCTCCTCTGAAAGGGAGTCCCCCTCGAGGGAGCACCGAAGGAAGAAGAAAACCCACGAGGGCGGCATTGGTGGACGCTCTTGGCTCCTTGAGGGCCAGGTCGCATAGCCCCGATCGCCGTCCCGGGTCTTCAGAGTCAGAGAGGCCTGCAAAGCATCCTCGTGTAGAGTCGGAGGCCCCGAGTCATGTGAGTACTGTAGTCCTTGTGGACTCTCCTCCGGGGGAGCTGTCGTCGGGACCCGAGTCGGAGGCTGCAGGGTCTCCTGAGCTTGGACTCAGGTTGACGGCCTTGGAGAGCAGATTGTCTGCCTTCATGGAGCAGCAGCGGGTGCTGATCGCCGGTCTCACTGGCGCATCTACCCAGACCACCGGGACCTCGACATCCAAGTCGACCCCGGAGGCCGAGCCGATCCTCGAGACCATGCGAACTCGAGTCGATCCTCGGCCAAGGTCACCCTCGGCCTCTCGTTCGGGACCGAGGTCGTCGACGCCGGTACCCTCGACGTCGGGGTGGATGGCGTCAGTGCCCGCCCACTCGGAGCCGCTCAATTCCTCCTCGGAGGAATCGGCATGGGAAACCGAGGAAGAGGAGTCCCCGGACACCTTCCGGACCCGGTGCGTCCCTTCGGACTCACTGGGATCCGAGCTTCGGACAAGGTCCCCCCCGGAGGATACCCGGTTCTCGGATTTCGTACGGGATATGGCCAAGGCCTTGGCCTTCCCCGTGGACCCCGAGGAGCCTCGAGCCGAAGAGCTCGAGGCCCTGCAGTATGACTCTCCTCCCAAGGAGGCCTTTACTGTACTGGTTCCTCCGATGCTGGAGCGGTTGCTCTTCCGCATGTGGGAGACGCCGGCCTCAATGCCGGTTTTAAGCAAGCGGGTCGATTCCATATATCGAGTCTGCAAGAGCCCCGGGTTCCAAAAGGCACAGCTACTGCACTACTCCATGGTTGTGGAATCAGCCATACATTGCCTGAAGAGTCAGAAGATGCACTACTCGGTGCCTCCCGGCAGGGAAGCCCGAAACCTGAATGCCCTCGGTAGAAAGTGCTTCTAGGGCTCTATGCTTGGTTGCCACGTCCAGACCTACCAGCTGTACATGGGCATGTACCTTCGAGACCTGGCAAAGGAGATTGACGGGTTCTCTGCTGGTCTGTCCGAGGAACCTTTGCAGAGGTTCAAGGCTTTCTCTTCTGGTATGCGAGAGTGCTCGAAGTTTATCTCTCGAGCAGCCTATGATGGATTCGAGGCTTCAGCCTGAGTAGCAGGGGCCGGCATCGGTGCACGCCGCCAGGTTTGGCTGCAATCCTCTGACCTCGAGCCTTGGGTACAGGACAAGTTGGTCGATGTCCCTTGTCGAGGTGAAAACCTCTTTGGCACGCCCATGGCTGAAAAGGCTGCAGAACTCGAGACTGAGACTCTCACCCGGACAAGGCTGTCCAGGAAAACCTTTGCCCCTTCTCAGATTTAGAAGGGCTCGGGGAAAAAGACCTTTTACCCGAGGAATACCACTGCCTACAAAACCTACCCTCACTACCAGGCCTCTGCAGCTCCCCAACAGGGCCAGTAGGCCAAGGGGCAGGGTCATGGGCCCCGTAGGCAGAAGGCCCCCAAGACTCCTACTCCAGCTCCTGCTCCTGCTCAGCAGGGAGAGATTTTTTGACTATGCCAGCATAGCCTCTCCTCCAGGGCACAGGAGGTCAGCTGACCCTGTATGCAGACAGGTGGCCACCCATCACAGGGGATACTTGGGTGTTAAACATCATCGAGAGGGGCTATCTGCTCCACTTCACCCAGATAACCCCCTCCTACTTTCCAGGGGAGCCTCCAAGACCCCCTCTGCACAGAAACTTGCTCCTCCTGGAGTTGGAAGGTCTGCCACAGGACCAGGCGGTGGAACCGGTGCCTCACCACCTGGAAGGGCAAGGCTTCTACTCAAGGTACTTCCTGGTACCAAAGAGAACAAGAGGCCTCAGACCCATCCTAGACCTGAGAAATCTCAACAAGTTTCTGGAGAGGGAAAAGTTCAAGATGCTTACCCTTGGAATCTTACTGCCCTACCTCCAGCAGGGAGATTGGCTATGCTCCTTAGACCTGAAGGATGCTTATATTCACATCCTCATCCATGCAAGTCACAGTCAATACCTCAGATTTGTGGTGGGAGGGAAACACTTCCAGTACAGAGTGCTTCCCTTTGGCCTCACCTCCGCCCCCAGGGTTTTTACAAAATGCCTGGTGGTGGTTGCGGCCTACCTCAGGAACCAAGGAATCTTTGTGCTCCCTTACCTAGACAACTGGCTTATCAGGGGCCAGTCTCCACAAGAGGCCAGGCAGGCCACCTTCCGAACCATATCCCTGCTTCAGCACCTGGGGTTCGTTATAAACTTCCCAAAGTCCACTTTAGTCCCCACACAGGACGTTGAGTTCATAGGGGCAAGGTTGGATACCATCCATGCAAAGACCTATTTGCCTGTGGACAGAGCTCACAGGCTGATGAAGTTGGCCAGCCAGTTTCAGACGAACTCTCTGGTCTCTGCCAGACACTTCCTCCAGCTCTTAAGTCACATGGCTTTCACAGTGCATGTCACCCCGAATGCCCGTCTGCACATGAGGCCGGCTCAGTGGTGCCTCAGGGCACAGTGGGTACAGGCCACAGGGAAGTTGTCAGACAGGATAAAGGTGTCCAAACTCTTGGTGGACTCCTTACGCTGGTGGAGGCATCTCCCAAACCTGGTCGGGGGAGTTCCCTTTCGGTCCTCCCCAAACACTCAAGTGCTGACGACCGATGCTTCCCTGCAAGGCTGGGGGGCACATTGCCAGGGGACCTGCACCCAAGGCCTGTGGTCTCTGTGAGAGGCCGCCCAGCATATCAACCTGTTGGAATTGAGAGCCATTCGATTAGCCTTACGGACTTTCTCTCCGGTCCTCTCTCACCAGTCTGTCCTAATTCAGACGGACAAGCAGGTGGCTATGTTCTACGTGAACAAGCAGGGAGGCACAGGATCCCGACTCCTGTGCCTGGAAGCACAAGCTCTCTGTTCCTGGGCTATCGATCAGGACATGACCCTCAAGGCGGTCTACCTCCTTGGCCAGGAAAACTACCTGGCGGACAGGCTAAGCAGACTCCTGCAGCCTCAGGAGTGGCAGTTGGATCCTTGGTAGTCCAACAGATCTTTCTGAAGTGGGGACTTCCAACCATGGATCTTTTCGCCAGTCCGCTGAACAGGCAATTATCCAAGTTCTGTTCCAGACAACCGCATCCTCTGAGGGCAGCGGCAGATGCATTCCTGATCCCTTGGTCAGAGGGCCTGCTATATGCATTTCCTCCCACACCTCTGGTGGCCCGGACTCTATTCAAAATCGAGCAGGACCGAGCTACAGTGATCCTGATAGCCCCCAGGTGACCCAGGCAGCCGTGGTTCCCTCTTCTTCTGCAGTTGGCAGTGGATGCTCCACTTCCTCTGGGGCTCCAACGCGACCTTCTGACTCAGGATCAGGGGTCTCTCTTGCATCCCAACCTCAAATCCCTCATTTGATGGCCTGGCTGCTGAAAGGGTAGTCCTTGCTCCTACCAAAGGAGGTTGAAGAGATGTTGTTGGTCTCCAGAAAGCATTCCACTCGGAAGGCATATGCTCTGAAGTGGCATAGGCTGTCCATTTGGTGTTCTCAAAAGCAGGAGGATCCCTTCTCCTGCTCGGTCCCGGTGGTGCTGCAGTACCTGCTGCATCTGTCTGACCTGGGACTTCAGTCCAACTCTGTCCGGGTCCACCTCAATGCCCTCTCTGCTCACCACTCGTCGGTGGATGGACAGTCCCTCTCGGGCCACCCTCTGGTGTCCCGTTTCCTCAGAGGCCTGCTTCTTCTCAAGACTCCTATTTGTCCACCGGCCACTAAGTGGGATCTCAATGTGGTCTTGCAGCAACTGACTCGCCCACCTTTTTGAGCCGATGGCTACCTGCCACTTACGTTACCTTTCCTGGAAAGTGTTGTTTTTCTTGGCACTCACCTCAGCTAGGCGTGTGAGTGAGCTTCAGGCCCTGGTCTCGGATAGACCGTATATCAGGTTTTATAAGAACAGGGTAGTCTTGAGGACTCATCCTAAGTTCCTTCCAAAGGTAGTGTCCTCTTTCCACCTCAACCAGGAGGTGGTACTTCCGACGTTTTTTCCCAGGCCACACGCCAGTAGGGCCGAAACTGTCTTGCATACCCTGGATTGTAGAAGGGCGCCGTCCTTTTACCTAGAACGTACACAGGGCCATAGAAGGGCTTCTCAGCTCTTCATTTCCTTTGACCCTAATAAATTGGGGTTGCCTGTCACTAAGGGTACGTTGTCCATCTGGGTGGTGGACTGTATCACCTGGGCGTACAGGGCAGCTGGCCTCTCCCTGGAGGGTCGAGTCATGGCCCACCGAGTCAGGGCGAAGGCCGCATCAGTAGCTCACTTCCGCTCTGTTCCGTTGGCAGACATCTGCCGGGCCGCTACTTGGTCTTCAAGCCAGACATTTGCGGACCACTCCTGCCTCGAGAGGGAGTCCCGTAGGGACAGTGCTTTTGGGCAAGCGGTACTCCGTAATCTCTTTGAGGTTTAGGCAACTCCTACCCTCCAGCCCTGGTGTTGGGCTACCGTTGAGTTGTGGTCTCACAGAAGATTCTCTCACTGTTGCTGAGGCTCTAGAGGGAGCTCTATTTTTCAGCCTGGGTTCCTGGTAGCCCAGAGCTAGGGAGTCACCCATATGTGAGGACTGACTTCCTGCTTGGTCCTGGAGAAAGAGTAGTTACTCACCTGTAACAGGTGTTCTCCAGGAGCAGCAGGAATCAGTCCTCACGACCCTCCCTCCTCCCCTTGGAGTTGCAGTTGTATATATTTCATGTTCCTTTTTGTGCTGTCTTTTACCTATGTCATCAGACTGAGCAAAATTGCACCTTTGGGCAGGAAGGGGACCGCGCATGCATGCCTGCATTCCCAAAGGCTTTCTTTGAAAGCTGGGGAAATGCTCTGCATGGGGGCTCCGTCGGCGCCGACCAATGTTCCCTCTAATTTTCTGTAGGCTGTGTGCACATAAAATATCAGCTGTGCGGCTTTTGAAGGAAGGTTAAATTTTTGTGCGCCACATAACACTCGGAATTATATACTTTAAAATTTGACTACACGTCAGAATATAGTATGTACACCACATTGATTTTAATCAGATTAAATGAAAATAGATGATTACTAAATGAAGCAGAAAATTTCTAGTAATTACAATCACAAATGTGGTATTATTTCAATTAATTTTTATTGAAAGCCATTGTTATTCCATGTAAATAATTTATGTATGGAAGAAGAGTTTGTTCTCAAAATTTTTCTCTTCGATCTTTCAAATGTACCCAGTCTGAATAAATTTTATCAAGGTCTACTGATCCGCCATCTTGAAGATGACTCTTAACACGCATCAGCATTTCCAAATGTTCTAAATGTAAGCGATTCCTTATTTTGGTTTTTAAACTGTTCATCAAGCTGAAACCACGCTCACAATCTGCACTAGAAGCCAAAAATGTTCCACCAATATCCATCAATTTCGCTAAATCTGCAAACTGAGCATTCTGAAACGCCAAAGTCACCATATCCGGAAAACTGTTTATCAGTTTGCTTTTGATTTTTTTCTGCGACTAAAAACTTGAAGTCATTGTACTGCTGAACAACAATATGTTCCTCCATAAGGAATTGTTTGTACTTTAAGCAGAGTGATCGGACGTTTTCAATTCCAAATTCATAATCACACTGTGCTATTGCTGTCAAGTCAAAAGCAGACCATTCCTCAATTTCATTTTCAGGAAATCTTAACCCTAAATGCAGACACAGCATTATTAATGAAAGTAAGTGTGGAACCAGTATCCACTGAAACGTCTCCAGGTATCTTGTCGAAGTTTTTTAACATTATCAGTCCATTTTCTGTGTCACCCAAGTATTGCATTTGGATTTTGTTCAGCTTACCCTGTGCAAGATGATATGCTTCCAGTGGTGTTAGCCCACGTTTTTGAAATGCCATTGTTAATGAAGCTAGTTCAGATAAAACATCATTCAAAATTTGCAGTGTTATATGGAATTGATGGCTGTTTAGCTTTTTATAACAGTACTTTGCAATGGGATCATTATCCTTCTCTTCTTCAAAGTATTTTAATAATTGATCATAATTTCGAATAATTGCTTGAAGAGCAAAATGTCTAGATAACCACCGCACTTCGTTCAGAGGTCTAAAAGCAATTGACTCGCATTCAGAAGCATCTGCTAATTCTTTAAACTGTGACCTTTTAGTAGAAGATCGACAAAAGGTTGTGTAAACAGTTCTCATGAAAGTTTCAACTTCTTTCATCAACTTTACTTCCTTCCATGATTCAGAGATCCCCAAATCTTCACAATGGGCAACACAATGCTGCTGCACTAAATGCAAAACGTTTTGTTTGAGCTGCGCAGCAACACCATTTCTCCTGCCTGACATGACAGAGGCACCATCCGAAGTAAACATGACCATTTTGTTAAGGTCAAGCTTGTATTTCCCATAGAATTCCCGGAGTGCACTTACTATTGATGCAGCATCGCATGCTTCCAACTGTAGCATCCCACCAAATGAAGTTTTATACAGACATGAATTTACTGGCTGATATTTGAAGTACAGTATTAAGTATTTGTTGACAGAAATGTCTGTGCTTTCATCAATAGTTAATGTATGATACGCTACTGATGCAACATCTGCCATGAGCTTATCTTGGACATTCATGTTTATAATTTCAAGAAATTCAAACGAATAGTTTTTGCTTCTCCAGCTTTCAGGTATGGTTATGTACTTGGACATGTGTTCATTAATATCTTGAACAGAGAGCATAGAAATATTCATCCGAACAGCCAGCAAAACACTATCAATTAGAATTTTAATTTCTTCTGGTGTAGAACGCTTCCATTCATTACTAATTTGCCTTTTCTCTTTTTCAGCGGTGCTCTCAAGCAACAAGTTAAATAATCCTCCTCTTAAATTTGGATTTTTAGCTCTTAGTTTCTTAACACTTTCAGTATGAGTCTTACTAGACAGATGTCGTTTCAAAAAGTCCAGTTTCCACACATCATCCCAAATTTTGCCATTCGAAAACTCTCCGATGGTTTTTGCATCTCGGCGGTATAAACAGACTACTGCGTCATCCTCTTCGTAAGTGAATATTTCACGCAGTTGAACGCACGTTTTATCCCGAGATTTCGGTGTTTCCGTTCAACAATTTCTTCAAGCCATTCAGACTTAAAAGCTCTGGCCGTTCTCTTACGTTTTGCACCTCTCATTGCTATTGATTTCGACATTTTAAAAGTGTGTGTGGTCACAGCAGGTGCTTTATTATTCAAAAGAAATGCCCCAACGCAGTTCATCCAAAGCCTGATGGGCTTGGAAGTTGGAACTGCAAGCAATATAACAATATTGTTATAGTGGTAACAAAGAGAAAAAGAATACATAGTAAAAAAGAAGGCACAGTATTACTTACGTGGATTAGCAGTTTAACACAAATCCAGAAAAGTGTCTTAATTTTAAAACTATGGATTTCCATCTCCATCAGTCCCACCGAGCCTTCTTCACCTCTATCCACCCCCCCCCCCTCCTCCTCCAAGTCACCCACCACAGTTATCATTCCACCCTAAACAAATGTGACAGAACATGGAAAGTATTGGCCAATGAAAGCCACTCTTGTGAAAATAAAGCCACCAATAGACTCCCCCAGAGCTCAGTGTGAGGACTCACTTTCAATATAGAGGAAAACAATGGTTAACAAAAATCTGCAACCATAGAAATACAAGAACTGAAAGAAAGAGTACTTGATTTTACACTTTTTTGCATTATTTTCTCTTTCATGTATTTCGGCTAGAAAAATCCATTAGCTACCTATCATCTAGAACAAGACAAAGATTTGGGAGTAATGATCTCAGATGACCAGAAAGCTACCAGTCGATATAATAAAGCATTAGAGAAAGCTGACAGCATACTTGATTTCCTTAATTAAAGGTATCATTCTTGGGAAAAGGAGGTTATAACATTTGTTTAGATCACTAGTTAGATCCCTACTCTGTTCAGTTCAAAGCTAGGGTGCCAAATCTTGAACAAACTTTGAGGCTATTCCTGATTGAAACTGAGACCAAACATAATTGTATTAAACTAGAAAGCAGTCATAGATTGCTGGTATCTGGACCAGCAGATGTGACCTGTCCCTGAGCAGTTGTTAGAAAGTCTGGATTCTTAATACTGAAAGGCAAGCAGGAAAAGCAATCCTTCCAAGCATCAGTTTCATTTTGTACTGTGGGTAAAAGTATGTGTGCTATGACTAACATGGATACTTTTACCAACAGTGAGGAAGGGGACAATATGCACACTCCCACATTTTTTTGAATATTGCTTTAACATAACCTCACCAATAAAGGGGTGCAGTTAGATTGAGGAATTAAAAGTATGCAATAATTTGTATTTTCAAAATCCTGCATGCACTTTCGATGGAGCTAGTGGGGACAAACACAGTGACGGAATTCAAAGTGGCCTGGGACAGACACTGTGGATCACTTTACAGCAACAAGATTAAATCAAAATAAACTGAACCATCAAATTTCTCAACAAATAGGGGTGTCCTACATGGAGCAATGGGGGGAGGAGCGGTGTGTTCACCCCTAAAGAAACAAAGATATAGGGAGGGGTGAAGACATGGGGAGGGGTGCACCTGCTCCTGGTGGGTGCACCACTAAGCAAAGACATGGGTAGGGGTGCACCTACTCCCTAAAAGGCATGGGAAAGGGTGCACCTACTCCTGTCATATTGCTGGGCAGACTAGATGGACCATACTGGTCTTTATCTGCCATCATTTACTATGTTACTAATGTAGCAAAATATGACCTTGAGAATATACCACTGGAATTTAAAGACTGCCTGCAAAATCAGTTTCCTGCTTTAGATACAAATGACAGAGCTCCAGAAGAATTATGGAATGACATCAAGAAGGTTGTATTGGAAGAAAGCGAGAAGTCTCTACAAAAGGTGAAAAAGCAAAAATGGGGGTGGAGCAGTAATGAAAACCAGGTCTGCTGAATCAGGATATGGAATTCATTACACATACTTGGAGCCTCACGAACTGTGAGATTTAGATCAGAATAAACATGGTAAAAGAGGTCCAAATGGCATCTTTGTTAGTCTAACGCCTGTTTCGGGATCCCGAGGTCCCACTGCCCTTTTATACTTTGGACGTATAAGTACATTCGAACGGATATTAGAAATACGAAAATGAGGAATAATTTGGATTTCCAGCATTTGTTCAGGGCGTGAGGAGTAAAAGAAAAATACTTCCAGACTGTTCATGTGAACTTCGTATAATGGAAAGAGAAAACCCTATTAGCCTGGTTAAGGTACTGGGCTAGTCACGTTTAGCACTGGGAGCCCTAGCGGAGAGAGGCTGGGAAAAGTGGCTTTATAAGCAGCAGCCCGCCTCTCTCCATCCCAAACCAATAAAAGTCACCAAAAAAGAAACTAATGAGGCCAGCAGGTTGCAAACTCTTCCTTTTCAATAACACTCCCTTGCTGCCTGGAAAGAAGGAGATGAGCCGAGGCTTGGAAATAGAAGCTCGAGACGCTCTTTTCAAAAATAACTGGTTTTTGGGGGTTCAGGTCAGGCCAAGCAGTAAGGTTATATACATTTAAGCATGAGTAAGCATAAACATGTATTTTAAGGGCAAATATTTTGAACTACAATTGCAAGGTTTTGTTTAAGTTGTAGCAAGTGGGAAAGGTCAGATGTTGGCTACCTTATAAACAGGCCTGAGGGCCCCAGAGCAGTGATTCTGCCCCCCAGTTCGCTTCTGCAGCTTTAATCCTGGGGCTGTTCATGCTCTAACTCCAAAATGCACCAAATTACATTCAAGGGAAACGATCTGTTTCAGAAAGATTAAACTAAGGGTTTACTCCCGCCCTTAACAAGGTTTTTTTTTTGTTTTGTTTTGTTTTTTTTCAGCTTTGAATAATTCAAAGACGTGGTTGTTATTTGAGGACTTACAGTTAAAAAGTGCTGATGCTTTATTCGATTTTTGCTTTTCATGAAACCTCCTAATTTACAATAAAAAGGGATACCAGATTACCATCCTTTCTGCCTTCCATTTCCTCTTTATCCTTTATCAAGCCCATCACCAGATAAGAAACAAAAGACTTTATCTCAACAAAAACTCCTACAAGTTTGGTGTGTCCGACTCATAGCTGAAGAGTTTAATCTTGAGAACTTTGTCACTAGCCAAAGACCTATTTTTCGTATTCTTTTTTTTTACGTGCAATCTAAAATACTCTTTTGTCTCTCCCACCCCCCCCCCCCAGTCGTTTCGTTTCAGAGGGTTTATTTTGCTTATCTTCAGGAACAAGCAGGAATGAGTCTTCACATATGGGTTTGGTCGGTACCGACGGAGCCTGTGCGGGAACGCTCCCCAGCATCCAATCAGAAAGCTTTTGGGAGCATCCCACAGCGCCTGCGTGCTGCCTTCCCGCCTTTCCCCTCAGTTCTTCTTTTTCCGCAGAGCCAGCAGGTCATGTTCCTGTCACCGCAGAAGAATTTCTTTATTTTCTTTATTTCTTTTGTATCGCGTCTGCCTTCTTCGACGCTCTACCGGTACCGCCGGTCCTTCTTTTCTTCTTTTTAAAAAAAAAAACTATTTTCCTTTTCTTTTTTCTTCAGGTACACTTGCGTTTTGGGCCTTAGGCCCAAAAACTTTTTCCTTAACATGGAAAAGCCTGCCTCAGGGTTTAAGAAGTGCACAAAATGTGGTGGTACCATTTCCGTCACCGACACCCACGACTGGTGTCTAAAATGTTTAGGTCCTGACCATTCCATCACAGATTGCATGTCCTGTTCTATGATGTCTAAAAGAGGTCGGCAGAACCGAGCTGCCAAGCTCAGTACCCTGTTTCCCTCTGATGCGGCTTCGGTGGCATCGACGTCTTCCAGGGCTGCTTCTTCCTCACATGGATCTCAGGTAACTAAACATAAATCCAGCCAGTCCTCGAAGGGTAGATCTCCTTCTAAGCATCGAGATGCCTCTGGTGTTGCTCTCGAGGATTCTGCACCAGCAAAATTACCCCGGCGGGAGGCTTCGGCCTCCAAAGCATCATCATCGGGGTTCCAGGATGATCTCGATGGCTTGGCCTCGACAGATCACCTGGTGCCATGCTCTGGGGTACCGGTGGCTTCCACCGGTACCAACTTCCAAGCATTGGCGGCGTCGATGGACCAGAGGATTCTGTCCATAGAACGCAGTCTGGCGGCTTTCCTTGTGGCATCGACGCCCCTGGTACCGCAAAAGACTACTCCACCTGTACCGGCTCTAGCACCGCCATCGGTACCGATCCCAGTACCGGTAGCATCGGCATCGGTGTCCGCTATGCCGGTACTCTGTCCTCTGAAGCCCTCCGGTACCGATACCCCGGTACCGGTTATTCCCGATACCGATCCTGGTCGGTACGAGTATCAGGCTTTGCAAGAGCATCCGGACAGACGATACTTCGATTCCTCTGAAGACTCTGAGGATTCTGAGGCGTCTGTTGATGCAGTGATGCTTCTTCCACAGGAGGAGTCCTCTCCTAAATGAAGGATGTCTCCTCCAGAGGACTTGTCTTTTCAAGACTTCATCAGGGAGGTGGCTCGGGGCCTATCCATCACGGTGGCCCCTGAGACAGAACCCAGAGCCAAGGAGTTAGATATTTTACAATATCCTAAAACTCCTAAGGAGGCAGCTACCTTACCTATTCATGAGATTCTGTATGATCTCATGTTGAGGATGTGGGAAGCACCTCTAACCACCTCTCCTCATTCTCGCAGGTTGGATACCATGTATCGTGTCCCTCCTTATCCTGGTTTCCATAAAACTCAGCTTCCTCACCACTCTATTGTGGTTGAGTCTGCTATGAGAAAGATTAGAAGTGCCAAAAGACATGCCTCTAATCCTCCAGGACATGAATGTAGAACCCTGGATGCTTTTGGACGTAGAGTCTTCCAAGCCTCCATGCTTGCTGCGAGAATTAATTCCTATAGTCTTTACATGGGAATGTTCCTAAAAGAAGTCACTGATCATTTGCAGACTTTAAGTCCTTTCATTTCACAAATAAGGTACCTGGGCATTATTATCGACCAAGCACTCACCTTAAAGCAACAAATCACCAAAACCTCTGGAACTATATTCCACAAGGCAAGAACAGTCCAACGTCTCAGACCCCTTCTTGAACATCAAGACTTACGAACTGTAATGCAAGCCATGACGCTCCCACACCTAGACTACTGTAACATATTATACCATGGCCTTCCAGCCACACAGACGAACCCCCTCCGAACAGCATTGAACACCACAGCGAGAATAATTCAGGGAGCAAAGAAGACTGACCACATCACCCCAATTTTGAAAGATCTACACATACTCCCCCTCGAAGCAAGGACTAAATACAAAGCCATCCTACTCACCCACAAAGCCATACATCAAACACGAAGCTCCCAACTTTACACCCTACTGTCTCAACCAGCTCATGGCAGAACTACCAGACAAGCCTCCAGCAACTCCCTCACCATCCCTCACAAAAGAACCAAATGCTTGCAACGGACCTGCAACCGAGCCTTTGAACTGTATGCTCCATCCTTATGGAACTCTCTACCGAGCTGTCTCCGAAATAACACCGACCTACTATCTTTTAGAAAACAGCTGAAAACCATCCTGTTTCAGGAATACCTCAACATGACCCCCACCAAAAAAGCGCAATAACATCTGATCTCACCCACCATGACCACCTAACTCAAACTAGACTAACCCGACCATGTCCAAAATTTGTCCAAGTCCAAAGTCTGTCCTATGTCTAATGTTGAAATCATCAATGTAGCCTCCCTGGTGATGGCCCCACCCTTATATGTAAATTCCCCCCCCCCTTTTATGTAATGCCGCTTTGACTCGGTGAAAAGCGGGATATAAATACAGCTAAATAAATAAATAAATAAAATAAATTTTTGAAGATAAAAGACAGGACTTTCTCACTTGGCTCAAACATGCCCAAATTTCTCCAAATTCTCCAACTGTGCAGCTTTCGACTCCTTTGAGTGTGTAAGCAGAGCCTCGGCTATTGCCATAGGTGCACGTAGAATTGCTTGGCTTCAAGCATCTGATTTGGAGATCTGGGTACAAGATGAATTGGGAAATATCCCTTGTACAGGTGAAAACCTGTTTGGTAAAGATTGGCAAGCAAAGGCCAATCAGATGGATGCTGAAAATTCTGCCTTGGATAGACTATCCAAGTCTACAGCTGCTCCTGTTAAGAAAAGGTTGTTCAAGAAAGCACCTTTTTCTAAAAAGGGAAGATTTTATCCTGCTTATAGTCAGCGGGCATCTTCTGCAGCTCAGTTCCCTACCAAACTTCAGCAATCATCCAAACAGAACAAAGCAAAGGCTGCTAGGCCTCCATCGGCCCAGCAACCTCAACCCCCTCAGGGCCTTTGACTTTCCGCTAGAGAACTTACCCTTCCTAGCTCTGGAAGGACCAGAGCCCTCCACCATTCCAGGAAGGTTATGTCATTTTGCTCCCAGGTGGGGACAAATTACAGCAGAGCATTGGACACTCTCCATCATAAAAGAGGGGTACAAACTTCATTTTTCAAGCTTGCCCCCTCACACAAGAGTGAACCAGTTCAATTCTCTGACTCCCTCCTCAACCTGTTGGGTCAGGAGATTGCCACCCTTCTCGCCCAGGGGGCAATAGAGGAAGTGCCTCTTCAACAACAGGGCACAGGGTTCTACTCCCCCTATTTTCTTATTCCAAAGAAAACAGGGGGTTACAGACCCATTTTAGACCTCAGAGAATTGAACAGATTCCTAGTCAAGGAAAAATCCAGAATGATTTCTCTAGGAACTCTGCTGCCATACCTTCAGAGTCAGGATTGGCTTTGTTCTCTAGAGCTCAAGGATGCATACACCCATGTTCTCATCCATCCAACTCACAGAAGGTTCCTTTGGTTCCTTTTTCAAGAGAAGCACTATCAATACAGAGTGCACCCTTTTGGTCTGGCCTCTGAACCAAGAGTGTTCACGAAATGCATGGCAGTGGTAGCTGCATTTCTGCGCACTCTGGGAATATTCGTCTTCCCTTATTTGGACGACTGGCTCATTCGAGCTCCCACTCAGTCAGAGGCCAAGAGTTCTCTATCCTGCACTATGCGTATCCTTCAGTATTTAGGGCTGGTAATAAACATCCCAAAATCCAATTTAACCCCTACTCAGTCCCTGGAGTTTATAGGGGCGTTGCTGGATACCACAAGGGCAAGGGCCTATCTCCCCCAGGCCCGTTGCCTTCGCTTGGTGCAGTTAGCTTCTCAAGCAGAGTTAAAGCCCCATTTAACTGATCGAGAAATGTTACAGTTACTAGGCCACATGGCATCTACCGTGCATGTGGTACCATATGCTTGCCTTCACATGAGGGCAGCTCAGTGGACTTTATCCACCCAATGGACCCAGGCATTAGACTGCCTGTCAGACAAAATAGAAAACACAAGTCGCCTCATTTTGTCCCTCCAGTGGTGGAAGTCCCCTCAAAACCTGTTGCTGGGGTCCCCCTTTCAGCAGTCTCTACCCCAAGCAACACTCACAACAGATGCTTCTCCAATGGGGTAGGGAGCTCATCTGCAAGACCTCTCCACCCAGGGCATCTGGTCTCCACAGGAGAGTTGTCTACATATCAATCTCTTGGAGCTCAGAGCAATCTTCCTTGCTCTGCGAGTGTTCCACAACCTGCTCAGCTACAAGACAGTCCTTATCCACACGGACAATCAGGTAGCCATGTTCTACGTGAACAAGCAGGGCGGAACAGGCTCTCTGTCGCTTTGCAACGAAGCTTTGCGACTGTGGGCCCTCGCCAGAGAGCATCAGATTCATCTTCTGGCAGTTTATCTTCCAGGCGTTCAAAACTCTTGGGCAGACAGGCTCAGTCGAGTTCTGCTTCCACACGAGTGGTCCCTACATGTGGACCAGGTGGCCAGGAATTTTCAGATTTGGGGAACCCCGGACATAGACCTCTTTGAAAGTCCATGGAATACCAAACTTCCCCGGTTCTGTTCCAGAACTCCGGCTCAGGGAGCTCAGGCAAAGGATGCTTTCCTCCTTCACTGGGGTCAAGACTTCCTATATGCCTTTCCAGCCATTCCCCTAATTCCCAAAACCCTGTTCAAGCTTCAGAGAGACAGAGGCCACATGATTCTCATAGCTCCACATTGGCCACGGTAAGTGTGGTACCCTCTGCTTCTACATCTCTCTCAAGCTCCCTCCCTGGAGTTAGGGTCTGCTCCAGATCTCCTATCTCAGGAGGACGGAAAGTTATGGCATCCCATACCCCAGTCTCTGCATCTCATGGCTTGGTTGCTGAAGGCCTAGATCTCAAAGATCTTCATCTTTCTCAACAGGTGAAAGATGTTCTTTATGCTTCCAGAAAACCTTCCACTAGACGTTCTTATGCTTTCAAGTGGAAGAGGTTTACTATTTGGTGTTCTGCGAAGGGTCTTAACCCCCTTGCCATACCTCTGGAATCTTTGCTGGAGTATCTCCTCCATTTGTCTAATGCAGGCCTTAAGACAAATTCAGTAAGGGTCCATTTGAGTGCTATTGCAGCTTCCCTTAAGCCTCTAAATGGACAACATATTTCCTCTCATCCTCTTGTAGCAAGGTTTATGAGAGGCCTCCTGTTAACAAAAGCCTCCCATTAGACCACCTCCGGTGGCATGGGACTTGAACCTAGTTCTTGGTCAGCTCATGAAGCCTCCTTTTGAACCTTTGGCTACCACCTCCTTGAAATACCTTTCTTGGAAGGTTATCTTTCTCATTGCAATCACATCAGCACGCCGTATTAGTGAATTGCAAGCACTCGTAGCTAATCCACCTTATACAAGGTTCCATCATGATAAGGTAGTCCTTAGGACTCATCCACACCTTATGCCTAAGGTGGTCTCGCCTTTTCACCTCAACCAGGAGGTCTACCTGCCTGTCTTTTTTCCAGGACCTCATGTATCAAGTGCAGAGAGGAATCTTCATACCCTGGACTGTAAAAGAGCTCTGGCTTTTTGCTTACAAAGGACACAGCAACATAGAAAGTCCTCTCGGCTCTTTGTTGCCTTTGATCCTTCTCATTCTCCAGGACCAAGCAGGAAGTCAGTCCTCACATATGGGGTGACGTCGGCGCCGACGGAGCCCTCGCGGAGCAATTTTCCCCAGCTTTCAAAGAAAGCCTTTGGGAATTGCAGCGCGCATGCGCGGTCCTCTTCCCGCCCAAGGGTGCCATCTTGCCCAGTCTTCTTTTTTCCGCGGAGCCCTACAGACGTTGTTTGTGAATCCCCGCAGAAAAGTTGATTTTATTTCTCTTTTTTCTCTCGGTTTCGACGCCGGTTCTTTTCCCGCCCGGACCCGCGACGCCGGTTGCGAGTCCGTTCTTTATTTTTCGTTTTTTTGTCCTTCGTGACAGATTTCGCGCCTTTTTACTTTTTCACTGGCAGCCCGGTCTTTTGACCTCGCAGGGGCCCTTTTTCCCCCGATGGCTGCCAGCAGGTTTAAAAAGTGTGACCTCTGTAAGAAACTCAAGTCTCTTACCGACACACACGACTTCTGCCTCTGCTGCCTCGGACCCGATCATGACCCGATGATCTGTGGTCCGTGTGGCAAAATGTCCTCAAAAGCGTTGAGGAGTCGGCAGCATCAGCGGGAACGTATCTTCTCTGACTCCGGACGGGCTCGGACCTCGTCAGAGTCTTCGACGTCTCGGGACTCTGGTCCTGAGCATCGTCGAAGTTCCTCTGAAAGGGGGTCTCCTACCCGGGAACATCATCGGAAGAAGAAACCCGCGAGGGCGGGATCGGTGGATGCTCCTGGTTCCTCGAGGGCCAGGTCGCATAGCCCCGATTCCCGTCCCGGGTCCTCGGAGGTGGAGAGGCCTTCCAAACATCCTCGTCTCGAGATGGACTTGCCCGCTCACGTGAGTACTGTTGTCCTCGTAGACTCGCCTCCGAAGAAGCCGACGTCGTGCCCGACGCCGTCGGGGCCTGAGTCGGGGGCTGCTGGGTCTCCTGAGCTCGGACTCAGGTTGACGGCCTTGGAGAGCAGTCTGACTGCCTTCATGGACCAGCAGCGGGCATTGATCGCTGGCCTCGCCGGTGCTTCTGCCCTGACCGCCGGGACGTCGACCTCCAAGTCGACCCCGGAGACCAAGCCGATCCTCGAGTCCATGAGGGCTTGAGTCGATCCTCGGTCGCAGTCTCCTTCGGCCTCCCGTTCGGGACCGAGGTCGTCGGCGCCAACTCCCTCGGCGTCGGGGCGGATGGCATCAACGCCCGCCCGACCGGAGCCGCTCGACTCCTCCTCCGAGGAGTCGGCCTGGGAATCCGAGGACGAAGAGTCACCTGGTTCCTTTCGGACTCGGTGTGTCCCATCGGACTCCCCCGAGTCCGAACCTCGGAGACGGTCCCTCCCGGAGGATACCCGGTTCTCGGACTTCATGCGGGATATGGCCAAGGCCTTGGCCTTCCCCGCGGATCCCGAGGAGGAGCCTCGAGTCGAAGAGCTCGATGCCCTCCAATATGACTCTCCCCCGAAGGAGGCCTTTATTGTACCGGTTCCTCCGATGCTGGAACGACTTCTCTTCCGCATGTGGGAGAGCCCGGCGTCGTCGCCGGTGTTAAGCAAGCGGGTCGATTCCATTTATCGAGTCCGCAAGAGCCCCGGCTTCCAAAAGGCACAACTACCGCACCATTCCATGGTGGTGGAATCGGCCATGCATAGACTTAAGAGTCAAAAAATGCACTCCTCGGTGCCCCCCGGTAGGGAGGCCCGAAGCCTGGATGCCCTCGGTAGGAAGTGTTTCCAGGGCTCTATGCTTGCTTGTCGAGTCCAGACCTACCAGCTCTACATGGGCATGTATCTCCGGGACCTGGCTAAAGAAATAGCCGGGTTCTCTGCTGGTCTCTCCGACGAACCTTTGCAGAGGTTCCAAACCTTGTCAACTGGTATTCGGGAGTGCTCAAAGTTTATCTCTCGAGCAGCCTACGATGGTTTTGAGGCATTGGCTCGAGTAGCCGCAGCCGGCATCGGTGGACGCCGCCTGGCTTGGCTTCAGACGACCGACCTCGAGCCATGGGTGCAGGACAAGTTGGTCGATGTCCCCTGCAGAGGTGAAAACCTCTTTGGCAAACCCATGGATGAGAAGGCTGCACAGATCGAGACCGAGACTCTCACCAGGACTCGTCTCTCAAGGAAGACCTCTGCCCCTTCTCAAAAGAAGAAGGGCTCGGGGAAAAAACCCTTTTACCCGAGGAAGGCGGCTGCCTATAAATACTACCCTCAGTATCAGGCCTCAGCAGCTCCCCCACAGGGTAAGCAGGCCAAGGGACGGGGTAATGGGTCCCGTAGGCAGCAAACCCCCAAGCCTGCACCACCGGCCCCTGCTCAGCAGGGTGGGGGTTTTTTATTTCATCAGCATAGCCTCTCCCCCTCAGCTGGTTTCTCTCAGCACAGGAGGCCGGCTGGTCCACTTTGCCCAAAGGTGGTCCAACATCACCACAGATACCTGGGTACTTCACATAGTTCGGAAGGGCTATCTTCTTCACTTACACCAGGTACCTCCCTCCTACTTTCCAGGGGAGCCTCCGAGACTCCCTCTGCACAAGGACTTACTCCTTCAGGAGTTAGCAAGTCTCCTTCAGGAACAGGCTGTGGAACCGGTGTCCCACCACCTGAAGGGTCAAGGGTTTTACTCCAGGTACTTTCTGATACCAAAAAGAACAGGAGGCCTCAGACCCATCCTGGACTTGCGAAACCTCAACAAGTTCCTGGCAAGGGAAAAGTTCAAGATGCTTACCCTTGGAATCCTGCTGCCCTACCTCCAGCAGGGCGACTGGCTATGCTCCTTGGATCTAAAGGATGCTTATACTCATATCCTTATTCATCCAGACCACAGACAATATCTCAGGTTTGTTGTGGGAGGAAATCATTACCAGTACAGAGTACTGCCCTTTGGCCTATCCTCCGCCCCCAGGGTGTTCACCAAATGCCTGGCAGTGGTGGCGGCCTATCTAAGACTTCAAGGCTTTTTTGTGTTCCCATACCTGGACGACTGGCTCATCAGAGCCCAGTCTTCCCAAGAGGCCACTCATCGCACTGTGACTCTATTCCAGCACTTGGGATTTGTCATAAACTTCGCAAAGTCCACTTTGCTCCCCTCTCAAAATCTCAAATTCATCGGCGCCAGGTTGGACACTCTTCAGGCGCGGGCCTTCCTCCCTCTAGACAGGGCCAAGCGGCTCATGGATCTCGCCAGCCACTTTCACAGCAATGCCCTGGTCTCGGCCAGGCAATTTCTGAGACTGCTCGGCCATATGGCTTCCACGGTCCATGTGACCCCCAATGCCCGCCTGAACATGCGACCTGCTCAATGGTGCCTTCGCACACAATGGCATCAGGCCACTGGGAGCCTAGCGGACTCCGTACAGATCTCCGACCAGCTGGTCTCTTCTCTACAATGGTGGCTTCATCTGCCAAACCTAGTACTAGGAGTGACTTTTCAGCCCCCTCCGCATTCTCAGGTCCTGACGACCGATGCTTCTCTCCTGGGTTGGGGAGCACATTGCCAAGGGACATGTACTCAAGGTCTCTGGACTCCTTGGGAGTCTGCTCAGCAGATAAACCTCCTGGAGCTCAGAGCCATCCGCCTAGCGCTCAAAGCATTCTCTCACCTGGTTTCTCACCAGTCGGTGCTGATACAGACAGACAATCAGGTTGCGATGTTCTACGTGAACAAACAAGGCGGAACAGGCTCCTCCCTTCTCTGTCAGGAGGCGCAAAAACGATGCTCTTGGGCCGTCCACCACGGCATCATCCTCAAAGCTGTCTATCTCCCAGGTCAAGAAAATTACCTGGCCGACAAGCTCAGCAGGATCCTCCAGCCACACGAGTGGAGGCTGGATCCGATGGTGGTTCAGCGGATCTTTCTCAAGTGGGGCCTCCCCACCATGGATCTGTTTGCCAGTCCTCTGAACCGGCAACTTCCCAGATTCTGCTCTCGACAACCGCATCCTCTCAGAGTAGCGGCGGATGCTTTTCTGATTCCTTTGTCCATAGGCCTCTTATATGCCTTTCCTCCCATGCCACTGGTGTCTCGGACACTCTTCAAAGTTCTTAGGGACAAAGCCTCGATGATCCTAGTGGCTCCCCGGTGGCCGAGACAACCTTGGTTCCCACTTCTAATGCAGCTGGCGGTGGACACCCCTCTTCCTCTGGGGTTTCAGCCCGACCTCCTGTCACAGGATCAGGGGACTCTCCTGCACCCCAACCTCCGGTCCCTTCATCTGATGGCCTGGTTGCTGAAAGGGTAGTCCTTGCTCCCCTCCGCCTGCCTCCTGATGTGGAGGAGGTCGTCTTGGCCTCCCGGCGGCCCTCCACCCGGAAGTCCTACGCTCTTAAGTGGCGTCGGTTCTCCGTCTGGTGTGCTCAGCAGTCTCAAGATCCCTTCTCCTGTTCAGCATCAGTGGTCTTGCAGTACTTGCTTTCCCTCTCCAATCTTGGACTTAAGTCCAACTCGGTCAAGGTCCACCTCAGTGCTCTTTCTGTGCATCACATGCCGGTGGATGGCAGACCTCTTTCTAGCCACCCTCTAGTGGCTCGTTTTCTCAGAGGCCTCCTTCTCCTTAAACCACCTTTGCGCCCGCCAGCCCCGGACTGGGATCTCAATGTGGTTTTACAGCGGATTACCTATCCGCCTTTTGAGCCTATGGCTACCTGTCCTCTTCGTTTTCTTTCTTGGAAAACATTGTTTTTGGTGGCCCTCACTTCTGCTAGACGCGTTAGTGAGCTGCAGGCCCTGGTGTCTGATCCTCCTTACACTAGGTTCTACAAGAACCGGGTAGTCCTACGGACTCACCCTAAGTTTCTTCCCAAAGTGGTTTCCCCTTTTCACATCAACCAGGAGGTGGTGCTTCCGACCTACTTTCCCAGGCCACACTCCAGCCGAGCTGAAATGGTCCTGCATACCCTGGACTGTAGAAGGGCGTTAACCTTCTACCTTGACCGTACGCGGGAGCACAGAAGGGCTGTTCAGCTCTTCGTCTCTTATGACCCCAATAAGTTGGGGCTCCCTGTCTCCAAGCGTACTCTGTCCATCTGGATTGCTGACTGTATCGCTTGGGCTTACGAGGCAGCCGGCCTCTCGTTGGAAAGTCGGGTCACGGCCCATCGTGTTCGGGCGAAGGCTACGTCAGTGGCTTACCTCCGCTCTGTTCCATTGGCAGACATCTGCCGGGCCGCTACTTGGTCTTCAAGCCAGACTTTTGCGGCCCATTACTGCCTGGAGCGGGAGTCCCGCAGGGACAGTGCTTTCGTACAGGCAGTCCTCCGTAACCTCTTCGAGATATAGGCAACTCCTACCCTCCATCCCGGATGTTGGGCTACCGGTTGGAGACGTATTCAGAGAAGATTCCTTCCTTCTGGGCTACTGAGCTTGAGGGAGCTCCTTTTTGTGCTTAGGGTCTCCGGTAGCCTTAAGCTTGGGAGTCCCATATGTGAGGACTGACTTCCTGCTTGGTCCTGGAGAAAGCGTAGTTACTCACCTGTAACAGGTGTTCTCCAGGAGCAGCAGGAATCAGTCCTCACAACCCTCCCTCCTCCCCTTGGAGTTGCAGTTCTATGCTTTCTTTTTTGCTAATTTTTTTCTGTCTTTTAGCTATGTCATCTGACTGAGCAAGATGGCACCCTTGGGCGGGAAGAGGACCGCGCATGCGCGCTGCAATTCCCAAAGGCTTTCTTTGAAAGCTGGGGAAAATTGCTCCGCGAGGGCTCCGTCGGCGCCGACGTCACCCCATATGTGAGGACTGATTCCTGCTGCTCCTGGAGAACACCTGTTACAGGTGAGTAACTACGCTTTTGGGACTACCAGTCTCCAAGAGAACACTATCGAACTGGATTGCCCAGTGTATTTCTTTCGCCTATCAGAGTAAGAATCTTTCTCTGGAGGGCCATGTCACAGCTCACAATGTGATAGCCATGGCAGCCTCAATGGCTCATCTGAACTCTGTGTCGATTGGCGACATCTGTCGAGCAGCCACTTGGGCCTCAGTTCATACCTTCACAGCCCATTACTGCTTGGACAAGGACTCCCGCCAGGATGCCTTGTTTGGTCAGGCTGTTCTCAAACACCTGTTCCATACCTAATCAACTCCTACCCACCATCCCTGGTAGGATGCCAGAGATCCATGAGGGGAACTGCAGCCCTTCTTAGGGACACACAGCTTCTGGGGTCTCTCCCTGGCATCTAAAGCTAGGGAGTCCCCATATGTGAAGACTCATTCCTGCTTGTTCCTGGAGATAGCACAGTTACTTACCTGTAACAGGTGATCTCTGGGAACAGCAAGAATAAGTCTTCACAACCCACCCACCTCCCCTAGGAGTTGTATCTCTTTATCTTTCCTTTCCCGCTCTCTCTCTCTCTTTGTCTCAGCTTTAAAACTCAACTGAGGAGAGACAGTTTGGAAAGGCGGAAAGGCAGCACGCAGGCGCTGTGGGATGCTCCCAAAAGCTTTCTGATTGGATACTGGGGAGCGTTCCCGCGCAGGCTCCGTCAGTACCGACGAAACCCATATATGAAGACTTATTCCTGCTGTTCCCAGAGATCACCTGTTACAGGTAAGTAACTGTGCTTTCTTGTTTCGGGGAACTATATTGTTTGAGGTGCCCGATCTGGTGGCAGCACGTCAAACCCCCCCCCCCCCCCAAACTGCAAGAGAAATACCAGAAATTTAACGATCGGGCTATGTTTCATGGGTGTAGTTCGCCTTCTTACTTTTGGGGGGAGAGGGTAAGGAAGTCATACTGACTGGAGGCAGGGATACGAGATCACCATTAGTGCCTGCAACATTTGGCGTGGGGAGTGTGTGTGTGTGTGGGGCTGCTACTGCCTATGCTATGTTTGTGTCCTGTACAACCGTTCAGCTAATAAAACAACAGTCTGGATGAAAAAATCCGATACATAAGACCACGCGCGGCGCCGCCACCATGCCCGTTTCACTCACCTGCTCCGCTGCCGATAGCCTGTCCCCGGCGTAGCCCCACACAATCTGGCAGCAGTCCCGGAGCACCGGTCTCCTCTTCTTCACCAGTGCGGTGTGTTGCTCTCCCTTCTCTACACGTGGCACTGGAGGCTGCCTGAGGGAGGGATCAAAGGAGGCGCATGGCTGGCACTAGCAGGCAGGCACAAGAGCAGAGAGAGGCTGGCTAGCTGCCTGCCCCTCCCTTTTATTTCCCTCTTTAGCCTGTGTCATGTGAGAGGAGTGAGGAGGACTCAGAGCAGAGAGGAGAGATTCGGAAGTGACGTCATGGAACTACCCGGAAATTACAGAATGCCAGTAGATCAGCGGCACAGCCGCGGCCTTAAAAAACTCAAGGTTTAATTTGAAAACCCAGGAACTCAGGAGTTTTTGGGCACTCCTTTGTAAGTTGTGTGCGCTCGCTCGGCGAGGTGTGTGCGCGCGCACACACGCACAGCTTAGAGGGAACAGTGGCGCCAACATCCCCCATATGTGAGGACTGATTCCTGCTGCTCCTGGAGAACACCTGTTACAGGTGAGTAACTACTGTGTCTGTTTCTGTTGGCATGGCAGATGTTTCTGAGGTCTGTAGATTTCAGGGCAACTTTAACCACTTATGAGGCCCTGCGCAAACTTTTGTGAATGGATCCCCTTTTATTTTTTCCACATTAAACTCTCCTGGTAAACATTGAATCAACTCCCCAACACATGATCTTCTTTAAATTTGTTTTGCTTTGAGATCAGGCAAGGTGACAAAGAGCCAGGACAAACATATCGTGAGGCACTCCATGCTTTTTAGTGCAGCTGTAGGGGAGTTACCTGTGAAACATACAGGATGAAATAGTGCCGCCTCATAAACTCTTAAAAACACAGTTCTGCAAGAATGTCCTCAGTTCACAGAAACTTCCAATTGTTGATTCATAGCACAACTGGAAATTTTCCGCTTAGTTCTCACGATGCTAAAAAAAAATAAATAATAATTAATTAATTAGTTAATTAATCTTCAGGAATAAGCAGGAATGTAGTTTTCACATATGATTGATGTCGGTACAGAAGGAGCCCGTGCAGGAACTCTCCCCAGCGTCCAATAAGAAAGCTTTTGGGAGCATCCCACTGTGCCTATGCTGCTGCCTTCCCGCCTTTGTGACTCTCCCTCCTCAGTTCTTCGTTTTCCGCACAGCCAGCAGGAAGCAAATCCTGTTACCACAGAAACTTTCTTCTTCTTCTACTTGATTATTTTTTGTGGTTGCATCTGCCTTCCTGTTGACACTGGAACCAACATCTTTGATTCTATTTCTTTCTTTCTAAAAAAAAAAAAAAGAACTTTAATTCTTTTGGGTGCATCGATGCCATCTTAGGCCTAGGCCTTACATCCATTCTACTGACACGATGGAAAAAACAATTAGTGGTTTTAAGAAGTATTCCAAGTGTGGTAGCACTATCTCTGCTACTGATATCCATGACTGGTGTCTTAAATGCCTCGGCCCAGATTACCAGCTATTTGAATGTCCCCTATGCAAGAAGATGACAAAGAGAGGTTTACAGAATCAGGCCGTGAAATTTGGCTCCCTTTTTGCCTCAGATGCGGTTTCACTCGTTTTGACGTCATTGAGGGTATCGTCTTCCTCACATGGATCTAGGGTGATCAAAACACAAGACAGGTCGCACTCCCAAGGTTAGATCAGCGGCAGCCACACTACAGATCGAGGGTTGAGTGGGAGCTCCTCTTTGCCTCCATGGACCTACCAATCATCTGGCTCCTGAGGCGCGAGGAAGATCGGGCAGATCGGTGGCAGCCACACTACAGATCAGAGGTTGAGCAGGAGCTCCTCTTTGCCTCCATGGACCTGCCAATCATCTGGCTCCTGAGGGCGTTTAAACCACGAGGAAGATCGGGCAGATCAGCGGCAGCCACACTACAAATCGGGGGTTGAGTGGGAGTTCCTCTTTGCCTCCATGGACCTGCCAATCATCTGGCTCCTGAGGGCGTTTAAACCACCGCTTCTGAGGCACGAGGAAGATCAGGCAGATCAGCGGCAGCCACACTACAGATCGGGGGTTGAGCGGGAGCTCCTCTTTGCCTCCATGGACCTGCCAATCATCTGGCTCCTGAGGGCGTTTAAACCGCCGCTCCTGAGGTGCGCCCGCGCCTGAGGGCCTCGCCAAAAGGCCCTTTGGCATGGCCCTTAGGCATAGGACCGATGAAACTTGTGCTTCATGATGTTAGTGTTTTGGTATGCTTTCTGTAAATGATTGTTAAATGTTATGTGAAGTATGTATTGAATTTCCACTGTTTGTGCACTCTGTCACTATCGCTTTGATGTAATTATAAGTGATGTACGTTTCCCTTACCTTTGTCTAACCTTTGTATGGTATTGTGACCGCTTTGATTGAAGGAAAAAGCGGGATACAAAACTTGTCAAATAAATAAACCTAGAGATGCCTTGAGCATTGTCCTGGAGTTAGATCGACCGGCCAAACTACCCCAGTGGGAGGACCTTCCCTTCAAAGCCGCAAAAGGGTTCCAGGATGCTCCGGAGGCCTCCACCTCAGGAGAGCTCCTGGTGCCATGCTCTGGAATGGTAGCCCATGCTTCCGGTACTGATAGCAAGGCATCGGTAAGCTCTATGGATCAGCATATGGTAGCCATTAAGCGGAGTCTAGCGGCTCTGTTAGCGGCTTTGGTACCAGTCAGGTCATTACCGGTGGTATCGTCGGTACTGGTACCGTCAACGATGCCCATGCAGTCTGCATCTGGTTTCATGCCGCTCACATGCTTCCGCCCATACCAGCTCTTGAGTCCGTTCCTGGTTCCAAGGTACCGGTATGGCATGTCTCTCAAGCTGATACTGATCTCAATCGGTACCAGACCTTGAAAGAACCAGGAGCATCGCTCCCGTTGATACTTTGATTCTACTGATTCTGATTCTTCGGATGATGAATCGATCGGTACCCGAGAGATGCAAAGTCTTCCGGAGGAACCCTCACTGTCGCCACAATGGCACATATCCTCTCCCAAAGATATGTCTTTCCAAGAGTTTATCAAGGATATGGTAAGGGGGCTATCCATTACTCCTACATCGGAGAAAGAACCCAGAGCAGAGGAGTTGGACATTCTCCACTATCCTACAGCTCCTAAAGTGGCGACTGCTCTGCCTATTCACCGTATACTCCAGGATCTTATGCTCCGGATGTGGGAAACGCCCCTCTCCATTTCTCCCCATACACGATGACTCAATACTATGTATTGAGTACCGGAAAGCCCCGGATTCCAAAAAACACAGCTTCCACACCACTGAATGGCGTGGAATTGGCTGTGCGTTGAATTAAAAGTTCTAAGACGCACTTCTCCAATCCCCCGGGCAGGGTATCAAGAACCCTCGATGCCTTTGGGCGTCGATGTTTACAGGCCTCCATGCTCTCAGTCTGGATACATTCATACATACTCTACATGGGTATGTTCCTTAGGGAGGTAACTAGGAATCTGGAATCAATGTCTCATCTCAGATGATAACAGGACAGACTACTTTACATTGGAAACATTTTGGGCATGTTTGATAAATTTGTTAACAGGGCAATCTTTGACTGTTTTGAATGCACTAGCAGAGCAACCTCTGTATAGGTGCACGTAGGATTGCATGGCTCCAGGCATTGAACCGTGGGTTCAAGATAAGCTGGGTAATATTCCCTGTGCTGGTAAGAACCCTTTTGGAAAGGATTGGCAAGATTAAGGCCTCTCAGTGTCTGAGAATACTACCCTCAATAGGCTTTTCAAAGCTACTGCCAACCCTGCCAAGAAGAAAGCAGCTGCAAAGAAGCCTTTCTATGGTAAGAAGAAGAAACTTTACCCTTCTAACCCCCAAGCTTCTCAATACCAACCTCAGGGTACCCAAAGGAAGCAACAACCTCCTAAGCAACAGAAGAAGCTACAAGCTCCTAAACCCCAGCCAGCTGCGCAGTCTTAATCTGTGCCTGGTTTTGACTTCTTCCTAGAGAACATAGCCACCCTGCCTCTGGAGAACCCCACCTCCTCCACATAGCAGGCAGTCTTTGCCATTATGCCCACAGGTGACATCTTTTCACCTCTGTGCAGTGGATACTAACCATAGTGCGACAGGGGTACAAGTTCCATCCGCAAAGCACCCCTCCTCCACTCTGGTGGGGAATATTATTCTCAACCCCCACTCACTGCTCTCCTGCAGCAAGAGATAAACTCTCATCTGTCAGAGTGTGCCATAGAAGAGGTTTCAACATCCCAACAGAGGGTGGGATTCTAGTCTCCTTACTTTCTCATACCAAAGAAAAACGGAGGTTACAGACCCATCTTAGATCTCAGGAACCTAAACAAATTTCTAGTCCGAGAGAAATTCAAAATGGTCTCAGGAACTCTTCTACCTTATCTCCAGGGTCAGGACTGACTCTATTCTCTAGATCTAAAAGAAGCGTATACTCACATCATCATTCATCCAGAACACAGGCGGTATCTATGCTTCATCTTCCAAGGAAATCACTATCAATGCAGAGTCCTTCCCTTTGGTCTTGCCTCTGCCCCTAGTGTCTTCACAAAGTGTATGGCGATTATAGCCACATATCTAAGAACTCTTGAAATATTCGTCTTCCCTTAAACAACTGGCTAATATGGGCACCCACTTCACAGGAGGTTCACCTATCCCTCCTTTGTACAATGCAGGTACTGTAAAACCTGTTATTTGTGATAAATCTTCCAAAATCCCATTTAGTTCCCACTCAAACACTAGAATTCATAGGAGCTCTTCTGGACACTCAACGGTCAAGAGCATTTCTGCCCCAGGACCATTGTACTCGACTAGTGCAGCTAGCATCTCAAGTAAGACTCAGAAACAATCTCTCGGCCATGGAGATGCTCCAACTTCTAGGCCATATGGCCTCCACAGTGCATGTCGTCCCATATGCCCATCTGTACATGTGGACAGCTCAATGGACTCTTGTCTCCCAGTAAAATCAGATCTCCAGATCCAAGTCACAGACAGTCTCATCGACTCCCTTCTTCTCGTAGGATCACCTTTTCAGATGCCTCCACATCAATGCATCTTGACAACGGATGCCTCCAAACTGGGCTGGGGTGCTCATTTGCACTCTCTCTCCACTCAGCGCCGCTGGACGGAGCAGGAGTTGCAGCTCCAGATAAATTTACTGGAGCTTTGTGCCATCTTCAATGCCCTTAAAGTGTTTCGACAACAATTACAAGGCCACAGAGTTCTCATCTAGACGGACAATCAGGTAGCTATTTTCTACCTGAACAAGCAGTGGAAAACAGGCTCTTGGGCCCTTTGCAGGGAGGCTCTCCATCTTTGGTCCTTTGCCATTGCTCATCGAATATACCTCCAAACAGTGTATTTGCCAGGACAGCAAAATGTCAGATTGAATCGGATCCTCCTTCCGCACAAATGGTCCCTCCATCAGGAAACAATTTCCTACATTTTTCAAACATGGGGAATTCCAGAGATAGACCTTTTTGCCACTCCGCAAAATGTCAAACTGCCTCGTTTTTGCACCAAAACCCCAATGTCCAGCCTCCAACAAGCGAATGCTTTCCACCATCACTGGGGTCAGAATTTCCTGTATGTCTTTCCTCCCATACCCCTGATTCCCCAAATGCTTTTCAAGCTACTTGCAAACAGGGGCCATATGATCCTCATAGCCCCACACTGGCCACGTCAACTGTGGTTTCCTCTCCTACTAGGTCTGTCCCAGACTCGCCCCCTGATTCTCCTGTCAGCTCCCAATCTCCTCTCACAGGAGGAAAGGATGCTATTCCATCCCAATCCACAATCTCTCCATCTCATGGCTTGGCTGCTGAGATCGTAGTCTTGAAAGATCTTAACCTTCCTCAAGAATTAAAGCAGATCTTGCTTGCTTCAAGGAAACCATTCATCAGACATTCCTATGACTTCAAGTGGCATAGGTTCTCCACTTGGTGTTCCCAGAAGAATCTTAATCCCTTCTCAGCTCCTGTGGAAGCTCTCCTTCAGTATCTCCTCCATCTTTTGTCCTCTGGTCTCAAGACGAACTCGGTGAGGGTTCACCTCAGTGCAATTGCTGCTTCTCACCATCCCTTGGATGGGTAGCCTATCTCCTCACAGCCACTTGTAATGTGTTTCATGAGCGGGCTGTTATTGACTGAGTCTCCCATCAGTCCACCACTGGTGGCATGGGATCTTAATGTCATCTTAGGACAGCTCCCTAAGCTGCCTTTTGAACCTTTAGCCACAACCTCATTAAAGTTTCCCTCTTGGAATGTCATCTTCCTTGTTGCTCTCACTTCAGCTAGATGCATCAGTGAACTTCAGTCGTTGATGCCAGACCCGCCTTATACCAGGTTCACCTATGATAAGATGGTCCTTAGGATTCACCCTCATTTCATGCCAAAGGTAGTGTCTTCTTTCCATCTCAATCAATTTGTTTACCTTCCTGTCTTTTTCCCTAGACCGCGTTCCTCTAGGGCAGAGGCAATCCATACCCTGTACTGTAAATGGGCTTTAGCCTTCTATCTTCAAAGGACTGCTGAGCACCGTAAAGGCTCTCAGTTATTAATCTCCTTTGATCTCAGTCAATTGGGGTTGCCAGTATCCAAATGTACCCTTTCTAAATGGATAGCAGATTGCATTTCATTTGCTTATGATAAGGCAGGACTGTCTCTTGAAAGTCATGTCACTGCCCATAACGTTCATGCCATGGCTGCATCCATGGCAAACCTACATTCTGTTGCCATTGACCAAATTTACAAAGCAGCTGCATGGTCTTCGATATATACCTTTGTGGCTTATTAATCTCTTGACAAGGACTCCTGTCTGGATGCCATATTTGGTCAGGCGGTACTCCAGCACCTCTTTCAGACTTAGGGCAACTCCTACTCTCTGGGAATTTTTCAATTCCAGACATCCATGACTGATCCATGCCCTATTGAGGCCTGCTCTGAGGCAAATCTACCGATTCTGGGGCATTTATCTGGCATCTGTGAGCTAGGGAGTCCCATATGTTAAGACTACATTCCTGCTTGTTCCTGGAGAAAGCGTAGTTACTTGCCTATAATAGGTGATCTCCGGGAACAGCAGGAGTTTAGTCTTCACAACCCACCCTCCTCCCCTAGGAGTTGTAGGGTTTCTTTCTCTCTCTGTTCTCTCCTTTTATCTCGGCTACAAACTCAACTGAGGAGGTAGAGTCACAAAGGCGGGAAAGCAGCTGCGCAGGTGCACTGGAATGCTCTCAAAAGCTTTCCTATTGGACGCAGGGGAGCGTTCTCGTGTGGGCTCTGTCAGTACCGACATCACCAATATGTGAAGACTACATTCCTGCTGTTCCTGGAGATCACCTATTGCAGGTGAGTAACTATGTTTTCTGTTATTACCTTGGTGATAATGACACAAGCTGTCACCACTAGTCATATTGTCAATTATTATAAAACGGTACTCGGAACAGCATTAACTTCTAGGACTAGAACAGCAAAGATCCTATCTAAGCATATTACAACAAATGATACATCTTCAGTTGGGATGCAGAGCAAGCTGGACTACTATAGATCCTTAACAGAAAGCACAAGCAAGCATAATACTTCACTTTGATCACACTCACAGAACACAGAGGCAAGCTCTCACCAAATAGAGATTAAGGAACTACAAATTATAAACATGCAAACAAAAAAAAATGAAATGAGCGACAAGAAGCTCAACTCCCATATACAGTGCAACAATATAAAAAGAGACTCAATCACCATTCTTGCATTGAGCAAAAGGCCAGATATGCCTGTTTCCCAGTTTTGGCATATTGCTATCACAAACTGAAAATAAAATGTCTTTTCCTAAATTTTTCTTGCTTAGACATTTTATTTTTCCAACTACATTGGTTCCCTCTCTTTGTCACTTTTCTTGTCAGTTGTCTCCTTCACCACATAATTTCCAAATCCTTCCTCTCCTTTATCCCAGTCTGTTTCTGCTCATCTCCCCTGCATTCTCTCACTGAGACCCAAGCCATATTTCTTTCCCTCTTCAGACTGCCGTGCTTTTGCTCCAACTCCCAGTCCTTGCTTGACCTTTCCCTTCTAGCCTAATCCCTGGGTCCCATGCTCTCTTCTACTCGGGCATCTTTTTCTCCTTTTCTCCCTTTTCCAGGCCTCTTTTTCTCCCCCATTTCCCACCGTTTTTCTCCCCCCATGACAGTTTTATGGTCACCCTCACGAGCTCCCTCAATCCCCCAGGCTTCTCTCTGCCCATGCAGTCACTGAATCCCTGCTCTTGGTCTTCTATTGCTGCTCAACCACCTACTCTATTTGATCCAACCCTGCTTTTACCTCACCCATTTTATCTCCTAGTTTTCTCTCACTGCCTACAGTCCCAGCCTCTGCTCTTTGTTTTTTCCCTAAGCAGCAGAAAGAACAACATTACAGACTATGGGGCCAATGCAGAAAGCTAGCGTGGACTTTACGAGCCCCTAATGCCACATTTAATCACTTTAACGATCCTGCAAATGCAGGAAACAGACGTAAATGGCAGCAGAAAAACTAGCACCCAACTAAAGCCACGCGTATTTAAATTATAATAGATTTAAATAATTCAAGTTCATTATAATAATCAGCCAGGCTAGTTTGCAAATCATAGCTATGCCCGATACAGAGACAGGCATAGAGGATTTCACAACCAGCCACCGTGCCAAAATTTTTACTTCAGGGTCTGAGTAGAAGTAAATCTCTAATGCGTACTCCCGACAGTATTTTGATAGCACCGGGTGCTTTCCCTAGATCATTTGTTCCTCAGATGATCAGGCATTGGGAAAAGCTCCCGAAGCCATGAAAATACTGTTGGGAGCCGTGTCCGACAATAAAATGATCCCTGATGGTCCAGCAGCCTTAACCCACCCCCTACAGTATCTTGATGGCATTGGGAAAGGCCCCAAAGCCATCAAATGCTGTTGGGGGCTCTGCCTCACAATAAAATGATCCCTGGTGGTCTAGTGGCTCCCCACCCCCCATTAAATAAAAAAAGAACCTGGTGATCTAGTGCCCCCCCTTCCCCCATTAAATAAAAAAAGAACCTCTTGGACTGATAGCCCCCAAAATCACCTTAAACAGGAGCGCTACCTACACGTCCTGCTCTGCAGCGGCTATCTTGCAAAATGGCAGTGTCTGGCCCCATGCGGTGCATTCTGGGGCCAGACACTGCCTACTGCCAGATTAGGCATAAAATACCTTATATGGCAGTCTGACCTCACCCAG
Source organism: Ichthyophis bannanicus (assembly GCA_033557465.1). Lineage (NCBI taxonomy): Eukaryota > Metazoa > Chordata > Amphibia > Gymnophiona > Ichthyophiidae > Ichthyophis > Ichthyophis bannanicus. The sequence goes on from CM066035.1 coordinate 283,037,283, forward strand.
TGCATCCCAGGATGCACCGCATGGGGCCAGACATCGCCATTTTGCAAGATGGCTGACGCAGAGCGGGAGCACATAGGCCGCGCTCCTGCTTAAGGTGAATTTGGAGGCCACCATTCCACCAGGTAGGGGCTGCTAGACCACCAGGTTCTTTTTTTTATTTAATGGTGGTTGGGGTGGGGAGGGAAAGAGGCCACTAGACCACCAGGGATCATTTTATTGTCAGGCACGGTCCCCAACAGTATTTTGACGGCATCGGGGTGGCCTTTCCCGATGCCATCAAAATACTATCGGGGGTCGGATCGGGGCCACTGGACCACCAGGGATTATTTTATTGTCAGACACTGCCCCCGACAGTATTTTGATGGCATCGGGTCCTTTTTCCAATGCTGCGATTGTCCCCCAATGCCCAGAGAGCAGAATTCTAGTGCGCATGTGTTTGGCTTGCTCTCCCAGTTTAATGCTGCGATGGCTCATTTGCATGTGCATGGTTAACGTGGAGGTCATTTGCATGGCCTTATCTTTGCTGTATCCGGCATTAAAAAATATGTATTTTTGGGCTGCGTTAAAGTCATCTTCAGCGCGCATCCAGAGCCGGTTTTCTGCATCGGCCTGTATAAATGTAGTTTCTGCTACTCACAAGAAACCCAGACAAAAAGCTGCCCTCCTCTTTCGGGCACAGGGCCAAGGCTGGCAGTTAAAAATGTCATCGTCTCTTCTTCCTGCATTGTCATGCAGTAGTGCCCACAGACCTTTGTGGTCTCTCCTCAGTTATTTCACACTGACAGCAGGTAAGTCTGAAGTTGCCTAAGAGTGCACGGATACTGATTTGGTAAGCAGTTCTCTCTTCTGTTCTGAGCCTGCAGTAGCAAGGCATATGTTAATGGCTGACGCATGGAAGGGAACAAGTGAGTTGAGCTGCCTAGTGCTGGAACATACTGTGGCACTTTAAAATTTTGGCCCAGTGCTTGTGTTATAGACAGAAGGAGTGGATCTTGTGCAGAGGATCATTTCTTCTTATCAGCCCCTGTTAAGCTGAGCCCAGGGCAGCTGCCCTTTCTCCAGGAACAAACAGGAAGTTAGTCTTCACATATGGGTGACGTCGGTGCTGACGGATCCCACGTGGAGCATTTCCCCAGCATTCAAAGAAAGCCTTTGGGAATGCTATCACGCATGCGTGGTCCCCTTTCCACCCAAGGGTGCCTTCTTGTTCAGTCTCCTTTTTTCCACGGAGCCCAACAGATGTGGTCCTCATCTCTCCTGGAAAAAGTGATTCTTTCCCTTCCAAATTCTTGACTTCGGTCCTGTACCGCCCTCCTCCTCAAATCGTGCACCTCTGTGCCATTCTCGGCCTCGTTGCAGTCCTTTTTTGTCGAGGTTTTCCCTTGACCGGCGTTCATACCTTTTTTTGCCCAGGGGTCCTCCACCCTAGCCGGGTGTTTCTACCACCATGACTCCCGGTGGATTTAAAAAGTGTGACCAATGTGGCCAGACTATATCGGTTACAGATACTCATGATTGCTGCCTCCGCTGTCTGGGCCCGGACCACAACAGTTCCTCCTGTGATTGGTGCCAGGCCATGGAGTGGAGGAGTGGCCTAGTGGTTGGGGCAAGGTACTTCGGGCCGGAAGGTCGGGGGTTCAAATCCCACTAGAGGACAGCAACCTTGGGCCGGAAGGACTGGGGTTTCTAGTCCCACAGGTGCTCCTTGTGGTCTTGGGCAAGCCACTTAACCCTCCATAGCCCATGTTCCCTGTAAAATAGTTCTCTGTGTGCTGTGCTTTCCTGTCCAATCAATGTGTTTATACCTCAAAAATTTCCTGTCATGATTTGACAATTTCCAATCTGTAATCAAAAACCGCTGCTGATCGCTGGAAGTAGCGGTATACAAATGTTAAATAAATAAATAAATAAAAATGATGCCCAAGACCAACAGGAAGAGCTCGGAATTGCAGGGGAAGCTGTTCCCCAAGCCAGACTCAGCTCTGGCGTCCCCTTCTCCCAGTCCGAAGGAGGGTTCCTCAAGGGAGATCTGGGTGTCCTCGGAGTCCCACATTGGCAGCTCTTCCGGTAGGTTGCTGGATGCTCCTAAGAAGAAGGTGTGGCCTCCTGAGTTGCCAACGAAGCCTGGGAAGGTCTCACGGCAGGACTCAGGCGACTCGGTGCAGCGCCCTCCCATAGTCTTGAGGCAGGAGCCCTCAGCCGCAGTGACTGTGCCAGGGTTCGGGAGCCCATACTCCTCCTGGAGGATGCACTCTCCGGAGTGCCGGCATTGGACCCGAGGCCCTCTGTGTCCATGCCGAAGGCTGCTGAGCCATCTGGTCTCGAGGCCCATATGGCAGCCATGGAGCAGATTCTCTCCTCCATTCTGGCCTTGCAGCAGGCATTGATGTCTGGACTCCCAGCATCATTGGCCTCGACACCCGGCCCCACGGCCTCGGGGGATTCCTGTGGTGTCGAACTAGGCACCGAGTACCACCGGCCTTGGGTAAGTCCTCAGCCCGGGTCGAGGTCTTGGTCTCTATCCTCGGAGCTCTGGTCCTCCCCGGCGAACCTGTGGGGGTCTGACCCCGGGTACTTGGGTGGACCCCGGTTCCTTGGGGTTACCCCCAAGGCTGAGTCTTCGATTACCTCGGGATCAGAATGGGAGACTGAGGATGAGTCTTCTCCCAAGACCTCCCGGCATCAGGACGTTCCCTTGGAGCCTTCACCCCACAGCCTTGATGCCACTCCCCACCCGAGGATGTGGCGTTCCATGATTTTGTCCGGGACATGGCCCAGGCTCTCTTGGTGTAGACGAAGACTGAGGAGGACCTGCGCACCAAGGAACAGGAGCTTTTGCAGTATGAGTCTCCGTCCAATGAGACTTTCACAGTCCTGATCCCGCCTATCCTTGAGAGGCTCCTGCTCCGGACATGGGAGACCCCGGCCTCGGTGCCAGTAGTCAGCCAGCGTGTCAACGCCATTTACCGAGTCCAGAAGTTTGTGGGGTTCCATAAGACTGAACTCCCCCACAACTCAATGGTGGTGGAGTCGTTGATGCAAAGGTTCGAGTCAAATGACCACCTCATCCGTGTCCTCCGACAAGGAGGCTCATGCCCTCGACACAGTGGGCTGTAAGTGCTACCAGGGTGCCATGCTTGGGTGCCATATACAAGCCTATGAGCTGTATATAGGGATGTATTTGAAGAGCCTGATCCAGGAGCTCTCTGGGTTCTCGGCTGAAGTTGCCGGGGAACCCCTCCAGCGCTTCTTGTCCCTGACCAGGGCTGTCCGGGACTGCTCTAAATTTCTCTCTAGAGCTGCCTACGATTGGTTTGAGGCCTCAGCCTGGGTGGCAGCCGCGGGCATTGGTGCCCGACGCGAGGCATGGCTGCAGACCTTGGACCAGGAGCAGTGGGTGCAAGAGAAGCTCCTGGACATGCCCTGCACTGGGGAGAATCTTTTTTGGGACGCCAGTGTCTGATAAGGATGCCAAGATCGAGGCCGTGGTAGTTACTCAGAAGAGACTTTCCAAAAAAGACCTCTGCTCTCCCCAGGAAGAAGGCCTCGGGAAAGAAAAGGAAGAAGGCCTCGGGGAGGAAAGGGGGTTACCCCTCGGCCAGCCATTACTAGAGTCAACCTCAACAGCCTGCACAGCCAAAGGGCCAAGGGCATGGGTCCAGGAAGGCCAAGGCCCCAAAGCCCTCAGGCACCAGCGCCCCCCCCCTTAGGCAGGGGGGAGCTTTTGACTCTATGGGCAGGGTCTCCCCTCCCCCAGGAGATCCACCTCAGCCCATAGGGTGTCGACTGGCCTCCTTTGCCGCCAGGTGGGCCACAATCAATACAGACCAGTGGGTCCTGCGGGTGATGAGAGAGGGTTATTCCCTCCACTTGCAGCAAAATCCTCCAGATTACTTTATAGGGAAGCCATCCCTTCCCCTCCTTCACCAGTCCTTGCTCGTCACAGAGCTTGCAAACCTTCTCAGGTACAAGGTGGTGGAGCCTGTGCGCCACCACCTCTGGTGCAGGGGCTTCTACTCAGAAGAACAGGAGGCCTCCAGCCTATCCTGGATCTGCGCAACCTCAACAGGTTCCTAGTGAGAGAGCGGTTCAAGATGCTCTCCCTTGGAACACTACTGCCCTACGTCCACCAGGGAGACTGGCTTTGCTCCTTGGATCTCAAGGACGCTTATGCCTACATACTGATTTATCCCTCCCACAGGCGATACCTGAGGTTTGTGGTGAGAGGTCTGCACTTCCACTACAGAGTGCTTCAATTCGGTCTCGCCTTCTCCCCAAGGGTCTTCACAAAGTGCCTGGCCGCAGTAGCTGCACATGTGCACTTTCAGGGAGCTCACGTTTTCTCCTATCTGGACAACTGGCTCGTCAGGGGCAGCACTGCTGGGGAGGTGGAGCGGGCCACAAGGCTTGACCATTCATGCCCGCCGTCAGTTGGGATTCGTCATCATCAACTACCCCAAGTCCCGGCTCTCCCCAAGTCAGATCCTGAAATTCATAGGGGCCCAGATGAACACTCTGCTGGCCAAGGCTTTCCTCCCAGAAGATAGAGATCACTGCTTGATGCGGTTGTCCGGGGAGGTGCAAGCCTGCAGGCCCATCAGCTCCTCCGCTTGTTGGGCCACATGGCCTCACTGGTACACATTACGCCCCTAGCCCGCCTACACATGCGAGTGGCCCAGTGGTGCCTCCGGTCTCAATGGTCTCAGGCCACAGGTTGACTGGGGGACAGGGTGTTAGTCATCCGGCAGCTGTCAGCCTCCCTTACCTAGTGGAAGTCCCCGCAACACCTCAGGGCGGGGATGCCTTTCCAGGTTTCAGCACCTCATAGGGTTCTGACTATGGACTCCTCCCTAGCAGGCTGGGGTGCGCATTGCGAGGGCCAGCGCACTCAGGACCACTGGTCTACCAAGGAGTCTATCCTGCAGATCAACCTCCTCAAGTTCCGGGCCATCTTTCTGGCCCTGCAGACCTTCTGCCACTTGCTCCGAGGTCTTCTGATCCTCATACAGACGGACAGCCAGGTAGCCATGTTCTACGTGAACAAGCAGGGCGGAACAGGCTCCTACTCCCTCTGTCAGGAGGCCGTAGCGCTTCATTCCTTTGCGGTTCGCAACTGCTTGACCTTAAGGGCTGTATACTTACCAGGCCATTACAACTCCTTGGTTGACAAGCTCAGCAGAGTCCTCCGGCCACACTAGTGGCGCCTGGACCCCGAGGTGGCCCACAGGCTCTTCTGACTCTGGGGCAGGCTCTCCCTGGACCTGTTCACCTCTCTGGACAACACTCAGCTTCTGCGGTTCTGCTCCCCTCAATCACACCGCAGGAAGGTGGCGGCGGATGTGTTTCTGATTTCATGGTTGCAGGGCCTGCTTTACACATTCTTGTTGACCCCATGATACCCAAGTGTCTGTTCAAAATTCAGAGTGAACATGTCTCAGTGATCCTGGTGGTCTCCAGGTGGCCCAGGCAACCCAGGTTCCCCCTGCTGCTGACAGCCCCAGTACCCCCTGGGTCAGGCCTCTGGCCTTCTCTCGCAGGAGGAGGGCTCCCTCCTGCACCCCAATCTGAGAGCCCTTCTGCTGACAGAGTGGCTGCTGAGATGGTAGCGTTGGCCCCTTTCCACCTCTCAAGGGAAGTTGAGGAGGTCCTCCTGGCCTCCAGGAAACCTTCCACTAGGAGGGCTTACGCCTTCAAATGGAGGAGGTTCTCTGTCTGGTGTGCAGACAGGAAGGTGAATCCGTTCTCCTGCCAGGTACAGCTCATGTTGCAGTACCTTTTGCATCTCTCGCACTCCGGCCTGAAATCTAATTCAGTCAGGGTGCATCTCAGTGCTATAGCTGCAAACCACCACCCTGTAGAGGGGAAGCCCTTCTCGACCCTGCCACTGGTCTCCAGATTCCTCAGGGGCCTTCTGTTGTCAAGGCCCGCACTCCGGCACCAGAATGGGACCTCAGTGTGGTGCTGTACCAGCTCACCAGACCGCCATTTGAGCCTATGCCCATCTGTCACTTGAGAATAACTCTTCTGGAAAGTGGCTTTCCTTGTGACTGTGACCTCTGCCCACAGGGTGAGCGAGCTGCAGGCCCTGGTGGCGGATCCTCCCTACACCCGGTTTTACACAAACAGAGTGGTGCTGCGTACGCATCCCAAGTTCTTTCCTAAGATGGTTTCTGCTTTCCACCTCAGTCAGGAGGTGGTTCTCCATACCTTCTTTCCACGGCCTCACCTGGATTGCAAGAGGGCCCTGTCCTTCTTAGGATAAGGGACCATCACAAAGCACCCCAACTCTTTATCTCATTCGACCCCAGTAAGCTGAGGCTGCCAGTGACAAAAATGACTCTGTCCTCTTGGGTAGTGGACTCCATCATCTTCGTTTATGAGCAGGCTAGCCTTTCCCTGGAGCACCAGATCACTGCTCATCACCTCGGGGCCATGGCTGTGTCGGTGCCCAACCAGTGCTCTATACCGGTGACGGAAATTTGCAAGGTCGCCACATGGTCTTCAGTGCATACCTTTGCAACACATTACTGCCTAGAGAGTGAGTCCCTCAGGGACAGTGCTTTCGGCGAGGCAGTAATCCGTAGTATGCGCAATGTATACGCAACTTCTGCTGCCCTCCAGCCCGTCGATGGTCAGGTTCCGGACTATTAGCGACGAGGGTAGATGGGCGTTGCAGTCTCTGGATAGGGACTTGTCTTCTGCAACTGGCAGCCTCCCCTGGTGGTCATCGTTGGTGCTGTTGTGGTTCGGGTCCTGGCAGCCTGGAGCTAGGGAGTCCCATATATGAGGACGGACTTCTTGCTTGTTCCTGGAGAAAGTGTAGTTATTCACCTGTAACAGGAGTTCTCTGAGAATAGCAGGAATCAGTCCTTTCAACTCTCCCTCCTACCCTGGGAGTTGCCTCCTTTATCTGTTTTTGCCTAAGCTGTGTCATTTGATTGAACAAGATGTCACCCTTGGGTGGGAAGGAGACCACACATGCATGGTAGCATTCCCAAAGGCTTTCTTTGAAAGCTGGGGAAATGCTCCGCATGGGCTCAATCGCTGCCGATGTCACCCATATGTGAGGACTGATTCCTGCTGTTCCCGGAGAACACCTGTTACAGGTGAGTAACTACGCTTTTTCCCCATAGGTAAAAGAGGGTAAACACAAATGATTCCTATATAGCAAGAGGATGGAATTATAGTAGTAAAGCATTTCCACTAAAAGCAAAACATAACTGACCTTCACATTTCAAAAAAGGCATAGAGGGTGATAATTTGCAGCGAGTAGCAGTTAAGATGCTAAACAAAGCCTAGAGGGTGGTGACCCACACAGAGCAGCAAATACAACCCTAGCCACCTTACTTGGCAGATCAGATGGGCCATGCTGGTCTTAGAATGATTTAAATGGCTGCAAGGACCTTTCCTACTAAACTGCCTTCTAGATCCTCCCAACCACCGTCTACTTCTTCAGCTATTGCAAAAAGAGTATTAAGAACAGAAAAAATTCTCACTCGCTCCTGCCCCATAACACAGCAAGGAAAATGGTTCCAGATGACTTAAAGTTGTACTTCATGCCTACATGTGCAGGGTGGAAGGGGGAGAGGCCATCAGAAATTTGAACCCGTTTAGTCATGTGAGGGGAAAAAGTACTGGGGGAGCGGCTAGACAGCACAGTGGAACTCTGAGCCATTGCCCATAATCTTAACAGGTAAATGGGATGGTTGCAGACCACAGAGAACCCTTAGTCTCCAGGAGGTAGAGGGGCCCGGCAACATTGCTATCATGAAATGTCCCACAGGTAAGGAAAGAAATCACGTAAGTAACGAGGACACAGTCCAAAAACGTGATTGTAGTGGAAAAACAGATTTTTATTAGAATTTAAAGACCTATTGCCAACCCGACACAGGCCGTGTTTCGCAAACCTTCGTCAGGAGTTGATCAGGTAGGTACTAAAACATAAAAAACATAGACACTTATTATAATACATGATTAAAATAATGTAACTTGATAGAACAGATCGCTATTTTATAATACATAAACCATGCATATGTATATTAATAACATAAATATAATAAATAGTTAAAAAATATATAATACACAACAGATAAGAAGGATAAATCAAATCGTAATCAATGGATCTTATAATATAAACATACAACCAATAAAAACTAAATAAAAACTAAATAGAAACCAAATGAAACAGGGATGTGACAGCCAAATGTATTAAATAATAAATACCTCTGTATTGGACAGTGAAGACCCAGCAAGTTATGGCCTTTATAGGAAATTGTACTTGTATAACTAAAATGAATAGCCAACAAATAAATAGGTAAAACTTTGTGCCTATTAACTGACATTCGTAATAAACATTATGACTGTAAGTCATAAATTAGTAGGCACCAACTAAATAGAATAATGGAGCATAGAAAGAAAAAGAAAGCAGCAGGAGCGAAAAAACTATGTCGATATAGCATAATGCAATATAATGGAGAAACAAATTTGGAAGGACAAATGTCTCACTGACTAATAGGAAAAAAAAATTACCTTTGGAAAATTTTCTAAAAAAATAATAGTAAGATTTTTATGCACGGAGCCACACAATGGGTGCTAAACCTTAATATTCTTTATAATGCATCTATACACTGTTACCATATATTGAATTGGAAAGGTAAACGGCATATCTTAGTCGATGGCTCAAAAACCTAAAACAGGATTGTACACTATATCGGGCCAGCTTATGTGTGCAAATGATAACTTGAAAAATGGCATTATGTAAATTTTGTAAATTTCACACGGAGCCACCTACTCAGTGCTAACCCGTAATATTCTAATGTAAAGGAATAACCGACATATTCAAGCCGACGGCTCTAGGAAGGGCACCCTACTGATACCTGAAAAGAGGAAATCTAACAAGTCGAACTAACGTTAATAAAGTAGCTACTTTGAAAACTGGCGTTATTAGAACAATCTGCTTATAATTTTCCGTTATTTAGAACCATACCTTCATAGCACAGGAGGCATCTAAGAAGAAAAACAAAATTTCTTTTAAACTCACGGAACCGGCACGGTACGTGCTTTGTCAATGAACAATAGATTCTAAAAAAATGCCAGCTCATGCGCATACTTATTTGTCCACCGTACGGGCAGAAAGTACTGGGGGCGGATGCAGGGGCGGAGCTATGTCACCGACTAACTTTAAAAATAGAAAGTATAGCTAAGTGGACTTCTATAAAACTGTGTAATGTTCATAAATATCTGTAACCATATGTGCTTAGTTATCTAGTCTTGCATATGTCTGACTCGGGTGAACAATTTAAAAACAAAAACTAAAACAAAACAAATAGGGACTTCTTCATAAATATATAATATATCAAAAAATTGTAATATAAATTGTCAGACTATAGGAAGTCAACCATCATCTAGTAATCCTATACGGGAAACTTACTGAAAAAATGTGTAATTGTAGATAAACATATAAACAAAAAGGAGATGAGAAAAGACCATATACAATTGGAAACCAACCTAATGTATAAATACAGACCTTTTAAAGGAAGACGGAAAAATCTTTGTCTAAATTAAGGCCATTTGGAACGAGTGAATCTAATAGAAATATGTACCTCTGTTCAAGCCTTAAAATAGTTTTATTGACATCACCGCCTCTCCAATTGAATTTAACCTTTTTTATGACAAAAAATCTCAAATCAGTGGTTTAGCACCCATCATGTGGCTCGATGCATAAAAATCTTACTATTATTTTTTTAGAAAAATTTTCCAAAGGTAATTTTTTTTCCTATTAGTCAGTGAGACATTTGTCCTTCCAAATTTGTTTCTCCATTATATTGCATTATGCTATATCGACATAGTTTTTTCGCTCCTGCTGCTTTCTTTTTCTTTCTATGCTCCATTATTCTATTTAGTTGGTGCCTACTAATTTATGATTTACAGTCATAATGTTTGTTACGAATGTCAATTAATAGGCACAAAGTTTTATCTATTTATTTGTTGGTTATTCATTTTAGTTATACAAGTACAATTTCCTATAAAAGCCATAAGTTGCTGGGTCTTCACTGTCCAATACAGAGGTATTTATTATTTAATACATTTGGCTGTCACGCCCCTGTTTCATTTGGTTTCTATTTAGTTTTTATTGGTTGTATGTTTATATTATAAGATCCATTGGTTACAATTTGATTTTAATTATTTATATTTGTGTTAATTATATTTTTTATCCTTCTTATCTGTTGTGTATTATATATTTTTTAACTATTTATTATATTTGTTATTAATATACATATGCATGGTTTATGTATTATAAAATAGCGATCTCTTCTATCACGTTACATTATTTTAATCATGTATTTTAATGTGACTGTTTTTTATGTTTTAGTACCTACCTGATCAACCCCTGACAAAGCTTTGCGAAACACGGCCTGTGTCGGGTTGGCAATAGGTCTTTAAATTCTAATAAAAATCTGTTTTTCCACTACTATCACGTTTTTGGACTGTGCCAACATTGCTATCATGTACATGGATGCATGTTGGTTGTGATTTTAGCAGCCTTTTTGATGCTATTTTATAGCCTCAAAATAGTCACTTACTTGCCTTCCCAACCTGGCTGACCTGTTATAAAATTACTCTCTTAATGCGATATTCACCAATATGTAATTTGTTAGTGTAGTTTTATAAATAGGACCCTAGATGAACCAGGGTTATAGTTGACCAGTGAACATTTTTTTTATTTTTTTTGTCCATACTTTGCATTAATATCGCTCATTGAGCATCATCATCATTCTTTTCTCCAGGACCAAGCAGGAAGTCAGTCCTCACATATGGGTGATGTCGGTGCCGACGGAGCCCCCATGCGGAGCATTTCCCCAGCTTTCAAAGGAAGGCTTTGGGAATGCAGCGTGCATGCGCGGTCCCCTTCCCACCCAAGGGTGCCATCTTGCTCAGTCTTCTTTTTTCCGCAGAGTCCGACGGACGTGTTTCGTTTTCACCAAAGAAAAAAGTTGATTTTCTGCATGGATCCGTGTTTTTCTTCGGTTCGACGCCGGTTTCCCTTTCCCGCCTGGGCCCGGTACACCGGTATCGAGCCCGGACTTCATTTTTCGGTTTTTGTCCTTTGTGACTAGCGTTTGCGCCATTTTTCTATTTTTCACTGGCAGCCCTGCCTTTTGACCTTGCAGGGGCCCTTTTTCCCCCGATGGCTGCCAGCGGGTTTAAAACGTGTGATCAGTATAAGAAACATATGTCTCTCACCGACACACATGACTGCTGCCTCCGCTGCCTCGGGTCCGATCATGACCCGATGTTCTGTGGTCTGTGTGGGAAAATGTCCTCGAAGGCGTTGAGGAGCCATCAGCATCAGAAGGAAAGAATCTTCTCTGACTCCGCGCCCGGCCGGGCCCAGACTTCGTCAGAGTCCTCGACGTCTCAGGACTCTAATCCCGAGCATCGCCGGGGTTCCTCTGAGAGGGGGGGTCTCCCTCGCGGAAGCACCGCAGGAAGAAGAAACCCACGAGGGCAGCGTCGGACGCACTTGGCTCCTCGAGGGCCAGGTCGCATAGTCCCGAACGCCGTCCCGGGTCTTCGGAGTCGGAGAGGCCTGCTAAACAACCTCATGTGGAGACGGAGTCCCTGAGTCACGTGAGTACTGTACTCCTCGTGGACTCTCCTCCAGGGGAGCCGACGTCGGGCCTGACGCCGTTGGGGCTCGAGTCGGGGGCTGCTGAGTCTCCTGAGCTCGGACTCAGGTTGACGGCCTTGGGGAGAGCAGCTTGGCTGCCTTCATGGAACAACAGCGGGCACTGATCGCCGGTCTCACCGGTGCATCTGCCCTCGACCACCGGGACATCGACGTCCAAGTCAACCCCGGAGGCCGAGCCGATCCTTGAGTCCATGAGCTCTCAAGTCGATCCTCGGCCAAGGTCTCCCTCGGCCTCCTGTTCGGGACCGAGGTCGTCAACATCGGTACCCTCGGCGTTGGGGCGGATGGCATCAGTGCCTGCCCGACCGGAGCAACTCGATTCCTCTTCCGAGGGGTCAGGCTGGGAAATGGAGGACGAGGAGTCCCTGGACACGTTTTGGACCCGGTGTGTCCCTTCGGACTCACTGGAGTCTGAGCCTGGGAGACGGTCCCCCCCGGAGGACACCCGGTTCTCGGACTTCGTGCGGGATATGGCCAAGGCCTTGACCTTCCCCGAGGAGGAGCCTCGAGTCAAGGAGCTCGAGGCCCTGCAGTATGACTCTCCTCCCAAGGAGGCCTTTACTGTACCGGTTCCTCCAATGCTGGAACGGTTGCTCTTCCACATGTGGGAGGCGCCGGCCTCGACGCCGGTTCTGAGCAAGCGGGTCAATTCCATTTATCGAGTCTGCAAGAGCCCCGGGTTCCAGAAGGCACAGCTACCGCACCATTCCATGGTTGAGGAATCGGCCATGCATCGGCTGAAGAGTCAGAAGATGCACTCCTTGGTGCCTCCCAGCCGGGAGGCCCGAAACCTGGATACCCTCGGTAGAAAGTGCTTCCAGGGCTCTATGCTTGCTTGCCGTGTCCAGACCTTCCAGCTGTACATGGGCATGTACCTTCGAGACCTGGCAAAGGAGATTGCCGTGTTCTCTGCTGGTCTCTCCGAGGAACCTTTGCAGAGGTTCACAGCCTTGTCTACTGGGATCCAAGAATGCTTGAAGTTTGTCTCGAGCAGCTTATAATGGCTTTGAGGCTTCCGCCCACGTAGCCGTGGCCGGCATCGGTGCACGCTGTCAGGCCTGGCTACAGTCATCGGACCTCGAGCCATGGGTGCAGGACAAGTTGGTCGATGCCCCCTGCCGAGGTGAAAACCTCTTTGGCAAGCCCATGGCTGAAAAGGCTGCAGAACTCGAGTCCGAGACTCTCACCAGGACAAGGCTGTCCAGAAAAACCTCTGCCCCTTCTCAAAAGAAGAAGGGCTCGTGAAAAAAGTCTTTTTACCCAAGGAAATCATCAGGCCTCCACAGCTCCCCAACAGGGTTAGCAGGCCAAGGGGCAGGGACATGGGCCCCGTAGGCAGAAAACCCCCAAGCCACCAGCTCTGGCTCCTGCATAGCAGGGAGCGGTGTTTTAACTCCAGTGGCATAGCCGCTCTTCCTCAGCTGGCCCCTCTCAGCACAGGAGGCCGGTTGACCCTGTACGCCCACAGGTGGATCTGCCGTGACAAGGGATACCTGGGTGCTAAGCATAGTCCAGAGGGGCTATCTGCTCCACTTCCACCAGGTACCCCCCTCCTACTTTCCAGGGGAGCCTCCAAGACTCCCTCTGCACAGGAACCTACTCCTGCAGGAGTTAGCAAGTCTTCTAAAGGAACAGGCGGTGGAACCAGTGCCCCAACACCTGAGAGGTCAAGGCTTCTACTCCAGGTACTTCCTGGTACCAAAAAGGACAGGAGGCCTCAGGCCTATCCTAGACTTATGAAATCTAAACAAGTTCCTGCAGAGGGAAAAGTTCAAGATGCTTACCCTTGGAATACTGCTGCCCTACCTCCAGCAGGGAGATTGGCTATGCTCCTTAGACCTAAAGGATGCTTATACTCACATCCTTATTCATCCAGACCACAGGCAATATCTACGATTTGTGGTCTTATCTCTGCCCCCAGGGCTTTCACCAAGTGCCTGGCAGTGGTGGCGGCCTACCTCAGGGTTCAAGGGCTCTTCGTCTTTCCATACCTGGACGACTGGCTCATCAGGGGTCAATCTCCACAGGAGACCAATCAAGCCACCCTCTGCACTATCTCTCTTCTCCAGCATCTGGGGTTTGTCATAAACTTCGCAAAGTCCACTTTGTGTCCTTCACAGAACATGGAGTTCATAGGAGCAAGACTGGACACCCTTCAGGCAAAGGCTTTTTTGCCTGTGGACAGGGCCCACAGACTGATGGATTTGGCCAGACAATTCCGCAGCAATTCTCTGGTCTCCGCCAGACAATTCCTGAGGCTCTTAGGCCACATGGAATCCACTGTCCATGTAACTCCAAATGCCCGTCTGCACATCTGTAGCATCTTCTCTGCAGTGGTGGCTTCATCTTCCGAATCTGGTGCAAGGAGTGCCTTTTCAGGCACCTCCACACTCCCAAGTGCTCACGACCGATGCTTCTCTTCAGGGTTGGGGTGCACATTGTCAGGTAGCATGCACTCAGGGCCTGTGTTCTCCATGGGAGGCCGCATAGCAGATCAATCTCGTAGAGCTGAGAGCTATCTGCTTAGCCCTGCGGACTTTCTCTCATGTCCTCTCTCACCAGTCCATCTTAATTCAGACAGACAATCAAGTTGCTATGTTCTGTGTGAACAAACAGGGGGGCACAGGGTCCCGCCCTCTCTGTCAGGAAGCACAGGACCTGTGCTCCTGGGCAGTCAATCATGGCATACTTCTCAAGGTGGTCTATCTCCCTGGGCAGGAGAATTGCCTGACAGACAGATTGAGCAGGATCCTACAGCCACACAAATGGCAGTTCAATCCTCTGGTGGTTCAACAAATCTTCCTAAGATGGGGTCTTCCAAACATAGATCTCTTTGCCAGTCCACTGAACCATCAACTGCCCAGGTTCTGCTCCAGACAACCTCATCCTCTCAGAGTAGCAGCGGATGCGTTTCTCATTCCGTGGTCTACAGGCCTCCTATATGCGTTTCCTCCCATGCCTCTAGTGCCCAAGACACTGTTCAAGGTGATCCGGGACAAGGCCTTGGTGATCCTGTTGGCCCCCAGGTGGCCAAGACAACCATGGTTCCCACTTCTTTTGCAACTGGCGGTGGGGATGCAACCGGATCTCCTGTCTCAGGAGCAGGGATCTCTCTTACACCCCAACCTCCAGTCCCTCAATCTGATGGCCTGGCTGCTGAAAGGGTAGTTCTAGCACACTTACTGCTGTCTAGGGAAGTAGAGGATGTGGTCTTGGCCTCTAGGAGGCAGTCCACCCGTAAGTCTTATGCCTTCAAGTGGTGTAGGTTCGCCACCTGGTGCGCTCAACACAAGGAGATTCCTTTCTCATGCCTGTTACTAGTAGTGCTGCAATATTTGCTTCATCTGTCCAACCTAGGCCTTAAATCCAACTCTGTTAGGGTCCATCTCAGTGCTCTCTCAGCGCACCACTCATCGGTGGAGGGCCAGTCTCTCTCAAGCCACCCTTCAGTGACTCGCTTCCGTAGAGGCCTGCTTTTGCTTAAGCCTCCGGTTCGTCCACCTGCCCCTGAGTGGGATTTGAATGTGGTCTTGCAACAGCTTACTTGCCCACCATTTGAGCCTATGGCTACTTGCCCTTTGCGCTTTCTCTCCTGGAAAGTGTTGTTTTTGGTGGCTCTTACCTCAGCAAGGTGAGTGAGCGAGCTTCAAGCCCTGGTGTCAGATGCACCATACACTAGGTTCTATGGGAACAGAGTAGTCTTGCGGACTCACCCTAAGTTCCTTCCAAAGGTTGTCGTCTCCTTCCACTTCAGTCAGGAGGTGGTTCTTCCGACTTTCTTTCCCAGGCCGCATGCCAGCTGGGCTGAGATGGTCTTGCATACCCTGGACTGTAGGAGGGTGTTGTCCTTCTACCTTGACCGTATGCAGACACACCGAAGGGCTTTGCAGCTCTTCATCTCTTTTGACCCTAATAAGCTGGGCTTGCCTGTCTCCAAGTGTACCTTGTCCATCTGTGTGGCAGACTGTATCGCCTGGGCGTATAGGGCAGCCGGCCTCTCCTTGCAGGGTCGAGTCATGGCCTACCGTGTCAGGGCGAAGGCTGCATCAGTGGCTCATCTCCGCTCTGTTCCATTGGCAGACATCTGCCGGGCCGCTACTTGGTCTTCAAGCCAGACTTTTGCGGCCCACTACTGCCTCAGAAGGGAGTCCTGCAGGGACAGTGCTTTCGGGCAAGCAGTACTCCGAAATCTCTTTTAGGTATAGGCAACTCCTACCCTCCGGCCCTGGTGTTGGGCTACCGTATGGGCGCGATATCAGAGAAGATTCTTTTCGTACATGCTGAGGCTCTAGAGGGAGCTCCTTTTTCAGCTTTGGGTCCCCGGAAGCCTTAAGCTGGGGAGTCCCATATGTGAGGACTGACTTCCTGCTTGGTCCTGGAGAAAGCGTAGTTACTCACCTGTAACAGGTGTTCTCCAGGAGCAGCAGGAATCAGTCCTCACAACCCTCCCTCCTCCCCTTGGAGTTGCAGTCATATAATTTATTTTGGTTTTTGCTGTCTTTTAGCTATGTCATCAGACTGAGCAAAATGGCACCCTTGGGCGGGAAGGGGACCGCGTATGCGTGCTGCATTCCCAAAGGCTTTCTTTGAAAGCTGGGGAAATGCTCCGCATGGGGGCTCCATCGGCGCCGACATCACCCATATGTGAGGACCGATTCCTGCTGCTCCTGGAGAACACCTGTTACAGGTGAGTAACTACGCTTTACTGCCCTTTCCAAAGGTTGCTTAAATCATCAGAGTGATTTTGCAAGTGTAAAGAGGATTAATGAGCCTCATGTATAATTTATTGTTGCAGGTAATTCTCCAGCAAGGAAATAAACTTTCATAAAATCTTTCATTGTACACTTAGAGTTCTGTGTACATCTATTTGGGCTCCTAAAGGGCCCCTTTTCAAACTCAGAATGCTGAGCTAGACAAAGTTTGAACAGGTGTTGAGTGGCCATGCTGACTAGAAATTGCTCTGTGGTGCTTGGAATTTTCATGCCCCTTACCTCCCAACCCAGTTTTTTTCCTTTCATTGCTGTTGCTGCCGCCACAGAAATGGAAGCTTTTTTTTTTTTTGGTCTAGTTAACACCAAGTAAGTGTCAGCGAGTTTATACTGCATGGTGCAGGAACGTGTGCATTTGTTTCTCGCAATTTTAAGCCTCAAGACTCATAGGAATTTCTGCACTAAGCTACTCAAACTCATTGACAGCCTCATGGTGCAATTCTGAAGAAAGCTGCTGTTTTGGTGGCAGTACAGGTGTGATCAATGTCTTTAGGTGACAATCTATAGAAAAGAGAGTTTTTAAAAAGAGTACTTCCATCTAACCAGTCAGAACAAAGAGTATTCTAATATAGGTGCAGTGTTAGAAATACAGAATTAAATAACAATTGCAGGAGAAAACATAAAGAAAAATTAATTTACTCAATATGATAGGAGAGGGGTGTTTGGTTTACTCGTCAGAAACTGTTTCTTTCCGCACAGTATGTAAACCCTTGATAACCTATCAAAAAGATGTGCTATCTAAGCTGCTTCTAGATAGGTCCAGGGATATGCTGGAAAGCAGCTAGGACACTGGGCACATAGGAAATCTCAAAGAATGGATAGTGGTCAGTACGATCCATGATTGTATCACAGAAAATGTTCTAACTAGTTTCATTTTGTATTTGTTTAGATTTTGACAGAACAGGTGTGTACACAAGTTGTACATAAGCCACATCCAGAACCAGATTCTACAGTGAAAATTCAGAATCCAAGTAAGCAAATTATAGCAATCTGTTTTAATTTGTTCACTTTTAAAGGACGTGTAATTTCTGGCTGAAGAGAAGGCACTAGAATATCATTGCTTATGAAAATATTCCATCTGGACTAAGTTGATATGTGTTTGTACAAGGATCTAGTACTGAACTTAAGCTATTTAATAATTTTATCAATAATCTGAATAAGTATTCCATTTTCTGTCAACAAACAGGATTGAGTCAGGAACATATGTGAGTGATGGCAGTGGGATGGAACTGCTCTTCTACAGCTGAAGACTTTAGTGTAAAGTTCTGAGCATGGGCGGCTCTTCCCATGCAGTGCAGTATCCTCTGCTCCTCAGTTTGTATTTTTCTGTTCTGCCAAATGGGCACAAAACAAAGCTCTCCGAATTTTTTTTTCCGTCTATGTGGTGGTGATATAAGTTGTTTCTGAAAAGAAATCTATTAAAAAATAAATAAAAGCTAAGTGGGTTTTAGACCTTGTCTGAGATGCAGAAGAATAATTCAAAATTTCAACACACATTTTAAGCATCTCCTTTGTTAGAGACCTGACCACGATCAAAGCATTGCTCTCCCATATGTTTTAATAAGCAAGAAGAGATCGGCTGAATTGTCTTCAGCAACTCTTCGAAGCAGAAAAACTGCTTCAGCGATAGTCCCTGGAAAGCACATCCTATGTGCAGAAAATATCACCCCTCTGTAGACAATAAGAGAGTCTTCATGGAGAGGTCGACTTTGAGAGACAGTGACTCTGTGTCCAATTGCTCAAAGGGACAGCTTGTCTATAGATGAAATAAAGCGGCCTTCCCTTGAGGCTTCCAGGCTACCTATGCAGCTATTAAGTGCCTGCAAAAGCCTGATGAAAATCTGCTCTTGTTAACACCAACTAAGGCGCTGATGAAGCAAAAGCATGCTACGGCAGCATTTGGACTCAAGCACAGTAGCACCTGTGCAATGTGTGTGCATCTGCTCCAGACACTACTAAAGATCTCTGTCACTTGGATTCTTGTGCATCTCGAGGAACAAGCTGGAATGTAGTTTTCACATATACGTGATGTCGGTACTTACGGAGCCTGTTCAGGAACGCTCCCCAGCGTCCAGTAGGAAAGCTTTTGGGAGCATCCCACTGCGCCTGCATAGCTGCCTTCCTGCCTTTCCAGCTGTCCCTCCTCAGTACTTCGTTTTCCACGGAGCCGATAAGAAGCAATTCCTGATTGTCCCTCCAGTCTAGTCCCGAACCTCTGGGTTGTGCACCTCATCCAGCAGCTTTGAGACTGAGGAACTTCCTTCTTTTGTGATGTCACTCGTATATCCTCTCGGGAGCCGCCTCCTTCTACCAGTTACCTCAGTCTCCAAGCAGCTGAAGGGATGGTGAGCCTGGAGGTCTGGGCTCACTGGAGGAACAATTGAAGATAGGTTTTAGGACTTAGTGTTGTAAAAAAAAAAAAAAAAAAAGGATTAATTGACAGGGACAGGATCCCTTAATATTTCAAGGATTGTGCCTTTAAATTTACAGGAGGCTTTCTCTCAACCTTCCCTCCCCCCCTCCCTCCCCCCCCCACTTCTTTTCTAACTGCGGGCATTGTGACCCAGTTACCGGTTGGAAAGCAGGAACTGCTCCGGTTCAGAATCCATCAGGTGGGGTGAGGAACTGGAGCAAAGCACAGCCAGCACTTCACAGAGGATCTGCCTGTCAGCGTGCTTTGGCTGATCGCGGCGAACGTCCGGCGGCGGGCGTTCGCGTGGTGCACTACTCTCAAGGCTCCCCAGTTATACTGCCCCTCTTCAGAGTCGGCGGCAAGCGCAGCGGGTCTGAGGATTGCTGCAAATTTGTCAGGAGGCCCGCAAAGGTAAGGAGGCCCAATTGGGAGTGCTGAGTTCGTCAGCGCGTTTTGGCGTGAAACGGGGAGCAGGCCCAGCTGCGTGGCAACGGCGCGGGAAGCGCCGGGGCAGCAAAGGGCATTTCAGACAGGTGTTTTCAGCAACGGGAAGCTTCGTTTAGTGCTCTAACTTTGGCGATTTAGATTGGAGGGGATAGCTTTTGGGTTTTATAAAAAAAAAAAAAATAATACAAAAACTAAATTTTGAATTTATTCATTTCTGATCCTGGGGCTATTTCAGGTACTAATCTCGGCAGGGGACAGGTAGGGGTGCCAAGGGTACTTTAAAGCAGTTCTCAGGGCCGGGATGCCTTCTAGACCTCAGTGTGTTGTCTGTGGGGCTAGAAGGGAAACAATGTCAGACTCAGGTGTGTGTAAGGGCTGCATAAAGGACGTGTCTTCTATGGAGCAGGCCGGGGAGGAAAAGGAGGAGATTCTGGGATCCGGTGGCAGGGCCGTCGTCTGCCCCGAACATTCCTCCCTCACAGGCGTCCTTGCCCAAGGGTCTGGCGTCCATTTTATCACAGGAGTTTGTAGCTCTCTTACAGCAGGCTGTTTTTGGCACCCCTCAGAAGCAGGCAAAGGGGGCCACGGAGTGAAGAGACTTGCGGCCTCCCTGAATGCGGAGGAGCTTCCGTACGTGGCTAAGAGAGCACGGTTAGACGGAGAGCCTAAGGAGCAGTCTGTAGCCTCGGAGGGGCAGCTTTCAGACGAGGAAGGCCAGAGTTTGGATTTCGAAGACGAATTAGAGGAAGGTGAGCTCACAGATAAAGAAGACCAAGCGAGAGACCAAGTTGATATGGAAGGACAGACTAGATAGGCCATGTGGTCTTTTTCTGTCGTCATGTTTCTATGTTTCTATAAAGGAGAGTGGTGCGTGTCTTCAGGAGAGATGAGCTACCGGCGCTCATTGTAGAGACGCTAAAGGCGCTGAATATGCCGGTTCCGGGGTCGGCGGAGGATGAGGCCCTGAAGGATCTGTTGTTGCAGGTCTTTAGAAAGACTCAAAGAGCGTTTCCGGTACACAGGGTGTTTCAGGAAATGATTCAGGAAGAGTGGAATATACCAGAGGCGCCACTTAAGGGTTCCTGAGTTATGAGCCGTCTTTACCCTTTGGTGGATCAGGATAAGGAGGTATTTAAGTCTCCCAAGGTAGATGCAGCCGTTTCGGCGGTGACAAAAAAGACCACTATCCCGGTTGAGGGCAGTGCGGCTCTCAAAGATACCCAGGACAGAAAGGTGGATGCTTTGTTAAAACAGGTCTTTGGGAGGAAGTGACGTCACTGACCGGGATGGCGGCTTAGAAGAGCAGCTCCTTCGGGACGCGTTATATTGAGCGATATCTGGCAGCATTGGGCCTCCCACAGTAGTAGAAAGTGGAGGGTTGTGTGCACGATTACCCCAGGTCTGGATGTTAGCACGCGAAAAGTTGCAAAAGTACCGCTCCTCTTACGCACCTCTGGAACTTCGTGACGAGAAGGCCGCACAGGCGGAGGCAGTGATGGCGGATGAAATGGAGGACGCGGAGGAGCAGTGTACCAAGGGGGATCTCCGGAGATGGTGTCGGGAGATTAAAGCTGAAGTTCTAGGGGTCAAATCGGATGTTAAAGAACTGTTAACTGAGCTTCGTCAAGATATGCAGACTCTGGGACATAGGGTGGAAATTCTGGAGACGCACGTGGACGGACATGGTGACTGCCGCAGAGACGGTACGGGACCTGAACAATCAATGGCAGGGCACAGTGGAAGACTTGCGAGAGAAAATTGAGGACTTAGAAAATCGCTCTCGCCGCTGCAATCTCCGTATACGAGGGGTCCCAGAGGAAGACCAGTACAAACAGGCGGTCTCAGTAGTCCGCGATATTTGCGGAGCTGTCTTGGCGGACGAAAATTCGCCGGAATCCGCAACGGCGGGAGAAATTGGCATCGAGCGGGCGCATCGAGCGCTTCGCTCTCCACCGGGCAATCGACCCCGTGATATCATCGCATGTCTCACTAGTTTTCCTATCAAGGAGAAAGTTTTACGAGCTGCTTCGCGAGGAGGGACACTAAAGTGGCATAGATGCTCAGTGGAAATTTTTCAGGACCTGGCTCCCCAGACATTACAGCGTCGGAAGGCCATGCGCCCGGTGACTGAATATCTAAGACTGGAAAACATCAAATACAAATGGCTCTTCCCTTTTGCTTTGCAATTTGAAGTTGCAGGCCAATCCCGGAGAATTAAAACTGCCACGGAGGCGTGGAGCGTTTTGGAGAAGGCTGAGGCCCCACGCCTGCCTTCGAGTACTATTCAACCCAAGGCCTTATCCTCTGCACAGCAGCAGGCGCTAGTGTGGGAAAAGCTGAAGTGGCATCGTGTCCCGGCGCAGGGCCGCAGACTACAGCGCACCTCCGGGGATCATTGTCAGCGGGGAGAGTCTGAGCCCGATGGTACAACGCCAGCAACATGAAGGACGCAGCGACCTGGACATTTTATTGGGACATCTCTTTCGTCCTCTTTGGCGGGCGAAGGGGGCTAGCCGATTCAGTGGCTGCTCCCTCGCCAAGCTGAGCAGAGGTAGAGGTTTGCGGGGGAAGGGGGAATTTTTACCTTTTTCCTCTTTCTGTTTTAGTTGATTTGATGTTATACTGTGCATAATATATAACTCACAATGCTATGGGGGAGCTCTGGTAACGGGGGAACTTTCATTCCAGGGGGAAGAGATTGGTGGCGGGGAGGCCCATAAGGTACGCGAGCGGCAAATCCCGGCGGTGAGGCAATTCCTCCGAGGAGGCGCACAGGATTGAGGCCTGTGGTGAGAATGAAGGGGGGGAGGGGGGAGGGAGGGAGGCGGGGGGAAAGGGTGGGAATGGGTAGGTTTTAAGAATGTTTGCTTTTTTGATTGTTTATTGCATGGTCCCCTGTGTCTCTCCGATGGCTGGGCTTAAAGTAGGTTCACTTAATGTCCGAGGCCTTAATACACCCTATAAGCGTAAAGCGCTTTTTAGAGAAGCGAAGGCGCAACGCTGGCAGGTAATATTCCTTCAGGAAACGCATCTGTTGCCCCGGGATGAACCCCTTTTGAAGTCGGGGGCCTATGGCGCAGCCTGGTTCAATGCTGAAGGCTCACATAAGCGAGCAGGGGTGGCTATCATGGTGCACAAGGATGTCCCGTTTCAAGTAGGGGGAGTGTGCAAAGGAGCAAAGGGGCGCGTATTGCTTGTTTGGGGAACCTTGGGAGATTCAGAGATTACCTTCCTTGATGTGTATGGCCCTAATGATCCTTGCACTGATTTCTGGGCTGATCTGGCCCATTGGTTAGAGCAGGGGTCTCAAACTCAAATTGCTTTGAGGGCCGAATGAGAACTTGTAAAGTAACCCGGGGGCCGCATAAGACACGGGCCTCATTTGCATAAGGGGCCTCATTTGCATAAATATTTGCATAATGTTGCATAATGAGTGCATGGATAAAGAAAGACTAGAAAATTTCTATATTACTATAATCCAGTGCCAACCGCCAGGCACATTAGGAACTACTACTAACACTGCCCATTTGGAACCCATAGCAAACCCCCCGTATCATAACAGCACTACCAGGACTCACAAAGCACCAGACCCTACCTATCAAAAGGCAACACTGCAAATATTAAATCAATACATTTCAGAGAACAATACATGACCTACTGGGAAAAGAGAACAAGTAGCAATGTCAAATAGGAATTACACAGAATACCTCAGCACTGTAGAAATAAAACTATAAATAATTTCTTGTACCAAAGCACAGACATTAATGATGCACATTTCCCAGAGCTGACATATTCCAGTTAATAAATTCAAAATAAAGAGATATTTTTCTACCTTTTGTGCATTTTTTTTCAGTTGCAATTGCTCCAGCCACTTCTGGTTTCTTCGTGTCTTCTGCTATCTCCATCGTCTGCTGTCCATTTGTCCTTTCTTCTCTCTTCTAGTTTTTTTCCATTCTCTCTCTCTACATCTGCTTTAACATACTAATCTTTCTCCTTTTGCTCTTTCCTCATTCCTATTTCATCCACTCAAATTTTACCCCTCCATCCTCAATCCCCACTTACTCTCCCAATACCTGGCCAATTGTAGATTTGTCTTCTCTTCCAGACAAAATATTTTTCCCCTCTCCATTTCACTTTCCCAGCTCCATCCCATTCTAATCCTCCCCCAACATCAGCTCCCTTCTAGTTCCAGCCCCACCCAGCATCTGCTCCTTTCTAGTCCCTGCATCAGTCCATTTCCAGTCATATCCTAGCCTCACCATCAGCCCATTTCCAATCCTAGCCCCCCATCAGCCCATTTCCAATCCTAGCTCCCTCCCCTCACAGCCCATTTCCATTCCAAGCCCCCCTCCCCATCAGCCATTTGCAGTTCAAGCCCCCCTTCCACTCAGCCCATTTCCAGTCCTAGCAACCCCCCCAGCCCATTACCAGTCCTAGACCCCCCATAGCCCATAACCAGTCCTAACCTCCCCATAGCGCACTTCCAGTCTTACCCCCCCATCACCCCATTTTCAGTCTTACCCCCCCCATAGCCCATTACCAGTCCTAGTCCCCCCATAGCCCACTTGCAGTCGTATCCCCCATCACCCCATTTTCAGTCTTACCTCCCCTCATAGGCCATTACCAGTCCTAACCCCCCAATCAGCCCACCTCCAGTCCTAACCCCCATCACCCCATTTTAAGTCCTTTCCCCCAACATAGCCCATTAACAGTAATAACCCCCCCCCCCTGCCAATAGCCCACTTCCAGTCCTAACCCCCATCTGCCCATTTCCAGTCCTAGCCCCCACCATAGCCCATTACCAGTTAACCCCCCCCCCCAGCCCATTACCAGTCATAACCCCCCCCCAACCCCCCCTGCCAATAGCCCACTTCCAGTTCAGTCTGCCCCTCCATAGCTCATTACCGGCCAACAAAAAAACCCCCAAAACCCTGGCTTCTGCTGCTGCCGTTGCCGCCGTGGCAGCAGCAGAATCAATTGTCAAATTTAAAAAAAAAACTGACTTCTGCTGCTCAAGCAGCTGTCCTGCGGCCCCTTTCCCTCTGCCCGGAGATCCGACTCTGCTCTATCAGCGGCGTGCTTTTCAAGCCGCGACGAGAGTATTCCCCTCTCGCGCGGTTTTTCAAGCCGCGCGAGAGGGGAATACTCTCTTCGCGGCTTGAAAAGCACGCCGCTGAGAGCAGAGTCGGATCTCCGGGCAGAGGGAAAGGGGCCGCAGGACAGCTGCTTGAGCAGCAGAAGTCAGTTTCTTTTTTTAATTTGACAATTGATTCTGCTGCTGCCACGGCGGCAACGGCAGCAGCAGAAGCCAGGGTTTTGGGGGATTTTTGGTTTTCCGCCGTCGCGGGCCGCACAAAGTTGTCTCGCGGGCCGCATGCGGCCCGCGGGCCGCGTGTTTGAGACCCTTGGGTTAGAGGATAAGATACATGGGGCCCTATTGCTTGGGGGTGATTTTAATGAAGTGTTGGATCCTTTACGAGATAAATCACAACGGGGGAATTTGATGGGGACCCGGGGGCGAGAACAACTGCAGGGCTTGATTCAATGGTATGGGCTATGTGATATTTGGCGTCAGATGCACCCACAGGATATTGATTATACACACTACTCGCCAGTCCATCATAGCTATAGTCGCATAGATTATTTTTTGGCGGATACGCTCTGGATCCAAAGAGTTTATAAAACTGGTATTGAGCCGATCACTTGGTCTGATCACGGCCCTATATGGATAGAGTTTGGCGGAGATCGCGACACGCTGGGGAGGACCTTCTGGTGCCTTAATGAAAGTCTTCTTCAGGATAAGGAGGTGCTTGCTAAAGTTGCGGTGGAAATTAGACAGTTCTATGCTGAGAATGATGCAGGTGAAGTGGCCTTGGGGACCCTGTGGGACGCCTTAAAGGCGGTTCTCAGAGGAGTATTGATACAATGGGCATCCCGGAAAAAGAAAGAGCGGGGTGAGAAGGCTGCTCAACTGTCTCAGCAAGTACGGGACTTAGAGCGCCTCCATAAACAAAGGGGAGGGGTGAAGCTCAGACGGAGGTTAGAGGCGGTGAGGACTGAACTCAATTCTTTGCAGTTGAGCACTATTAATTTTCAACTACAGCGAGTTAACCAGCGCTATTATGAATTTAATAATAAGGCAGGCCGACTGCTCGCGCATAAATTACGGGCTAGGGAACGCCGCTCTGCGATCATGAAACTTAAAGGACCGGGGGATAAACCCTTATTCCATCCCAAAGATATGAGGGACCTGTTTAGGCAGTACTATACCGCATTATACACTAGCGAATTGAGGGAGTCTATCTTGGGAGTGCGGGAGTATCTTGAGGGGGACGGTTCGCTCCCGGTGATATCGGAGACGGATCGAGATTCCTTGAACGGTGAGATTTCAGTTGATGAAATATTACAGGTCATTCGGGGATTAGCCCTTAATAAATCTCCGGGATTGGATGGCTTCTCGGCAATCTTCTATAAGAAGTTAGCCCTACAATTAGCCCCGATCTTACAGCGGATTTTTAATGCGGTGCTTCAGGGCCAGCAGCTACCTCCCTCCATGCACCAAGCTGGAATTTCCGTGATAGCCAAACCGGGGAGGGATCCCATGGTGTGCGGTTCTTATCGCCCCATCTCACTTTTGAACACGGATGGAAAAATCTTAGCTAAGATTTTAGCGAATCGACTGGGGTGCATCCTGCCGGAACTGATCCATTGTGACCAAACAGGGTTTGTCCAAGGCCGCAATACGGGTGATAACATTCGCCGGGCGATTCAATTGATCTGGACGGCTAAGCAGCGGAAGCAGGAACTTCTCATTCTAGCAGTCGATGCTGAGAAGGCTTTCGATCGGGTGGAGTGGGGCTTTTTGTTTGAAGTGTTGACGGCCGTGGGCATTGGCCCCCACATGGAGGCATGGATCAAAGCTCTATATACTAGCCCGACTGCGGCAGTTAAGATCAATGGGAAATATTCGGACGACTTTGCGTTAGCGAGAGGCACCAGACAGGGGTGCCCCTTATCCCCCCTATTATTTGCCTTAGCTATGGAGCCATTGGCGCAGCGTTTACGACGCAATACAGGGGTGAGGGGACTGGTGGTTGGTCCGCAAGAACATAAACTGGCACTATTTGCTGATGATTTACTATTGTTTATTACGAGTCCTCTGCTGACATTACCCACTATTATGGACGAATTTAAGCGCTTCAGTGGGGTGGCTGGGTTTAAAATTAATTGGGATAAGACAGAGGCCTTAAATGTTAATTTATCGGATAACCTGCTGGCGCATTTACAGGGAGGATTTCCCTTCCGCTGGGCCCACTATAAACTTAAATATCTGGGGGTTTACCTTACCCGGGATGTTGATCAACTATATGGCGCTAACTATCCGGGGTTATTTGAGAACATTGATCGGGATTTGCGGAGATGGCACACCCAGGAGATTTCTTGGTTGGGGAGACTCGCGACCATTAAGATGGCGATTCTTCCCCAATTATTGTATCTTTTTCAAGTTTTGCCTATTAAGATTTCTCAAACAGTGCTTCATAAGCTCCAGCGGAAGTTATTTTTCTTTGTCTGGCGCCATCGACCCCC
Source organism: Ichthyophis bannanicus (assembly GCA_033557465.1). Taxonomy (NCBI): domain Eukaryota; kingdom Metazoa; phylum Chordata; class Amphibia; order Gymnophiona; family Ichthyophiidae; genus Ichthyophis; species Ichthyophis bannanicus. Next base: position 283,064,191 of record CM066035.1, read on the forward strand.
GCGCATTGCACGACATATTATGTATCGAGCGCGGAAGAAGGGCGGCCTGGGAATGCCCATGATTGCGGATTATTACTTGGCAGCACAATTAAGGCAGGTGATGGACTGGCGAGAGCAGTTTTCAGCGAAGGAGTTTATCTCCATTGAACAACAGGCCGTACCCCACTATCACTTACAATACCTTCCCTGGTTACCGATGGGACTGTTGAAGGGCGAGTGGACGAATAATCCCTTCATTAGACATTTGTGGGGGGAATGGGGCAGGGGATGGCGGAGAGTGAATAAAGTGGGGGGGTGTCCCTGTTAGCGCCAATGGTAGCCACCCCAGCCTTTGAACCGGGTAATGGAGCCATATTCTCTAAATGGGAGGGGAAAGGCCTAACTCGCTTCATACAATTTCTGGATAGCGCGACTATTAAGTCTTTTGAGGATCTTCAAGCCGAATTCTGGCTGGACAAGCATGATTTCTTTGCTTATTTGCAAGAGCGGCATTATTTGCACCACCGACTTAATAGGGAGCGTATCCAGCAAGGGCTTAATGAATTTGAGGCCTTGTGGGTGGGTCACCATTCTTCCCGAGGCCTCATACGCTTATATTATGCTGGTTTGCGGGCAACGAGCGAAACAGAGGCTAAGCTGAAATACATGGTGGAATGGGAGAGAGATTTGGGAGTGAATTGGGATGAGGAGGGATGGCGGATTATCTATAAGGGGGCAGCTAAAACATCTATTAATACAGCTATTCAAGAGAATACCTATAAAATTTTGTTGCGTTGGTACTATACCCCTGAGCGTTATCACTGGATGTTTCCGGAGGTTTCCGAACTCTGTTGGAGGGGATGTGGAGTTAGAGGAACGTATTTTCACATGTGGTGGGAGTGCTCCTGGGTTCAGTCTTATTGGACGCAAGTTTGTCATCGGATGGAGCAAATATTCCAGGTACGCTTAAAGCTTTGCCCAGCTTGGTTCCTTCTCGGGCTGTGGCCTCCTGATGTATCTACTCAGTGGTCCAAACCTATGCGATCTTGCATAGTGGCAGCAAGGTGTGAAATCGCTTGGAAATGGCGACAGGGAGGGAATATTAACCTTGCTCATTGGGTAACGCGGCTCACTAAGGTGCTGCAGATGGAACGCTTGATAGCTATTCGGAGAGACCAAGGGACAAAGTTTGAAGACCAGTGGAAGCCTTTGTTGAAATATGTTGCAGATTTGGGGGGTGGGGGGGGACTCAGTTACTGGGTGAGGGGAGGGAGGGGGAGAAATGTCTGTATAGCAATTTCACATAAGAATTGGATTCTACGATTATCGTCTGGTTTCAAATATGTTGCAAGTGTGTGCTGGATGTTTGGCATAATAGTTGATTTTTTTTTGCTTTTGTTGTCTGTAATCTATGGTTGGGGTAAAAAATAAAGATCAAGTTATAAAAAAAAAACCAGGTCTTTGATGTGAATGCCCTGTCGCTCCAGGCAGCTATTTGTGGAGCGTGGGTGGCCAGAGCCTGCCTACGGTGGTCGCAGCGAGTCCAGGTTGGGCAGGAGAATGAGATGGCCAGTGAGGCGTCCAGGCTAGAGTTGGAAGCAGCCTACCTTGCGGATATTCATTATGACCTTATGCGAGGTTTATCGAAGAGCATGGCATCGGCAGTAGCGGCAAGAGGTTATCTGTGGCTGCGTAATTGGGCGGCGGATAACTCTTCTAAAGCTAGGTTAAGTAAGCTTCCCTTTAAAGGGCGTCTCTTGTTTGGAGAAGATTTAGAGAAGCTGGTCAAGGATCTCAGGGAATCTAAGGGCGGTAGATTGCCAGAGGACAAGCCTAAGTAAGGTCGGATGACACCCGCGGTCAAGAGGCAACAGCAGGATTTTCGTCGGTTCCGTTTCCAGAAGTTTAATTTCGGACAAAGAGGCCAATTCTCCAATAGGAATCAGGAGTTTCGAGGTTTTCGAGGAGCAGGAGGAGGATTTGGGCCTTCCTCCTCCTCTTCCTCCAACTTTAGAAAGTCACAATGAAGTCAGGGGGACCCAGGCACCCTTAGTTCCCGTAGGAGGGCGATTGCAGGAGTTTTATTCTGCCTGGATCCGAGTCACGTCAGATCAGTGGGTGATGGAGGTCATTCGAGAGGGGTATGCGTTGGAGTTGCTGCATCCAGTGCGAAACGCCTTCGTAAGGTCTCCCTGCAAGGCGCCAACCAAGTGTGAGGCAGTGCGGGGGACAGTTCAAAGGCTTCTAGACCTCAGGGCAATAGTGCCGGTGCCTCCAGACCAATGCAGCTGCGGTCGGTACTCCATTTACTTCGTGGTACCAAAGAAAGATGGGGGGTTTCGACCAATTTTGGATCTCAAGGGAGTGAATCGTCTTCGGGTATCTCATTTTCACATGGAGACTCTGCGGTCAGTAATAATAGCGGTTTGAAGAGGAGAATTCATCACGTCCCTGGATCTGTCAGAGGCGTACCTTCACATCCCCATAAGACCGGATCATCAAAAGTTTCTCAGGTTTGCGGTTCCTTTCGGGCATTTTCAGTTCTGAGCGTTGCCTTTTGTCCTAGCGACGACTCCACGCACCTTCACCAAGGTCATGGTGGTGGTCACGGCAGCCTTGCGAAAGGAAGGGATTCTTGTACACCCTTATCTAGATGACTGGTTGATCCGGGCAAAGTCGAGAACCGAGAGCAAAAGGGCTACGGCCAGGATAGTGACCTTCCTAGAAAGTCTCGGTTGGGTAGTCAATATGACAAAGAGCCAGTTGGTCCCGTCACAAAGTCTGGAATACTTGGGGGCTCGGTTCGACACGGGATTTGGAAAGGTTTGTCTACCACAACAAAGAGCACAGGGATTGCGGAAGTTAGTCAAAAGGGTCTTAAACAGCACGGCACCCACAGTGTGGCATTATCTCCAACTGTTGGATACAATGGCGGCGACAATAGAGCTGGTGCCCTGGGCAAGAACGCATATGAGACCGTTACAGAGGGCATTACTCAGGCGCTGGTCACATCAGCAGAATCTGCTGTCTCGGAAACTCCCTTGTCCAGCGGAGACGCGTATAGCCCTTCGTTGGTGGTTGCTTCCCGGATCGCTGGAGAATGGGAAACCATTGGAAAAGCCAGACTGGTTGCCCTTAACGACGGACGCCAGCCTCCTGGGCTGGGGAGCTCATTTCCAAGGGAGGTTCACGCAGGGGCAGTGGAACGCTCAATGAAAGACTTAGTTGATTAACAGGTTGGAATTACGGGCTGTATTGCTGGCTCTACAGAGCTTTCAGTCTTATCTCGGAGGGTTGGCCGTTCGAGTGTTTTCCGACAACGCAACCGCGGTGGCCTATGTCAATCGGCAAGGCGGGACCAGCAGTGTGGCACTGGAGACCAAGGCCGAGTTCCTGTGCGAATGGGCCGAGGAGAACCTTCTGGTTTTGTCGGCAGCGCATGTAGCAGGGGTGGACAATGTGGAAGCCGACTTCTTAAGTCGGGTGAAGGTGGATCCAGGAGAGTGGGTCCTTCATCCGGAGGTGTTCGATATGCTAGTGCACCGGTGGGACATGCCGGTCACGGATCTCATGGCAACTTTTCACTCGGCAACGGTCAGTCGCTTCTTGTCACAGAGCAGACTCATTAGTGACCCCTATGGAGACAGATGATATTGCAATGCAAGGAAATACTAACGTTTGGGGAAAGCACATGGTAGAAAGTTGCCATGGGCAACGTAAGCAAGTGAGGTCACAAGCTAGGGAGACACACCCAGCCAGTAGAGAAGCCAGGAGGTTCTCACCTGACTCTAATCAGCTGGGGAGTGGTGCAGCTAGGAAATACCTAGATAAACTCAGCTCACAAGCAGTTAGGCAGACTAAGAACAGGACTGAGAGCAAGGTACAGCCTAAGAGCCAGACCAAGAGCCAGGATAGGAGCTGGAGAGAAACCCAGAGAAGGAACTGGATGAATGAGGAGGACGAGAGAAGCTGTGAAGAGAGCGTGTCTAATTACCACATTGGAAGCCTGAACGGAGGTCTGAGTGAGTCCGAGGAATGCTTGAATGAAAGGTACAGACAGCTTGACACAGAAAGTGAGAGTGAATGTAACAGCCCAGATTGGAGCAGAGACAGGAGAAAAAAGGTACAAGCCAGGAAGTTTTATTCCAGTCCAAAAAGGGGGAGTTCATGGCTTGGAGATAAGGGACAGTTTGTGGAAGTCCAGAAGCCATCCCAAGCCAGCCAAAGGGGAGCAGAGAAACTCCAGTACCCTTATAATAAACAAAGGAAAGGCTTTTTACCTGCAGAAGTAAAACACTCTGAGAGGTACGTGAGAGACAGAGTTTCAGAAGGGCTGCCGTCAGAAGTTCCAGCTGGTTCCAGGTTCCTAAACAGAGCAGAGCTCAGAGCAGGAGTAATTCCTCCTAATAGATGGGCAGGGGAATTCTTTAGCCTGCCAAACAGATATCAACAGAGGGGAGGCTCCTTCTACCAAAACCCCAGTAATTGTGGTAACAGCAAACAGTTTTCCCTTAGTGAAAAGGAAGTACTCACAGCCAGGACAGAGTGTTTGCCAAGCCCACACAGGGAGAAAGTAAAGAGGTATTAATTCCTATTGAGGAGCCGATGCAATGTGAAGCCTCTGTGATTGAACAGAATATTGAAGAAATGGATTGTAGCCTTAAGAACATAAGAACATAAGAACATAAGAAATGCCATACTGGGTCAGACCGAGGTCCATCAAGCCCAGTATCCTGTTTCCAACAGTGGCCAATCTAGGTCATACGTACCTAGCAGTTTCCCCAAAAGACACAGGTTCTGCAGTGCTTGTACTAGGCCAAGCATTGATATCCTGGGTCCCTTTTTAATAGTGGTTTATGGACCTTTCCTCCAGGAACTTGTCCAAACCTTTTTTAAACCCAGCTATACTAACAGCCCTTACTACATCCTCCGGTAACAGATTCCAGAGTTTGATTACACGTTGAGAGAAGAAATATTTTCTCCTATTTGTCTTAAATAGTTTACCCTGTAGCTTCATTACATGCCCCCTAGTCCTTCTATATTCTGATAGCGTAAACAATTTATCCACGTTTATCCGTTCCACTCCATTCATTAATTTATACACCTCTATCATATCTCCCCTCAGCCGCCTCTTTTCTAGGTTAAAGAGCCCTAACCTTTTTAGCCTCTCTTCATAGGAGTAGCCTTCCATCCCCTTCACCAATTTGGTGGCTCTTCTCTGTACTTTTTCTAATAACTCTATGTCCTTTTTAAGATACGGTGACCAGAATTGCACACAATATTCAAGGTGCGGTCGTACCATGGAGCGATACAGAGGCATTATAATATCCTTTGTTTTATTCTCCATCCCTTTCCTTATGATACCTAGCATTCTATTTGCTTTCTTGGCCGCCGCTGCACACTGGGCGGAGGGTTTTAACATGTTATCCACGATGACTCCTAAATCTTTTTCCTGGGTGGTGGTTTCTAATGTGGAGCCTTGCATCTTGTAACTATAGTGTGGGTTGTTCTTTCCTAGGTGCATAACTTTGCACTTGTCCACATTAAATTTCATCTGCCATTTGGATGCCCAGTCTTCCAATTTATCCAGATCCTCCTGCAGTTTTCCACAATCCTCTTGGGTTTTAACAACTTTAAACAGTTTTGTGTCATCTGCAAATTTGATTACCTCACTAGTTATTCCCTTTTCCAGGTCATTTATGAATATGTCAAAAAGTAGCGGACCCAGTACAGATCCCTGGGGTACTCCACTATTCACCTTTTTCCATTGGGAATATTGGCCATTTAGCCCTACCCTCTGCTTTCTATCTTTTAACCAGTTCCCGATCCACAATAGTACACTGCCTCCTATCCCATGACTTTTTAGCTTCGCCAAAAGTCTCTGATGGGGGACCTTGTCAAAAGCTTTCTGAAAGTCCAGATACACTATATCAACCGACTCACCTTTGTCTACCTGTTTATGCACACCTTCAAAAAAACAGATCAGATTAGTAAGACAAGATCTTCCTTGTCTAAAGCCATGTTGGCTGTCTCCCATTAGGCCATGACTATCTACATGCTGTGTAATTTTGTTCTTTATGATGGCTTCTACCATTTTCCCTGGTACTGACGTCAGGCTCACCGGTCTGTAATTTCCCGGGTCACCCCTGGAACCCTTTTTAAAAATTGGTGTTACGTTGGCGACCCTCCAATCTTCAGGTATTACAGATGATTTTAATGAAAGTTCACAGATTACCAATAACAGGTCTGCAATCTCATATTTCAGTTCTTTCAACACTCTGGGATGTATACCATCCGGTCCAGGTGATTTGCTACTATTCAGTTTATCAAATAGTTGTAATATATCTTCCCGGTGTAGCGATATTTCTCTGGCAGATAATATAATCTCCCTAAGATAGAGAAGAATAAGCAGCCTGACAAGGTGAAGAGAAGGCCTTATTCTGGGTGGCTACAGCTCTGTGTTTAAAATTTATTTCTGTTGTTAAGAAGCTGAAAGAAAGCCATTTTTGTGTTACAGTTTTCTTTCTGTTTTACCCAAGAAGGGTTATGTTTTGTTTTGGTACATATTGAAATATCCTATTTGGGAAAGGGAAATAAAGCCCTGTTTACCTTATATCGGTTGTCCACAACTAATTTTTGTAACTGGCAGCAACTACAACTACCAGGAGGCCAGTTACACTGAGGCCCAGTGCAATACCTGATCTCACCGGTAGGTGCACCGAGAGGGCTCACGAAATAATGGCGTAGTGTTTTAGGATTTTTTTTGGATTACCACATGACTTCTTCTGAAGATAAAGAGAAGAAGCAAAGATAAAGGACATCGCTGGAGGAACAAGTGACCACGCAGAAGCACTACCTGAAGGAGAATTTCGCTGGCAGGTCGGCCAGAAAAGAAAAGCCAAGAAACTTTCTCACACGCTGGAATCTACCAGAAAACTCAGGTAACGGTGACCTGGGTGAGAAAGGTAGAAGGACAACGTGAGAAAGGGGGCGCTATTCCTAGGCAGGAAGTGTGCAAAAAGAAGTGCCGCACTTGGTGTGCTTGTCTTTCTTTTCTTTTGCAGGTGTTCAGCTCCAGAGAGATGGATCCACAGGACGTCCAGTCATGGATGCAAGTGCAGTGGGACAGACAAGCAGCGCTTATGCAGCAGATGCAAGGACAGTACATGGACGCTATGAGGGAGCAGCAGTGACCTTTGATGGAAGCGTTGGAGGTTCTTGTCAGAAAGCCGCAAGACAATGAAGCAGCAAACTTTCCAGCAATGCCGCAAGTAGCATTGAACAATTGCTCAAATTTGTCTGTGAGACAGCTCACCCAGTATGATGATTTAGACGATTATATAGAATCTTTTGAGAGAATTGCAGAAACCCTCAAATGGCCATCAGAGCAGTGGGCCATGCGATTTGCTATGACCTTAACTGGAGAGGCTCTGTCAGCATTTAAGGGAATGCCTGCTACCTTAGCCACTAATTATGTGGAGATTAAAAAAGCCATAAGGGATAGGCTGGGCCTTACGCCCAGGCATTACAAACACCTATTCAGGGAGGCGAAAATACAGAATAAGGAGACTCCCAGAGCCTTATACCAAAGATTGAAAAGCCTTGCATATAAGTGGCTCAACCCCGAAGGGAGGTCTGTAGAATCCCTTATGAATGATATCATAATGGAGCAGTTTATGTATTCTGTATCACCGGAGTTAAGGACCTTTCTCACATTACAGGATTGCCGTGATCCCGAAGAGGCAGCTAATTTGGCGGAGGTATATTATGAGGCCAAAAGAGCTGACGCCTCTAGAATTGGCGAGTTAAAAATAAATGGCAATGGAAATCCTGGTAAAATGAGGAAGGGTGATAGAATTACAATGTATAAAAAGGATAAGCCTGATGATACTGTTGATAATGTGGCTGGTGATAGAAAATGTTATAGGTGTGGGAAGGCAGGCCACTACCAGAGAAATTGTAGGGTGAAAACTGTCTTGGTAACAGGGGATGACGGACAAATCCCGGAGGAATTTCTCCATATGGTTCAGGTGGAGGGGGTAGAGGCCATGGCGTTGCTTGATTCGGGAGCCGATCAGAGTATGGTTTCTCAAAAACTATGGGAAACCATCGAGAACCAGTCGTCGGCGGCCCCGAATCAAGTAGCAGGCCAGGTACGCATACGCTGCGTACACGGAGAGGCATCCCATTATCCCTTGCATGACGTAAACATAAAGGGTTTTGGGGTCTCTCGGAAAATATTAATAGCAGTAGTACCCAAATTACCCTATGCTGTTGTCCTCGGGAGGGATTGGGCACCCTTCTGCCATGAAATGGAGAGAGGTCTCCAGGAAGTACTAACCCCTACACTCACACGCTGCCAGCCGGTAGCGGTAGAAATAGGAGCTGAGGCCTTAGCGGCTAGCATTCCTAGTCCGCTGTTTGGGAAGCCTCGTAAAACAGACTCCCAAAAGCAGCCCCCTCTCAAGGCAGCAGCGCCTGATAAGCCAAAATTTGTATTGCAATTTTGTAAAAATAATACTCAGGCTAAAGGACCAGCAAGGGCTACCGCGGCAGCCACGGGATATGATATTTTTAGCATAGAAGACGCCCTTGTTATGAAAGGGGCACAAGCTCTGGTAGACACTGGGATCCAGATAAAAATCCCGGAGGGATGTTATGGGCGCATCGCACCCCGGTCAGGGCTAGCTGTAAAACACTCGCTAGATGTAGGCGCAGGAGTCATTGACCCGGATTATCGGGGTCCCCTGAAAGTCCTACTATTTAATTTCGGGAGTAAGGACTTTAAAATACATGCAGGTGACCGTATCGCACAGTTGATTTGCGAGCGGGTAGGGTTCCCCTTGGTGGAGGAAGTACCCTCACTGCCACCGACGAAGCGGGGGGCGGGGGGATTCGGCTCCACAGGAGAAAGGGAGGTTAAAAACCTAACAGCCTTAGGTGAGGAAAGAAGCGAGGAGGATCTGGGCCCACAGATTGAGGACTGGGAAAAACAACCTACCCCGAGGATAGGGACCGAGCTGTCGCCCCAGCAGCAGAAAGAATTAATGCAGATGTTAGGAAAATTCAAGGATGTGCTAACAACTCGGCCAGGTGAGACCCACCTCGTAGCCCATGAAATTATCACAGTGCCCGGACGAGTAATTCTGCAGCGGCCTTATAGAATGCCAGAGACTCGCAAACAAGAGGTAATCAAGCAAGTAAAAGAAATGCTGGCCACTGGCATAATTGAAGAATCGCGTAGCCCGTGGTCCAGTCCGATCGTACTTGTGCCGAAACCCAATGGAACCTTATGGTTCTGCATTGACTTTAGGCAAGTCAATGAAATTTCACAATTTGATGCATATCCGATGCCACGTATAGACGATCTTCTGGATCGCCTAGGGCAAGCCAAATACCTGACCACCCTCGACCTCAGTAAGGGATATTGGCAGATTCCCTTAACAAGGGAATCCAAGCCCAAGACAGCATTTAGCACGGCAGTTGGGTTATTCCAATTCAAAAGGATGCCCTTTGGTTTACATGGCGCGGCCGCCACATGCCAGCGGTTGGTGGACCACGTTTTACGACCTCACCACGAATACGCCCTAGCTTATATGGACGACGTAGTCATATACAGCACGACCTGGGCGCAACATCTGGCTAGGGTGGAAGCGGTGCTGAGAGCACTACGGAGGGCTGACCTCACCCTCAACCCAGAAAAATGCTTGTTTGCCACAGAAGAGGCCAAATATTTAGGCCATATGATAGGTAGAGGGCTGGTAAAGCCTTAGCAAGCAAAATAGAAAGCGTCAGGGATTTCCCTAGACCTACCACAAAAAAACAGGTCCGAAGCTTTCTGGGGTTACTCGGCTACTATCGCCGATTCATACCCCGCTTTGCGGAGGAAAGCATGGTTTTCATGGCCATGTTAAAGAAAAATGCGCCTAACCATGTACAGTGGACCCCAGAGGCAGAAACAGCATTTGAGGCTTTAAAGGGGAAGCTCTGTAGCACCCCGGTGCTGCGGGGTATAGATTTTAATCTGCCGTTCATAGTCCAAACGGATGCGTCGGACATGGGATTAGGGGCAGTGATGTCCCAAGTTTTTGAAGGGGTCGAGCATCCGGTAGCTTACCTCAGTAGGCAGCTCTCCAAGGCAGAAAAAAATTACGCCACGATTGAGCGTGAATGCCTGGCGATAAAATGGGCCATTGAAGCACTCCGTTTTTATCTAACGGGAAGGAAGTTTTTACTTGTAACGGATCATGCCCCATTAAAATGGCTCCACCTAATGAAAAATAATAACGCGAGATTAACAAGGTGGCACCTAGCGCTACAAGCTTTTAATTTCACTGTTCAGCATAGAGCAGGGAAAGCACACGGCAATGCGGATGCACTATCGCGTATTACGTGCTGTCCGTCTGAGACTGGGGCAGCCCGTAATATTTTAAGGGGGGGAATCTGTCACAGAGCAGACTCATTAGTGACCCCTATGGAGACAGATGATATTGCAATGCAAGGAAATACTAACGTTTGGGGAAAGCACATGGTAGAAAGTTGCCATGGGCAACGTAAGCAAGTGAGGTCACGAGCTAGGGAGACACACCCAGCCAGTAGAGAAGCCAGGAGGTTCTCACCTGACTCTAATCAGCTGGGGAGTGGTGCAGCTAGGAAATACCTAGATAAACTCAGCTCACAAGCAGTTAGGCAGACTAAGAACAGGACCGAGAGCAAGGTACAGCCTAAGAGCCAGACCAAGAGCCAGGAAAGGAGCTGGAGAGAAACTCAGAGAAGGAACTGGATGAATGAGGAGGACGAGAGAAGCTGTGAAGAGAGCATGTCTAATTACCCCATTGGAAGCCTGAACGGAGGTCTGAGTGAGTCCGAGGAATGCTTGAATGAAAGGTACAGACAGCTTGACACAGAAAGTGAGAGTGAATGTAACAGCCCAGATTGGAGCAGAGACAGGAGAAAAAAGGTACAAGCCAGGAAGTTTTATTCCAGTCCAAAAAGGGGGAGTTCATGGCTTGGAGATAAGGGACAGTTTGTAGAAGTCCAGAAGCCATCCCAAGCCAGCCAAATGGGAGCAGAGAAACTCCAGTACCCTTATAATAAACAAAGGAAAGGCTTTTTACCTGCAGAAGTAAAACACTCTGAGAGGTACGTGAGACAGAGTTTCAGAAGGGCTGCCGTCAGAAGTTCCAGCTGGTTCCAGGTTCCTAAACAGAGCAGAGCTCAGAGCAGGAGTAATTCCTCCTAATAGATGGGCAGGGGAATTCTTTAGCCTGCCAAACAGATATCAACAGAGGGGAGGCTCCTTCTACCAAAACCCCAGTAATTGTGGTAACAGCAAGCAGTTTTCCCTTAGTGAAAAGGAAGTACGTCACAGCCAGGACGGACAGTTTGCAAAGCCCACACAGGGAGAAAGTAAAGAGGTATTAATTCCTATTGAGGAGCCGATGCAATGTGAAGCCTCTGTGATTGAACAGAATATTGAAGAAATGGATTGTAGCCTTTCTCTGGCAGATAATATAATCTCCCTAAGATAGAGAAGAATAAGCAGCCTGACAAGGTGAAGAGAAGGCCTAATTCTGGGTGGCTACAGGTCTGTGTTTAAAATATATTTCTGTTAAGAAGCTGAAAGAAAGCCATTTTTGTGTTACAGTTTTCTTTCTGTTTTACCCAAGAAGGGTTATGTTTTGTTTTGGTACATATTGAAATATCCTATTTGGGAAAGGGAAATAAAGCCCTGTTTACCTTACATCGGTTGTCCACAACTAATTTTTGTAACTGGCAGCAACTACAACTACCAGGAGGCCAGTTACACTGAGGCCCAGTGCAATACCTGATCTCACCGGTAGGTGCACCGAGAGGGCTCACGACATTCTACAGCAGACGAAGAGAAAGAATGTTGGAGGGGCTGGATGCTCTCGTTCAGAGCTGGCCAGTGGGGCAGCTGTTGTATGTCTTTCCTCCGTGGGTCTTGATAGGCAGAGTGGTACAGCGTATAGAACGACACAGAGGACAGGTAATTCTATTAACGCTAGATTGGCCACGCCGTCCTTGGTACGCGGACCTGATGAGGCTCTTAGTAGCAAGGCCATGGCATCTTCCGCCTCGGGCAGATCTGTTATCGCAGGGTCCTCTGCTCATGCCTCACGTGGATCGGTTCTCACTTATGGCTTGGCTATTGAGAGGGCTCGGTTGAAGTCTAGAGGGTATTCCGCGGCAGTAATTACCACGTTGTTGAAGGCCAGGAAGAGATCAACGTCTTTAGCGTATGTTTGCATCTGGAGGGTATTTGAAGCTTGGTGCGTAGACAAGACGTGTGAGGTGTTAAGAGCGACCATCCCTCAGATCTTAGAGTTCCTACAGGATGGGTTCGACAAAGATTTAGCTGCCGTGTCTCTGAGGGTGCAGGTAGCAGCGTTATCGTGTTACAGAGGTAAGATAGGTGGTCAGGTGCTCGGGGGACATTTGGATATTAAGCGATCCTTAAGGGCGGTGTCTCTGTTGAGACTGCCATGTAGACAGGTAATACCTAAATGGCATCTGCCGTTCGTGTTAGAGGCTTTGGAATGGGAGCCATTTGAACCTTTGACTCGAGCGTCGGTGAAGGATCTCACCCTGAAGGTCGTGTTTCTGGTGGCTATCTGTTCAGCGAGAAGAGTCTCGGAGTTGCAAGCATTATTTTGTAAGGAACCTTACCTCTCTTTCTTTGAGACAAAGGTAGTTTTGAGGCCATGGCTGGCTTTATTGCCCAAGGTGGTGTCGGCGTTTCACTTGAATCAGGAAATCTCTTTACTGGTGTTCAGTGAAAGCACAGAGAGGGTTCATCCACGAGGAAATTGAATCTCTTAGATGTCCGACTGGTGTTAAAGAAGTATCTGCGTCGGACCGTGAGTTTCCGCAGATCTGAGAGACTCTTTGTCCTCTTCGAGGACCAAGAAAGGGAGAAGCGGCGTCGAAGGCCTCCATCGCAAGGTGGATTAAGGAGGCGATTGCGTCGGCGTATGTGTTGAAAGGTAGATCGGTGCCTGAGGGGCTGCGGGCACATTCCACTAGAGCACAAGTGGCATCCTCGGCGGAATCTCATTTAGTGCCGCCGGTAGAAATTTGTAAGGCAGCGACTTGGTCATCTTTGAATTCGTTTATTAAGCATTACCGGCTAGATGTTCAGACGGAAGGGGATACGTGTTTTGGATCAGCGGTACTTCAGGCTGGTCTGGCGGGTCTTTCCTGTTGATGATTTTTACTGCTCTGTTACATACCCAGAGGTTCGGGACTAGACTGGAGGGACAATCAGGAAGGTGAAATTAGACTTACCTGCTAATTGTTGTTCTGGAGTAACTCCTGTCTAGTCCCGTATCCCTCCCCAGTGTTTTTTCTACGAACAGAAGCCTGAAGTTCCTAAAGTTGACACGGGTAAGAAGAATTTTCAAGCTTGGGTTTCGGTTCCCTGGGGGGAAATGTATTCGGTAAGGGGACAATTAGGTTGGGGTGTTCTCCTTCAAATCGGGTGAGGGATCGGCCTCAGCATGTTTAAAGTCCATTTACGGGAAGGGAGTTCTTTCCCTTTTTAAAGGTTATTGGTTCAGTTAGTTGCAAGGGTTACAGTTGATACTTACTTGTTGCTCCGGTGAGTCTGCTTTGTCAATAGGGTACTGGTAGAAGGAGGTGGCTCCCGAGAGGATATACCAGTGACATCACAAAAGAAGGAGGTTCCTCAGTCTCTAAGCTGCTGGATGAGGTGCACAACCCGGAGGTTCGGGACTAGACTGGAGTTACTCCAGGAACAACAATTAGCAGGTAAGTCTAATTTCACCTTCCTGTCACCATAGAAAATTCGTCCTTTCTTATTTGTTTGGTCGCATCTATCTTCCCATCAACGCTGGTACCCGACCCCTGTCGGTGCTTTCTTACTACAAAAAAAAAATCTTCTGTGAGGGAAAGAATTATTTCTATCTCCAGGAACAAGCAGGAATGTAGTCACATATGGGTATCATCGGCACTGACGGAGTCCGCACGGGAATGCTCCCCAGCGTCCTATAGGAAAGTTTTTGGGAGCATCCCACTGTACCTGCGCTGCTGCCTTCCTGCATTTCCAACTCTCCCTTTTCAGTTTTTCGTTTTCCGCAGAGCCGACAGGCAGCAAATCCTGTCACTGCAGAAAATGGTCTTTTTTGGTCGCATCTGCCTTCCTGTCGACGCCTATACCACCAGTACCACTGTTGTCTTCTTTATTTTCTTCTTCTTTTAAACAAACAAAAAAAAGCTTTTTCTTGAGGGTCTGTCCCCTCTTGGTGCTTCAGCACCATTTTGGGCACTAGGCCCTGCTTTCTTCAAATGAAGAAACCAACTAGTGGTTTCAAAAAATGTTCAAAATGTGGCGGTACCATTTCTGCTATGGACACCCATGACTGGTGTCTTACATGTTTGGGCCCAGACAGTTCTCCATCGGAGTGTCATCTCTGCAGAAAGATGACTAAGAGGGACCTGAAAATAGAGCTGCGAAACTCGGCACCCTTTTTGCCTCGGATGTAATGTCCGTTACATCGACGTCGTCCAGGGCTTCATCTTCCTCCCATGGATCTCTGGTAACCAAACACAGGTCTTCTTCGAAGACCGGTCTGTCCTCAAAGGGTAGATCTCCTTCTAAGCATCAAGATACTTCCAGCATTTCCCTTGAGGAGAATACACTGGCCAAACAACCCCAGCGGGAGGTCCTTGCCTCCAAAGTATTAACGGGGTCCCAAGATGTTCCCGAGGCGTCGACCTCTGGAGAGCTCTTGGTGCCATGTTCTGGGGTCGTGGCCCGCTCCACTGGTGCCAACACCCAGACTTCAGCAGGCTCCATGGATCAACGCATCCTAGCCATTGAGCGCAGCCTAGCGGCCTTGTTAGCAGCCTCCGTACCACTAAAGCTGTTACAATTGGTTCCACAGCCATCGGTACCAATACCGGTACCAAATGTATCTGCAGCTGCTGTTCCGCTGCTCTCCACGCTACCACCCATGCCAGTCCTAGAATCGGTGTCCGGAATAGAGGGTCTGATATCGAGGCATTCCGATGCTGACTTCGATTGGTACCGGCGACAGGCAGTACGAGAGCACCCGACCCGTCGATACTTCGAGTCTTCCGAATCCGATGATTCTGATGAATCCATCGATACTGGAGCGGTTCCTCTGGAGGATCCCTCTCCTTCGCCGCAACATCGGATGTCTCCTCCAGAGGACATGTCTTTTCAAGACTTTATATGGGATGTGGCTCGAGACCTCTCTAACAGTGACCCCCGAGAAGGAACCGAGAGCTGAAGAACTTGAAAATCTTCAGTATCTGACAGCCCCCCAAGGAGGCTGCAACCCTAACCATACACCAAATTTTGCATGATCTCATGCTTAGAATGTGGGAAACACCCTTAACGGTGTCTCCATGTTCTCAAAGACGCGATACAATGTACCGGATACCGCAGTGTCCCAGGTTCCAAAAACGCAGTTGCCACACCATTCCATGGTTGTGGAATCGGCGATGCGCTTGATCAAAAGTGCCAAGACGCATTCCTCTAATCCTCGGGGCCGTGAGGTGAGGACTTTCGATGCCTTTGGTCGTCGATGTTTTCAGGCCTCTATGCTGTCGGCCAGAATAAGTTCTTGCATACTCTACATGGGTATGTTTCTTCGAGAGGTTACTAAAGATTTGGAACTCATGGCCCCTCTTCTCTCTGATGACAAGAGGGCCGATTTCCTTACTCTGGTTAAGCATGCCCAAAATGTTTCTAAGTTCATGAACAGGGCAACCTTTGATTGTTTCGAATGCATTAGCAGAACCTCTGCTATTTCTATCGGTGCACGTCGGATTGCTTGGCTACAAGCATCCGATTTAGAGCAGTGAGTGCAAGATAAGCTGGGGAATATTCCTTGCACAGGAGAACACCTTTTTGGCAAGGACTGGCAGGATAAAGCTTCTCAGCTTGAGTCCGAGAACACTATCTTAAATAGATTATCCAGGACCACTGCCAACCCAGCTAAGAAAAAGACAGTTAAGAAACCCTTTTTCAACAAGAAAAAGAAATTCTATCCTCCTTACACTCAAACTGGCCACAGTCCAATCCATGTTCCCCAGAAGGGACAGCAGCAGCCAAAACAACAAAGGAAGGCTCAAGTCCCCAGAGCTCAACCAGCTCAGCAGACACAGCCTCCGCAAGGTTTTTGATTCCTTCCTAGAGAACCTAGTCATCCTTCCTCTAGAAATACCAGAGCCTCTTAACATTCTAGGCAGGCTGTGTTACTTTGCCAAGAGGTGGCAGCAGATAACATCAGAGCATTGGACTCTCTCCATAGTAACAGAGGGGTACAAACTCCACTTCCACAGTATGCCCCCTCTCTCTACTCCAAGAGAGTTCAGGTCTCCGCCCCCCCCCCCCTCACCACTCTCTTGTATCAAGAGGTCACCTCACTCCTTGCTCAGGGTGCGATAGGGGGGGTACCTCCTTTCTCAACAAGGCCTGGGCTTTTACTCTCCCTACTTCCTTATTCCAAAGAAAACAGGAGGGTACAGACCCATACTGGACCTCAGGGAGTTAAACAAGTATCTCTTCCGAGAAAAATTCAAAATCTCTCTCAGAACACTCCTCCCTTACATTCATCAGGATTGGCTATGTTCTTTAGACCTAAAAGACGCCTATACGCATATCCTTATTCATGCAGAACATAGGAGGTTTCTTCGATTCCTCTTTCAGGGAAGACATTACTAGTAGAGAGTTCTACCCTTTGGCCTGGCTTCAGCCCCAATTGTCTTCACGAAATGCATTCACACAAAAAGAAGTGAGGAGAACAACAGTTCTTTCATTATTTTTTGTTGGACCACATAATACCCTGTACCGGGGTCATGAAGACAGACTCCAAGACTTCGGTAAGTAATAGTCCGTTTTAATCAAACCAGCAGTGAGAAATACAAAATAAACTTAACTGCCACGGCCAGATCATCAAGGTGGGAGACACGACACAGTCCTGCGTTTCGGGCTCACACTTCAATCCGCCCTGCTTCAGGTCAAACTGTCATCACCAATCAAACAGCCGTCAGTTCACAAATGAATAAGAAAAAACTTTCAGAGAAGCACTTTTAAACATGGCATCCGACGTCATCCAGATACTAAACCAATCAAAAGATAAGAAAGAAAATAGAGAAGACGAATGAAGAATGCAAAGTGACCCCTAGGGGAAAAAATAAGTAAAAAATCATTAGGAGGACAACCCAAAGAGCTCACAAAAGGCTGTGCCAATCCAATTCCAGATTTAAACCAGAAGGGGTCACTGTATTTAGACGAAAAATCCAGCGTTGCTCAATCAGTTGTAACTTCTGAGTCCGGTCCCCCCCACAGGGATTCCAAGGGATATGGTCAATCGCCCTCCAGCGTAGGTCCTCAAAATCATGTCCATGAGAAAGCATATGTTGCACCAGTGGAGCCGAAATAGTATGAGTACGGATCCGAGAAGCATGTTCTGACAAACGGACCCTAAAAGGGCAAATTGTCCTGCCCACATAAACCAATCCACATGGGCAACAGATCAAGTATACCACATATGAAGAATCACAGGATGTAGTACATCGAAAGGACCATTGACGTTGTGACCGGGGATCAATCCAAACAATACCCAACAGAGACCCTGAGCAATAGGAGCAGTGACCACAAAGTGTATGTCCCATCTGTTCGCTGGAGGACATACACCTTGCTCCTAGTTTTGATGTAGATCGCTTTGGCGAATCTGGCCCCATGAAGGATTTTCATGAGGGCCGGTACCGGGGATCGTCCCGCCCCCGCTACCAGGGCCAATGGAGGGGACCAATTACCAGACAGAGGTGCAGAAATCAGTTTTTAACCTCAGTGGACGACTTTTGACATCTGATCAGCTTTATGTGTTGTCGTTGGGATTATCTTTTGTCCCTACAGTACCATATAATTCTTTTGAGGTACAATTGGCGTTACAAAAATTCTTTAGAAAATTGCAGGTTGTCTTATTTTTTTCGGATAAACGATGTGAGGATGAGTCTCTTATCTCTTGCACCTCTCATTGGGTACCTCCGGGCACAATAGACCCGGTAATTTATACCTTTCAGTGATTAGTACTGACTGACCTATTTGCGATGGAGAACAAGGCTGAGGATCTCCATCCTAATTTGTCTAAGGTTCAGAGAATCGCTCTTAAGGAGTTGATGGATGACCGGGATTTGGTCATCCGTCCAGCTGATAAGGGGGGTGCGGTGGTGGTACAATCTTTTTCTGCTTACCATCGCGATGCTCTTATGCACTTAAATGATGAACGTTATTATTCACTACTGCCGGAAGATCCTACACCCTCCCTATTATCTGCTATTAAAGAACTTTGTGGCCGGGCTCAGGATGAGAGATGGATTACTCATCGAATATCGTTTTTTGATTCAGGACCACCCTCGAATTCCTGTGTTTTATACTGTTCCGAAGGTACATAAAATCTTTACGAAATCCACCTGGCCGTCCCATTGTTTCTTGTTGTGGGTCGGTTCTGGAACCATTGTCCCAGTTTTGAGACATATTTTTACAACCATTAACCTCTAAAGTTTCATCTTTTATTAGAGACACTTCTCATTTTTTGATGATGCTCCAATCTGTGGACTTACCTCCTTCTCCAGTGATATTGGTCACTTTGGATATAGTGGCCCTTTATTCTAATATCTCTCAATCATTGGCTTTAGAAGTTCTTTCCAATCTTACGTTACCTTTACCGGACTGTCTCCCTCAACATTTTGTGTTATCACTACTCAGAATGGTATTGGAAAGGAATTATTTTCGGTATGAAGCTTCTTTTTATCTTCAAACCTTTGTGATAGCGATGGGGGCCACTGTTGCCCCTCGATTGCCACCTTATTTATGGCCCACTTTGAACAACAGTTTGTTTATGGGTCAGAATGGTTTGTTGATATGCTTCTCTGGAAGAGATTTTTGGATGATGTTTTCTTTTTGTGGAGGGGTGATGTGCATACCCTCTATCAATTTGTCAACTATATGAATCAAGTGGATCCTTCTATCAAGTTTACTTTAAAATACAATACCCATTGTATTGAGTTTTTGGATGTTTTGGTCATTTTGGATGATAATGGCTTGTCTACTACTCTTTTTCGAAAGCCTTCAACGTAATACTCTTTTAAAGTATTCGGGTTTTCACCCCCTACCCTGAAACGTGGGTTGCCTTTTGGTCAGTTCTTAAGACTTCGACGTATTTGTTCCTCGTGTGATGATTTCAAACTTCATGCCAAAGAATTGTGCCATCGGCTACAACATCGGGGTTATCCTCAAAAAAACATTCGGCGGGCTTATAAAAGAGCTATATACAACCATCGGGAGTGGTTACTACCGGCTCCAGATGAAAAGATTACCAATTATGCTGATGGGAGGGTTGATTTTGGTGGTTTTACCGCTAACATAAGTCAAGGTGGTAATGATATTACTAATATGAGGGGTAATGACGTGGATCTTGTCGCTATGGTGCATGAAATTGATGACAATAAATGTAGTAATGGACATATGAATACATATAATATCATTGAGAACAATGGCAATATAGCTAGTCATGTTAGTGATGTACTTGGGACTACGGGAGTTGCTCAGGACTGTATTAATCCTGGTGGGATAAGAGATACCGATCCCTCGCAATTTGTTGGAATTTTACCGTTCAACCATCGGATACATACTGTACATTCGATTTTGAGGAAGCATTGGCATATGTTGTCAATCCATGCATGTTTTCGGAAAAGACTTTGTGTTGCTTTTACTCAAGGGAAAAACCTCCGTGATTATTTGGTACATACTTCCCCACGGGTTGACTCCTCCAGCGAACAGATGGGACATACACCTTGTGGTCACTGCTCCTATTGCTCAGGGTCTCTGTTGGGTATTGTTTGGACTGATCCCCGGTCACAACGTCAATGGTCCTTTCAATGTACTACATCCTGTGATTCTTCATATGTGGTATACTTGATCTGTTGCCCATGTGGATTGGTTTATGTGGGCAGGACAATTTGCCCTTTTAGGGTCCGTTTGTCAGAACATGCTTCTCGGATCCGTACTCGTACTGTTTCGGCTCCACTGGTGCAACATATGCTTTCTCATGGACATGATTTTGAGGACCTACGCTGGAGGGCGATTGACCATATCCCTTGGAATCTCTGTGGGGGGGACCAGACTCAGAAGTTACAACTGATCGAGCAATGCTGGATTTTTCGTCTAAATACAGTGACCCCTTCTGGTTTAAATCTGGAATTGGATTGGCACAGCCTTTTGTGAGCTCTTTGGGTTGTCCTCCTAATGATTTTTTACTTATTTTTTCCCCTAGGGGTCACTTTGCATTCTTCATTCGTCTTCTCTATTTTCTTTCTTATCTTTTGATTGGTTTAGTATCTGGATGACGTCGGACGCCATGTTTAAAAGTGCTTCTCTGAAAGTTTTTTCTTATTCATTTGTGAACTGACAGCTGTTTGATTGGTGATGACAGTTTGACCTGAAGCAGGGCAGATTGAAGTGTGAGCCCGAAACGCAGGACTGTGTCGTGTCTCCCACCTTGATGATCTGGCCGTGGCAGTTAAGTTTATTTTGTATTTCTCACTGCTGGTTTGATTAAAATGGACTATTACTTACCGAAGTCTTGAAGTCTGTTTTCATGACCCCGGTACAGGGTATTATGTGGTCCAACAATAAATAATGAAAGAACTGTTGTTCTCCTCACTTCTTTTTGTGTGAATATTTCCTGAGCGAGGTGTGGGGTTTGGCTCCTGGGTATGGCAATTTTTGCCTCAGTGTTTTGGATATATTCACGAAATGCATGGCAGTAGTAGCCGCATTCTTATGGACTCTAGGGATATTTGTCTTCCCCTACTAGATGACTGGCTGATCCAAGCACCAACAGCTCCAGAACCAGTTCAGCTCTTTCCTGCACGATGCAAATCCTGCAATATTTGGGATTGGTCATAAATCTCCCAAAATCCCATCTCAGCCCTTCTCAGTCTCTAGAGTTCATAGGGGCTCTATTAGACACAAGGCAGTCAAGGGCTTTCCTGCCACAACTCTGCTGCGCTTGAATAGTTCAACTGGCATCTCAAGCAGCTATGAAAGCTTTTCTGACTGCTCGAGAAATGCTTCAGTTGTTGGGGCATATGGCGTCCACTGTACATGTGGTCCCCTATGCTCGCCTACATATGCGAGCAGCCCAGTGCACCCTATCCTCTTAGTGGACACTGGTTTCAGGTCGTCCGAGGGACAAAATCAGAAACTCTGCACATCTCATTTTGTCCCTTCAGTGATGGCAAATACTAGAAAACCTCCTCTTAGGGTCACTTTTTCAGCAGCCACTGCACCAAGCTACTTTGACGATGGATGCGTCCAAGTCGGGTTGGGGGGCTCATACGGACAATCTCTCAAGGTCTCTGGACCCAACAGGAGACTTGTCTTAACATAAATCTACTGGAACTCAGAGCCATTTTCTACGCCCTTCGAGTGTTTCAGTACCATCTGCGCTACAAGACAGTCCTTGTTCAGACGGACAATCAGGTAGCCATGTTCTACGTGAACAAACAGGGTGGAACAGGCTCTCAAGCATTGTGCAACTAAGCTCTACACCTCTGATCCTTCGCAAGAGGCCTTCAGATTCACCTACTGGGTGTATATCCCAGGCACACAGAATCATCTGGCAGACAAACTCAGTCGAGTGCTGCTGCCACACGAGTGGTTTCTTCATTCAGAACAGATTGCTTGAATCTTTCGAATCTGGGGAACCCCAGATATAGACCTATTTGCAAGTCCTCAGAATGCCAAACTTCCCTGATTCTGTTCCAGAATTCCGGCTCAGAACAGTCAGACAAGGGATGCTTTCCACCTCCACTGGGGTCAGGACTTCCTGTATGCCTACCCACCCATTCTCCAGGACCAAGCAGGAAGTCAGTCCTCACATATGGATGTCATCGGCGCCGATGAAGCCCCAGCGGAGCATTTCCCCAGTTTTCTATGAAAGCCTTTGGGAATGCAGGCACGCATGTGCGGTTCCCTTCCCGCCTAAAGGTGCCATCTTACCTCAGTCTCTTTTTTTCTGTGAAGCCCACCGGACGTGTGTCCTGTTCTCCTGGTTCAAACTAGATTTTTTCGGCGATTTTCGCTATTTTTCTCCCAGTTCGACGCCGGTTCCCCTCCCGCCGGGTTAGGTACACCGGTATCGAGCCCGATTCTTCTTTCTTCAGTTTTTGCCCTTAGTGGCTGGCGTTCGCGCCCTTTTTTCCATTTTTCCCTGGAAGGCCGGTCTTTTGACCTCGCGGGGACTCTTTTTTCCCCGATGGCTTCCAGCGGCTTTAAAAAGTGTGATCGGTGTAAGAAACTGATGTCTCTCATCGACACACACGACTGCTGCCATCGGTGCCTTGGCCCGACCACGACCCTAAGTCGTGCGGGCCATGTGGAAAGATGTCTTCCAAGGCACTCCGAAGTCGCCAGCAGCAAAAAGAAAGGCTTTTCTCGGACTCAGCCTCCGGCCGGGCCCGGACCTCGTCTGAGGCCTCGACATCTCGGGATTCCGATCCCGAGCGCCGTCGAAGCTCCTCAGACAGGGGGTCCCCTGATCGGGAACGCAAGAGGAAGAAGCGGCTCGCGAGGGTGTCGTCGGAGGAGTCCCTGGCTCCTCGAGGGCCAGGTCTCAGACCCCCGACCGTCGCCCCGGGCCCGTGGAACTCGAGAAGCCTGCAAAAGTTCCTTGCGTGGAGCCGGAGTCTGCTGGACACGTAAGCCCCGTAGTCCTCGAGGACTCTCCTCCCAGGGAGCCGACGTCGGGCCCGGCGCTGCTGGGGCCCGAGTCGGTGGCTGCTGTGTCTCCCGAGCTGAGTCTCAGGATGACAGCCTTGGAGAGCAGATTGTCTGCCTTCATGGAGCAGCAGCGGGCACTGATGGCCAGCCTGTCTGGTGCATCTGTCCTGACCACCGGGACATCGACTTCGAAGTCGACCCCGGAGACCGAGCCGAGTCCATCGTGGCTCGGAGTCGACCTCGGTCGCGCTCTCCCTCAACCTCCCGTTTGGGACCGAGGGCGTCGACACCCGTGCCTCCGGCGTCGGGGCGGGTGCTCCAGGGCCCCGCGGGGTCGGACCCTGACTCCTCCTCGGATGAGTCAGCTTGGGAGACGGAGGACGAGGAGTCTCCTGATACCTTTAAGACTCGGTGCGTCCCTTCGGACTCACCGCAGTCTGAGCCCCGGAGTAGGTCCCCCCCCGGAAGATACTCGGTTCTCGGAGTTCGTCCGGGATATGACCGCTGCCTTGGCTATTCCAGCGGACCCCGAGGAGGAGCCTCGAGCTTTAGAGCTCGAGGCCCTACAGTATGACTCTCCTCCGAAGGAGGCCTTTACTGTTCCCATTCCTCCGATGCTGGAACGGCTCCTCTTCCGTATGTGGGAGGCACCGGCCTCGGCTCCTCTTCCATATGTGGGAGGCACCGGTTCTCAGCAAGCGAGTCGATTCGATCTATGGACTCCGGAAGAGCCCTGGTTTTCAAAAGGCACAGCTACCACACCATTCTATGGTTGTGGAATCGGCCATGCATCGTCTGAAGAGCCAGTAGATGCACTCCGCGGTGCCTTCTGGCAGGAAGGCCCGGAACCTTGATGGCGTCGGTAGAAAGTGCTTCCAAGGCTCGATGCTTGCTTGCCGTGTCCAGTCCTATCAGCTGTACATGGGCATGTACTTGCGGGATCTGGCCAAGGAGTTGGCCGGGTTCTCTGCTGGTCTCTCCGGGGAACCCTTGCAGAGATTTAAGTCCTTGTCCTCGGGGATTCGGGACTGCTCGAAGTAAATGTCCCGCGCCGCCTACGATAGCTTAGAGGCTTCGTCCCGAGTTGCGGCAGCCGGCATCGCGGCTCGACGCCAGGCATGGCTGCAGTCATTGGACCTCAAGCCATGGGTTCAGGACAAGTTGGTTGATGTCCCTTGCGAAGGTGAGAACCTTTTTGGCAAGCTCATGACCGAGAAGGCCGCTCAGCTCGAAACTGAGCACCTCACACGGACAAGGCTGTTGAGGAAGACCTCTGCCCCTTCTCATAAAAAGAAGGGCTCGGGTAAAAAGCCCTTTTACCCGAGGAAGGGCGCTGCCTACAAACAGTACCCGCAATATCCAGCTGCCCAAGCTGCCCCCCAGGGTCAGCAAGCCAAGGGCCAGGGTAATGGGCCCCGTAGGCAGAGGACCCCCAAGCCTCAGGCCCCTGCTACCACTCAGCAGGGTGGGGGTTTTTGACTCCTTGAGCGTAGCCTCTCCTCCACTGCTCTCCCAACCCTGCACAGGAGGTCGCCTCGCTCTCTTTGCCCACCAGTGGCCCCTTATCACTAGGGACAGTTGGGTGCTGGAGATAGTCCACAAGGGCTATGTCCTCCATTTTCACCAACTGCCTCCACCATATTTTCCAGGGGAGCCTCCAAGGCCTCCCTTGCACACAGACCTTCTACAAGAGCTTCATGGTCTGTTGGTGGACAGGGCGGAGGAGCCTGTGCCTCCCCACTTGCAAGGTCACGGTTTCTACTCCATGTATTTCCTGGTGCCCAAAAGAACCGGTGGCCTTCGACCCATTCTGGACCTCAGGAACCTCAACAAGTTCCTAGTGAAAGAGAAGTTCAAGATGCTTACTCTTGGAACACTTCTGCCCTACCTCCAGCAGGGAGATTGGCTGTGCTCCTTAGATCTAAAGGATGCGTACACTCACATCCTCATTCATCCAGACCACAGAAAGTACCTCAGGTTCATTGTGGGAGGAAACCATTATCAGTACAGGGTGCTGCCTTTCAGCCTCACCTCCGCCCCCAGAGTATTTACAAAGTGCCTAGCAGTGGTGGCGGCCTACCTGAGAAATCAGGGAATCTTTGTCTTCCCCTATCTGGACGACTGGCTCATCAGGGGTCAGACGTGCCAGGAGGCCAAACAAGCCACCCTCAGGACTATTGCTCTTCTACAAAACCTGGGTTTTGTCATAAACTTCGCAAAGTCCACTTTGCTCCCCTCCCAAAACTTGGAGTTCATAGGGGCAAGGCTCGACTCTCTGCTGGCAAAGGCTTTCTTGCCAGTAGACAGGGCCCAAAGGTTGATGGCCTTGGCAAATCAGTTTCTCAGCAGATCCCTGTTCTCCGCCAGGCTCTGCCTGAGGCTTCTAGGCCACATGGCTTCGACAGTACATGTGACCCCCAATGCCAGGCTGCATATGAGGCCTGCACAGTGGTGCCTTCGGGCTCAGTGGTCACAGGCCATAGGCAGCCTCAGAGACAGGATAAGGGTGTCCAGACCATTTCTGCACTCCCTCTCCTGTTGGCTTCACCCATCCAATCTTCTGAGGGGGGTGCCATTTCAGATTCCAGGGTACACAGTAGTGGTGACCACAGACGCCTCCCTGCAAGGCTGGGGGGCTCATTATCTGGACAAGTGCACCCAGGGCCTGTGGTCTCCCTGGGAAGCTGCACAGCAGATCAGTGTCCTCGAACTCAGAGCTATTCGATTAGCACTCAAAGCTTTCACTCCTACCCTGGCTCACCAGTCTGTCCTGATTCAGACAGACAACCAAGTTGCCATGTTTTATGTGAGCAAACAGGGCAGAACTGGGTCCAGGATCCTTTGTCGGGAGGCTCAGGACCTTTTTTCCTTTGCCCTCAAGCACAACATGCTCCTCAGAGCTATGTACCTTCCAGGCCAGGACAACTACCTGGCAGACAGATTAACAGAATACTGCATCCCCACAAGTGGCAGCTGCATCCTTCAGTAGTTCAGATGATCTTCCTGACATGGGGTCTTCCTTTGATAGATCTCTTTGCCAGCCCCATGAACAAGCAACTGCCAAAGTTCTGCTCCAGGCAACCGCATCCTCTGCGGATAGCAGCGGATGCTTTTCTGATATCCTGGTCTCAGGGCCTCCTGTATGCGTTTCCTCCCACGCCATTAGTGGCCTGAACTCTCTTCAAGATTCTTCAGGACAAGGCCTCGGTCCTGCTGGTGGCTACCAGGTGGCCGAGACAGCCTTGGTTTCCTCTTCTACTTCAACTGGCGGTGGAACCTCCACTACCTCTGGGGTTGCAACCCGACCTTCTCTCACAGGAACAGGGTTCCCTTCTGTACCCAAATCTCAAGGCTCTCAATTTGGTAGCCTGGAGGCTGCAAGGGTAGTTTTGGCTCCCTGGGGCCTACCTCAGGAAGTTGAGGAGGTTGTCCTAGCCTCTAGGAAACAGTCCACTAGGAAAACCTATGCTCTCAAGTGGAAAAGGTTTTCTGTGTGGTGTCAGCTACGTACAGTTGATCCTTTCTCCTGTACTGTGCCAGTGGTCCTTCAGTACTTACTGCAGTTGTCAAATCAAGGCCTTAAATCCAATTCTGTTCGGGTCCACCTCTCAGCTCTAGCAGCTCACCACTCTCTGTTGGAGGGACATTCTCTATCTGGTCACCCCTTGGTGTCCCGCTTTCTTAGGGGCTTGCTTTTGCTCAAGCCTCCCATCCGTCCTTCTGCCCCTGAGTGGGAGCTGAATGTGGTCTTGCAGCAACTGACTCGCCCTCCTTTTGAGCCGATGGCTACTTATCCACTCCGCTTCCTCTCCTGGAATACACTCTTCCTGATAGCCCTTACCTCGGCTAGGCGAGTAAGTGAGCTTCAGGCCCTGGTCTGTGATAGGCCTTACACCAGGATTTACAGGAACAGGGTAGTCCTCAGGACTCAAACAAAGTTCCTCCCTAAGGTTGTCTCCTCTTTCCACCTCAACCAGGAGGTGGTTCTTCCAACATTCTTCCCTAGGCCTCATGCAAGCCAGACTGAAGCAGTCCTGCATACCCTGGACTGTAGGAGGGCCTTATCCTTCTACCTTGACCATACGCAGGGGCATAGAAGGGCTACTCAGCTCTTCATCTCCTTTGACCCCAATAAGTTGGGGTTGGCTGTGTCCAAGTGTACCTTGTCCATCTGGGTGGCTGACTGTATCACCTGGTCTTATAAGGCGGCTGACCTTCCTTTGCAGGGTCGGGTTACGGCTCACCGAGTCAGGGCAATGGCTGCCTCAGTGGCTCATCTCCGCTCTGTGCCCTTGGTAGACATCTGCAGGGCTGCAACTTGGTCTTCAAGCCAGACTTTTGCGGCCCATTACTGCCTGGAGAGGGAGTCCCCTAGGGACAGTGCTTTTGGCCAAGCAGTACTCCGGAATCTCTTTGAGGTTTAGGCAACTCCTGCCCTCCTGCCCTCTGTTGGGCTACCGGTGGAGGTTGTGTCCTTGAAATGCCTTTCTTTGCTGCTGAGACTAGAGGGAGTACTCTTGTTCAGCCTGGGTTCTTCGGTGGCCCAGAGCTTGGGAGTCACCCATATGTGAGGACTGACTTCCTGCTTGGTCCTGGAGAAAGAGTAGTTACTCACCTGTAACAGGTGTTCTCCAGGAGCAGCAGGAATCAGTCCTCACAACCCTCCCTCCTCCCCTTGGAGTTGCAGTTGTACATAGTTTATTTTTCATTTTTGTGTGCTGTTCTTAGCTATGTCATTAGACTGAGGTAAGATGGCACCTTTAGGCGGGAAGGGAACCGCGCATGCGTGCCTGCATTCCCAAAGGCTTTCATAGAAAGCTGGGGAAATGCTCCGCTGGGTCTTCATCGGCGCCTATGACACCCATATGTGAGGACTGATTCCTGCTGCTCCTGGAGAACACCTGTTACAGGTGAGTAACTAATCTTTCCCCTCATTCCCAGCTCCAGATAGACAGGGCTATATAATCCTCATAGCCCCACACTGGCCATGACAGACGTGGTATCCACTGCTTCTACGTCTCTCCCAAGCCAGGTCTCAGGACTTGGGATGTGCTCCAGATCTTCTATCCCAGGAGAATGGGATGCTTTTGCACCCAAATCCTCAGTCTTTTACATCTGATGGCATGGTTGCTGAGAGTTTAGAATTCCAGGATGTCAACCTCTCTCAACAGGTTAAGAATATTATTTGGGCCTCAAGGAAACCTTCCACAAGGCGGGCTTATGCCTCTAAGTGGAAAGGGTTCTCTATCTGGTGTTCAAAGAAGGAACTTAATCCTTTTTTCAGTTCCCGTAAAGGCATTACCGGAGTATCTCCTCCATCTTTCATCTTCTGGTCTCAAGATTAACTCAGTAAGAGTCCACCTTAGTGCCATTGCGGCTTTCCACAAGCCCTTTGATGGACAACCTGTCTCCTCTCAGCTGCTTATAGCGTGGTTTATGAGGGGTCTACTCTTAACTAAGCCTCCCATTAAGCCGCCACACATGGCATGGGACTTAAATCTTGTCCTCGGACAGCTCATGAAGCCGCTCTTCGAGCCCTTAGCCACTACATTCCTGAAGCTTCTTTCTTGGAAGGTAACCTTAATTGCCCTCACTTCTACAAGACGTATCAGTGAGCTACAAGCCTTAGTGGCTAATCCACCTTACACAAGGTTCCATCATTATAAAGTAGTCCTTAGGACTCATCCTCACTTTATGCGAAAGGTGGTTTTCATTGAGGAATTCGGATTATTATTATTATGTACAGATTTCTAATTATATTCAAAAGAAAATCATCCCTGGATTAAGGGAGGAACTATTACCAGTCGAAAGGCTATTCTTGAGGGACAAGGTAAAGGGATTCATTACTTAACTATATAAAATTATCTATATAGCTAAGGGAGAGAGAGAGTCATTTCAAAGAAAATGGGAAGTAGACCTGGGCCTGGTATTGACGGAGCAGGCTTGGGCTACAATCTTTGTCCAGAGGTACAAAGGGCTATTGGCCACCAATTTAATAGAATATAATTAAAAGATAATGTACAGGTGGTATGTGACGCCTGATGTGATTTTAAAAAAAGTACGGGACGACCAATGGGATATGTTGGCATAAATGTGGTGCTAGAGGTTCTTTCTTCCACATATGGTGGTCTTGTCCAAACATACAAGTGTTCTGGAGCGCAGTGTTTCAAGCTATAGATAATATATTTATTTATTTTATTTAGACAGTTTTGTATACCACCTTATCACAACACAATTGGGGATACATTTTAACATGAGGGGATATGATACACATACACGAATACTTACAGGGAACATGGGCAGTGGAGAATTAAGTGGCTTTCCCAAGACCTCAAGGAGCACCTGTGGGACTAGAAACCCCAATCCTTCTTTTACATTCTCTTATATACCGCACTATTCTGCATCAGTGCAGTTTACATTGAACAAACTGAAATTACATTGAACAGGGCATTATATCTTGGAGCTAACTATTTTACAGGTAACATGGGCTATGGAGGGTTAAGTGGCTTGCCCAAGACCACAAGGAGCACCTGTGTGACTAGAAACCCCAGTCCTTCCGGCCCAAGGTTGCTGTCCTCTAGTGGGATTTGAACCCCCGACCTTCCGGCCTGAAGTACCTTGCCCCAACCACTAGGCCACTCCTCCCTCCTCACACACCTTAGTAGCATGCTTCATGCGAGGTCTCCTGCTGTCCAAGCCACCTCTGGTGACTGGTATCTGGCCCAAGGTTGCTGTCCTCTAGTGGGATTTGAACCACCAACCTTCCAGCCTGTGGTACCTTGCCCCAACCACTAGGCCACTCCTCCCTATTGGGATAGAAGATAGTGGCTGACCCTGGTTTAGCACTACTAGGTATCCACAGAAGGGGAACGGAAAAAGAGGAGGGGAGCTTTATAAATCTGGGGTGTCTGCCGGTTTAGAGATCACTAAGAGATGGAGTCAAGAAGTCCCACCAATGGTGGGAGAATGGGAGAGAGGAATGAATCATATATATTTGAAGAGTAAACTGACAGCCCTAAAACGAGCAAAAGTGATGCAGTTTGAGATGATATGTTCCAAATATTCTATCTGGCTCGCAGAGGGTTTATCTGTGAAAGCTTAAGAGGAAGTAGAGATGTATCAGTGTTTTAATAATCATGTAAGGGAGGGGTGGTAGAGTAGTAGGGGTAAAGGGGGGAGGTGGGAGGAGGAGTACAAAAGCTAAAGGATAAAAATGTCAAGGGGGAAAGGATTATACCTGTTAAAGGGAGCATTGTTTAACTATCACGGTAGGGGAGATATAATGGTTTTGTAACTCTTATGATTAACTACCAATGCTGTATATTCTCTTGACAACAATAACAATAAAAATAAAAATAAAATTTTAAAAAAAACCTAATTCAGTGAGAGTTCACCTTAGTGCCATTGCGCCTCTCACAGACCAGTGGATAGACAGCCTATCTCCTCACACACCTTAGTAGCATGCTTCATGCGAGGTCGCCTGCTGTCCAAGCCACCTCTGGTGACTGGTATCTGAATATGGTTCTGGCACAACTTCTAAAGGCACTCTTTCGAAACTTTAGCCACCATTTCACTAAATTTTCTATCTTGGAAGATAATCTTCCTTATTGCTCTCACTTCAGCTCACTGCATAAGTGAGCTGCAAACTTTATTTATTTATTTATTTCTGGGTTTTCTATACCGCTTTATCTATAAATAAATGCGGTTTACAGAGAACTCAAGGAACATTTACGATAAACATATTTAACGTTAACAATGCAAGTTTTTAGTGAGCATTTAATTTAGATAATAAGTTATGGAGAACTTATTTGCAGGTCAAATGTATACATTGCATTGATCAGCATTTAAAACTATATACATTGCGTTGGTCAGTGTTTTGAGTCATTACAGGGGTAGTAGGCAGTCGTTAGGGAGATACAGATCCTATATCTGGAATAGATTTGGGACTTCAAGTAGGTTCTGATAATATTCTGTAAATAGATATGTCTTGAGTCTCCTTCGGAATGTTGTAAGGTCATTTATATCTCTTAGATTATCTAGTATGGAGTTCCAGATGATTGGTGAGTAGTATGTAAATGCTCTATTGGATGTGGTTTGATTGTTTTTTCTGAATGCTTTTGGAATTGTCAGAGTGTTCTGCATGCATTCTGTCCTTTGTCTTGTCTCCGGATGCGTGTGTATTAGCGAGGTGAGACTTGTCAATGCTATGTTCTTTATTGTCTTGAATGTAATCATTAGGGTTTTGTATTTGATTCTTTGTAGGATTGGTAACCAATGTAACTGGTGAAGGATGGGTGTTATATTTTCTGACTTGGATACCTTCTGGATGGTACGTGCGGTAGTGTTTTGTGCCATTTGTAAGGGGTTTATGGCTTGTTTTGGCAGACCCTGTAGGATGCTGTTGCAGAAATCAAAATGGGGGCATTGCCTGTAACACGGTTTGGAAGTCATCGGTTGATAGTTGAGGTTTTAAATCATACGTATTTTATTATAAATTGTTTGCGGCGTTAGGTTGATATGTTTTATTAGGTTACTGTTTTGGTCAAGTAGTATTCCCAAGTATCGGACTTCATTCTTAATCTCTAGCGCAGTCCTTGACGTATCTGATATGGTGCTATAAAATTTTTTATTCCTGGAGACTATAATGACATCGGTCTTTTTCAGGTTTATCGTAAGGTTAACAGAATTGAACCATCGTGACACATTGTTGAAACATTCTATTGTCTGTTGATAGTTGGGTTCAGAGGTCTTGAATGCAGTGAAATTCAATCATCATGTCGTCTGCATATATCTTATATCCCACTTTATGTGCCTTGAGTATGTTGCAGATTGGCTGGAGGTAGATATTGAACAGTAAAACAGATAAGACTGAGCCCTGTGGGATTCCTTGAAGCTGATTGTAGGGTTGCAATAGTGATTGACCTATTTTCACCTGTTGTCTATATCCAGACAGGTAAGATATGAACCACTGAAATATAGTGCCACTAATCCCAAGTTCTTGAAGTCGTTAAATTAGGATCTCATGATTGATGGAATCGAATGCAGAAGCTATATCCAAGAATATAAGGATGTAGGATTGTTTGGGGTTTTCTATTCCTTGAATAATTTAGTCAAACAGGGTTATGAGGAGTGTTTCAACACCATGGTATGGCCTGAATCAATACTGATGTGAGTCTAGCCAGGGCGTTTATATCCAGATGGTCTTGTAGTAGCTTCTGAATTGACTTTCAGTTATTTTTGATATAAATGGAAGGCTCGATATTGGTCTATATGAGCTTTAGTAGCAGATCCCCCCTATACTCAATTCCACCATGACAGTAGTTCTCCGTACACATCCACATTTCCTACTGAAGGTGGTTTCCTCCTTTCATCTAAACAAGTTGGTAATCCTCACGATTTTCTTCCCTAGACCACATGTGTCTCGAGCTGAAGCAGCGCTACACACTTTAGACTGCAAGTGGGCGATAGCCTAATACTTGGATAGAACTAAAGATTACAGAAAATCTTCTCAATTATTTATTTCCTTTGATCTTAGTCATCTGGGTCTACCGGTGATGAAACGTACTCTATCTAATTGAATAACAGATTGCATTTCTTTTGCTTATGCACATGCAAGATAATATTTGGAGGGTCATGTCACTGCTCATACTGTGTTGGCTGTGGCAACCTCTGTAGCTAATTTCCGTTCAGTAGCCATTGAGAACATTTGCTGGACAGCTATCTGGTACTCCATTTATACTTTTGCTGCACACTTCTGTCTGGATATTGACTCCCATTGGGGCACTGTCTTTGGCCAAGCTGTATTCCAGCACTTCTTTGGGACTTCAACTCAACTCCTATCCACCATCCTGGACTTCTACAAGAGTCCACACTATCATTGGGGGAGTATCACCTTCCGGAATAGAGTTCAATGGTCCACAACTCTTCCAGACTCTTTGGCTACATGCTTTTTCCTGATCGTCTCTCCGGGCCAGTCCAGGAACAAGAGGGTTGTCAATCTCCTTCAGCAACTGAGGACTGAAATCTGAAGCTTTGCAGACCTGGTATCTGGCTCCCCCTGCTGGTCGCACCTCAGTCTTTTCAGTCCTCAGCAGCTGGAAGGGACGTTCCTGGCTGGCTCCCCTTCAGAGAGTTTATTCTTTTATTTCTTTGTCTGCTTTTTTCTTCAAATTTTTTGTGGGTAGAGCCCTAGCAGGGGTTTCCCCCCCCCCCTCCGGTTAAATGAAAGGAGAGGTTATCAGGCATCTGTGGGGGCAGATGCGGTTGGGGCTGATGAAGGCAGAGCCTGTCTTTTAATCACCTCCGGGCCTTGAGAGAGGGAGCAGTGCAGTGCTGGGAGCCCCAGATACCTTCCTGCTACCCTCGGCTAGTTCAGTGTCTTCCCGCTAGCAGTAGGAGTTGGACCCAACTTGAATTTCACGCCGCAGAGCCCTTCTTCTCCTGCAGGTATGTTTCCCTGTACTTGATCTTGTGAGGCAGCGTGTTATCGGCGTTGATCAGTCCGGCGGTTTTTTTCAGCGCGGCTGTGCTCCGTGCCGGTTTTCGTCGTGGTTTAGGCTGCGGGGTTGGTTTTTTATTTACAGGGCTGCTGGTTGCTTACTCCGTGGTCCAGGACTGTTGTTTTCGGGTCCTCTGGGGTTGCCGGTCATGGAGGGTGCCTCGGAAGGACGCTCTCAGAGCACTTCAGTTTTGGCGGGAACGGCAGCCATTTCTGAGGCAGCTCAAGTCAGTTTTACTAGCTCCAGAAAAACCGGCGAAAAAGAGGGCAAAATCCAAGCGGCAAGGACAGGTGGAGGATGCTCCCCCACAGTCCCTTCCTGATCTTTCTCAGGGTTTGCAATCTATGTTTTCTGCGGATTTTATTTTGGCCCTTCATCAGGCTTATTGTATCAAGTGGCAGCAGGCCCAGCACAAGCCATCAGCTCCGGTGGCGGCGCCTGGTGTGGACTCTCTGCCCTCTCTGTCCGATCCGGGCGAGGGTCCCTCTAAAGTGGTTCCCACAGCTGCGGTTGGTGAGGACAAGCCTCCGCTGGACTTCTCGGACCTCCCAGGGATGGAGGAAGGCAAACTCCTCTCTGACTCAGGTTTGGAGTGGTCTCCTGACTTAGATGATGCGGAGCTGGGCGCTGGCGAGGATCCCAACACCTTTCGTGTCTTCCGGAAGGAGGAATTGGGGGTCCTCATTGCCCAGTCTTTGTCGGCGTTGAATATTGCGCTGCCAGCGGCTTCGGAGGCACCTTTGGAGGATCCCCTGCTGCAGGGGTTTAAAACTGAGCAACGGTGTTTTCCGGTGCACAGAGTCATGAAGCAGATGGTGGAATCTGAGTGGGAATGTCCAGAGGCGTCGTTGAGAGGAGCGAGGGCTATTGGCCGTTTGTATCCTTTGCCGCAGGACGAACTCGAATTGCTGAAGATGCCTAAGGTGGATGCCTTGGTGACGGCTGTCACCAAGAAGACCACCATTCCGGTGGAAGGCGGTATGGCACTCAAGGATCTGCACGATAGAAAGCTGGAGGCCTTGTTGAAGCAAACATTTGAGGCCTGTGCTCTATCGTTGCGAGCAGCTATATGTGGGGCGTTTGTTTCCTGGGCGTCCATTCGGTGGATTCAGGGGGCCTCTTTCGCACGCCCCGAACAGGAGGAGGGCGCCAAACTAGAATCGGCGGCTGCTTACCTGGTTGATAGCTTTTACGATCTCATGCGCATTTCCGCAAAATCCCTGGCATCGGTAGTAGCAGCTCGTAGATTTCTTTGGTTGCGGAATTGGTCGGCAGATGCCTCCTCCAAGGCGAGACTCAGTAAGCTCCCTTATAAAGGTCCGCTGCTCTTTGGAGCGGCTTTGGAAAAGATTGTGAAGGATCTTGGTGATTCTAAGGGTGGTCGGCTTCCAGAAGACCGGCCGAAGTCTTCCAAATCGGCCCCTTTACACAGGGGAGCGTCTCGGGAGTTTTGCAGATTCTGTGGTTCCCGGTTTTCCCCTTATCAGAGAGGTCGTTTTGTGGCCAGGGGTCAGTCCTTTCAGGGAGCTCGAGGTTTCGGGAGAGGATACTTCGGGTCCCAGCAGCAGTCCGCTAAGAAGCCACAATGAAGTGCGGTTGGTCCAGGCGGATTTCCCAGTAGGGGGACGGCTTCAAGCCTTCCTATCAGCCTGGACCACCATAACTTCCGACCAGTGGGTTCTGGAAATCATTCGCGAGGGGTACTCCCTCGAGTTTGCTCGTCCGGTGTCCGAGGCTTTTGTGGTGTCTCCCTGCGGTTTGGCGGAGAAGCGCGCGGCGGTTGCGTTGACCCTGCGCCGGTTGTTCCACATTCGGGCGGTGGTTCCCGTCCCTCCAGATCAATTAGGATCCGGTCGGTACTCGATTTATTTTGTGGTGCCCAAGAAGGAGGGTTCTTTTCGTCCTATTCTGGATCTCAAGAATGTCAACCGTTGCTTGCGACTTCCGCATGGAGAGGCTACGCTCGGTCATTGCCTCGGTACAACCGCAAGAGGTGTTGACGTCCATAGACCTCACGGAGGCCTATCTTCATATTCCCATCAGGAACGAGCATCAGAAATTTCTTCACTTTGCGGTCCATTTGGGTCATTTCCAGTTCCGAGCCTTGCCGTTTGGCCTGGCTACGGCGCCCCGTGTCTTCACCAAGGTGATGGTGGTAGTGGCGGCGGCCTTGCACAAGGAGGGGATCCTCATGCATCCTTACCTCGACGATTGGCTCATTCGGGAGCCATCCATGGCGGAGTCCCGGACGGCCACGGAGCGGGTCGTCAGCCTCCTGCAACAACTTGGTTGGATGATCCACCGCGACAAGAGCCAGTTGCAACCGGCTACGTGTCTCCTTTACTTGCGGGCCGTTTTCGATACCCAGTTAGGGGCGGTTTTTCTGCCAGAGAACAGGGTGCAGAAAATTCTGTCTCAGGTGAAGAGCTTCTTACGGCTCAAGGTGCCGACAGCGTGGCGTTATCTGCAGCTCTTGGGCTCCATGGTGGCAACCTTGGAACTGGTGCCATGGGCGAGTGCCCACATGCGCCCGTTACAACAGGCTTTGCTGTCCAGATGGTCACCTCAGGAACATTCTCTGGATTGCAGGTTGCCCCGGTTGCACAGTGCCTCACTCAATCTCCAGTGGTGGTTAGATCCCGAGCATCTGCGAGCGGGAGTTCCCTTACGTCAGCCCGACTGGGTTCTTGTCACGACCGATGCCAGTCTTGGGGGCTGGGGGGCTCATTGTCTGGGAAGCTTGGCTCAGGGGGTTTGGCCACCGGAGGTTCAGCACTCCTCTATAAATCTGTTGGAGCTCAGAGCAGTTTATTTAGCGCTCCAGGAGTTTCTCCCGCCACTGCAGCACAAAGCAGTGAGGGTTTTCTCGGACAATGCGGTGACCGTATCCTATATCGGCAAGGGGGGACAGGCAGTGCAGTGTTGCTGGAGGAGAGTCTGCGGCTCATGTCCTGGGCGGAAGAGCATCTGGTTGCACTCTCGGCGGCGCATGTCGCGGGTCGGGACAATGTGCAAGCCGATTTCCTCAGTCGGCATATCGTGGATCCAGGCGAGTGGGCTTTAAACGCGGCGGTGTTTCACGCTTTGACTCTCCGATGGGGGCAGCCGATCATGGACCTCATGGCCACTTTCGACAATGCCAAAGCCCACAGATTTTTCAGCAGGCGCAGGGAGCGCATGTCGGAGGGTCTCGACGGTCTGTCTCAACCCTGGCCGAACAGCGGTCTTCTCTATGTTTTTCCGCCGTGGCCGATGATCGGCAGGGTGGTTCGGCGGATAGCCCGTTATCGGGATCGCGTGATTCTCATTGCACCGGATTGGCCCTGGAGAGCGTGGTATACCAATCTGGTGCGTCTTCTCGTGGACCGTCCCTGGAGGCTGCCTCCGCGGGCGGATCTCCTAGTTCAGGGTCTGCTACTTATGCCAGATGTGGATCGCTTCTCGCTTACGGCTTTGCTATTGAGCGGGACCGCCTGATGCGTCGAGGGTATTCGCCGTCTGTCGTGTCCACTCTGTTACAAGCTCGTCGGCGGTCGACTTCCCTGGCTTATGTTCGAGTGTGGCGCATCTTTGAATCTTGGTGCGTACAGCGGAGCGTCCGGCCTCGGGACGCCTCACTGCCACATGTGCTGTCTTTTCTGCAGGATGGGCTGGATAAAGGTTTGGCCCTCAGCACCATCCGGGTTCACCTGGCGGCGATTTCATGTTTTCGAGAGGGCGGGAAGGGAGCTCGTTTGTCCTCCCATCTGGACGTGCTTCGGTTCTTTCGAGCGGTTCGGAACATCCGTCCTCCTCTTCGCAGCGTGGTTCCTCCTTGGGATTTGAATCTCGTTCTTGAAGCCTTGGCGCGCCCTCCTTTTCATCCGTCCAATGCCATACCTTTGCGGGGGTTTTCATGGAAAGTAGCTTTCTTGGTGGCCCTGTGTTCGGCGAGGAGGATCTCTGATCTCCAAGCGCTTTCTTGTCGGGCTCCCTATCTTCAATTTTCCGAGGAACGGGTCCTGTTGAGGACTGTTCCCTCGTTTCTTCTGAAGGTGGTTTCAAAATTTCATGTGAATCAAACTATTTCGCTCTCCACTTCTCGGGTCCAGGAGGGCTTGCCCATAGATGCTGTGTTACAGATGTTGGATCTGGGCCGGTTGCTCCGGCGGTACCTCAAGAGAACTAAACCTTTTCGTAGAACTGACAGGTTGTTTGTTCTCTTTGCTGGTCCTCGCAAGGGCCGCGGGGAAGACTCCTCCGGAGGGTCTGCGCGCTCACTCTATTCGTAGTCAGGCGGCGTCCTGGGCCGAATATGCGTTGATTCCGCCCGCTGACATCTGTCAAGCGGCGACTTGGTCATCTCTTCACACGTTCGCTAGACATTACCGGTTAGATGTTTTGGCCAGGGCGGACGCGAATGTGGGGGCTTTGGCTGTCATTGCGGGCCTTGCTGGTCCCTCCCGTGGTTAGGTACTGCTCTGGTACTTCCCTCTTGTTCCTGGACTGGCCCGGAGAGACGATCAGGAAACAGAAATTAGGTCTTACCTGCTAATTGTCTTTCCTGGAGATCTCTCCGGGTCAGTCCAGGGCCCACCCATTGACAGTTGTAGGATTTTTCTGGTTGCAAGGCGGTCTCGGTCCAAGAATGATTTTTTTTATGCAGCCGAGAGTCGTGTCTTTGCAGGACCGTTTGGGTACATTTTTCCCGTGGGGGGGGTCTCTGGGGCTCCCTCGGGGATCTTCTCTCCCTATTATGCCTATTGCTTTCACACAGTCCAACGTGCATGTAGAGTATATAAGAAAGTCAAAAGCAAACAAAAAAAACAACAACAAAAAAAAAAACCACCAATAAGTGCAAACCCATGTCAAGGGCTCTGTCCATGCAAAAAATGGTGTAATGTGGTGGTTGTACATAGTTGAATTTCTATTTGTTCTTTCTGTTCGGTTTCTTTCTTTCAACTGCTTGGACAGGGGTAGACTGAGGTGCGACCAGCAGGGGGAGCCAGATACCAGGTCTGCAAAGCTTCAGATTTCAGTCCTCAGTTGCTGAAGGAGATTGACAACCCTCTTGTTCCTGGACTGGCCCGGAGAGATCTCCAGGAAAGACAATTAGCAGGTAAGACCTAATTTCTGTTTATCTCTGGCATCACACTACTCTCCCTCCCTCCCCCCCCCCCCATACCAGTCTGGTACCTGGGAGCTAGTGAGTCCCATATGTGAAGACTGCATTCCTGCTTGTTCCTGGAGATAGCCTAGTTACTCTTGTGTACAGGTGATCACCAGGAATAGCAGGAATCAGTCTTCACAACCTGCCCTCTTCCCCTAGGAGTTGTAGGGTTCATTTAATCTCCAGGAACAAGCAGGAATGTAGTCTTCACATATGGGTGACGTCGGTACCGATGGAGCCTGTGCGGGAACGCTCCCCAGCGTCCAATAGGAAAGCTTTTGGGAGCATCCCACTGCGCCTGTGTAGCTGCCTTCCCACCTTTCCAGCTCTCCCTCCTAAGTTCTTTGTTCGACAAGAAGCTATTCTTGTCACCACAGAAAATTAGATTTTTTTTTCTTATTTTTTTTGTGGTCACGTCTGCCTTCCCGTCGACGCTGGTACCAACTCTGTCGGTGCTCACTTTCTTTCTTCTTTAAAAAAAAAAACTAAACACTTCTGAGGGGAGAATCTCTTCCCTCGGGGCGCATCAACGCCATCTTAGGCTTAGGCCTTGTTTTCCAAAATGGACAAACCTAATGGTTTTAAGAAGTGTTGCAAATGTGGCAGTACAATTTTAGCCACGGACACCCATGACTGTTGTCTAAAATGTTTGAGACCGGATCATCAACCGTCTGAATGTCCTCTCTGTAGGAAGATGACAAAGAGAGGCCTGCAGAACAGAGCTGCGAAACTCGGCACCCTCTTTCTCACTGATGCAGTGTTGGTAGCATCGACATCATCGAGAGCTTCATCTTCCTCCCAGGGATCTCAGGTATCGAAACCCAGGTCTTCGTCGAAGACTAGCCAGCCCTCCAAGGGTATATCTCTTTCTAAGCATCGAGATGCCCTAGGCGTTGCCCTGGAGGGAGAGACACCGGCAAAGCAATCCCAGCAGGAGTTCCTTGCCTCCAAAACCTTACTGATGTCCCAGGATGCTCTCAAGGCCTCTTCCTCCAGATAGCTCTTGGTGCCATGCTCAGGGATCATGGCCTGTAACTCCAGCACCGATACCCAGGCATCGGCAAGCTCCATGGATCAGCGTATCCTGGCTATTGAGCGGAGCTTAGCGGCCTTGCTAGTGGCTTCCGTACCAGTAAAGCCTCTACAGTCGATTCCTCAGCCATCTGTACTTACGACGGTATCGAAGGTGCCTGCATCAATATTTATGCCACTTACCACACTACCACCCATGCTGGCTCTCGAGTCCATCTCCGGCACTGAGGTACCAGCACTGAAACTTTCAGATACTGGGTTCAAGCGGTATAGAGTACGGACAGAGACGAGCACTCTGCCCGTTGATACCTCGAGTCTTCTGACTCCGATTCGTCAGATGACGAATTGGCCGGTACACAGGAAATGAGAATTCTCCCGGAGGATCCATCTCTGTCCCCACAACGTCACATGTCCCTTCCAGAGGACATGTCTTTCCAAGATTTTATCCGCGATGTTGCTTGGGGCCTCTTTATAATGGTGACTTCGGAGAAGGAACCTAAGGCTGAAGAGCTCGAAATTCTTCAATACCCTGCAGCCACAAAGGAAGCTGCTACTCTCCCTATTCAGCGACTAGTTCATGACCTTATGCTTCAAATGTGGGAGGCATCCTTAACCATCTCTCCACATACTCGGAGGCTCAATACAATGTACAGGGTACTGGAGCACCCCGACTTCCAGAAGACGCAATTACCACACCATTCTATGGTGGTGGAATCGGCAATGCGTCAAATTAAAAGTGTTAAAATGCATTCCTCAAACCTTCCAGGCAGGGAATCAAGAACCCTCGATGCTTTTGGATGTCGATGTTTTCAGGTCTCCATGTTATCAGCCAGAATCAGTTCCTACATACTCTACATGGGTATGTTCCTTAGGGAGATGGCTAGGGATTTGGAGTTGATGTTCCTCTTCTCCCTGGTGACAAGAGAGCTGATTATCTCACCCTTGTGAAGCATGCCCAAAATGTTTCCAAATTTGTTAACAGGGCAACTTTCGGCTGTTTTGAATGCATCAGCAGAACAACTATATGCATTGGTGTATGCAAGATTGCTTGACTCCAAGCCTCTGATCTTGAACAGTGGGTTCAAGATAAGCTGGGTAATATACCTTGCACAGGTGAAAACCTTTTTGGCAAAGACTGGCAGGATAAGGCTTCTCAGTTAGAATCGGAGAACACTACTCTTAATAGACTCTGTAGATCTACTGGAGGAGGAAATAGCCAATGCAATAAAATGGGGAGGGGGGGGGGGGTAAGACATTTTTCAGATCTGTTAGTGAGATGAGGAAGGTCAAAAGTGGTATTTTCAGACTGAAGGGTGAAGGGAAGGAATATATAGAAGCTGATGAGATAAAGCGGAATTGCTTAACAAATATTTCTGTGTTCACAGATGAAGAACCAGGAGCAGGACCTCAGAAAACACACAGGAACAGAAGCGAGGGACACCTTGAACAATTTTCAGAAGTCTGTGGTCGTAAGAAACGAGCTCAACTTAAAGTAGACAAAGCGATGGGACCAGATGGCATACACCCTAGAATACTGAAAGAACTTGGGGACGTTCTAGCAGCTCCACTGACTGACCTTTTCAGTGCCTCATTGGAGTCGGGAGTGGTGCCAGAGGACTGGAGAGAGGCTCATGTGGTGCCTTTACACAAAAGGGGAAGTAAGTATGTGGTTGAAAACTACAGGCCGGTTAGTTTAACTTCCGTGATGAATAAATTATTGGAAACGCTGCTGAAAGAGAAAATAGTGAGGTTTCTGGAGTGCAGTGGATTACAGGATCCGAGGCAGCATGGATTCACCAGAGGCAGGTCTTGTCAGACAAATCTGATTGATTTCTTTGACTGGGTGACCAGGGAGTTGGACTGAGGGAGAGCCCTAGATGTGGTATATTTAGATTTCAGTAAAGCCTTTGACACTGTTCCTCACAGGTGACTTATAAACAAACTGGGCACCCTAGGGATGGACCCTAACGTTACTGCTTGGGTTAGAAATTGGTTGGGTGGGAGGCGACAAAGAGTACAAGTAAATGGAGCTCACTCTGAGGAGAAGGATGTTACCAGTAGTGTGCCCCAGGGATCTGTCCTTGGTCCCATTCTTTTTAACATCTTTGTTAGTGATATAGCGGAAGGGCTGTCGGGTAAGGTTTGCCTCTTTGCGGATGACACCAAAATCTGCAATAGAGTAGACACCCAGGAAGGTGTAGATAACATGAGGAGGGATCTAGTTAAGCTTGAAGAATGGTCTAGAATTTGGCAGCTGGGATTTAATGTTAAAAAATGTAAGGTCATGCATTTGGGCTGCAGCAGTCCAAGGAAGCAATATAGTATAGGGGGTGAAGTACTTTTGTCCACTAAAGAAGAGCGGGACCTAGGCGTGGTTGTATCTGATGATCTTAAAGTAGCTAGACAGATAAAAAAGGCGATGGCAAAAGCTAGAAGGATGCTTGGGTGCATACAGAGAGGAATGGCTAGCAGAAAAAAGGAGTTAATAGTGCCTCTCTATAAGTCTTTGGTGCGACATCATTTGGAGTATAGTGTACAATTCTGGAGACCGCACCTTCAAAAGGATATAAACATTATGGAGTCGGTACAGAGGGTGGCTACTAAAATGATTAGTGGTCTTCATTATAAAGCATATGAGGACAGACTTAAGGATCTTAATATGTACACCTTAGAGGAAAGGCGGGATAGAGGTGATATGATTGAGATGTTTAAATACCTCCGTGACATAAATGTACAGGGGGAGAGCCTCTTTCAATTGAAAGCAAGTTCTGCTATGAGGGGACATGGGTTGAGGGTGAAGGGGGATAGATTCAGGAGTGATATGAGGAAATATTTCTTTACGGAAAGAGTGGTGGATCCGTGGAATAGTCTCCCAGTGGAGGGTGGTAGAGATGAGGACAGTATCTGAATTCAAAAAAGCATGGGACAAACACAGAGGCTCTCTAAAGGAAAAAAGGGGACTGTTATAGTTGTTGATATGGAAGGACAGACTAGATAGGCCATGTGATATTTTTCTGTCATCATATTTCTATGTTTCTACTGCAAACCCAGCTAAGAAAAAGACATCAAAGATACCCTTTTTCAATAAAAAAAATAAATAATACCCTTCTTACACACCTGCGGTGCACTGTCCAATCCATGCTCCCCAAAAAGGGCACAACAACCAAAAAAGAAAAGAAAGGCTCAGACTCCCAGGTCTCAGCCAACCCAGCAGACCAAACCTCCTCGGGATCTTTGACTTTTTTCTGGAGAACATAGCCGTCCTGCTTCTGGAGATTCCAGATTTCATTCGCATTCCCGGCAGACTATGTCATTTTGCCTACAGGTGGCATCTTGTAACATCAGAACACTGGACTCTCTCCATATTAAGGGAAGGGTACAAACTTCACTTCCGAAGTCTACCCCCCCCCCCCAGTGTCCTCCAAGAGAGTTCAGTTCTCAACCCCCTCTCACCACTCTGTTATTGCAGGAGGTCACCTCCCTTCTCTCACAGGGTTTAATAGAGGAAGTGCCACTCTCTCAGCAAGGTCTGGACTTTTATTCTCCTTACTTCCTCATTCCAAAGATGACAGGGGGATACAGGCTCATCTTGGACCTCAGAAAACTGAACAAGTATCTACTCCGGGAGAAATTCAAGATGAGCTCCCTAGGAACTCTTCTCCCCTATCTCCAGAGTCAGGATTGGCTCTGTTCTTTACATATAAAGGACACATATATTCACATTCTTATCCACGCAGAACACAGAAGGTTCCTGTGTTTCCTGTTCCAGGGGAAACATTATCAGTGCAGAGTCTTGCCTTTTGGCCTCGCCTCTGCCCCTGCCCCTGCCCCAAGAGTCTTTGCAGAGTGCATGGCAGTTGTAGCTGCATTATTTATTTTATTTTTATTTATTTTACATTCTCTTATATACCACGCTATTCTGCATCAGTGCGGTTTACATTGAACAAACTGAAATTACATTGAACAGGGCATTATAACTTGGAGATAACTATTTTACAGGGAACATGGGCTATGGAGGGTTAAGGGGCTCACCCAAGACCACAAGGAGCACCTGTGGTACTAGAAACCCCAGTCCTTCCGGCCCAAGGTTGCTGTCCTCTAGTGGGATTTGAACCCATGACCTTCCGGCCTGAAGTACCTTGCCCCAACCACTAGGCCACTCCTCCACTCCACTCCATTCCTCAGGACTCTAGGGATATTTGTCTTCCCCTACTTAGACAACTGGCTCATTCGAGCAAGCATATCTCTAGAGGCCAATCTTTCTATCGTGCACACCAGGCAAGTGCTGCAACACTTGGGATGTGTAATAAATCTTCCAAAGTCCCCAGCTCATTCCCTCTCAAACTCTGGAGTTTATAGGAGCCCGCCTAGACACTCAACAGTCAAGGGCTTTTCTGCCCCAAGCCCGCTGTGCTCGACTCATCCAGCTTGCATACCAAGCACGCCTCAAAAACTTTCTCACTGCTCGAGAAATGCTGCAACTCCTGGGCCATATGGCATCTACTGTAAATGTGGTTCCATATGCTCATCTACATATGCGTGCAGCTCAATGGTCCCTGGCTTCCCAGTGGTCACAAGCATCCGGTCGTTTGGGAGACAGGATAGTACTGTCTACACGCCTCATCTCGTCTTTCCAGTGGTGGCAATCCCCAGAACACCACCTTGTAGGATCACCTTTTCAGAAGCCTCTACGTCAATGTATCCTGATGATGGATGTGTCCAAATTGGGCTGGGGGCTCATCTAGACAACCTCTCCACTCAGCGTCTTTGGTCTCATCAGGAGTCACAACTCCACATAAATCTGCTGGAACTCAGAGCCTTCCACAATGCTCTCAAGGTGTTCCATGACCACCTTAGCTTCCACACAGTTCTAATCCAGATGGACAGTCAGGTAGTCATGTTCTACA
Organism: Ichthyophis bannanicus; assembly: GCA_033557465.1. NCBI lineage: Eukaryota > Metazoa > Chordata > Amphibia > Gymnophiona > Ichthyophiidae > Ichthyophis > Ichthyophis bannanicus. The sequence continues at coordinate 283,108,558 of CM066035.1, forward strand.
TGAACAAGCAGGGCAGAACAGGCTCTTGGACACTTTGCATTGAACCCCTACACCTGTGGTCCTTCGCCATACAACATCAGATCCATCTACTTGCGGTATATCTCCCAGGCAAACAGAATCTCTTGACGGACAAGCTCAGTCGGGTGCTATTACCCCATGAGTGTTCTCTCCATGCAGACAGGGTTGCTCACATTTTTCAGATTTGGGGAATCCCAGACATAGACCTGTTTTCAAGTCCTCAAAATACCAAACTTCCCCGCTTCTGCTCCAGACCGCCTGCTCTGAACAACCAAGTGGTAGATGCCTGGGGTCAAGTCTTCTTATACGCCTTTCCTCCCATTCCCCTCATCCCCAAAACTCTGTTCAAACTCCAGAGAAACAAGGGCTACATGATTCTTATAGCCCCGCGTTGGCCACGACAACCATGATATGCTCTGCTTCTACGTCTCTCTCAAGTTCAACCAGTAGATTTGGGGTCTACTCCAGAGCACCTTTCACAGGAGAACGGGACACTGTTGCATCCCAGTCCGCAGTCCCTACACCTTAGAGCATGGCTGCTGAAAGCATAGAATTACAGGGCATCAGCCTTTCTCAACAGGTGAAAGCTATCCTTTTGGCTTCTAGGAAACCTTCCACAAGGCGCTCCTACGCCTTCAAGTGGTGTAGATTCTCTCTGGTGTTCGAAAAGGGATCTTAACCCCTTTTCAGCTCTGGTGGAAGCATTACTTGAATATCTTCTCCACCTCTCTTCCTCTGGAGTCAAAACCAATTCGGTAAGAGTCCACCTAAGTGCCATAGCGGCTTTTCATATGCCCCTGAATGGTCAGCCCATCTCCTCTCAACCACTTGTAGCACACTTTATGAGAGGTCTTCTATTAACTAAACCTCCCATTAAGCCATCCCAGGTGGCATGGGACCTTAATGTTGTTTTAGGACAGCTTATAAAGCTGCCCTTTGAACCCCTAGCCACTCCTTCTCTGAAGTTTATTACCTGGAAGTTCACCTTCCTTATTGCCCTCACTTCAGCAAGGCACACCAGTGAGATTCAGGCTTTGGTGGCTGATCCTCCTTATACACGTTTCCATCATGATAAGGTAAGACTCATCCTCCCTTATTGCAAAGGTGGTCTCGCCCTTTCACTTAAACCGGTCAGTGTATCTCCCTGTTTTTTTCCCTAGACCTCATTCTTCTAGGGTGGAAGTTACCCCTTCACACTCTGGATTGCAAATGTGCTTTGGCCTTTTATCCCCAGAGAATCTGGGAGCACAGAAAAGCTTTCCAACTTTTCATCGCTTTTGACTCCAGTCACCTAGGTCTACCAGTATCCAAGCAAACTCTTTCCAAATGGATAGCAGTTTGTATTTCCTTTGCTTACGACAGTGCAGGACTTTCTCTTGAAGGTCACATCACTGTGCATAATGTTCGGGCAATGGCTACCTCCTTGGCTAATCTGCGCTCTGTAGCGATGAACTATTTAAAGCAGCAACCTGGTCCTCCGTCCATACTTTTGCTGCTCATTATTGCCTGGACAAGGATTCCCGCCGGGATGCATCGTTTGGCCAAGCTGTTCTCCAGCATCTCTTTCAGACTTGGATCAACTCCTACCCCTCATCCCGGGTTTCAATACCGTACATCCCTGGAGGATACATGACCTACCACTTAGCCCTGTGTTCCACAGCTCGCTCTGAGGTCATCTATCTGGCATCCCCAAGCTAGGGAGTCCCATATGTGAAGACTACATTTCTGCTTGATCATGGAGATAGCGTAGTTATTCACCTGTAACAGGTGATCTCTGGGAATAGCAGGAATTGAGTCTTCACAACCCACCCTCCTCCCCTAGGAGTTGTACTATTCCTCTTCTTCTCCTTCTTTCCTTTTATCTCAGCTACAAACTCAACTGAGGAGGGAGAGCTGGAAAGTCGGGAAGGCAGCTACGCTTTCGCAATGGGATGCTCCCTAAAGCTTTCCTATTGGACGCTGGGGAGCGTTCCCGCACAGGGTCTGTCGATACCGACGTCACCCATATGTGAAGACTCAATTCCTGCTGTTCCTGGCGATCACCTGTTACAGGTGAGTAACTATGCTTTTTCTTCTTTCTCTCATCTACGAGGTGTGACAAAAAAGAAACAAGACTCTGGTAGCCACGCCCATGACTCAATGCCAATTGGCTAACCGCTTATGTCACTGTGTTGTGCAACATCTCGGTACTATTCTGCTATAATATTTTTCATCTCACTGTGTTTTTCTTTTTCAGGTTTTTTTTGTAGCACACTGCTCCATCGCTTTCTCGCGCAATTGGAGTTGGCAGAAATAAGGAGCAAAGAATCAACTTGACATTTCTGGTTAAGATGGAGAAGGGCCCAACTGAGTGTCTGCAACTTCTCCAAAAGTCTTATGGAGAAGATGCAATGTCAAGGCCGCGAGTCTTCGAGTGGCACAAATGTTTCAAGACTGGCTGTGAGAAGGTGGAGGATGATCCCAAGCCACGACAAAGACAACTGAGAACATTGACAGATTGAACGAGCTGGTGCGGATGATAGCTGAGGAGCTTAGTCTGAACAGGATGTCAGTGTGGACCATCTTGGTACAGGAGCTGGGCATTTGGAAGGTGTGCCCCAAGATGGTGCCCAAGCTTTTATTGGACAACCAGAAGGAGCACAGGGTCAATGTTTGTCGAGGCTTGCTAGAGAAGATGGGAGGAGATCCAGAGTTTGTTGGCCAAGTCATCACAGGAGACGAGACTTGGGTGTTCCAGTACGACTCTGAAAGCAAGAGACAGAGCCTGCAGTGGAAGACTCGACTGTCACCCAGACTCAAGAAGGCGCTCATGTCCAGATCAAGGTCATGCTGATCGCATTCTTCGACCAGAAGGGAGTGGTCCATCATGAGTTTGTGCCTGAGGGTCAGACAGTCAACCAGCACTTCTACCAGCAGGTCCTCAATCGCCTCCATGACCAGGTTCGGCGCAGCAGGCGGGCTCTGTGGAGAGACAAGTCGTGGCTGCTCCACCATGACAATGCATCCACACACACCGCTCTCAGTGTGTATCAGTTCTTGGCCAACAAACATATCACAACTCTCAACCACCCTTCTTATTCCCCAGATCTCGCACCGTGTGACTTCTGGCTCTTCCCCAGGCTGAATACTGTGTTCAGAGGAACTCATTTCGCCTTTGTAGAAGAGATTAAAGCTACTGTGACGAGGGAGCTGATGGACCTCAAGGAGCAGGACTTTACCAAGTGCTTTCGTACGTGGCAGAAGCAAATGCAGAAGTGCATTAACTCTGGGGGGTGGGATTACTTTGAAGGGGACAATGCATAATTTCTCTGTAGATTTTGTAATAAAACATTTATGGGACAGTCTTGTTTCTTTTTTGTCACACCTCGTATAAACTCAACTGAGGAGAGGAGTTGGGAAGGAATGCAACAGGTGCAGTGGAGTGCTCCCAAAGGCTTTTTTATTAGATGCTGAGGAGCACTCCTGCACCGGCTGTGTTGGTGACATTCACCTACATGTGAATACTGCATTTCTGCTGTTCCCAGAGATCACCTGTTACACATGAGTAACTATTCTTTTTCAAATAGCTATGCTCTTTGCTCTCACTGCTGCCCATGTTTATGTTTATTAAAAGATTTGTTATACCGCTCAAGACCATAGGCATCTGAGCGGTTTACAATAATTAAAATAGTTAAAATACAGGCTGCAAGAAGGAAGAAAAGAACGCCATTTAGGAATAGGAAAGAGGAGAGAAAGGACAGAGAAAACAACAATTATAACACACATCAACAGAGGAGGCAACTGATTATGAAGTACATCAGAGGGGAGGAGGGAGGGGAGATGAAGGTGGAGGGGGAAGGTTAAATGCCATGCTAAAGAGATGGGTTTTGAGTTGTGCTTTAAAAGACTGATAAGACTCCTCTGCACGGAGGGAGGGGGGGAGCGAGTTCCAGAGTTTGGGGCCCAGGAAATAGAAGGCTGAGGAGCGGGTAGTTATATATGCCTAGGTACATGCACAGTCTTTCAGAAGGTGCAAATTCCTTATCGCATCTCCGGGCCAGTCCAGGGAAGGTTAGGTTAGGATTGTCAATCCCCTTTAGCAGCTGAGGACTGAAGACTTCAAGTTTTCTTGAGAGGTGAAGCCACTCCCCCTGAGGTCAACCAGGCAGTCTTTCAGTCCTCAGCAGCTGAAGAGGATCGATTCTGTCGTTCTCCCTCATAAATGTATAGTGCATGATTTCATTTCTTTTCTTTATGGCAATACAAGTTGGCTCTAGCAGAGCTGATTTTATTCTATAGTCCTGAGAATCCCTTTGCGTTCCCTATTATTTAGGGACAGTAGAGACAGGCACTTTTTAACACGATGGTATAAGGTAGAGCCTGCCTTTTTTAACCGTCTCCGTCTCTCTGGGCAGATTGAACCTGGGAGCCTCAGTACTTCCTCTGCCGTTGACATAGCCGCGCTTGTCCATGTCCCGCTAGCAGCAGAACGAAATCTCAGCGCTACAGCATTTCCTGTCAGGGGTGAGTGTGTGTAGCTGTGCGGTGTCCGTTTTCACCGGCGCGATTAGAGCGAACGGCGATTTCTCTGCCCTCAGCCGTAGCGCGGCCAGCAGAAGTGTTTTGTTCTCTGTTCGGGGTTAATTTCTATAGGCAGGAGTGATGGCAGAAAAGCTGACTCCCGATACAGAGAAGACGTCTTTGCCCGCAGGAAAGGCGGCCATTTTAGGCGCGCCGGCCATTTCAACGGCCGACCAGCACCGGCCTGCTAAACGGAAGGCTAAGTCCTCTAAGGACGTCTCTCGGCAGGAGAAGCCTGCGCATCCCCTGCCTGACGCGCAGGAAGGCATCTCGTCTTTCTTTTCTCCAGAATTTATCCTAGCAATGCACAGAGCATATTTGATGAGATCTTCTCAGTCTGCTCCTGTGGGAACACTTCAAAGCTCTGCTGCGGTTCCAATGGGTCTTACTGTGCCAGAGGATCCTGGAGAGGGTCCTTCTCTGCCTAAAGAGATTTTGAGGGATCCTTTGGACCTTTTTGCTTCACAGCTCTCTGTACCCCTGGGTCAGGGGGAAATGGAGTGTCTGTCGGAAGCAGGCTTGGACCTGGCTCCGGAAGAACTAGAAGAGGGTGAAATTGCACCAGGGGAGGATCCTAGTATCTTTCGCGTTTTTCGCAAAGAAGAGCTTTCAGCTCTCATTTCCCAGTCCTTATCTGCCTTACTTCAGCTTCCCAAGAGCCTTTGGAGAATCCGTTATTACAGGGGTTTAAAGCGGAGCACCGCTGTTTCCCGATGCACCGGGTGATAAAGCAGATGATTGAATCTGAATGGGAGTGTCCGGAGGCTACGCTCCGTGGGAGCCACGCCTTAGCTCGCCTTTACCCCATGCCGCAGGAAGAGAAGGATTTATTACGCATGCCCAAGGTAGATGCGATAGTATCGGCGTTTTTTATGGTTGCGTAACTGGTCGGCGGATGTTTCATCTAAGTTACGGCTTAGCAAATTGCCCTATAAAGGGAGATTGCTTTTTGGGGAGGCGTTAGAGAAGATTGTTAAAGATCTGGGTGACTCTAAAGGAGGGCGTTTGCCAGAGGATAAGCCCAAGCCCAGTCGAGACGCCTGTAGATTCCGTGGAGCGCGCTTTGCTTCCTATTCCAGAGGCCTGCGGGGTTTCGCGGTCAGTCCTTTCGAGGAGCCAGAGGTTTCGGCAGATCTTATTTCAGTGCTTCTCAGTCCTCAGCTAAAAAGCCACAATGAAGGTGTGCTGGTCCAGGCTTTGGTGCCTGTAGGGGGGCGCCTGCAGGATTTTCTAGCAGCCTGGACCGCAATTACTGCAGACAAATGGGTATTAGAGATAATTCAAAGAGGGTATGCGCTGGATTTTGCTTGCCCTTTGTCGCCCGCCTTTGTAATGTCTCCCTGTGCGCCAGGACTAAAGGCGCAGGCCGTCTCAGACACGCTTTTTCGCCTCTTGCAGCTTCGGGCGATAGTCCCCGTGCCTCGAGACCAATACGGTCGCGGTCGATACTCGATCTATTTCGTAGTTCCCAAAAAGGAAGGTTCTTTTCGACCGGTACTCGATCTCAAGGGTGTCAACCGTGCTTTGCGGGTGCCTCATTTTTGCATGGAAACATTGCGTACCGTGATTCGGGCAGTGCGACCCGGAGAATTCCTCTCGTCCATAGATCTCACGGAGGCCTATCTTCACATTCCCATCAGGCCATCTCATCAACAATTTTTACATTTTGCCCTGCCTATGGGTCATTTCCAGTTTCGAGCGTTGCCGTTCGGACTTGCCACGGCTCCGCGGACCTTCACAAAGCTCATGGTAGTGGTAGCAGCGGCACTGCGGAAGGAAGGGATCCGTGTTCATCCGTATCTAGACGATTGGCTTATCAGGGCCGATTCTCATTTGGCCTCCGTAGCAGCAACGGCTCGAGTGGTTCAACTTTTGGAGCAACTAGGTTGGGTCATAAATCAGGCCAAAAGTCACTTACAGCCAATAAGGCAACTGACTTATCTAGGGGCCTTCTTCGACATGGCTCGAGGAGCGGTTTTCTTGCCCGAGATCAGAGTGAACAAGATTTTGCAGCAGGTGCAGGCGTTTTTGCGAATCCCGGCTCCGTCGGCGTGGACGTACTTACAACCTTTGGGCTCCATGGCGGCGTCCTTGTATCTGGTTCCGTGGGCCAAGGCTCACATGCGGCCGTTACAACAGGCGTTGCTTTCCCGATGGTCGCCGCAGCTTCATCCTCTATCACAGCACCTGCTTTGTCCGGAGCTGGTGAGACAAAGTCTAGAGTGGTGGTTGAACCCTGTCCATCTCAGAGCAGGCGTTCCTTTGCAGGAGCCCTCGTGAGTTTTAGTCACCACAGATGCCAGTCTCGCAGGCTGGGGAGTGCATTGTCAGTCGCAGCTCGCTCAAGGATCTTGGTCTCCGGAGGAGAGCTCGTGGTCAATCAACAGACTAGAGCTACGCGCTGCTCGGCTCGCCCTTCAGCACTTCAAAGCCCTGTTAAAGGGGACTGCAGTACGGTTGTTCTCTGACAGTGCCGTAACAGTGGCATATATCAATCGGCAAGGGGTGACCAAGAGTTCCTCTCTACTCACCGAATGTCAGGAGTTGATGACGTGGGCAGAGGGCCGTCTCCTGGCGTTGTCAGCTGCTCACGTGGCTGGCCAAGAGAACGTTCAGGCCGATTATCTCAGTCGCAATGTCCTCGATCCCAGAGAGTGGGAGTTGAACGTAGCAGTTTTTCACGAGCTGACCTTACGGTGGGGACAACCAGTTATGGATTTAATGGCGACTTTCAGCAATGCCAAGGCGAACCACTTTTTCAGCAGACGCAGGGAACGCATGTCAGAGGGGCTAGATGCTCTGGTTCAGCCATGGCCGGTGGACACTCTCTTGTACGTTTTCCCTCCTTGGCCGATGTTGAGTCACGTTATTCAACGCATAGCGGGACACCGGGGTTCGTGATTCTGATTGCGCCAGATTGGCCTCGACGTCCTTGGTATGCCGATCTGATTCGGCTCCTAATAGCTCCTCCTTGGCGTCTTCCGGTCCGGATCAATCTCTTAAATCAGGGACCGGTGCTCATGCCACAGGTGGATCGCTTCTTGCTTACGGCTTGGCTCTTGAGAGGGCGCGCTTAAGACGCAAAGGTTATGCGAGCTCCGTCGTGGCAACCTTACTTAGATCTAGGAGGCCAAAGACTTCCCTTGCGTATGTTCGGATATGGCGGCTCTTCGAGGATTGCTGTGGACGGCACGACGTTCTTCCTCGTTCGTCTACCTTGCCTCAATTGCTTTTATTTCTCCAGGAGGGTTTCGATAAAGGTTTGGCGCTGAATACCCTTAAAGTTCATGTGGCAGCGCTAGCATGTTTTAGAGGATTGGTGCAAAACCGCCGGCTATCGATGCATCCAGATGTGCAAAGATTTTTTCGGGCGGCTAAGATTCTTCGTCCTCCACTGCGCCAGATAGTGCCTCCGTGGGATTTGAATGTCGTTTTGGAGGCGTTTTCGAGATCGCCATTGGCATCGGTTTCCTCGCGGTCTTCGCGTGAGTGTTCCTGGAAGACGGCTTTTCTGGTGGCCTTATGTTCAGGGCGGCGGATTTCCGATTTACAGGCCTTGTCTTGTCGGGAACCTTATCTGCAATTTCTCCCTGAACGAGTGTTACTGTGTACGGTCCCTTCTTTTTTACCGAAAGTGCTGTCTGTTTTTCATGTTAATCAGTCTGTGGCCTTACCCATTTTTTCTGATTTGTCAAGTTCTCCGATTGACCGGGCTCTCAGAAAGTTGGATCTTGGTCGGGTCTTAAAGGTGTACCTTAGGGTCTCGGAGCCCTTTCGAAAAACAGACAGATTGTTTGTCCAGTATGCTGGGCCCAATAAAGGGCAGGCGTCGTTGAAGTCCACGATTGCTCATTGGGTACGCTGCGCTATTGTGGCAGCTTACCAGGCCGGAGGACGCTCTCCCCCAGTGGGACTGAAAGCTCATTCCACTCGAGCTCAAGCAGCTTCCTGGGCGGAATTTGCTTTTGTTCCTCCCGTAGATATCTGTAGAGCAGCGATGTGGTCTTCATTGCATACGTTTACGAAGCATTACCGATTGGATGTTCAAGCTAGGGATGATGCGAAAGTGGGGGCGTCGGCTCTTATCGCGGGGCTGGCGGGTCCCTCCCGAGTTTAGGTACTGCTTTGGTACTGCCCTAACCTTCCCTGGACTGGCCCGGAGATGCGATAAGGAAGATGAAATTAGATCTTACCTGCTAATTGTCTTTCCTTGAGCATTCTCCGGGCCAGTCCAGGGTCCCACCCTTTTTTCGTTTTTCGGATACCTCTGCCGCAGAGCACATATCATAGCGCAATGTGGGTGTTCGTGCGAAGGGGGTGTATCGGGGCTTCTATGTTTCTTTCTCAGAGATTGGCGTGCTTCATTTAAAAAAAAAAAAGGAAATTCAACCGAATCCTCAGAAGCACTGTTTTGTTTGCTTCCTCTTTCCCAAGGGACTATGGAGCATTTTCAGTTTTGCAAAGTTAACCTTGTGTTTTCAGTTCTTTACTAGTTCGCTGCTTTGTCAAGAGAAGACTGCCTGGTTGACCTCAGGGGGAGTGGCTTCACCTCTCAAGAAAACTTGAAGTCTTCAGTCCTCAGCTGCTAAAGGGGATTGACAACCCTAACCTAACCTTCCCTGGATTGGCCCGGAGAATGCTCAAGGAAAGACAATTAGCAGGTAAGATCTAATTTCATCTTTTTTTTCCTACTTTTGCTAAACTGGAGCAGTCTCAGTTTGCATATTAGAAGGAGGATGAATGTGGCACCCATCTCAGATCTGCTTATGACAGTTTTAAAACCTCATCGAAAATAATCTATCTGCTTCTGCTACTGTAGCTTGATACCTGGCCTGCCTAAAAGCTACCAAATGACATGAAGAAACAATGAAGATCACCACAACACACTTTAAGGTGGTAGATACCCCTTTTCTACAGAGGGGGTGATATTTTATGCACACAGGATGTTCTTTTCAGGAACTATTGCTGAAGCAACTTATCTGCTTCAAAGTATTGTTTAAAGCAATTCAGTCTATCTCTTCTTGTTCATGGAGACATACGAGAGAGCAATGCTTGCAGTCATTTTGAGCGTGGTCAGGTCCCCAACAAAGGAGATGCTTGAAATGTGTCTTTAAATTTTGAATTCTTCTGTATCTCAGACAAGATCTAAAACCCACTTTTGAAGACATCTTCATTTGTGTTCTAATAGATTTCTTTTCAGAAACAACGAAGATCACCACACACTTTAAAGGTGGCAGATGCCCCTTGTATAGGTCAATCACCTTTTGGATAAAAGATGACAATTCATTAATTTATTTGTGTATTTCTTTTCTTAAACCTCCTTTTATGCATATGGAAAGCGGTTTACAATTACAAATTAAAAGACGACATGAAAGAACCCCATAAATTTTAATAATTAGTAGAGATGAGAGAAGTAAGAAAAGCACACATCACTCAAATTTTGAAGATGGGCCATGCATTCATAATGAAGGTTGTGCATCTTTTCCAGAGGGGGAGGTCAGGGAATCTTGTAGTCTGAGGTGGAGGGGGGGGGGGGGCAAGAAAAAAATGTGGATTCATAATGTGCATTAGATGACAAGAAGCAAGCAAAGAAGATTGCCATGTAGCGCACATAGGGAGTGGGCCGGACAATACAAAATAACGCGAGATACTTTGAAGTAGTCTGATGAAGGGCCTTAAAGCTTAAGGTTAGAATCTTATACTGTATGTGGGCTACAACTGATAGCCAGTGATGCTGAATTTAGTGGTATGACGTGATCATACTTCTTGGCATGAGATAGAAGATGAACGGCAGTATTTTGAATAAATTGAAGGCTTTTAATTCAAACATGGTTATCCCAGGATCAACAGATTTGAAGTAGTCAAAATGACCAATGATCAATTAAGAATAACAATAGTCTGGACTGGCATATCAAGGAAAAGCCTTATCGCACGTAAACATCTTAAAGCACTGAAGGATGTTCTAACCACAGAGCTAATTTATTTGGTGAAACAGAGATCAGATTCTAAAGAGACAGCTGGATATTTAACATATGTTATTAATGTAATGGGATTGCCATAAAGAACTAGAGAGATATTAGTAATTGAGGAACTCCCTGTTAACCAAGTAGCAGTGGGTTTATTAGGGTTTAGTTGTAAACAGTTGTCCTGAAACCAGTGGGTGACCAATCAGGATAGGGGCAGTCAGTGTAGGTAATGAGCAAAATATCATCTGCATAAACAAAATATGAGATTTCAGTACTTTGAATAAGGGTGAGCAGTGAACTGAGGAAAATATTGGAAAGAATGGTGCAAGGACAGAACCCTGGGAGACTCCCACTTGAGTGGTTTTGTATCAGAGAATTTATTGTCAATGAAGACAGAAAAAGTACGTTCCAAAATGAAAGATTTGAAATTAGAAGAACCCCTTACCTTGAATACCTATTGAATAGAGACGTGATAATAGAAGATTGTAATTGACCATTCTCCAGGACCAAGCAGGAAGTCAGTCCTCACATATGAGTGACATTGGCGCCGACAGAGCCCCCATGCGGAGCATTTCCCCAGCTTTCAAGGAAAGCCTTTGGGAATGCAGCGCGCATGCGCGGTCCCCTTCCCGCCCAAGGGTGCCATCTTGCTCAGTCTTTCTTTTTCCGCGGAGCCGAATGGATGTGAGTTTGTGTCACCCGGGAAAAGTTGATTTTTTTTCTGCGATTTTCATTGTGTCTTAATCGGTTCGTGCCGGTTCCCCTTCCCGCCTGAGCTCGGTACACCGGTATCGAGTCTGGAGTTTTGATTTCATTTTTTTGTCCTTCGTGACTAGCGTTCGCGCTCTCTTTGTGTTTTCACTGGCAGCCCGGTCTTTTGACCTTACAGGGTCCCTTTTTCCCCCCCATTGCTGCCAGCGGGTTCAAAAAGTGTGATCGGTGCAAAGAAACTTATGTCTCTCACCGACACATATGACTGCTGCCTCCGTTGCCTCGGGCCCGACCATGACCCGCTGGCCTGTGGTCTGCGCGGCAAGATGTCATCGAAGGCGCTTCGGAGCCATCAGCATCAACGTGAGCGAATTTTCTCTGACTCTGCGTCCGGCCGGGCCCGGACTTAGAGGCCTAGACATCTCAGGAGTCTGACCCCGAGCGCCGTCGGGGTTCCTCTGAGAGGCAGTCTCCCACCCAGGAGCACAGAAGGAAGAAGACACTCGTGAGGGCAGTGTCGGTGGAGGCTCCTGGTTCCTCGAGGGCCAGGTCACGTAGCCCTGACCACCGCTCCGGGCTCTTGGAGTCGGAGAGGCCGCACAAGTTACCTCGCATGGAGCCGGAGTCCCCGAGTCATGTAAGTGCAGTTGTCCTCGTGGACTCTCCTCCGCGGGAGCCGACGTCGGGCCCGACACCATTGGAGCCCGAGTCGGGGGCTGCTGAGTCTCCTGAGCTTGGACTCAGGTTGACGGCCTTGGAGAGCAGCTTGGCTGCCTTCATGGAACAGCAGCAGGTGCTGATCACCGGTCTGGCCGGTGCATCTGCCCCGACCACGGGACCTTGATGTCTAAGTCGACCCCGGAGACCGAGCCGATCCTCGAGTCAATGAAGTCTCGAGTCGATCCTCGGTCAAGGTCCCCCTCGACCTCTCGTGTGGGGCTGAGGTCGTGGACGCCGATACCCTCGGCGTCAGAGTGGGTGGCACCGAGGCCCACATGGCCGGAGTTGCCCGATCCCTCCTCGGAGGAGTCGGCCTGGGAGACAGAGGACAAGGAGTCCCCAGACACCTTCCAGACCCGGTGCATCCCTTCAGACTCACCGGAGTCCGAGCCTCAGAGACGGTCCCCCCCGGAGGATACCCAGTTCTCGGACTTCGTGAGGGACATGGCCAAAGCCTTGGCCTTCCCTACGGACGCCGAGGAGGAGCCTCGAGCCGAGGAGCTCGATGCCCTCCAGTATGACTTTCCTCCGAAGGAAGCCTTTACTGTACTGGTTCCTCCGATGCTGGAACGGCTGCTCTTCCGCATGTGGGAGGCACCGGCCTCGACGCCGGTTCTTAGCAAATGGGTTGATTCCATTTATCAAGTCCTTAAGAGCCCTGGGTTCCAAAAGGCGCAGCTACCGCACAACTCCATGGTTGTGGAATCGGCCATGCACCGTCTGAAGAGTCAGAAGATGCACTCTTTGGTGCCCCCCGGCCGGGAGGCCCGGAACCTGGATGCCCTCGGTAGAAAGTGCTTCCAGGGCTCTATGCTATCTTGCCATGTCCTGACCTACCAGCTGCCCAATAAAAACGTGGAATGCAAATGAAAGGAGACACCAAATTTTATTAAATAATATCACTCCAGCCAATGGCCCAACACAGGCCGTGTTTCGGAAAAGCCTTCTTCAGGGGCGTGTAGGCTAAAAGAATGAAGTATAATACACATAAACAATAAAATAATAAAGATAAAATCTGATTATTATAACAGAAATGGACATTAAGGACAAACATATTAAAAGCATAATTAAAAAATTAAAATGAATGCCAAATTAAAATTATAAATTGCATATATGGCTAAAAAAAGGGGAGGAGCTATAAAAGCTTACACACAAAAATAGATAACATTTTAAACCAATCATTCAAAACATACAAAATGAACAATAAGATAGTAAAAAAATTACTCTTTAGAACATTATAAATATGACTAGGGCACATAAAATAAATAAATAAATGAACATTAATAGAAGTAAAAAATCATGAATAATAATTATTAAAACATCATTAAATAAAATACAAACAATTATAAGAGAATATATATACATATAAAACGTACATAAATCATTTTTACTTAAACCACATAAAGTACCCAATAGTCATAATTATTTAAGAAGGAAGAAGTTAAAAACCAAGAAGTGCATACATGCGTTTGTAGGAACAATCACCTATATGAATAAACAATAAGTAAATAAAACAAAATATTCCTTTTACAAAATTTAAAAAAACATAAGAAAAAGTAAAACCAACGAGAGGGATGAGGAGAAAATGCTTAAATATCTATATATAACTATATATAACTACTAGTTATATATAGATATTTATAGTCATTTTTATGGGAGTGATTCACCCCTGTATTTAATAGTGCCCTAGGGCTTTTTAGTTAGATATTATATTAAGTAATACTTATAGATTTATTTAATTTGGAGTATATTTGAGTTTTAATGATCCTTACTTTTTAACAAAATTTCTATGGGACATATTCTGTCAGATTTGGTATTATATGTCTGTAGGGTTCGACCTCTTACCTGCCCCTTTGCACCGGGGCAATACAAAAGCATTTTCTCCTCATCCCTCTCGTTGGTTTTACTTTTTCTTATGTTTTTTTAAATTTTGTAAAAGGAATATTTGTTTTATTTACTTATTGTTTATTCATATAGGTGATTGTTCCTACAAACGCAGGTATGCACTTCTTGGTTTTTAACTTCTTCCTTCTTAAATAATTGACTATTGGGTACTTTATGTGGTTTAAGTAAAAATGATTTATGTACGTTTTATATGTATATATATTCTCTTATAATTGTTTGTATTTTATTTAATGATGTTTTAATAACACAGGTACACTACCAAAAAACTGCCTCCAGTTTTGCAACTGATTCCTATAGATTTTGGGGTGCTGAATCCAGGAAAAATAGCCAAAATGTTCCATCACGTCACGTTTTCTTGCAAAATTAGATTTCTTATCCATATAAGGAATGTTCACATAATTTCTTTTTAGCCGATTGCAGTTTATTTTCTTGGCCCAAAATAGAGGTTGTAATGGTTAACTAACTAGAAACACTCCCTCATGATATTTTAGAGTGTTTTGTATTCATTTTATACATTAACAGGACAATTGGGAGGCGGGTGGCTAAATCCAGTACTCGCGCTGGCGCATGTTCTTTCCTGTTCGCCTCGCCTCGTTCGCTCGCTCGCTCAAACACGGTGGTTGCGACATGAACGTTCCTGTCAAATTTCAGTTTCTTGCAAGTTCATTATTACCTTTTGTTTGCTCAGTCGTAATCCAGCTTTATTCCGAAGTGGTTCACTACAGTTGTAGTTTGCAGTTGTAGTTTGCACAGAGCCAGAGGTTGCGTCAACTCTCCGGACAGTTTTTGTTTTATTTGTGGGGAATATACCGTGAAAAAGCGGCAGAGGAACATTTCTGCATTTATTAAAAAAGTATATTTCGCCTATTTCGGTTTGAAGTTAGGCGATCAAGACAAACCGTGGGCTCCTCACAAAGTGTGCAAGACATGTGAGGAAGATCTACGCTTATGGATGAAAGGTAAAAAATAAGCATTTCGTTTCGGAATACCTATGATGTGGCGTGAACAAAGAGACCACAGCAGTGACTGCTATTTTTGCTCTTGCATTGTGAAGGGATACAACTTAAAAAATAAGAACGTAATAAGTTACCCCAACCTTCCCTCAGCAATTAGGCCTATGCCTCATAGCAACGAAGTACCTGTGCCTGAACCACCAAAATCTTTGGATCATATTTGTGTGGACGGTTCTGATCATGATGAGACTCATCAGATGGCTTTTCCCGATGAGTCCAGTACTTCCGAGTTTGAAACTGAACCAGATCCGAAACCTGAACTTTTCTCTCAAACTGAATTGAATGATTTAGTCCGGGATTTAGGACTCCCAAAAGATGCTGCCCAACTGCTAGGTTCTCGGCTTAAACAGAAAAATCTATTGTCACCAGGAACAACTTTTTATTGGTACCGCAACCGCGAGACACAATTTTTGAAGTATTTCAGCAAAGAGGAAGATTTGGTATTTTGCAACGATATATACGGAGTGATGGAAAAGTTTAAACTCAAGTATGATCCTGCTGAATGGCGGCTGTTCATTGATTCGTCAAAAGACAGCATAAAAGGTGTTCTTCTTCATAATGGCAACACATTCGCTTCAGTTCCTATTGCTCACTCTGTTATTCTCCAAGAAAAATACGCGAATTTGGCCCTGATTCTTCAGAAGAGTCGTTATGATGAGCATAAGTGGATGATTTGTGGAGACTTTAAAATTCTATCCATGCTATTAGGGTAGCAATCCGGTTTCACCAAATATCCCTGCTTCCTTTGCTTGTGGGATAGCCGGGCCCGCGACCTACACTGGGGGAAAAAAGACTGGCCAATTCGGGAGTATTTGAGACCCGGTGAGAAAAATGTTCTTCATGAGAGCTTGGTACCTCGTGATAAAATTCTATTACCACCTCTCCACATTAAGTTGGGTCTCATTAAGCAATTCATCAAGTCCCTTCCAAAAGATGGTGAGTGCTTTCGGTACCTTTGCTCAAAGTTCCCCCGACTTTCTGAAGCAAAGCTAAAGGAAGGAGTGTTTGTTGGCCCTGATATAAGGAAACTCATTTCAGATGGAGCATTCGCTGAAACGATGTCTGAGAAGGAAAAAGAAGCCTGGGATTCCTTCAAGGATGTTGTTCTCAAATTCTTGGGGAACAGGCGGGATGAGAACTATAAGGATATTGTTGCCAGGATGCTCAATGCCTTCAAAGAACAAGGCTGTAACATGAGCCTGAAAGTCCATTTCTTGCACTCCCATGTGAACTACTTTCCCGAAAACTTGGGGGCGTACAGTGAAGAACAAGGTGAAAGGTTTCACCAGGACATCAAGGACGCAGAGAGAAGGTACCAAGGAAGATGGAACACCACTATGATGGCTGATTTCTGCTGGTTGCTGCTGCGGGAAACCCCAGATGAAAAATACGCCAAGCAGCGCACCAAGAGAAGCATTCGGGGGAAGAAGAAACGGGCCCACCAGGAGATTGATTGACCCAAGAATGACTTTAAAATCTAAACTGTGTTGACAAATATCGTGTTTTTACTAAACTTTGAAATAAAAATTTGCTAGTTATTCCCACAGTGTCGGATCTCATTTATTAGAATTTTATTTTCACACCATCGGGTGTTTGTCTTCATGTATTGCAATGGTGCGGTTTGCGTTTTCTATTCTTACATACATACCTGTACAACATTTTTTGCACATTTCTTTGCTTTGCTTTGTGTCTAACCTCGCTCTTATATGCTCAATGTTTGTGCACATGTATGTGGCTGTTTTAAGTGCAGACAATTTTGCTACCATCACAGTGTGTTTTGTTGACATTACTCTATTCTTATGTGCTGCCTTGTTACAATTTTCTTTATTCTTATTTGAATAACTACTAAACAATTAGTATAAAGAATTCATCCAAGAAACTTTTATCTCGATCGCACTCAATCTGAAACGTTCACCTCAAACTGCTAACCCAATGTAGCAAAAAATCTGTACGTGATGGAGCAAATTGGTTACCAGATTTGGATTCAGCGCACCAAAAAACGTAAAAATCAATCGAAACATTAGAGGCAGTTTTAAAAAAAAATTTTTTAGTGTACCTGTGTAATTATTCATGATTTTTTACTTTTATTAATGTTTATTTATTTATTTATTTTATGTGCCCTAGTCATATTTATAATGTTCTAAAGCAGGGGTGTCAAACTCAAATACACAGTGGGCCAAAATGTAAAACTTGAACAAAGTCGCGGGCCAGCATTGAACAAATGAACCTTTTAATATGGACCCAAACAAGATTTGCTTTAACATTGAATATGAAGCAACACTTATTACTATACAATTTATAACTTAATAGTTCAGATATGCAAAAACCAATTTCAAATAAAAAAAAACATCAATGACATTCATTTATTAAATAAGATTTAAATAATAATAAATAATAAAATTAATCAACCATTCAAGCCCATGTCTTGGAGTAGCAAGAAAAAGTGCATAAAGAAAACGTTAATTATTGCTCAGTTTGCTGCACACTGATCTAATCTGATGTGCCCAAGCCAGATACCTGGCATCTCTTCTTGGATGATAGTTCATCAATGTCTGGGCTCAGGCTTTGAGCTGAGGAAATCCTCAGTATCGAGCGAAGGTGTTCATCAGTCAGACGTCTCCTGTGAGATGTTTTGGTCATCTTCATCGAGGAGAAAAGTTGCTCACATAGATAAGTGCTGCCGAACATGGAGAGCATCTGAGCAGCTTGGGTGCGGAGCTGAGGCATTGTGTCAGGGATGAACTGTGGAAACTGGGCGGCGCCCACAGCATCATACTTTGACTTCAGCGTGTCATTACACTGGAGTTCAATTAGCTCCATTTGGAGGTTGGTTGGTGCGTTTTCCACATTAACTGCAAAGGGATTACTGAGCAGTTCAAACCTACATTTCTGGACATCAAAGTCGGCAAATCGCCGGCTAAACTCAGCGCCGAGTACACTGAGTTTTTCAGCGAACTGTGCACATGGGAACAAGTTGGTAAAGAACTGCGTTTTCATGGTTTGGCAGCAGGGAAAATGGCCAAGGTTTCCTTGCAGCATCTGATTCTCCCACAGGCACAGTTTAGTTTTAAAAGCCCTCACTGCAGCATACATGTCTGTGATGATGCGCCCCCGCCCCTGAAGCTGCAGGTTCAGCGCATCGAGATGGCTCGAGATGTCACACAGAAAGGCCAGCTCACACAGAAACTTTTTCTCCCGAAGCTCTGCTGTGTCCTTCCCTTTGCTTTCCAGAAACTGACATATTTCCTCATGCAGCTCAAAACATCTATTCAGTACTTTTCCTCGGCTTAACCATCTCACCTCTGTGTGATACGGCACGTCTGCGTATTCCGAACCACACTCCTCCAGAAAAGACTTAAACTGGCGGTGATTCAGACCTTTGGCTCTTATAAAGTTAACTACTTGTGTTACTGTGGTCATAACATGTTCCATCTTTAGGGCTTTGCCACACAATGATTCCTGATGTATGATGCAGTGATAAACAGTTAGTTCACCTGCACAGTTCTCTTCCTGCATCTTCTACCGGACCCTGCCCACCAGTCCACTTGTTTTACCGCACATCGCTGGCGCACCATCTGTCGTTAATCCCACGAGTTTATCCCACGGCAGCTTTATTTGAGTTACGCATTTGGAAACCTCCTCAAAAATTTCCTTTCCTGTGGTTGTGCCATGCATTGATTTGAATCCCAATAGCTCCTCCGTAACACACATATTTGAGTCCACTCCACGGATGAAGACTGACAGCTGAGCAGTATCAGATGCGTCGCTGCTCTCATCCACAGCAAGGGAGAATGCAACAAAATCTTTTCCCTTTTCCAAAAGCTGGTCATACAGATTGGTGGCAAGATCACATGTGCGATCAGCTACTGTGTTTCTGCTCAGGCTCACGTTTGAAAAGGCTTGCTTTTTCTCTGGGCACACGATGTCACAAACTTTCAACATGCACTTTTTCACAAACTCTCCTTCATTAAAGGGCCGGGCTGATTTTGCGATCTCTGCTGCCACAATATAACTAGCCTTTACAGCAGCCTCACTTTGTGATGTGGCTTTTTTGAACATATTCTGTTGTGAAACCAAACTTCTTTTCATCTCCTCCACTTTCTGGCTCCTTTGAGTCATGTCCAGGTCCTTGTACTTGTCATGGTGTTTTGTTTCATAGTGTCGTCGAATGTTATACTCCTTAGTTATAGCCACGTTGACTCCACAAATCAGACAAACAGGTCTGTCTTTTACATATGTAAACAAATATTCTGTCTCCCACCTGTCCAGAAAGTTCCTGTTGTCTGCCTTTCTTTTTGCCATTTTTGGGAAGGGGTTCCACAGTGACAGTTGTAGCTTGAGATCGCTATGACTTCTGTCACACAGGAGAGGGCGTTTCTGGGACCTGTCCTGATTAACGCGCCAAAACAACAGCAAGGCATTATGGGATTTGTAGTATTAGCGATGAATGAATGCGCTGTATAATACCGGCGGGCTAGCTCTAGTAGTCATTTGGTATAGCCTCGCGGGCCAAATATAATTACACTACGGGCCAAATTTGGCCCGCGGGCCAGAGTTTGACACCTATGTTCTAAAGAGTATTTTTTTACTATCTTATTGTTCATTTTGTATGTTTTGAATGATTGGTTTAAAATGTTATCTATTTTTATGTGTAAAGTTTTATAGCTCCTCCCCTTTTTTTAGCTGTATATATAATTTATAATTTTAATTTGGCATTCATTTTAAATTTTTTAATTTTTTAATTATTTATGCTTTTAATATGTTTGTTCTTAATGTCAATTTCTGTTATAATAATCAGATTTTATCTTTATTATTTTATTGTTTATGTGTATTATACTTCATTCTTTTAGCCTACACGCCCCTGAAGAAGGCTTTTCCGAAACACGGCCTGTGTTGGGCCATTGGCTGGAGTGATATTATTTAATAAAATTTGGTGTGTCTTTTCATTTGCATTCCACGTTTTTATTGGGTGGTTCTTTGCACGTGGATCCGTGCTTGGTGTTGGACTCCTGACCTACCAGCTGTACATGGGCATGTACCTACGGGACCTGGTAAAGGAGATTGCTGGGTTCTCAGCTGGCCTTTCCGAGGAACCTTTGCAGAGGTTCAAGGCTTTGTCAACAGGGATTCGAGAGTGCTCGAAGTTTATCTCTTGAGCAGCCTATGATGGCTTCAAGGCTTCGGCCCGGGTAACTGCGGCCGGCATTGGTGCACGCCATCAGGCCTGGCTGCAGTCATCAGACCTGGTGTCATGGGTGCAGGACAAGTTGTTCGATGTCCCTTGCCGAGGTGAAAACCTTTTCGGTAAGCCCATGACTGAAAAGGCTGCGGAAATCGAGACTGAGACTCTCACCGGGACAAGGCTGTCCAGGAAGACTTTTGCCCCTTCTCAAAAAAAGAAGGGCTCGGGAAAGAAGCCCTTTTTCCCAAGGAAGGGTGCTGCCTACCAATCCCCTCAATATCAGGCCTCTCCAGCTCACCAACAGGGCCAGCAGGCCAAAGGGCAGGGGCATGGGCCCTGTAGTCAGAAGACCCCCAAGCCGCCAGCTCCAGCTCCTGCACAGCAGGGAGAGGGGTTTTGACTCCCACAGCTGGCTCCACACAGCACAGGAGGTTGGCTGACCCTGTACGCCTACAGGTGGCCAGCCATCACAGGGGATACTTGGGTACTGAGTATAGTCCAGAAGGGCTACATGCTCCACTTCCACCAGTTACCCCCCTCCTACTTTCCAGGGGAGCCTCCAAGACTCCCTCTGCACAGAAACCTCCTCCTTAAGGAGTTGGCAAGTCTTCTAAAGGAACAGGCGGTGGAACCGGTGCCTCACCACCTGAAAGGGCAAGGCTTCTACTCCAGGTACTTCCTGGTACCAAAAAGGACAGGAGGACTCCGGCCTATCCTAGACTTGCGAAACTTAAACAAGTTTCTGGAGAAGGAAAAGTTCAAGATGCTTACCCTTGGGATACTGTTGCCCTACCTCCATCAGGGAGATTGGCTGTGCTCCTTAGACATAAAAGGATGCTTATACTCACATCTTCATCCATCCAGACCACAGACAATATCTCAGATTTGTGGTGGGATGAAACCATTTCCAGTACAGAGTACTTCCCTTTGGCCTAACTTCCGCCCCCAGGGTCTTCACCAAATACCTGGTGGTGGTGGCGGCCTATCTCAGGAATCAGGGAATTTTTGTCTTCCCGTACCTGGACGACTGGCTTATCAGGTGCCAGTCTCTCCAGAAGGCCGGACAAGCCACTCTTCGCATTATCTCTCTTCTTCAGCATCTTGGCTTTGTCATAAACTACGCAAAGTCCACTTTGCTCCCCTCACAGAACCTAGAGTTTATAGGGGGAAGATTAGATACTCTGCAAGCAAGGACTTACTTGCCCAAGGACAGGGCCCACAGACTGATGGACTTGGCCAGCCAATTCCAAAGCAATTCTCAGGTCTCCGCCAGGCACTTCCTGAGGCTCCTTGGCCATATGGCATCCACGGTACATGTGACCCCGAATGCCCGTCTGCACATGCGGGCTGCTCAGTGGTGCCTCAGAGCTCAGTGGGCGCAGGCCACAGGCGACCTCCGAGACAGAGTAAGGGTGTCCAAACCACTTTTGGACTCCTTGCAGTGGTGGCTACAACTCCCAAACCTTCTCAGGGGGGTACCTTTTCAGGCTCCAGCACACACAAGGGTGCTGACGACCAATGCTTCCTTAAAGGGCTGGGGTGCACATTACCAGGGCACGTGCACTCAAGGCCGCTGGTCTCCTTGGGAGGCCACACAGGAGATCACTCTTTTTTAGCTGCGAGCAATCCGCTTGGCTCTACAGACTTTTTCTCATGCCCTCTCTCACCAGTCTGTCTTAGTTCAGACAGACAATCAGGTAGCAATGTTCTATGTGAGCAAGCAAGGGGGGCACAGGGTCCAGACTCCTATGTCAAGAGGCGCAGGCCCTTTGCTCCTTTTCAGTCAAACACGGCATGTTTCTCAAAGCAGTTTATCTACCTGGTCAGAAGAACTTCTTGGCAGACAAACTAAGCAGGATTCTCCAGCCTCACGAATGGCAGTTGAATCCACTAGTGGTCCAGCAGATTTTTCTACGATGGGTACTTCCATCCATCAATCTCTTTGCAAGTCCACTGAACCGTCAGCTGCCCAGGTTTTGCTCCAGAGAGCCGCATCCCCTGAGAATGGCAGCAGATGCTTTTCTGATCTCTTGGTCTATGGACCTCCTATATGCGTTTCCTCCCACGCCCCTGGTGGCTCGAACTCTGTTCAAGATTCTCTGGGACAAGGCCTTGGTGATTCTGGTAGCCCCCAGATGGCCAAGGCAACCGTGGTTTCCACTTCTGCTGCAGTTGGTGGTGGAAACTCCATTCCCTCTGGGGTTGCAACCCGATATCCTGTCTCAGGATCATGGTTCTCTTCTGCACCCCAATCTCAGATCCCTCAATCTGATGGCCTGGCTGCTGAAAGAATAGTGCTTACTCCCTTACTTCTACCTAGGGAAGTTGAGGAGGTGGTCTTGGCCTCTAGGAGGCAGTCCACCAGAAAGTCCTATGCCCTCAAGTGGCATAGGTTCACAATATGGTGTGCTCATTGCAATGAAGATCCTTTCTCCTGCCTTGTGCCAGTAATACTGCAGTATCTACTTCACCTGTCAGACCTAGGCCTTAAGTCCAACTCTGTTCGGGTCCACCTCAGTGCTCTATCAGCACACCACTCACCGGTGGAGGGACAGTTTCTTTTTTTTTTTTTTTTATTTAAATTTTCAGTCATATACAACAACCAAATTAAATAAAGGACAGATTACCAATATATGCAAGGAAATACAACCTGAAGAATGTAAAAATAAACATCAACTGAACATATATAGCAATGCAGGCCACATCATGGGAGCTAGCTGAAATCTTCATACCAACAATCTTTTTGAAACAAGAAAACAAGCTTATTAGCCACATATCAGGAGGAACAATTATCAATGCTATCTAGCCCTGCTGAGCCCTGACGATCAGTCAGAAAGCGTTCCAGATGGGATACATCCAGGAAAACAAAAGAAGCACCTTTAAAATTAATTAGGCACTTACAGGGAAAACGTAAGAAGAACGTAGCACCCAGCGCTAAGACTTGAGGCTTAAGAGATAGAAATTGCCTGCGCCTCAGCTGGGTGCTACGTGAAACATCCGGAAAGATGTTAACTTTCTGACCACAGAATAAAACTGATTTCACTTTAAAGAAAGCTTTTAAGATACATTGTTTTACCTGAACAGAAGATAAAGCACTCCAGCTGCCCAATACACCCACCCAGGAAGAACCTCCGAACTACCGACCCCTAAGATGTGCCATCATAAATGCGCGTTCTATTCGCAAAAAGTGGCCTGTGGTTCTTGAAACAATTTCCCGCTATGACCTAGAGATACTCATGATCACAGAAACCTGGCTATCAGCTGAAGATAATGTTCTCATCAACCAACTTCTACCACCCAATTTCGCCATACACACAAGACATAGAGAAAACAAAAAAGGAGGAGGGGTGCTCATAGTCTCCAAATCGGACCTTAACTTCCACATAACAGATTCCTCTAGCTCAAGCAATCTAGACATACTCTCCATTACAAACCAGCAAATCTCCCTCAACCTCTTATACAGGACACCGTCCACGTCTCCAGATGACCTCCCAACCATTATTGACCTTACTGCCAGCACCCTCAATCCCAATAAACCAAATTGGATAATGGGTGACTTCAATCTCCCATCGTTATCCCAAAACCACGCAATTGCCTTCCTTGGTGCTATGGAAGACCTGGGACTTAAGCAAATTATCAATAAACCCACTCATATAAAGGGAAACATTCTGGATTTGGTATTTGCTCCTCAGACAGTCATTCAACAAAACCACAACCTACCAATATCAATCGTTGATGTACCCTGGTCAGACCACAAACTGATCATTTTCCAGATCCCCATCATCAATGAGAAGCTGCACAGAAGCCAAAACATGCACAGCACATCACGGACGCCCACAAGAAGATTTAGACCATTTAACAGAGAACACATCTTGGCTGAGACCCAATCACTCCTCAACAAAACCACACCAGACCTCGACGAACTAATCAACTCCTGGAACTCCAATCTGCATGCCATATCACAACCTCCAATTTCCAATAACACAAAGAGGAGAAAAAGAAGCACCGCCCCATGGTTCTCTCCTGAATTGCGAGCCTCTCTGACTCAACTCCGCAGACTGGAACGCCGCTGGCGCAGATCACTTTCCACTGCAGATCAGACCGCCTACCGTACTCACCTCTCCACACACCGTGAAGCAATCACAACCACAATGAAACAATATCACACAGACACCCTAAAGAGATCACTGAATAAACCACGTGACCTCTTCAACCTGGTCAAATCCCCCTCAAAGGAACCTTCTCCCGAACAACACAGTGAGATTCATCCACAGAAATTCGCTGACTACATGCAATCCAAGATAGTGCAAACTAACAAGGTGTCAACAGTCCCGTTCCAAGAACCAACGAATGCAACCCCACTAAATAACTTCTCTACACCATCCACTAAATGCATCGAGGACACCATAGCATCTCTCAATACCTCCACTGCACAAACGGACCCATGCCCAGCTTTTTGGATTAAGGAGCTACGTTGTGCGTTCAGCCCCTTCATTGCAAATCTAATGAACCTCTCATTCACAACAGGGTACTTCCCTGCAGCACTCAAGCAGACTTCCATCAGGCCACTTTTGAAAAACCCCAAGCTAGACCCGCAAAAGGTCGAATCTTATAGGCCTATAGCTAGCATTCCCCTCTTAGCCAAGATAATTGAGAAGGAGGCACAACGGCAAATCCAAGATCATATAGACACCACAGCGCCCCTAGATCACTGCCAACATGGGTTCAGAGAATATCATGGGGTCGAGACCCTTCTCACGAACCTATTCAACGACATTATCACAGGCATTAACAACATCCGACAAGGATTTGTACTCGTCTTCCTAGACATCGCTGCGGCGTTCGACTCAGTAAGCCACGAAATTCTCCTCGGACGACTGAAAGAGAAAGGTATCTGCAACAGTGCATTAGAATGGTGCAACTCTTACCTGGATGGTAGATGGCAATATGTGAAGTCCGGTACAGAAGAGTCAAAACGCTTCCATCAAAAGCAAGGTGTGCCTCAAGGTTCCTCATTGTCTTCCCTACTATTTAACATATACATGCAGCCCATCTGCGACATCATAAGATCTTTCAAAGTCAACTGCTTGATATACGCAGATGACATTCTCTTATATGCCTTTCTCCACAACTCAATTAGACCTGGCACCGTTGGTAGACTGCCTCAATTCGGTCTCAGAGTGGCTCCAATCACAAAACCTTCGCATTCAACATAAAAAAACAGAGGTGCTCTTCATCTCCAAAGACCCCAACTTCACCCCTCCAGCCCACGTCAGTGTCAAGGAAGCTGACCTACAAGCTAAAGAAACAATAAGATACCTTGGAGTTACATTGGACCAACGTCTGGATATGAAACATCACATAAATAACATAGTCAAAGCTGTATACTTCAAAATACGCTCGCTTAGGCATATGCGCTCCATGTTGGACCCTGATGACTTCCGAACCATATACCAAGCACTAATCCTGCCACACTTCGACTTTGCAAATGCCATATTACAAGGTCTCCCTCAATCCACTCTTAGCCCATTACAGATGGCCATGAATGCCGCAGCAAGAGTCCTCTACGGAGCCTCCAGAAGCGACCACGTAACTCCCATTCTTAAACAGCTTCACTGGCTCCCCATCCATGGGAGGATCATCTTTAAAACCCTAGTCCTATCATTCAAGGCAATCAAGGGTATCTCATCCTCCTCACTCACAGATCTGATTCACACAGTACCCCCCAACAGATCCAGAAGAACATCAGCCGTAAACCTACTGACAACCTCGAAGGCGTTGACAAAGTGCAACATGACAACCTCAAACAGAGCCTTCAGTTTCTATGTACCCAAATGCTGGAACGCTCTACCCTCCGACATAAGGGCCATTACTGACCTACTCCAGTTCAGGAAGGCACTCAAATACCACCTCTTCCTTCAATACTACCCTACCAGCAATTGAACCAGAGGAAGTGACCCACTCATGAACACACCATGCCGTTCTTGATATTATTAAGACTCTATTCTGTTCTATGTAATTATCTCTTGTATATAGTTTACCCCGGTTCTCCAAGTTTGTACTCCTGTTCGATGTAAACCAAACAGCTTGTTGTTATGGTCTTTATGTTATAATGTAAACCGCGCTGATGCCGAATAGTGCGGTATATAAGAACTTGTAATAAATAAAATAAATAAAATAAATAAAAGTGACCAGTAAAGTAGATCGTACATTAATATTATCAGAAGAGTCCTCAAGAAAGGCAGTAAGGTTAGCCACACTGGGAACAATCTCATCAAATTCTCCGTCAACAGCATTTGACTTTTTAGTACCAGAAGGAATGTAATATATCTGATTAACCTCAATAGTATCAGATAAGGCAAGAACTTCTTTCACATATTTGTCAAACAAAATTTTTGGTGACAGCAGAGAAGTATAGGGAAAATTTAAAATTCTCAAATTACAAGACCGCATGGAATTCTCAAGTGACTCCAGCTTGGAATGCAAAATCAAAGAATCTTTGATACCCATCACATTTATAGACTGGAGTGGAAGCACTTGAGACTCCAATTTATCAACTGCCTTATCAAGTAAAGAAACTTTCTTATCAAGTTGCTGCATAGCTAATGCAGTATCTTGTGAGAAGGAAGCTAAAGAGCCAAAAGTTGCAGACACTTTGGCATCAATGCATTTTAAAGCCCCCATAAATCTTTCAAGGTAACTTCAGTTTCAGAAGCCAGGGCTGGTAGCTCAATTGAACCTTCCAGTGCTGTCAACTGAACAGGAGAAGGTAATTTAATTGCAGACTTATCCCTGCTAACTAACTGAGGCGAACCCCCTGACATACACATACCGTCGGCAACAGGGCAGGGGGGAGGAAAAGATCTCCCCCCCCCCGGGCTCAGGGACACCCCCTCCGGAGAGGACTGAGCAACAGGCACAGGAACAAAATGTTTATCTAAAGGACCAGCTGGTTTCACCCCATCAGAAGCAGCCGACTGGGACTTACCCTGCAGTTTAGCCTTCCTTTTCCCCATAATAGAAACCCAGCAATTACAATAGAAAAATAAATCAAAATACAAGCCAAATCTCTGAGCAAGACCCAGCAACTACAAAACAGCACAATACCTCCATCGATACAGCGTCGATGTGGCGTCGAAGGGGCGTCAAAGGGGCAGAACCTGCCCCTTTAGACACGCCCCTTCATACACGCCCCACGGACGGACGCGCTCCACGGTCGCGGAGAAACCAGAACAGAACTTTATACCAAGGAAAGTCCCCTCCAGTATCAGGCTGTCCCAGGAGTGCCTGCAGTGAACCCGCAGCAGCAGCAAGGTAGTCCCGGCACACTTACAGCCCTCAACAGGGCACGCACTCCTCCCTCACGCTCCGACAGCCAGCTCCACTCTCAGTTGGTCAGAAGGAGGATTTTAAAGGCACCGGAAGTCCCCTCCAGTATCAGGCTGTCCCAGGAGTGCCTGCAGTGGACCCGCAGCAGCAGCAAGGTAGTCCCGGCACACTTACAGCCCTCAACAGGGCACGCACTCCTCCTCCCTCACGCTCCGACAGCCAGCTCCACTCTCAGTTGGTCAGAAGGAGGATTTTAAAGGCACCGGAGGTCCCCTCCAGTATCAGGCTGTCCCAGGAGTGCCTGCAGTGGACCCGCAGCAGCAGCAAGGTAGTCCAGGCACACTTACAGCCCTCAACAGGGCACGCACTCCTCCCTCACGCTCCGACAGCCAGCTCCACTCTCAGTTGGTCAGAAGGAGGATTTTAAAGGCACCGGAGGTCCCCTCCAGTATCAGGCTGTCCCAGGAGTGCCTGCAGTGGACCCGCAGCAGCAGCAAGGTAGTCCCGGCACACTTACAGCCCTCAACAGGGCACGCACTCCTCCCTCACGCTCCGACAGCCAGCTCCCGGAGGGACAGTTTCTATCGGTTCACCCCTTGGTGTCCTGCTTCCTCAGAGGTCTGCTTCTGCTCAAGCCTCCGGTTCGTCCACCGGCCACTGAGTGGGATTTGAACGTGGTCTTGCAGCAACTTACTTGCCCACCGTTTGAGCCGATCGCGGCTTGCCATTTACGCTTCCTTTCTTGGAAGGCGCTCTTCCTGGTAGCTCTTACCTCGGCCAGACGTGTGAGTGAACTACAAGCTCTGGTTTCTGATAGACCATACACACGGTTCTATAGCAACAGGGTGGTCCTACGGACCCATTCGAAGTTCCTTCCAAAAGTTGTTTCCTCTTTCCACCTCAACCAGGAGGTGGTTCTTCTGACCTTCTTTCCCAGGCCGCATACCAGCCGGGCTGAAACAGTCTTGCATACCCTGGACTGTAAGAGGGCGTTGTCTTTTTACATAGAACGTACGCGGGGGCATCGAAGGGCCACTCAACTCTTCGTTTCCTTTGACCCTAATAAGCTGGGGTTACCTGTCTCCAAGCATATATTGTCTACTTGGGTAGCAGATTGTATCGCATGGGCGTATAAGGCAGCCGACCTCCCCTTGCAGGGTCGAGTCATGGCCCACCGTGTCAAGGCGAAAGCCGCGTCAGTAGCTCATCTCCGCTCTGTTCCGATAGCAGACATCTGCCGGGCCGCTACTTGGTCTTCAAGCCAGACTTTTGCAGCCCACTACTGCCTTGAGAGAGAGTCCCGAAGGCCCAGTGCTTTCGGATAGGCGGTACTCCGTAATCTCTTTGAGGTTTAGGCAGCTCCTACCCTCCAGCCCTTGTGTTGGGCTACTGTACGGGGGCATTCTCAGAGGATATTCTTATCACGGATGCTGGGGCTCTTGAGAGGGAGCCATTTTTCAGCTGTGGGTTCCCAGTAGCCTAGAGCTGGGGAGTCCCATATGTGAGGACTGACTTCCTCCTTGGTCATGGAGAGTTATTCACCTGTAACAGGTGTTCTCCAGGAGCAGCAGGAATCAGTCCTCACGACCCTCCCTCCTCCCCTTGGAGTTGCAGTCATATACTTCATTTTGTTTTTTGCTGTCTTTTAGCTATGTCATCAGACTGAGCAAGATGGCACCCTTGGGCGGGAAGGGGACCGCGCATGCGCGCTGCATTCCCAAAGGCTTTCCTTGAAAGCTGGGGAAATGCTCCGCAAGGGGGCTCCGTCGGTGCCAACGTCACGCATATGTGAGGACTGACTTCCTGCTTGGTCCTGGAGAATGGCCAATTACAATCTTCTATTATCACGTCTCTATTCAATAGGTATTCAAGGTAGGGTTCTTGCAAATCTTAGTATTTAAATCAGTAAGATTTTTTTTTTTTGCTATTTAGATTTGACTGCTGGAGCAATGTGTGTGTTTTTTTAATGTTATCTTGGTTACCATGTACCAATAATAGGTCAGTAATTATAAGGCTGAAGTTGAAGATCTTATTTTAATATCACAAAATGTTTAATTGTATAACAGAAATGGTTTTGTGTATATTTTAAAAAACTGGGGGGGGGGTCACGTGATGCATGGAGGGTAAGAAGGCATGAAAGAGTAGAGCTCCCTACTTGGGCCCCGTAAATCTACTAAAAAATCGGCCTTCATTCCTTTAAAAGACACATTATGGAAGTGGGGAGGTGTAGAGACTGACCTGGACTACAGATTGTGGTTGAGAGAACCTGTGGTGGAAGGACATGCCCAAAATACCGCTGTGTCCAAGTCATGAGAAGTTATATCATCTGGTATCAGATATGGCTGCCGAACCCCCATGGACAACTACCTTGAGTGCAGGTGACCTAGCTGTAGAAATCTTTAAGGTAGTGTCAGCGGCCTTGAAGGATTGCCTCAATAAACTGCAGTCCATGGTAGATGATATCTGTGAAAATTTTGAAATGCAGATTCAGTGTATGGCAGAGATGGAACAAAAGGTGGCTGCCTAAGAGGAAACGATGGAGCAACTTGTGGTACGAGTAGACCACATCTCCAAAGAGCATCAAAAATGGACAGGATTGAAGAACAAGAGACCTGAGTGTGTCAAAACAACCAACAGGAGAAGATGTGACTGACGTGAAACTCTGTGATTTCTTTGAAAAATGGCTCCCATCTAACTGCAGGGAACTGAACACGCATGGTGATATGAGTGGGTGCACCGCATTAGACCTAAAAGAGACAAGGCCAGCAGGCGTGAGCAGCCATGGCATGGTATCTAATTTGGTCAGAGAAGGAATGCATCTTACAAGAGTTCTGTTGATGGAAAATGTTGGAATATAACAACAAAAGAATTCAGCTTTTCAACGACTAATCCAACCGGGTAGCGTGAGTTTGCACCAATCTGTACGGAACTGCAGCAACGTGGCATCTGAGTCGCACTGTTGTTCCCCCTTAAGCTAAAAATCTCTTATGAAGGCAATACATTGGTAGTACAAGTTACTTAACCCTCCATTGCCTCAGAAGAATCCAAGTTATCAATGTCCCTGTTTAATGTACACTACCAAGTTTAAGTTACAATGTAAACCGCTTTGACTAAATGAAAAAAAAAAGTAAATAAATATTACACACTGTGGAGAAGGTCAAGACATTTTTGGATCACTGCGCCCATCCAGAGTGGTAGGGAGCACATTAGTCATTGCCAGGAGACACTGAAGAGGGAATCATCATGTTTCTGGATGGACTGCACGGATCTCAATACTTGATCAACAGTTTAGAGTTTGTTTGCCTAAAATGTCTCACTCTAGTCCTCCATATCAGCAACAAGTGGAGGAGTCACCAGACTGCATTGGACAAAGGAGGCAGATAGCAGGAAAGCAGCATCACGGAATATCTGTGCCTCGAAGGGGTGGGGGGGGGGGTGTCAAATTCCCTGTGTATGAATAGCACTTGCATTGGTTTGTCTTGTTTATATGGAACTGAATATGGATGTTCTTCACTTTAGTAGTGAACTAATGGATTGAATTGCAGAGTGTATTGTTTGTTAACTGTTGGGGTGAGGCAGGGGACGACGAAGAGATGATATGGGAGGTTTGGATATGCTGCGGGTCAAGGACTTCAGGGGCTGGTGGCCACTATTAGACTGGGGAGGCCTAAATGCACTATCTGCTCCAGTGAGGATCAGCATGGGAGTTGGGAGAGGAAAGCTATGAGAGTTTAGTGGCAGTGAGCATGGGGAGTGAGAGTTGTGGAACATGAACGGTGCAAGTGGCTGCTGAAGGGAAGGGGTAGACTAGTTCTTCAGGAGGAATGGAGGGAAGCGGAGGATGAGGTTTGGCTGAGCATGGTAAACGAGGGGATGAGGAGGTTTAATCAGGCTGCAAAAGGCAAATGCTGGGATAGTGCTAATAGATTGCACAACCACCTTGGGTTCCCTTACCCTGTGGGAGTTCAGCTGGGAGGTTCCCAAAGGGTTTGAGAAGAGACGTGGGCTTGACATACCAGTAATGTGATGTAAGTAATGGCTGAGGTTACGTTTACCACCCTAAATATAGGCAGCGATTACTCCCCAGTGAAGTGGGAAAAGGTCTTCATATACTTAAGGAAGCTGGGAACAGATTTATTTATTTTTATTTATTTATTTAGCAGCTTTTTTATACTGCTGTATCTCCCAGTCATAGCAGTGTACAGGGAACAGATAGAACAAGTGACATTACATAGAACGTAGTTAACAATAAATAACACATAACGAGGTGAAGATAATTATTTACAAAGTGTAGAGTAGAGGTAGAATGTTATCATGATCGAGATGTTTAAATACCTCCGTGGCATAAATGTTCAGGGGGAGAGCCTCTTTCAATTGAAAACAAGTTCTGCTATGAGGGGACATGGGATGAGGGTGAAGGGGGATAGATTCAGGAGTGATTTGCGGAAATATTTCTTTATGGAAAGAGTGGTGGATCCGTGGAATAGTCTCCCAGTGGAGGTGGTAGAGATGAGGACAGTAACTGAATTCAAAAAAGCATGGGACAAACACAGAGGATCTCTAAAGGAAAAAAGGGGACTGTTGTAGTTGTTGATAGGAAGGACAGACTAGATAGGCCATGTGGTCTTCTTCTGTCGTCATATTTCTATGTTTCTATGATAGGGTGGCTGGACAGTTGAGAGTCAGGTTCAAAGTGTTCCAGGAAGAGGAGGGTTTTTAGCTTATGATGGAATTCAGTTAGTTCTGTGAGTGCTCGTATTTCAGGGGTGACTGAGTTCCAGATGGTGGGCTCATAGAAGGAGAAGGCTTTGCTGGTGGTGGTAGAGTTGAAGTGGATGAAAGCATTTGGAATTGACAGGAGGTTGTGATTGGTTGACCACCTTGATCTCGTTGGGGGTTTGTTGCAAAAGAAGGTGCAGTATGTCTGCTAAGAGGTGATGAAGGTCTTGAACATGGTTATGGAGACTTTGTATTTAATCCTCATGTGGACAGGGAGTGCTATGTTCTCATGGTCCAGTGCCTGTTATTCTAGCTGCTGAGTTTTGGGCAAGCTGCAAACGGAGTAAAGTTGATTTTGGGAGCCCCTGGTATACTATGTTTGCGTAATCTAGGATGAGGGTGATGAGGGCCTGGCAAATGCTTCTGAAGTCATGGTGATCTAGTAGAGGGCAGAGGTGTCATTGTGTTCTCATTTTGAAGCAGTAAGATGTGACCTTAGTACAAGAAACCCACCTTACTGCACAGGAACACACCAACTTAAAAGAAAGATGGGTTTAGAAGGTAATTTTCTCTGCTTATAACTCCCACCGGGGGGGGGGGGGGGGCCATACTCATTGGGAAGTGGGTTACTTCAAAACCTACAAGGTAACTTAGGATGGGGAGGGATGCTATGCCATGGTTTGGGGGAAGTCTACAAGGGAGGAATGTGTAGTGTGTATGCTCCCAACCTATACAGGCACATCTTTTTCTTAGACTTGCTGGCGAAACTAGCAGATCATACGGAATATTCTCTTATAAATGGAAGGGATTTCAATATAGTTACTAATGCCACAATAGATTGTAACCCACCCCCACCCCCCTCAGTAAATGGGTAGAGACAAGGAGAGAAGGGGAGTCAACTTTCTATGCAAAGAATTACAATTAATCAACGGGTAGAGAACCTTACACCTTGCTGACCAACAGTTCACACATTACTCGGGACCACACACGATGCATACGAGAATAGACTACACGCTTCTCTCTCAGAGGCTATTCGAGAAACTAATGGAGGGAGATATCAAGCCACATATAGTGTCTCACCATGCTGCTGTGCAGATTAGCCTTCTCTTTTTTAAATACACCAGGGGATTGGGTGTGGGGGCTGAATCCTGTGTGGAGCCAAAACATAGATATTTGTCAATTTGTCAGGTACAAAAACATAGATTGTGAGCCCTTCGGGGACAAGGGAAAAATATATATACAGTAACTGAATGTACATCGCTTTGGTAGAAAAGCGGTATATAAGCCTAGATAAATAAAATTAATTAATTCCTGGGAAAGTGCTGGCAAGAGAACACAGAGGATAACAGAGTTGAAGACATGGGCCCCTTTACTTATTGAAAAGCTGCCAAAGCAGTGCTAAAAGGCAGTATTATGGGTTATATAAGGAATTAACAAAACTACAAAACCAAGAGCTGTGACAGCGGTGTTTGCAATATATGGCCTCAGTATTCGAGAAAGATAAAGTTTAGTATAAGAGCAGAGCAATAGGGTCAATGCCTTCCTACAGCGGAGAGCATAGAAGAGCATCCAGATGTGCAAATATAAACTGCATAAGTTGGGAGACAAAACAGGAAAACTGCTAGCAAATTTGATTAAACCCTCCAAAATCAAACGTACCTTAACCCTCCTCAAGAGAGATGATGGCATTTTGGTAGTTGAGGAGGGGGAGATTACGCAAAAATCTTTTAAAATTTTTCAATCCCTTTACCAAGTAGGGCCAGCAGGAGAAGTGGATAAGGAGATTTTCATGGATCTGACCTTCCCAGAGATTGGCAAGGAGTGGGAAGGAACTCGTGAATAGACCACCTTCAGCAGGAGAGATCTTGGCCTGTATTGAGGTGCTAAAACTGGCCAGAACACCAGGACCGGATGGGTTGGGCCCAGAGTTTTTAAAAATTCTGGGGAACGCTGTGGCATAATCACTAAGGGATATGAGAGAGGCAGTGAAGCTTGGGGTCCCATGCAAGCAAGACTTTAATGGTATTGTTACTGAAGCCGGGCAGAGACCTGGAGAAGGTGGACTCCTATAGGCTCATTTCTCTCTTAAATCAGAATATGAAAATATTGGCCGCAGCTCTGGCTATAAACACTTGGGGAAAGCATTCTCCGGAAACAAGCAAATAGTTCACCATGGTTTAATAGCACTCTAAGACAAATGAAAAAAGAACTGAGAAAACTTGAAACGAAATGGAGAAAATCCAAGCTGACTGTACACAAGGAAATATACAATAACTATCTAACAAAATATAAGGAAACAATTGACAGCACAAAGAAAAACTATTACGCAGCAATCTTAACAAAATCATACAATAGACCTAGAGAGTTATTTTCTATAGTCAGAAAATTAACTAATAACGAGCAAACTTCTAGCAACGAAATCACAGACATCTCAGTCCAAACCCTAGCTAATCATTATCAAAACAAATCTAAGAAACCTACCATGCACACAGATAATATCAACATCACTTATCAACCTGTAGATGAATGGTCAGAATTTTACCCCATTTCAAAAGCATCATTAAAAA
Source organism: Ichthyophis bannanicus (assembly GCA_033557465.1). Lineage (NCBI taxonomy): Eukaryota > Metazoa > Chordata > Amphibia > Gymnophiona > Ichthyophiidae > Ichthyophis > Ichthyophis bannanicus. Next base: position 283,143,248 of record CM066035.1, read on the forward strand.
CAATCATCTCCAACCTAAATACCACAACCTCGTACTTAGATCCATGCCCAGTATCATGGATAAAAAACACACTACAAACTCTAATATCCTATATTCTCCCAATAGTAAACCTCTCACTCACCCAAGGATACCTTCCATCCCCGCTCAAACATGCACAAATACGCCCAATTTTAAAGAACTGCAAACTAGATAAAACATTGCCAACATCATATAGGCCCATATCTAGCATACCATTCTTGGCCAAAATAATTGAAAAGGTAGTGCAACTACAGACGCAGGAATTCGTAGACTTATCTTACCCACTCGATGAACAACAATATGGTTTCCGGCCTCGCCATGGAGTAGAAACACTCCTAGCAGTATTAATAGACACACTCCTAAAAGGAATTGACAATCACAAACAGGCGTTCATTCTCCTTTTCATTGACATATCAGCAGCTTTTGATAGCGTGCATCACTCAATATTACTCAACAACCTAAGACAGTTAGGCATAAACTCCACCGTACATAAATGGTTCACCTCATATTTACATAACAGAACACAAAATGTAAGAACAGGTAATCAAACATCCAACACATACAAACAAGAAATAGGTTTACCACAAGGCTCAGCACTGTCAGCCCTACTTTTTAATATCTATATAAAACCGGTCTGCAATATCTTTAAAAAATTTGGAGTACAATACCACCTTTATGCGGACGACATCATGATGTACATACCTTTTACGATTCCTAACCTACCGATTCAACTTCTATCTGACTGCTACAATGAAATTACATACTGGCTAAAAACCCAAAACCTCCATATAAACCATGCGAAAACTGAAGTCTTAATCGTAACAAAAAACCAAACATTCACTCCGCCAACCCACATAACACTACAAAACCAAGAAATTAAAATAAAAAATGAAATAAGATATCTAGGTGTCATTTTAGATACACACCTTACTATGGAAACGCACATCAGAAATACCTTACAGAAAATCTACTTCAAACTTAAAATCCTCAAACAATTACGCCCCCTTGTATTTATACAAGATTTTATCAATATAACACAGGCCACCATAACTCCTCACTTCGATTTCGCCAACTTAATACTTATAGGCATTTCAAAACAAAACATCAAAAGGATCCAACTTGCGCAAAATGCTACAGCTAGAATTATATTTAAGATAAATTCACTCCAACACATCACACCGATAACTAGCATCCCTTCACTGGTTACCAATACAAAGCAGGATAACATACAAAACAATAATAACTACATTCAAAGCCCTAAATGACATAGCCCCGAAGACGCTCTGTAATCTAATAAGCAAAGAACCACCTAAGCCCACTCATAGAAAAGGTCAATCAAATAAACTTAAGATGCCAAAAGAATATATAAGAACTCACAAATTAACAAATAATAGAGCCTTTTCCCACATAGCCCCAACAGTCTGGAACTCTTTACCAGAGGACCTACGATCACTAACAGAGATAACAGAATTCAGAAAAAAATTGAAAACCTATCTATTCACTAAACACTATAATACCATAGAAAACCCTCCACTCAACTTAGATAAAGGCTAAACATGAACCTGCCTAAAATCAAGATTATACTCCCTACTACAATCAATACGTACAAACTCAAATGAATAATCATTCCATTCCTATGCATTGATACCCCACTTGTATATAGTTACAACTGTTTTAGAGACAGTACTTCTGTTTAAATTGTTACTCAATCTGTGTTAGTTGATTTATTGAATTATTCCGCACAGTTTATATATACACTTTGATGTTCAAGTTAAGATGTTCTATGTAAAAAGTTATAATTGTTCTATGTAAAACAAGCTCTGCATTGTTAATTGTTGTTAATTGTACACCGCAACTGATCGCTGGAAGATGCGGTATATAAATAAGTGTTAAATAAAAAAATAAAATAAAAAAGCAGGAAGTCAGTCCTCACATATGGGTGACGTTGGCACCGACAGAGCCCTCGTGCGGAGCAAATCCCCAGCTTTCAGAGAAAGCCTTTGGGAGTTGCCATCCCCATCCCGCTCAAGGGTGCCATCTTGCTCAGTCTGACATAGTCCTTGTGTCCCTGAAAAAAAGTTGATTTTTCTCTTCTTTTCTCGTCCAGTCGACACCGGTACCTCTTCCCACCTTCAGCTCGGTACGCCAGTATCGAGTCCGTCTCTATTTTTGGTTTTTGTCCTTTGTGACTGGCATTCACATCTTTTTTTTTTTCTTTTTCACTGGCAGCCCAGGTCTTCGACCTTGCAGGGGCCCTTTTTCCCCCGATGACTGCCAGCGGGTTTAAAAAATGCGATCGGTGTGTGAAACTTATGTCCATCACTAATACGCACGACTGCTGTCTTCGGTGCCTTGGGCCTGACCATGACATGTCTGTCTGTGGCCCATGTAGGAAACTGTCCTCTAAGGCCCTGAAGAGCCGCCAGCAGCAGCATGATAGAATTTTTTCCGTGTCCTTGCCTCTGAGAGCCCGTACCTCATCCAAGGCCTCCTCGTTTCGGGGGGAGCATTCCGAGCCCGAGCAGCATCAAGGTTCCTAGAAATCCGCGAAGGCAGCGTCTGGATGGCTCCGAGCGACTCGGCTCCTCCCCGGGCCTGTCGCGGAGCCCCAAGCACTGGCTGGGATCTTCGGAGAAGGAGTGCCTGTCAAAGATGCTTTGTCGGCAGACCAATCAGCCGAGGCAAGTAGCAACTGTCCTCGTCGAGGACTCCCCTCTGGGGGAACCAGCGTCGGGTCGGGCCCTGAGCCGACGGCTGCGGAGCCATCCGGACTCGTTTAGAATAGCGGCCTTGGAGCACAGTTTCACTGCCTTCATGGAGCAGCAGCGGGCGCTGATAGCCGGCCTGTCCGGTTCCTCCGCCCCAATCACCGGGCCCTTGACGTCGAAGTCGACCCCGGAGGCCGAGCCGATCCTCGAAACCTTTCGAGCTTGAGTCGATCCTCGGCCAAGGTCTCTCTCGCCCTCCCGTTTGGGACCAAGGTTGTTGCCGCCGAGCCTGCTGGTGTCGGGGCGTTCGGCGCCAGAGCCCCCCTGATTCCTCCTTGGAGGCATCAGCATGGGAAACTGAAGACGAGGAGTCCCCGAATACCTGACGGCATAGAGATGTCCCTTCCGATTCCCTGGATCCGAGCCTCGGAGAATGTCCCCTCCGGAGGACATGAGGTTCTTGGACTTCGTGCGGGATATGTCCAAGGCTTTGGCCTTCCCCACGGAGTCCGAGGAGGATCCTCGAGCCGACGAGCTCGAGATCCTACAGTATGAGGCCCCCCCTTGGGAGGCCCTTACTGTACCCGTGCCTCCGATCCTGGAACGACTGATGCTCCACATGTGGGAAACACCGGCATCAGTGCCAGTGATCAGCAAATGGCTCGACTCGATGTATCGAGTCCGCCAGAGCCCTGGATTTCAACAGTCGCAGCTGCCGCACAACTCCCATGATTGTGGAATCGGCCATGCGCCGGCTGAAGAGGCAGAAGATGCACTCCTCGGTGCCTCCCAGCAGGGAGGCCTGCAACTTGGATGCCCTCGGCAGGAAGTGCTTCCAGAGTTCAATGCTGACTTGTCGGATCCAGGCATACCAGCTGTACATGGGCATGTACCTGAGAGACCTGGCGAAGGAACTCGCCGGGTTCTTGGCTGGTCTCTCCAAGGAACCTTTGTGGCGCTTGAGGGGCCTGTCCAAAGCCGTCCATGAGTGCTCGAAGTTTGTCTCAGGCAGCCTATGATGGGTTCAAGTTGGCGGCCCGGGTAGCTGTGGCTGGCATCGGTGCATGCCACCTAGCACGGCTGCAGTCATTGGACCTCGAACAATGGGTTCAGGACAAGTTGGTCAATATCCCATGCCAGGGGGAGAATCTCTTTGGGAAACCCATGACTGACAAGGCCGCAGAGCTGAGACCGAGTACATGACGAGGACATGGCTCTCCAAGAAGACCTCTGCCCCTTCTCACAAGAAGGGCTTGGGTAAAAAGCCCTTTGGTCTGAGGAAGGGTGCTGCTTACCAAAGCTACCTCCATTTTCAGGCCTCTCCGGCTCCCCAACAGGGGCAGCAGGCCAAGGGACAGGGGCATGGCCCGCTTAAGCAGGAAGCCCCCAAACCCCAGGCACTGGCTCCGGCCCAGCCTGGCAGTGGTTTTTGACTCCTACAGCATGGCCACTCTTCCCACAGGATCACAGGAGGCCGGCTTGCTCTGTATACCCACAGGTGGACAGCCATTACCACCAATGCCTGGGCCTTGAGTTAATCCGGTAGGGCTATCTTCTTCACCTAGCCGAGGTACCTCCTCATTTTCCAGGAGAGCCCATGAGGTCTCCACTTCACCGGGACCACCTTCTTTTTTAAAATTTGTTTATTTATATTTTCCAACAAAATACAAACAAAGAGAAAACCAAATTGCAGTAAATCAAAATACACAATTCTTCTCTCTAACGTGAGAAAGAAAAGTTAAACATAGCTCGCCCCACCCTGTCCCTCCCATCATCATGCGATCATGAGGGGCTATATAAGGAAACACAAAACATCTGCGAACTTACTAGGCCTACAATAGCAATATAAGAGCAACCACGTCACTACAAAGGAAACGTTTTTGCTTAGTAAAAGGAAGGATGCAAGGGAACAACTACACCATGATGTTTGCACATATATATATCATAAGCACAAGTGTTCCGCCTTTCACGTCAACCAAGCTCTGCCGCATGTTTTCCATTTAGAAATAATGAAAAATAGGGCCACTTCCAATATGAAGATAATTAAAATGGACAATCCTGCTGTTACGGCGAGATACCAATTATTGATTGAAAAACGACCCCAGACTAGGAGAGATTGGCCCAAAATTCTAGAACCTCTTTAATATGGTTCCATATTGAAACCTACTAAGACTGAATGTTAGGACAATCACACACCACTCTCAGTGGGATTATTAATGCCCCAACATTCAGTTAAATGATCTTAAAGGCAAACATACGGACAATATAGTTCTGATTAACAATCAAATGTTGCAGAAACATACCAAATTGTAGCATTTAGTGTACATTTTAGAACAACTTCTTAAGCGCCCTTAAAGTGTTAGCTGCCCCCATAGCCCAGAGAAGAAAACCCAAAGGACAAAAAGGCACATTTTAACCCCAGTCCCGTCATATGATTAGTTCTAATAACACCTAAAGCTGGAAAAAACATCTTCCCAAAACCATCTAAACCCAGGGGGGCTATATAACACACAAAACTTAGCAGGTGAGCCCACCAGGACAAGACAGACACGGAGGGAAAAAGACCTAATACTTCTATTCTTCTATGTCACTCAAAATATCACGCTCTGTAAGAGAAAGAAAGATAGAAAATAAAAGAAACATCTCAGCCAGGATAGTACCCCGAAGCTCCTTCATACAATACAAAATGGATGTCCCAGTATATAACAATGTTACATAATGAAATGTTGTTCCTGCGTGGATAAGTCACCTTTACACAACCTCAGACCAGTCAAATGCCCATGATAGCAAGCGGCATAAAACTGTAGCAAATAAGAGTTGCAGAATGACTTTCACCGCATCGCCACCAACTCCTTAGCTTCCAGAAATGCATATAACTCCCCGGAATCATCAAAAGTCTTGGTCTGGTTATGCAGCGTGACTCTCATGCGGGCAGGATATAGCAGTCCAAAACGGGCCTGCAGTTGCTCCAAGCATGGACGCAGCACCAGAAAATGTTTTCTCTGATCCATCATCACCTTTGCGAAGTCCGGGAAGAACAGGAGTTTGTCCCTGATATTCCAAAGTTGAAAGTGCTTTGGCTGCTCCCATTATTTGCAAAACATGCCGAAAACGTAAAACTTTCAAGATGATTGGGTGTGGATGCCTGCCCATGACCACGGGACTGATTAGGCTCTCTATGGGTGCGCTCTATCTCGAATGGCATAGCAAACTGCAACTTTAACACACCTGGAATCATGGCCTGCAAAAAGGACACCAAGTCAGAACCCTCTGCTCCCTCAGGAACTCCTAGTATTCTTATGTTATTCCGCCGAGAGCGATTATTACCATCTTCCACCTCTCTTCGTAATGAACGTATCAACTTGACCTGCTTCTCAACGGCCTCGAACCCTTCTCCATGTGAAGCTACCACATTCTCCACCTTCTCCAAACGAGCCGTATTTGACTCCAAAGAGGATCGCAAAGCATTGATTTCTTCCTGCATTGCACATAGTGATTCTCCATTAGCTTTGACCAAGTCCTTGACCACCCGAATCTCAGCCAGAATCTCCTGCAAGTTCTCAGGACAATCTCGGATGACCGCCATCTTGTGAGGTGAGAGAGGTTCCGTCTTGGTTCTCTTTGCACTAGCATTTTGGGATATTTGATAATCCAGCCGTGTCTGTTTGGAGCCAGACATATCCGGGATCAAATGGTATCCACGTAGGTAGGAACTATTTGATTAAAGATTGCCAAAGTCAGGATTCTTGTCTGTTGCCCTCCGGAGCACAGCTCTTACACGTCCATCTTGACCAGAAACCAGACTCTGTCCCCCCCCCCCCCCCCCGAACCTTCTTATTAAGGAGTTAGCAGATCTTCTCAAGGATCAGACGGTAGAACCGGTGCCCCACCACTTGCAGGGAAGGGGCTTCTACTCCAGGTACTTTCTGGTGCCAAAAATGACAGGAGACCTGTGCAACCTCAACAAATTCCTGGTGAAGGAGAAGTTCAAGATGCTCTCCCTTGGAGTATTGCTGCCTTACCTCCGCCAGGGAGACTGGCTATGCTCCTTAGACCTAAAAGATGCATATACACACATCCTAATACACCCAAGCCACAGCAATATCTGTGCTTTGTGGTGGGGGGCAATCACTACCAGTACAGGGTACTCCCCTTCGGCCTTGCCTTGGCCCCCAGGGTGTTCACAAAGTGCCTAGCTGTGCTTGCCGCTTTTCTCAGGCTTCAAGGCATCTTTGTATTCCCCTACCTCGACGACTGGCTCATCAGAGGCACCTCAGCCATTGAGGTCCACCAGGTCACAACTCACACCATCCAGGTGCTGCAACACCTAGGGTTCGTGATCAACTACCCCAAGTCTAGCCTCACTTCGACTCAGCAGCTAGAATTCATTGAGACCTGTCTCAACACCCTTCAAGTGAAGGCCTGTCTGCCTGCAGACAGGGCAGGCAAGCGTATGGCTCTGGCAGGACAAGTGTCGCAAGTCTGCAGTATCAGCAAGACATTTCCTGCGCCTCCTCAGGCACATGGCTTCCACAGTCCATGTGACCCTGGATGCCCGCCTCCACATGCAGACCGCTCAATGGTGTCTCAGAGACCAGTGGTCTCAGGCCACAGGGCACCTCCGGGACACGGTCAAAGTATCCAGACGTCTGGTACGGTCCCTGTCCTGGTGGCTCCAACCACATCACTTGGAGGCAGGAATGCCTTTCCAGGCCCCTCTGCAGATGAGGATCCTGACCACAGATGCATCCATGTTGGGTCGGGGGGGGGGCCCATTGTCAGGGTTTCCGTACTCAGGGAGTATAGTCCCCGTGCGAGAGGACCCAAGAAATCAATTTCTTGGAACTACGTGCCGTCCGCCTAGCACTAGAAGTTTTCAGGCAGCTCCTGGCCCATGAATCTGTCTTGCTGCAGACAGACAACCAGGTGTCCATGTTCTATGTGAACAAACAGGGTGGTATGGGGTCCCGTCCCCTATGTCAGGAAATCCTGGACCTATGCTCCTTTGCAGCCTGGCATGGCCTTCGTCTCTGAGAAGTCTACCTGCTGGGCCAGGACAACTGGCTAGCAGACAGACTCAGCAGGATTCTCCAACCCCACGACTGGCAGCTGGTCCGCGGGGTAGCCAATTGGCCCTTCCAGACTTGGGGGCGGCCAGTGATGGACCTGTTTGCAAGTCCGGACAATCAGCAGTTGCCCCATTTCTGCTCCAGGTGACCCCACCCGCACAGGGTGGCCGCCGATGTGTTTCTGATATCATGGTCCGGGGACCTTCTGTATGCATTCCCCCCGACACCTCTGGTAGCCAAGATGCTGTTCAAGTTTCTCCAGGACAGAGCCTCGGTCATCCTTATCACCCCAGGATGGCCCAGGCAACCCTGGTTCCCGCTTCTTCTGCAGCTAGCGGTAGAGGCTCCCTTGGCTTCCTCCCCATGCCTCCTATCTCAGGAGGGGGGCTCTCTTCTACACCCCAATCTCAGCTCCCTCAAATTGATGACTTGGCTGCTGAAAGGGTAATTCTCGCTCTGCTGCTCCTTCCAAAGAATATTGAAGAGGTCTTGCTGGCCTTGCGGAGGCCGTCAACTAGTCGGACGTACACCTTGAAGTGGCGCAGGTTTTCATCGTGGTGCAAGGAGCGGGAGATAGATCCTTTCTCTTGCCTGGTAGGAGTAGTTCTGCAATATCTTCTCCACCTCTCAGATTTGAGCCTTGTCCAACTCGGTCAGGGTGCACCTCCCATGCCCTTGCGGCGCACCACTTTTCAGTGGATGAGAAGCCTCTCTCTGCCCACCTCTTGGTCTCTCGGTTTCTGAGAAGCTTACTTCTCTTGAAACCCCTGGTCCGCCCCCCGGCGACAGAGTGGGATCTGAATGTGGTGTTAGGGCAGCTTACTAGGCCGCACTTTGAACCAATGGCTACCTGCCATCTACGCTATCTCTCTTGGAAGGTGGTTTTCCTGGTGGCACTCACATCCGCTCGGCCAGGTGAGTGAGCTCCAGGTCCTAGTGTCGGAAAGACCCTACACCAGGTTCCATAGGAACTGGATGGTCTTTCACACGCACCCCAAGTTCCTTCCGAAAGTGGTCTCCTAGTTCCACCTCAACCAGAAGGTGGTTCTGCCTTTCTTTTTTCCCAGGCCGCATGCCAGTCAGGCAGAGTTGGTCCTGCATACCCTGTACTGTAAGAGGGCTTCTATATCCAGCGTACGCAACCGCATCGGAAGGCTTCTCAACTTTTTGTATATTACGACCCCAGTGAGCTGGGGATAGAGGTATCAAAGCATACACTGTCCACCTGGGTGGCAGACTGCATTGCCTGGTCATACAAGGGAACCGAGCTTCCGATGAAGGGTCGTGTTACGGTCCATAGGGCCAGGGCCATGGCGGCATCAGTGGTCTATTTGCGCTGTGTTCCTTTGGCAGACATATGCCAGGCCGCCACCTGGTCTTCGAGTCAGACTTTCGCAACCCATTATTGCCTGGACAGGGAGTTCTGATGGGACAGTGCCTTCGGCCAGGCTGTACTCCATAACCTTTTTGAGGTCTAGGCAACTCCTGCCCTCTGACCCTTCTGTGTTCAGGTTACCAGAGTGCTATTCCCTTATTTTATTTATTTTATTTTATTTAACAGTTCTTCTATACCGCGCTATTCCAGATCAGCGCGGTTTACATTCAACATCAACTATACAACACAGGCATTCTGAGTTGTAATTTTACAATAAACAGGGAAATCAACTTGGAAACAACTGGGGAAACTATCTACATTGTATTTACACTATTACCTTTTTCAGGCAGGGTCTATCAACATCTTATTTACTTTTGAGGATCAGGTGGATTAACCTTTTTCATACTGGGTTTGATTGTTTAGGTGTGGCGTGTGATTGTCTGAGGGGCAACATGTATGATTACAGAGACTGGATTCAGGGTAGTATGTGGTGAACAGGTGGTGCTTTAATGCTTTCCTGAATTGGGTTAGGTGGGTGATGTTTCGTATATAGGTGGGGAGGGCATTCCACGCTCTAGGTGCATAAATTGTAAAGGCTCTGTTTGTTGTCACTTTTGTGCATTTCGTTGTTGCCTTTGGGACCTCCAGGGTGTTTTGTGTCGTGGGTCTTCTGTTTCTGTTATGTGGTACTTTGTGTATCATCTTGCTGATAGCTGTGGGAGTCAAAGTGTTTAAAGCTTTGAAGGTCAAGGTTAGGACTTTGTGGAGGGTTCTTGCTTGAACAGGTAACCAATGGAGGTTCATCAGTACTGGTGTTATGTGCTCTCTCCGTGAGGCCCCTGTTAGTACTCTCGCAGCCGTGTTCATTGCGAGCTGGAGTGGTGCTAGTGTTGATTGGGGGAGACTGTGTAGGATTACGTTGGCGTAGTCAAAATGTGGTAATATTAATGCTTGATAGATCGATCGGTAGTCGCTGAAATCTAGTAGTGGTCGGAGATGCTTTAAAGTCCTTATTTTCATGTATACTGTTTTTACAGTGTTTTTTATGTGGGTTTTCAGGTCCAGGTGTTGGTCCAGAGTAATGCCCAGGTAGCGGATTGTTGATTTGGTTTTCAGTTCTGTGTTGCCGATTTTTAAGGAGGGTGGAGGGGTGAAGTCCTGGTTCCTTGAGATGAAAAGGACATCTGTTTTGCTGTAGTTGATTCTTAAATTTTGTGTGTTGAACCATTCTGCTACTGCCTCAAAACAGCTTGTTAGAGGGGAGAGGTCTGGTTGGTTGGTCCTGAATGGGATGTATAGGAGGATATCGTCTGCGTAGGCTAGACAGTTGATCTTGAATGAACGTGCTAGGGCACATATGGGCTGCATGTAGATGTTAAACATCAATGCAGCCCTTAGTTTGGATTTCTGTTGTGGCTGCTTGCGGCTCTCGTAGAGGGAGCATTTTTTATCTATGGGTTCTCGGTAACCTATAGCTGGGGCATCCCATATGTGAGGACTGACTTCCTGCTTGTTCCCGGAGAAAGCATAGTTACTCACCTGTAACAGGTGTTCTCCAGGAAGCAGGAATCAGTCCTCACAACCCTCCCTCCTCCCCTTGGAGTTGCAGTCCTATTATTATTATGTTTTGACCATGGGATCATCTGATGCAAAGTGCCTGATGCCAGTCCATTTCAGTTCGCTGACACCCAACAGATCAAGTTGTACACGTTCCATTTCATTCTTGACCACCTCCAACTTCCCTTGGTTCATGCTTCGTACGTTCCATGTTCCAATGTGTAAGACATCTTTACAGCTTCTGACTCTTATTTCATGCGCCGCTACATCAGCAGTCAGATGTCCCAAGTGCTTTGATTCAACCACATCATAAATGCTGGCTTTACTCGGAAAAGTCTTCAGCTCTTACCCAGTAGCTAGTTGAGTGCCTTCCGACCTGGGGATCTCATCTTCCAGCACTATAGCACAATTTGTTGTGTTGTAACTATCCATTGGGTTTTCATGACAAGATACAGAAGTAGATTGCCAGGCCTTTCTTCCGCGCAGTTTAAGTTTGGTGGTGTTGCCATTGTCACAGAAATGTGATCCTCCACCATCAATATTCTGATGCTACCCAGATGGGTGGTTTGTCTTGGTCTGGCACCTCAGCTGAACTGAAATAGACTGGCATCAGGCACTTTGCATCAGATGATCATATGGTCTGCTATGCTGGAAATGAAAGACAAAGAAGAAATGGGGTTGCATTTATAATAAAGAAGAAACTTGCAAGAATTGTAATGAAATATAATGCAGTCAGCAAACGCTTAATCTCTTTGTCTACGAGGAATGCCTATCAACACAACCATAATTCAAGTATATGCCCCAACAATAGCTGCAGAAGAGAATGAAATTGAAGAGTTCTACGAACAAGTACAAGCTGAAATTGACAGAGCATGCAAACAGGATATACTGTTAGTCATGGGTGACTGGAACGCAAAGGTTGGCAACAAAGAAGAAGGCAAAGTAGTTGGAAATTCTCCAGGACCAAGCAGGAAGTCAGTCCTCACATATGGGTGCCGACGGAGCCCTCGCGGAGCAATTTTCCCCAGCTTTCAAAGAAAGCCTTTGGGAATTGCAGCGCGCATGCGCGGTCCTCTTCCCGCCCAAGGGTGCCATCTTGCTCAGTCTTCTTTTTTCCGCGGAGCCCTGCAGACGTTGTCTGTGAATCCCCGCCGAAAAGTTGATTTTTTCTCTTTATTTCTCTTTTTTCTTCGGTTCGACGCTGGTTCTTTTCCCGCCCGGACTCGCGACGCCGGTTGCGAGTCCGTTCCTTATTTTTCGGTTTTTTGTCCTTCGTGACAGATTTCGCGCCTTTTTCCTTTTTCCCTGGCAGCCCGGTCTTTCGACCTCGCAGGGGCCCTTTTTCCCCCGATGGCTGCCAGCGGCTTTAAAAAGTGTGACCTCTGTAAGAAACTCATGTCTCTTACAGACACTCATGACTTCTGCCTCCGCTGCCTCAGACCCGATCATCACTCCATGATCTGTGGTCCGTGTGGCAAAATGTTCTCAAAAGCGTTGAGGAGTCGGCAGCATCAGCGGGAGCGTATCTTCTCTGACTCCGGCCGGGCTCGGACCTCGTCAGAAGCTTCGACGTCTCGGGACTCTGGTCCTGAGCATCGTCGAAGTTCCTCTGAAAGGGGGTCTCCTACCCGGGAACATCATCGGAAGAAGAAACCCGCGAGGGCGGGGTCGGTGGACGCTCCTGGTCCTTCGAGGGCCAGGTCGCATAGCCCCGATTCCCGTCCCGGGTCCTCGGAGGTGGAGAGGCCGTCAAAACATCCTCGACTCGAGGTGGACTTGCCCGCTCACGTGAGTACTGTTGTCCTCGTTGACTCGCCTCCGAAGGGCCCGACGCCGTCGGGGCCCGAGTCGGGGGCTGCTGGGTCTCCTGAGCTCGGACTCAGGTTGACGGCCTTGGAGAGCAGTCTGACTGCCTTCATGGACCAGCAGCGAGTATTGATCGCTGGCCTCGCCGGTGTTTCTGCCCTGACCGCCGGGACGTCAACCTCCAAGTCGACCCCGGAGACCGAGCCGATCCTCGAGTCCATGAGGGCTCGAGTCTATCCTCGGTCGAGGTCTCCTTCGGCCTCCCGTTCGGGACCGAGGTCGTCGACGCCGACTCCCTCGGCGTCGGAGCGGATAGCATCGGTGCCTGCCCGACCGGAGCCGCTCGACTCCTCCGAGGAGTCGGCCTGGGAATCCGAGGACGAAGAGTCACCTGGTTCCTTTCGGACTCGGTGTGTCCCTTCGGACTCCTCCGAGTCCGAACCTCGGAGACGGTCCACCCCGGAGGATACCCGGTTCTCGGACTTCGTGAGGGATATGGCCAAGGCTTTGGCCTTCCCCGCGGATCCCGAGGAGGAACCTCGAGTCGAAGAACTCGATGCCCTCCAATATGACTCTCCCCCGAAGGAGGCCTTTATTGTACCGGTTCCTCCGATGCTGGAACGACTTCTCTTCCGCATGTGGGAGAGCCCGGCGTCGTCGCCGGTGTTAAGCAAGCGGGTCGATTCCATTTATCGAGTCCGCAAGAGCCCCGGCTTCCAAAAGGCACAACTACCGCACCATTCCATGGTGGTGGAATCGGCCATGCATAGACTTAAGAGTCAGAAGATGCACTCCTCGGTGCCCCCTGGTAGGGAGGCCCGAAGCCTGGATGCCCTCGGTAGGAAGTGCTTCCAGGGCTCTATGCTTGCTTGTCGAGTCCAGACCTACCAGCTCTACATGGGCATGTATCTCCGAGACCTGGCTAAAGAAATAGCCGGGTTCTCTGCTGGTCTCTCCGACGAACCTTTGCAGAGGTTCCAAACCTTGTCAACTGGTATTCGAGAGTGCTCCAAGTTTATATCTCGAGCAGCCTATGATGGTTTTGAGGCATCGGCTCGAGTAGCTGCGGCCGGCATCGGTGGACGCCGCCAGGCTTGGCTTCAGACGTCCGACTCGAGCCCTGGGTGCAGGACAAGTTGGTCGATGTCCCCTGCCGAGGTGATAACCTCTTTGGCAAGCCCATGGATGAGAAAGCTGCACAAATCGAGACAGAGACTCTCACCAGGACTCGTCTCTCAAGGAAGACCTCTGCCCCTTCTCAAAAGAAGAAGGGCTCGGGGAAAAAGCCCTTTTACCTGAGGAAAGCGGCTGCCTATAAATACTACCCTCAGTATCAGGCCTCAGCAGCTCCCCCACAGGGAAAGCAGGCCAAGGGACGGGGTAATGGGTCCCGTAGGCAGCAAGCCCCCAAGCCTGCACCACGGCCCCTGCTCAGCAGGGTGGGGGTTTTTGACTTCATCAGCATAGCCTCTCCCCCTCAGCTGGTTTCTCTCAGCACAGGAGGCCGGCTGGTCCACTTTGCCCACAGGTGGTCCAACATTACCACAGATACCTGGGTACTTCACATAGTTCAGAAGGGCTATCTTCTTCACTTTCACCAGGTGCCTCCCTCCTTCATTCCAGGGGAGCCTCCCAGACTCCCTTTGCACAGGGACTTACTCCTTCAGGAGTTAGCAAGTCTCGTTCAGGAACAAGCCGTGGAACCGGTGCCCCACCACCTGAAGGGTCAAGGGTTTTACTCCAGGTACTTCCTGATTCCGAAAAGGACAGGAGGCCTCAGACCCATCCTGGACTTGCGAAACCTCAACAAGTTCCTTGCAAAGGAGAAGTTCAAGATGCTTACCCTTGGAATCCTGCTGCCCTACCTCCAGCAGGGAGACTGGCTATACTCCTTGGATCTAAAGGATGCGTATACTCATATCCTCATTCATCCAGACCACAGACAATATCTCAGATTTGTTGTGGGAGCAAATCATTACCAGTACAGAGTACTGCCCTTTGGCCTATCCTCCGCCCCCAGGGGGTTCACCAAATGCCTAGCAGTGGTGGCGGCCTATCTAAGACTTCAAGGTCTTTTTGTGTTCCCATACCTGGACGACTGGCTAATCAGAGCCCCATCTTCTCCAGAGGCCACTCAGGCCACTCTTCACACTGTGGCTCTGCTCCAGCACTTGGGTTTTGTCATAAACTTCGCAAAGTCCACTTTGTTCCCCTCTCAAAATCTCGAGTTCATAGGCGCCAGGTTGGACACACTTCAGGCGCGGGCCTTCCTCCCTCTGGACAGGGCCCAGCGGCTCATGGATCTCGCCAGCCACTTTCACAGCAATGCGCTGGTCTCCGCCAAGCACTTTCTGCGACTGCTCGGCCATATGGCTTCCACGGTCCATGTGACCCCCAATGCCCAACTGAATATGTGTGCTGCTTGGTGGTGCCTTCGCACTCAATGGCAATCAGGCCATGGGGAGCCTTGCGGACTCAGTACAGGTCTCCGACCAGCTGGTCTCATCTCTGCGATGGTGGCTTCATCTACCAAACCTAGTGCTAGGGGTGGCTTTTCAGCCCACTCCGCATTCTCAGGTCCTGACGACCGATGCTTCCCTCCTGGGTTGGGGAGCACATTGCCAAGGGTCATGTACTCAAGGCCTCTGGAATCCTTGGGAGTCTGCTCAACAGATAAACTTCCTGGAGCTCAGAGCCATCCGCCTAGCGCTCAGAGCCTTCTCTCACCTGGTGTCCCACCAGTCACTGCTGATACAGACGGACAACCAGGTTGCCATGTACTACGTAAACAAACAAGGCGGAACAGGCTCCTTCCTCCTCTGTCAGGAGGTGCAACAGCTATGCTCTTGGGCAGTCCGCCACGGCATCCTCCTCAGGGCTGTCTATCTCCCAGGTCAAGAAAATTGCCTGGCCGACAAGCTCAGCAGGATCCTCCAGCCGCACGAGTGGAGGCTGGATCCGATGGTGGTTCAGCAAATCTTTCTCAAGTGGGGTCTCCCCACCATGGATCTGTTTGCCAGTCCTCTGAACCGGCAGCTGCCCAGATTCTGCTCTCGACAGCCGCATCCTCTGAGTAGCGGCGGATGCTTTTCTGATTCCATGGTCCACCGGCCTCTTGTATGCCTTTCCTCCCATGCCGCTGGTGTCTCGGACGCTCTTCAAGGTTCTCAGAGACAAAGCATCGATGATCCTAGTGGCTCCCCGGTGGCCGAGACAACTTTGGTTCCCGCTTCTAATGCAGCTGGCGGTGGACACTCCTCTTCCTCTGGGGTTTCAGCCCGACCTCCTGTCGCAGGATCAGGGGACTCTCCTACACCCCAACCTCCGGTCCCTTCATCTGATGGCCTGGCTGCTGAAAGGGTAGTCCTTGCTCCTCTGCAGCTACCTCCAGATGTGGAGGAGGTCGTCTTGGCCTCCCGGAGGCCCTCCACCCGGAAGTCCTACGCTCTTAAGTGGCGTCGGTTCTCCGTCTGGTGTACTCAGCAGTCTCAAGATCCCTTCTCCTGTTCAGCATCAGTGGTCTTGCAGTACTTGCTTTCCCTCTCCAATCTTGGACTTAAGTCCAACTCGGTCAAGGTCCACCTCAGTGCTCTTTCTGCGCATCACATGCAGGTGGATGGTAGACCTCTTTCCAGCCACCCTCTGGTGGCTCGTTTTCTCAGAGGCCTCCTTCTCCTTAAGCCACCTTTGCGCCCGCCAGCCCCGGACTGGGATCTCAATGTGGTTTTGCAGCGGATTACCTGTCCGCCTTTTGAGCCTATGGCTACCTGTCCACTTCGTTTTCTTTCGTGGAAAACCTTGTTCTTGGTGGCCCTCACTTCTGCTAGACGCGTTAGTGAGTTGCAGGCCCTCGTATCTGATCCTCCTTACACTAGGTTCTACAAGAACCGGGTAGTCCTACGGACTCACCCTAAGTTTCTTCCCAAAGTGGTATCCCCTTTTCAGGAGGTGGTACTTCCGACCTACTTTCCCAGGCCACACTCCAGCCGAGCTGAAATGGTCCTGCATACCCTGGACTGTAGAAGGGCGTTGACCTTCTACCTTGACCGTACGCGGGAGCACCGAAGGACTGTTCAGCTCTTCGTGTCTTATGACCCCAACAAGTTGGGGCTCCCTGTCTCCAAGCGTACTCTGTCCATCTGGATTGCTGACTGTATCGCTTGGGCTTACGAGGCAGCCGGCCTCGTGTTGGAAGGTAGAGTCACGGCTCATCGTGTTCGGGCGAAGGCTACGTCGGTGGCTTACCTCCGCTCTGTTCCATTGGCAGACATCTGCCAGGCCGCTACTTGGTCTTCAAGCCAGACTTTTACAGCCCATTACTGTCTGGAGAGGGAGTCCCGCAGGGACAGTGCTTTCGGGCAGGCAGTCCTCCGTAACCTCTTTGAGGTATAGGCAACTCCTACCCTCCATCCCGGATGTTGGGCTACCGGTTGGAGACATATTCAGAGAAGATTCCTTCCTTCTGTGCTACTGAGCTAGAGGGAGCTCATTTTGGGCTTAGGGTCTCCGGTAGCCTTAAGCTTGGGAGTCCCATATGTGAGGACTGACTTCCTGCTTGGTCCTGGAGAAAGCGTAGTTACTCACCTGTAACAGGTGTTCTCCAGGAGCAGCAGGAATCAGTCCTCACAACCCTCCCTCCTCCCCTTGGAGTTGCAGTTCTATGCTTTTCGTTTTTGCTAATTTTTTGCTGTCTTTTAGCTATGTCATCTGACTGAGCAAGATGGCACCCTTGGGCGGGAAGAGGACCGCGCATGCGCGCTGCAATTCCCGAAGTCTTTCTTTGGAAGCTGGGGAAAATTGCTCCGCGAGGGCTCCGTCGGCACCGACGTCACCCATATGTGAGGACTGATTCCTGCTGCTCCTGGAGAACACCTGTTACAGGTGAGTAACTACGCTATATGGACTTGGCAACAGGAATGAAGCTGGAGAAAGACTGAAAGAATTCTGCAAGACCAACGATCTATTCATCTCAAACACCTTCAAGCAACACAAGTGGCGACTGTGTACACATGGACTTCACCCAGTGGATTGTATAAAAATCAAATTGACTACATCTGTGGAAGTCAACGATGGAAAAGCTCTGTAACATCAACAAAGACAAAACCTCGAGCTGACTGTGGTACAGATCATCAACTATTAGTATGCAAACTCAAGCTAAAGTTGAAAAAGAGCAAACCACTCCTGAATGCAACAAAATATGACCTTGAGAATATACCACTGGAATTTAAAGACTGCCTGCAAAATTGATTTGCTGCTTTAGATACAAATAGCAGAGCTCCAGTTGAGTTATGGAATGACATCAAGAAGGCTGTGTTGGAAGAAAGCGGGAAGTTTCTACAAAAGATGAAAAAGCAAAAACGGCCAAAATGGATGACGGAAGAAACTTTGAAAATTGCCCAGAAACGCAGAGAAGCTAAAGCCAGAGGAGAAAGAAAGACAATCGCAGAACTCTACAGAGATTTCCAACGTGCAGCAAGACAGGACAAAGAAAAGTACTATAATGACGCATGCAAGGAAATAGAAGCAGAAACTATTAGAGGAAGAACAAGATTGGCTTTCCTAAAGCTACGAGAGTTAAAGAAAAAGTTCCAGCCTCGAATTGGAATGTTACAAGATGCTGAAGGTTCTATGTTGAATGATGCTGAGAAGATCAAGAAAAGGTGGAAGGAATATACAGAGTTTTTATATGTTAAAGATCAAGTGGACCAACAGCCGTTTCAACCTGTACCTTATGATGGGAACCATTGGTGATGAAAGAAGAATTGAAACAGCATTGAAAGCCTTATCAAAGAACAAAGCACCAGGCATTAGTAGCATTTCCATAGAAGTATTACAGCAATCTGATGCAGCTGTTGCCGTACTTACAAGGCTCTGCCAAGAAATATGGATGACAACATCATGGCCAACTGACTGGAAAAGAACTGTGTTTATACCAATACTAAAGAAAGGTGATCCAACTGACTGTGGAAAGTATTACACAATCGCTCTGATCCCACATGCCAGCAAGATTCTACTGAAGATTATTCAAAAGAGACTACAACCATACCTGGAACAAGAACTGCCTGAAGTGCAAGCAGGGCTCAGGAAAGGGCGAGGAACGAGAGACGTCATTGCGGATGTGAGATGGATCCTTGAAAAGACTAAAGAATACCAAAAGGATATCTATTTGTGCTTTATTGACTTTAGCAAGGCTTTTGACTGTGTAAACCATGAGAAACTCTGGGCCAGATTAAGAAGCATGGGTATAACAGAATGCCTGATTGTTCTCTTGCACAATCTGTACGTTGATCAAGAAGCAACAGTTTGAACGGAACAAGGAGAAACAGAATGGTTTAAAATAAGCAAAGGTGTAAGACAAGGCTGCATACTTTCCCCCTGCCTGTTTAATTTATATGCAGAACAAATCATCAGAGATTTATGAAGACAACAGAGGTGTGAAGATTGGTGGAAGACTCATCAACAGCGTTCGCTATGCTGATGATACCACATTACTGGCTGAAAGTGAAGATGTTCTGAAACATTTGCTTCTCACAATCAAAGAACATAGTCTCAAAATGGGCTTGCACCTTAATGTAAAGAAGACAGTTCACGACAACTGGCATAATCAACAGGTTCATCGTTGAAGGAGAAGAAATTGAAATCGTGAACAACTTTAACCTACTTGGATCAACTATCAATAAAGAAGCAACAAGCAGTCAAGAAATCAGATGACGCATTGCTCTTGGCAGAATGGTTATGAAAGACCTAGATAAGATTCTCAAGAGCAGAGATGTCTCTCTCCATACAAAGATTCGACTTGTTCAAGCCATGGTATTTTCAATAACATCATATGGATGTGAAAGCTGGACAGTGAAAATGATAGACAGGAAGAAAATTGATGCCTTTGAATTATGGTGCTGGTGGCGAATACTGTGTATATCATGGACTGCCCAAAGAACAAACCAGTCGGTACTAGAGGAGATCAAACCTAAGCTTTCTTTAGAAGCTCAGATGACAAGACTTCAACTTTCATACTTTGGACACATCATGCGAAGAGAGAGATCATTAGAGAAAGACATCATGCTTGGCAAGATAGAAGTTCAACGCAAAAGAGGAAGGCCAGCAATGAGATGGATCGATACAATAACAGCAGCTACAGGTACCAGTCTGTCAACAATGAGCCACCTGACTGAAGACCGAACACAATTTAGGATAGCTATCCAGAGGGTCGCCATGAGTCGACTCAGACTTGACTGCATTTAACAGCAACAACATTATTATATTTTGTTCTTGCCATCTTTTTAGCTATGTCATTTGACTGAGCAAGATGGCACCCTTGGGCAGGAAGGGGACCACGCATGCGTGATAGCAACTTCCAAAGATCTTCTCTGAAAGATGGGGATTTGCTCCGCATGAGGGCTCCGTCGGCGCCGACGTCACCCATATGTAAGGACTGATTCCTGCTGTCCCCGGAGAACACCTGTTACGGGTGAGTAACTATGTTTTCCCCTCAACCAGAACATCCAACTCTTGTTCTGAAGGATTCTCCTGCCTAATCTTTGAGGGAACATAATATCATTTCACAAAAATGATGGTATCAGCATTAGGCAAGAACAGTACCTTCTCCAAATATTTACGCAGAAGAATCTGGGAGGACAACAGATGAATACATGGAAAATTGAGTATACGCAAATTCTTATTCCTGGCCAAGTTTTGAAGTGTTTCAATTTTCTAATGTAAAAGCAAACTATCCTTAATAGATGATGCCTGTACAGATTGAAGAGTCTTAACCTAAGCATCTATTGCTTCTGCATGAGAGTCCTGAGTCTCAACCTTTACGTCTAATTCTTGAAACTTTGTGACAGTGTCTTTAGTGAATTGGAATAACCTGGGAACAGTATCCACCAATATCTGGTCAGTATACTTTACTATCTGCCAAATATTCACCAGTCACTGAATCCACCTGAGAGGGCATGGGAACCGCCCTCCACAAAACTACTTGTGGGAGCCCAACCTCTATCTTGGCACTTTGCTCCAAAGAAGGGGTCAAACTGGAAACATCCAAAGGCCCTGGAGGAGAAGGTGGTATACACTCCGGGGGAATTAAGACTAGCTCCCTCTCCGGGGGAAGAAAGGGGAACAGTACCTGCATCTTGCAAGGGCGTTTTCGGCAACAAATGTTTATCCATAGGATCAGCTGTTGATGATTGTAATCTAGCCGCCTTCTTACATTTCTATCAAGGCATATTAGGCAAAGACAGAAGCTCCTATGTTGCTCCAAAGGAGCCAACAAGCCCCTTTGGATATGCCCCTTAGGAGACGCCCTGGCCGCACGCCTAGGGAAAAGTATAAGCCTTTATGGGACGTTCTGCTGAGATCGGCATGTGTTGCCCCACTCGGGCCTGATGTCAATCAGAAGAGCCAGCACTCCTCAAGCCCTCCGGCATGTGCAAGGTTGGTAAAACCACTTCCAGGAAGAATCTCTCACCATGGGCCTTTATGGAGCTTCCTGCTGATGTCTGTGTCTTTTGCCTCGATCGGGCCTGATGTCATTCACTGGCAAGTCAAATGCAAGGCATTGATAAGGCAGGCAAAGAGAGAATTTGAGAAGAAGCTTGCTGCGGAAGCAAAAACGCGAAATAAAGACCTTTTCAAGTACATTCGTAGCAAAAAACCCGTGAGAGAGTCAGTTGGTCCATTAGATGATAAAGGGGTTAAAGGAGCACTAAGAGGCGACAAGGCGATAGCGGAGAGACTGAATGAATTCTTTGCTTCGGTCTTTACTGAGGAAGATGTAGGGATGTTACCCACGACTGAAGTGGTATTTAAAGGTGTGGAAGAATTGAAGGAAATATCGATACATCGGGAAGATGTCCTACAACTATTAGATAAACTGAAGAGTAGCAAATCACCTGGGCCGGATGGTATACATCCAAGGGTGTTGAAAGAACTGAAATTTGAGATTGCAGACCTGCTATCAGTAATCTGTGAACTATCATTAAAATCATCTCTAATACCTGAGGATTGGAGGATCGCCAATGTAACACCAATTTTTAAAAAGGGTTCGAGGGGTGATCCGGGAAACTACAGACCGGTGAGCCTGACATCAGTACCGGGAAAAATGGTAGAAACCATCATAAAGAATAAAATTACTCAGCATATAGATAGTCATGACCTAATGGGAGACAGCCAACATGGCTTTAGACAAGGAAGATCTTGTCTTACTAATCTGTTATGTTTTTTTGAAGGAGTGAATAAACAGGTGGACAAAGGTGAGTCGGTTGATATTGTGTATCTGGACTTTCAGAAAGCCTTTGGCAAGGTCCCTCATGAGAGACTTTTGGCAAAACTAAAGAGTCATGGGATAGGAGGCAGTGTACTACTGTGGATCAGGAACTGGTTAAAAGATAGAAAGCAGAGGGTAGGGCTAAATGGCCAATTTTCCCAATGGAGAAAGGTGAATAGTGGTGTACCCCAGGGATCTGTGCTGGGTCCGCTGCTTTTTGACATATTCATAAATGACCTGGAAAGTGGAATAACGAGTGAGGTTATCAAATTTGCTGATGACACAAAACTATTTAAAGTTGTTAAAACCCAGGAGGATTGTGGAAAATTGCAAGAGGATCTTGATAAATTGGAAGACTGGGCATCAAAATGGCAGATGAAATTTAATGTGGAGAAGTGCAAGGTTATGCACCTAGGGAAGAACAACCCAAACTATGGTTACACGATGCAAGGTTCCACATTAGGAACCACCACCCAAGAAAAAGATTTAGGCGTCCTTGTGGATACCATGTTAAAACCCTCGGCCCAGTGTGCAGCGGCGGCCAAGAGAGCAAATAGAATGCTAGGTATGATAAGGAAAGGAATGGAAAATAAAACAAAAGATATTATAATGCCTCTATATCGTTCCATGGTGAGACCGCACTTTGAATATTGTGTGCAATTCTGGTCGCCGTATCTTAAAAAGGATATAGCAATTTTAGAAAAGGTTCAGAGAAGAGCCACCAAAATGGTAAAGGGGATGGAAGGCTACTCCTATGAAGAAAGGCTAAAAAGGTTGGGGCTCTTTAACCTGGAAAAGAGACAGCTGAGGGGAGATATGATAGAAGTCTATAAATTAATGAACGGAGTGGAACGGGTAAACGTAGATCGATTGTTTACCTTATCAGAATATAGAAAGACTAGGGGACATGCAATGAAGCTACAGGGTAAACTATTTAAGACTAATAAAAGAAAATATTTTTTCACTCAACGTGTAATCAAACTCTGGAATTTGTTACCGGAGGATGTAGTAAAGGCTGTTAGTGTAGCTGGGTTTAAAAAAGGTTTGGACAAGTTCCTGGAGGAAAGGTCCATAAACCATTATTAAGAAGGGACCCAGGATATCAATGCTTGAACCAATACAAGCATTGTGGAACCTGTGTCCCTTGGGGAAACTGCTAGGTACGTATGACCTAGATTGGCCACTGTTGGAAACAGAATACTGGGCTTGATGGACCTTGGTCTGACCCAGTATGGCATATCTTATGTTCTTATGTTCAGAAGAGCTGGTACTCTCAAAAGCGTTCAAGGCTGGCAAAAGCATTCCCCAAAGGCCAGGTATATTATTGTTCTGGGAGAAATTAGGGGGTCACAACTGATGCTGTGTAATGTGTACACCTCAAATGCTTATTCGCATATTTTTTTCCCACCATTGTGGCAAAGGGAGTTATATGGAGATTGTCACCCCATTCTCCATGGACAAGCAGGAAGTAAGTCCTCACGCAGAGGTGATGTCCCTAATGGAGCCCCATGCAGGAACACTTCTCTGCTTCTATTGGGAGCTTTTGGGAGGCTTCAACGTGCCTGTGTGCCTTCTTCCTGCCTGCTGTGGCTGCACCATCTTCACTTGTGTTTCGTTTTCCACAGAGGCACACGGATATGTTCCAGTAAAGCTCTCCGTTAGTAATCACCATCTCCCCTTCGTAGGTGCCTAATTGCATTGAGTTTTCTTGTCTGCTGTCATGGTTGTTATTTTTTGATTGCTATTTTTTTCTCCTTTTGTATTTTTTCATACTAATCCAATGGTACCGATGGTGCCTCAGTCGGACTCTCGACCAGCGAGCTGTTTGATTTTGCCATGGCTATTTTTGCAAACATGTCCCAAAAAATTGACCAGTGCACAAACTGTGCCCAGACCATTTCTGTCATGGACAAGCACAATTGGTGACTCCAGTGCCTAGGACCCAATCATCAGCCCTTTTCTTGTAATTTGTGCCTGCAGATGACAAGGAGTTTGACTAAAGTCTTTGAGTTTCACAGAAGGGCTCTGCAGGGGTGCCCGCTTTCCTTGTTACTTTTCATTTTGTCCCTGTAACCATAAGCTGTTGAGTTATGAACTTTGGGAATCCTCCAAGGAGTAAGAGTCGGTAGCCAAGAGTATAAAATCAGTATGTTTGCAGATGACATGCTGATCAGCATACCTACACAACAGATGGGCTCAAGCTGCTGATGGATTATCTAGGAAAATATGGGAGCTTCACGGGTTTACAAACTAATGCTGACATGGCTTCTGGGAGAGAGGCAACAAGGCCTGAAGACTAATATACATTTTCGATGGTCTGAAGGTCCCCTAAAATAACTTGGGATATATTTGCATAAGGATATTGACTTAGTTTACCAAAAAACATGCAAGACAAGATATACCACTTGAGAAACATGCAAAAAATGGGTGGATTTTCCCTTATCTCTATATGGAAGAGTAGTTTTGGTCCGTATGGTACTGATTGCTAATAGTCTATATTGGTTACAAATGCTGGTTATATGGGTTAAGCAGGCGGAAGAAAATGAGCTGAAAAGCATACTGTGCCCTTTTTCTCTGAAAGGGTACCGGGCAAAGATCAGCTATGCTAAACAGATTCTGGCTCAGAAGAAAGAGTGTGTGTGGGGGGGGGGGAGGGGGGATAGGCTTGCCAGACTTGCAGGTGTACAATGTAGCAGCCTTGATATGTTGGGTGCACGAGGCCTTTACTAGAACTGTAAAGTATACCCCAGCGGGGTTGGCAGAATAGATCAAACCCTATAGATAAGTATGCTGCACCATACTAGTGTGGAGCTGAGAGGAGGAGATTTTGGGTACTAATTGAGCCCCTCCGAAAGGCATGGAGATGGTGGGCCTCCAAATGGTGGCACATCTGGGGGGTATCCCCTTTCCTTCAAGTGACAGGCAGTCCAGGTTTTGAACCCGGATAAGGACACATCAAGTTTATAGAATGGGAAAAGCTACAGGAGATGAGGGTAAGGGAATTTCCCCACTTTGGAACACCTTCAAGGAGTACTGGGGTTCAATGTCTGACTATATGCACTATCTGTAGATTCTCCAGGACCAAGCAGGAAATCAGTCCTCACATATGGGTGACGTCGGCGCCGACGGAGCCCCCATGCAGAGCATTTCCCCAGCTTTCAAAGAAAGCTTTGGGAATGCAGGCACGCATGCGCGGTCCCCTTCCCGCCCAAAGGTGCCACCTTGCTCAGTCTTCTTTTTTCCGTGGAGCCCTCCAGACATGTGTCCTTGTCAGCCGTGGAAAAAGTGGATTTTCCTGCGTTGAGTCAAGTTTTTTCTTCGGTTCGACGTCGGTTCCCTTTCCCGCCTGGACTCGGTACACCGGTACCGAGCCCGGATCTCTCTTTTCGGTTTTTGTTCTTAGAGACTGTGTTTTCGCCAATTTTTCTTTTCCCTGGCAGCCCAAGTTTTTGATCTTGCAGGGGTCCTTTTTCCCCTGATGGCTGCCAGTGGCTTTAAGAAGTGTGATTAGTGCAAGAAACTAATGTCTCTCACCGACACACATGACTGCTGCCTCCGGAGCCTAGGGCCTGACCATGATCCTAAGGTCTGTAGTCCCTGTGGCAAAATGTCTTCAAAGGCATTGCGGAGCCGTCAGCAACAGCGTGAGAGGATCTTCTCCGATTCTTCATCTGGACTTCGTCAGAGGCCTCGACGTCTCGGGAGTCTGACCCCGAGCATCGTCGGGGCCACTCTAAGAGGGAGTCCCCCTCGATGAAGCACCGAAGGAAGAAGAAACCCGCGTGGGCAGCCTCGGTGGACGCTCTTGGCTCCTCGAGGGCCAGGTCGCATAACCATGATCGCCGTCCCGGGTCTTCGGAGTCGGAGAGGCCTGCAAAGCATCCTCGTGTAGAGTCGAAGGCCCCGAGTCACGTGAGTACTGTAGTCCTCGTGGACTCTCCTCCGGGGGAGCCGACGTCAGGCCCGACGCCATCGGGGCCCGAGTCGGAGGCTACTGGGTCTCCTGAGCTTGTACTCAGGTTGACGGCCTAGGAGAGCAGATTGTCTGCCTTCATGGAGCAGCAGCGGGTGCTGATCGCCGGTCTCACCGGCGCATGTGCCCCGACCACCGGGACCTCGACGTCCAAGTCGACCCCTGGAGGCCGAGCCGATCCTCGAGACCATGCGAACTCGAGTTGATCCTTGGCCAAGGTCACCCTCGGCCTCCCGTTTGGTACCGAGGTCGTCGACGCTGGTACCCTTGGCGTTGGGGCGGATGGCATTGGTGCCCGCCCACTCAGAGCCGCCCAATTCCTCCTCAGAGATATCGGCATGGGAAACCGAGGAAGAGGAGTCCACGGACACCTTCCGAACCCTGTGCGTCCCTTCGGACTCACCGGGATCCAAGCCTCAGACAAGGTCCCCCCCGGAGGATACGTGGTTCTCGGATTTCGTACGGGATATGGCCAAGGCCTTGGCCTTCCCTGCGGACCCCGAGGAAGAGCCTCGAGCCGAAGAGCTCGAGGCCCTGCAGTATGACTCTCCTCCCAAGGAGGCCTTTACTGTACCGGTTCCTCCGATGCTGGAGCGGTTGCTCTTCCGCATGTGGGAGACGCCGGCCTCGATGCCGGTTTTAAGCAAGCAGGTCGATTCCATCTATCGAGTCCGCAAGAGCCCCGGATTCCAAAAGGCACAGCTGCCGCACCACTCCATGGTTGTGGAATCGTCCATGCAGAAGATGCACTTCTCGGTGCCTCCCGGCAGGGAAGTCCGGAACCTGGATGCCCTCGGTAGAAAGTGCTTCCAGGGCTCTATGCTTGCTTGCCGCGTCCAGACCTACCAGCTGTACATGTACCTTCGAGACCTGGCAAAGGAGATTGCCGGGTTCTCTGTTGGTCTGTCGGAGGAACCTTTGCAGAGGTTCAAGGCTTTGTCTTCTGGTATTTGAGAGTGCTCGAAGTTTATCTCTCGAGCAGCCTATGATGGATTCGAGGCTTCGGCCCGAGTATCAGGGGCCGGCATCGGTGCACGCCGCCAGGCCTGGCTACAATCCTCTGACCTCGAGCCTTGGGTACAGGACAAGTTGGTCGATGTCCCTTGTCGAGGTGAAAACCTCTTTGGCAAGCCCATCGCTGAAAAGGCTGCAGAACTCGAGACCGAGACTCTCACCCAGACAAGACTGTCCAGGAAAACCTCTGCTCCTTCTCAGAAGAAGAAGGGCTCGGGGAAAAAGACCTTTTACCCGTGGAAGACCACTGCTTACAAAACCTACCCTCACTACCAGGTCTCTGTAGCTCCCCAACAGGGCCAGCTGGCCAAGGGGCAATGTCATGGACCCCGTAGGCAGAAGGCCCCCAAGCCTCCTACTCCGGCTCCTGCTCATCAGGGAGGGGTTTTTTGACTGCCAGCATAGCCTCTCCTCCTCTCCAGGGCACAGGAGGTCGGCTGACCCTGTACGCAGACAGGTGGCCACCCATCACAGGGGATACTTGAGTGGTAAACATTATCGAGAGGAGCTATCTGCTCCACTTCATCCAGATACCCCCCTCCTACTTTCCAGGGGAGCCTCCAAGACCCCCTCTGCACAGGAACTTACTCCTCCAGGAGTTGGAAGGTCTTCTACAGGACCAGGTGGTGGAACCGGTGCCTCACCACCTGGAAGGGCAAGGCTTCTACTCAAGGTACTTCCTGGTACCAAAGAGAACAGGAGGCCTCAGACCCATCCTAGACCTGAGAAATCTGAACAAGTTTCTGGAGAGGGAAAAGTTCAAGATGCTTACCCTTGGACTCTTACTGACCTACCTCCAGCAGGGAGATTGGCTATGCTCCTTAGACCTGAAGGATGCTTATACTCACATCCTCATCCATCCAAGTCACAGGCAATACCTCAGATTTGTGGTGGGAGGGAACCACTTCCAGTATAGAGTGCTTCCCTTTGGCCTCACCTCCGCCCCCAGGGTTTTTACAAAATGCCTGGCGGTGGTTGCGGCCTACCTCAAGAACCAAGGAATCTTTGTGTTCCCTTACCTAAATGACTGGCTTATCAGGGGCCAGTCTCCACAAGAGGCCAGGCAGGCCACCTTCCGAACCATATTCCTGCTTCAGCACCTGGGGTTCGTTATAAACTTCCCAAAGTCCACTTTAGTCCTCTCACAGGACGTGGAGTTCATAGGGGCAAGGTTTGATACCATCCATGCAAAGGCCCATTTGCCTGTGGACAGAGCTCACAGGCTGATGAATTTGGCCGGCCAGTTTCAGACGAACTCTCTGGTCTCTGCCAGACACTTCCTCTGGCTCTTAGGTCACATCGCTTCCACAGTGCATGTCACCCCGAATGCCCGTCTGCAGATGAGGCCAGCTCAGTGGTGCCTCAGGGCAAAGTGGATACAGGCCACAGGGAAGTTGTCAGACAGGATAAAGGTGTCCAAACTCTTGGTGGACTCCTTACGCTGGTGGAGGCATCTCCCAAACCTGGTCGGGGGAGTTCCCTTTCGAGCCTCCCCACACACTCAGGTGCTGACGACCGATGCTTCCCTGCAAGGCTTGGGGGGCACATTGCCAGGGGACCTGCTCCCAAGGCCTGTGGTCTTCGTGGGAGGCCGCCCAGCAGATCAACCTGTTGGAATTGAGAGCCATTCGACTAGCCTTACGGACTTTCTCTCCGGTCCTCTCTCACCAGTCTGTCCTAATTCAGACGGACAAGCAGGTGGCTATGTTCTACGTGAACAAGCAGGGAGGCACAGGATCCCGACTCCTGTGCCTGGAAGCACAAGCTCTCTACTCCTGGGCTATCAATCAGGACATGACCCTCAAGGCGGTCTACCTCCCTGGCCAGGAAAACTACCTGGCGGACAGGCTAAGCAGACTCCTGCAGCCTCACGAGTGGCAGTTGGATCCTCGGGTAGTCCAACAGATTTTTCTGAAGTGTGGACTTCCAACCATGGATCTTTTCGCCAGTCCGCTGAACAGGCAACTATCCAAGTTCTGTTCCAGACAACCGCATTCTCTGAGGGCAGCGGCAGATGCATTCCTCAACCCTTGGTCAGAGGGCCTGCTGTATGCGTTTCCTCCCACACCTCTGGTGGCCCGGACTCTATTCAAAATCCAGCAGGACTGAGCCACTGTGATCCTGATAGTCCCCAGGTGGCCCAGGCAGCCGTGGTTCCCTCTTCTTCTGCAGTTGGCAGTGGATGCTCCACTTACTCTGGGGCTCCAACCCGACCTTCTGACTCAAGATCAGGGGTCCCTCTTTCATCCCAACTTGAAATCCCTCAATTTGATGGCCTGGCTGCTGAAAGGGTAGTCCTTGCTCCCTTTCTCCTACCAAAGGAGGTTGAAGAGATGTTGTTGGCCTCCAGAAAGCATTCCACTCGGAAGGCATATGCTCTGAAGTGGCGTAGGTTTTCCATTTGGTGTTCTCAGCAGCAGGAGGATCCCCCCTTCTGCTCGGTCCCGGTGGTGCTGCAGTACCTGCTGCACCTGTCTGACCTGGGACTTCAGTCCAACTCTGTCCTGGTCCATCTCAGTGCCCTCTCTGCTCACCACTCGTCTGTGGATGGACAATCCCTCTCGGGCCACCCTCTGGTGTCTCGCTTCCTCAGAGGCCTGCTTCTGCTCAAGCCTCCTATTTGTCCACCGGCCACTGAGTGGGATCTCAATGTGGTCTTGCAGCAACTGACTCACCCACCTTTTGAGCCGATGGCTACCTGCCACTTACGTTTCCTTTCCTGGAAAGTTTTGTTTCTCTTGGCACTCACCTCGGCTAGGCGTGTGAGTGAGCTTCAGGCCCTGGTCTCGGATAGACCGTATACCAGGTTTTATAAGAATAGGGTAGTCTTGAGGACTCATCCTAAGTTCCTTCCAAAGGTAGTGTCCTCCTTCCACCTCAACCAGGAGGTGGTACTTCCGACGTTTTTTCCCAGGCCACACGCCAGTAGGGCCGAAACTGTCTTGCATACCCTGGATTGTAGAAGGGCGCTGTCCTTTTACCTAGAACGTACACAGGGCCATAGAAGGGCTTCTCAGCTCTTTGTTTCCTTTGACCCTAATAAATTGGGGTTGCCTGTCACTAAGCGTATGTTGTCCATCTGGGTGGCGGACTGTATCGCCTGGGCGTACAGGGCAGCCGGCCTCTCCCTGGAGGGTCGAGTCACGGCCCACCGAGTCAGGGCGAAGGCCGCATCAGTAGCTCACTTCGCTCTGTTCCGTTGGCAGACATCTGCCGGGCCGCTACTTGGTCTTCAAGCCAGACTTTTGCGGACCACTACTGCCTCGAGAGGGAGTCCCGTAGGGACAGTGCTTTCGGGCAAGCGGTACTCCGTAATCTCTTTGAGGTTTAGGCAACTCCTACCCTCTGGCCCTGGTGTTGGACTACCGTTCAGGTGAGGTCTCAGGGAAGATTCTCTCACTGTTGCTAAGGCTCTAGAGGGAGCTCTATTTTTCAGCCTGGGTTCCTGGTAGCCCAGAGCTAGGGAGTCACCCATATGTGAGGACTGACTTCCTGCTTGGTCCTGGAGAAAGAGTAGTTACTCACCTGTAACAGGTGTTCTCCAGGAGCAGCAGGAATCAGTCCTCATGACCCTCCCTCCTCCCCTTGGAGTTGCAGTTGTATATAGTTCATGTTCTTTTTTGTGCTGTCTTTTACCTATGTCATTAGACTGAGCAAGATGGCACCTTTGGGCGGGAAGGGGAACGCGCATGCGTGCCTACATTCCCAAAGGCTTTCTTTGAAAGCTGGGGAAATGCTCCACATGGGGGCTCCGTCGGCGCCGACGCCACCCATATGTGAGGACTGATTCCTGCTGCTCCTGGAGAATACCTGTTACAGGTGAGTAACTACTCTTTCTCCAGGACCAAGCAGGAAGTCAGTCCTCACTTATGGGTGTCATCGACGCCGATGAAGCCCCAGCGGAGCATTTCCCCAGCTTTCCATGAAAGCCTTTGGGAATGCTGGCACGCATGCGCGGTTCCCTTCCCGCCTAAAGGTGCCATCTTACCTCAGTCTCTTTTTTTCCGTGACATCGGACGTGTGTCCTTTTTTTCCCGGAAAAGAGAAGTTTTTTCTTGGCGTTATTTCGCTTTTTTCCTCGGATTCGACGTCGGTTCCCCTCCCGCCGGGTTCGGTACACCGGTATCGAATCCCTTTTTTCTTTTTTCGGTTTTTGTCCTTAGTGGCTAGGCGCTCGCGCCAATTCTTTTTCTTTTTCCTTTTCCCTGGAAGACCGGTTCTTTGACCTCGCGGGGACCCTTTTCTCCCCGATGGCTTCCAGTGGTTTTAAAAAGTGTGATCGGTGTAAGAAGATAATATCTCTCACCGACACTGCCTTCGGTGCCTTGGCCCGGACCATGATTCAAAAACGTGCGGGCCATGTGGAAAAATGTCTTCCAAGGCCCTTCGAAGTCGTCAGCAACAAAGTGAAAGGCTTTTCTCGGACTCGGCCTCTGCCCGGGCCCGGACTTCGTCTGAGGCCTCGACATCTCGGGATTCCGATCCCGAGAGGCGTCGGAGCTCCTCGGACAGGAGGTCCCCCGACCGGGAACATAAGAGAAAGAAGCGGTTCGCGAGGGCGTCGTCGTCGGAGGTCCCTGAGCCCTCGAGGGTCAGGTCTAAGACCCCCGATCATCGTCTCGGGCCCGTGGACCAGGAGAAGCCAACTAAAGTTCCTCTCATGGAGCCGGAGTCTTCTGGACACGTAAGTCCTGTTGTCCTCGTGGACTCGCCTCCCCGTGTACCGACGTCGGGCCCGGCGCCACCAGGGCCCGAATCGGGGGCTGCTGCGTCACCCGAGCTGAGTCTCAGGTTGACAGCCTTGGAGAGCAGAATGTCTGCCTTCATGGATCAGCAGCGGGCACTGATGGCCAGCCTGTCTGGCGCATCTGCCCCGACCACTGGGACATCGACTTCGAAGTCGACCCCGGAGACCGAGCCGATACTTGAGTCCCTTGCGGCTCGAGGTCATCCTCAGTCAAGGTCTCCCTCGACCTCCCGTTCGGGACCGAGTGTCTTGACGCTGGTGCCACCGACGTCGGAGCGGGTGCCTAGAGGCCCCGCGGGGTCGGACCTCGACTCAACATCGGATGAGTCTGCTTGGGAGACCGAAGACGAGGAGTCTCCTGACACCTTCAAGACTCGGTGTGTCCCTTCGGACTCACCTGAGTCTGAGCCCCGGAGTAGATCCCCTCCGGAGGATACTAGGTTCTCGGAGTTTGTCCGTGATATGGCCGCTGCCCTGGCTATCTCGGCTGACCCCGAGGAGGAGCCTCGAGCCGAAGAGCTCGATGCTCTGCAGTATGACTCTCCTCCGAAGGAGGCCTTTACTGTCCCGGTTCCTCCGATGCTGGAACGGCTCCTCTTCCGGATGTGGGAGGCACCGGCCTCGGCGCCGGTTTTGAGCAAGCGAGTCGATTCCATCTATCGGCTCCGAAAGAGTCCTGGCTTCCAGAAAGCACAGCTACCACACCATTCCATGGTTGTGGAATCGGCCATGCATCGTCTGAAGAGTCAGAAGATGCACTCCGCGGTGCCTCCTGGAAGGGAAGCCCGAAGCCTTGATGGCGTCGGTAGAAAGTGCTTTCAGGGCTCGATGCTTGCTTGCCATGTCCAGACTTACCAGCTGTACATGGGCATGTATTTACGAGACCTGGCCAAGGAGTTGGCCGGATTCTCTGCTGGTCTCTCCGGGGAAAGCCTTGCAGAGTTTTAAGTCCTTTTCTTCGAGGATCCGGGAATGCTCTAAGTTCATGTCCCGCGCCGCCTACGATGGCTTCGAGGCTTCAGCCCGAGTAGCGGCAGCTGGCATCGTGGCCCGACGCCAGGCATGGCTGCAGTCATCGGACCTCAAGCCATGGGTTCAGGACAAGTTGGTCGATGTCCCTTGCCGAGGTGAAAACCTTTTTGGCAAGCCTGTGGCTGAGAAGGCCGCTCAACTCGAGACAGAGCACCTCACGAGGACAAGGCTGTCGAGGAAGACCTCTGCCCCTTCTCATAAGAAGAAGGGCTCGGGTAAAAAGTCCTTTTACCCGAGGAAGGGCACTGCCTACAAACAGTACCCACAATATCCGGCTGCCCAAGCTGCCCCCCAGGGTCAGCAAGCCAAGGGCCAGGGTAATGGGCCCCTTAGGCAGAGGACCCCCAAGCCTGCAGCCCCTGCTCCCACTCAGCAGGGTGGGGGTTTTTGACTCCTTGAGTATGGCCATTCCTCCCTTGCAGACCCAGCCCTGCACAGGAGGCCGCCTAGCCTTGTTCGCCCACAAGTGGCCCTTGATAACCCAAGACAGTTGGGTGCTGGACATAGTCCATCGAGGCTATGCCCTGCACTTTCACCAACTGCCTCCGCCACACTTCCCAGGGAAACCTTTCCGGCCTCCCCTGCATACAGCCCTTCTCCTCCAGGAGCTAAAAGGTCTGTTGCTGGACAAGGCGGTGGAGCCTGTGCCTCCCCACTTCCAAGGTCACGGGTTTTACTCCAGGTATTTCCTGGTGCGAAAAAGAACCGGTGGTCTTCGACCCATTTTGGATCTCAGAAACCTGAGCAAGTTTCTAGTGAAAGAGAAGTTCAAGATGCTTACTCTTGGAACACTTCTGCCCTACCTCCAGCAGGGAGATTGGCTTTGCTCTTTAGATCTAAAGGATGCTTACACTCACATCCTTATTCATCCAGACCACAGAAAGTACCTCAGGTTCATTGTGGGAGGAAACCATTATCAGTACAGAGTACTGCTTTTGGACTGACCTCCACTCCCAGTGTGTTTGCCAAGTGCCTGGCAGTGGTGGCAGCCTACATGAGAAATCAGGGCATCTTTGTGTTTCCTTACCTGGATGACTGGCTCATCAGTTGGAGTTCATAGGGGCAAAGTTGGATTCTCAGCTGGCAAGAGCATTCTTACCAGTGGACCGAGCACAAAGGCTCATAGACCTCGCCAGCAAGTTTCTGCACAGGTCCCTGTTCTCCGCCAGACTCTGTCTCAGGCTTCTGGGCCATATGGCGTCGACGGTACAGGTGACCCCCAATGCCAGGCTCAATATGAGGCCTGCCCAGTGGTGCCTTCGGACTCAGTGGTCACAAGCCTCAGGCAGTCTCAGAGAGAGGATCAGAGTGTCCCACCGTTTCCTGGCCTCCCTCAACTGGTGGTTACACCCCCCCCCAATCTGCTGGTGGGGGTTCCCTTTCAGATCCCACCTCATACAGTGGTACTGACCACCGATGCCTCTCTGCAGGGTTGGGGAGCACACTGCCTAGACAAGTGCACCCAGGGCCTGTGGTCTCCTTGGGAGGCATCCCAGCAGATTAATCTGCTGGAACTCAGAGCTGTTCGCTTGGCCCTCAAAGCCTTTACTGCTTCCCTGGCACAACAGTCTGTCTTGATCCAGACAGACAATCAGGTAGCCATGTTCTATGTAAACAAACAGGGCGGGACTGGTTCCCAGCCCCTTTGCCAGGAGGCCCAGGACCTCTGTTCCTTTGCCCTAAAACACAACATGCTCCTCAAAGCAGTCTATCTTCCAGGCCAGGAGAATTCCCTGGCCGACAGATTGAGCAGGATCCTGCAACCACACGAGTGGCAGCTACATCCTTTGGTGGTTCAAAAGATTTTCTTGAAATGGGGGCTTCCCTCCATAGACCTGTTTGCCAGTCCACTGAACAACCAGCTGCCAAGGTTCTGCTCCAGGCAACTGCATCCTCTGAAAGTAGCAGCAGATGCTTTTCTGATTCCCTGGACTCAGGGCCTACTCTATGTGTTTCCTCCCATCCCTCTGGTGGCCCGAACACTGTTCAAGATTCTCTGAGACAGGGCTTCAGTCCTCTTGGTAGCTCCCAGGTGGCCAAGGCAGCCTTGGTTCCCCCTCCTGCTTCAACTGGCAGTGGATCTGCCTCTGCCCCTGGGATTGCAGCCCGACCTTCTCTCTCAGGATCAGGGCTCCTTGCTGCATCCCAATCTCAAAGCTCTCAATCTGATGGCATGGCGGTTGCAAGGGTAGTGTTGGCTCCCTGGGGCCTGCCTCCTGATGTTGAGGAAGTTCTCCTAGCCTCCAGGAAACAATCCACTAGGAAGACCTATGCTCTCAAGTGGAAAAGGTTCTCTGTGTGGTGTCAGCTATGTGCTGAGGATCCTTTCTCTTGTACTGTGTCAGTAGTGCTTCAGTACCTGCTGCACTTGTCCAATCAGGGTCTCAAGTCCAACTCTGTTCGGGTCCACCTCTCTGCTTTGGCAGCTCACCACTCCCTAATTGAGGGCAATTCCTTGTCTGTGCACCCTTTGGTGTCTAGGTTTCTCAGAGGCTTGCTTCTGCTCAAGCCTCCCATATGTCCTCCTGCTTCTGAGTGGGAGCTTAATGTGGTCTTGCAGCAACTGACTCGCCCACCTTTTGAGCCTATGGCTACTTGCCCTCTACGCTTCCTTTCCTGGAAGACTCTCTTTCTGATAGCCCTTACTTCGGCTAGGAGAGTGAGTGAGCTTCAGGCCTTGGTCTGTGATAGACCTTACACCAGGTTCTATAAAAACAGGGTTGTCCTCAGGACTCACCCTAAGTTCCTTCCTAAGGTTGTCTCCTCTTTCCACCTCAACCAGGGGGTGATTCTTCCTACTTTCTTCCCTAGGCCTCATGCAAGTCAGGCTGAAACAGTTCTCCATACCTTGGACTGTAGGAGGGCCTTATCTTTCTACCTTGAACGTACGCAGGGTCACAGGAAGGCTTCTCAGCTCTTCCTTTCTTTTGACCCCAAATAACTTGGGGAGGCCTGTGTCCAAGCATACCTTGTCCATCTGGGTGGCTGACTGTATCACCTGGGCTTACAAGGCAGCTGACCTTCCTTTGCAGGGTAGGGTCACGGCCCACCGTGTGAGGGCAATGGCTGCATCAGTGGCTCACCTCCGCTCTGTTCCATTGCAAGACAT
This sequence comes from Ichthyophis bannanicus, assembly GCA_033557465.1. Classification (NCBI taxonomy): domain Eukaryota; kingdom Metazoa; phylum Chordata; class Amphibia; order Gymnophiona; family Ichthyophiidae; genus Ichthyophis; species Ichthyophis bannanicus. Next base: position 283,178,921 of record CM066035.1, read on the forward strand.
CTGCAGGGCTGCTACTTGGTCTTCAAGCCAGACTTTTGCAGCCCACTACTGTCTGGAGAGGGAGTCCCATAGGGACAGTGCTTTTGGCCAAGCAGTACTCCGGACTCTCTTTGAGGTCTAGGCAACTCCTGCCTTCTGGTTGGGCTACCTGTGGAGGGTGTGTTCTTGCAAAGCCTTTACTGTGTTGCTGAGACTAGAGGGAGTTCTCTTGTTCAGCCTGATATCCCGGTAGCCCAGAGCTGGGGAGTCACCCATAAGTGAGGACTGACTTCCTGCTTGGTCCTGGAGAAAGAGTAGTTCCTCACCTGTAACAGGTGTTCTCCAGGAGCAGCAGGAATCAGTCCTCACTACCCTCCCTCCTCCCCTTGGAGTTGCAGTTGTACATAGTTTACTTTTTACATTTTTGTGTGCTGTTCTTAGCTATGTCATTTGACTGAGGTAAGATGGCACCTTTAGGCGGGAAGGGAACCGCGCATGCGTGCCAGCATTCCCAAAGGCTTTCATGGAAAGCTGGGGAAATGCTCCGCTGGGGCTTCATCGGCATCGATGACACCCATAAGTGAGGACTGATTCCTGCTGCTCCTGGAGAACACCTGTTACAGGTGAGTAACTACTCTTTCAGCAATCTCCAGCAACAAACAGGAATGTAGTCTTCACATCTGGGTGAGGTCGGTACCGACGGAGTCCGTGCAGGTGCGCTCCCCAGTGTCCAATAGGAACGATTTTGGGAACATCACACTGCACCTGCATTGCTGCCTTCCTGCCTTTGTGACTCTCCCTCCTCAGTTCTTCATTATTCACGGAGCCAGCAGGAAGCAAATCCTGTCACCGCAGATAACTTCTTCCTTCTTATTTTTTGTGGTCGCATCTGCCGGAACCGAACTATCATCTTTACTTCTTCTTTCTGTTAAAAAAAACAAAAAAAAACCCAAACCTTATTCCTATTCGTCTCTCCGGGCCAGTCCAGGGTACTGTTGGGTGTTGCCAATCCCCTTTAGCAGCTGAGGATTGAACTAACAGTTTTTGCTGACAGGCTATAGCCACTCCCCCTTGTGACAGTTCTCCAGTCTTCAATCCTCAGCAGCTGAACAGGATGTGGGAAGCTGACAGGGTCCGTGGACAGTGCAGCAGAACTTTTTTTTTTTTTATAACTTTATTTATCAAATTATAGTACATGCCAAGAACAACCAACCACAAACCTTCGACAAGGTGGACTCTGATCCCCGTCGAAAGGTTTACAAGTTATACAAATAGGGCATAGTACAAACCCAAAAACCTTCAAGTTGATTACATTTTTATGTTAACTGAGGAGGACTGGCTCTAGCAGGGCTGTAGCCTCTCTCGTTTGTGTTATATTTCGCTTCCTTTGTGGTAAATTCAATTAAGCTAATTGAAAAAAAAAAAAAAGGAAGGTGGAAGCAGGGCTGTGGCTGCCGATTTCGGCAGCGTTCACAGAGGCAGAGCCTGTCTCCAAGTGTGAACCGGGTCCCTTTTTTGCAGGGGGACTGTTCCTGGGAGCCCCAGGTTCCACCCACATATTGTCTGCAGGAGCTATTCTTCGTTTCCCGCTAGCAGTGGGATCCGGAGGATCGGAGCGTTCAGGGCTGCACTCAGGTCAATTTTTGTGCTTTGTTATTGCAGCCGCGGTTTCTGCGGCATGTGTGTGTGTGCAGGTACTTTTTTGAGTAGTTTATTTGTCTGACTTTTCGGCCGGCGGTTTCAGTCGTCGGGTGTCGTTTTCAACGCGTTTGTGTTTAACGGAGGTATGGAAGGCAGAATTGAGTCTCAGAAGCCTCACAGCATGGTAGAACAGGAGAGCATGGAGCGCGCCGTTTCGCCCGCGAGACAGCATAAGTAGGGGAAGAGGAAAGTGAAGTCTGTAAAAGAGAGTTCCTCTGATTTAAAGGACCATCGCAAGTTTCCAGAAGCTCAGGAGTCTATGGCTGCTTTATTTTCCCCAGATTTTATTTTAGCTCTGCATAGAGCTTATACACTGAAGGTTTCCCAGGTCAGCAAGGATTCCTTGACTCCCAACCTTAGGGAAGGGGTTAAGCTGGAGGAAACTAAGTTGGACCCTGGAGAGGGTTCCTCTCATGCAGGGGCAGGCACAGCTGCTGTCATGGAGGGCTTAGAGCAGCAGTTGCCAGAGCCTCAAAGGAGGGATGAGACGGAGTCTTTTTCTGAGGCAGGTTTTGTACCTTGGTCGGGGGAGCTGGATGATGCAGACCTTACCCCAGGCGAGGATCCAAATCTTTTTCGGGTTTTCTGAAAAGAGGAATTAGGGGCGCTGATTGGGCAATCCTTGGCGGCCTTAAATATTCTCCTACCTGCGGTACAACAGGAACCGCTGGAGGATCCTTTATTGCAAGGTTTTAAGACAGAACAACGTTGTTTCCCAGTCCACCGCGTGATAAAGCAGATGATAGAGTCTGAGTGGGAGTGCCTGGAGACTACTCTATGGGGAGGTCGCGCTCTGGGTCGTCTTTATCCAGTGCCACAAGGGGAGAAGGAGTTGCTGAAGATGCCTAAGGTAGATGCCCTAGTTTCGGCGGTGACGAAGAAGACTACGATTCCGGTAGAGGGCGAAGCAGTGCTTAAGGATCTGCAAGATTGCAAGCTGGAGGGGCTGCTTAAGCAAGCTTTTGATTTGTGTGCACTGGCTCTACAGGCTTCTATTTGTGGAGCGTACGTTTCTAGGACTTCGATCCGTTGGCTCCAGGGAGGGTCGCCGTCGGATGCTACGGGGGAGCCCTCCTCAGAGGGAGCGAAGTTGGAATCGGCGGCAGCCTATCTAGCGGATGCCTTTTATGACTTGGTTCGTATCTCGGCTAAGTCCATGGCATCCTTAGTTGGGGCTCGACGGTTCCTTTGGCTAAGGAATTGGTCAGCCGACGCATCTTCGAAAGCAAGGCTCAGTAAACTCCCTTATAAGGGCAAGCTGCTGTTTGGGGAGGCCTTGGAGAAGACTGTAAAGGATCTGGGGGATTCCAAAGGGGGTCGGTTACTGGAGGATCAGCCTAAGACTCTCATACAATCATCTACGCAGCAAGGGCAAGGAAAGGATTTTCGTAGATTTCGAGGAGCTCGTTTTTCTCCGTATCCCAGAGGTCGATTTGTTCCTAGGGGTCAGAGGTTTTGGTAGAGGATATTTCCATGCCCAGCAAACCGCTACAAAAAAGCCGCAATGAAGGTCAGCTGGTCCAGGTAGAGATACTGGTAGGGAGTCACTTACAGGGGTTTTTCTCTGTCTGGACCGCGATAACTACAGACCAATGGGTGCTGGAGATCATTCAAGACGGGTATGTGCTGGAGTTCGCTCGGCCACTTCAAGAGGCTTTCTTGGTGTCACCTTGTGGTCTCAGAACCAAGAGGCAAGCGGTAGAGGACACGCTGCTACGCTTAGTGCAACTGCAGGTGGTTGTTCCGGTTCCTCCAGACCAGTTAGGGTCAGGTCGATACTCGATTTATTTTGTGGTTCCCAAGAAGGACATGTCCTTTCGTCCGATTCTTGACCTAAAGCACATGAACCGGACTTTGAGAGTTCCACATTTTCGGATGGAAACTCTGAGATCAGTGATTCGTTCTGTATGGCCAGGAGAGCTGCTCTCTTCAATAGATCTCACGGAAGCTTATCTGCATATCCCGATCAGACCAGATCATCAGCGGTTTTTAAGATTTGTGGTTCCCACAGAACATTTTCAGTTCCGAGCGTTACCGTTTGGCTTGGCAACGGCTCCGTGGATGTTTACAAAGGTAATGGTGGTCGTCGTCGCAGCCTTGAGGATGGGGGGTATTCAAGTTCATCCTTAACTAGACGATTGGTTGATCAGAGCAAGTTCTCTGCAGGAGTCAGTCAAGGCTACTTCTCGAGTGGTGCAACTCCTGGAGCAGCTCGGTTGGGTAATCAGCTGGACAAAGAGTCAGCTACAGCCTCAATCCCGGCTTGTGTATCTCGGAGTAGAGTTTGATACGGAGCGCGGATTGGTCTTCTTGCCGGAAAGCAGAGTGCTAAAGATATTGTCTCAAGTGAAAGCGTTTCTGCGGCTCCCTCGGCGTGGAGGTATTTGCAGCTCTTGGGGTCCATGGCGGCGGCTTTGGATCTGGTGCCCTGGGCAAGGGCACACATGCGGCCATTGCAGCAGGCGTTGCTGTCCAGATGGTCTCCACAACTTCATCCCTTATCGCGAAACCTGTTCTGCCCAGACGTGGTGCGTGCCAGTCTAAGTTGGTGGCTAGATCCGGGTCATCTTCAAGCAGGAGTTCCGTTACAGCTTCCAGATTGGATGTTGGTGACGACGGACGCCAGTTTATCAGGCTGGGGAGCTCATTGTCAAGCTCAGGTGGCTCAGGGGATCTGGACCCAGGAAGAGGCTGTGTTTTCGATCAATCTATTGGAGCTCAGAGCGGTTCGATTTGCTCTTCTCACCTTCGCTCCGTTCCTCGAAGGGAGAGCGGTTCGGGTCTTCTCCGATAATGCGGTGACAGTATCGTACATCAATCACCAGGGGGGCACAGGCAGTGCTCTGTTGCTAGCGGAGAGTCAATCTTTAATGTCCTGGGCGGAAGCCCATCTAGCGGCCTTGTCAGCGGCGCATGTAGCCGGAAAGCACAATGTACAGGCCGACTATCTAAGTCTCAATGTTCTCGATCCCGGAGAGTGGGAGTTGAACGCAGCAATTTTTCACGACATTACGATACGCTGGGGGAGGCCAGCGATGGATCTCATGGCAACACGAAACAATGCAAAAGCGTCTCGGTTTTTCAGCAGACGCAGGGAACACGTGTCCGAGGGCCTGGATGGTCTGGTTCAACCTTGGCCGTTGGGCAAGCTTCTGTACGTTTTTCCTCCATGGCCGATGATCGGTCGAGTCGTTCAGCGCATCGCGGGCCACAGAGTAACGATGATTCTCATTGCGCCGGATTGGCCCAGAAGGCCGTGGTATGCGGATCTAAAGCGGCTGTTAGTAGATTCCCCTTGGAGGTTACCGACTCGGTGCAATCTGCTGAGTCAGGGTCCCGTTCTCATGCCACAGGTGGATTGCTTCTTGCTTAAGGCTTGGCTCTTGAAAGGGAACGATTGAGAAGCAAAGGGTACTCGTCATCGGTGGTGGACACGATGTTGCAGTCAAAGAGAAAATCGACGTCTTTAGCGTATGTTCGCATATGGCGGGTGTTTGAATCTTGGTGCATGCAACGTAGCGTTTGTCCATTTTCGGCGGCCTTGCCCGAGATTTTGTCTTTTCTTCAGGAAGGCTTGCGGAAAGGGTTGGCTCTTAATACCTTGAAAGTTCAGGTAGCTGCCTTAACGTGCTACAGGGGAGCGGTGCAAGGCAGGAGATTGTCATCACATTCGGATGTGATGTGTTTCCTCAGAGCGGTGAAGATAATCAAGCCGCCGGTGCGGCAAGTGGTACCGGCTTGGGATTTGAATCTGGTGCTGGACGCTCTAACTCGGCCTCCTTTTGAGTCAGGTTCATCGGGGGGCTTGAGAGAGTTATCGTGGAAAACCGCGTTTCTTGTGGCTTTGTGTTCGGCGTGGAGGATTTACGATCTACAAGCTCTTTCTTGCAGGGAGCCGTACCTTCAATTTTTGGCAGAAAGAATGCTCCTGCGGCCGGTGCCTTCGTTTCTGCCCAAGGTCGTGTCTCCGTTCCACAGTAATCAGTCCGTGGCTCTTCCCAACTTTGCTTATCTTCGAGGGTCGCGGATGGATAGATCTTTATGGAAGTTGGATCTGGGTCGAGTCTTAAAAAGGTACCTGAGAGCCACGCAACCTTTTAGGAAGTCGGACAGGTTGTTTGTTTTGTTTGGTGGTCCACGGAAGGGGCAGGCAGCTACTAAGGCTTCGATGGGTGAAACGGGCTTCGATGGGTGAAACGGGCTGTGGTAACGGCTTATGCAGCAGGAGGTAAATCGCCTCCAGTTGGCCTCAAGGCTCATTCTACATGGGGACAAGTGACTTCTTGGGTGGAGTTGGCCTTGGTTCCGCCGGTAGATATTTGTAGAGCTGCGACTTGGTCTTCTCTGCATACGTTCACAAAACATTATAGGTTGGATGTTCAGGCCAGAGAGGATGCGAAGGTTGGGGCCTCTGCCGTTGTTGCGGGGCTCGCGGGTCCCTCCTGGATTTAGGCACTGCTTTGGTACTGCCCGATAGTACCCTGGAGAGACGAATAGGAAGGAGAAATTAGACTTTATCTGTTAATTGTCTTTCCTTGAGTTCTCTCTGGGCCAGTCCAGGGCCCACCCAATCTTAACGCAGAAGTTCGTGAGGAGGTTATTTTTGTGGTTCCGCATCCTCAGATTTCAAGAGAATAGTTTATACTCTGGTGATGTGGTGCTTGGGGCTCTCTTCGGTAATTGGGGGTGCATAAAAAGACATTTAGACAGAAACGTGAGGTGAAATAGGTTTTATTGTTTGTTTTTTGTCGACTATACCGTTTCCGAAGTCCGTTTGTAGTTACACTGTTACGCTGCTTTGCCAGAAAAGACTGGAGAACTGTCACAAGGGGGAGTGGCTATAGCCTGTCAGCAAAAACTGTTAGTTCAGTCCTCAGCTGCTGAAGGGGAATGACAACACCCAATAGTACCCTGGACTGGCCCGGAGAGAACTCAAGGAAAGACAATTAGCAGGTAAGGTCTAATTTCTCCATTCTTCAGGCGCTCAATGCCATTTCAGGCCTTAGGCCTTCCATCCAGTCTACTTACACGATAGAAAAACCAACTAGTGCTTTCAAAAGAAGTTCCATGTGTGGTAGTGCCATTTCTGCCACTGATACCCATGACTGGTGTCTCAAATGCCTTGGCCCAGATCACCAGCCATTTGAGTGTCCCTTATGCTAAAAGATGATCGAGTGGCCTACAGAATTGGGCTTCAAAACTCTGTTCCCTGTTTGCCTGAGATGCAGTCTCGCTTGCTTTGATGTCATCGAGGACATCTGCTTCTTCACATGGATCTCAGGTATTGAAACACAAGTCTTCTTCCAAGACGGGCCGTCCTCCTAAAGGTAGATCTCTATCTGAAAACAGAGATGCCTCAAGCATTGCCCTAGAGGTGGATCGACCTGCCAAACTACCCCAGCAGGGAGGACCTTCATTACAAAGTCTTACAAGGGGGTCCAGGATGCTCCCAAGGCCTCCACCTCCGGAGAGCTCCTGGTGCCATGCTCTGGAATGGTGATAGCCCAAGCTTCCAGTACCGATACCCAGGCATCGGCAAGCTTGATGGACCAGCACATGCTAGCCCATCGAGTGGAGTCTTGCGGCTCTATTAGCAGCATCGGTACCGGTCAAGATATTACCTCTGGTATCATCAGTACCGTTATCCAGGAAAACGCAGGAAGTCAGTCCTCACATATGGATGACTGCACCGACAGAGCCCGCATGGAGCATTTCCCCAGCTTTCAAAGAAAGCTGTTGGGAATGCGACCACACATGCGTGGTTCCCTTCCTGCCCAAGTGTGCCATCTTACTCAATCTCTCTTTTTCCGCGGCTCGTGCTTCTCCGGAAAACATTTTTTCTATTCCAACCAGTTTTCTGCTTTCCAGCCTTGCTGGTCCTCTTCCCACCTCTCCGAGCGCCTCTGCTTTGGCCCTGGTCTCAGAGTTTTTCCTTTTTGCCTTTGTGTTTCACCGCATTTTGCGCTGTTTTTAACTGCTAGCTGCGTCGAGGGTCTTGGACCTCGCAGGGGTCCTTTTTCCCCCAATGGCCTCCGGTTTTAATAAATGTGATAGGTGTTCAAAAAACATGTCGCTTACGGACACCCATGACTGATATCTCAGGTGTCTAGGAGCTGACCATAACCCGAGCTATGCTGCTTCTGTAAGAAGATGTCCTCCAAGGCCATCCAGAGTCATAAGCAGAAGCTGGATGATCTCTTCCATAAGACAGCACTGGTAGCCTCCCACTCTTCGGTCCCACAAACCCTGGAGTCTTCCAATGCTCCTCCACGGGGCCGACAGCACTCTGACCAAGGGTTGCCCGAACGTGAGTGGAAGAAGAAGAAGAAGGTTGCAAAGACTGTCAGGGGCTCCAATCAAGCGTGACAGATCACGCGCCCTGTCTCTCAGCCTCCCTCAGCAAACTTTGGAGTCGGAGAGGGAGTGGCCCAGTAAGGCACCTCAGACCGATACAGAGGCCTCCGGCGAAGGAACCTGGTCTCCCAAAGGTCACCCCGGCGAGGATGATCTCGACACCCAACCCGGTCACCTCGGCGTCAGTGTCGCAGCAAGCCTGAATGCTGGCCTTGGAGCACAGCATTTCTGCAATTCTCGCTGCCTAGCAGGCACTGGTGCCCGGCCCCACCGGCACGTGCCTCGAGACTGCAGGGACCTCGAGGACTCCCCAGACCGTCGCAGTGACCCCCAAGAGCCAGAAGCCTCGTGAGGGCAGGCTTTGGCCTCGGGAGCCTGGTGCCAGTTACCAACCCATCTCGAGCCACCCGACCTCAAGGCCTCCATGGACTACTCAGAGTAGGAGACTGACAGGGAAACCTCAAAGGAGACTCGGTCCCACCAAGACCTCCCCTCAGATCCCTCTTCCCCGACCAGGGGAGGCGGTCACCTCCCAACGACACCTCCTTTCTGGAGTTCATCTGGGACATGGTGCGGTCCCTAGCCCTTGTTATCGAGTCGATGGAGGAGGAGCCTGATATTCTTCAATATGAAGCCCCTCCGAAGGAAGCTCTCTTGGTACCGGTTCCTCTCATTCTGAACCGACGACGACTCCGCATGTGGGAGACCCCGGCCTCTGTCCCTATCATGAGCAAGCGTTTGGACGCGATGTATAGGGGCCCGGGGTTTCAGAAAGCCTAGCTCCCTCACACCTCGATGGTGGTAGAATCAGCCATGCGGAAGCTAAAGTCTGAAGACTCATTCTTTGGTTCCACCGGACAGAGAGTCTCGTACACTCAATGCCCTCAGGCACCATGCTTATCAGGGCTCCATGTTGTCATGCCACATCCAAGTTTACCAGTTATACGTTTGGATGTTCCCCCGTGACCTCACTAGGGAGCTCGGAGGCTTTGCAGCGGGCCTTGATGGATACCATCTCCATTTTTTTAAAGCCCTCTCGAAGTCCACTGGAGAATGCTCAAAGTACCTCTTGCGTGCAGCGTACAACGGCTTTGAGTCTTCCACCCATGTGGTGGTGACTGGCATCGGAGCCCGCCGGCAGGCTTGGCTCCAGTCCTTGGACCTGGAGCAGTGGGTCCAGGAGAAGCTGCTGAACATCCCTCGACTTGGGGAGCAACAATTCGGCAAGCCTATGGAGGATAAGGCAGCGGAGATTGAAATGGAGTACGTGACTCATACTCGCCTCTCCTGGAAAACTTCCTCCCTCCCCAGGAAGAAACAGCAGAGCAGGAAGCCTTTCTTCCACTGAAAGGGGCTCCCTTATAGAGGCTAACCATCCTACAGTGGTGTGCAAAAGTCTAGAATCACTTGTGGGTTTTGCGTTTTTCGTACTTTCTAACGTTTTTTTTTTAAATTTTGTGTTAGCCCAGCATATTCATCTTTCTACCACGTTAAAAGGGATACATTTGGCTATTAGAGTTGACTTTTTTGCATTCCTTGCTTCCAATTTAAATACTTTACAGACACTGGGAGATAGCTACTGCGATTTTTGTGGATCCTGCGTCAAAACTGGATCGTGATTATCCAATATGCACATGTTATTTCTGACCAATCAGGAGGCTGGTTTCACTAACCAGTCACAATGCAGATATTTATTTTTATTTATTTAACAAACTTTTATATACCGCAACCTTCCAGTGATCAGGTGCGGTTTACATATAACAACAGTTAGGGGAACAGAAAGACATTTCTGTTTTTACATTGAACATCTAGCCAACAGTGCAGCTATAAAAACACGCGGAATTTTTGAATTTCATACGCTTTCTGGATCGACCATGAAGATGACTCGGACCCTGACGTTGGAGGAGCGTGTTTGTGTGTCCTTTATGAGCAGGAAAGATTTTCAAGCCGTCAGATAACCAGGAAAGTTGGCTGCAGTCAGAGCGCTGTTGTTAAGATTGTACAGAAGAAGAAAGAAATGGGTTCAGTGGTGGACAAGCCTCGTTCAGGTCATCCACGTGCATCAACATCACGCCAGGACCGCGCACTACGACACATTTCACGGACTAATCGCAAGTTGACCTCTCCTCAGCTACTTCGAGAATGGTCAGACAAGAGTGTGGTCAGTGTCAGCTCATCAACAGTTCGTCGCCGGTGCCTGCAGTTTGGTCTCCGGGGCTGCAAAGCACGGAATAAGCCACTGATGACTGACATACAAAGGTGCAACCGGATCGTGTGGGCGAGAAAGCATTCAACCTGGTCGACTGAAATGTGGGAAAAGGTGCTAGTCAGCGATGAAAGCACCTTCTGCCTCTTTGGTAACCAGGCCCACACCTATGTGAGGAGATTTTCTGAAGAGGAATTGAAGCCTGAGTGTCTCAACCTCACTGTGAAGCATCCTTTGAAGGTCATGGTCTGGGGCTGCATGACTGCCAGTGGCGTTGGACGTCTTCACATCGTCGATGGAATGGTCAACGGGGCCAAGAATTTTTGTTCATGCGGGTGGCACACATCCACTGTCTTCAACATAACACTCATAATTTCTCATGTAATTTTATCCTTCAAGGCTCAACACTATCTACACAAAACTACATTTAGCAGGCACTGCAGTCGTTGCTCCATAATTCATACTGCTTATTTATGTTTGCATTACGTATCTCATCTTTGGGTGGAATTTGGATTAACTCATATATCTTTATGCAGTTATCTATATTAAACTATATTTAACAGCCATTGCACTATAATTCATATTATATAGTCATGGGAGCATCTAGGAGAGACCATATCACGCTGATCCTAAGGGATCTCCACTGGCTTCCAATAGGCTGCAGAATTTCCTATAAAGCTCTCCTCATCACATTCAAGGCCTTCAACAAAATATTACCATCATCGATCTCAGACCTCCTCAGTCATGCACCAAACAATAGATCCAGGAGAATAATTACTGAAAACACTCTAGTCATTCCTCGTGAATCCACAAATTTGTCCCAATCAGCTAACAACAGGGCATTTATGTCTTTTGCCCCCAGATGTTGGAACAGTCTCCCCCCTAATATCAGAGCAATACAAGACATTAGTCAGTTCAGAAAAGCCATCAAGTACCATTTATTTACTAAGTACTTCCAGTTACTGTAACTTGGCCTTCTGCCCACTTGCAATCAAAACTAAATGTCTCCTATAAGTTAAACGCCTAGAGAACCAAGATATTCGCGATGTCGATATATGTACATTACTGTAGATACCAGATTATATGTAAATAGTTTACCCAGTTCTTCCATGTTAAGTTCCCTGTTATCTGTAAACTATCCTATGACTATGTTGTCTAGATAGGTTTGTTTAATGTAAACCGCACTGATTACGAATAGCGCGGTATATAAAAGATGTTAAATAAATAAATTAAATTAAATTAAATGTTTGCTCCACGTGGCTGATCCATGATTTTGATTAATTCATAAAACTTTTTTTGTTTTCCATTCTAATTACAAAATATTGGGATTTACAGTATATAGGGCACTTTTTAGAAATTCAGCGACTTCATACATCAGCCTGTGGTCCTAAGGTAATTACCTCTCCTTCACTCCTGTCTCCCTGTGTTCCGTATTGCATCATGTTTTTAAATAATTATTATTAGTCTTTGGTTTTTGCATTTCTCCGTTTTAGCTTTTATGAATTGATTTTTGGTTTTGTTTTTATTTTCATATATGTTATTATGTTTGTTACCTAACAGATTTTGTTTATCTTTCCTTTTTACTCTCATGTTGTCCATAATTTACATGAACTTCTCTTATACACATTATTTTAATATATGTTGTTCATGTTTTTTATATGATATTTGGATGTTTTTTATATTCTTATTATGCCATTATGATTTGTTATTTATATTTATATATTTAGTATTATATACATTATCACATTTCTATGTTGTGGTTTATACGCAAGACGTTTTGATTTCATGTTTTCATTTTTACTTATGTTATTTATTATGGCTTTTTTGGGGAGTTATTAAATTATTTTTTGATGTTTTTATAGTTTCTTGGTGTGCCTCACCCCTGAAGAAGTACATTATGAAACACGGCCTGTGTTGGGTTTGGCCCCCCTGTATTACATATGGACCAATAAAAAGTTGTGAGTTTTAAATACTGCTCACGTCTTTGTACTGTTTGTCGCACGTTTTTACGTGGCAGTGTGCTGTTTCTTCCTGGTGGACCATCAAATACTGAGCCATCACTAACAAATAAAAACATCCTTTTTCAAGGCCACATACATTAATTTGAAGGAAACCTGGCGTGCGTCCATAATATTTTAAAGCATACTTACAATAATATATCGTTGGCCAACGATGTACATTACGCGATTTTCACAGAAAATCTATCAACAGGACAACTATGGGGAACAAACTCAGAAATAAGGGCCAAACCAATACTAAAAGTTGGCCCTAATAGCCAAATCTATCACTTTTCATGAGATACACAGAAAAAGCCACTGGGAGGAAAAAGAAATTAAGATATAAGGTCACAAAGTTGAAAAAAAAGTCAAATTTACAAGTGATTCCAGAATTTTGCACACCACTGTACCTTCAGCTGGCGACCCCCGTTCAGGGTTGTCAGGACAAGAGCACAGCCCACGGCCCTCATAAGCTGAAGGGTCCCAAGACAAAATCCCTTGCACCGGTTCAGCCTTCCTCGGGGTTTTGATGCCATCGGCATAATCTCTTGTCCACTGACAGATCGGCTGTCCGTTGGGGGGCATCTGGTCCACTTCTCCCATAGGTGGGAGTCCATCTCCACCAATGCCTGGGTCCTCCAGGTCATTCAGGAGGGATAGCTGGACCAGCTCCCCCCTCCATACTTACCCAGGGAGCCAAGTTGGCTTCCCCAGCACCAGGCCATCCTGAGTCGGGAGCTCGCAGGCAGCCTTGAGGACGGTGCGGAAGAACCAGTCCCACCCTACCTCAGAGGACGGGGGTTTTACTCCCGATACTTCCTCGTCCTAAAGAGGACAGGGGGCCTTCAGCCCATCCTCGACCTGCAGAATCTAAACAAGTTCCTGGTGCAAGAGAAGTTCAAGATGCTCTTCCTTGGAATGTTTCTGCCCTACCTCCAGCAGGGCGATTGGCTATGCTCCCTGGACTTAAAGGATGCTTACGCACACATCCTCGTCCATCCCAAGCTCAGAAAGTACCTCCACTTCATGGTCCAGGGAAACCATTAGCAGTACAGGGTGCTTCCTTTCGGGCTCGCATCCGTCCGCCAAGTCTTCACAAAATGCCTGGACATGGCTGCGGCCCACCTCGGTTAGTAACAGTCCATGCAAGAACAAGAGCATCGCTCGCGTCGATACTTTGAATCTACCGATTCCGCTTCTTTGGACGATGAATCAATCAGTACCAGAGAGATGAGGAGTTTCCCTGAGGATCCCTCTCCATCTCCACAGCCGCACATGTCCCTTCCTGAAGACTTGTCTTTAAAGGAGTTTATCAAGGATATGGCGAGAGGCCTATCCATTACTCCTGCATCGGAGAAAGAACCCAGAGCAGAGGAGCTGGAAATTCTCCAGTATCCTACAGCTCCTAAAGAGGAGACTACTCTCCCGATACACTGCATGTTCCAATGTGGGAGAATGCCCCTCACCATCTCTTCTCTACCCAGTGACTCGATACCATGTATTGGGTACTGGAAAGGCCTGGGTTCCAGAAGAAGCAGTTTCCACACCATTCAATGGTAGTGGAATCGGCTATGCATCGAATTAAAAGTTCTAAGATGCACTCCTCTAATCCCCTGGGCAGAGAGTCGAGAACCCTTGATGCTTTTGGCCACCGGTGTTTTCAGTCCTCCTTGCTTTCAGCCCGCTTAAGTTCATACATACTCTATATTGGTATGTTCCTTAGGGAAGTGACTAGGGATCTGGAATCAATGGCTCCTCCTCTCCCGGATGACAAGAGGGCAGACTTAGTCAAAAATGCCCAAAATGTTTCCAAGTTTGTCAGTAGGGGCAACCTTTGACTATTTTGAATGCATTAGCAGAACAACGTCTATCTGCATAGGTACCCGTAGGATTGCCTGGCTTCAGGCATCAGACCTTGAACAGTGGGTTCAAGATAAGTTGGGAAATATTCCCTGTACAGGAGAGATCCTGTTTGGAAAGGATTGGCAAGATAAGGCTTCTCAGAATCTGAGAATACCACCCTCAATAGGCTTTCAAAGGCTACTGCATACTCTACCAAGAAAAAAGCAGCTGCTAAGAAGCTATTCTATGTAAGAAGAAGAAATTCTACTCTTCTTACCCTTCAACTTCTCAATACCAGCCCCAAGCTACCCAGAGGAAGCAACAGTCTTCTAAACAGCAAAAGAAGCCTCAGGTTCCTAAACCGCAACCAGTAGCGCAGACTTAATCTTTGCCTGGTTTTTTATTTCTTTCTAGAGAACATTGCCACCTTGCCTCTGGAGAACCCCCATCCCTTCCACATAGCAGGCAGGCTTTGCCATTATGCCCACAGGTGGCATCTCATAACCTCAGAGCAGCAGACACTAATCATAGTGTGAGAAGGGTACAAGCTTCACCTACAAAGCATACCCCCTACCACTGTAGTAGAGGAATATCATTCTCAACCACCACTCACTGCTCTCCTCCAGCAAGAGATCACCTCTCTTCTGTCAGAGTGTGCCATAGAAGAGGTTCCAACATCCCAGAGGGGAATGGGGTTCTGTTTTCCGTACTTTCTCATTCCAAAAAAGAACAGAGGATACAGACTCATCTTAGATCTCAGAAACCTCAACAAGTTTCTAGTTCGAGAGAAATTCAAGATGATTTCACTAGATACCCTTCTTCCTTATCTCCAGAGTCAAGACTGGCTCTGTTCTCTAGATCTCAAAGAAGCATATACCCATATCCTCATTCATCCAGAACACAGGAGTTATCTACTCTTCATCTTCCAAGGAAATCACTATACAATACAGAGTCCTTCCATTCGGGCTCGCCTCTGCCCCAAGAGTCTTCACAAAGTGTATGGCGGTCATAGCCGCATATCTTAGGACTCTCAGAATATTCGTCTTCCCTTACTTAGATGATTGGCTAATAAGGGCAGCCGCTTCTCAGAAAGTTCACCTATCCCTCCTGCGTACAATTCAAGTATTACAGGATCTAGGATTTGTGATAAATCTTCCAAAATCCCATCTAGTTTCTACTCAAGCACTGGAATTCATAGGGGCTGTTCTAGATACTCAACGGTCAAGGGCATTTCTACCCAGGACTGGTTGTACCCGCCTAGTACAGATAGCATCTCAAGTAAGGTTCAAAAACAATCTCTCATCCAGAGAGATGCTACAACTGTTTGGCCATATGGCCTCTATGTTTCATGTAGTGCCTTTTGCTTGTCTGCACATGGACTCTTGCCTCCCAGTGGAAACAGGCCTCTGGGACCCTCACAGACAAGATCAAAGTCACAGACATTCTAATGAACTCCCTGCTCTGGTGGTCTACCCCGGGAAATCTCCTCATAGGGTCACCTTTTCAGATGCCTCCACATCAATGCATCCTGACAACAGATGCCTCCAAACTGGGTTGGGGAGCCCACTTGGACTCTCTCTCCATTCAGGGTCTCTAGATAGAGCAAGAGTCACAGCTCCAGATAAATTTGCTAGAGCTTCGTGCAATCTTCAATGCCCTCAAAGTGTTAAAACAACAACTTCAGGGCCACAGGGTTTTGATCCAGACGGACAATCAGGTAGCTATGTTCTGTGTGAACAAGCAGGGGGAGATTTGCTCTTGGGCCCTCTGCAAGGAAGTTCTTCATCTTTGGTCCTTTGCAGTTGCTCACCAGATGCATCTCCAAGCAGTATATCTGCCAGGACACGAAAATATCTTAGCAGACAGATTGAGTCAGATCTTCCTGCTGCACGAGTGGTCTCTCCATCAGGAGACAATCTCCTACATCTTTCAGACCTGGGGAGCTCCGGAGATAGACCTCTTTGCCACTCCGCAGAATGCCAAATTACCTCATTTTTGCACAAGAATCCAGATACTCAGTTATCATCAGGTCGATGCTTTCCACCTTCACTGGGGTCAGGATTTCCTGTATGCCTTTCCTCCCATACTCCAGATTCCCAAAATGCTTTTCAAGCTTCAAGCAGACAAGGGCCTCATGATCCTCATAGCACTACGCTGGCCACGTCAACTGTGGTTTCCTCTCCTGCTACATCTGTCTTGGGTCAACCCCCGACCTTCTCTCACAGGAGGAGGGGATGCAGCTCCATCCCAACCTGCAGTCTCTCCATCTCATGGCTTGGTTGCTGAAAGCGTAGTCTTGGAAGGTCAACCTTTCTCAGGAAATAAAGAACATCCTGCTAGTCTCCAGGAAACCATCTCTCAGACGCTCCTGTGACTAAGTGGCATAGGTAGTCCATTTGGTGTAACCAAAGGGATCTTAACCCCTTCTCAGCTCTGGTGGAGGCTTTCCTTCAGTATCTCCTCCATCTTTCGTCCTCTGGTCTCAAGATGTACTCGGTGAGCGTTCATCTCAGTGCAATTGCTGCTTCTCACCATCTCTTGGATGGGCAACCTATTTCTTTACAACCGCTTGTAACACGTTTCATGAGATGGCTATTATTAACCAAGCCCCCCATCAGGCCACCACCAGTGGCATGGGGATCTCAATATCGTGTTAGGTTATCTCCTTAAGCTACCCTTTGAATCTTTAGCTACAACCTCACTAACGTTTCTCTCTTGGAAGGTCATCTTCCTTGTTGCACTCACTTCAGCTAGACATATCAGTGAGCTCCAAGCTTTGGTGGCTGACCCGCCTTATACCCGCTTCCATCATGATAGGTGGTCCTTAGGACTCATCCTCATTTCATGCCCAAAATGGTGTCTCCTTTCCATTTGATTCAGTCTACCTGCCTGTCGTCTTCCCTAGACCTCATTCCTCTAGTGCAGAAGCAATCCTCCATACTGTTGATTGCAAGCGTGCCTTGGCATTCTCTCTCCAAAGGACAGCTGAGCACCGGAAGGAGCTCTCAGTTATTCACCTCCTTTGATCCCAGTCACTTGGGGTGCCAGTATCTAAATGTACTCTATTTAAATGGATAGCAGATTGCATCTCATTTGCTTATGCCAAAACAGCACTATCCCTTGAAGGTCATATCACTGCCTATAATGTTCATGCTATGGCTTCCTCTATGGAAAACCTACGTTCTGTAGCCATTGACAAAATCTGCAAAGCAGCCACCTGGTCTTCGGTGTATACCTTTGCTGCACATTACAGTTTGGACATGGACTCCTGCTGTGTTGCCATGTTTGGTTAGGCTGTACTCCAACACCTCTTTCACACTTAGGTCAGCTCCTACCCTCCATCCTGGAATTTTCGATGCAGATGTCCATTAAAGATCCATGCCCTCTTGAGGTCTGCTCTGAGGCAAATCTACCAATTCTAGGGACCTTCCTCTGGCATCTGGGAGCTAGGGAGTCCCATATGTGAAGATTACATTCCTGCTTGTTCCTGGAGATAGCGTAGTTACTCACCTGTAACAGGTGATCTCCGGGAACAGCAGGAATTTAGTCTTCACAACCCACCTCCTCCCCTAGCAGATGTAAAGTTTCTCTCTCTCTCTCTATTCTTTCCATTTATCTCAGCTACAAACTGAACTGAGAAGGGAGAGTCACAAAGGCGGTAAGGCAGCAACGCAGGCGCAGTGGGATGCTCCCAAACATTTTCCTAATGGTCGTTGGGGAGCGTTCCCTCACAGGCTCCATCAGTACCGACGTCACCCATATGTGAAGACTAAATTCCTGCTGTTCCTGGAAATCACCTGTTACAGGTGAGTAACTATGCTTTACTGGCAAACGCTGAGAGCTGCCAATCCTGGGTAGTTAAGGAGGTGGATGAGGATCTGTGTAAGTTGATTCCCTGGTGGAACACACTGTCTAGTTGGCATTGTATGCTCAGGGATATGCTAAAAATGCAATACTTTGGGGGGGGTGGGAGGGGGTGGGGGGGTTGGCAAAGCAGTGGGAAGAAGACATAGCGGAATAGGTAGAAAAGATGCACCTAGAAAGGTATTTACCAGCAGATATTTAAGGTGACTTGCAGCATTCTGTATCAGGAAATGCAGTATCCATCTTACACAGGAGCTATCTCACAAGGGAGAACGGTTCCCAATTTGGTGTATGGGCCTCAGGGTGCTGTGAGAAATGTATAATGGGGTCGACACTTTCCGGCACTCCTTTTTGGAGTGTACAAAACTAACAGACATCTGGGGAGAGGCTCGTAGATGCCTAGAAGAAATTACTGGCCAGGCAATCAGTCCTTTATGATGTTAGACCCCATATATTTAAGTAGCTCTCCCGAGTTTCTGTTCTTTATTGATGATGGAGTGGCTGTTTGGGGAACTTTGGCCTGAAACAGGGTTTGTGACATTCACAACCCGAAAAGGTGCTATGTCACTGACTCACCCCGATGTTTTGGCTCCGTTATGCTGTGGACTTGCCTTCAGATAAGTACATATTGTATAGTTTGGCTGACTTGCTTTGATTTTACTGCAAACATGAGTAAAAAGGACTAGACTTACATTAGTGGTTAACCCCACGCATAGTCATTGTCCAACAAAAAAAAATCTTTTTTGAATGTATTTATGATCAAAAGGGAGATATCTGTTTGGGACAGGCTAATAGATTTTGATTAAACATGGGGCAAGCTTTGTCCCGTTAGCTCCTTTGGGGTTATATTTGGTTTGGATTTTCTCTAAGAAATTATTGGCAAGCGCATGTAGAGTGGTCTTATGGTCTACTGATGCTGGGAGATGAAGGGCCACCCTGCAATCAAAATATCAGGAAGGCGGAGAGTAAATTTATAATATTGGGACTTTTGAGGGGTTAAAAAGGCCATCTTGCAGAACTGGGTAGGAAATCAGGCACCTGCTTTTCAGCAGTGGGTAAATCCCATGCACAATCTTGCTTAAGCAGAATGATATGCCTACAGGCAATACACTAAACCACAATGTCCTTTATAAATGGCTTTGGCACCAATTCCAGAGTAAGTATCCCAGATGGATGGTTGGAGGGGTCGGGGGGAGGGTGGTTTGAAAAGGTTTTAATAATTGCAATATTGATAAGACTTCGTATAGTGCTGATCATGCTGCACCATGTATGCTGCTTGAGATAGTTGTGTTTGTGCAACTGAGTTTGATTATATGTAATGTTTTATTAATAAGTAAAACAAATAAATATTTGAAAAAAAACCCCAGCTTAATTATTGTGATGCTTTTCATGAAACTAATTTGAAAATGTTTCATTTTTTTTCCAAGTGATTCTTAAAGTTGTTGCAACGCTTTTGAAGAACGCCACGCCAAGTGCAGAACTGATGGAAGTCCGTCGCTTGTTTCTATCAGATATGATAAAGCTTTTCAGTAATAGCCGTGAAAATAGACGGTATGTAAATATTGAATTAAATTCAGGGCTATAGTTACCATGGTGTGCTATGCTAAAGTGATTATCAGTAACTGTCTCATTTGCATAAAATGAGGCCTATGATAAAATGCTTCTCCAGGACCAAGCAGGAAGTCAGTCCTCACATATGGGTGACGTCGGCGTCGACGGAGCCCCCATGCGGAGCATTTCCCCAGCTTTCAAAGAAAGCCTTTGGGAATGCAGGCACACATGCGCGGTCCCCTTCCCGCCCAAAGGTGCCATCTTGCTCAGTCTTCTTTTTTCCGCGGAGCCCTTCGGATGCCTGTCCTTGTCACCCGTGAAAAAAAGTTGATTTTTCTGCATTGGGTCGAGTTTTTTCTTCGGTTCGACGTCGGTTCCTTTCCCGCCTGCACTCGGTACACCGGTGCCGAGCCCGGATCTCTCTCTTCGTTTTTTGTCCTTAGAGACTGCGTTCGCGCCTTTTTCTTTTCCCTGGCAGCCTAAGTTTTTGATCTTGCAGGGGCCCTTTTTCCCCCCATGGCTGCCAGTGGCTTTAAGAAGTGTGATCGGTGCAAGAAACTGATGTCTCTCACCGACACACACGACTGCTGCCTCCGGTGCCTAGGGCCAGACCATGATTCTACGGTCTGTAGTCCCTGTGGCAAAATGTCTTCTAAGGCATTACGGAGCCGTCAGCACCAGCATGAGAGGATCTTCTCTGAATCTGCCTCTGGACGGGTCCGGACTTCGTCAGAGGCCTCGACGTCTCGGGAGTCTGACCCCGAGCATCGTCGGGGCTCCTCTGAAAGGGAGTCCCCCTCGAGGGAGCATCGAAGGAAGAAGAAACCCGCGTGGGCGGCATCGGTGGACACTCTTGGCTCCTCGAGGACCAGGTCGCATAGCGTCGATCGCCGTCCCGGGTCTTTGGAGTCAGAGAGGCCTGCAAAGCATCCTCGTGTGGAGTCGGAGGCCCCGAGTCATGTGAGTACTGTAGTCCTCGTGGACTCTCTTCCGGGGGAGCCGACATCAGGCCCGATGCCATCGGGGCCCGAGTCGGAGGCTGCTGGGTCTCCTGAGCTCGGACTCAGGTTGACGGCCTTGGAGAGCAGATTGTCTGCCTTCATGGAGCAGCAACGGGTGCTGATCACCGATCTCACCGGCGCATCTTCCCCGACCACCGGGACCTCGACGTCCAAGTCGACCCCGGAGGCCAAGCCGATCCTCGAGACCATGCAAACTCGAGTCGATCCTCAGCCGCAGTCACCCTTGCCTCCTGTTTGGGACCGAGGTCGTCGATGCCGGTTCCCTCGGCGTCGGGGTGGATGGCGTCAGTGCCCGCCCACTCGGAGCCGCTCAATTCCTCCTCGGAGGAATCGGCGTGGGAAATGGAGGAGGAGGAGTCTCTGACACCTTCCGGACTTGGTGCGTCCCTTCGGACTCACCGGGATCCGAGCCTCGGACAAGGTCCCCCCCCCTCCCCCCCGGAGGAAACCAGGTTCTCGGATTTCGTAAGGGACATGGCCATGACCCCAAGGAGGAGCTCGAGGCTCTGCAGTATGACTCTCCTCCTAAGGAGGCCTTTACTGTCCCGGTTCCTCCGATGCTGGTGCGATTGCTGTTCCGCATGTGGGAGGCGCCGGCCTCAATGCCGGTTCTAAGCAACCGGGTCGATTCCATCTATCGAGTCCACAAGAGCCCTGGGTTTCAAAAGGCACAGCTGACGCACCACTCCATGGTTGTGGAATCGGCCATACATCGTCTGAAGAATCAGAAGATGCACTCCTCGGTGCCTCCTGGCAGGGAAGCCCAGAACCTGGCTGCCCTCAGTAGAAAGTGCTTCTAGGGCTCTATGCTTGCTTGCTGTGTCCAGACCTACCAGCTGTACATGGGCATGTACCTTCGAGACCTGGCAAAGGAGATTGCTGGGTTGTCTGCTGGTTTGTCCAAGGAACCTTTGCAGAGGTTCAAGGCCTTGTCTTCTGGTATTCGAGAGTGCTCGAAATTTATATCTCGAGCAGCCTACGATGGATTTGAGGCTTCGGCCCGGGTAGCAGGGGCCGGCATCGGTGCACGCCACCAGGCCTGGCTACAATCCTCGGACCTCGAGCCATGGGTACAGGACAAGTTGGTCGATACCCCTTGCTGAGGTGAAAACCTCTTTGGCAAGCCCATGGCCGGAAGGGCTGCAGAACCCGAGACCGAGACTCTTACCTAGACAAGGCTGACCAGGAAAACCTCTGCCCCTTCTCAGAAGAAGGGCTCGGGGAAAAAGACCTTTTACCCGAGGAAGACTGCTGTCTACAAAACCTACCCTCACTACCAGGCCTCTGCAGCTCCCCAACAAGGCCAGCAGGCCAAGGGGCAGGGTCATGGGCCCCGTAGGCAGAAGGCCCCCAAGCTTCCTACTCCGGCTCCTGCTCAGCAGGGAGGGTTTTTTTGACTATGCCAGCATAGCTTCTCCTCCTCTCCAGGGCACAGGAGACCGGCTGACCCTGTACGCAGACAGGTGGCCAGCCATCATAGGGGATACTTGGGTGTTAAGCATCATCGAAAGGGGCTATCTGCTCCACTTCACCCAGATACCCCCCTCCTACTTTCCAGGGGAGCCTCCAAGACCCCCTCTGCACAGGAACTTACTCCTTCAGGAGTTGGAAGGTCTGCTAAGGGACCGGGCGGTGGAACCGGTGCCTCATCACCTGGAAGGGCAAGGCTTCTACTAGAGGTACTTCCTGGTACCAAAAAGAGCAGGAGGCCTCAGTCCCATCCTGGACCTGAGAAATCTGAACAAGTTTCTGGAGAGGGAAAAGTTCAAGATGCTTACCCTTGGAATCTTACTGCCCTACCTCCAGTAGGGAGATTGGCTATGCTCCTTAGACCTGAAGGATGCTTATACTCACATCCTCATCCATCCAAGCCACAGACAGTTCCTCAGATTTGTGGTGGGAGGAAAGCACTTCCAGTACAGAGTGCTTCCTTTTGGCCTCACCTCCGCCACCAGGGTTTTTA
This sequence comes from Ichthyophis bannanicus, assembly GCA_033557465.1. Classification (NCBI taxonomy): domain Eukaryota; kingdom Metazoa; phylum Chordata; class Amphibia; order Gymnophiona; family Ichthyophiidae; genus Ichthyophis; species Ichthyophis bannanicus. The sequence goes on from CM066035.1 coordinate 283,201,400, forward strand.
CAAAATGCCTGGCGGTGGTTGCGGCCTACCTCAGGAACCAGGGGATCTTTGTGTTCCCTTACCTGGACGACTGGCTTATCAGGGGCCAGTCTCCACAAGAGGCCAGGCAGGCCACCTTCAGAACCATATCCCTGCTTCAGCACCTGGGGTTCGTCATAAACTTCCCCAAGTCCACTTTAGTCCCCTCACAGGACGTGGAGTTCATAGGGGCAAGATTGGATACCATCCATGCAAAGGCCTATTTGCCTGTGGATAGAGCTCACAGGCTGATAAAGTTGGCCGGCCAGTTTCGGACGAACTCTCTGGTCTCGGTCAGACACTTCCTCCGGCTCTTAGGTCACATGGCTTCCACTGTGCATGTCATGCCACATGCCCGGCTGCACATGAGGCCGGCTCAGTGGCATCTCATAGCATAGTGGCTGCAGTCCACAGGAAAATTGTCAGACAGAATAAAGGTGTCCAAACTCTTGGTGGACTCCTTACTCTGGTGGAGGCATCTCCCAAATCTGGTCAGGGGTCTTCCTTTCCAGGCCTCCCCACACACTCAGGTACTGACAACTGATGCTTCCCTGCAGGGCTGGGGGGCACACTGCCAGGGGGCCTGCACACAAGGCCTGTGGTCTCCGTGGGAGGCCTCTCAGCAGATCAACCTGTTGGAATTGAGGGCCATTCGACTAGCCTTACGGACTTTCTCTCAGATCCTGTCTCACAAGTCTGTCCTAGTTCAGACGGACAACCAGGTGGCTATGTTCTACGTCAACAAGCAGGGAGGCACAGGATCCAGACTTCTGTGCCTGGAAGCACAAGCTCTCTGCTCCTGGGCTGTCAATCAGGGCATGACCCTCAGGGCAGTCTACCTCCCAGGCCAGGAAAACTACCTGGCGGACAGGCTTAGCAGACTCCTGCAGCCTCACGAGTGGCAGTTGGATCCTCTGGTAGTTCAACAGATCTTTATGAAGTGGGGACTTCCGACCATGGATCTTTTTGCCAGTCCGCTGAACAGGCAACTACCCAGGTTCTGTTCCAGGCAACCGCATCCCTTGAGAACAGCACCAGATGCATTCCTGATCCCCTGGTCAGAGAGCCTGCTGTATGCCTTTCCTCCCATACCTCTGGTGGCCCGGACTCTATTCAAAATCCAGCAGGACCGAGCCACGGTGATCCTGATAGCCCCTAGGTGGCCCAGGCAGCCGTGGTTCCCTCTTCTTCTGCAGCTGGCGGTGGATACTCCCCTTCCTCTAGGGTTGCAACCCGACCTTCTGACTCGGGATCAGGGGTCCCTCTTGCATCCCAACCTCAAATCCCTCAATTTGATGGCCTGGCTGCTGAAAGGCTAGTCCTTGCTCCCTTGCTCCTATCAAGGGAGGTTGAAGAGGTGGTGTTGGCCTCCAGGAAGCATTCCACTAGGAAGGCCTATGCTCTGAAGTGGCGTAGGTTCTCTACTTGGTGTTCTCAACAGCAAGAGTACACCTTCTCCTGCTCGGTCCAGATGGTGCTACAATACCTGCTCCACCTTTCCAACCTAGGGCTTCAGTCCAACTCTGTCCGGGTTCACCTCAGTGCCCTCTCAGCTCACCACTCGCCGGTGGATGGACAATCTCTCTCAGGCCACCCTCTGGTGTCTCGCTTTCTCAGAGGCCTGCTTCTGCTTAAGTCGCCTATTCGTCCACCGGCCACTGAATGGGTTTTCAATGTGGTCTTGCAGCAACTGACTCGCCCACCTTTTGAGCCGATGGCAGCCTGCCATTTACGGTTCCTCTCCTGGAAGGTGTTGTTCCTTGTTGCACTCATCTCGGCTAGGCAGGTGAGTGAGCTTCAGGCCCTGGTCTCGGATAGGCCGTATACCAGTTTCTATAGGAACAGGGTAGTCTTGCGGACTCCTCCTTAGTTCCTTCCAAAGGTAGTGTCCTCCTTCCACCTCAACCAGGAGGTGGTACTTTCAACGTTCTTTCACAGGCCGCACGCCAGTAGGGCCGAAACTGTCTTGCATACCCTGGATTGTAGAAGGGCGCTGTCCTTTTACCTAGAATGTACGCAGGGGCATAGAAGGGCTTCTCATCTCTTCATTTCCTTTGATCCTAATAAATTGGGGTTGCCTGTCACTAAGCGTACGTTGTCCATCTGAGTGGCGGACTGTATCACCTGGGCGTACAGGGCAGCCGGCCTCTCCTTGGAGGGTCGAGTCACAGCCCACCGGGTCAGGGCGAAGGCCTCATCAGTAGCTCACTTCCATTCTGTTCCGTTGGCAGACATCTGCCGGGCCGCTACTTGGTCTTCAAGCCAGACTTTTGCGGACCACTATTGCCTCGAGAGGGAGTCCCGTAGGGACAGTGCTTTCGGGCAAGCGGTACTCCGTAATCTCTTTGAGGTTTAGGCAACTCCTACCCTCCGGCCCTGGTGTTGGGCTACTGTTGAGGTGTGGTCTCAGAGAAGATTCTCTCACTGTTGCTGAGGCTCTAGAGGGAGCTCTATTTTTCAGCCTGGGTTCCTGGTATGAACAATCTTAGTAGGTCAATAACTTCAGAGTAATGTAACTGTTGAGCCACTAAAAATTCAATTACTCCAATGAACAAATATTTCCCTTAATAATTCACATTAGTGATCTTATTCAGAGTATTAGAACCGGGTCTCAGACTATTGGGGAGCTGTTTGTGATAAAAATCACTTATTGCTCCTTATTTGCATCAATGACCCTTTTTTTTGTATGTGATTTTGATTCACTTAATATCACAAATCTTTAAAGTTAATTTTCCAGATAAACAGTAAGATATTATAAAAGTCAGGCTTATCTTTTCATTGGTATCCCAACGCCAGACTCGGCGCCACTGCGTTTCACATTAGATTCGTTTCTTCAGGGGTGTATAGACCGACTTATGATATCAACAGTCTCGACTGCTTCAACCCAGATCAAATGTAACCCTGGAGGCGCGGCGTTTTTGTGTCCAGGGTTACATTTGATCTGGGTTGAAGCAGTAGCACACATTAATAACTACGGCCCTTAGTGGCAACTGGCAAAAGTTGTACTTCAACCTTTTTCTAAGTTAAACTTCTTTATAATATGCAGTTTTTTTAAAAGATATATATTGGTCTCTATACTTTATAGCTGTATAATAGTAACTATTCAGAAAAAATTCTGCACCTTGAAAACAGTCAAATATTTGGAGATATTCTGGCCAGAATTTGATTATTTAGATTTAGTTATTAACCTTTTTCCTAAAGAACATGGGTTAGTTTACAAAACAGAAAAAAGGAGAATAAATCATAAAAAATATTGAAAATGTTACATAAATTTGATGATTTTAAGGATATAAGAGAATCTTCTCTCTCTCCTTTCCCATATAACAATACACACAACAGTCTATGTAATCTTACTAGGACAGATTAATCCTCATGGTCTAGAAAATTTCCTGAGCATTCTGCTAGACAATGGATGATGGAGGCATAGATAGAACAGCAGAACATTTCACCGACATCACCACTGGATATAGTCAGATGCAGCTAGGGATACTCCAGTATTTTCTCTGTCTCAAGCAAATAATGGTGGTATCTGGTCTCGTGCAGGCCTGGCCTGTCCACTAGGTGGACTAGGCAGCCGCCTAGGACAGCAGCCATCTCTGGGCAGCAGGCTACATGCTTCGGACACATGGCCTGTCGTGTTTGACCCCCCCTCCTACAGGAAGTTGTGTTAGAGGGGGTCAGAAGCGGCAGGCCATGTGTGCCAAAGCACATGGTTTGCCGCAGCCGAGCTGCACCCCATCTTCTGCTAATGGAATCAGTTGCGGCTCAGCATTATGGGGTGGGGAGGAGCATGGCCAGTGCTTCTGCTTGGGTCAGCAGATATCTTTGGGCTGGCCCTAGTCTCATGCGGCTAAGGCCAGGGGCTCTTGACATCCATTTTGTGGAGCTTTCTCTGTGCAGAGATCTAGGGCATACAGAGAGGTACTCTACTGGTCTTGCCTGCATGGTGGATGGGCATTTGAACTCATGGTCAAGAGGACCAGTGGAGTTGGTGGGGGTGACTTGAATCTGGAGAATCCTCTCTGGAGGTGCTGTAAGTCATTTGGCAGTTGTTGTCTTCATTTTCTTTGCTTTGCAGTTACAAGTTTTGTATTTCTTCCCACCTTTTCCTTCAGCAGCATCGGGTGGGTCTGTGGTGTGCTTTGCATGGCCTTTGTTTGCGAGGGTCAAATTAAAAGAATGCCTGCGCCGCTGCCACACCAAACACCTATGACTCAGATCTGGGCTCAACCCCCAGAATTATATGTCTGTCCTGTCACCCTCTGTTGAATGTCGACCCCTGTTATGTCCCTAACCACTTTGATTGTAGGATAAGGTGGTATACAAAACTGGCTAAATAAATAAATAAAATAGGTTGTCTTGTCTGTGACAAGCAAAGGTATTTTCTGATGGATTGCCTCTATGCCATTTGCACCTCTGATCCCGAGGATCCTTCCAGGCGGTCCATGGTTGAAGCTTCTATTTAGCTGCTAACTTCGTTGCCTACGGCCCCTTCCTCTCCAGTGCAGCTTGTTCCTCCCAAGTTGGCTTCAGCGCCTTCAGTTGTAGTGTCTCCGCTGGAGGAGGGGGCTCCAGACCTCCTCCTTTGTTGCCTCGGCTTCTTTCTCAAGAAAGTTTGAATACATCAGGAGTGGCAGACCCGAATGTATAGAGTTTGCCGTGCTCTTTCAGCAGACTTGCGCTTTATGACGGGGAGGTCAAGATTTGGATAAGTGGCTGCAGTTTCCCAGAGTAGATGCTTTGGTCTCAACAGTGACGAAACACATGGCAGTCCTTGTGGGGGGGGGGGGGGCGGTGGGGTTAGTAGCTGTTAAGGATAAACAAAATTGGAAGGTGGAAGGCCTCTTGAAGACAGTGTTAATCCAGAACCAAGCAGGAAGTCAGTACTCACGTATGGGTGACATCATCAATGGAGCCCGCACGGGAAATGCTCCCCAGCTTTCAAAAAAAGCATTTGGGAGGGTGACCATGCATGCGTGTCTGTCTTCCTGTCTGAAGGAGCCATCTTACCTCAGTCTTCTTTTTTTTGAGGAGCCCTTCAGATGCCCATCTTGTCCCAGAATTTAGTTGATTTTTCTTAGCTGGTTCCAGTCTCTCTTTCTTTCTTTCTTCAGGTTGTGTGGTTTTTTGGTGTCTTCCTGCCTGACTCCGGAAGCATCTGTGCTTTGGCATCACATTTTTCATTGGTTTTCTTTTCTTATTTTTGGCATGTGGGTTTTTTCTCTCACTCCCCCCCCCCCTTGTTGACTAGGATGTTGGAATCCTTAGACGTGGTGGAAGCCATATTTGTGACCATGTCAAAGCCTCCCAGTGTATGAAGTGGTTGGACCATCTCAATTATTGACCCACAACTGGTGCCCGACTACGAGCTCTTAACCTCGACCTGCACTCTTTGTTTACAGATGGCGTGCAAAGGGCTGAAAAGCTGGAAATGGCAGTGGCAATCACTGTTTGGTTTCAAGGCATCGACCCCGGCATCAACACTCTCCAAGTCCCCCACCGAGGCTTCTGCTTTACGCAGGGGTCATCATGCTCACTCGGAGCTGAGAGATCATGGGGCACCGGAACGGTGGCTCTCCTTTGAAGAGGAGCGCCCCCTGAAGGAACGGACTTCGGCCCCTTCAGCCTTGAAGGGCAATGCCATATCCAAGGCTAAATCACATGGACATCGGATCGCAGCCCTCGACATGATTCCAAGGGCAAGAGCCGGGAGTGGCCTTCTAAGCTGCCCCGGCTGGAGAAGTTTCCTCCTGAGGCCCAGGAGGGCTGCCATGGGACTTCTGAGGCTGTTACCATTGAGGAGTCCCCTCCGAGGGAGCTGGCATTGGTGTCAACGGCTGCGGCACCGGTTTCACTGGCATCGCTCCTCACGGGGTGAGTATGCAGGCATTGGAGCGTAGCCTCGCTGCCTTCATTTCTAAGCAGGCACCCAGGGAACCAGTCAACTCCCTTTTTTTTTGTCACCAGTGAAGACCCTACCATCGGCAGGCAGTTCTCTTGTATGCTCTCATTCCCACTCGATTCTGAAGGTATTGCCACAGAGCCCATCGGAGTCGAGGGTTACCTCATCCCCCCCCCCCAAGCACCATTGCCGGGGGGTGTCAGTTGGGAAGGTATTTCGAGTTCCTTTCCAACACTGACACAGAATGGGAGACCAAGGAGGAATCGCCAGAGATGGTACGGCACCGTTATCTTCCCTCCAATCCCTCACCCCCACTCAAGTGCAGGTCATCTCCCCCCAAGAATCTCTCCTTAGAGTTTGTTCGGGACATGGGATAGGCTCTGCCCTTCACCATAGGGGCAGAAGAGGAGCCTTTAGTGGAGGAACTGAAGATCCTCCAGTACCTGACTCCCCTGAAGGAGGCTATCATGGTGCCGGTGCACCCATTCTTGAATGGCTTCTCTTTCAAATGTGAGAGACATCGCTTATGGTGCCGACAGTCAGCAGGTGCCTTGACTCCTTCTACTGGGTGTGCACGAGCCCTGGATTTGAAAATGTACAACTGCCTCGCAACTCCATGGAAGTGGAATCGGCCATGCATTGGATAAAAAGTTCCAAGCACTCCTAGGTGCTCCCCCCCTGGTCGGGAGGCACACACGATGGATGGCTTTGGCAGAAAGTGCTACCAAGGCTTGATGTTTGTGGCCAGAATCTAGGCACACCAATTGTACATCAGTATATACTTGCGGGACCTAGCCAGGGAGCTGGCTGGGTTTTCCGCGGGTCTTTCTGGAGAACACCTAGAGCGCTTTAGGAGCTTGGTAGGGAAAACTAAAGTGTTTTCCAAATACATCACAACGTCTTCGAGTACATGGCCAGGGTGACTGCTGTGGGCATTAGGGCCCATTGCCTGGCATGTCTGCAATTTTCGGACCTGGAGCAATGGGTTCAGTTGGCCAATGTTCCTTACCGAGGGGAGAAGCTCTTCGGGAAGTCCATGACAGAGAAGGCTGCTGTGTTGGAGATGGAGCAACTCACCATGACCTGCCTCTTTTGAAGAAGATGGCTGACCCCTCCGTCCGAAAGAATCTTCGGGTAAAAAGTATTTTTATACATGGAAGAGAGGTACTGTAGTACATACACCCTGTACCATTCATACCAACAACCCCAACAGGGGCAACAGCCTAAGCCCCAGGGCCAAAAGCAGTACCGCAAGCCTAAGGCCACTAAGCTCCAGCCAGCACCTCAGCCACAGCCTGGTGGGGTTTTTTGACTCTTGCGTGAGGACCATGGCCCTTCTTCCCTTCCCGGACTCTGCTCCACCTCAGTTGGGGGGGGAGGGCAGCTGGTATACTTTGTCCACAGGTGGCCCATCATACCCTCCAACACCTGGGCCCTCCAGGAGGTCCACAAGGAATACCAACTGCATTTTCAACAGCTTTCCTCCCACCTTTTTTCCAGGGGAGTACCCTCTCCAGCAGCACCATTGCATGCTTCTCCAATAGGAGATCCAGACTCTTAGCAGATTGAGCTGTGGAACTCATTCCGCCATCTCAAGTAGGAAGAGAGGGTTCTACTCCCGCTACTTCTTGGTCCCCAAGAAGACTGGTGGCTACACTCATTCTTCGTCTTTGCAATCTCAGTAGCTTCCTGGAAAAGGAGAAGTTCAAAATGGTCTCCCTTGGAACATTGCTGCTCTACTTCCACTGGGAAGATGCCTACATGCATATCCTAATCACCTCATGCACTGTCAGTACCTCCGTTTCATGCTCAGTGTGCAGCATTATCAATACAGGGTACTACCCCTGTCTCTGCCCCACGGGTTTTCACAAAATACATGGCGATCATCACTGCCTTCCTTCAGAACCAGGGCATCTTTGTCTTCCCCTAACTGGATGACTGGCTTATCATGGGTGCAATACTGGAAGAGGCCCTCTCTGTGGCAGGACCAAGAGCACCTGCTTGCAGGCCTTCACTTCCAGGTCCTCACACATCAGAGAGTGTTGACGAAGGATGCCTCCAAGCTGGATTGGGGCGCACCCTTGGATGGCCTGCACACACAAGGTCTGTGGATGATGGCGGAGAGCTTACATCAAATCAATTTCCTTGAGGGTTGGGCCATTGCCAATGCCCTACGAGTGTTCTGGCAACAGCTCTCCAATCAAGTCGCCCTTATTCAAGCAGACAACCGGGTGGCCATGTTATGTGTCAACAAACAAAACAACATGGGCTCCTATCTCCTCTGCTGTGAAGCAGTCTGTCTCTGGAAGTTTGCCTCCATGCACTACATGCTCCTCCAGGCGATTTATCTTCCAGGTGAGCCCAGTGCATTTGTGGAACGACTCAGCAGAGTTCTCCAACTGCATAAGTGGTCTATCAACACTCGGGTAGCCGACCGCATCATTCAGATGTGGGGCACCCTGTCCATGGACCTTTTCACCATTCCTCACAACACCAAGCTGCCGCAGTTTTGCTCCAGAGTCTCCTGTAGCAATTGAATAGCCTCCGATGCCTTCCTTCTGGATTGGAGTGACGGCTTTCTCTATGCCTACCTGTTGACTCTATTAGTGGCCCTCTTCAAACTGCAGGCGGACAAAGCTACCATGATGCTTATAGCACCTTGTTGGCCTGGACAGCCCAGGTTTCCCCTGTTGCTTCATCTATAACGGAGGCAGCCGATTCCTCTTGGCTATGCCCTGGATCTGCTAACTCAGGAGGGGACGCTTCTTCATCCCAACCTCAAATACCTATCGCTCACATCTTGGATGCTGAGTGGCTAGCTCTTACAAACTTTAGCTTACTGACAGATGTCGAAGATATTCTTGCCTCCCTCAAAGACTCCACCAGACACGCCTATGCTTTTAAGTGACTCAGATTTTTACTCTGGTGTGCAGACAGGGCTTCAGACCCCTTCTCTTGCTCTGTGGAGATGGTACTTTCTTACTTGCTCCATCTCTCTAACTCTGGATTGAAATCTAATTCAGTCAGTGCACCTCCATTCCCTGGCAGCTTACCACCATGCAGTTGCTGGTAAGCCTCTTTCCGCCCATCCTCTTATCGGATGGTTCATAAGGGGTCTTTTGTTGTTCCGTCCCCTGATCAGCCACTTGCGTGGGACCTGATTGTTCTTGGCCAGCTGCTCGCTCCACCCTTCAAGCCACTTGCCTCCTGCTCTTTCAGATTTCTTACCTGGAAGGTTATCTTTTTGATTGCACTTGCTTTGTTGTGCAGAATCAGTGAGTTACAATTGCTGGTAGTGCATCTACTGCATACCAGGTTTCACAAGACTAGAATGGTCCTTTGCGCTCATCCCAAGTTTCTTCCTAAGATGGTTTCTGCTTTTCACCTCAACCAGTCGGTGGTCCTGCCCACCTTTTTTCCCAAGCCTCACGCCAACAGGACTGAGTCCTCCTTACATATTTTGGATTGTAGGAGAGTGTTGGCTTTCTATCTGGAATACACTAAAACCCACCTTCGCTCCCCCCCCCCCAGCTCTTCGTCTCTTTTGACTCCAACCAACTGGGTGTCGCTGTCTCCAAATGCACCATTTGGGTAGCAGACTGCATTTCCTTTGTTTATGCCCAGACTTGACTCAGTTTGGACTTACATGTCACAGTGCACAATGTCTGAGCTATGGCAGCTTCTTTAGCTAACCTCTGCTCTGTCTCCGCAGTAGTGATTTGTAGGGCTGCTACGTGATAGTCTATCCATTCTTTCAGAGCTCACCACTGCCTGGATGTGAATTCCTGGCTTGACAGCACCTTTGACCAAATTGTACTCCAGCACCTCTTTGAGCATTGATGCAACTCCTTCCCACCAGCCCTTCTGTCCATCCAGGCTACCGTAGAGTCAAACTATTGTTGATGCCTCTGCTTGATGCTGACTCTCGGAACTGTTCAACCTTTCTAATGGACCCCATGTAGAGTCTCCTATGCCTAGCAGCTAAAGGGGAGACTGTGACCACGGTGGCTCATCAATGGCTATGGCTTCAGAACTAGTCTGCCCACATGGCCTCTAAGGCATGGTTAGCCATATTACCTAAAAGGGCAGGCTCCTTTTTGGAGAGGAACTGGAGAAGTTTGTAAAGGATCTGGGGGTGGTTAAGCTTCAGTGGCTGCCAGAGGATAAGCCCAAGGTCGTCTCCTTTTCCTCAGGAACAGCTTCTTCCTGCTCATGCTTCTGTGACTCTAGGCACTATCGGCCTGGGAAGCAGGGGACTTCTTTATCAAAGTTGGCACCCAAATCGCAGTCCTGTCATAGAGCCCGGTGGTTGAGAGACGCTGCTTCCTTCCTCCACTGGTAAGCCCTCTTCCACTTTCCAATGCATCCTTTGATGGGCAGAGGACACATTCCGGGGTGCTGCAGGTAGGAGGTTGTCTATGCCTTTTTTTTTTTTTTCACTGTTATAGGGCTCGAGTTACATCAGGTCGCTGGTTCTAGGATGATATACAATAAGGATATGTTCTGGAATGTGCAAAGCTCATTCAGGACACCTTCGTGATCCCTCCCTGCGAGTCCTGTGCCTGAAGGGCAACCATGCACTTCACCCTTCAGCATCTCCTATGCCTCCTTCTGAAAAGGGTACAGGAAAATACTCCATTTACGTTTTGGTGGCAAGGGAGGACTGTTCCTTTTGGTCTATTATTTATTTATTTATTTTGCTTTGTTTTCTTTCAAATTCAGTACATACTTTCCAGCACCACTGATGACATCTCTTTGCTTTGTCTTAAAGTGTGATACACTCTTACAAAAGAATGTCTCTTCCATCAACTTTTTCAGCATCCACCTCTTTGCATCTTTGAGGAAGATGTAGGGATGTTACCCATGACTGAAGTGGTATTTAAAGGTGTGGAAGAATTGAAGGAAATATCGATACATCGGGAAGATGTCTTACAACTATTAGATAAACTGAAGAGTAGCAAATCACCTGGGCCGGATGGTATACATCCAAGGGTGTTGAAAGAACTGAAATTTGAGATTGCAGACCTGCTATCAGTAATCTGTGAACTATCATTAAAATCATCTCTAATACCTGAGGATTGGAGGATCGCCAATGTAACACCAATTTTTAAAAAGGGTTCGAGGGGTGATCCGGGAAACTACAGACCAGTGAGCCTGACATCAGTACCGGGAAAAATGGTAGAAACCATCATAAAGAATAAAATTACTCAGCATGTAGATAGTCACGACCTAATGGGAGACAGCCAACATGGCTTTAGACAAGGAAGATCTTGTCTTACTAATCTGTTATGTTTTTTTGAAGGAGTGAATAAACAGGTGGACAAAGGTGAGTCGGTTGATATTGTGTATCTGGACTTTCAGAAAGCCTTTGACAAAGTCCCTCATGAGAGACTTTTGGCAAAACTAAAGAGTCATGGGATAGGAGGCAGTGTACTACTGTGGATCAGGAACTGGTTAAAAGATAGAAAGCAGAGGGTAGGGCTAAATGGCCAATTTTCCCAATGGAGAAAGGTGAATAGTGGTGTACCCCAGGGATCTGTGCTGGGTCCGCTGCTTTTTGACATATTCATAAATGACCTGGAAAGTGGAATAACAAGTGAGGTTATCAAATTTGCAGATGACACAAAACTATTTAAAGTTGTTAAAACCCAGGAGGATTGTGGAAAATTGCAAGAGGATCTTGATAAATTGGAAGACTGGGCATCAAAATGGCAGATGAAATTTAATGTGGACAAGTGCAAGGTTATGCACCTAGGGAAGAACAACTCAAACTATGGTTACACGATGCAAGGTTCCACATTAGGAACCACCACCCAGGAAAAAGATTTAGGCGTCATTGTGGATACCTTGTTAAAACCCTCGGCCCAGTGTGCAGCGGCGGACAAGAGAGCAAATAGAATGCTAGGTATGATAAGGAAAGGAATGGAAAATAAAACAAAATATATTATAATGCCTCTATATCGTTCCATGGTGAGACCGCACCTTGAATATTGTGTGCAATTCTGGTCGCCGTATCTTAAAAAGGATATAGCGATTTTAGAAAAGGTTCAGAGAAGAGCCACCAAAATGGTAAAGGGGATGGAAGGCTACTCCTATGAAGAAAGGCTAAAAAGGTTGGGGCTCTTTAGCCTGGAGAAGAGACGGCTGAGGGGAGATATGATAGAAGTCTATAAATTAATGAACGGAGTGGAACGGGTAAACGTAGATCGATTGTTTACCTTATCAGAATATGGAAAGACTAGGGGACATGCAATGAAGCTACAGGGTAAACTATTTAAGACTAATAAAAGAAAATATTTTTTCACTCAACGTGTAATCAAACTCTGGAATTTGTTACCGGAGGATGTAGTAAAGGCTGTTAGTGTAGCTGGGTTTAAAAAAGGTTTGGACAAGTTCCTGGAGGAAAGGTCCATAAACCATTATTAAGAAGGGACCCAGGATATCAATGCTTGAACCAGTACAAGCATTGTGGAACCTGTGTCCCTTGGGGAAACTGCTAGGTACGTATGACCTAGATTGGCCACTGTTGGAAACAGAATGCTGGGCTTGATGGACCTTGGTCTGACCCAGTATGGCATATCTTATGTTCTTATGTTCTTATTACCATAACATTAACATTTCCATTAACAATAATCATGAAATTAACCATAACAATAAGTGTCATCCTTAGGTTAGAGATATATTCCGTCCCACGCCTCCGTCATTGACTCTTAAGGCTATACCTAGGAACAGTTCGTTAGCGAAGTAATTTGATGTTTAGACAGGGGGCAGCCAGGGCAGGTACCATACGGGGGGAGAATCCGAGCCACAGGAATGGGGATAGGGAGGCTTTGATCCCTGTTTCTGCTATATCAGGGGTGTAATTTGGGGGATTCTTAAAGGGATTGGCAATCCTCTGCCACTCATTGCTCTGGTGCTCTTGGCTATCTATCTTTTGCTGTTTTTATTTCCCTATTCAATTGGAAAGGACCGTGATCTGCCATCTAACCCAAGTACCTACTTAGGTTTAACTCTTAACGCCCTTTCCTCTCATAGCACAGGCCCTCCCTTTACCCGATCCCCTCCCTATCCCATCCCTTTTCCACTGCATCCTGAAGTGGTGCCCACAGCCTGCAAAAATTGTCTGATTGCCCCCGCACTTGAGCTATTCCGATCTCCATCCCCATCAGGGCAAGCAATTTTTTAACCCAGTCTTGCGTTGTAGGGAGTGTCGGACTCTTTCACCAGGCTGTCACACACAGCCACACCACTTATAGTATCCTGCGAGGTCGGCCCTATTTAGAGATATCTCTTCTGGGGTGTTCATGTATCCCAGCAGCAGTAGCGCTGGGTCAGCCTTATATTGCTGTCCTGTTAACAAAGCACAGCGTCTGATTGCTTCCTGCCACAAAGGCTGCAACATGGGACATGAACACATTACATGTAGTAGTGTACCTAATTCCCCACAGCCTCGCCAACTTACCTCTGTACAGCTAAGTCCCATCCTCCACAGCTTACTCGGTGTGAGGTATGTCCTGAATAGCAGTTTATATTGGGAGTCTAAGTGGGCCTGATAGTTAGACATCCTATAGGTGTTGGTCCAGAGGCTAGTGTACTGTTCATCTGACCATCCCCTGCCCAGGTCACCCTTCCACACCCACCCCCGATAGCAGAGAGGCAAAGGCGGTCCTTGGCCAGGAGTCTGTATATTTGCACTAGGTGTCCCTTGCCCTTCCTTGACCTAATGAAAAATGCTTCCAGTGAGTGTGGGGGTCTTGTGTATTGCTTCTTATGGGTCACCAGGAAGTGGCTCTAGCTGCATTATGGAAAAGATACTTGGAGTCCTTTCTTCGCATTTCTCCATTACCTCTTGCCCACTCAGAAATCTTCCTTGCTGCATAAAATCTACCACCTTAAGCAGCATATTATTTTCCAACTATCAAAATCTTAGCTTATCTATTGCTGCTGGGGGAAAGAGCTCCTCATCAGTCAAGAATGCTAACCGCGACTCTTGAGGAGTAAAGCCTACCCATTTCACTACTCTGTCCCCATATATGCACTGTGTATTGCATCACTGTGTGCTTCCGCACTTGGGCAGCTCTTATCACCCCTTCCATAAAGAGGGTGATCCCTATGTGCATTGTCCCTACCTGGTCTGTCTCCAGATCGATCCATTGCTGGTTCGGATGAATATGCCACCAACCATAGACCACCGCACCTGTGATACAATTTCAAAATGGGTAGACCCAGACCTCCTTTTTCTCTAGGTCGCATAAGAACATGTAGTTGAACGCTTGATTTCTTCCCATTCCACAAAAACTGACTTTCTCCGGGAACAAGCAGGAAGTCGGTCCTCACATATGGGTGATGTCTGCACCAACGGAACCTTCGTGGAAGCATCCCCCCAGCTTTCAAAGAAAGCCTTTGGGAGATGCTACCATGCGTGCATTGTCCCCTTCCCGCCCAAGAGTGCCATCTTGCTCAGTCTTTTTTTTTCCGCGGAGCCCTTCAAACGTTCTTCTGGCTTGTCCCCGAAAAAAGTTCATTTTTTCTTCTCTGAGTTTCATACTCGCCTCCGGTATCGCACCGGTATAATTCCTGCCTGCTGACCTCGTTGCCCCGGCATCGAGTCATCCCATTTTTGTAATTTTTGTTCTTTCTTTTCTCCAGGAACAAGCAGGAAGTAAGTCCTCACATATGAGTGACGTTGGCGCCGACGGAGCCCTCGTGCGGAGCAAATCTCCAGCTTTCAAAGAAAGCCTTTGGGATTGCATCGCGCATGCGCGGTCCCCTTCCCGCCCAAGGGTGCCATCTTGCTCAGTCTTTTTTTTTCCGTGGAGCCCAACGGACGTGGTCCTGTTTTCACCATTGAAAAAGTAGAAAAGTTGATTTATTTTTTCAGCTTTCTGGTTCGACACCGGTTCCCCTTCCCGCCCTCGGCTCAGTATGCTGGTATCGAATCCGGTCATATTTTTCATTTTTTTCTTTCGTGACTAGCGTTCGCGCTCTTTTTAGTTTTCACTGGCAGCCCGGTTGTTTGACCTCGCAGGAGCCCTTTTCCCCCCGATGGCTGCCAGCGGGTTTAAAAAATGTGATCGGTGTAAGAAGTTGTTGTCTCTCACCGACGCACACAAGTGCTGCCTCCGATGCCTTGGCCCTGACCATGACCCGGTGGTCTGTGGGCCATGTGGTAAGATGTCTTCGAAGTCTTTGAAGAGCAGGCAGCAGCAACATGACAGGATTTTTTCTGAGTCCACATCTGAATGGGCCGGGACCTTGTCAGAAACCTCGACATCTCGGGAATCGGAGTCTGAGCACCGTTGTGGGTCTTCTGAGCCGGGGTCTCCCTCCAGGGAACACCAGAGGAAGAAGAAACTCATGAGGGCGGTGTCGCTGGATGCCTCTGATCGGCTTGGGCCCTCGGGTTCCAGGCCGCAGATCCCGGACCTCCGCCCCGGGTCCTCGGAGTTGGAGCAACCGGCTAAACAACCTCGCAGAGAGCTGGAGGCGTCGGACAAGGTAACTTCTGTTGTCCTCGTGGACTCTCCTCCAGGAGAGCCAGCGTCAGGAACTGAACCGGGAGCTCCGGAGCCTTCTGAGCTCGGTCTCAGGTTGACAGCCCTGGAAAACAGCATGCATGGCTTCCTGGAGCAGCAGCGGGCACTGATGGCCGGTCTCTACGGTCCTCTGCCCCGACCACCGGGACATCGACGTCGAAGTCAACGCCGGAGACGAGCCGATCCTCGAGTCGATCAGGTCTCGAGTCGATTCTCAGCCAAGGTCCCCCTCGACCTCCTGTTCGGGACTGAGGTCGTCGACGCCGGTGCCCTCGGCGTTGGGGCGGTCGGGCTCAAAGCCCTCGAGACCGGAGCCCATCGAGTCCTCCTCGGAGAACTCGGCGTGGGAGATGGAGTTGGAAGACTCCCCAGACACCTTCCAGACCCGGTGTATCCCATTGGACTCTCCAGATTCGGAGCCTCGGAATATGTCCCCTCTGGAGGACACTCGATTCTCGGACTTCGTCAGGGACATGGCCAAGGCTTTGGCATTCCATGCGGATGCCGAGTAGGAGCCTCGAGCCGAGGAGCTCGATGCCTTCCAGTATGACTCTCCCCCGAAGGAGGTCCTGACTGTACCAGTGCCTCCGATGTTGGAACGGCTGATGCTCCGCATGTGGGAGTCCCCGGCCTCGATGCCGGTGCTCAGCAAGTGGGTCGATTCCGTCTATCGAGTCCTCAAGAGTCCTGGGTTTCAGAAAGCGCAGCTGCCGCACAACTCCATGGTTGTGGAATCGGCCATGCAACGGCTGAAAAGCCAAAAAACGCACTCCTTGGTGCCTTCCGGCCGGGAGGCCCAGAACCTGGACGCCCTCAGCAGAAAGTGCTACCAAGGCTCGATCCTGTCATGCCGTGTCCAAACTTACCAGCTGTACATAGGCATGTACTTGCGGGACCTGGCAAAGGAGATAGCCGGGTTCTCGGCTGGCCTATCCGAGGAACCCTTGCAGCGCTTCAAAGCCTTGTCCATGGGGATCAGAGAGTCCTTGAAGTTAATGTCTCGAGCAGCTTACGACGGCTTCGAGGCTTCGGCCCGAGTAGCCACAGCCGTCATCGGTTCACGCCGTCAGGCCTAGCTCATGTCGTCGGACCTAGAGCCATGGGTTCAGGACAAGTTAGTTGATGTCCCGTGCCGAGGAGATAACCTCTAAAGCAAATCCATGACTGAGAAAGCTGCAGAAATAGAGTCCGAGTACTTGACCTGGACAAGGTCGTCGAAGAAGACATCTGCACCTTCTCACAAGAAGAAGGCCTCGGAGGAAAAAGCCCTTTTTCCTGAGGAAGGGTACGGCTTACAGAAACTACCCCACTTACCAGGCCGCCCCAGTTCCCTAACAGGGGCAGCAGGCCAGGGGACAGGGGCATGACCCACGTAAGCCAAAGACTCCCAAGCCTGCAGCTCCAGCTCCTACCCAGCTGGGAGGGGGTTTTGACTCCCAGTGCATAGCTGCTCTCCCACCAGTGGTTTGACCCTGCACAGGAGGGAGGCTGGCCCTGTACAGTCACAGGTGGCCAGCCATTACTACCAACGCCTTGGTTATGCAAGTAGTCCAGCAGGGCTATCTCCTTCATTTCAACCAGGCGCCCTCCTTCTTTTTCCCAGGAGAGCCTCTCAGGCCCCCTCTTCACAGGAACCTCCTCCTGCAGGAGTTGACAGGTCTGCTGAAGGATCAGGCGGTGGAACCAGTGCCCCACCATCTGCAGGGGCAAGGCTTCTACTCCAGGTATTTCCTCATACCAAAAAGAAAAGGAGGCCTATGCCCCATCCTGGACTTGCAAAATCTAAACAAGTTCCTGGTGAGGGAAAAGTTCAAGATGCTTTCCCTTGGGATCCTACTGCCTTACCTCCACCAGGGAGACTGGCTATGCTCCTTAGATTTAAAGGATGCTTATACTCAGATCCTCATACACCCAGACCACAGACAATACATCAGATTTGTGGTCGGCGGAAACCACTTCCAGCACAAGGTGCTTCCCTTTGGCCTAGCTACCGCTCCCAGAGTATTTACCAAATGCCTAGCTCCAGCACCTAGGGTTTGTTATAAATCACGAAAAGTCCACTTTACTCCCCACTCAGAACTTGGAGTTCATAGGGGCAAGACTGGACACACTTCAGGGAAAGGCTTACCTACCGCTGGACAGGGCAAGGCGGTTGCTGGACTTGGTACAGCAGATCCAGCACAGGCCTCAAGTCTCCGCAAGGGTCTTCCTACGCCTCCTGGGCCATATGGCCTCCACGGTGCATGTGACTCCATATGCCCGATTTCACATGTGCACAGCTCAATGGAGCCTCAGAGACCAGTGGATGCAATCCACTGGCCGCCTCAGAGACAGAGTAGCAATTTCCAAGCTACTGGTGACAGCCTTGCAATGGTGGCTTCGCCCCCCCAACTTGCTTCAGGGAGTACCATTCCAACCTCCCTCTCACACCAGAGTGCTGATGACAGATGCCTCCTTGCTGGGCTGGGGAGCCCATTGCCAGGGTTCATGCACTCAGGGTCTGTTGTCCTCGCGAGAGGCCGCACTTCAGATCAATCTTCTAGAGCTTTGAACCATCCGCCTAGCTCTTCAAGCCTTCTGTCATCTTCTGGCACATCAGTCGGTGCTGATACAGACAGACAATCAGGTGGCAATGTTCTACATCAGCAAACAGGGGGGCACAAGATCTCACATCCTATGCCAGGAAGCTCTGGACCTCTGCTCTTTTGCAGTGGCACATCACATGTCCCTAAAGGCAGTTTTTCTGCCAGGTCAGGAGAACCTCCTGGCCGACAAGTTGAACAGGATTCTTCAGCCTCATGAATGGCAACTGAACTGGGATGTAGCCCAGCGGATCTTCAACCATTGGGATCTCCCATCTATGGATCTCTTTGCTCGAGGCAGCCGCATCCGCTGAGCGTGGCGGCGGATGCTATCTCCAGGAACAAGCAGGAATGTAGTCTTCACATATGGGTATCGTCGGTACCGACTGAGCCTGCGCGGGAACGCTCCCCAGCGTCCAATTAGAAAGCTTTTGGGAGCATCCCACAGCGTCTGCGTGTTGCCTTCCCGCCTTTCCCAACTGCCTCTCTCCAGTTCTTCGTTTTCCGCGGAGCCAGTAGGTCGTTGTTCCTGTCACCGCAGAAAATATTTCCTTAGTCTCCTCTTTTTTGTGGTCGCGTCTGCCTTCCTCGACGCTATACCGGTATCGCCGGTTCTTTCTTTTTCTTTCTTTAAAAAAAAAAAAATATATATATATATATATATATAGTATTTTTTTTCCAGATTTTTCTTTTCCAGGTGCACGCGCCATTTTGGGCCTTAGAACCAAAATTTCCTCTACCATGGAAAAACCCGCTTCGGGTTTCAAAAGGTGCACCAAGTGTGGCGGCACCATCTCCATCACCGACACCCATGAGTGGTGTCTTAAATGTTTAGTTCCTGACCACTCCATCTCGGAGTGTATGGCTTGTGCCATGATGTCCAAGAGGGGTCGACAAAACCGAGCTGCTAAGCTCAGCACCCTTTTTCCCTCCGATGCAGCGTCAGTGGCATCGACGTCCTCCAGGGCTTCGTCTTCCTCCCATGGATCTCAGGTAACTAAACATAAGTCTAGCCAGTCCTCAAAGGGTAGATCTCCTCTAAGCATCAAGATGCCTCTGGCGTTGCCCTTGAGGGTTCTGTACCAGCAAAATTGCCCCAGTGGGAGGCTTCGGCTTCCAAAGCATTATCAGGGCTCCAGGATGTTCTCGAGGCCTCAACCTCGGCAGAACTACTGGTGCCATGCTCTGGGGTACCGGCTACTTTCTCCGGTACCGATACCCAGGCATCGGCAGCGTCGATAGACCAGAGGTTCCTGGCTATTGAATGCAGTCTGGCGGCTCTCCTTGCGGCATAGACACTCTCGGAACCGCGTCAGACAGTTCAACCGGTACTGGCTTCGACTCCGGTACCGGTATCGGTACCGGTACCATCGGCATCGACATCGGTGTCTGCTTTGCCGGCACCCAGTCATGCTATGCCGGTCGGTACGGGTATCGGGCTCTACAAGAGCATCCGGACAGAAGGTACTTTGAATCCTTGGAGGAGTCTGAGGATTCTGACGATTGTCGGTACAGGAATACTTCTCCCGGAGGAGCCTTCCTCTCCTAAACGTAGGATGTCTCCTCCAGAAGATATTTCCTTTCAGGATTTTATCAGGGAGATGGCTCGAAGTCTTTCCATTACTGTGGCTCCCGAAACAGAGCCCAGAGCAAAGGAGTTGGAGATTCTACAATATCCCAAAGCTCCTAAGGAGGCAGCTACTTTGCCTATCCATGAGATCTTACATGATCTCATGCTAAGAATGTGGGAAACACCTCTTTCCACCTCCCCTCACTCTCGTAGACTGGATACTATGTATCGAGTCCCTCCTTGTCCTGGTTTCCAGAAGACTCAGCTTCCTCACCACTCTATTGTAGTGGAATCAGCCATGAGAAGGATCAGGAGTGCAAAGAGGCATGCCTCTAATCCTCCAGGACATGAGTGTAGAACCTTGGATGCCTTTGGACGTTGTACTTTCCAGGCTTCCATGCTTTCTGCCTGGATCAGTTCCTATATTTTTTATATGGGAATGTTCCTTAAAGAAATCACAGGAGATTTAGAGGTTCTGAGCCCTCTTCTTCCTGAAGATAAGAGGCAGGATTTTCTCACTCTGGTTAAACATGCCCAGGATGTTTCCAAATTTGTCATTCGTGCAGCTTTTGACTGTTTTGAGTGCATAAGCAGAACCTCTGCCATTGCCATAGGTGCACGTAGAATTGCTGGCTCCAGGCATCTGATTTGGAGCTCTGGGTGCAGGACAAACTGGGCAATATCCCTTGTACAGGTGAGAATCTATTTGGCAAAAATTGCCAAGAGAAAGCCAATGAGTTGGATGCTGACAACTCCACTTTGGATAGGTTATCCAAAGTCACAGCTGATCCTGCAAGGAAGAAATCTTTCAAGAAACCATTCTTCTCAAAAAAGAAGAGGTTTTACCCTTCTTATTCCCAGCAGGGACGTTCCGCAGGTCAGCCTGCTCGGAAGAGTCAGCAACCATCTAAACAAAGGAAAGCAAAGACTGCTAAGCCTCAACCGTCCCAGCAGTCTCAGCCTCCACAAGGCCTTTGACTTTCATCTAGAGAACTTAGCCTTCCTGGCTCTCAGTGGACCAGAGCCTTCCACCATTCCAGGAAGGTTGTGTCACTTTGCCCCCAGATGGGGGCAGATAACAGCAGAACATTGGACTCTCTCCATTATAAAAGAGGGGTACAAGCTTCATTTTATTTGCATTCCCCCTCCCACAATGGTAAGACAGTTCAATTCTCAAACCTCTCCATCAGTCTGTTAGATCAAGAGGTCACTATGCTTCTTCCCCAAGGGGCAATAGAAGAGGTACCCATTCCTCAACAGGGTACAGAGTTTTACTCCCCCTATTTCCTTATCCCAAAGAAAACAGGGGGACACAGACCTATTTTAGACCTCAGAGAATTGAACAAATTCCTGTTCAAAGAGAAATTCAGGATGATTTCTCTAGAAACTCTGCTGCCATACCTTCAGAGTCAGGATTGGCTTTGTTCTGTAGATCTCAAGGATGCGTACACTCATGTTCTCATCCATCCAACTCACAGAAAGTTCCTTCGGTTCCTTGTCCAAGGAAAGCACTACTAATACAGGGTGCTTCTTTTTGGCCTGGCCTAAGCACCAAGGGTGTTCACGAAATGCATGGCTGTGATAGCAGCATTTCTTCGCACTCCAGGAATATTCGTCTTCCCCTACTTAGACGACTTGCTCATTCAAGCCCCATCAGAGTCAGAGGCCAGCATTTCTCTATCTTGCACGATGCATATCCTTCAGTATTTGGTTCTGGTACTAAACATCCCAAAATCCAGTCTAACTCCCACTCAGTCTCTGGAGTTCATAGGAGCTTTGCTGGATACCAGAAAAGCAAGGGCCTATCTTCCCCAGGCCCGTTGCCTTCGCATGGTGCAGTTAGCTTCTCAAGCAGTGCTAAAGCCTCATCTCACTGCTCGAGAAATGTTACAACTACTAGGCCACATGGCATCTACCGTGCATGTGGTTCCTTATGCTCGCCTCCATATGAGAGCAGCCCAGTAGACTTTATCCACTCAATGGACCCAGGCATCAGGGTGCCTGTCAGACAAAATAGCAAACACAAATCGCTTTATTTTGTCCCTCCAATGGTGGCAGTCCACTCAAAACCTGTTGCTGGGGTCCCCATTTCAACAACCTTTACCCCAGGCAACTCTCACAGCAGATGCTTTTCCAGTGGGTTGGGGAGCTCATCTGCAAGACCTCTCCACCCAAGGCACTTGGACTCCACAGGAGACTCATCTACACATCAATCTCTTGGAGCTCAGAGCAATCTTTCTTGCTCTGCAAGTGTTCCACACCCTGCTCATCTACAAGACAGTCCTCATTCAGACGGCAATCAAGTAGCCATGTTCTACGTAAACAAGCAGGGAGGAACAGACTCTCTGTCGCTTTGCAACGAAGCTTTGCGACTATGGGCCCTCGACAGAGAGCATCAGATTCATCTCCTGGCAGTGTATCCTCCAGGTATCCAAAACTCTTGGGCAGACAGACTCAGTCGAGTTCTGCTTCCACACGAATGGTCTCTACATGCAGACCAGGTGGCCAAGATTTTTCAAATTTGGGGAACCCCGGACATAGACCTCTTTGCAAGTCCGTTGAATGCCAAACTTCCCCGGTTCTGTTCCAGAATTCCGGCTCAGGGCTCTCAGGCCAGGGATGCTTTCCTCCTTCATTGGGGTCAAGACTTCCTGTATGCCTTTCTACCTATTCCCCTGATTCACAAAACCCTGTTCAGGCTTCGGAGAGACAGAGGCTGTATGATTCTCATAGCTCCACATTGGCCACGGCAAGTGTGGTACCCTCTGCTTCTACATCTCTCTCAAGCTCCCTCTCTGGAGTTAGGCTCTGCAACAGATCTCCTGTCACAGGAGAACAGAATGTTATGGTATCCCAATTCCCAGTCTCTGCATCTCAGGGCTTGGTTGCTGAAGGCCTAGATCTTCAGGATCTTAACCTTCCTCAGCAGGTAAGGGATATCCTTTATGCTTCTAGAAAACCTTCCACAAGATGCTCTTATGCTTTCAAGTGGAAAAGGTTTACCATATAGTGCTCGCAGAAGGGTCTTAACCCCCTTGCGATACCTCTGGAATCATTACTGGAGTATCTCCTTCATTTATCCAATGCAGGACTTAAATCTAACTCAATAAGAGTCCATTTAAGTGCTATTGCGGCTTCTTTCAAGCCTTTAAATGGACAACCTATTTCCTCCCATCCTCTCATAGCAAGATTTATGAGAGACCTTCTTCTAACTAAGCCTCCCATTAAGCCACCACCGGTGGCATGGGACTTAAATCTGGTTCTTTCCCAGCTCTTTGTTGCTTTTGATCCTTCTCATTTGGGACTTCCAGTCTCCAAGAGAACACTGTCCAACTGGATTGCACAGTGTATCTCTTTTGCCTATCAGAGTAAGAACCTTCCTCTGGAGGGCCATGTCACAGCTCACAATGTGAGAGCCATGGCAGCTTCAATGGCTCATCTGCACTCTGTGTCTATCGACGACATCTGTCGAGCAGTCACTTGGGCCTCGATTCATACCTTCACAGCCCATTACTGCTTGGACAAGGACTCCCGCCAGGATGCCTTGTTTGGTCAGGCTGTTCTCCAACACCTGTTCCATACCTAATCATCTCCTACCCACCATCCCTGGTAGGATGCCAGAGATCCATGGGGGGAATTGGACCCTTTCACAGGGACACACAACTTCTGGGGTCTCTCCCTGGCATCTAAAACTAGGGAGTCCCCATATGTGAAGACTACATTCCTGCTTGTTCCTGGAGATAGCATAGTTACTCACCTGTAACAGGTGATCTCCGGGAACAGCAGGAATTTAGTCTTCACAACCCACCCACCTCCCCTAGGAGTTGTATCTCTCTATCTATCTCTTTCTCTTTCCCTCTCTCTCTTTGTCTCAGCTTTAAACTCAACTGGAGAGAGGCAGTTGGGAAAGGCAGGAAGGCAGCACGCAGGCGCTGTGGGATGCTCCCAAAAGCTTTCTAATTGGACGCTGGGGAGCGTTCCCGCGCAGGCTCCGTTGGTACTGACGATACCCATATGTGAAGACTAAATTCCTGCTGTTCCCGGAGATCACCTGTTACAGGTGAGTAACTATGCTTTCCTGATCTTTTGGGCACAGGGCCTTCTCTATACATTCCCACCCACGCCCCTTACACTCTGTTTAAGATTCTTCGGGACAAGGCCTCGGTAATCCTGGTAGCACCCAGGTGGCCCAGACAACCTTGGTTCCCTCTTCTCCTTCAAGTGGCGGTCGACACTCCACTCCCACTGGGGGTGCAGCCCGACCTCTTGACCCAGGAACACCCCTTGCTACACCCCAATCTCAGATCCCTCAACTTAATGGCCTGGCTTCTGAAAGGGTATAACTTGCTCTTCTACTCTTTCCCAAAGAGGTTGAGGAGGTGTTGCTGGCCTCTAGGAGGCAATCCACTAGAAAATCCTACGCGTTCAAGTGGCGTAGGTTTGAAGGGGTGGTGTGCCCAGAATAAGGAGGACCCGTCAACTTGTCAAGTACCTCAGGTATTGCAGTACTTGCTCCACCTCTCGGAGTTAGGCCTCAAGTCTAACTCTGTCAGGGTCCACCTGAGTGCACCACTCTCCAGTGGATGGGCAACCTCTTTCATCTCACCCTTTGGTATCCCGATTCCTCAGAGGCCTCCTACTCTTGAAGCCTCCAATTTGCCCACTGGCTACAGAGTGGGACTTAAATGTGGTCTTGTAGCGACTTACTTAAGAACATAAGAACATAAGATGTGCCATACTGGGTCAGACCAAGGTCCATCAAGCCCAGTATCCTGTTTCCAACAGTGTCCAATCTAGGTCATTCATACCTAGCAGTATCCCCAAAAGACGCAGGCTCCACAATGCTTGTATTGGGTCAAGCATCGATATCATGGGTCCCTTTTTAATAATGGTTTATGGACCTTTCCTCCAGTAACTTGTCCAAATCTTTTTTAAACCCAGCTACACTAACAGCTCTTACTACATCCTCCGGTAACAAATTCCAGAGTTTGATTACACGTTGAGTGAAAAAATATTTTCTTTTATTAGTCTTAAATAGGTTACCCTGTGGCTTCATTACATGTCCCCTAGTCTTTCTATATTCTGATAGCGTAAACAGTTGATCTACGTTTACTCGTTCCACTCCATTCATTAATTTATAGACCTCTATCATATCTCCCCTCAGCCGTCTCTTTTCCAGGTTAAAGAGCCCTAATCTTTGTAGCCTCTCTTCATAGGAGTAGCCTTCCATCCTCTTTACCATTTTGGTGGTTCTTCTCTGTACCTTTTCTAATAACGCTATATCCTTTTTAAGATACGGCGACCAGAATTGCACACAATATTCAAGGTGCGGTCGTACCATTGAACGATACAGAGGCATTATAATATCCTTTGTTTTATTTTCCATTTCTTTCCTTATGATACCTAGCATTCTATTTGCTTTCTTGGCTGCCGCTGCACACTGGGCGGAGGGTTTTAACATGTTATTCACGATGACTCCTAAATCTTTTTCCTGGGTGGTGGTTCACAATGTGGAACCTTGCATTGTGTAACCATAGTTTGGGTTGTTCTTTCCTAGGTGCATAACTTTGCACTTGTCCACATTAAATTTCATCTGCCATTTGGATGCCCAGTCTTCCAATTTATCCAGTTCCTCCTGCAGTTTTCCACAGTCCTCTTGGGTTTTAACAACTTTAAACAGTTTTGTGTCTGCAAATTTGATAACCTCACTCGTTATTCCCTTTTCCAGGTCACTAATGAATATGTCAAAAGGTAGCGGACCCAGTACAGATCCCTGGGGTACTCCACTATTCACCTTTTTCCATTGGGAAAATTGGCCATTTAGCCCTACCCTCTGCTTTCTATCTTTTAACCAGTTCCCGATCCACAATAGTACACTGCCTCCTATCCCATGACTTTTTAGTTTTGCCAAGAGCCTCTGATGAGGGACCTTGTCAAAGGCTTTCTGAAAGTCCAGATACACTATATCAACCGACTCACCTTTGTCTACCTGTTTATTCACACCTTCAAAAAAACATATCAGATTAGTAAGACAAGATCTTCCTTGTCTAAAGCCATGTTAGCTGTCTCCCATTAGGCCATGACTATCTACATGCTGTGTAATTTTGTTCTTTATGATGGTTTCTACCATTTTCCCCGGTACTGACATCAGGCTCACCGGTCTGTAGTTTCCCGGATCACCCCTGGAACCCTTTTTAAAAATTGGTGTTACAATGGCGATCCTCCAATCTTCAGGTATTACAGATAATTGTAATGAAAGTTCACAGATTACTAATAGCAGATCTCCAGGAACAAGCAGGAATGAGTCTTCACATATGGGTACGTCGGTACCGACGGGTCTGCACGGGAACGCTTCCCAGTGTCCAATCAGAAAGCTTTTAGAAGCATCCCAACATGCCTGCGTGCTGCCTTCCCAACTGCCTCTCCTCAGTTTTCGATTTTCCGCGGAGCCGGCAGGACGTTCTCTTGTCACCGCAGAAAATTCTTCTTTTATTTTTTAGTTTTCTTGTAGTTGCGGCTGCCTTCCCTGGTACCGCCGGTGTTTCTTTCTTATTTTCTTGTAAAATTTTTTCCTTAAGGAATATAAAATTTCTTCTTAGTTTTCACGGTTCTCAGGCCTTCTAGGCCTCTCCATTTTTCCTCATGGAACCGCCAGTCATTTTCCCCAGGAAATGTACAAACTGTGGCGGTACAACTTTATTTTTAGACACTCACAATTGGTGTCTAACCTGCTTGGGTCCTGACCATTGTCCTCCGGAGCCTTCGGGCACCAGTGCTGTGAGAAGCAGTTTTCAACATCGAGTTCCCCTCGACACGCGGTCCCCTTCCAACTTCAGGGCATTGACTATATCTTCTTCTACACAGGATCAGGTAACCCAAAAACAGTCTGTTAAGACTAGCCAGTCCTCGAGTGGCAGTTCTCATGCACAGCATAGAGATGCCTCCGGCCTTGCCCTCGGGAATCTACTGGTTTCAAAACCCCGGTGAGAGTCTTCGGTCTCCAAAGCCTGTGTGGGGTTTCAGGTTGTTCCTGAGGTTCACCCCTCACAGAACATACCTGAGCCATGTCCGGTGGTGGCATCCGTTTCAAGCGGTACCGATACCCCGGCATCGGCACCGATACCCCGGCATCGGCCCCGGTGTTGGATGAAATATTCCTCACCGAGGATCGTCGTCTGGCGTCTCCGGTACCTACGGGGCCGGTGGATGCGCTTCAGATCGATTCTACACTATCAATGTCGTCACCGATACGAGTTCCGACGTCGGTACCCTCCAGACGTGCATCGATAGACTCGCTTCCTTCGATGCCGAGTCTAGAATCGATCTCCAGTCTGGAGGACTGGGTACCGACTCGCCTTGGTTCCGACTCCCGTTGGTACCGAAAGCTCGGTTCCGACTCCCGTCGGTACTGAAGGCTCGGTTCCGACTCCCGTCGGTACCGAAGGCTCGGTTCCGATACCTCGGATCCGCAACCCTCGGTTCCACCGATACCGTTAGAGTTGCCACCGGCTGGTTTTCTTCCTCCGGCATCAGATTCGGTACCGAGTCCGGTACCGACATCCACAGTACCTTTACAGTTTGTACCTTCCATGCTCCACTCATCAGGATCGCTTCCCTCGATGCCGAGTTTGGAATCGATTCCAAGCATGGACGATATGTTACCGACTTTTGCTGGTCCTGTCCTGCAGTACCAGCGACCACTATCTAAGGATCCCATTCTGCACCATTCAGGATTTTCTATTCCTATATGCTGGAATATATCCCTTGGTGCCAATGCTAGTTCTTCATCAGATCTAGCCTATCCAGGGGGAATTCCCTCCAGGGATCTTTCTTTCCAGACTTTCCTCCTGGATATGGCAAAATCACTTGCCATTCCTGTCCCTGGACAAGATCCTACACAAGGGAGTACAGATTACCTCTCTGTTCCTAACGAAGCAAAGGAAAATATAATGCTTCCTTTGCATCATTCTTTGCAGGATCTCCTTCTACGAATGTGGGAATCTCCTTTAAAGGTACCCCCACTTTCCAGAGCAACTGATTTCCTAGGGTTTCAAAGGACTCAACTTCCTCATCATTCCATTGTAGTGGAATCAGTATTGAGGCGAGTGAAGAGTACTAAAAAGCACTCTTCTTGTCCGCCAGGTCGTGAGTCTAAGACACTAGATGCCTTTGGACATCAAACCTTCCAGACATCCATGCTTTCAGCAAGGATTCTCTCATATATTTTTTATATGGGTCTATCTCTTGAGGAGATCACAAAGCAATTACATCTTTTGACTCCTTTGCTTCAGGAACCCAGACGTACAGACTATTCCTCACTGGTTAGTCATATTCAGAATATCTCTAAGTTCCTTACTCGTGCTACCCTAGACTCCTTTGAATCTGTTAGCAGGACTTCTGCTGTAGCTATAGGGACACGACGTAGAGTCTGGCTTCAGGCCTCAGACTTGGACAAATGGGCAGAGGAAAGACTGGGAAATACTCCTTGTACTGGAGAGAATCTCTTCAACAGGGAGTCTTTACTTCAGGTTACTCAGTTCTCCACTGACTTTCCTTTTTCCAGAGGCTGCTCTGCGCCGCCTTCTTTCCCAGTAGGTAGGAATGTCCTACCAAACTTTCAACCCCTAAGGGGAGAAGGTTTTACCCATCATCTGCCCATCATTCAGATGTCCCTAAACAGGGGAAACATCGTTCTAGTCTGAGCAATCCACAACCTCAACAGGTTCAACAAACCCAGCAGTTGCAGGGTTTTAAATAGATCATTGCCCCTTTGTTTGGGGGGTTGGGATGGCAGTCTGCTTCTTTTCACTTGAAGTATCTGCACTAATTTTATCCTAACCTACTTAGATATCTCTTCATGAGACTTCTTTTCTTAAGAATCTTCATGATGATCATGCCCATACTTAACAGATTTTCCTCTTCCTTGTGGAGGAGAGGGAGAGGTGACAACTATCAATAGACAGTTGTTTCCATCTACTGGCATGTATCATCTCACCTGTCGGAGATTTCCTCCATAGTTGGTCTCCTGAAACTCTATCTTACCTCCCTCTTACTACAACATTTGCTTTGTAAGAGTGACTTTTTCTATATCTTCTACCGGGGGATTCTCCCTTCTGGAGTTCTCTCCCCCTTGTTACCTTAGGGCAGCTCCTCAGACATTAGGAAGTCCTACCATGTCTGTTGGGTTTTCTTTTTCCCAATCTACAGAGTAGGGGAAAGAAATTCCCTATGCTGTCCTCATAGTTGCTGCAGATGCAAACTTTCTAGTGGTTACGCCACAGGTTTTGTTCACTACACAACCAGGGCTTCCTCTCCACTAGCAATCCTCCTAATCTCAGTACTAACTCCCAAACAGGTTATCAACCTTGTTGGGAATCCCTGTTTCACAGTTTGGTTGGGTTATCTTCTATTCTTTGCCCTTTGTCCTTGGCAGAATAGTTGGTTACCTGCTGGTTGTCCACATTCCTCACCAGGGATTGTCCACAGCCAGTTTTTTCTTCTAACCAACCTGCAGCATGCTATCTGCAACTCTACAGGGTAGCTTTGCACTATGGGCCCTTGCTAGAGAGCATCAATATCTTGCCTAGCAGATAACCCCCAGATGGTTACAAGGGTTTCCCCCAGTCATATTCATGCCTGGCAGGTATTCTACCCTATCTCCAGGAACAAGCAGGAATGAGTCTTCACATATGGGTACGTCGGAAATGCTCCCCAGCATCCAAACAGAAAGCTTTTGGGAGCATCCCTCGCGCCTGCGCGGTGACTTACCGCCTTTCCCACTGTCTCTCCCCAGTTTTCGTTTTTCCGCGGAGCCAACAGGACGTACCTCCTGTCACCGCAGAAACTTTTTTCTTTAAAATCCCTTTTTTCTTGTTATTCTTGTGGTCGCGGCTGTCTTTCCCGCCGATACCGGCATCGCCGGTGCTTTATTCTTTTCTTTTCAAACTTAGAGAAATAACTTCTCCTTGGTTTTTTTCTTTTATCTAATCGAGGCCTAACAGGCCTTTCCAACATGGAGCCTTCTTCCCCTAAGAAGTGTCTTCACTGCAGAAACTTAGTTTTCTTTTTAGACTCCAGTGCCTGGTGTCTATCCTGTTTGGGTCCTGACCCCTTTTCCATGGGTCCATCAGGCTTTAGTA
The DNA here is from genome assembly GCA_033557465.1 of Ichthyophis bannanicus. Taxonomy (NCBI): domain Eukaryota; kingdom Metazoa; phylum Chordata; class Amphibia; order Gymnophiona; family Ichthyophiidae; genus Ichthyophis; species Ichthyophis bannanicus. The sequence goes on from CM066035.1 coordinate 283,231,147, forward strand.
TCTGGAGAAGACATTCTCTTTTTCGGGTATCCCTCGATGCTGTTTTTCCTCCTGAGGTGAGGACACGGGTTTATTCTTCTCTCCAGGATCAGGTAACCCACAAAAAGTCTGTTAAGACTGGCCAATTCTTAATGGGTAGGTCTCATGCCCAGCATGATGACGGCTCCGGCCTTGCCCTCAAGACCCCATTGGCAGTAAGACCCCGGCGGGAGTCTTCGGGCTCCAAAGCATTTACGGGGTTTCAGGTTGTTCCTGGGGATCACTCCTCACAGAACATACCTGAGCCATGCTCTCGGGGGTGGTATCCGCTTCGAGCGGTACCGATCCCCCGGCATCGGCACCAGTGTCGAGTGCTCCACTCTTCACCGAGGATCGTCAGCTGGTGTCCTCGGTACCTTCGGGGCCGATCGACTCGACCCAGACTGGCTTTCCTGCGTCCCCGCCATGCGCGGGGTTGGCACTGGCTTCGAGCGGTGCCGCTCCCCCGGCATCGGCACCGGTGTCGAGTGCTCCACTCTTCACCAGGGGTCGTCGTCGTCTGGTGTCCTCGGTACCTTCGGGACCGATCGACCCGACCCGGACTGGTTTTCCTGCTTCCCAGCCATGCGCGGGGTTGGTGCCGGCTTCGAGTGGTGCCGATCCCCCAGCATCGGCACCGGTGTTGAGTGCTCCGCTCTTCACCAGGGATCGTCGTCAGGAGTCCTCGGTGCCTTCGGGGCCGATCGATATGACCCAGTCTAGATTTCCTGTATCCCAGCCCACCGCGGGGTTGATACCGGCGTCGAGCGGTACCGATGCCCCGGCGTCGGCATCGGTGTCGAATGTTCCACTCCTCACCGGGGATCGTCATCTGGTGCCCTGGGTACCTTCGGGGCCGACCGATGCGCCCCGGATGGGCTTTCCTCTATCTACGCCAGGCTTGGGGGGGTACCGGCTTCGAGCGGTACCGATACCCCGACATCGGCGCCGGTGTCGAGTGTTCCTCTCTTCACCAGGCATCGTCCTCGGACGTCCTCGGTGCCTTCGGTACCGAGTGATACGATTCCGATTGACCTTCAGGTAGCGGCATCGCCGATTCCACCACCGACGCTCGGTTCGATGCCCAGTCTGGAATCCATATCCAGTCTAGATGACTTGGTCCCGACGCGTTTCGGAGCCGATCCATGTCGCCTCCGACTACGCAGTACCGGGGATGATCACCAAAGCTCTCTGGTTACCTCAGTACCGCTTCGGCAACCTCCGATACCTGCTACGATGGCATTGCCGGTACCGGTGTCGACGTCGTTTCCTGCAGTTCCATCGGTGCCATCGATCCTTTCTATGCCTAGCTTGGAATCGATACCGGGAACCGACGACGCAGTACTAACTGCCTCGAATCAGAACTGTCAGTATCGTTCTCCATCTAGCAGGATTCTTTTTATACACCAGTCCAGTAGGTCTTCTGGTGTTCGCGCTGCTCATTCAACCTCAGCCTGCCCAGGAATAGTTCCTCTGGGAGATCCTTCTTTTCAGGCATTTCTCCTTGACATGGCAGCCTTTCTTGCCATTCCTATTCCTGGTCCTACTCTTGACCAAGATCCTGCAGAAAAGGAAACCATAATGCTTCCTTTGCATCAGTCTTTGCAGGACCTTCTTCTGAGGATTTGGGAATCACCTTTAAAGGTTCCTGCGCCTTCTACAGCCATGAATGTTCTGTATCAGGTGCCTCCCTCTCCGGGGTTTCAGAAAAGCCAACTTCCGCACCATTCCATTGTAGTGGAATCAGCAATGAGGAAGGTCAGAAGCAAGAAGAAACATTCTTCTTTCCCACCAGGTCGTGCATCTAAGGCACTTGATGCCTTTGGACGTCAAACCTTCCAAACTTCTATGTTGGCTTCAAGAATTATTTAATATATTTTTTATATGAGTCTCACACTTCAGGAGGTCACAGAGAAGTTATCTCTTTTGTCTCCTTTTTTGTCAGAACCCAAGGCCTCTGACTATTCCTTGCTTCTTAATCATAGCAGGAATATCTCTTGGTTCCTTTCTCGCGCTTCTCTAGACTCTTTTGAGTCTGTTAGCAGATCCTCTGCTATTGCCATTGGAGCGCGTCGTACAGCGTGGCTGCAGGCTTCAGACTTGAGCAGATGGGCAAAACATACACTGGGTAATTCTCCTTGTACTGGAGACAATCTTTTCAATAGAGAAGCTTTACGTCAGGTTGCTCATTGCTCCACTGACTTTCCTAGTTCTGGAAACCATCCTAAGCCCTCTTTTTCCCCAGGATGTGGGAAATGTCCTGCCAAACCTTCTTTCCCGAAGAAGAGAAAGTTTCATCCTTCTTCTGCCCATCCTCCCGGTGTACCCAAGCAAGGGACATCTCATCCTAGTCTGAAGTCTCCAGACTCTACCCAGTCTGCTCATAACCAGCAACCATAGATTCCTGTGTATTGCAATCTACAGTTAACTTCCCCTTAGCAGAAGTTTACTCTTCAAACTCTACACTGGTTTCTTTTCCAGTATGCTATGCCCTCGGATACTTTTGTCCATGGGTTGCAGAATTCTCCCATTCTTACTACCACGAAAGGAGGTCACAACTATCCCATGATAGTTTCTGTCCCCATATGGACATCTTTTCCTTCAGCTGCCTTACCCTAGGGTAAGTCACTTCCCCCCCCCCCCTCTCTTCCAGGGTTTCCCCTGCTTGAGTTGGTGCCATACTGAAACACTTTTTTTCTTCCAGTGTAGCTTGTTTGTTTTTCCTTCACTGCATGCTCTGAACAACTCATTGGACAGGGACGGAGATGCTCTCCGCTGCCTTTGTCTGTTTTCTCTGTTTTCTACAGGAGAATCCCCTCTGTCGTTTTGTTCAGTTGCTGTGTATGTGGGAGTTTCAGTGATTACTTTAATGCTCATTGCAAGTTGCTTGCAACTATCTTGCATAATACTATTCACTGCAGCTTATCTTCTTCTAGCCATATCCTTTCCTCGGATGTGGCAACACGCCTGACTTCTGTCAGTTTTATCTTATAATTCTCCTGCACAATGCTCTCGGCAACCTTCAGAGAAGCTTCTACTCTGGGCCCTTACCACAGAGCGTTGACCTTTGTCTCTGAGGGTCTTTCATATACAGCAGACAAGCTTTTCTGCGTGAATGTCCACGGAGTTCCCAATCTGACCGGAATATACTCCTGTTCCTTACAGCTTGGCATTATGTTCTTCTACTCCACTGGACAACGCATGCTCCTTTATCGTACATGATACCCCTGAACCCCTTGGGGGGTCACTCTGGTATCTTCGTCTATGCGTTCTTCTTGTCCTTTGGACGGATCAGAGTCCTAAAGTACTGCTGAGTACTCTTGCCAGACTACTGTTATCCTCTGTTTTTCACGCAACCATACTGGTTCTTCCACTGACCTACATTCCTGCTCCACAGAAATCGATTCTCTATATTTCTTCAGGTGGGTTTCGCCCCCTATTATTGGGTGAATTTTTTCCCATCACATTCCCCATGTGAATGTTTTTTTTCTGTGGCTCAGTTGCAGGCATGTATTCTGAAACATTATTTTTATGTATGGGGGCATACATGTTTGGTACCCTGGGTGGGCGTCAGCCATCCCACCTCTACCTATACATATGTCTATCTACATGTCTATATGTAGATATATATATAAAGTGGGAAAGGCGGGAAGTCACCGCGCAGGCGCGAGGGATGCTCCCAAAAGCTTTCTGTTTGGATGCTGGGGAGCATTTCCATGCGGGCTCCGTCGGCGCCGACGTACCCATATGTGAAGACTAATTCCTGCTGTTCCGGAGATCACTTGTTACAGGTAAGTAACTGTGCTTTCCATCTTATCTTAAATCTCTGTTAAGGCATAAGCCTCAGGCTTTTCATTACGTGAAAGCCTAGAAGAGGGGCCAACTCCCTGGCTTGGCCCATATTGCCTGGGATTTTTCCCATCAGGGATAAAATTTTTCTGGCAACTAGAGGACATCTAATACTCATCTAGCCCTTATAGGCGAATCACTAGGGTATCTTCCTCTAGTAGCCTTCTCTATCCAATCTCCATACCACAATTCTGGAGATATCTGGACTTCTGGTCTGCAGACTAATGTTATCCTCTGCCATCTTCAGGTAGGCCATCCTGATTATTCAACAGCTCAAATTCTACAAAGAATTAAGCCACCCCTTTGTCAAGGACAACCTTCCTCTGACTATAACAGTCATAATCAGGAGGAGAGGATTTTTTCCTGTTTATCTACTCAAGTAGGTGTCATACTTCTTGTTGTCAGATGAATCTCCCTCTCTCCCTATAGGGTGATGGGGATCTTTGAACATCTCTCCATCCATATACCTATTCTTCTATACTATCCTATACTTCTTATATACTATCTATATCTATCTGTGTGTCTTCTGCCCATATATATATATATATATATCTTATGGATATGTTCCTATATGCCCTATATGTGTATATATTTCGGTATATATATATATATATATATATATATATTTATAGGCATATGAGATATATTTTTAGATAGATCTGTATCCATCTACTTATCTATCTGTTAGGTTCAGATATTCTTACATTCCTATAGGATCCTGACAGATGGGCACTACCCCTATCAATGCTGTTCCGGAATATTTAGGGGGCTACACCTATAGCCACTTCCTGTGGTAATTAATAACCCTTTTCTTTACCTTAACCTTTTCGGTTTAGGTGCTCCTGAAGCTCTCCATGTACCTTCTCTTCCCTAAGTGTGACCCCATTTAGGAAAGACATTGCGGAGCTTCAGTTGCTCTAAAGCTTAGCGCTTCTGAGTCTGTTCTTACTTTCTTATCAGATACAAGGGTCTCCATACCCTTTCTCCCTATATGGGCTGATCCAACCCCAGTCCAGTTAGGGCAGACTCATTTTTTCTCTTAGACCAAAACAGCTTAAGCTTTAATTCAATAGTACCTTCTGCGTCTCTGCTGAAGCTCTACTTTTTATACTACCCCAGTTTTTTCCCCTGGGGCTATTTTTTTCTAACCCTGAAGGGTTCTGGCCTCCACTTGTTTTTGGTCTACTTTGTTACCTCTACTTTACAGTAAGGTACCCCTTGAGCATATTCACTGGCTCTTTTATCAGATCCATATGGAGCTCAGTGCACCTGTGCAATACCAACAAGGGAGGTCCAGATCACAATATTTTACTACTAAATGCCCTCGATACATGGTCTTCCCTTTTGAAGCCCTGTTCTAGCCAGCTGTTCTACAGCTCCTTTTCTATATTCAACTCCTGCCCTCCATCCCCAGGATGCCTGAGGTCCTGAGGTATAGCATGGCTCGTTCTAGACTTGCAACATGCTAGGACTCCCTCCAGGCATATGAGCTGGGGAGTCACCATATGTGAAGACTCATTCCTGCTTGTTCCTGGAGATAGCACAGTTACTTACCTGTAACAGGTGATCTCTGGGAACAGCAGGAATAAGTCTTCACAACCCACCCACCTCCCCTAGGAGTTGCCTTTCTCTACCTCTATCTTTCCCTTCCTTGCTTCGCTCTCTCTCTTTGTCTCAGCTGTAAAACTTAACTGAGGAGAGGCAATAGGGAAGGCGGGAAGGCAGCGCGCAGGCATGTTGGGATGCTTCCAAAAGCTTTCTGATTGGACGCTGGGAAGCGTTCCCGTGCGGACTCCGTCGGTACCAACGTACCCATATGTGAAGACTTATTCCTGCTGTTCCCAGAGATCACCTGTTACAGGTAAGTAACTGTGCTGTGTGCAATCTCATATTTCAGTTCTTTCAACACTCTTGGATGTATACCATCCGGTCCAGGTGATTTGCTACTATTCAGTTTATCAAATAGTTGTAATACATCTTCCCGGTGTAGCGATATTTCTCTCAATTCCTCTGCAGTATCACCTTTAAATACCACTTCAGTCTTGGGTAACATCCCTACATCTTCCTCAGTAAAGACCGAAGCAAAGAATTCATTCAGTCTCTCCGCTATAGCCTTGTCTCCTTTTACTGCCCCTTTTACCCATCTATCATCTAATGGTCCAATTGACTCTCTCACAGGCCTTTTGTTAAGAATGTACTTGAAAAAGTCTTTATTTCATGTTTTTGCTTCCGTAGCAAGTTCCTTCTCAGATGCTCGCTTTGCCTGCCTTATCAATGCTTTGCATTTAACTTGCCAGTGCTTGTGCTGTTTCCAGTTTTCTTCGTTTGGCTCTTTTTTCCATTTCCTGAAAGATGCTTTTTTGGCAGCAACAGCCTCTCTGACCTCACCTTTAAACCATGCTGGCAGTTTTTTGGACTTTCTTCCACTCTTCTTGATGCGTGGAATACAGCTGGTCTGGGCTGCCAGGATAGTATTTTTAAACAACACCTGAGCTTGATGTAAGTCTTTAACCTTTGCAACCGCTCCTTTTCGTTTTTTCTTAACTATATTCCTCATTTTATCATAGTCTCCCTTTCGAAAGTTAAAAAGTAGTACTGTGGATTTCTTTACTATCCCTCCTCCACTAATTAAATCAAACACGATCATGCTATGATCACTATTACCAAGTGGTCCCCACACCCTTATTTCTTGCACCAGATCTGGTGTTCCACTAAGGACTAGGTCCAGTATGGCATCCCCTCTGGTCGGTTCATGAACTAGCTGCTCCAAGAAGCAGTCATTTATTTCATCTAGAAACTTTATCTCCCTAGCATGTCCTGCCGTGACACTGACCCAGTCGATACCGGGGTAATTGAAATCACCCATTATTACTACTCTGCTGTAACTTTTGTTAGCTTCCTTGATCTCCTTAAGCATTTCATCATCCATTTGTTCATTCTGGTCAGGCGGTCGATAGTACACACCCACTGCCATCACCTTCCCCTTCATACATGGGATTTCAATCCATAGAGATTCTACAGCACATTTTGTTTCCTGCAAAACTTTAATCCTTTCTGACTCAATGCCCTCCCTAACATAGAGCGCAACCCCTCCTCCAATTTGATCAGTTCTATCATTACGATATAGTTTGTACCCAGGTATCACAGTGTCCCACTGGTTATCCTCCTTCCACCATGTCTCTGAGATTGCAATCATATCTAACCTCTCATTTAGTGCTCTATATTCTAACTCTCCCATCTTATTGTTTAGACTTCTAGCATTTGCATGCAAGCATTTCAGAGACTGTATTTTATTAATATTAATCTGGCTATTGGTAGGCATGGGTAATTTGGAATCTTTACGCTCTGTCTGCACCATACTCAAGGGCATTTGGGCTACTTTACTCTTTTTTGGAACCTCACTGCTTTCGGTAGTATCCTTCAAGGATACCTTCTTCCGAACCATGCGCTCTTGGGCGACTGTCGGCTTTCCCCTATTTTCTAGTTTAAAAGCTTCTACTTGCCCACCTTTTGAACCAATGGCCACCTGTCATCTCCGCTTCCTTTTCTGGAAAGCACTCTTTTTGGTGGCACTCACGTCTGCTTGACGTGTGAGTGAGCTGCAAGCTTTAGTATCGGATAGGCCCTATACTCAATTTTATAAAAACAGAGTGGTCCTACGTACTCACCCGAAGTTCCTCCCAAAAGTGGTTTCCTCGTTTCAACTTAACCAAGAGGTGGTTCTTCCAACCTTCTTCCCCAGGCCACACTCCAGCAGGGCAGAAGCAATTCTGCATACCCTGGACAGTATGAGGGCACTTGCCTTTTACCTGGAGCTTACTTGGGGACATCGGAGGGCTTCCCAGCTCTTCATCTCTTATGACCCTAGTAAACTGGGTCTGCCTGTCTCCAAGTGCACGTTATCCACCTGGGTGGCAGACTGCATCGCCTGGGCGTACAGGGCAGCGGACCTCCAGCTGCAGAGCCAAATCATGGCCCACTCTGTCAGGGCTAAGGCCGCACAGTGGCTAACCACTATTCTGTTCCATTGGCAGACATCTGCCAGGCCGCAACTTGGTCTTTAAGCCAGACATTTGCAGCCCACTACTGCCTGGAGAGAGAGTCCCGGCGGGACAGTGTTTTCGATCAGGCGGTACTCCGTAACCTATTCAAGGTTTAGGCAACTCCTACCTACTCCAGGGACAGCAGGAATCAGTCCTCACGACCCTCCCTCCTCCCCTGGAGTTGCAGTCCTTTGATTATTTTTTTCTCATTTTTGCCATCTTTTTAGCTATGTCATCTGACTGAGCAAGATGGCACCCTTGGGTGGGAAGGGAACCGCGCATGCGCGATGCAATCCCAAAGGCTTTCTTTGAAAGCTGGGGATTTGATCCACATTAGGGCTCCATCGGCACCGACGTCACCCATATGTGAGGACTGATTCCTGCTGTCCCTGGAGAACACCTGTTACAGGTGAGTAACTACGCTTTCCTGGCGCCTTCGTGCCTTTTTTCTCCCACTGGCAGCCCGGATAGTCTTCGACCTCGCAGGGGTACTTTTTTCCCCCTTGGCTACCAGTGGCTTCAAGAAGTGTGATCGGTGCTCCAAAATTATGTCCTTGACCGAGACACACGACTGCTGTCTCTGCTGCTTGGGGCCAGATGATGACCCTGCAGTCTCTGCAAGAGGATGTCCAGTAAGGCCCTCGAGCCACCAGCAGCAGCAAGATAGGTTTTTCCCTGAGTTCCCAGTGCCTCCAAAGGACAGGGCCTTGGTTGCGGCCCCGACATCTCGGGAAGAACCCTTCGTACCCGAGCCTCATCGTGGGTCCTCAGAAAGGGGTCTCCCTCAAGGGAACCCAGGAAGAAGAAGAAAGCCTTCGAAGGCGGCATCCCTGGATGATCTGACCGCCCGGGTGTCCCCCAGGCCCGGTCCCGTAGTCCAAGTCGCCTGTCCGAGGCATTGGAGAAGGAGCAGCCTGTGAAGGTCCCTGGGAAGGAGCCGACTGCGGCTTGGCCTCGGTCCCCAGACACTATCCTCCTTGAGGATTCCTCTTCGGGGGAGCTGGCATCGGGCCTGAGTCCCTTGATGCCCATGCCGAAGGCTGTGGAGCCTTCTGGTCTGGTTTCCCGAATGGCGGCCCTAGAGCTCAATTTGTCTGCCTTCATGGACCAGCAGCGGGTGCTGTTGTCCGGTACGACCTGTTCATCCGCCCCGACCACCGGGCCCTCAAAGTCCAAGACGTTCCCGGAGGCTAAGCCGATCCTCAAGGTCCTCCGGCCTCGAGTCGATCCTCGGCTGAGGTCGTGATCAGAGTCCCGCTCGATGGGACTGTGGTCATCCCCGGCTAGTCTACCGTGCACCGGCCTCGGGAGCCCTGAGGCCTGCAGAGCAGCCCTCCTACGAGTCCTCCACAGACTACTCCAAGTGGGAGATGTAGGATGAGGAATCCCCAGGTACATGTCGCCACCATGATGTCCCATCTGAATCTCCCATCTTGGAGCCTCGACTGCAGTCTCTGCTCGAGGATATGGGCTTCCTTGATTTTGTCAAGGAGATGTCCAAGGCCCTGGTATTCCCAAAGGAGTCAGAGGAGGATCCTCGGGCGGATGATTTGGAAATTCTCTTTACCAGACCCCTCTGCGGGAATAGCTCAAGGTGCCCATCCCTCCCATCCTAGAACAGCTGATGCTCTGAGTATGGGAGACATCGACGTCGGTACCGGTGGTGAGCAAATGGCTCGACTCAATGTATCGAGCTCTCCTGAGCCTGGGCTTCCAAAAGTCACAACTGCTGCATAACTCCATGGTGGTGGAGTCAGACATGCCTCGGCTGAAAAGCCAGAAGACGCACTACTCGGTGCCCCCCAGCAGGGAGGCCCACACCCTGGAAGCCCTCGGCAGAAAGTGCTACCAGGACTCAATGCTCATTGGCTGCATCCAGGCTTACCAGTTGTACATGGGCATGCACCTGAGAGACCTGGCGAAAGAACTCGCTGGGTTCTCAGTTGGTTTCCCCGAGGAACCTTTGCAGCAGTTCAAGAACCTGGCCAAAGCAGTCCATGAATGCTCCAAATTAATGTCTCGGGTGGCCTATGATGGATTCAAGTCGGTGGCTCGAGTAGCAGTGCCTGGCATTGGTGCACACTGCCAAGCTTGGCTACAGTCATCTGACCTCGAGCAGTGGGTTTAGGACAAATTGGTTGATGTCCCCTGCCAAGCAGAGAACCTCTTTAGCAAACCCATGACCAACAAGGCTGCCGAGCTGGAAACAGAGTTCATGACGAGGACCAGGCTCTCTAAAAAGACCACTGCCCCTCCCCGATGGAAGGGCTTGGGTAAAAAGCCCTTCTACCCAAGGAAGGGAGCTTCTTTCAGAAACTATCTGCCTTATCAGGCCTCCCCAGCTCCCCAACAGGGTCAGCAGGCCAAGGAACTAGGGATGACCCACTTAAGCAGAAGACTCCAAAACCCCAGGCACCGGCTCTGGCCCAGCCAGGGGGTAGTTTTTGACTCCTTGAGCATAGCCTATCTACCCCAAGGAGATCAGCAGCTCACAGGGGGATGTCTGGCCATCACCACCGATTCCTGGCATGGGAGGATTACCTCCTTCACCTGACTCAGACTCCTCACCCTTATTTCCTGGGAGAGCTCCTCAGGTCTTTGCCTCACCAGGACCTTCTTCTGAAGGAGTTGGCAGGTCTTCTCGAGGAAAAAGCAGTCAAACTGGTGCCCCGCCATCTCAAGGGCAAAGGGTTCTACTCCAGGTACTTCCTCGAGCGAAAGAGGACGGGGCCTAAGGCCTATCCTCAACCTGTGCAACCTCAACAAATTCCTGATAACATAGTAACATAGTAAATGATGGCAGATGAAGACCAGTATGGTCCATCTAGTCTGCCCAGTAAGATGGCAAGAGTAGGCGCACCTGCTGCTCCATGCAGGCCATCCCTCCCCATGTCATTGTTTAAGGGGTGAGCCCACAGCTCCATGTAGGACACCCCTGTATGTTGAGAAATTAGTTAAGTTTATTTTGATTTTATCCTGTTGCTGTAAAGGAATCCACTGTGTCTGTCCCATGCCATTTTGAATTCTGTCACTGTATTTGCCCCTGCCCACTGTATTTGGTGAGGGAGAAGTTCAAGATGCTCTCCCTTGGAACATTGCTGCCATACCTCCATCAGGGAAACTGGCTATGCTTCTTAGACCTCAAGGATGCTTATACCCACATCCTCATCCACCCCAACCACAGGCAGTACCTGCAGTTCGTGGTGGGGGCAGGCACTTTCAATACAGGGTCCTCCCCTCTGGCCTAGCCTCTGCCCCAAGTTTCTTCACAAAATGCCTGGCAGTCGTGGCTGCCTTCCTCCGGCTCCAGGGGGTCTTCGTCTTTATCTACCTGGACAACTGGCTTATAAAGGGTGGCACAGACTCAGAGGTGCAGCAGGCCACTGCACGCACCATCCAGGTTCTGCAATACTTGGGGTTTGTCATAAACTATCCCAAGTCTCACCTCATCCCGCCACAGTGTCTGGAGTTCATTGGGGCAAGGATCGACACTCTCCATTCGAGGTCTTTCTTGCCCAGTGACCGAGCCGATCATCTCAAATCTCTAGCTCAGGACGTACAGTACCATCCCTCGGTGCTCGCTCGGCTTCTCCTATGCCTCCTTGGGCACATGGCTTACATGGTCCACGCCACCCCAGATGCCTCCACATGAGGGCGGCACAATGATGTCTCTGGGATCAGTTTATGTTTATTGATTTGATTGACCGCCCTTCAAAATAGCAGAGCGGTTTACAATGATAATAAAATATTACAGTAACAGCAAGGCACAAGGCCGGAAAAGTAGAAAGAGAGTTACAATTACTTTGTAGAGAGAAAATGGGAGAGCAGGTTGATATCAAAGGGTATAGGAAAAAAGGTTAGGGGTGAGAGGAGGGAGGGCCAAAGGCAAGGGAGAAAAGGTGAGTCTTTAGATCCAGCTTGAAGGTAGGGTGATGATGTTCCAGGCGGAGGGCGGTGGGAAGGGAATTCCAGAGGGCAGGGCCTAGAAAAAAAAAAGCTGAGGAACGGGTAGAGTGCAGGTGGGCTAGGGAGGGAGGGGGTAGTGTGAGACGGTTGAGATGAAAGGAGCGGGGAGTGTGTCTGGGAGTGTGAAAGTGGATGAGGTCAGCCAGGTATTGAGGAGTGGAGGTGTGAAGTGCTTTATGAACAAGGGTGAGTAGTTTGAACTGAATGCGGAAGGAAATTGGTAACCAGTGAAGGCGGAAAAGAAGGGGTGACGTGGTCTCTGGGGGAGGAGTGGGACACAAGTCGAGCGGCTGTATTTTGGATTCGTTGAAGATGTGACAGTTGGAGCTTGGTGAGACCAGTGAAAATGGAATTGGCGAAGTCAATGCAAGAAATAACCAGTGATAGAAGCAGAGTAGTAAGAGCAGAGGGAGAAAGAAAAGGACGAATTGCCCGGATCTGACGGAGGTAGTAGAAAGAGGTTTTGGAGATATGGGAAATGTGGGCTGAAAAGGAAAGGTCAGAATCGAAAAGTACACCAAGATAACGAAAAGTAGGAACAAGAGAGATAGGTGAACCAGAGAAAGAGGGGGCCAGAGAGGGGGGCTGATGACCGTGGGAAAACCAAATAGCAGTAGTTTTGGAGGTGTTGAGATGGAGGCAGTTATTAGTTAACCAGTCGGAGACAGCAGTTAGACACAGGTTAAGGGGGGCAAGATCAGGACAAACAGGGGAGGTGTGATAGAGAAGAAGAATGTCATCTGCATAAAAGAAGGCCGTGATCCCAAACTGTTGTCTCATGCCACGGGCCGCTTCCAAGACGAAGTCTCTGTGACCCACCAACTGGCGGATTCCCTGGTCTGGTGGCAGTCGCCCCAGCATCTCGAGGCAGATATGCCTTTTCAGGCCTTAAGCCCCTCGAGGGTCCTCACCACTGACACCTCTCTGCTCTGATGGGGGAAACCCTATGCGGATATCTCCGCACTCAGGGCAACTGGTCACCAGACGAGAGCACCCAGCAGATCAACCTCCTGGAGCTCCGAATCATATACCTAGCCATAAGGGTCTTCTATCACCACCAGCATCACCAGTCAGTGCTGGTCCAGACGGACAACCAGATGGCAATGTTCTACATGAACAAACAGGAGGGCATGGTGTCTCGTATCCTCTGTCAGGAGGCATTGCTGTGCTCGTACGCAATCCAACAGGGTATCCTCCTGCAGGCAGTGTACCTGCCGGGCCAGGACAACCTACTGGCCGACAGATTCATCAGAATTCTTCTGCTGCACGAGTGGCAGCTGGACCCCAGGGTAGCCGGTTGGCTTTTCCAGCTCTTGGGGGAACCCATGATGAACCTGTTTGCCAGCCCGGACAACTTTCAGTTGCCCCGCTTCTGCTCCCGGCAGCCCCACCCCTCCAGGCTGGCAGCAGATGCGTTCCTAGTCTCATGTTCTGGAGGCCTCATGTACACCTTCCCTCCGACACCGCTGATTGCCAAGACCTTGTTCAGGACCCTCCACGACAGGGCCTTGCTCATCCTGATAGCTCCACGGCAACTCTGGCCCCTTTCAACCTTCCGGTTGAGATGGAAGAGATTTTGCTGGCCTCTCGCAAGGCCTCTATTAGGAAGGCTTATGCTCTCAAATGGCGCAGGTTCTTTGTTTGGTGCCCCAAACACGGTGCTGATCCTTTCTACTGCCCGGTGGCTTTGGTGTTACAGTATCTTCTCCACCTCTCTCAGTCTGGGCTCAAGTCTAACTCCGTCCAAGTGCACCTTAGTGCCCTGGCGGCACACCACTATCCAGTGGATGGTAAGCCCCTCTCGGTCCAACCCTTGGTGACCCATTTCCTTCGTGGCCTGCTTTTATCGAAGCCCCTGGTTCACCCTCCAGCAACTGAATGGGACCTCAATGTAGTGTTGGGGCAGCTCACTCACTCCCACCCTTTGAGCCTCTGGCTACCTGCCACCTTCGCCTACCTCTCTTGGAAGGTAGCTTTCTTGGTTGCGCTCACCTCTGCTCACAGAGTTTGTGAGCTTCAGGCCCTTGTGGCGGAGGTGCCCTATGCCAGGTTCTACAAGAACAGATTGGTGCTTCACATGCACCCCAAATTCCTGCCAAAGGTTGTGTCACCCTTTCATCTCAACCAGGAAGTTGTGCTCCATACCTTCTTTCCAAGACCTCACTCCAGTTGGGCGGAGACAGTCCTTCACACCCTGGGCTGTAAGAAGGCCTTGTCCTTCTATATCCAACGCACTCGGGGCCACCGCAAAGCTTCTCAGCTTTTCATCTCCTACAACCCCAGTAGGCTAGGGGAGGAGGTGACCAAACCTATGTTGTGCACCTGGGTGTCAGACTGTATTGCCCTCACGAGCAGGCGAGGCTCCCGCTGGAAGGCCGCGTTATGGCACATTGTGTCAGGGCCATGGCAGCTTCAGTGTTCCAACCCGGTAGTGGACATCTGCCGGGCTGCCACCTGGTCTTCAATCCATACCTTCGCAGCCCATTACTGCCTGGATAGAGAGTCCCGATGGGACAGTGCCTTCGGCCAGGCTGTGTTCCGTAACCTTTTCAGGGTTTAGGCAACTTCTTCCTTCCGAACCTTCTGTGTTCAGGCTACCGGAGTGCTGGTTCATCAGACAACAGGGGTCCTACTGTGGTCTGTGTACACAGACTAAATTGCTGCTGCTTGTGGCTCCCCGTGAGGGAGCCCCTATTTTGCTATGCGCTTTCGGTAACCTGTAGCTGGGCAGTCCCATATGTGAGGATTGACTTCCTGCTTGTTCCTGGAGAAAGCGTAGTTACTCACCTGTAACAGATGTTCTCCGGGGACAGCAGGAATCAGTCCTCGCCACCCTCCCTCCTCCCCTTGGAGTTGCTCCTTTATCATCTTTTATTTTTGCCGTCTTTTAGCTATGTCATCTGACTGAGCAAAATAGCACCCCTGGGTGGGAAGGGGATCACGCATGCGTGGTAGCATCTCCCAAAGGCTTTCTTTGAAAGCCGGGGCAATGCTTCTGTGCGAGGGCTCCGTTGCTGCCGACGTCACCCATATGTGAGGACTGATTCCTGCTGTCCCCAGAGAACACCTGTTACAGGTGAGTAACTACACTATTGCCTATGTAGGTCTAAAAAAAGGATTCTTTAATCATACAGGGAAGCATCATAATGAAGTAGAGTAATCTAGGGAGCACATTCATCTTTACAACATTCGCCCTTGTAAACAAGCCCCAAAGAGGAGGGAAGAGTGCTCCATCTACGCAAGTCTTCTCTAACTTTCTTTAACAAGGGGGGATAGTGCAGTACAAAGATCTTATCCATGTGGTCTTTTTCTGTCATCATGTTTCTATGTTTCTATCTGTTGAGGGATATGGACCTTGTGATAAGGAAGCTTATCATAGCTCAGGAAGGGGCTATAGAAAAGGTGAAGTGTCTCTGAACAAGCAACCTGTCAGTGCTGGTAGAAATGAGAAAACAGAATTTTGCCATAAAAGACTACCAGTCCCAGAATGCACCAGGTTTCCAACAACCATGAGAGGAGCTGAAGTGAGAAAACGTGTGTTCAATCAAAAGGGCTATGAGGTAATCCCCAAGCACTCATTGCAAAGGGCAGGGCTTGATTCAGCACAGCTGCGCTGTGCTAGGATGGAACACTCATCTCAAAGGGCAAGGCCTGATTCAGCACAGCTGCCCTGTGTTAGGGAGGAGCACTCATCTAGGCAGAATAAGAGTAGAGTTTATTCTACAGATGACCATCTTCATGATCACCTTGGATATCCAGAGAAGGATCATCAGTTTCATCTGAAGGATCATCAGAAGCAGAAGCCAAACCGGACGGACAGAGAGGGAAAGAGACCCTTTGGAAGAAGGAAGAGAAAAGCCTTTGAGAGGTCTAGAAGAGTCCAAAGCAGTACGTATACTGGGAGGTATTCCAAGGGCCAGCATACACCATTGGACTGGGGAAAGCCAGAGGAATGGTGCTGCAGAGCTAGGAATCACCAGATGCTACCTGTGAGGGAGAAGGCTGCACGTGGAAGGGACCCTAAGACCCGTGCCAGAAGGTATGTGAAGAGAGATCCAGTGTCCAGGGATCTGGATTGGAAGGCTGGACATAAGAACTGGACTACATACTGGCCAGGCTATATAGAGAGGAACTCTAGCAGCAATGGAAGCTCAGGTATGAACACTGATCTATGCCCTAGCTATAACCTTGAAAGACAGCAGGGAAACAAGTATTCTCCTGAAAATGCTCCATTGAGAGATTCATCTGTGCCAATCCATGATATTGAACGCATGCTTGTTGAACAAGGGGGAATAATAGCAGATGAGGATCCTGTTTATATGGACTGCTCTCTATCTAAACTCCGTTGGTAACTTTCTGTTATAAAGTACAGCAACCATCACAAAGAAATACAAATTTGTTCTTTAATCTACTCAGAAAAGCTCCTGAAGCAGGATTTGACCCACACAGTGGAAGGCAAGCCAGCTAAGGGGTTTCAGCTGGTGACTGCTAGCAATTAAGCCTTACCTAATTGCTTGTGAGCTAGGAGAGAATCACTTCTGAATTTATGTGGGAAGTAATCAGAAGTTAACCTGAAAAGAACAGTTTGTTTCTTGCTTTGTAGCTTTTCATTTGTTGTTTTCCTGATTTTGACTTTGTTTTTCCAAGTTAACACTGAAAGCAAGTTACCTAATTTATGTGCTACCAAGCATATCTGTGTTGGGAGAAATAACCCCATAAATAAATATCTTATTGGCTTTACCCAAGAGCACAACTAAATTATTGTCAGCAGCTGTGTCTGGTGTGAATGAACTACATTGCCCACAATACCTTGCAAATCATATAGATATATGCACTTGACAAGACTGTGAAGATTCTCACCCAGGCAGCCGTCTGACAACCTCTAAGTAGGATAGTGATCCTGTTTCCCAATGGTATGGATATTGTTGTCTCAGATCCTGCTCTCTTTCTACCCCCATATTAAAAGGGAGAAGAACAGACTTTCCCCACATTGCTTATAGCCTGAAACGCCTGCAAATTTCTTGTATTCCGCTTCAGATTCTGTCAGGGAAAGCAACATAACATATCTGCATGCAATGCCACTTTGTGTTCATTATTGCCCACCCGGACTCCCTTCACTTCTACATTATCCCTGAACGATTGCACAAACTGTTCTAATAGTGTGAACAGGAGAGGCAAGAGCAGGCACCCTTGCCGCATACCTCTTGCCAGCCGAAAACTGGTTGAGAGGGACCCATTAATCCGGAGTCTCGCCATGTGTGCACTATATAGCGTGCATATTATGAATATTAATCCAGGGCCTATATGCTATGTCTCCAGAGCTGCCAGGCCACTTCACTCTGTCGAATGTCTTTTTGGCCAAAAGACTATTACTTCCTCCAATCTAAGGGAGCATTCGTGTACCAAATCCAGTTCTCTGTGCATGTTATCAGATGAATTTCAGCCTGTGATGAAACCTGTCTGATCTCGATGTATGAGCTCCGACATAACTTGATTCAATCTCTGTGCAAACACTTTAGCTAATAGTTTTGCATCAGCATTTAGTAAGGAGATCGGCCTGTATGATCCTGTCGCCACAGGATCTTTACTTTGTTTGTGAATCAAAGTGATATGTGCTTCTAGGAATGAAGGAGGAATCTCCCCATGTTCTAGGACCCCATTTATTATTTGACATAGCAGTGGCAGAAGTGGTTCCATAAAAGTGTGGTAAAAGTCTGGGGGAAGCCCATCAGGACCTGCTGCCTTCCCTTTGGGGAGGCTCCTAATAATATTCCTAAATTCTGCTTCTCAGTTTGGCCTTTCTAGTCACTCTGCATTCTCCTTAGTGATTTGGGTGACCACTCTCCCTCTTAAGTATTGCTCTGGGGGTTGTGCTGCTTCCGCTATTTCAGATGAATATAATTCTTGGTAGAATTGCAGGAACACTTTCTTTATATCCCTCCTTTCAGTACAGATTTATTCCCTCAAATCTCTCATTTACAAAATGGTTGTCTGAGCTTGTCTCTTCTTTAACATAGAGTCTAATAGTTTATCTATTTTGCCTCCCTTGTAATAATAGGTCTGTGCTGTCTCTTTAAGCAGCACTTCCAAGTCTGTTTGTAGCAGAGTGTTCAATTCTCTCTTGATTAAGAATAGTTTTTCCTCAACTAGATAAACTTCATATGTTCCCTTTCTAGGGTATGCAGCTCCCTTTCCAAGACGACTCTGCTGCATTCTTTCCATCTTTTTCCTCAACCCCAGTTCTATCCATGCACCTCTCAGTACTGCCTTCAAGACATCTCACAGGATACCCAAGGATGTCTCTCCTGTGTTGTTGGGTCCAACAGAAAAGCACTGTACCACATAAGCAACAGAGACCCAGTCCAGTCGTGGTAACATAAAAAAGCCTTTATTTCAAGTTCTTAACCAGGGGTAAGAAAAAAAACCTCTACCAGGGGCGTGACCACCAAATCTTAACCCAACACAGGCCATGTTACAGCTATGCCTTCTTCAGGGGATCTTTTGGCATGCTAAAATCATAAATAACCATAAAACAAAATAAAGAATATATACACATAGTTAAACATTGTACATAAATATAAAAAGTGTATGATAAAAAGTTATACATGAACAAATGTCACAAAACTACAATTCAAAAAAGAATAAAATCAAAGCAATAGATAAATAAATAATAACATGAATAAATAATGAAATATGTAATATAAAAAGATATGCACACAAAAAAATCTCAACAATAAAAATAGTGTTATTCTCACAAAATTGGAAACAAAGGATGTGATCTGCAATATAAACAAAGAGAAAAAACTGTAA
This sequence comes from Ichthyophis bannanicus, assembly GCA_033557465.1. Lineage (NCBI taxonomy): Eukaryota > Metazoa > Chordata > Amphibia > Gymnophiona > Ichthyophiidae > Ichthyophis > Ichthyophis bannanicus. Next base: position 283,249,833 of record CM066035.1, read on the forward strand.
CTACAAGCCAAATTAGAAGCTTGCCTCTCAATTAGCCCCTCCTTTAATGGCTTGTAAACTAAAAGAAGAGAAAAACATATAAGCAAAAATTAAATAGGAAAGATATTTCATCTACCTGAGCAAATGCTAACTCTGTGTAAATGAAGCAGGAGTAGCAATCACGCCATACTGTTTGATGATCTATAATCCTAAATCAAACAATTCATTACTATAGCCCTCTTTCTGTATGCACGATTTCCATAGCTATAGATGCTTGGGCCATGGAAAATAAATAATATCCCGTGCCCATAATATAACATGACAGTTAGAAATACCAGAGAAACCTGTCTTGCTTATTACCTAAAACACCATCAAGGGCTTTATAAGAGAACCACCGCTATGCAATACAGAACAAAATCCCTAATCAACCCCACCAAAGGCTTCCTGATTTAAAAGGCGACAGTATATTAAAATGAAAAATACCTTCTCGCAGAGCGCTTTCATGCTTCCTTTCAGTCAGCAAAATGCCCTCACCTGCGCTGTTCAGACTTTTATCAGTGTGGGAAATTCAGCTCCACATGACCTACTCGAGTTACAAAGCGAAAGCTGTATATGTCGCTTCACTTACAATAACCTCTGATAATCCGTAGAACACTGTAAAGTACCCCCATTTTAATGTTATACTCATGCCTACATACTTTAATAAAAGATGAAAAATGTAGTGTATGGCTGTAAAATCATCCATTATAAATAAACATCTTACTGAACCGTTCTTAAAACAGGTATTTTCTTGCTGAAAACCTTTGTTTCATCATCTCAGTCTGACGCTCAAAATCTTCAAAAGAAGTGTAGGATTTTAATGGCACTTGCCGGCACTAGCATAATAACTAATGTTGGTTTTATAAAAGACCATTGGCTGAAGTCTATTTCATGATTTTACAGCGATAATATGTTGAAACCCTCCGTCCAGTGTGCAGCGGTGGCCAAGAAAGCAAATAGAATGCTAGCAATCATAAGGAAAGGAATGGAGAAATAAAACAAAGAATATTGTAAAGCCTCTGTATCGTTCCATGGTGCGACTGCACCTTGAATATTGTGTGCAGTACTGGTCGCTGTATCTTAAAAAGGATATAGCATTATTAGAAAAGGTACAGAGAAGAGCCACCAAAATGGTAAAGGGGATAGAAGGATACACCTATGAAGAGAGGCTAAAAAGATTAGGGCTCTTCATCCTGGAAAAGAGAGGGCTGAGGGGAGATATGATAGAGGTTTATAAATTAATAAATGGAATGGAACGGGTAAACATACATCGATTGTTTATGCCATCAAAATATAGAAAGACTAGGGGACATGCATTGAAGCTACAGTGTAACCTATTTAAGACTAATAAGAGAAAATATTTTTTCACTCAATGTGTATTCAAAATCTGGAATTTGTTACCGGAGGATGTAGTAAAAGTTTGTTAGTGTAGCCGGGTTTAAAAAAAGGTTTGGACAAGTTCCTAGAGGAAAGGTCCATAAACCATTGTTAAAGGGGACCCAGGAAATCCACTGCTTGCCCCAGTACAAGCATTGTGGAACCTGTGTCTTTTGGGGAAAATGCTAGGTACTTGTGACCTAGATTGGCCACTGTTGGAAACAGAATACTGGCTTGATGGGCCTTGGTCTGATCCAGTATGATGTGTCTTATGTTCTTAAGATGCGCCCTTGCAAATCTTTCCATTTGTTAAGTATTTTTCCCTCGAACTCCCTTCTCAAAATAATAGCAACTCCTGCGCTGTTGGCACACCCTGGGGAATTCACCATTTCCCTATCCATTGAGCCCATACAGTCCCTACATCACATGCAGCCAAATGGTTTTTTTCTAATAAGTATATATCCCTCTTCATGCGTCCCAGTTCTTTTAATACTATCTTCCTCCTCGTAGGCCTCTTAATTTTTGGCACCATAGACCTCGCTTATACTGCCCCCCTCCACTCCTCCCTGCCCCCCTCCACTCCAGGATGACATAGAAACCATAACTTACCCATGCATTTTTGCCAAGCACTCAGAGGACGTCCTCTAGGTGGGACTGAGGAGATAGCCCAGCAGGAAAAGCCAGGATGCTCCTTCTGTGGTACGATGCATCTAGCACCACTGCTCCAGCCCTCTGCCTGTGTATAGTTACTTTTCACCATCCTCAAGCTGACCTCCTCGAATAAGTCCATTCCCAGGAGGCAGCCAACTTCTGCATGCACCGTAGGAGACAACGCCCCCCTCTCTACAACATTCATACCCATACTCGCTCAACTTATGCTTTCATTGGCATTGTCCCGTATGACTCCTCTCTCGAAGGGGAAGATCTGTAAGGATCCCCACAGATTCCCTGCAAAGTCCGATGTAGTCATCCTCCTCTCACTGGTCAATGTGGAGCATTGATTTCATCGTCGCTATGCAAAAATGTGTCTACAATCTTTTGATGCAGTTGCCCAGGTTTTTGGTTGTCCACAGTCTTGTGCATTGATCTGACTCCTTCCTTCACTCTTCCCAGTCCATTTAAGTCCCAAGGAGGGTCGTCAGGAAAGTGAGTCTGCAGAAAAGTTTTAGCCTCCTGGGGGCTAGAGAAAAAGATACTCTCTTCCTGCCACGTAACCCGCAGTTTTGCTGGGTATAGTAGAGCTTGTGGTATGTTATGGGAAAATAGTCTCTTTTTCACTTCACGTAAAGCTTGTCTGCGCTTATCCAGTTTGGCACTATATTTATTTTATTTTATTTTATTTATCTATATGGGAATATCCATATCTTGGATCCTTTATAGTCCAGTGCTCCCACTGCACATCTGATTAAGAACCACTCCGTGTGTCTGTAGTTCAGCACTTCAGCAACTATGGGTCTGGAGCACACACACACCCACCCCTCCCTTGGGGCCTGGTGTGTGCTCTCCACCACTAGGGTTATGGGTACTTGCAAGTCTGTAAATAGGTCTCTGAACAGGCCCTCCACAAATTCTTTTACTCTCTGGCCTTCCTTGCCCTCTAGCAGCCCTGATATTCACAGGTTTAAGTGCCGTGATCTGTTCTCCAGATCATCTCAAATCCCACCTCAATCCCACTCAAATCCCACCTCTTCCCCCAATATTACTTGACCAACTAACCAATCTTATTCACTACCCAAACTAAGAACAAATCCTGTTATGTATACTTGTAAATACTCTTGTAAATACTCTTGTAAATAGTTGCAGTAATGACGTCCCATGTTTTATCCAAGTTCTCTGACCTTGTTCTCTGTAAAACCTAACAGTTTGTTGTTATGGTATGTTGTTATATTGTGAACCGCGCTGATTCTGAATAGAGCGGTATATAAGAGCCTGTAATAAATAAAATAAAATAAAATCTGTCTTTGCAATCAGCTTTTTTTTATCAGGTACTGCTGTGTTTCAGAGTCTTTCTTTATAGTTAGCAGATTATCTTCAGTGCCTGAGATCTGGGCCTCTGCCCTCTCCAGCTGGGAGATTACAGTCTGCAGCTCTGAGTGGACCTCTTTGAGGTCTGTTTGTATCTCCGATAACGTCCCCGAGATTTTGCTGTTACTTGCCTTTATTGCCACAAGAATAACTACTGTTACAGGAGGTTCACAACTATCTGCCATATTCCTTTTTGCACCTTGCTCTGACTGGCCTTGCTGTCTTTCCCCCGCTTCTACCCCCAGGGTTGCCGCCCACTCTGTTGCGCCGTCGCCATCTTGTGTAAGGTACTCAGCCATAGTCTGTTGCCGCGTTGTTTTTGCGTCTTTTACTGCTGCTGCAATCATTTTCTCTGGTTTTCTCTGCTCAGGTTTTCCGGTCATGACTTCAGACTGCCGGGTGATCCCTTTCAATTGTGTCTCGAGCAAGTTATCAGCACTAATTTTCCAGCTGGGACGGGAGAGTCGAGAGAGGCATGCTTCCCATACTCCACCATCACATGACCCCCTTTTGATCTATTATTGACCTCAAAGGAGTCACCCTGTGTCTGCGGGCCACACGCTTTCAGATGGAGACTTTGCGGTGGGTCATTCAATTGGTGCAGCAGGAGGAGTTTCCCTTCCCTAGATTTGTCCGAAGCCTTTTTCCACATCCCCATCAGAGAGGACCAACAGCGGTACGTAAGATTTGCAGTTCTGGTTGAGAATTAGCAATTTTGCGATGTGCCCCTTGAGTTGGCGACTGCACCCTTGACCTTCTCGAAGGTCATGGTGGTGGTTGTGGTGGCCCTTTATCGAGGGGAATTTGTGTGCATCCTTACCTGGTTGATTGGCTAATTCAGATCAAGTTTCACTCTGAAGCGACCTGAGATGTGGATGGGACATGAAACGTCTTGAGGGGTTTATCTGGGAAGTCATTCGCAGAATGCATTTCCTGGAGCCCACCCAGGTGTGGTTGTTTCTTGGGGTCCACTTTAACACTTGCTTGGTGAGAGTTTTCTTTCTCCGTGAACAAGCAGGAAATAAGCCCTCATGTATGGGTGACATCACTGATAAAGCCCCACATGGGAATGCTCCCTAGTTTCCAATGGAAGCCTTTGGGAGGCACAGTATGCCTTCCCGCCTGCCTTCCCGCCTGCCTTGACACCATCTTCTCCAATCTTTTTCTATGATGTCCCTAGGATGTGTTCCTCCATTCCGGAAAAGAAGTTTTCTCCGGGAACAAGCAGGAAGTCAGTCCTCACATATGGGTGACGTCGGCGCCGACGGAGCCCTCATGCAGAGCAAATCCCCCAGCTTTCAAAGTAAGCCTTTGGGAATTGCATCACGCATGCACAGTCCCCTTCCTGCCCAAGGGTGCCATCTTGCTCAGTCTCCTTTTTTCCACGAAGCCCAACGGACGTTGTCCCATAGTCGCCGTGGCAAAAGTTCTCAAAGTTAGGAAATTAATTTTCTTTCTTTGCCGGTTCAACATCGGTTCCCCTTTCCACCTTCAGCTTGGTACAGTGTATCGAGTCCGGCTTGATTTTTCATTTTTGGTCCTTAGTGACTAGTGTTCGTGCTCTTATTTTTCACTGGCAGCCCAGGTCTTCTCATCTCGCATGGGCCCTTTTTCTCCCCGATGGCTGCCAGCGGGTTTAAAAATGTGATCGGTGTACCAAGTTAATGTCTTTCACCAATACACATGACTGCTGTCTCCGGTGCCTCAGGTCTGACCATGACCTAAAGGTCTGTGGCCCATGCAGGAAGATGTCCTTGAAGGCCCTGAGAAGCCGCCAGCAGCAGCATGATAGGATTTTTGCTGAGTCCGGACCTCGTCTGAGGCCTCTACATCTCGGGAGGAACACTCAGAGCCCTAGCGTCATAGAGGTTCCTCGGAGAGGGGATCTCCCTTGCGGGAACATCGAAGGAAGAAAAAATCCTCGAAGGCGGCGTCGTTGGATGGCTCTGAACGGCCAGGTCCTTCCCGGGACTGGTCATGGAGCCCCGAGCGCCGGCCCGGATCCTCGGAGATGGAGCGTCCAGCGAAGCTTCTTTGACGGGGTATGGAGCAGCCGAGGCAGGTAACTGTCCTCATCGAGGACTCCCCTCTGGGGGAACCGGCGTCGGGCCTGACAGCATCAGGACCCGACCCGGAGGCTGCAGAGCCTTCTGGACTCGGTCTCAGAATGGTGGCCCTGGAGCGCAGTATGTCTGCTTTCATGGAGCAGCAGCGGGTGCTGATTCCCGGTCTCAGCAGTCCTTCCACCCCGACCATCGGGCGACCGACGTCCAAGTTGACCCTGGAGGCTGAGCCGATCCTCAAGACCATGCGTATTCGAGTTGATCCTCGGCCAAGGTCCCCCTTGACCTCCCACTCGGGACCGAAATCGTTGCCTCCAGTTCCATTGGCGTTGGGGTGGTCGAGGCTGCCGCCCTTGATGCCAGTGCCCCTCGATTCCTCTTTGGAGTTGGGATGGGAGACAGAGGATGAAGTGTCCCCGGACACCCGTCGGCACAGGGACATCCCATCCGATTCTCCGGTGTCTGAACCTCAGAGAAGGTCCCCCCCCCCCTCACAAAGTCCCTGCAGAGTCCAAGGAGGATCCTCGAGCCGAAGAGCTCGAGATTCTCCAGTATGACTCTCCCCCTCGGGAGGCCCTTAATGTACCCTTGCCTCTGATCCTGGAACAACTGATGCTCTGCATGTGGGAGACACCGGCGTCAGTGCTGGTGATCAGCAGACAGATTGACTTGATGTATCGAGTCCATAAGAGCCCTGGGTTTCAAAAAGCACAATTGCTGCACAACTCCATGGTTGTGGAATCGGCCATGTGCAGGCTAAAATGTCAGAAGACGCATTCCTCGGTGCCTCCTGGCAGGGAGGCCTGCAACTTGGACGCCCTCGGCAATAAGTGCTTCCAAGATTCTATGCTGACATGTTGGATCCAGGCCTACCAGCTGTACATGGTCATGTACCTGAGGGAACTGGCAAAGGAACTCTGCTGGTCTCTCCGAGGGACCTTTGCAGCGCTTCAAGAGCCTTTCCACCTGTGTCTGTGAGTGCTCGAAGTTCATGACTCGAGCAGCCTATGACGGCTTTGAGTTGGTGGCCCGGATAGCTGCGACGGGCATCGGTGCACGCCGCCAAGCATGGCTACAGTCATCAGACCTCGAGCAATGGGTTCAGGACAAGTTAGTCGATGTCCCATGCCAGGGAGAGAACCTCTTTGGCAAACCCATGACTGACAAGGCTGCTGAGATCGAGTCAGAGTACATGATCAGGACACGGCTCTCAAAGAAGACCTCTGCCCCTTTTAAGAAGGAGGACTCGGGTAAGAAGCCCTTTTTCCCGAGTTAGGGTGCTGCTTACCGAAGCTACACCCCATTTCAGGCCTCCCCGGCTCCCCAGCTGGGGCAGCAGGCCAAGGGAGTGGAGTGGAGGAGTGGCCTTGTGGTTGGGGCAAGGTACTTCGGGCCGGAAGGTCAGGGGTTCAAATCCCACTAGAGGACAGCAACCTTGGGCCGGAAGGACTGGGGTTTCTAGTCCCACAGGTGCTCCTTGTGGTCTTGGGCAAGCCACTTAACCCTCCATAGCCCATGTTCCCTGTAAAATAGTTCTCTGTGTACTGTGCTTTCCTGTCTAATCAATGTGTTTATACCTCAAAACTTTCCTGTCATGATTTGACAATTTCCAATCTGTAATCAAAACCGCTGCTGATCACTGGAAATAGTGGTATACAAATGTATACTAAATAAATAAATAAGGGAGAGGTGCACAGCCCGCATAAGCAGAAAGCCCCTAAACCCCAGGCACCGGCTCTAGCCCAGCATGGTAGCAGCTTTTGACTCTCACAGCATGGCCCCTCTCCCCACAGGGGACAGACAGTGCACATTAGGAAGGCTTTCCCTGTATGCCCACAGGTGGATAGCCATTAGCACTGATGCCTGGGTCCTACAGATAGTCCGTCAGGGCTATCTCCTCCATTTTACCCGGGTTCCTCCTCCTTATTTTTCAGGAGAGCCCCTCAGTTCTCCCCTTCACCGGGACCACCTTCTGAAGGAGTTAGCAGGTCTTCTCGAGGATCAGGCGGTAGAACCGGTGCCCCACCACCTACAGGGCAAGGACATCTATTCCAGGTACTTCCTGGTACCAAAAAGGGACAGGAGGCCTCACACCCATCCTCGACCTGTGCAACTGAAACAAATTCCTGGTGAGGGAGAAGTTCAAGATGCTCTCCCTTGGAATATTGCTGCCTTACCTTCGCCAGGGAGACTGGCTATACTCCTTAGACCTAAAGGATGCATATACACACATCCTAATATACCCAGACCACAGGCAATATCTACACTTTGTGGTGGGAGGCAATCACTACCAGTACAGGATACTTCCCTTTGGCCTGGCCTCCGACCCCAGGGTATTCACAAAATGCCTAGCGGTGGTGGCCGCCTTTCTCAGACTCCAAGGAGGTTTTGTCTTCCCCTACCTAGACGACTGGCTCATCAGAGCCACTTCAGCCAGAGAGGTTCATCAGGCCACATCTCGCACCATCCAGCTTCTGCGGTTTGTAATCAATTACCCCAAGTCCAGCTTTGTTCCCATTCAACAACTAGAGTTCATTGGGGCCAGACTGGATACCTTTCAAGCAAGGGGCCTACCTGCTAACAGACAGGGCAAAAAGGCTTCTGGCCCTGGCACGCCAAGTGAGTCGCAGATCCCAGGTGTCAGCTAAGCACTTTCTGCGCCTCCTCGGGCACATGGCCTCCACCATCTGTGTAACACTGGATGCCCGCCTTCACATGCAAACTGCTCAGTGGTGCCTCAGAGACCAGTGGACACAGGCCATAGGTGACCTCCGAGACAGGATCAAAGTGTCCAGAAGACTAATACAGTCCTTTGACTGGTGGCTTCAACCATTACACTTGGAGGCGGGGATGCCTTTCCAGTCTCTTCGACACACGAGAATCCTAACCACGGATGCATCCTTGCTGGGCTGGGGAGCCTATTGCCAGGGACTTTGTACTTCGGGTGTGTGGTCTCCGAACAAGAGCACACAACAAATTAATTTCTTGGAACTCCGTGCCATCCGCCTGGCTCTACGAGTTTTTTGTCAGAGTTTGGCTCACCAGCCTGTCTTGGTACAAGCAGACAACCAAGTAGCCATGTTCTATATGAACAAGCAGGGCGGCACGGGGTCCCGCCTACTGTGTCAGGAAACCCTGGATCTGTGCTCCTTTGCAGTTTGGCATGGCATTCATCTGAGGGCAGTTTACATGCCAGACCAGGCCATCTACTTAGCCGACAGACTAAGCAGGATTCTGCAGCCCCACAAGTGGCAGCTGGACAAGGGAGTAGTCCTTTGGCTTTTTCAGACCTGGGAGCGGCCAGTAATTGACTTGTTTGTGAGTCCGCTCAATCACCAGTTGTCCTGGTTCTGCTCCTGGCAGCTACACCCGCACATAGTGGCTGCCGACTTATTTCTCATATCATGGTCTTTGGGCCTCCTGTATGTGTTTCCCCCGACATCTCTGGTAGCCAAGACAATATTCAAGATCATCCAGGACAAGGCCTCGGTCATCCTGGTAGCCCCCAGGTAGCCAAGGCAACTCTGGTTTCTGCTTCTACTCCAGCTAGCAGTGGAGACCCCCATCCCCTTGGGGTCCTCCCCGAATCTCCTGTCCCAGGAAGAGAGCACTCTCCTGCACCCCAATCTCAGCTCCCTCAACCTAATGGCATGGCTGCTGAAAGGGTAGTGCTAGCACCACTCCTCCTCCCTAAAAATGTGGAAGAGGTCTTGCTGGCCTCAAGGAGGCTGTCAACTAGACAGACCTATGCCTTCAAGTGGCGTAGGTTTTCGATTTGGTGCAAGAAGCAGAAGGTGAACCCTTTCTCCTGCCAGGTTGCAGTGGTACTACTGTATCTTCTCCACCTTTTGGATTTGGGCCTTAAGTCCAACTCCGTCAGAGTTCACCTCAGTACCCTTACTGCACACTACTTCCCGGTGGAAGTGAAGCCTCTCTCTGCGCATCCTCTAGTTTCTGTGTTCTTGAGAGGCCTACTTCTGCTGAAGCCCCCGGTCTGCCCTCCGGCAACCGAATGGGATTTGAATGTAGTTTTGGGGCAGCTTACTAGGCTGCCTTTTGAGCCGATGGCAGCCTGCCATCTACGCTACCTTTCTTGGAAGGTAGTTTTCTTGGTGGCACTCACGTTGGCTTGGCGAATGAGTGAGCTTCAGGCCCTTGTGTCCGACAGGCCTTATACAAGGTTCTATAGGAACCAGGTGGTGCTCCGCACACACCCCAAGTTCCTTCCGAAAGTGGTCTCTTCGTTCCACCTCAACCAGGAGGTGGTGCTACCTACTTTCTTTCCCAGGCCGCATGCCAGTCGGGCAGAGACAGTACTGCATACCCTGGACAGTAAGAGGGCGTTGACCTTAGGGCTTCTCAGCTCTTCGTATCCTACGACTCCAATAAGCTGGGGTTTGCTATTTCCAAGCGTATGCTGTCCACCTGGGTTGCGGACCGTATTGCCTGGGCATACAGGGCAGCCGACATCCGTTGGAGGGTCATGTTACGGCCCATCGGGTCAGGGCCATGGCGGCATCTGTGGCTCATTTCCGCTCTGTTCTGCTGGCAGACATCTGCCGGGCCGCCACCTGGTCTTCGGGTCAGACTTTCGCTACCCATTACTGCCTGGATAGGGAGTCCTGACTGTACAGTGCTTTCGGCCAGGCTGTACTCCGTAATCTTTTCGAGGTCTAGGCAACTCCTGCTGTCCGACCCTTCTGTGTCAGGCTACCGGAGTGCTACTCTCTCATTTAAATTCCTATTGTTGCTGCTTGCGGCTCTCGTAGAGGGAGACTGTTTTTCAGCTGTGGGTTTTTGGTAGCCTATAGCTGGGGAGTCCCATATGTGAGGATTGACTAACTTCTTGTTCCTGGAGAAAGCATAGTTGCTCACCTATAACTGGTGTTCTCTGAGGGGAACAGGAATCAGTCCTCTTGACCCTCCCTCTTCCCCTTGGAGTTGCAGTCCTATTATTATATTTTGTTCTTTTTGTCTTTAGCTATGTCATTTGACTGAGCAAGATGGCACCCTTGGGCAGGAAGGAAACCGCGCATGCGTGATGCAATTCCCAAAGGCTTTCTTTGAAAGCTGGGAATTTGCTCTGCACGAGGGCTCTGTCGGCGCCGACTTCAACCATATGTGAGGACTGGTTCCTGCTGTCCCTGGAGAACACCTTACAGGGGAGTAAGTATGCTTTCTTCTTGACCCGCGTGGACAGGTTTTTTTCTACCTTAATTTGCCGCCTGTCGTCAGCTCAGTTGTTCTCTATCTACAGCTCATTTTTTTTCTCTCGTTTTTTGCACTTTTGGGTTTTTTATCCCCCTTGGGGCGTTTTCACGCCTGTAGCACTATTGAGTTTAACTTAGCCGTGGCAGTATTTTTCAATATGTACAAGTCAGACAGTGGTTTCAAAAAATCCACCAAGTGTGGCAAAACCATCTCGGTCACTGACTGCTACAACTGGTGCTTACAATGCCTTAGTACCAATCATCAGCCCACAGCGTGAATCTGTCCTGCAGGTGATGCCACAGGGACTGAAGGATCGGGAAAAATAAAAGGAGCTCTTCTTCGGCTCATTGGATTCAGCATCCTCAGCCCCAATACCTTCCAAGGTTTTTGCAGAGGCGTCTTTGGGAAGGAATCTCCTTGCCAGTTGGAGCACAGGGGCCTGAGCAGCGAGAAGAGACACAGATAAGTTCCTGTTGATGTCAAAGGTTGAGCGCCGGAAGAAAGTCTGGGTTCATTGTCATTGCATCCCTTCTTGACGCTTTGCAGAGAGCGAGGACCATGAGCGGTCAGCCAAGCTTCGCTAGTGGGAGGACTCGATCCTCAGAATGGAGGACTCTACCCCTATTTCCGAGGAGGGCAGCTGGTTGTCTCCTGAGGCACCAGTTATCATGGAGTCCCTGCCAGAGGTGTCAACACCAGTGTTTGCTGGCCCACTCGCTGGTGGTGGTTCTCGAGGAATGCCTTCAAGCACTCGAAGTTCACATGGCAGCAGTTCTATCTTTGCAAAATGCAGGCTTTGCGGCGCTGATGGCGTTGTTACGGCATTCCATCCAGCTCTCTCTGGAGACCCATGCCTTTCCTGCTGAGAAAGGTGCATCGGGTGGGAGGTCGGAATAGACACTGGTTTCAACCGCTATCATCTTCTTCAGAATGTCGGAATCTGATGCCCAAGGGCACTGATGCCTTTGTACAGGGTGGCATGGGGCCATCAACATCTGCCATCTCCCCCGTCGCAGAGTCGTTGGGGGAAAGAGACCTGGCACAACTTCTACTGCTCAGAGTCAAAATCAAAATGTGAGACCAAAGAGGAATCGATGGCATCGGACCTCTGGTTCCCTGACCTTCCATCTGACCCATCCTCTATTCCCAAGCAGCTTAAGTTGCCTCCGAAGGACATATCCTTTCTCCAGGAACAAGCAGGAAGTCAGTCTTCATTTATGGGTGACTTCGGCACCGATGTAACCCGCGTGGAGCAATTCCCCAGCTTTCAAAGAAAGCCTTTGGGATTGCTGCCACACATGCGTCATCCTCTTCCCACCCAAGGGTGCCATCTTGCTCAGTCTCCCTTTTTCCGTGGAGCCCTACGGACACATGTCCTCGTCCCTCGGAAAAAGACTTTGTTTTTTGGCCTACTGTCCATCTATTTTCCGGTTGCACCAGTCTACCCGTCCTTCCCCTGCTCTACCTTCTTAGAGCTGTTGGGGACAGTTTTTTCTTCACTTTTTGTCAACCAGCTTTGCGCCCTTTTTCTTTCCCTAACCTCTGGCCACGTGGGTCTTTGACCTCGCAGGGGCCATTTTTGCACCCATGGCCATCGGCTTCAAAAAATGTGATAGATGCTCTAGGAACATGTCGCTTACGGACACTCATGACTGTTGTCTGCGGTGCCTTGGAGCCGACCATGATATGGAGCTCTGTTCGCTTTGCAAGAAAATGTCCTCTAAGGCCCTGCACAGTTGTAAGCAGAAGTCCGAAAACATTTTTTGAAAGGCAGCCTCGGAATCCCCGGTGGCACCATCTGTCGTCTCTCCCTCGGTGGGGTCCCCCTCTTTGGCTCCACGCTCTCGGCAGCACTCCGACCCAGGATCCCCTGAGGTGGAGCGGTGCATAAAGAAGGCCTCAAAGTTGCTGTCTGGGGTTCCCGATAAGCGCGAGTGCTACTGCGCTTGGTCGCTCAGCCCCCTTCGGCATTCCCGAGAGTCGGATAAGGAGCGGCCTTGCAAGTCACAGATATGGAGGCCTCCGGTGAAGGCGCCTGATTTCCTGAGGGCTGTCCTGGTGAGGACCCCCTCTCCTCGACGCCCAACCCAGTGACCCCGGGGTCGGTGTTGCTTGGCCCCCTCGCTTGCATGGGAGTCCTGCATGCTGGCACTGGAATGCAGCGTTACTGCGTTCATCGCTTCCCAGCAGGTTCTCACAGCCAGCTTCGCTGACTCGCGCCCAGAGACTGTGGGTCCCTCGCGTGGGAAACCAAAATCCGTCCAGGAAATCCCCGAGAGCCATGGGTCTCGTGAGGGTCCACAATGTTGGTTTCGCTCACCCACCCGTTCCTTGGAGGCGAGATCTTCCAGGTCCTCCTGCTCCAAACGGCCGCTGGACAGCGCGATCTGCCCGGCTCGGACTCCTCGAAACCCGTACTCACCGGGACCTTCTGTTGGTCCCGTCCCCGCCCACGTTCCAGCGTCACTCGCCACCTGAGGACATCTCCTTCCTGGTGTTGGTTCTGGATATGGCACGGGCCCTTAATCTGGCCACTCAGGCCAAGGAGGGCCCTCTTGCTGAAGAACTCAATATTCTTCAGTATGAGTCCCCGCCTAGGGAATCTCTCACTGTGCCGGTCCCTTCTATTCTGTCTCGGCTGCTGCTCCACATGTGGGAGGTACCCGCCTCGGTCCCCATCGTGAGCAAGTGCCTTGACACTATGGACAAGGTACAATGTGGACCGGGGTTCAGGAAGACCCAACTTCCCCACACCTCTATGGTGGTGGAGTCGGCCATGAGGAAACAGAAGAGCCAAAAATCGCACTCATTGGTACCACCAGGCTGAGAGTCGAGAGCCCTTGATGCCCTTGGCCACAAGGCCTACCAAGGCTCCATGCTGTCTTGTCGCATTCAGGCATACCAACTATACATGGGTATGTTCTTGCGTGACTTAGCTAAAGAGCTCGGAGGGTTCTCCGTGGGCCTCGACCGCGAGCCCCTCAATAGGTTCGGTACTCTGTTGAAGTCCGTCGCAAACTGCTCAAAATACCTCTCCCGAGCGTCCTACGATGGATTCAAGTCATCGGCTCGGGTGGCGTCCGTAGTCATCGGGGCCCACCGCCGGGCATGGCTCCAATCATCAGATTTGGTGCAGTGGGTGCAGGAAAAGCTCCAGGACATCCCCTGCCTCGGCGAGCAGCTCTTCAGATAAAGCTGCAGAGATAGAGATGGAGTTTGTCACCAGAACCTGTCTCTCACGCAAGACCTCCATTCTGCCCCAAAAAAAGCAACAACCTAAAAAGCCTTTCTTTCTGAGAAAGGAACTCCAGTAATGTGGCTACCCGCCGTACCAGGCTACCCCACGCCGACCACCCCGGCTCAGGGTAGGTCCAGCCGGGGGCATCGCAAGCTGAAAGGGCCAAAAGCTCAAACTCCGGCTCCACCACAACCCGCACAGGGGTTTTGATGCCATTGGCATAGCCCCTCTCCCTCCGGCGACGCAGCAGCCAGTGGGGGGATACCTGTCTTATTTCACTCCTTTGTGGGCTTCCATCACTTCAGACACCTGGATTCTTCAAGTCGTACGAGACGTCTATCATCTTCGCTTCGACAGGCTTCCACCTCCCTTCTCCCCGGCGGAGCTTCCTCGACTCCCTGTGCACCAGGAACTACTCTCTCTTCTTGCCCAACGGGCAGTCGAGACGGTCCCTCAGCACCTTCGAGGTTGGGGCTTCTATTTCTGGTACTTCCTGGTCCCGAAAAAGATGGGTGGGGGGGGGGGTCTGCGGCTCATCCTCGACCTCCAAATGCTGAACAAGTTCTTGGTGCGGGAGAAGTTAAAGATGTTATCCCTTGGCATTATGCTGCCCTTCCTCCGGCAGGTCGACTGGCTATGCTACTTGGATCTAAAGGATGCTTACGCCCATATCTTAATCCACCCCCAGCACAGGAAGTACCTGCAGTTCAGGGTGCAGGGAGAGCACTTCCAGTATAGGGTGCTCCCCTTTGGCCTCGCACCTACCCCACAAGTCTTCACAAAATGCCTCGTCATGGTCGCTGCCTATCTGAGGCATCAGGGCATACCAGTCTTTCCCTACCTTGAGGACTGGCTCGTCACGGAATCCTCAGTCAAGGAAACCTGGCAACCAACGTCACGCACAATCCTTCTTTTGGAGGGCTTGGGGTTCTTAGTCAACTACCCAAAGTCTCACCTTGAGCTGGTGCAGGCTCTCGAGTTCATCGGGGCGCGCCTCAATACTCTGCGAGTGACCGCATTCTTACCAGCGGATCGCGCTGACCATCTCCGAACCCTTGTAGCCCGGGTCCAAAGCACTCCCCGGGTCACAGCTCGGACCATGCTATGCCTCCTGTCAGGGTCCTTCCCAACCTCCTCTTGTCTCTGAGCTGGTGGCAAAACCCCCACAGCCTCCTCCGGGGGTTGCCCTTCCGGGCCCCTCAGCATGACGCGGTGCTGATGACAGATGCTTCCCTGTTAGGGGGGGGGAGCCCACTGCGGGCTGCTGTGCACGCAGGGGCAGTGGTCGCCCAAGGAGTCTCAGTAGCAGATAAACTTGCTCGAACTCCGAGCGATTTAGTGGGCCCTGAGAGCCTTTGAGGACCACCTCAAGGGGAGGTCGGTTCTCATGCAGACCGACAACCGCGTGGTGGTGATATATATCAACAAGGAGGGAGGCACTGGATCATGCTCCCTCTGCCGGGAAGCAGTCCTCATCTGCTCCTTCGCTGTTTGATGGAAGATGTCCCTCAAGGCGACCTACCTTCCGGATCAGGAGAATGTCCTGGCAGACAGGCTCAGCAGAATCCTTTGCCCCCACGAATGGCGGATGGATCCAGGGGTAGCGGGCTGGCTGTTTCTGCGCTGGGGGATGCCGGCAATAGACCTCTTCACCAGTACCCAGAACGTGCAGCTCCCCTGCTTTTGTGGGCCGGTACCACACCCAAGTAGGGAGAGCCCAGATGCATTCCTTCTGGACTGATCATCCAGCCTGCTGTATGCATTCTCTCCCTTCCCTCTCATTGCGAGAACCCTTTTCAAGACTCAGCAGGATCGGGCATCGTTGATCCTTGTAGCCCCCTTGTGGCCTTGGCAGCCTTGGTTTCCTCTTCTGCTCCAGCTGTTGATGGAGCCTCCTGTCCCCCTGGGCTCTCCCCCGGGTCTGCTAACACAGGAGGAGGGACAGGTGCAGCACTCTAACCTATCCTCTTTATCCCTCACGGCCTGGAGGCTGAACAGGTTTCCCTAGTCTCACTGTTTTTTCCGGTGGAGGTCGAGAAAGTCATCCTCACCTTGAGAAAGGACTCCACTAGACGAGCCTACACCTTCAAGTGGAGGTGCTTCTTGGTTTGGTGTTCAGAGCTCCAGATTGACCCATTCTCGTGCCCCATTCGATGGATCCTCCAGTACCTCCTCCATCTCTCAAAGGAAGGGCTGAAGTCAAAATCTGTCAGGGTACACTTGAACACTATCTCGGCAAACCATTTCCCCATTGAGGGAAAGTCCCTTTTGGGGCAGCTGTTTGTCTCCCGCTTGCCCATCCGTCCTCCTCCGGCTGAATGGGACCTGAATGTGGTGCTCATGCAGCTCACCCGTCCACCCTTTGAGCCAATACTGACGTGCTCGCTCTGGCACCAGTCCTGGAAAGTGGTCTTCCTGGTGGCGCTGACCTCGGCCCACCGAGTCAGTGAGCTCCTGGCTCTCATTGCTGACGCCCCTTACTCCAGGTTCTATTGGAATAGGGTGGTCCTCCGTACCTACCCTAAATTCCTGCCTAAATTCTTCTCGGATTTCTATCTTAATCAGGAGATAGTCCTGCCGACTTTCTTCCCAAGGCCCCATGCCGACCAGGCGTCGGCGGCTCACCACACCCCCGACTGCAGAAGGGCTCTCGTCTTCTACTTGCAGTGCACCCAGACTCATCACAAGTCTGGCTGACTCTTTGTGACCTATGATCCCAGTAGACCGGGACAGGCAGTTACCAAATGCACCCTCTGGGTAGCGGACTGCATCACTTTTGCTCATATGAAGGTGGGTGCCCCACTTGATCATCGAGTCACCATAAACGGAGTTTGGGCCAAGGCGGCCTCGGTGGCCTAACTGCACTCCGTGCCCCTGATGGACATCTGCCAGACGGTGACCTGGTCTTCCACGAATACCTTCACTGCTCATTACTGCCTAGAGAGAGAGTCCCACCGGGGACAGCGCCTTTGGCCAGGCTGTACTCTATAACATGTTCGGGGGTATAAGCAACTCCTGCCCTCTGACCCTTCTTGACTGCTATCGATGGCTTTGCCTTGCATTCTTGAGCTCCTGCAGTATCGGCTTCTGCTCACGGCCTCGCGAAGGTGTTTTTTGGTTGCAGGTTCGGTAGCCTGTAGCTGGGGAGTCCCATAAGTGAGGACTGACTTCCTGCTTGTTCCTGGAGAAAACATAGTTACTCACCTGTAACAGGTGTTCTCCAGGGACAGCAGAAATCATTCCCCACTATCCTCCTGCCTCCCCTGATGAGTTGGCGTATTTTTGTCCTTGCCATCTGCTTGGTAGGGCTCGAGCTAAGGGACCTGACTGAGCAAGATGGCACCCTTGGGCGGGAGAAGGACGACGCATGCGTGGCAGCAATCACAAAGGCTTTCTTTGAAAGCTGGGGAATTGCTCCGCGCAGGCTCCGTCGGTGCCAACGTCACCCATAAGTGAGGACTGATTCCTGCTGTCCCTGGAGAACACCTGTTACAGGTGAGTAACTAAGCTTTCTGTGGAATTAGAGGAGGAGCCCGAGGGCAGAGGAGCTAGAGCTACTCCAGTTACCCTCGGCCCCCAGAGAAGTGATGACCTTGCCAGCCCACCATGTCCTGCAAAGGTTGCTGTTGCAGCTGTGAGAACCCTCCCCCCCTCACAGTTCCTGTTATTAGCCGGAGACTCAATTCCCTGTACCAGATCCAGAAGGCCCACGGACTTCGAGAAGCCTCAATTACTGTACAGTTCCATCGTAGTTGAGTCAGCCTTGAAGCAGGTTAAGAATGTTAAGACTCAGCCATGACGCTTGAACCCTGGACTCCTTCAGGAGAAAATGTTAAAAGGGCTCCATGCTAGTTGCCAGAGTCCTGCCCTACAAGACTTATATGAGCATATTCTTCAAAAACATTATATTGGATCTGGTGGACTTTGCTGCCCCAATCCCCGAGGACCATCACAAAGCCTTTCAGCAGATCATGGTTGCCCATGGCAAGGACTGCTCTAAATTCATGGTGCGTGGTGCCTACGGTACTTTTGAATCTTCAGGCAGAGTAGCAGTGGTAGGCCAGTGGGTCCAGGACAAGATAGCCAATGTTCCTTACGGGGGTGAGAACCTCTTCAGGAAGTCTGTGGAGGCTACTCCAGGGGCTCTTGGATTCCTCTATGATGCCCATTTCCAACATTTCACGGACCTGTGCCGCTACCTCTTGTTTTTTTGCTTCGGGCAAACGATAGGGCCTCTGCCTGACTATCTTCCCCGGTGGAGTTATGATTTCGTGCGCCACCAGGTGGGTTTCTCAGGGAACCGGAGTCAGCACATCCGGGAATTTTGCCAATAGTTTTGTTAATTCCCCACGCTGTACCAGCGACAAGTCTTCGCCTATTTGTGACTCTGGGCTTTCCTTGTACTCTGCCACTTGAGGTCCGAGGTCTTCCTCTTCGGGCACTTCTATTCTTTCCTCGCAGGTGTCAGCGAGGCTTTTCACCTTCACCCCTCCGGTTGAACCAAATCCTCTGGCTCCACGCTCGGTAGTGGACAATGTTGGGACCTCCTCCAACGGGGGAAAACCCATCCTTTCACATATTAGCTGCGCGATCCGATCTCCTACCTTTACCGAAAAATCTTCGTGTCCAAAGTTAAACAATAGCACTTTTACATTTCCCCTATAGTCCGTATCAATAACACCCACTCCCACATCCAAGAAATGCTTTAGAGCCAGCCCTGATCGAGGGGCTATTCGCCCGTAACAGCATATGGGTATCTCCATTTGCAGACCAGTGTCCACGAGGGCCTTTCCTCGGATAGGTATCGTCGCATCTTCCGCACTACACAAATCAAACCCTGCAGCTTGCGGGGATGCCCGCTTGGGAGCCTGGGCCTTCTCTGATACCTTACAGAATTTTAATGTAAAAATCTGTTTACCAGGAGGCTTGTTTCCCAGGGTGTTTTTTTACTGCGTTCTCAACTGGCTCTCGGGATTTTCAAAAAGGGGCCCGGGGACCACCATCACCATTCCATCCCCCTTCTGGCTAAGGCCCTTTTCTATTCCCTGCTTAAATTGGGGCCAGTCTCTTCCTAATAATAAATCATATGGGAGTTTGGGAACCACTACCATTGGGGTCTCTTTCTGCACCCCTAAACCCTTGACCATTAACTTATATGTAGGGTAAAATGAAGCAGCCCCATGAATGCATCTAATTCGTACATTCTCCAGGACCAAGCAGGAAGTCAGTCCTCACATATGGGTGACATCGGCGCCGACGGAGCCCTCGTGCGGAGCATTTCCCCAGCTTTCAAAGAAAGCCTTTTGGAATTGCAGCGCGCATACGCGGTACTCTTCCCGCCCAAGGGTGCCATCTTGCTCAGTCTTCTTTTTTCCGCGGAGCCCGACGGACGTAGTTCGTTTTTCCCCGAGGAAAAAGTTGATTCTCCAGGACCAAGCAGGAAGTCAGTCCTCACTTATGGGTGACGTCGGCGCCGACGGAGCCCTCGCGGAGCAATTTTCCCCAGCTTTCAAAGAAAGCCTTTGGGAATTGCAGCGCGCATGCGCGGTCCTCTTCCCGCCCAAGGGTGCCATCTTAGCCAGTCTTCTTTTTTCCGCGGAGCCCTACAGACGTACCCGTCGTGTCCCCGCGAAAAAGTTGATTTTTCTTCAGAATTTCTCTTTTTTTCCATTCGGTTCGACGCCGGTCTTTTTCCCGCCGGACTCGCGACGCCGGTCTCGAGTCCTCTTCTTATTTTTCGGTTTTTCTGACTTAGTCAGTTTTTCGTTTCGGTTTTTCCCTGGCAGCCCGGTCCTTTGACCTCGCCGGGGCCCTTTTTCCCCCGATGGCTGCCAGTGGTTTCAAGTGGTGTAGTCAGTGTGACCGAAATATGTCACTAACTGACACACACGACTTTTGCCTCCGCTGCCTGGGCCCGGATCATGAAGAACTGATCTGTGGGCCCTGCGGCAAAATGTCCTCCAAAGCGTTGAGAAGTCGGCGACATCAGCGGGATAGGATCTTCGCTGACCCCAGCCGTACCCGGACCTCGTCGAAGGCCTCCGCGTCCAAAGGTTCCAGCTCGGACCGTCGCCGGAGTTCCTCCGACAGGGGTTCTCCCTCCGGGGACCATCGTCGTAAGGTGAAACCCGCGAGGGCGGCGTCGGTGGACGCTCCTGGCTCCGCGAGGGCCAGGTCGCATAGCCCCGATAGCTGTCCCGGGTCCTTGGAGAAGGAGCATCTCACGAAGCGACCTCGCCTGGAGTCGGAACTGCCTGCTTGGGTAAGTCCTGTGGTCCTCCTGGACTCGCCTCCGAGACAGCCGACGTCGGGCCCGACGCCGTCGGGGCCCGAGTCGGGGGCTGCTGGGTCACCTGAGCTCGGACTCAGGTTGACGGCCTTGGAGAGCAGATTGTCTGCCTTCATGGACCAGCAGCGGGCACTGCTCGCTGGCTTCGCTGGCACCACTGCCCCGACCGCCGGGACGTCGACGTCCAAGTCGACCCCGGAGACCGAGCCGATCCTTGAGTCGATGCGAACTCGAGTCGATCCTCGGTCGAGGTCACCCTCGGCCTCCCGTTCGGGACCGAGGTCGCTGACGCCGACTCCCTCGGCGTCGGGGCGGCAGGCGCCGCGCCCTGCCCGGGCCGACCCCACCGAGTCCTCGTCGGAGTCGGTCTGGGAGTCGGAAGAGGAAGAGTCGCCTGATTCTTTCCGGACTCGGTGTGTCCCCTCGGACTCATCGGAGTCCGAGCCTCGGAAGCAGTCCCCCCCGGAGGATGCCCGGTTCTCGGACTTCGTCAGGGATATGGCCAAGGCTTTGGCCTTCCCTGCGGACCCCGAGGAGGAGCCTCGAGCCGAAGAGCTCGACGCCCTCCAGTATGACTCTTCCGCAAGGGAACACTTTACTGTACCGGTTCCTCCCATGCTGGAACGACTACTCTTCCGCATGTGGGAGAGTCCGGCCACCTCGCCGGTCCTGAGCAAGCGGGTCGATTCTATCTATCGAGTCCGCAAGAGCCCTGGCTTCCAAAAAGCACAGCTGCCACACCATTCCATGGTAGTGGAATCGGCCATGCATCGTCTTAAGAGCCAGAAGATGCACTCCTCGGTGCCTCCTGGCAGGGAGGCCCGTAACCTGGATGGCCTTGGCAAGAAGTGTTTCCAGGGCTCTATGCTTGCGTGTCGTGTCCAGACCTACCAGCTATACATGGGCATGTATCTCCGAGACCTGGCTAAAGAGCTAGCCGGCTTCTCTGCTGGTTTGTCCGAGGAACCTTTGCGGAGGTTCCTGGCCTTGTCCACTGGTATTCGGGAATGCTCAAAATTCATATCCCGAGCAGCCTACGATGGCTTTGAAGCGTCGGCTCGAGTGGCCGCAGCCGGCATCGGTGCCCGCCGACAGGCTTGGCTTCAGTCATCTGACCTCGAGCCCTGGGTGCAGGACAAGTTGGTCGATGTCCCCTGCCGAGGCGAAAACCTCTTTGGCAAGCCCATGGCTGAAAAGGCTGCGCAAATTGAGACGGAGACTCTCACCAGGACTAGGCTTTCTAGGAAGACCTCCGCCCCTTCCCAGAAAAAGAAGGGCTCGGGAAAGAAGTCCTTTTACCCGAGGAAGGCGGCTGCCTACAAACAATACCCCCATTATCAGGCCCCTGCAGCTCCCCAACAGGGCCAGCAGGCCAAGGGACGGGGTAACGGGTCCCGTAGGCAGCAAGCCCCCAAGCCTGCACCACCAGCCCCTGCTCCGCAGGGTGGGGGTTTTTGACTCACTAAGCATAGCCTCTCCCCCCCCGCTGGTTCCTCCCAGCACCGGAGGCCGGCTGGTTCACTTTGCCCACAGGTGGTCCAGCATCACCTCAGATGCCTGGGTGCTTCAGGACGTGCGAGAAGGCTATCTTCTCCACTTCCACCAGGTCCCTCCCTCCTTTTTTCCGGGAGAACCTCCACGACCCCCTCTGCACAGGGAATTACTCCAAGAGTTAGCAGGTCTTCTACAGGAACAGGCGGTGGAACCGGTGCCCCACCACCTGAAAGGTCAAGGCTTTTACTCCAGGTATTTTCTGATACCAAAGAGAACAGGTGGCCTCAGACCCATCCTGGACCTGCGCAACCTCAACAAGTTCCTCGTGCGAGAGAAGTTCAAGATGCTTACCCTTGGTATCCTTCTGCCCTACCTCCAGCAGGGAGATTGGCTATGCTCCTTGGATCTAAAGGATGCCTACACGCACATCCTCATCCACCCAAGCCACCGACAATACCTAAGGTTTGTGGTGGCAGGAAATCATTACCAGTACCGGGTACTGCCCTTTGGCCTGTCCTCCGCACCGCGAGTCTTCACAAAATGTCTTGCGGTGGTGGCGGCCCATCTCCGGCTTCACGGCCTCTATGTCTTTCCGTACCTCGACGACTGGCTCATCAGAGTAGCGTCCGCTCTGGAGGTCACCAACGCCATGCGCCGCACGGTGACTCTTCTGCAGCACTTGGGCTTTGTTATAAACTTTGCAAAGTCCACTTTGCTCCCCTCACAGGATCTCGAGTTCATCGGCGCAAGGCTGCACACTCCTCCGGCACGAGCGTACCTACCGCTCGACAGGGCTCTACGGCTCATAAACCTAGCCGACCGTTTTCGCAGCCAGCCCCTGGTCTCCGCCAGGCGCTTCCTGAGACTACTCAGCTATATGGCTTCCACCGTCCATGTGACCCCCAATGCCCGCCTGCATATGCGACCTGCTCAATGGTGTCTCCGCCAGCAGTGGTGGCAAGCCACAGGCGGCCTAGCAGACCTAGTGCGCGTCTCCGAGCCGCTGATCTCGTCTCTCCGGTGGTGGCTTCAGCAGCCGAACCTGATCTGCGGAATGCCTTTCCAGTCACCTCAGCCGGACCGGGTGCTGACAACAGATGCATCCCTCCTGGGCTGGGGAGCGCACTGCCAAGGGGCACGCACTCAGGGCCTCTGGACCGCGTGGGAGTCTGCTCAGCAGATCAACTTCCTGGAGCTCAGGGCGATCCGCCTGGCTCTCAAGGCCTTCTCCCACCTGACTTCTCACCAGTCCGTCCTTGTCCAGACGGACAATCAAGTTGCCATGTTCTACGTGAACAAGCAGGGGGGCACGGGCTCCTTCCTCCTCTGCCGGGAGGCACAGAAGCTCTGCTCTTGGGCCGTCAGTCACGGCATTCTCCTCAAGGCAGTTTATCTCCCAGGCCAAGAGAATTACCTGGCGGACAAACTCAGCAGGATCCTCCAGCCGCACGAGTGGCGTCTGGATCCCTTGGTAGTTCAGAAGCTCTTTCTAAAGTGGGGCCTCCCCACGATGGATCTCTTTGCCAGTCCTCACAACCGGCAACTTCCTCGCTTCTGCTCTCGTCAGCCACACCCCCTTCGGGTTGCGGCGGACGCTTTTCTACTCTCATGGTCGGGGAGCCTTCTGTACGCTTTCCCTCCCATCCGCTAGTCTCCCGGACTCTTTTCAAGGTTCTCCGAGACAAAGCCCTCTTGATCCTGGTGGCCCCTCGCTGGCCCAGACAGCCGTGGTTTCCGCTCCTGCTGCAATTAGTGGTGGAGGATCCATTCCCTCTGGGGTTACAACCGGATCTCCTCACTCAGGATCAGGGGTCTCTGCTACACCCCAACCTCAGGTCTCTCAACCTCATGGCCTGGCTGCTGAGAGGGTAGTCCTCGCTCCCCTTCTCCTGCCGGCGGAGGTGGAGGAGGTCGTCCTAGCTTCGCGACGACCTTCTACCCGCAAATGCTACACCCTTAAATGGCGTCGCTTTTCCGTTTGGTGTGCCCAACAGTCTCAGGATCCCTTCTCCTGCCCGGTGTCGGTGATCCTGCAGTACTTGCTATACCTCTCTAATCTGGGACTTAAGTCCAACTCCGTCAAAGTTCACCTCAGTGCTCTTTCAGCACATCATGTGCCGGTGGACGGCAGACCTCTTTCCAGCGACCCTCTTGTAGCGAGGTTTCTCCGAGGTCTTCTTCTACTTAAACCACCTCTGCGCCCGCCAGCGCCTGACTGGGACCTGAATGTGGTTTTACAGCGGATCACCTGTCCGCCTTTTGAACCTATGGCTACCTGTTCTCTCCGTTTTCTTTCTTGGAAAACACTGTTCTTGATAGCCCTCACTTCCGCTAGACGCGTAAGTGAATTGCAGGCCCTCGTGTCTGATCCCCCTTACACTCGGTTCTACAAAAATAGGGTAGTCCTACGGACTCACCCAAAATTTCTTCCAAAAGTGGTCTCCCCTTTTCATATCAATCAGGAGGTGGTACTTCCAACCTTCTTTCCCAGACCACACTCCCGCCGAGCTGAAACGGTCCTCCATACCCTGGACTGTAGAAGAGCTCTGAACTTCTACCTTGACCGTACGCGGGAGCACCGTAAAGCTGCTCAGCTTTTTGTATCTTTCGACCCCAATAAATTGGGGCTCCCGGTCTCCAAGCATACTCTGTCCATCTGGGTTGCGGACTGTATCACTTGGGCTTATGGGGCGGCCGGACTCTCCTTGGAAGGTCGAGTCACGGCTCACTGCGTTCGGGCAAAGGCCACGTCAGTGGCTTACCTCCGCTCTGTTCCGCTGGCAGACATCTGCCGGGCCGCTACTTGGTCTTCGAGCCAGACTTTTGCGGTCCATTACTGTCTCGAGAGGGAGTCCCGCAGGGACAGTGCTTTCGGACAGGCAGTCCTCCGTAATCTCTTTGAGGTCTGAGCAACTCCTACCCTCCATCCCGGATGTGGGCTACCGGTGGGTAATAATTCAGCGAAGATTCTTTTCTTCTGTGCTGCTGAGCTAGATGGAGCTCATTTTTGTGCTTAGGGTCTCCGGTAGCCTTGAGCTTGGGAGTCCCATAAGTGAGGACTGACTTCCTGCTTGGTCCTGGAGAAAGCGTAGTTACTCACCTGTAACAGGTGTTCTCCATGAGCAGCAGGAATCAGTCCTCACAACCCTCCCTCCTCCCCTTGGAGTTGCAATCGTCTGCTTTACTTTTTTGCTAATTTTTATGCTGTCTTTTTTAGCTATGTCATCTGACTGGCTAAGATGGCACCCTTGGGCGGGAAGAGGACCGCGCATGCGCGCTGCAATTCCCAAAGGCTTTCTTTGAAAGCTGGGGAAAATTGCTCCGCGAGGGCTCCGTCGGCGCCGACGTCACCCATAAGTGAGGACTGATTCCTGCTGCTCCTGGAGAACACCTGTTACAGGTGAGTAACTACGCTTTTTCCCTATTTTTCTCTTTTTTCTCCGGTACGACGCCGGATCCTTTTCCCGCTCGGAGCGATACGCCCGTATCGAGTCCTTTTCTCTCTTTTTCATTTTTTGT
The DNA here is from genome assembly GCA_033557465.1 of Ichthyophis bannanicus. Lineage (NCBI taxonomy): Eukaryota > Metazoa > Chordata > Amphibia > Gymnophiona > Ichthyophiidae > Ichthyophis > Ichthyophis bannanicus. The sequence continues at coordinate 283,275,067 of CM066035.1, forward strand.
CCTTTGTGACTGGCGTTCGCGCCTTTTTTCTTTTTTCCCTGGCAGCCCGGTCTTTTGACCTAGCAGGGGCCCTTTTTCCCTTGATGGCTACCAGCGGGTTTAAGAAATGTGATCGCTGTAAGAAACTTATGTCTCTTACCGATACACACGACTGCGGCCTCCGTTGCCTCGGACCCGATCATGACCCGATGATCTGTGGTCCGTGTGGCAAAATGTCCTCGAAGGCGTTGAGGAGTCGGCAGCACCAGAAGGATAGAATTTTTTCTGACTCCGCGTCCGGCCGGGCCCGGACCTCGTCAGAGGCCTCGACGTCTCGGGACTCCGGACCCGAGCAGCGTCGGGGTTCCTCTGAGCAGGGGTCTCCTTTGCGGGAACATCGCAGGAAGAAGAAACCCACGAGGGCGGCGTCAGTGGACGCCCCTGGTTCCTCTAGGGCCAGGTCGCATAGCCCCGATAGCCGTCCAGGGTCTTCGGAGTCGGAGAGGCCTGCCAAGCATCCTCGTGTCGAGATGGAGTCTCCTGGACATGTAAGTGCTGGGCTGCTGGGTCTCCTGAGCTCGGACTCAGGTTGATGGCCTTGGAGAGCAGCTTCGCTGCCTTCATGGAACAGCAGCGGGCATTGATCGCCGGTCTCACTGGTGCATCTGCCCCGACCACCGGGACCTCGACATCCAAGTCGACCCCGGAGGCCGAGCCGATCCTCGAGTCCATGTGGGCTCGAGTCGGTCCTTGGCCATGGTCTCCCTCGACCTCTCATTCGGGGCCGAGGCCGTCGACGCCAATTCCCTCGGCGTCTGGGCGGAGGGCATCGGTGCCCGCCCGACCGGAGCCGCTCGATTCCTCCTCCGAGGAGTCGGGCTGGGAGACGGAGGACGAAGAGTCACCCGACACTCATCAGACTCGGTGTGTCCGATCGGACTCGCCCGAGTCCGAACCTCGGAGACGATCCCCACCGGAGGAAACCCGGTTCTCGGACTTCGTGCGGGATATGGCCAAGGCCTTGGCCTTCCCCGTGGATCCCGAGGAGGAGCCTCGCCGGGGAGCTCGAGGCCCTCCAGTATGACTCTCCCCCGAAGAAGGCCTTTACTGTTCCGGTTCCTCTGATGCTGGAGCGGCTGCTCTTCCGCATGTGGGAGACCCCGGCCTCGACGCCATTGTTAAGCAAGCGGGTCGATTCCATCTATTCAGTCCGCAAGAGCCCCGGGTTCCAAAAGGCACAATTACCGCAGCACTCCATGGTTGTGGAATCGGCCATGCATCGACTGAAAAGTCAGAAGATGCTCTCCTCGGTGCCTCCCGGCCGGGAGGCCCGGAACCTGGATGCCCTCGGTAAGAAGTGCTTCTAGGGCTCTATGCTTGCTTGCCATGTCCAGACTTACCAGCTCTACATGGGTATGTACCTCCGAGACCTGGCAAAGGAGATTGCCGGGTTCTCTGCTGGTCTCTCCGAGGAACCTTTGCAGAGGTTCCAGGCCTTGTCCACCGGTATTCGAGAGTGCTCGAAGTTTATCTCTCGAGCAGCCTACGATGGCTTCGAGGCTTTGGCCCGAGTAGCCGGGGCCGGCATCGGTGCCCGTCGACAGGCTTGGCTACAGTCATCCAACCTCGAGCCATGGGTCCAGGACAAGTTGGTCGATGTCCCCTGCCGAGGTGAAAACCTCTTTGGCAAGCCCATGGCTGAAAAGGCTGCAGAACTCGAGACCGAGACTCTGACCAGGACTAGGCTTTCCAGGAAAACCTCTGCCCCTTCTCAGAAGAAGAAGGGCTCGGGAAAAAAGTCCTTTTACCCGAGGAAGTCGTCTGCCTATAAACAATACTCTCATTATCAGGCCTCTGCAGCTCCCCAACAGGGTCAGCAGGCCAAGGGGCAGGGTCAAGGGCCCTGTAAGCAGAAGGCCCCCAAGCCACCTACACCGGCCCCTGCTCAGCAGGGTGGGGGTTTTTGACTCAAGCAACATAGCCTCTTCTCCTCAGCTGGCTTCTCTCAGCACAGGAGGCCGGCTGGCCCACTTTGCCCACAGGTGGTCAGCCGTCACATCAGATACCTGGGTTCTTCATATAGTCCAAAAGGGCTATCTTCTCCATTTTCACCAAGTACCTCCCTCCTATTTTCCAGGGGAGCCTCCCAGACCCCCTCTGCACAGGGACCTACTCCTTCAGGAGTTAGCAGGTCTGCGAAAGGATCAGGCAGTGGAACCGGTTCCCCACCACCTGAGAGGTCACGGCTTTTATTCCAGGTACTTTCTGGTACCAAAAAGAACAGGAGGCCTCAGACCCATCCTCGACTTGCGAAACCTCAACAAGTTCCTGGAGAGGGAAAAGTTCAAGATGCTTACCCTTGGAATCCTGCTGCCCTACCTCCAGCAAGGGAGACTGGCTATGCTCCTTAGATCTAAAGGATGCGTATACTCACATCCTTATCCATCCAGACTACAGACAATATCTCAGGTTTGTTGTGGGAGGAAACCACTATCAGTACAGAGTACTTCCCTTTGGTCTGTGCTCCGCTCCCAGTGTGTTCACCAAGTGCCTGGTAGTGGTGGCGGCCTACCTGAGGCTTCATGGTCTCTTTGTGTTTCCGTACCAGGACGACTGGCTCATAAGGGGCCAATCTTCCCAAGAGGCCAACCAGGCCACCCTTTGCACTGTGGCTCTGCTTCAGCACTTGGGGTTTGTCATAAACTTCGCAAAGTCCACTTTGCTCCCATCCCAGAACTTGGAGTTCATAGGGGCCAGACTAGACACTCTTCAAGCAAAGGCTTTTCTGCCTCTGGACAGGGCCCACAGGCTGATGGATCTGGCCAGCCAGTTTCGCAGCAATTCCCTGGTCTCTGCCAGGCAATTCCTGAGACTACACGGCCATATGGCTTCCACGGTTCATGTCACCCCCAATGCCCGCCTGCACATGCGACCTGCTCAGTGGAGCCTTCGCACTCAGTGGCATCAAGCCACAGGGGGCCTAGCGGACTCAGTGAAGATCTCCGACCTCCTGGTCTCCTCTCTACAATGGTGGATTCATCTTCCGAATCTGGTGCTCGGAGTGGTTTTTCAATCCCCTCCACATACTCAGGTGCTGACAACCGATGCCTCTCTTCTCGGTTGGGGAGCACATTGCCAAGGGACATGTACTCAGGGTCTCTGGACCCCTTGGGAGGCTACTCAACAGATAAACCTCCTGGAGCTACGGGCGATACGCCTAGCTGTGAGAGCCTTCTCCCACCTCGCCTCTCACCAGTCTGTACTGGTCCAGACGGACAATCAAGTTGCCATGTTCTATGTGAACAAACAAGGAGGCACAGGCTCCTTCCTTCTTTCTCAGGAGGCACAACGACTGTGCTCTTGGGCTGTCAATCACGGAATCCTTCTCAAGGCTGTCTACCTCCCAGGTCAGTAAAATTGCCTGGCAGACAGACTAAGCCGGATCCTGCAACCACACAAATGGAGATTGAACCCATTGGTGGTTCAGCAGATCTTTCTCAAGTGGGGGCTCCCCACCATGGATCTTTTCGCCAGTCCTCTGAGCCGGCAACTCCCGAGATTTTGCTCCAGACAACCGCATCCTCTCAGAGTAGCAGCGGATGCGTTTCTGATCTCGTGGTCCACAGGCCTACTGTATGCGTTTCCTCCCACACCACTAGTGTCCTCAGGGACGGGGCTTCATTGATTCTCATAGCCCCCAGGTGGCCGAGGCAACCGTGGTTCCCACTTCTGCTACATCTGGCGGTGGACACACCTCTATTCCTCTGGGGTTTCAACACGATCTCCTGTCTCAGGATCAGGGGACTCTCTTGCACCCCAACCTCCAGTCCCTTCATCTGATGGCCAGGCTGCTGAAAGGATAGTCCTAGCTCCCCTACTACTACTACCACGAGAGGTGGAAGATGTAGTCTTGGCCTCTCGGCGTCAATCCACCAGGAATTCCTACGCTCTTAAGTGGCGTAGATTCTCCGCATGGTGTGCTCAGCACAGCGAGAATCCCTTCTCGTGCTTGGTAGCGGTAGTTTTGCAATATTTGCTCTACCTCTCCAATCTGGGCCTTAAGTCTAACTCTGTCCGAGTTCACCTTAGTGCTCTCTCAGCACACCACTCGCCGGTGGACAGCAGGCCTCTTTCCAACCACCCTTTGGTGGCTCGTTTCCTCAGAGGCCTTCTTCTGCTTAAGCCTCCTTTGCGTCCACCGGCCCGTGAGTGGGATCTGAATGTGGTCTTACAGCAGCTTACTTGTCCACCTTTTGAACCTATGGCTACCTGCCCTCTCCGTTTTCTCTCCTGGAAAACTTTATTTCTGGTAGCTCTCACCTCTGCTAGGCGAGTGAGTGAACTGCAGGCACTAGTGTCTGATCCTCCTTACACTAGGTTCTACAGGAATAGGATAGTCCTACGGACTCACCCTAAGTTTCTTCCTAAAGTTGTCTCACCTTTTCACCTCAATCAGGAGGTGGTTCTTCCGACCTTCTTTCCCAGGCCGCATGTCAACCGGGCTGAAATGGTCTTGCATACACTGGACTGTAGGAGGGCGTTATCCTTCTACCTTGACCGTACGCGGGGACATCGGAAGGCTGTTCAGCTATTTGTTTCTTTTGACCCCAATAAGTTGGGGCTCCCTGTCTCCAAGCGTACGTTGTCCATATGGGTCGCTGACTGTATCGCCTGGGCTTATGGGGCAGCCGGCCTCTCGTTGGAGGGTCGAGTCACGGCTGATCATGTCAGGGCGAAGGCTGCGTCAGTGGCTCATCTCCGCTCTGTTCCGTTGGCAGACATCTGCCGGGCCACTACTTGGTCTTCAAGCCAGACTTTTGCGGCCCATTACTGCCTTGAGAGGGAGTCCCGCAGGGACAGTGCTTTCGGACAGGCAGTACTCCATAATCTCTTTGGGGTTTAGGCAACTCCTACCCTCCGGCCCTGGTGTTGGGCTACCGGTCGGGGGCGTTCTCAGAGAAGATTCCTTCCTTCTGTGCTGACGAGCTAGAGGGAGCTCATTTTTCCACTTGGGGTCTCCGGTAGCCTTAAGCTGGGGAGTCCCATATGTGAGTACTGACTTCCTGCTTGGCCCTGGAGAAAGAGTAGTTACTCACCTGTAACAGGTGTTCTCCAGGAGCAGCAGGAATCAGTCCTCACAGCCCTCCCTCCTCCCCTTGGAGTTGCAGTCATATGTTTTATTTTTGCTAATTTTTTGCTGTCTTTTAGCTATGTCATCAGACTGAGCAAGAGGCACCCTTGGGCGGGAAGAGGACCGCGCATGCGCGCTGCAATTTCCAAAGGCTTTCTTTGAAAGCTGGGGAAATGCTCCGCACGAGGGCTCCGTCGGCGCCGACGTCACCCATATGTGAGGACTGATTCCTGCTGCTCCTGGAGAACACCTGTTACAGATGAGTAACTACTCTTACAGGTGAGTAACTACGCTTTCTTTCATTTCTTCCACAGCATCTCCTTTAAATACCATTTCAGTCATGAGTAATATGCCTACATCTTCCTCAGTAAAGACCAAAGCAAAGAATTCCTTCAATTGCTATGGCCTTGTCCCCACTTAGTGCCCCTTTTATCCCTCTGTCATCTAATGGTCCAACTGATTCTCACAGGTATTTTGCTAGAAATGTACTTGCAAAATTCTTTATTACGCTTTTTTGCTTCCACAGCAAACTTCTCAAATTCTCTCTTTGCCTGCCTTATCAATGCCTTGCATCTAACTTGCCAGTGCTTGTTGTTTTCGTCGTTTGGCTCCTTTTTCCATTTCCTGACAGATAATTTTTTGGCGGCAACAGCTTGTCTGACATCACCTTTAAACCACGCTGGCAGTTTTTTTTACTTCCTTCCACTTTTCTTAAAGCATGTAATACAGCTGGTCTGGGCTTTCAAGATAGTATTTTTAAACAACACCCAAGCTTGATGTAAATCTTTAACCTTTGCAACTGCTCCTTTTAGTTTTTTCATAACTATTTTCCTCATTTTATCATAGTCTCCCTTTTGAAAGTTAAAAGGGTAGTACTGTGGATTCCCTTACCCTCCCTCCTCCATTTATTAAATCAAACGCGATCATGCTATGATCACTATTGCCAAGTGGCTCCAACGCCCTTACCTCTTGCACCAGATCTTGTGTTCCACTAAGGACTAGTTCTAATATGGCTTCCCCTCTGGTAGGTTCATGAACCAGCTGCTCCAAGAAGCAGTCATTTATCTCATCTAGAAACAAAATCTCCCTAGCATGTCATGCCGTGATACTGACCCAGTCAATACCTGGGTAATTTAAATCACCCATTATTATTACTTTTGTTAGCTTCCCTGATTTCTTTGAGTATTTCATCATCTGTTTGTTCATTCTGGCCAATACACCCCCACTGCTATTGCCTTCCTCTTCCCCTTCCCCTTTTTACATAGAATTTCAATCCATAGAGATTCTACAGTGAATTTTGTTTCCTGCAAAACTTTAATCCTTTTTTACTTAATGCCCTCTCTAACATAGTGCGCAACCCCTCCACCAATTTGATATGCTCTATGATTACGATACAGCTTGTACCCAGGTATCACAGTGTCCCACTGGTTGTCCTCCTTCCACTATTTCTCTGAGATACCAATCACATCTAACCTCTCATTTAGTGCTATATATTCTAACTCTCCCATCTTATTTTTTAGACTAATAGCATTTGCATAGAAGCATTTTAGAAGCTGTATTTTATTCTTATTAATCTGTATTTTATTCATATTAATTCATATTAATCATATTCATATCGGTAGGCAGGGGTAATTTTGAATCTTTAAGCTCTGTCTGCAAGGGCATTTGGGCTACTTCTGTCTTTACTGGAATCTCTCTGCTGGTATGCCCTAACTTCAGTCTTTTGCTAGTATCCTTCAAGGATACATTGTTCCGAACCTTGCGCTCTTGGGCGACTGTTGGCTTTCCCCTATTATCTAGTTTAAAAACTGCTCTAACTCCTTTTTAAAGGTTAATGCCAGCAGCATACATGCTGTACATCAGCACGTTTCTGAAGGATGTCACCAGGAATCTTTAGACTTCCTCCCCCCCCCTCCTCCCGCTTCCTGAGGACAAGTGGAGTGCATTCTAGACTCTCATCAAACAGCTCCAGAACACTAATAAATTAATTACCAGGGCCTTTTTTGATGCCTTCGAATCAACAAGCAAATGTTCAGCAGTCTGCACTGGGTCTCGCAGAATGGCCTGGTTAAAGGCATCGGATCTCGAGCAATGGGTCAAGGATAAACTGCCAATATCCCATGCACCAGAGAAAACCTTTTTGGCAAGGATTGGAGGGAAAAACACAGGGGAGATTGAGATAGATGATCTCATCCTAAAACGCCTTTCCAGGAAAACAGCTGATCCATCCAAGAGGAATGCTCTTCCTAAAAAATCTTTCTATTCAAAAAGGAAAAGACACTATATTCTTCTTACCCACCTTCTATTACCTCTCAGCCTCAGCATCCTCAGCAGATACAGCAAGGCCCTCGCCCACCCATAAAGCTGAAGGTTCCAACGCCTCTACCAGCCACACAGCCACAACCTGTGCCTGTTTTTTCATTCCTTCCTAGATACCATTGCCAATCTGCCCTTGGAGGGTCCCTAGCACCTCCATATAGCAGGCAGACTTTGTCACTATGGCCATAGGTGGTACTTCGTAACAGAGCACTGGATACTCCAGATTGTCCAAAGGGGCTATCAGCTTCACTTCAAAACCTTATCCCCCACCAGCTTCACAGGGAAATCTCCAGGAACAAGCAGGAATGTAGTCTTCACATATGGGTACCGTCAACACTGACGGAGCCTGCGCGGGAACGCTCCCCAGCGTCCAAAAGGAAAGCATTTGGGAGCTTCTCCAGGACCAAGCAGGAAGTCAGTCCTCGCATATGGGTGACATCGACGTCGATGGAGCCCCAGCGGAGCATTTCCCCAGCTTTCTATGAAAGCCTTTGGGAATGCAGGCACACATGCGCGGTTCCCTTCCCGCCTAAAGGTGCCATCTTACCTCGGTCTCTTTTTTTTTCCGTGAAGCCCACCAGACGTGTGTCCAGTTTTCCTGGTTAAAATTAGATTTTTCAGCGATTTTTGCTATTTTTTCTCCCGGTTCGACACCGGTTCCCCTCCCGCCGGGTTCAGTACACCGGTATCGAGCCCGATTCTTCTTTTTCGGTTTTTGCCCTTCGTGGCTGGTGTTCGCGCCCTTTTTTCTATTTTTCCCTGGAAGGCCGGTCCTTTGACCTCTAGGGGCTCTTTTTTCCCCGATGGCTTCCAGCGGTTTTAAGAAGTGTGATCGGTGTAAGAAACTAATGTCTCTCACCGACACACACGACTGCTGCCTTCGGTGCCTCAGCCCCGACCACGATCCTAAGTCGTGCGGGGCCTGTGGAAAGATGTCTTCCAAGGCACTACGAAGTCACCAGCAGCAAAAGGAAAGGCTTTTCTCGGGCTCAGCCTCCGGCCGGGCCTGGACCTCGTCTGAGGCCTCGACATCTTGGGATTCCGATCCCGAGCGCCGTCGAAGCTCCTCGGACAGGGGGTCCCCCGACCGGGAACGCAAGAGGAAGAAACGGCTCACGATGGCGTTGTCGGAGGAGGTCCCTGGCTCCTCGAGGGCCAGGTCTAAGACCCCCGACTGTCGCCCCGGGCCCGTGGAACCGGAGAAGCCTGCCAAAGTTCCTCGTGTGGAGCCGGAGTCTGCTGGACACGTAAGCCCCGTAGTCCTCGAGGACTCTCCTCCCAGGGAGTTGACGTCGGGCCCGGCACCGCCAGGGCCCGAATCGGTGACTGCTGCGTCTCCCGAGCTGGGTCTCAGGATGACAGCCTTGGAGAGCAGATTGTCTGCCTTCATGGAGAAGCAGCGGGCACTGATGGCCAGCCTGTCTGGCGCATCTTCCCCGACCACCGGGACATCGACGTCGAAGTCGACCCCGGAGACCGAGCCGATACTTGAGTCCATCGTGGCTCGGAGTCGACCTCGGTCGCTGTCTCCCTCGACCTCCCATTCGGGACTGAGGGCATTGATGCCGGTGCTTCCGGCATCGGGGCAGTGCTCCAGGGCCCCGCGGGGTCGGACCCCAACTCTTCCTCGGACGAGTCGACTTGGGAGACGGAGGACGAGAAGTCTCCTGATACCTTTAAGACTCGGTGCGTCCCTTTGGACTCACGGCAGTCTGAGCCCCGGAGTAGGTCCCCTCCGGAGGACACCCGGTTCTCGGAGTTCGTCCGGGATATGGCCACTGCCTTGGCTATTCCGGCGGACCCCGAAGAAGAGCCTCGAGCTGAAGAGTTCGAGGCGCTACAGTATGACTCTCCTCCGAAGGAGGCCTTTACTGTCCCGGTTCCTCCGATGCTGGAACGGCTCCTCTTCCGTATGTGGGAGGCACCGGCCTCGGCGCCGGTTCTTAGCAAGCGAGTCGATTCGATCTATCGACTCTGGAAGAGCCCTGGTTTTCAGAAGGCACAGCTACCACACCATTCCATGGTTGTGGAATCGGCCATGCATCGTCTGAAGAGACAGAAGATGCACTCCGCGGTGCCTCCTGGCAGGGAGGCCCGAAACCTCGATGGCGTCTGTAGAAAGTGCTTCCAGGGCTCGATGCTTGCTTGCCGTGTCCAGTCCTACCAGCTGTATATGGGCATGTACTTCCGGGATCTGGCCAAGGAGTTGGCCGGGTTCTCTGCTTGTCTCTCCGGGGAACCCTTGCAGAGATTTAAGTCCTTGTCCTCGGGGATTCGGGACTGCTCGAAGTTCATGTCCCGCGTCGCCTACGATGGCTTCGAGGCTTCGGCCCGAGTTGCAGCAGCCGGCATCGCAGCTCGACGCCAGGCATGGCTGCAGTCATCGGACCTCGAGCCATGGGTTCAGGACAAGTTGGTCGATGTCCCTTGCCAAGGTGAAAACCTTTTTGGCAAGCCCATGACCGAGAAGGCCGCTCAGCTCGAGACCGAGCATCTCACCCGGACAAGGCTGTCAAGGAAGACCTCGGCCCCTTCTCATAAAAAGAAGGGCTCGGGTAAAAAGCCCTTTTACCCGAGGAAGGGCACTGCCTACAAACAGTACCCGCAATATCAGGCTGCCCAAGCTGCCCCCCAGGGTCAGCAAGCCAAGGGCCAGGGTAATGGGCCCCGTAGGCAGAGGACCCCCAAGCCTCAGGCCCCTGCTACCACTCAGCAGGGTGGGGGCTTTTGACTCCTTGCACGTAGCCTCTCCTCCACTGCTCTCCCAACCCTGCACAGGAGGTCGTCTCGCCCTCTTTGCCCACCAGTGGCCCCTTATCACCGGGGACAGTTGGGTGCTGGAGATAGTCCACAAGGGCTGTGCCCTCCATTTTCACCAACTGCCTTCTCCATACTTTCCAGGGGAGCCTCTCAGGCCTCCCCTGCATACAGACCTTCTCCTTCAGGAGCTTCAGGGTCTGTTGGTGGACAGGGCGGTGGAGCCTGTGCCTCCCCACTTGCAAGGTCACGGATTCTACTCCAGGTATTTCCTGGTGCCAAAAGAACCGGTGGCCTTCGACCCATTCTGGACCTCAGGAACCTCAACAAGTTCCTAGTGAAAGAGAAGTTCAAGATGCTTAATCTTGGAACTCTTCTGCCCTATCTCCAGCAGGGAGATTGGCTATGCTCCTTAGATCAAAAAAATGCGTACTCTCACATCCTCATTCATCCAGACCACAGAAAGTACCTCAGGTTCATTGTGGGAGGAAACCATTATCAGTACAGGGTGCTGCCTTTCGGCCTCACCTCCGCCCCCAGAGTATTTACAAAGTGCCTAGCAGTGGTGGCGGCCTACCTGAGAAATCAGGGAATCTTTGTCTTCCCCTGTCTGGACGACTGGCTCATCAGGGGTCAGACGTGCCAGGAGGCCAAACAAGCCACCCTCAGGACTATTGCTCTTCTACAAAGCCTGGGTTTTGTCATAAACGTCGCAAAGTCCACTTTGCTCCCCCTCCCAAAACTTGGAGTTCATAGGGGCAAGGCTGGACTCTCTGCTGGCAAAGGCTTTCTTGCCAGTAGACAGGGCCCAAAGGTTGATGGCCTTGGCAAATCAGTTTCTCAGCAAGTCCCTGGTCTCCGCCAGACTCTGCCTGAGGCTTCTAGGCCACATGGCTTCGACAGTACATGTGACCCCCAATGCCAGGCTCCATATGAGGCCTGCAGAGTGGTGTCTTCGGGCTCAGTGGTCACAGGCCACAGGCAGACTCAACGACAGAATAAGGGTGTCCAGAACATTTCTGCACTCCCTCAACTGGTGGCTACACTCACCCAATCTTCTGAAGGGGGTGCCATTTCAGATTCCAGGGTACACAGTAGTGGTGACCACAGACGCCTCCCTGCAAGGCTGGGGGGCTCATTGTCTGGGCAAGTGCACCCAGGGCCTGTGGTCTCCCTGGGAAGCTGCACAGCAGATCATTCTCCTCGAACTCAGAGCTATTCGATTAGCACTCAAAGCTTTCACTCCTACCCTGGCTCACCAGTCTGTCCTGATTCAGACAGACAACCAAGTTGCCATGTTTTATGTGAACAAACAGGGCGGAACTGGGTCCAGGATCCTTTGTCGGGAGGCTCAGGACCATTGTTCTTTTGCCCTCAAGCACAACATGCTCCTCCAGGCTGTGTACCTTCCAGGCCAGGACAACTACCTGGCAGACAGATTAAGCAGAATACTGCAGCCCCACGAGTGGCAGCTGCATCCTTCAGTAGTTCAGAAGATCTTCCTGAAATGGGGTCTCCCTTTGATAGATCTCTTTGCCAGCCCAACGTACAAGCAACTGCCAAAGTTCTGCTCCAGGCAACCGCATCCTCTGCGGATAGCAGCGGATGCTTTTCTGATCTCCTGGTCTCAGGGCCTCCTGTATGCGTTTCCTCCCATGCCCTTGGTGGCCTGAACTCTCTTCAAGATTCTTCAGGACAAGGCCTCGGTCCTGCTGGTGGCTCCCAGGTGGCCGAGACAGCCTTGGTTTCCTCTTCTGCTTCAACTGGCAGTGGATCCTCCACTACCTCTGGGGTTGCAACCCGACCTTCTCTCACAGGAACAGGGTTCCCTTCTGCACCCCAATCTCAAAGCTCTCAATTTGATGGCCTGGAGGCTGCAAGGGTAGTCTTGACTCCCTGGGGCCTGCCTCAGGAGGTTGAGGAGGTTGTCCTAGCCTCTAGGAAACAGTCCACTAGGAAAACCTATGCTCTCAAATGGAAGAGGTTTTCTGTGTGGTGTCAGCTACGTACAGAAGATCCTTTCTTCTGTACTGTGCCAGTAGTCCTTCAGTACTTACTGCACTTATCAAATCAAGGTCTTAAATCCAATTCTGTTCGGGTCCACCTCTCGGCTCTAGCAGCTCACCACTCTCTGGTGGAGGGACATTCTCTGTCTGGTCACCCATTGGTGTCTCGCTTTCTTAGGGGCTTGCTTTTGCTCAAGCCTCCTATCCGTCCTCCTGCCCCTGAGTGGGAGCTGAATGTGGTCTTGCAGCAACTGATTCGCCCACCTTTTGAGCCGATGGCTACTTGTCCACTACGCTTCCTCTCCTGGAAGACACTCTTCCTGATAGCTCTTACCTCGGCCTGGCGAGTAAGTGAGCTTCAGGCCCTGGTCTGTGATAGGCCTTACACCAGGATTTATAGGAACAGGGTAGTCCTTAGGACTCATCCAAAGTTCCTTCCTAAGGTTGTCTCCTCTTTCCACCTCAACCAGGAGGTGGTTCTTCCAACATTCTTCCCTAGGCCTCATGCAAGCCAGGCTGAAGTAGTCCTGCATACCCTGGACTGTAGGAGGGCCTTATCCTTCTACCTTGACCGTACACAAGGGCATAGAAGGGCTACTCAGCTCTTCGTCTCCTTTGACCCCAATAAGTTGGGGTTGCCTGTGTCCCAGCGTACCTTGTCCATCTGGGTAGCTGACTGTATCACCTGGGCTTTTAAGGCGGCTGACCTTCCTTTGCAGGGTCGGGTTAAGGCCCACTGAGTCAGGGCAATGACTGCCTCAGTGGCTCATCTCTGCTCTGTGCCCTTGGTAGACATCTGCAGGGCTGCAACTTGGTCTTCAAGCCAGACTTTTGCGGCCATTACTGCCTGGAGAGGGAGTCCCGTAGGGACATTGCTTTTGGCCAGGCAGTACTCCGGAATCTCTTTGAGGTTTAGGCAACTCCTGCCCTCTTTTGGGCTACCGGTGGAGGTTGTGTCCTTGAAAAGCCTTTCTTTGCTGCTGAGACTAGAGGGAGTTCTCTTGTTCAGCCTGGGTTCCTCGGTAGCCCAGAGCTGGGGAGTCAGTGAGGACTGACTTCCTGCTTGGTCCTGGAGAAAGAGTAGTTACTCACCTGTAACAGGTGTTTTCCAGGAGCAGCAGGAATCAGTCCTCACAACCCTCCCTCCTCCCCTTGGAGTTGCAGTTGTACATAGTTTATTTTTCATTTTTGTGTGCTGTTCTTAGCTATGTCATTTGACTGAGGTAAGATGGCACCTTTAGGCGGGAAGGGAACGGCGCATGCCTGCCTGCATTCCCAAAGGCTTTCATAGAAAGCTGGGGAAATGCTCCGCTGGGGCTTCATCGGCGCCGATGACACCCATATATGAGGACTGATTCCTGCTGCTCCTGGAGAACACCTGTTACAGGTGAGTAACTGCTCTTTCCGTGGAGCCCGTCAGACGTCTGTCCTAGTTCACCCGGAAAACAGTTAGATTTTTCTTGCTATTGCCTGCGATTTCATCGCGGCCTTTTGCCCGGTTCGACGCCGGTTCCCCTTCCCGCCGGGTTCGGTACACCGGTATCGAGCCCGTTCTCATTTTTTCGGTTTTTGCCCTTCGTGGCTGGCGTTCGCGCCCTTTTTTCTTTTTCCCTGGAAGGCCCGTCCTTTGACCTCGCGGGGGCTCTTTTTTCCCTGATGGCTTCCAGTGGTTTTAAAAACTGTGATCGGTGCAAGAAACGAATGTCTCTCACTGACACACACGACTGCTGCCTTCGGTGCCTCGGTCCTGATCATGATCCTAAGATCTGTGGACCGTGTGTTAAAATGTCCACTAAGGCACTGCGAAGTCGCCAGCATCAAAAGGAAAGGCTTTTCTCTGATTCAGCCTCCGGCCGGGCCCGGCCCTCGTCTGAGGCCTCGACGTCTCGGGAGTCTGACCCCAAACATCGTCGGGGTTCCTTGGACAGGGGGTCCCCCGAGCAGGAGCGAAAGAGGAAGAAGCGGCTCGCGAGGGTCGACATCGGAGGAGGTCCCTGGCTCCTCGAGGGCTAGGTCTTGAACCCCCGACCACCGTCCCAGGCCCGTGGAACAGGAGAAGCCGTCCAAGATGCCTCGTGTGGAGCCGGAGTCTGCTGGACACGTAAGTCCTGTTGTCCTTGAGGACTCTTCTCCCAGGGAGCCGACGTCGGGCCCGGCGCCCCAAGTCGGTGGCTGCTGAGTCTCTTGAGCTGGGTCTCAGGCTGACAGCCTTGGAGTGCAGACTGTCTGCCTTCATGGATCAGCAGTGGGTGCTGATGGCCAGCCTTGCTGGCGCATCTGCCCTGACCACCGGGACATCGACGTCGAAGTCAACCCCGGAGACCGAGCCGATACTCAAGACCATGAAGGCTCGAGGTCGTCCTCAGTCGCGGTCACCCTCGACCTTCCAGTGGGGACTGAGGGCGTTGACGCCGGTACCTTCGGCGTTGGGGCGGGTGCTGCCGTGCACCGCGCGGTCGGAGCCCGACTCCTCTTCGGACAAGTCCACCTGGGAGACGGAGGATGAGGAGTCCCCTGATACCTTCAAGACTCGGTGCGTCCCATCGTACTCACCGCAGTCTGAGCCCCGGAGTAGATCCCCTCCGGAGGATACCCGGTTCTCTGAGTTCGTTCGGGATATGGCCACTGCTTTGGCGATCCCCGCGGACCCCGAGGAGGAGCCTCGAGCAGAAGAGCTCGAGGCCCTCCAGTATGACTCTCCTCCGAAGGAGGCCTTTACTGTGCTGGTTCCTCCGATGCTGGAATGGCTCCCCTTCCGGATGTGGGAGGCACTGTCCTCGTCGCCGGTTCTGAGCAAGCGGATCGATTCCATTTATCGACTCCGTAAGAGCCCTGGTTTTCAAAAGACGCAGCTACCACACCATTCCATGGTGGTGGAATCGGCCATGCATCGTCTGAAAAGTCAGAAGATGCACTCTGCGGTGCCCCCTTGCAGAGAGGCCCGGAACTTGGATGCGTTTGGTAGAAAGTGCTTCCAGGGCTCGATCTTGCTTGCCATGTCCAGTCTTACCAGCTGTACATGGGCATGTACTTGTGGGACCTGGCAAAGGAGCTTGCCGGGTTCTCTGCTGGTCTCTCCGGGGAACCTTTGCAGAGGTTCAAGTCCTTGTCCTCGGGGATCCGGGAATGCTCTAAGTTCATGTCCCACGCAGCCTACGATGGCTTCGAGGCCTCGGCCTGTGTTGCGGCGGCCGGCATCGCGGCTCGACGCCAGGCATGGCTGCAGTCATCGGATCTCGAGCCATGGGTTCAGGACAAGTTGGTCGATGTCCCTTGCCGAGGTGAGAACCTTTTTGGCAAGCCCATGGCTGAGAAGGCTGCACAGCTCGAGACCGAGCACCTCACAAGGACAAGGGTATCTAGAAAGACCTCTGCCCCTTCTCATAAAAAGAAGGGCTCGGGTAAGAAGTCCTTTTACCCGAGGAAGGTGACTGCCTCCAGACAGTTCCCACCTTACCAGGCCTCCCCAGCTCCCCCACAGGGTCAGCAGGCCAAGGGGCAGGGACATGGGCCCCGTAGGCAGAAGGCCCCCAAGCCTCAGGCTCCTGCTCCCACTCAGCAGGGTGGGGGTTTTTGACTCCCAAGGCATAGCCTCTCCGTCTCTGCTGTCCCATCCCTGCACAGGAGGTCGACTAACCCTGTTTGCCCACAGGTGGCCACCCATTACAGGAGACAATTGGGTCTTAAGCATAGTCCACACGGGCTATATGCTTCATTTCCATCAGTTGCCTCCTCCTTACTTCCCTGGAGAGCCTCCAAGGCCTCCTCTCCACACAGACCTCCTCCTTCAAGAGCTTCAGGGTCTGTTGTGAGACAAGGCGGTCGAGCCTGTGCCTCCCCACCTCCAAGGTCACGGTTTCTACTCCAGGTTCTTCCTCATACCAAAAAGAACCGGAGGCCTCAGGTCTATTCTCGACCTCAGAAATCTCAACAAGTTCCTAGAGAAAGAAAAGTTCAAGATGCTTACTCTTGGAACGCTTCTGCCCTACCTCCAGCAGGGAGATTGGCTATGCTCCTTAGATCTAAAGGATGCATACACTCACATCCTCATTCATCCAGACCACAGAAAGTACCTCAGGTTCATTGTGGGAGGAAACCATTATCAGTACAGAGTTCTGCCTTTCAGCCTCACCTCCGCCCCCAGGGTCTTTACCAAATGCCTGGCAGTGGTGGTGGCCTACCTGAGAATTCAGGGTATCTTTGTCTTCCCCTATCTGGACGACTGGCTCATCAGGGGTCAGACGTGCCAGGAGGCCAGGCAAGCCACCCTCCAAACTATTTCTCTTCTTCAACACCTGGGTTTTGTCATAAACTTCGCAAAGTCCACTTTGCTCCCCTCCCAGAACTTGGAGTTCATAGGGGCAAGGCTGGACTCTGCAGGCAAAGGCTTTCTTGCCAGAAGACAGCGCCTAAAGACTGATAGACTTGGCAAACCAGTTTCTCCACAGGCCACTGGTTTCTGCCAGACTCTGGCTGTGGCTTCTGGACCACATGGCCTCGACAGTGCATGTGACTCCCAATGCCCGACTCCATATGAGGCCTGCACAGTGGTGCCTCAGGACTCAGTGGACACAGTCCACAGGACGCCTCAGAGACCCTTACTCTGTGTCCAGACCATTTCTGAACTCCCTACGCTGGTGGCTGCACCCCCACAATCTACTGCAAGGGGTGCCTTTTCAGATTCCTGGTTTCACAGTGGTGTTGACCACAGATGCCTCTCTGCAGGGCTGGGGAGCACATTGTCTGGGCAAGTGCACCCAGTGCCTGTGGTCTCCCTGGGAGGCCACGCAACAGATCAACCTACTGGAACTCCGAGCTATTCGCTTAGCACTCAAGACTTTCTCTCAAAACCTGGCTCACCAGTCTGTCTTAGTACAGACGGACAACCAAGTAGCCATGTTTTATGTGAACAAGCAGGGCGGCACTGGGTCCAGGCTCCTTTGTCAGGAGTCACAGGACTTTGCTTGTTTGCGCTCAAGCACAACATGTTTCTCACAGCTGTTTATCTCCCTGGCCAGGAGAACTGCCTGGCAGACAGGTTGAGCAGAGTTCTGCAGCCCCACGAATGGCAACTCCACCCATTAGTGGTTCAGAAGATTTTCCTGAAATGGGGACTTCCATCCATAGATCTTTTTGCCAGTCCCCTGAACAAGCAGCTGCCCGGGTTCTGCTCCAGGCACCCGCATCCCATGAGGTGGGCAGCGGGTGCTTTTCTGATTTCCTGGTCTCAGGGCCTCCTATATGCGTTTCCTCCCACGCCTCTGATGGCCCGAACCCTGTTCAAGGTTCTAAAGGACAAGGCCTCGGTACTCCTAGTAGCTCCCAGGTGGCCGAGGCAGCCTTGGTTTCCACTTCTGCTTCAAATGGCAGTGGACCCCCCACTGCCTCTAGGTTGCATCCCGACCTTCTCTCTCAGGATCAAGGTTCTCTTCTGCACCCCAATCTCAAATCTCTCAATTTGATGGCCTGGAGGCTGCAAGGGTAGTTTTGGCTCCCTGGGGCCTACCTCCAGAAGTTGAAGAGGTCGTCCTGGCTTCTAGGAAGCAGTCCACTAGAAAAACCTGTGCCCTGAAATGGAAAAGATTTTGTGTGGTGTCAGCTGCGTACAGAATATCCTTTCTCCTGTGCTGTACCAGTAGTGCTTCAGTACCTGCTGCACTTGTCCAATCAGGGCCTTAAGTCCAATTCTGTTCGGGTCCACCTCTCAGCTCTGGCATCTCACCACTCTCTGGTGGAAGGACACTCTCTGTCGGTTCACCCCTTGGTGTCCCGGTTCCTCAGGGGTTTGCTCTTGCTCAAGCCTCCTGTCCGTCCTCCAGCCCCTGAGTGGGAGTTGAATGTGGTCTTGCAACAACTGACTCGCCCACCTTTTGAGCCGATGGCTACTTGTCCTCTCCGCTTCCTTTCCTGGAAGACACTCTTCCTAGTAGCCTTAACCTCGGCCAGACGAGTGAGTGAGCTTCAGGCCCTGGTCTGTGACAGTCCTTACACCCGATTCTATGGGAACAGGGTAGCCTTAGGACTCATCCAAAGTTCCTCCCAAAGGTTGTCTCCTCTTTCCACCTCAACCAGGAGGTGGTTCTTCCAACATTCTTCCCTAGGCCTCATGCAAGCCAGGCTGAAGCGGTCCTGCATACCCTGGACTGTAGGAGGGCCTTATCCTTCTACCTTGATCGTACGCAGGGACATAGAAGGGCTACTCAGCTCTTCATATCTTTTGACCCTAATAATTTGGGGTTACCTGTGTCCAAGTGTACCTTGTCCATAAGGGTGGCTGACTGTATCACCTGGGCTTACAAGGCGGCTGACCTTCCCTTGCAGGGTCGGGTCACGGCCCACCGTGTAAGGGCTATGGCTGCCTCAGTAGCTCATCTCTGCTCTGTACCGTTGGCAGACATCTGCAGGGCTGCAACTTGGTCCTCAAGCCAGACTTTTGCGGCCCATTACTGCCTGGAGAGGGAGTCCCGTAGGGGCAGTGCTTTTGGCCAGGCAGTACTCCGGAATCTCTTTGAGTTTTAGGCAACTCCTGCCCTCCAGCCCTCCGTTGGGCTACCGGTGGAGGTTCTTTCAGTGAAAAGCCTTTCTTTGATGCTGGGACTAGAGGGAGTTCTCTTGTTCAGCCTGGGTTCCTGGTAGCCCAGAGCTAGGGAGTCACCCATATGTGAGGACTGACTTCCTGCTTGGTCCTGGAGAAAGAGTAGTTACTCACCTGTAACAGGTGTTCTCTAGGAGCAGCAGGAATCAGTCCTCACAACCCTCCCTCCTCCCCTGGGAGTTGCAGTTGTATATAGTTCATTTTTACATTTTTTTTTGTGTGCTGTTTTTTAGCTATGTAATTTGACTGAGCAAGATAGCACCTTTAGGCGGGAAGGGGACCGTGCATGTGTGCAGTATTCCCAAAGGCTTTCATAGAAAGCTGGGGAAATGCTCCGCAGGGGCTCCATCGACGTCAATGTCACCCATATGTGAGGACTGATTACTGCTGCTCCTGGAGAACACCTGTTACAGGTTAGTAACTACTCTATCCCACCACGCATGCATGTTGCCTTCCTGCCCAACTACCTCTCTCTCTTCAGTTCTTCGTTTTCTGCGGAGCCGACAGGACGTGTCCCCTGTCACCGCAGAGAATCTTCTCTTATTTTTATATTTTTTGTGGTTGCGTCTGCCTTCTGTCGACGCCTACCGGTACCACCGGTGCTTTTCTTTCTTTTCTTCTAAAAATATTCAATTTTAGTGCTTTTTCTCAGGGATTCTTCCCTGTTCTGGTGATTGGCGCCATTTTGGGCATTAGGCCCTCTTTTCCCTTACCATGGAAAAACCAGCCACTGGTTTTAAAAAATGTTCAAAATGTGGCGGTACAATTTCTATTACCGACACCCATGACTGGTGTCTTAAATGGTTAGGTCCTGACCATTGCCCTGCGGAGTGTCTCTCCTGCAGGAAGTTGACTAAAAGAAGTCTTCAGAATCGAGCAAATCAACTCGGTGCCCTTTTTTCTTCAGACACGATGTGTGTAGCATCGATGTCTTCCAGGACTTCTACTTCTTCCCAGGGATCTCAGGTAACTAAACACAAGTCTTCTAAGACTAGCTGGTCCTCGAAGGGTAGATCTCCCTCTAAACATCGAGATGCCACTGGCATTACCCTCGAGGACTTTTCACCAGCAAAACAGCCCCGTCGGGCGTCTTCGGGCTCCAAAGCTTTTTTTCGGTGCTCCAGGATGTTCCCGAGGCCTCGACCTCGATGGAACTTCTGGTGCCATGCTTGGGGGTTGTGACGGCTTCCACCAATACCAACACCCCGGCATCGGCAGTAGCGATGGACAAAAGACTCCTCGCTTTCTAACGCAGTCTAGTGACTCTTTTATCTACTTCGGTACCGCTAAAGTTGCTGCAGACGGTTCCACAGGCACCGGTACCGGTACCGATGCCGGTACCAGTGCCAGTGCCCTCGGTACCTGTTTCAACAGGCATGCTTCCACTGATACCAAGCTTGGAATCTCTCTCCAGCATGGGGGATCAGGTACCGGCATCGAGCGGTACCGACGCCATCTGCTTCAGGAGAACCTGGTGCTTCCTCCTTTTGAGTCTTCCGATTCCGATGACTCGAATGATTCCACCGGTACCAGAGCTGAACTTTTACAAGATTCAACTCCTTCTCCTCAAAGCAGAATGTCCCCTCTTGAGGATATGTCTCTTCATGATTTTGTACGTGACATGGCAAAGGGTCTTGCCATTACTGTAGTACCAGAAAAGGAGCCTAGGGCAGAAGAATTGAGAATTCTTCAATATCCTTTGGCTCCAAAGGAGGCAACTATGCTTCCTATACACCAGATCTTACATGATCTAATGTTAAGAATGTGGGAAGCTCCTTTAACAGTATCTCCACATTCTAGACGTCTTGACACTATGTATCAAGTACCACCTTGTCCATGGTTTCAGAAGACTCAGTTACCACATCATTCTATGGTGGTAGAGTCCACCATGAGGCGGATTAAGAGTGCTAAAAGACACTCTTCCAATCCACCAGGTCGTGAGTCTAGAACACTGGATGCCTTTGGTCATTGATGCTTTCAGTCCTCCATGCTATCAGCAAGAATCAGTTCCTATATATTATACATGGGAATTTTTCTTGAACAGGATACAAAAGACTTGGAACTTTTGAACCCTTTTCTTCAAGAGGATAAACGGACAGATCATTTGGCTTTGGTCAAACATGCTCAAAATGTCTTTAAGTTTATGAATCGTGCTACCTTTGACTGTTTTGAATGTATTAGCAGAACCTCTGCTATATCCATAGGAGCACGTAGTATTGCCTGTCTCCAAGCTTCAGACTTGGAGGAATGGGTGCAAGATAAGCTTGGAAACATTCCTTGCACAGGAGAAAATTTCTTTTGCAAGGATTGGCAGCTCAAAGCTAATGAAATTAACACTGATAATACAACTTTAGACAGATTGTCAAAATCTACAGCTAACTCAGCCAAGAAAAAGTTTTTCAAAAAACCTTTTTTCCAAGTCATACTGCTAGACCAGTCCAGACAAACGGGTTGTGTCCCCCTGCCAGCAGATCTTGGAGACAGAGAATTCTACCAGAGCTCTGATAGGCTGGACTCTGGTGATATGGTCCTACCCCTAGGGGTCTCCGTCAGTATTTCTCTTTCTCCAGCAGATCTGGTTGCTTTTGTTGTTTTTCCCTCAAAATCTTTAAAATTATTTAGAATCCCTTTGGGGACGGATATTTCCACTTGCCTGTTGCTGCCAGTATAGTTTCACTGTGCACCAGGGTGTTTGCAGCTGAGCTCCTGTTTCTGACACAGTAGAGCTCGCTGACAGGAAGAATCCCCAGCATCTGGCCATGAGGGCTTGTTAGCTGGATGAAGGACTCCCCTGAAATCAGGTTTCCCAGCAACTTGATTCCCCAGATAAACTTGTGGAGCTCCTGAGCCTGGCTTCAGTAGAGCTCCCAATTTTCTTTAAGCAGCGCTGAGTCTTTGCCAGGAGGACTTAGACATCAGCAAGAGAATCAGGTATCAATTTCTGAGAGAAACTGTAAGTAAACTGTTTTCTTACTTTCCTCAGCTGCCCTGGGTTTATTTCAACTGCATCGGGACTGGCTGTCTCTGACCTGATTCCTTCACTTCAGGTTTCATCAGGGTCTGTTCAACTGGGGTTTGAAGTTCCTATTTTCCTTTCTTCATTTTTATTTCCTGGATGCACCCAGAGCATCCAAGAGGTGTTTCTCTGGGTTTCCCAGGCTTCCCTCCTTAATAGCTGGATTTTCTGTAATCAGCAATACAGCAGGGTTTGAGCTCCTGATTTCACTGTCTGTGCAGCTCCCTTTTTCTCCAGAAACACCTTCCAGCCCCTGCCTTGAAGGTCTAAGTGGCTGCAGAGGGATCAAACTCTAATTTCCCTACCTTTCAGTCGCTGTAACTACCTTACACTGACTTTGAAAGTTTCTCTTCTCCTCCATGGGAACTCAGCCCCTCTGTACCAGCACAGTGAATAACTGACAGTTTCCTTCTCCCCTCCATTTCTGGTGATTCAGGGTTCGTCAGGATTTGAATTTTTAAGTTGCTAGCAGCACTCCTTGCCTCTTCCTCAGCGATTTTGCTGCATTTTTAAGGTTTTTAGAGCTTAGGAAACTTTTATTTTGCAGTTTTTCTGTGCCGGCGGCCATTTTGAAAATCAGGATGTATTTCTCTTCGGTGTTTTTTATGGAGGGAGCAGCTCTGGGCGGCCATTTCAAAACATTTAAACATGCTGTGAAGGCACAGGGAGTTTCAAAATCCCCTTTTCTTTGAAGAGTCTTCTGTTTCCCTAAGCCTATCTTGATTTTTGTTTACAAAAAAAAAAGGGTTTAAGCCTCTGCAATGCCTGTTTCTCTGCATAGCTGTATTATATGTAATAATAAGAAAAAGGAGTTAATAGATTGCTTGTGTTCCACCTGCATGCTGCATCCAGGAGAATCTTCTTCCTCCATTCCCACTGCGCTGCCAGCTGGGGACATCAGCGCCTTAACTCCTCCCTCCTTAGAGCCCCTGCAGCAGGATCTTCCTGCAGAAAGGACTCAGTCAGATCCCATTTTGCTTCCACAGCCGCTGGAAGCCACGGCAGCCTTGGCTGACAGTGAGTTCCTGACGCTCTTCCGCCAGGCATGGCACCTGTGGTGTTCTGAGTCTTTTGGTATACCTCCAGCACCCGCCTGGTAGCAGACAAGGATATGGTGGGGTCTCGCAAGCGGTCCCGAAGGTCCTCAGACCTTAAAGCAGTACGTCCTTCCAGGAACGTTGCATGTGGCTTGCGGGACACTACGGATGTTCAAGAAGACTTTAAATCGTCGGAGGTGAGCCCTGACTCGTTGGAAAAAGAAGATGGGGAATATTCTCCGTCTGATTCTTCGCTGACAGTTCACAAGGGCTCTCAGACTTTTTCGGAAAGAGGAGTTGCCGGCCCTAATCACACAGGTGATGGAGTCGCTATGCCTAGCCAACACGCCTGATCCTCAGAGTTCTCAAACCCTGTTGCAGCCAGATCCCATTTTACAGGGCATTCGTAAGCCTTCCAAAGCTTTTTCCTTTCCAGCCGAATTACAGCATATGGTATCTCGAGAGTGGGACTCTCCAGAGTCCTCTCTACGTACGGCACGCGGTATTGGTCATTTATACCCTTGCTCTCCCTCTGACTTGGACCATTGGCTGACATACCCGAAAGTTGATGCGTTAGTGACCGGGGTCACCAAGCATACCACAATTCCAGTTGAGGGCGGAGCGGCACTCTGTGACTAGCAAGACCTAAAAAGTTGAGAGTCTGCTAAAGACGGGTTTTTCGTCGTCCGCTCTTTCCCTTCAAGCAGGGGTGTGCGGAGGTCTAGCAGCACGGGCCTCCCTTCGATGGATTCAGCAGCTTCCAGGTGATCCCGAGTTGGCTCGTTTAGAATCCATCGCTGCATTCCTGGCAGAGGCCTTCTCTGATCTCTTGCGGCTGTCAGCTCGCTCCGTAGCACCGGTGACAGTAGCTCGGAGATGGCTCTGGCTGCGTCAATGGGCAGCGGATGTTGATTCGTTCAAAGACTCGAGTGTTTCGACGCCATTCGTCCAGTTCCACTGTTGGAAAGAGGACTAGGCCGTTACTCTATTTCGTGGTGCCAAAAAAAAAAAAAAAAGGATGGCTCCTTTCATCCTATCTTGGATCTCAAAGGCGTCAATCACAGTCTGCGGGTACCACACTTTCGAATGGAGACTCTGCAATCCGTTATTCAAGCGGTACGCAAGGGGGAATTCTAGCTTCCCTCAATCTCGCGTAAGCATTCTTTCACATTCCCATTCGAGAGGGGCATCAGCGACTCGTTCGATTCGCGGTACTCAGTCAACATTTCCAATTTCGTGCGATGCCCTTCGGTCTAGCTTTGGCGCCTCGAACCTTCTCCAAGGTAATGGTGGTAGTAGCTGCGGCCTTACGCAGCCGCGGCATCAGAGTTCATCTTTATCTGGATGACTGGCTCATTCGCGCAGACTCTCTCCCCGAGGCTTGCAGCACAGTCTCGGTGGTTGTTGCCTTTCTCGAAAGCCTCGGCCGGGTAATCAACCGCGACAAGTGTTGTCTTCAGCCGTTCCAGATCATCGAATTTTTGGGGGCTCGATTCGATACAGCCTTAGGTCGGGTCTTTTTGTCAATGCCTCGATTCCTCAAGTTAACTTCTCAAGTTCGCAGTCTCCTAGCACAGGTCTTGCTTCGAGCATGGTGTCAGAGGATTATCAAGTTCGGTTGCCTCTACTACCGGCGGTGAGACTTTGCCTCCGTTGGTGGCTCCGGCCCCACAATCTCCTTCAAGGGGTTCCCTTGGAGACTCCGCGCTGGGTGTTGGTAACGACAGACGCCAGTCTCTCCGGTTGGGCAGTGCATTGCGGCTCGCACTCAGCGCCGTGGATTTGGTCTCCTCGGGAGGCCCGGTGGTCCATCAGTCGCCTCAAGACGTGAGCGGTGTGCTTAGCCTTGCAAAGGTTTCAGCCTCTTCTGTGGCGTCAGGCGGTTCGAATTCTGTCCGACAATGCTACGACAGTGGCATACCTCAACCGCCAAGGGGGCACGAAATGTCCAGGTGTATCGAAGGAAATGAGTCTTCTCCTTCCGTGGGCGGAGAGGCATCTGCAGGCGATCTCGGCGCAACACATCGCGGGGGTAGACAATGTAAAAGCCGATTTCCTCAGCCGACATGCTCTGGATCCGGGGGAGTGGGGTCTGGCGCCAGAGTCCTTTCAGTCCATTGTTCGATGATGGGGTCTACCGGCAATGGATCTCATGGCTACGGCGCAGAATACCAAGGCACCGATCTACTTCAGCCGTTGGAGAGACAACGGGTCGCACGGGATAGATGCACTGTCTCAAGCATGGCCAACCCATCTCCTTCTGTATGTCTTTCCTCCCTGGTCCATGATCGGCAAGGTTCTCCAAAGAGTCAGGGAGCATCGCGGCCCGGTGATCCTGGTGGCACCGGATTGGCCTCGTAGACCATGGTATGCGGATCTCGTCTGGCTGTCTCGGGCATCTCCTCTACGCCTGGGGGCATTCCCAGGACTCCTGCTCCAAGGGCCGGTGGAAATGGAAAACCCGGCTCCTTACTCGCTTACGGCCTGGCTCTTGAATGCCGCAGGTTAGTTCAGAAGGGATATTCGTCGAGTGTGGTGGCGACAATTCTTAAGGCATGGCGGTCTTCGACGTCGCTGTCCTACGCTCGTGTGTGGCATCTCTTTGACACTTGGTGTTCGCTACGTCACATCTTGCCCTGGCGTTGCAACATCCCGGATATTCTTTCCTTTCTGCAGGCCGGTCTAGATAAGGGTCTCGCGCTCGGGACCTTGCGCATGCAGGTTGCCACGCTAACTTGTTTTCGAGGGCTGATAGCGGGGCGTGTTCTCGCGTCACATGTGGACGTTTCGCGTTTTCTTAAAGGGGTTCAGACATTACGGCCCCCGATACGTCCTTTAGTTCCTTCTTGGGATCTCGCTCTCGTTCTCCTTGCCCTTGTTGCTCCTCCCTTTGAGCCCCTGAAGGCATGTTCCCTTAAGGATTTAACGCTAAAGACAGTTTTCTTAGTGGCCATAACCTCGGCACGTCGGATTTCCAAACTTCAGGATCTCTCTTGTCGAGACCTCTATCGTTTTCTTCGGCGGGAGTTTCTCTTCGAACTGTCCCATCCTTTTTACCTAACGTGCTTACCCGTTTCATATCAACCAGCCTCTTTCTTGCCTACCTTTGAAAAAGAACAGTGTTCCGGTCGCCTTCGTCAATTGTGTGCTGTGGACCTGAAGAGAGTGCTTTATCGGTATCTTAAGATCACGAACGCCTTCCGTAAGACCGATCATCTTTTTGTCCTGTTTGCGAGCCCTCGATGGGGGTCCACAGCCTCCACATCCATCATTTCTAGATGGCTGTGAGGAGCTATTGAGGCAGTTTATATACTGCAAGGCAAGCAGGTTCCAGCAGGGCTCCGAGCTCACTCCACTCGGGCTCAGGCTTCGTCTTGGGCCGAGCAGTCTCAAGTAGCCCCTCTCGACATTTGCCGGGCGGCGACTTGGTCGTCGTTGTCCACGTTTGTCCGTCACTGTAGATTGGACGTTCACGCTCGGTAGGAGGGCCAGTTTGGAGCTGCAGTGCTGTCATCGGCATTGACTCCCCCCTTGAAAGCAGGTAGCTTGGGAACTGCCCGTTTGTCTGGACTGGTCTAGCAGTATGACTTGGAAGGAGAAATTTCACTTACCGTTAATTTCCTTTCCTGGAATACTGCTAGACCAGTCCAGGACCCACCCTGCTGTCAGTTACGGTGCTGCTAGTGCCGTGAAGCCGCCGGCCTCGGTTCCTTCCTTGTCAGTATGCCTCACCATGGGGTGCCGATGGCTGCGTTATCGGTCTTTGCAGCCTTCAGTTCTGGGGATACTTTCAGTTCCCTTGTACATAGTTGAATTAAACGTCCACTATGTGTGGTCTTATGGTTAAGTTGTGTTACATGTTTGGGTTCGCTTTACAGACAATACTGAGGGAGACCCCTAGGGGTAGGACCATATCACCAGAATCCAGCCTATCAGAGCTCTGGTAGAATTCTCTGTCTCCAAGATCTGCTGGCAGGGGGACACAACCCGTTTGTCTGGACTTGTCTAGCAGTATTCCAGGAAAGGAAATTAACGGTAAGTGAAATTTCTCCTTCTCTAAAAAGAAAAAATTCTATCCATCTTCCACCCAGCAAACACATGTTCCCCAGAAGGGGCAACAACAGACTAGATAAAGAAAGACACAAGCTCAGCAGGCTCAGCAGACCCAGCCTCCTCAGGGTCTTTGACTGTTGTCTAGAGAACTTAGCCATTCTTCCTGTTCTAAGCCCAGAACCTTTAAATATTCCAGGCCGTATCTGCCATTTTGCCAAAAGATGGCAACAAATCACATCAGAAAATTGGACTGTATCTATCGTGAGTCTGGGATACAAGCTTCATTCTCCAGGACCAAGCAGGAAGTCAGTCCTCACTTATGGGTGACATCGACGCTGATGGAGCCCCCATGCGGAGCAATTCCCCAGCTTTCTAAGAAAGCCTTTGGGAATACTGCGCGCATGCGCGGTCCCCTTCCCGCCTAAAGGTGCCATCTTGCTCAGTCTTTCTTTTTCCGTGGAGCCCACCAGACGTCTGTCCGTGTCACCCGGAAAAATTGACGGTTTTTCTTGCGATTTCATCGTGTATTTTTCTCTGGTTCGACGCCGGTTCGCCTTCCCGCTGGGTTCGGTACACCGTTATCGAGCCCGTCTTCTATTTTTTGGTTTTTGCCCTTCATGGCTGGCGTTCGCGCCCTTTTTGTCTTTTCCCTGGAAGGCCGGTCCTTTGACTTCGTGGGGGCCCTTTTTTCCCCGATGGCTTCTAGTGGTTTCAAAAAGTGTGATCGGTGCAAGAAACTAATATCTCTCACCGACACACACGACTGCTTCCTTTCGGTGCCTCGGCCCAGATCATGATCCTAAGATCTGTGGCCCGTGTGGCAAAATGTCCACCGAGGCACTTCAAAGCCGTCAGCATCAGAAAGAGAGGATTTTCTTGGACTCTGCCTCCGGCCGGGCCCAGACCTCGCCGGGGTTCCTCGGACAGGGGGTCCCCCGATCGGGAATGTAAGAGGAAGAAACGACTCATGAGGGCGGCGTCGGAAGAAGTCCCTGGTTCCTCGAGAGCCAGGTCTAAGACCCCCGACCGCCGTCCCGGGCCCTTGGAACAGGAGAAGCCATCCAAGATGCCTCGTGTGGAGCCGGAGCCCGTCGGACACATAAGTCCTGTGGTCCTCGTGGACTCTCCTCCGAGGGAGCCGACATCGGGCCCGGCACCGCCAGGGCCGAAGTCGGTGGCTGCTGAGTCTCCTGAGCTTGGACTCAGGCTGACAGCCTTGGAGTGCAGACTGTCTGCCTTCATGGATCCGCAGCGGGTACTGATGGCCAGCCTCGCTGGTGCATCTGCCCCGACCACCGGGACATCGACGTCAAAGTCGACCCCGGAGACCGAGCCAATACTCGAGACCATGAAGGCTCGAAGTCATCCTCAGTCATGGTCACCCTCGACCTCCCGCTCGTAACTGAGGGCATCGACGCCGGTGCCTTCGGCGTTGGGGCGAGTGCCACCGAGACCCGCGCGGTTGGAGCCCCCCAACTCCTCTTCGGATGAGTCTGCATGAGAGACGGAGGACGAGGAGTCCCCCGATACTTTTCGGACTCGGTGCGTCCCTTCTAACTCACCACAGTCCAAGCCCCGGAGTAGGTCCCCACCGGAGGACACCAGGTTCTCGGAGTTCATCAGGGATATGGCCAAGGCGTTGGCGATTCCCGCGGACCCCGAGGAGGAGCCTCGAGCCGAAGAGCTCGAGGCCCTCCAGTATGACTCTCCTCCGAAGGAGGCCTTTACTGTACCGGTCCCTCCTATGCTGGAATGGCTCCTCTTCCGGATGTGGGAGGCACCGGCCTCGGCGCCGGTTTTAAGCAAGCGGGTCAATTCTATCTATTGACTCTGTAAGAGCCCTGGATTCCAGAAGGCGCAGCTGCCGCACCATTCCATGGTGGTGGAATCGGCCATGCATCGTCTGAAGAGCCAAAAGATGCACTGTGCGGTGCCTCCCGGCAGGGAGGCCCAGAACCTGGATGCTTTCGGCAGAAAGTGCTTCCAGGGCTCGATGCTTGCTTGCCGTGTCCAGTTCTACCAGCTGTACATGGGCATGTACTTACGAGACCTGGCAAAAGAGATTGCCGGGTTCTCTGTTGGCCTCTCCGGGGAACCTTTGCAGAGGTTCCAGACTTTGTCCTCAGGAATCCGGGACTGCTCGAAGTTCATGTCCCGAGTGGCCTACGATGACTTCGAGGCTTCGGCTCATGTAGCAGCAGCCTGCATCGGGGCCCGACGCCAGGCATGGCTGCAGTCATCGGACCTCGAGCCCTGGGTGCAGGACAAGTTGGTCGATGTCCGTTGCCGAGGTGAAAACCTTTTTGGCCAACCCATGGCCGAGAAGGCGGCTGAGCTCGAAACTGAGCACCTGACTAGGACAAGGCTGTCCAGAAAAACCTCTGCCCCTTCTCACAAAAAGAAGGGCTCGGGTAAAAAGCCCTTTTACCCGAGAAAGGCAGCTGCCTACAAACCTTTCCCTCAGTACCAGGCCTCCCTAGTTCCCCAGCAGGGTCAGCAGGCCAAGGGGCAGGGACATGGGCCCCGTAGGCAGAAGACCCCCAAGCCTCTGGCTCCTGCTCAGCAGGGAGGGGGTTTTTGTCTCCCACAGCATAGCCTTTCCACCTCTGCTGCCCCATGCCTGCACAGGAGGTCGTCTAGCCCTTTTTGCCCACAGGTGGCAACCCATTACAGGGGATGCTTGGGTATTGAGCATAGTCCACAGAGGCTATATGCTCCATTTCCAGCAGTTGCCCCCTGCCTACTTCCCAGGAGAGCCTCCCTGGCCTCCTCTACACACACACCTCCTCCTTCAAGAACTTCAAGGTCTCCTTCTGGACAAGGCGGTGGAGCCTGTACCTCCTCGCCTGCAGGGGCGAGATTTCTACTCCAGGTACTTCCTCGTGCCAAAGAGAACCAGTGGCCTCAGGCCCATTCTAGACCTCAGGAACCTCAACAAGTTCTTGGAGAAAGAAAAGTTCAAGATGCTTACTCTTGGAACACTTCTGCCCTACCTCCAGCAGGGAGATTGGCTATGCTCCTGAGATCTCAAGGATGCGTACACTCACATCCTCATTCATCCAGACCACAGAAGGTATCTCAGGTTCATTGTGGGAGGAAACCATTTCCAGTACAGAGTACTGCCCTTTGGCCTAACCTCCGCCCCACGGGTCTTTACAAAGTGCCTGGCCGTGGTGGCGGCCTACTTGAGGACTCAAGGTGTTTTTGTCTTCCCCTACCTGGACGACTGGCTCATCAGGGGTCAGACTTGCCAGGAGGCAGGCAAGCCACCCTCTGAACTGTTTCCCTCCTTCAACACCTAGGCTTTGTAATCAACTTCGCAAAGTCCACTTTGCTCCCCTCCCAGAACCTGGAGTTCATAGGAGCAAGGTTAGACTCCCTGCAAGCACAGGCTTACTTGCCAGACGACAGGGCACAAAGACTCATAGACTTGGCAAACCAGTTTCTATGCCTGCCAAGGGTTTCCGCCATACTCTGTCTAAGGCTCCTAGGCCACATGGCATCGACAGTGCATGTGACCCCCAATGCCCGCCTCCACATGCGGCCTGCACAGTGGTGCCTCAGGACCCAGTGGAAGCAGGCCACAGGGAACCTCACAGACAAAGTGAGGGTGTCCAAACCATTCCTGAACTCCCTACAGTGGTGGCTGCACCCCCCCCCCCCCCCACTTACTACAGGTGGTTCCTTTTCAGGTGTCTGTCCTCACAGTGGTGTTGACAACAGATGCCTCATTGCAGGGCTGGGGTGCACATTGTCTGGATCGGTGCACTCAAGGCCTGTGGTCTCCATGGGAGGCCACGCAACAGATCAACCTACTAGAACTTCGGGCTATTCGCCTAGCCCTCAAGACCTTCTCTCACACCTTGGCTCGCCAGTCTGTTCTGGTGCAGACGGACAATCAAATGGCCATGTTCTATGTGAACAAGCAGGGGGGGCACAGGGTCCAGCCTTCTCTGTCGGGAGGCACAGGCCCTGTGCTCTTTTGCTCTCAAACACAACATGTTTCTCAAGGCTGTTTATCTCCCTGGCCAGGAAAACTTCCTGGTGGACAGGTTGAGCAGGATTCTGCAACTCCACGAGTGGCAACTGCATCCTTTGGTGGTGCAGAATATTTTCCTGAGATGGAGGCTTCCCTCCATAGATCTCTTTGCTAGTCCCCTAAACCGGCAGCTGCCCAGGTTCTGTTCCAGGCAGCCGCATCCCCTGAGGATAGCAGCGGATGCCTTCCTGATTTTTTGGTCCCAGTGCCTCCTGTATGCGTTTTCTCCCACGCCTCTGGTGGCCCGAACCTTGTTCAAGATCCTAAGGGACAAGGCCTCGGTACTTCTGATAGCTCCCAGGTGGCCGAGGCAGCCCTGGTTTCCACTTCTGCTCCAGCTTGCCGTGGACACACCACTCCCTCTGGGGCTGCAGCCCGATCTTCTCTCTCAGGATCAGGGCTCCCTTCTGCACCCCAATCTCAAATCACTCCAGTTGATGGCCTGGAGGCTGCAAGGGTAATGTTGGCTCCCTGGGGCCTACCTCGGGAAGTGGAGGAGGTGGTCTTGGCCTCTAGAAAGCAGTCCACCAGAAAAACCTATTCCTTGAAGTGGAAAAGGTTCTCCATCTGGTGTCAGCAGCGCAAGGAGGATCCTTTCGCCTGCATTGTACAGTTAGTGCTTCAATATCTGCTGCATTTGTCCTATCAAGGCCTTAAGTCCAATTCGGTTCGGGTCCACCTCTCTGCTCTAGCAGCTCATCACTCACTGGTGGAAGGGCACTCTATTTCTGTTCACCCCTTGGTGTCCAGGTTTCTCAGAGGCTTGCTTTTGCTCAAGCCTCCTCTCCGTCCACCAGCCCCTGAGTGGGAATTGAATGTGGTCTTGCAACAACTGACTCTCGCCCACTCTTTGAGCCGATGGCTACATGTCCTCTCCGCTTCCTTTCTTGGAAGGCTCTCTTCCTTGTGGCCTTGACCTCAGCCAGGAGGGTAAGTGAGCTTCAAGCCCTGGTCTGTGACAGGCCTTACACTCGCTTCTATAGGAACAGGGTAGTCCTTCGGACTCATCCTAAGTTCCTCCCTAAAGTTGTCTTCGCTTTCCATCTCAACCAGGAGGTGGTTCTTCCAACGTTCTTCCCTAGGCCTCATGCCAGCCGGGCTGAGACAGTCCTGCATACCCTGGACTGTAGAAGGGCCTTATCCTTCTACCTTGAGCGTACGCAGGGGCATAGGAGGGCTACTCGGCTCTTCGTATCTTCTGACCCTAATAACTTGGGGTTACCTGTCTCCAAGCGTACCTTGTCCATCTGGGTGGCTGACTGTATCACCTGGGCTTACAGGGCAGCTCACCTTACCTTGCAGGGTCGGGTCACAGCCCACCGTGTCAGGGCAATGGCTGCCTCAGTAGCTCATCTCCGCTCTGTACCATTGGTAGACATCTGCAGGGCTGCAACTTGGTCCTCAAGCCAGACTTTTGCGGCCCATTAATGCCTGGAGAGGGAGTCCCGTAGGGATAGTGCTTTCGGTCAGGCAGTGCTCCGGAATCTCTTTGAGGTTTAGGCAACTCCTACCCTCCAGCCCTCTGGTTGGGCTACCGGTAGAGGTATGTTTTCAGTGAAATCCTTTCGCTGAGGCTAGAGGGAGCTCATTTTTCATCTCTGAGTCCCCGGTAGCCTGAAGCTGGGGAGTCCCATAAGTGAGGACTGACTTCCTGTTTGGTCCTGGAGAAAGAGTAGTTACTCACCTGTAACAGGTGTTCTCCAGGAGCAGCAGGAATCAGTCCTCACAACCCTCCCTCCTCCCCTGGGAGTTGCAGTTGTACATAGTTTATTTTTACATTTTTGTGTGCTGTTTTTTTAGCTATGTCATTGGACTGAGCAAGATGGCACCTTTAGGCGGGAAGGGGACCGCGCATGCATGCAGTATTCCCAAAGGCTGTCTTAGAAAGCTGGGGAATTGCTCCGCATGGGGGCTCCATTGGCGTCGATGTCACCCATAAGTGAGGACTGATTCCTGCTGCTCCTGGAGAACACCTGTTAAAGGTGAGTAACTACTCTTTCCCTCAGCTTGCCCCCATCCATGCTAATAGAACAGTTCAAATCTCAACCACCGATCTCAGACCTGTTGTGGCAAGAGGTCACCACTCTTCTGGTTCAAGGGGCTATAGAAAAGGTTCCAATGTCCCAGCAGGGCACAGGATTCTATTCCCCCTATTTTCTCATTCCAAAAAAGTCAGGGGGACTAAGACCAATCCTGGACCTCAGAGAACTGAACAAATATTTAGTCCGAGAAAGGTTCAAGATGATCTTCCTCGGCACACTTCTTCCATACCTTCACGAGCAAGATTGGCTATGTTCTCTAGATTTAAGGGATGCTTACATGCATATCCTTATTCATGCAGATCACAGAAAATTCCTTTGATTCCTAGTCAAAGGAAGACATTTTCAATACAGGGTCCTTCCTTTCAGACTGGCCTCTGCTCCAAGGGTCTTCACAAAATGCATGTCAGTAGTAGCAGAATTTATGAGGACTCTAGGAATTTTTGTCTTCCCTTACTTAGACAATTAGCTCATTCGAGCACCGTCAGCTCTAGAGGCAAGTCATGCTCTTTCCCGAGCAATGCAAATACTGCAGTACTTGGGATGGATCATAAACCTTCCAAAGTCCCAGCTCACCCCATCTCAATCCCTCGAGTTTATAGGGGCTCGCTTGGACACACAGCAGTCAAAGGCTTTCCTGCCTCAGCCTCGCTGTCTGCGCATCATCGAACTAGCATCTCAAGCAGTGCTACAAACCTTCCTCACTGCCCGACAGATGCTTCGACTTCTAGGATACATGACATCTACAGTCCATGTGATTCCTTTTGCACGCCTTCACATGCGAGCGGCCCAGTGGACCTTAGCTTCCCAATGGTCCCAGGCCTCAGGATGCCTGTCAGACAAGATCAGAGTTACCACACGCTTGATTGTGTCTCTGCATTGGTGGCAATCTCATGCTGTCCTTTTCAGCAACTCCTACCTCAGGCTTCCTGACGACAGATGCATCCAAGTTGGGTTGGGGAGCCCACTTGGGCGATCTGTCTATCCAGGGTCTCTGGACCCCACAAGAGGCTTCTCTTCAAATAAACCTCCTAGAACTAAGGGCCATTTCCAATACTATTCGAGTCTTTTTCTTTCATCTCATAAACAAAACAGTTCTGGTGCAAACCGACAATCAAGTGGCCATGTTTTACCTAAACAAACAAGGCGGAGCAGGCTCTCTGCAATTATGCAACAAAGCTTGGCAACTGTGGGCCTTTGCCAGAGAGCATCACATTCATTTATTGGCAGTATACCTTCCAGGCATTCAAAACATTTGGGCAGACAGGCTCAGCCGAGTCCTGTTGCCACACGAGTGGTCTCTCCACTCATATCAACTTACTCAAGTATTTCAAGTCGGGGGAACACAAGACATAGACCTCTTTGCAAGTCCACAGAATGCCAAACTTCCCTGGTACTGTTCCAGACTTCCAGCTCAAAATTGTCAGGCGAGGGATGCATTCCTGCTCCATTGGGGCCAGGATTTTCTCTGTGCTTTCCCACCAATTCCCCTAATTCCGAAAACCTTATTCAAACTCCAGAGAGACAGAGGTCACATGATACTCATAGCTCCCTGTTGGCCAAGGCAAACATGGTGTCCTCTTCTCTTAGTTCTCTCTCGAGCCACTCCTCTGGAGTTGGGGAGTGCTCCGGATCTTCTGTCCCAGAACAATGGATCCCTACTGCACCCCAATCCCCAGTCCCTTCATCTCAAGGCCTGGCTGCTCAAGGCATAGAGTTTCAAGATCTAGGCCTTTCACAACAAGTGAAGGATATTCTTCTAGCTTCCAGAAAACCTTCCACAAGGCGTTCTTATGCTTTTAAGTGGAAGAGGTTCTCAGTCTGGTATTCCCAGAGGGGACTTAATCCCCTCTTGGTACCAGTGGAGTCCCTTCTGGACTATCTCCTTCACTTATCAGCTTCTGGTCTCAAGACCAAGTCTCTTAGAGTCCATCTTAGTGCTATTGCTGCATCTCATAAACCCTTCGATGGACAGCCAATTTCCTCTCATCCTCTTGTTTCAAGATTTATGAGGGGTCTCCTTTTAAAAAAAAACCTCCCATAAAACCACCTCCATTGGCATGGGATCTTAAACTTGTTCTGGGTCAACTCATGAAGCCACCCTTTGAACCTTTAGCTACTTCGGAGCTAAAGTTTCTTTCATGGAATGTCATTTTCCTAATTGCTATCACTTCTGCAAGACGCATTAGTGAACTGCAGGCTTTAGTGACTGACCCGCCTTATACGAGGTTTCATCATGACAAAGTAGTCTTGAGGACTCATCCTCATTTTATGCCAAAGGTGGTATCACCTTTTCATTTAAACCAATCGGTTTATCTCCCAGTCTTCTTTCCTAGGCCTCATGCCTCCAGCGCGGAAAGAAATCTTCATACCTTAGATTGTAAATGGGCTCTGGCTTGTTATCTTCACAGAACTCAACCATTTAGAAAGTCTTCTCAGCTTTTTCTGGCTTTTGACTCTAGTCATTTAGGACTTTCAGTCACTAAGAGAACTCTCTCTAAGTGGATTGCAGACTGTATTTCCTTTACCTATCAGAGTAAAGGAATTCCTCTTGAAGGCCATGTCACGGCTCATAATGTTAGAGCCATGGCAGTCTCAACAGCTAATCTTCATTCAGTTGCTATTGATGAGATCTGCAAAGCAGCAACTTGGGCTTCTGTACATACTTTCACTGCCCACTATTGTTTAGACAAGGACTATGTCAGCATACATTTCATGCAGCTTTGGACTCTGGTGATTTCAGTCTCCAAAGGTAATAGGACAGTTTACAAGATGAGATTAACTCTGACCCCCTGGTGATTTCAGTCTCCAAGGCCTGTCTGAAGCCCCTCCTTGCTAAATCAAGAATGGCAGACCTTAAAGGGAGTGGCTAGCAGACCTCAAGGGGAATGGCTGGAGAGGATTCAATTCACTATAAAGGACAGAAACACTTCCTCTCTCTCTCTCTCTCTTCCACCATTCATCGGACATGAAAGACAGGAGGCTCTGATAATCAATTCCCTTCACCCCTCCCCCGCTCTCTCGCTCTCTCCCTTGCCATGAGGCTCTGACTCACATGTTCTGGCCTATCTCTCTCTCACACTTCACACATGCACATGCACACACAGATTCATTGATGCACACTGAAACAGCTCTGTAACAATCACTATATACCTCTGTTCAATACCTATGTAATAAGCCTATTTCTACATAAAAAACCTTTCTCCAAGCCACACCTGTTTGGTTGTTTTATTTCAAACCCTACTGCCTCTGTGAAGTGAAATGAACCCAGGACCTACTGGAAAGTAACCTGACCAAATCTTACAGACTCCTGTCGGGATGCCTTGTTCGGTCGGGTTGTTCTACAGCATCTCTTCCCTTCCTAGATCAACTCCTTCCCACCATCCACTCTTGGATGCCTGAGGTTCCTGGGAGGAAGCATGGCCCATCTTACATAGATTCGCAACATGCTGGGGTC
This sequence comes from Ichthyophis bannanicus, assembly GCA_033557465.1. Taxonomy (NCBI): domain Eukaryota; kingdom Metazoa; phylum Chordata; class Amphibia; order Gymnophiona; family Ichthyophiidae; genus Ichthyophis; species Ichthyophis bannanicus. The sequence continues at coordinate 283,311,495 of CM066035.1, forward strand.
ATCCCTAGGCATTTTTAGCTGGGGAGTCCCTATATGTGAAGACTACATTCCTGCTTGTTCCTGGAGATAGCGTAGTTATTCACCTGTAACAGGTGATCTCCGGGAACAGCAGGAATAAGTCTTCACAACCCACCCACCTCCCCTAGGAGTTGTCTTTCTCTCTCGTTCTGTTTTTATTCTACTTCTCTCCTTTAGTCTCAGCTTTCAACTCAACTGACGTGAGAGAGGTAGTTGGGCGGGAAGGCAGCACACATGCGTGGTGGGATGCTCCCAAAAGCTTTCCTTTTGGATGCTGGGGAGCGTTCCCGCGCAAGCTCTGTCGGTGTCGATGGTACCCATATGTGAAGGCTTATTCCTGCTGTTCCCGGAGATCACCTGTTACAGATGAGTAACTACACTTTATCCCCATGCAACCCTTTCAAAACATTCACTTAAAAGAAGAGGTAACCACCCTGTTGTCCCAGGGTGCCATAGAAAGAGTTCCTCATCCTTAAGAAAGGATGGGCTTCTACTCTCCATATTTTCTCATTCCAAAGAAAACAGGAGTATTCAGACCCATTTTTGATCTTCGATTTTTCTAGGAGCCCTTCTACCATACCTCCAGAGACACAATGGGCTATGTTCTTTAGACCTAAAAGAAGCATACATGCATTTCTCCAGGAACAAGCAGGAAGTCAGTCCTCACTTATGGGTGATGTTGACACCGACGGAGCTCGCATGGAGCAATTCCCCAGCTTTCTAAGAAAGCCTTTGGGATTGCTACCATGCATGTGTGGTCCTCTTCCTGCCCAAGGGTGCCATCTTGCTAAGTCGCCCTTTTTCCATGGAGCCCTTCGGACGCACGTCCTCGTCCCTCGGAAAAGGTTTTTGTTTCCTCACCTTAACACTCGTTTCTTTTTTCCGGCTGCACCGGTCCTCTACCCATCCTTCCCTTGCTCTCTTTTGGATCTTACGGGGATACTTTTTCTTAATTTTTTCTTCCCAGACTTCGCGCCCTTTTTTCCTTCAACCGCTGGCAGCGTGTGTCTTTGACCTCGCAGGGACCATTTTTGCCCCCATGGCCACCATGTTTAAAAAAATGCGATAGATGCTCTAGGAACATGTCGCTTACGGACACTCATGACTGTTGTCTACGATGTCTGGGAGCTGACCATGACCCAGAGCTCTGTTTGTTCTGTAAGAAAATGTCCTCTAAGGCCCTGCTCAGCCATAAGCAGAAGTCGGAAGACATTTTTCGAAAGGCTGCCTCGGAGTCCCCGGTGGTGCCCTCGGTCATCTCCCCTCTGGTGGGTTCTCCCCCTGTGGCACCACGTTCCAGGCGGAATTCTGACCAGAGTCCCCCAGGTGAAACAGCACAAAAAGAAGGCGGCCACAAAATCGCTGTCTGAGGCCCCCGACAAGCGCGAGTGCTCCCGCGCCCAGTCGCTTTGCCCCCTTCGGCATTCCCGAGAGTCGTACAAGGAGCAGCCTGCAAGGCTCTGTTCGTTCTATAAGAAAATGTCCTCTAAGGCCCTGCTCAGCCGTAAGCAGCAGTCCAAAGACATTTTTCGAAAGGCTGTCTCCGGAGTCTCCGGTGGCACCCTTGGTTGTCTCCCCTCTGGTGGGTTCTCCCCTTGCAGCACCGCGTTCCATGCAGCATTCTGACCAGTGGTCACCCGAAGTGGAACGGCGCAAAAAGAAGGAGGCCTCAATGTCACTGTCTGGGGCCCAAGACAAGCGCGAGCGCTCCCACACTCAGCCACTTAGCCCCCTTCAGTGTTCGCGAGAGTCAGACAAGGAGCGGCACCGAAGGTGCCAAGTCTCCTGAAGGACGTCCCGGTGAGGATCCCTTCTCCTCCTCTACGCCCGATCCAGTGATCCCGATATCTGCATCCCAGGCTCCCATGCCCGCGTGTGAATCCCATATGCTGGCGCTGGAACGCAGCGTTTCTGTGTTCATTGCTTCCCAGCAGGCACTCGCAGCCATCTTCGCTGACTTGCGCCCTGAGACTGTGGGTCTCTCGCATGGGACACCCAAATCTGTCCAGGAAACCCCCGAAAGCCATGGGCCTCGAGAGGGTCCTCCTCGTTGGTCTTTCTCACTCTCCCGTTCTTCAGGTGCGAGATCGTCCAGGGCCTCTGGCTCCAGGCCGCCAGCCATCAGACAGGGCAAACCGCCCATTTCGGATCCCTTGACCGACTTCTCGGACTGGGAATCCGATGGGGACACATCCCCAGAGACCTGCACCCACCAGGATCTTCCGTCGGACCCCTCGCCGCCTGGTCTCCAGCGGTGTTCGCCACCCAAGGACACCTCCTTTTTGGTGTTTATTCGGGACAGGGCTCGTGTCTTTAACCTGGTCACCCAGGCCGAGGAAGACCCTCATGCTGAAGATATTCTTCAGTATGGGGCCCCGCCTAGGGAATCCCTCACTGTGCCGGTGCCGCCGATCCTCTCCCGGCCATTGCTCCGCAGGTGGGAGGCCCCGGCCTCGGTTCCCATTGTGAGCAAGTGCCTTGACACAATGTACAAGGTGCAGCGAAGGCCAGGCTTCTGGAAGACCCAACTTCCACACACCTCGATGGTGGTGGAATCAGCCATGAGGAAGCAGAAAAGCCCGTAGTCCCACTAATAGTTCTCACCGGGCCGAGAATCTAGAGCCCTTGATGCCCTGGGTCGCAAGCAATGTTCCCTCTAATTTTCTGTAGGCTGTGTGCGCATAAAATATCAGCTGTGCAGCTTTTGAAGGAAGGTTAAATTTTTGTGCGCCACATAACGACACTCTGAGTTATATACTTTAAAATTTGACTACACATCAGAATAGAGTATGTACACCACATTGATTGCACTAGAAAACATTGTAGAACTTGTGAAAACTGTAAATACATAAGAACTTTTAAATTTTAAGATGTCTGTGTTGTTTTCTATCAGAATCAGAACCGTAATTTTTGTGCGCTCTGTTGTAAAGTATGTGCGCTTGGTGAGGTGTGTGCGCGCGCACACGCGCACAGCTTAGAGGGAACAGTGGTCGCAAGGCCTCTTAAGGTTCCATGCTCTCTTGTCACATCCAGGCATACCAATTATATATTGGCATGTTCTTCCACGACTTAGCAAAAGAACTTGGAGGTTTCTCCATGGGCCTCAAGAGCGAGCCCTCGATAGGTTCCGCACCCTGTTGAAATCTGTGGCTGATTGCTCCAAGTATATCTCCCGAGCCTCCTACGATGGCTTTGAAACATCAGCTTGGGTGGCGGCCGCAGGCATATGAGCCCACCGCCAGGCTTGTCTCCAATCTTCTGATTTGGAGCAGTGGGTGTAGGAGAAGCTCCTGGACATGCCCTGCCTTGGCGAACAACGTTTTGGTAAGCCGATGGAGGAGAAGGCTGCGGAGATTGAGATGGAGTATGTTACTAGGACCTGTCTCTCCTGCAAGACCTCTGCACTGCCTCAGAAGAAGCAGCCTGCCAAGAAGCCCTTCTTCCCCAGGAAAGGCCTCCAGTACTGTGGCTACTCGCCGTACCCGGCCACTCCTGCGCCGGCCAAGCCCGGATAAAGTCATCGTAAGCCAAAGGGCCCGAAGGCCCGGACACTGGCTCCCCCACAACCCCCTCAGGGGTTTTGATGCCAGCGGCATAGCCCCTCGCCCTCCAGCGATACAGCAGCCAGTGGGGGGACTCCTGTCCTGTTTCACCCCATCGTGGGCGCTTATCACCTCGGACACCTGGGTCATCCTGGAGTGCTATCACCTCCGCTTTGACATGCTTTCACCCCCTTTTCCCTCCGGCAGAGCCTCCTCGACTCCCCGCACACCAGCTTTTGCTGCAGCGGGAATTACACTCTTTCCTTGCCCAACGGGCAGTCGAGAAGGTCCCTCCCCACCTTTGGTTGGGGCTTTTACTCCCGGTACTTCCTCGTCCCAAAAAAGATGGGGTCTGTGGTCCATCCACGACCTCCGCAGGCTAAACAGGTTTCTGGTGCGGGAGAAATTCAAGATATTATCTCTTGGCATGCTGCTGCCCTTCCTCCGGCAGGGCGACTGGCTATGCTCCTTGGATCTAAAGGACGCTTATCTTGATTGCATATCTTGATCCACTCCCAACACAGGCACTACCTGCATTTCAGGGTGCAGGGAGAGCACTTCCAGTACAAGGGTGCTCCTCTTCGGCCTTGCATCCGCCCCCTCGGGTCTTCACAAAGTGCCTTGTCGTGGCCGCTGCTCACCTTCGGCGCCGGGGCATGTCGGTGTTTCCCTACCTTGACGACTGTCTCGTTATGGGCTCCTCCATCAAGCAGGCCTGTTGAGCGATGTCACGCACTGTCCTCCTCTTGGAGAACTTGGGGTTCTTGGTGAACTACCAAAGTCTCACCTTGAGCTGGCAAAAGCTCTCGAGTTCATCGGGGTGCGCCTTGATACTCGGCAGGCCATGGCCTTCTTGCCTGTGGATCGCTCCACCCGCCTCTGAGCTCTGGCGGCTCGCGTCCAAAGCTATGTCTCTTGGGCCACATGGCCTTGACCGTGCATGTGGTTCGTCACTCCCGCCTGCACATGCGGACTACCCAGTGGTGTCTCAGCTCCCAATGGAGTCAATCCCTCAAACACCTCAGGGACCCTGTCAGGGTTCTTCCCGACCTTCTTTTGTCCCTGAACTGATGGCAAAACCCCCACAACCTCCTGCGGGGATCGCTCTTCTAGGCCCCACAGCACGATTTAGTACTGACCACTGATGCTTCCCTGTTAAGGTGGGGAGCTCATTGCGGGCCTCTCTGCATGCCAGTGCAGTGGGTTGCCTGTGGAGGCTCAGCAGCAGATAAACCTGCTCAAGCTCTGGGCCATCCGCTGGGCCTTGAGGGCCTTCGAGAATGTCCTCAGTGTGAAGTCTGTTCTGGTGCAGACCGACAACCGGGTAGCAATGTTCTACATCAACAAAGAGGGGGACATGGGGTCGCGCTCCCTCTGCAGGTAAGCAGTCCTCTTTTGCTCTTTTGCCACCTGGCGGAGGATGTCCCTCAAGGCGACGTACCTCCCGGGTCAAGAGAATGGCCTGGCATTCAGGCTCAGCAGAATCCTTCGCCCCCATGAGTGGCGCCTGGATCCCAGAGTGGCAGGCTGGCTGTTTCTACACTGGGGCACTAAAGCGATAGACCTCTTCGCCATACCCCCCAAAACACACAACTCCCTTGCTTCTGCGGCCCGGTGCCGCACCCGGGCAGGGAGGCCCCCAATGCATTTCTCCTGGACTGGTCCTCCAGTCTTCTATATGCATTCCCTCCTTTCCCCCTCATTGCAAGGACTCTGTTCAAGGCTTAATGGGAGGGGCATCGCTGATTCTCATGGCCCCCTCATGGCCTTGGCAGCGTTGGATCCCACTCCTGCTCTGGTTGTCGTCGGAGCCTCCGATTCCCCTAGGCTCTGCCAGGGACTTGCTGATGCAGGAGGAGGGTCGTATACTGCACCCTAACCTTCCCTCCCTATACCTCATGGCCTGGTGGCTGAACGGGTCTCTCTAGTCTCTATGGCTCTTCCGGAGGAGGTTGAGGAAATCCTCCTTGCCTTGAGGAAGGACTCCACTAAGTGGGTTTACGCCTTTAACTGGAAACCCTTCTCCGTCTCGTGCTCGGAGCTCCAGATCGACCACTTCTCAGCCTGGTTAAGTGGGTTCTCCAGTACCTTCTCCACCTCTCGAGGGAAGGGCTGAAGTCTACCTCTGTTAGGGTTCATTTGAGCGCCATATCAGCTAATCATCTCCCTATTGAGGGAAAGCCTCTTTCAGGGCAACCACTAGTCTCCCGCTTTATGCGAGGCCTTCTGTTATCCAAGCCACCCATCCGTCCCCCTGCAGCAGAATGGGACTTAAACTTGGTGCTCACGCAGCTTACTCGTCCACCCTTTGAGCCAATGGCGACGTGTTCGCTCCGGCATTTGTCCTTGAAGGTGGCCTTCCTGGTGGCACTGACCTCGGCTTGCCGAGTCAGTGAGCTTCAGGCGCTCATGGCTGGCGCCCCTTACACCAGGTTTTATTGTAACAGGGTGGTCCTCCGGACACATCCTAAGTTCTTACCCAAGGTCGTGTCAGCCTTTCATCTCGACCAAGAGATAGTGCTCCCGACCTTCTTCTCGAGGCCCCACACCCTCGACTGCAAATGGGTCCTCGCCTTCTACTTGCAGTGTACTCAGACTCATCGTAAGTCTGACCGGCTCTTCGTGACCTACGATCCTAGTAGTCAGGAGCAAGCAGTCACCAAGCGCACCCTCTTTGGTTTGGGTGGCGGACTGCATCGCTTTGTCCATGCGAAGGCGGGCGTCCCTCTGGATTTTCGAGTCACTGCACATGGGGTCCGAACCAAAGCGGGCTCGCTGGCTGCGCTGCGCTCCATGCCTATGATGGACATCTGCCGGGTGGCAAACTGGTCTTCTACGAATACCTTCGCTGCCCACTACTGCCTGGAGAGGGAGTCCCACTGGGACAGCGCCTTTGGCCAGGCTGTACTCCGTAATCTGTTCAGGGTATAAGCAACTCCTGCCCTCCGACCCTTTTTCATGGCTATCGAGGACTTGAGGGTTTGGGCTCCTTCGGTCTTCGGCTTCTGCTTCTGCTTACAGCCTTGCGGAGGTATATTTTTCTTTTGGTTACAGGTTCGGTAGCCTGTAGCTAGGGAGTCCCATAAGTGAGGACTGACTTCCTGCTTGTTCCTGGAGAAAGCGTAGTTACTCACCTGTAACAGGTGTTCTCCAGGGATAGAAGGAATCAGTCCTCACTACCCTTCCGCCTCCCCTGATGAGTTGCTGAATTTTTGTCCTTCCCTTGCCATCTGCTGGTAGGGCTCAAGCTAAGGGACCTGACTGAGCAAGATCGCACCCTTGGGCGGGAAGAGGACCACGCATGCGTGGTAGCAATCCCAAAGGCTTTCTTTGAGAGCTGGAGAATTGCTCCGCGTGGGCTCCGTCAGTGCCAACGTCACCCATAAGTGAGGATTGGTTCCTGCTGTCCCTGGAGAACACCTGTTACAAGTGAAGTAACTATGCTTTACTGATCCATCTCTTGCACAAACCGTATCTGCGCTTCATGTTTCATGGAAACCATTATCAATATGGGATTCTCCCCTTTGGTCTAACCTCTGCTCCAAAAGTCTTCACAAAATTTGTTTGTTTATTTAACCATATTTTTATACTGCCTTATCCTTCAATCAATTGTGTGATAATTTCCACAGCCAGTTGGATCACCTTTCTTTACTATTGGTATAAACACAGATCTTTTCCAGTCAGTTGCTTATGAAGTTGTCTTCTGAATTTCCTGGCAGAGCCTTGTAAGTATGGTAACAGCTGCATCAGATTGCTGTAATACTTCAATGGAAATGCCATCAATGCCTGGTTCTTTGTTCTTTGATATTAGCTAAGGGTAATTCACTCAAGTCAAACACTAGTTAGATTGTGTATTCAATGCTTTTAACAATACCTCTCTTCCGTTTTTGGATAATTAGTTGTACCAAAATTACTTCTGTGTTCCCAACTGAATGCAACTAGTTTAATGTGTGGAAGGTCTCAGACTTGTCAGCTATCATTTGTAGACTTTAATCATTTCTACATTAATGCCTTTTTGCATCGATGACCTTCCCAACAATTGGGAACATAAAATAAAAGATAAACATTTTAGAACATGCTTATCTTAAGGCATTCCCCAATGCTTCTCAAAGAATAAAAGCAAGCCCGTGGACACCAATCATGTGAATTTAATCACAAAGTATTCACCTTTGAGTTTTAAAATTCAACGCATAGTGTTGAAACATACTAACGTTATGAGTAATGTTCCAGGTTTGGAAGATAAAAACATACGTTGTGTGTGGTTAAGAAATCAAAACTTGAAGGAAACGAGCCCAGCGATACTGCGATCTTCCAGAGTTGATGAGTTAACAGTGGACATTACAACAGGCCACAGAAAATGTGGACAATGTGGCATCTGTACTATAACTAAAGTAATCAGTAGCTTTACTTATCATGGAATTCAATATAAATTAAGAGGAAACGCTTCTTGCGAAACTACATTTGTGGTATATGCAGTACAATGTCCATGTGACTTAATTTACGTGGGGAAGACTATAAGACCATTCAAGACGTGTATGGCGGAACACAGAAGTCGTTTAAAATGTAAAATTATGTCAGCCCCTTTAGTTCCACATTGTCTAAATAAAGGGCACAGTTTTGAAGATTTGAGATGCTTTTGCATAGAACGAATATCTTCAGGGATAGCATGCAAATCACGAGAACAGACGTTGATCATACAGGAACAGTGATGGATTTTTACACTACAATCATTGATTCCAAAAGGTCTCAATGCACAGATAGATTGGAAGACATGTTTATAATGATTGAGTTAGAAAGATGCAAGTGAATGGGATCAGGAAGTCGTCGTCAACGCTAATGATGTAGGTAAATGCAAAGTGGCAATACGTCACTTATGCAAAAGAGTGGGGGTATAATAGAAGTAGGTTTAGCAGTATCCTGCATGTTTGGCGTTATTTAACAAAATTGGTCAGAAACCCTGAGAGTGATGGCGTCTGCAGCATCGAAATATCTGGTATGTGGAAGTTGTAGTTAAAATAGGCAAAATAAAATAATACAAGATAAAAATAGTTAGTGTGTACTATAAGAAAATAAGTTTATATTTAACTTTTGATCCTTATAGAGCATTTGATTAAGTAACCCCCTGAAGAAACTCGAAGGGAGTGAAACGCACAGAAGGCGCCACGGAGAAGCATTGGGGAATGCCTTAAGATAAGCATGTTCTAAAAGGTTTATCTTTTATTTTATGTTCCCAAGTGTTGGGAAGGTCATTGATATAAAAAGGCATTAATGTAGACATAATTAAAGTCTACAAATGATAGCCGACAAGTCTGAGACCTCCCACACATTAAACTAGTTGTATTCAGTTGGGAACACAGAAGTATTTTTGGTACAACTAATTTATCCAAAAACGGAAGAGAAGTATTGTTAAAAGCATTGAATACACAATCTAACTAGTGTTTGACTTGAGTGAATTACCCTTAGCTATTGACAGAATATATCACTCAGAAAGAAGACCAAACAGGACTGTATTGTTCTTTGATAAGCTTTCAATGCCGTTTCAACTTCTTTCATCACCAATGATTCCTGATCATAAGGTACAGGTTGAAATTACTGTTGTTCCACTTGTTCTTTATGGTATAATGTCTTTGTATGTTCTTTCCACCTTTTCTTGATCATCTCAGCATCATTCAACATAGATCCTTGATCATCTTGTAACATTCCAATTTGAGGCTGGAATTTTTTCTTTAACTCTCGTAGCTTTAGGAAAGCTGATCTTGTTCTTCCTCTAAGTTTCTGCTTTAATTTCCTTGCATGCATCATTGTAGTAGTTCTCTTTGTCTTGCTGCACATGGGAAATCTCTGTTGTGTACTGCAATTGCCTCACTTTCTCCTCTGGCTTTAGCTTCTCTGTGTTTCTGGGCAATTTTCAGAGTTTCTTTGGTCATCCATTTTGTCCTTTTTTGCTTTTTCACCATTTGTAGAGATTTCTCGCTTTCTTCCAACACAACCTTTTTGATGTCATCCCATAGCTCTTCTGGAGTTCTGTCATTTGTATCTAAAGCAGCAAATTGATTTTGCAGGCAGTCTTTAAATTCCAGTAGTATATTCTCAAGGTCATATTTTGCTACATTTTTGAGAGGATTTCTCTTTTTCAAACTTAACTTAAATTTGCATACTAGTAGTTGGTGATCTGTAACACAGTCAGCTCTAGGTTTTGTCTTTGTTGATGTTCTAGATCTTTTCCATCGTTGACTTCCACAGATGTAGTCAATTTGATTTTTGTATAATCCATTGGGTGAAGTCCATGTGTACAGTCGCTGCTTGTGTTGTTGGAAGAAGGTGTTTGAGATGAATAGATCGTTGGTCTTGCAGAATTCTATTGATCTTTCTCCAGTTTCATTTCTGTTGCCAAGTCCATATTTTCCAAACTTTTTGCCGCTGCCTTTGTTGCCAGCTTTTGCGTTCCAGTTACCCATGACTATCAAGATATCCTGTTTGCATGTTCTCTCAATCTTAGCTTGTACTTATTCATAGAACTCATCAACTTCATCCTCTTCTGCAGCTGTTGTTAGGGCATATACTTGAATTATAGTTGTGTTGATAGGCACTCTTCATAGACGAACAGAATTCACTGACTGCATTGTATTTCATTACAGTTCATGCAAGTTTCTTCTTAATTCTGTATGCAACGCCATTTCTTCTTTGTATTTCATTTCCAGCATAGTAGACTCATAAAGACGCATAGGAACCCTGTTATAAAAATAGTTCCTTGAGGTCTAGTTTAAAAAATGGATTTTCAGGCTGTTTCAGGTAAATGGGGAAAAAACTGAATGTCTTTTAATACTGCAGTACTTTTTTCCTCTTATATGTGCTATTCTAAAGTACAATTAAGGAGATGTATGTTAAAGGACAATTTGGGGAAAAACTGAACTTCTACTACCTATGTTAACAACTATTTTGTGGCTGAATGTAAAATTTCATTCTCCGGAAATAAGCAGGAAGTCAGTCCTCATATATGGACAAATGTGTGACATCGGCACCAAGGCAGCCCTCGTGGAACCATCCCCACAGTTGTCAAAGAAAGCCTTTGGGGGAGATGCCACCATGCATGTGTGGTCCCCTTCCCGCCAAAGGATGCCATCTTGCTCAGTCTCTTTTTTTTCCGCGGAGCACTTCAGATGTTTGTCTGGCTTGTCCCCAGAAAAAGTTGATTTTTCTTTCCGAGTTTCATATCATCTCCAGTATTGCACTGGTACTCTTCCCGTTTACCAACCTCGTTGCCTCGGCGTCGAGTTCGGTCTATTTTTGTAATTCTCGTTCTTTTCTTTTCCTGGCATCTTCATGCCTTTTTTCTCTACTGGCAGCCTGGAGAGTCTTCGACCTCACAGAGGTACTTTTTTCCCCCCATGGCTACCAGTGATTTTAAGAAGTGTGATCGGTGCTCCAAAATCATGTCTTTAACCGACACACATGACTGCTGTCTTCGCTGCCTTGGGTCAGACCAAGACATAGCATCCTGCGGTCTCTGCAAGAGGATGACCAGTAAGGCCCTGAAGAGCCGCCAGCAGCAGCGCAATAAGTTTTTCCCCGAGTCCCTGGTGCCTCTGACGGCCAGAGCCTTATCTGAGGCCCTGACATCTTGGGCAGAGCCTTCCAAACCCAAGCTTCGTCATAGGTTCTCAGAAAGGGGGTCTCCCTCGAGGGAATCCAGGAAGAAGAAGAACCCCTTGAAGGCCGCATCCTTGGACGGTTCTGATTGGCCGGGTGCTCTCCGGGCCCGTTCCCTCGGTCTGAGATACTCATCTGAGGCGTCAGATTAGGAGCGGCCTGCAAAGGTCCCCCAGAAGGATCCGACAGTGGACTGGCCTCTGTTCCCAGACACTATAGTTGAGGATTCCCCTTCATGGAAGCTGGCATTGGACCCAAGTCCCTCTGTGCCCACGCCGAAGGCTGCGTATTCTTCTGGCCTAGGGTCCAGAATGACAGCCCTGGAGCACAGTTTCTTCCTTCATGTACCAGCAGCGGGTGCTGTTGTCTGGCACGACCGGTTCATCCGCCCTGACTACCGGGCCCTCGACGTCCAAAATGTCAATGGAGGCCGATCCTCAAGGTTCTTTGGCTTCAATTTGATCCTTGGCCAAGGTTGCAATCTGAGTTCTGCTCGACGGGACCGTGGTCATCCCGAGCAAGTTTACCGGGCACCGGACACAGGGCATTGGGAGCCCCGAGGCTTGCGGAGCAACCCTCCTACGAGTCCTCGATGAACTATTCTGAGTGGGAGATGGAGGACGAGGAGTCCCCCTTATGCTCGTCACCACTGTGACGTCCCATCTGACATTTCCATCTCGGAGCCTCGACGGTGGTCCCCGCCCGAGGATATACGTTTCCTTGATTTTGTCAAGGACATGTCTAAAGTCCTGGCATTCCCGACTGAGTCGGAGGAGGACCCTCAGGCGGATGAGTTGGAAATCCTCCAATACGAGGCCCCTCCCCAGGAATCGCTTATGGTGCCCATCCCTCCCATCCTGGAATGGCTGATGTTCTGAATGTTGGAGACAGCGGCTTTGGTGCGGTGGTGAGCAAACGACTCGACTCGATGTATCGAGTCCGTCTGAGCCCGGGCTTCCAAAGGTCACAGCTGCCGCATAACTCTATGGTGGTGGAGTTGGCCATTCATCGGCTGAAAATCCAGAAGATACACTACTCTATGCCCCCTGGCAGGGAGGTCCGCACCCTGGATGCCCTCAGCAGAAAGTGCTACCAGGGCTCAATGCTCATCAGCCGCTTCCAGGCCTTCCAGCAGTACGTGGGCATGTACCTGAGAGATCTGGCGAAGGAACTCGCCGGGTTCTCGTCTGGTCTCTCCAAGGATCCTTTACAACGGTACAAGAACCTGTCCAAAGCAGTTTTTGAATACTCCAAATTCATGTCTTGGGCAGCCTATGACTGGTTTGAGTTGGCGGCTCAAGTAGCATCGGCGGGCATCGGTGCATGCCGCCAAGCTTGGCTACAGTTCTGACCTCGTCCAGTGGGTTCAGGGCAAATTGGTCGATGTCCCGTGCCAAGGAGAGAATCTCTTTGGCAAACCCATGACCAACAAGGCCACCGAGCTGGAGACCGAGTTCATGACGAGGACCAGGCTCTCTAAAACGACTGCTGCCCCTCCCCGACGGAAGGGCTCAGGTAAAAGGTCCTGCCCAAGGAAGGGAGCTGCTTACAGAAACTACCCACCTTATCAGGCCTCCCCAGCTCCCCAACAGGGTCAGCAGGCCAAGGAACATGGGCATGGCCCATGTAAGCTGAAGGCTCCAAAACCAGGGGCACCGGCTCTGGCCCAGCCAGGGGGGAGTTTTTGACTGCTTGAGCATAGCCTATCTACCCGAAGGAGATCAGCAGACCACAGGGGGACATCTGGTCCTCTATGCCCAGAGGTGGGTGACCATCACCACTGATTCCTGGGCACTAAGGGTTGTCAGGGAGGGTTACTTCCTCCACCTGACTCAGACACCTCCCCCTTATTTCCTGGGAGAGCCCCTCAGGTCTCCCCTCCACCAGGACCTTCTTCTGAATGAGTTGGCAGGTCTTCTCAAGGACAGAGCGGTCGAGCCGGTGCCCCACCACCTCAAGGGCAAGGGGTTCTACTTCAGGTACTTCCTCGTACCAAACAGGACAGGAGGCCTAAAGCCCATCCTCGACTTGCGCAACCTCAAAAAATTCCTGGTGAGGGAGAAGTTCAAGATGCTCTTCCATGGAATATTGCTGCCATACCTCCAGCAGGGTGAGTGGCTATGCTCCCTAAACCTCAAGGATGCTTATACCCACATCCTCATCCACCCCAACCACAGGTAGCATCTGCGGTTCGTGGTGGGGGGGCAGGCACTTTCAATACAGGGTGCTCCCCTTCGGCCTAGCCTGTGCCCCAAGAGTTTTCATGAAATGCCTGGCCGTCATGGCTGCCTTCCTTCGGCTCTAGGGGGTCTTCGTCTTTCCTTAGCTGGACGACTGGTTCATAAAGGAAGGTACGCAGCCTCGGAGGTTCAGCAGGCCACCGCACGCACCATCAAGGTTCTGAAGCACTTGGGCTTTGTCAAAACTACGCCAAGTCTCACCTCCTCCCGATGCAGTGTCTGGAGTTCATTGGGGCAAAAATTGACACTCTCCAGTCGAAGGCTTTCTTGCCCAGGGACCGAGCCAATGGTCTCAGGACTCTCGCTCAGAACATATAGTACCGTCCCTTGGTGCCCGCTTGGCTTCTCCTATGCCTCCTCGGGCACATGGCCTCCATGGTCCACATCACCCCAGACCCTCGCCTTCACATGAGGTCGGCACAGTGGTATTTCCGGGACCAGTGGTCTCATTCCAAGGGCCTTCTCCAATACAGAGTTTCTGTGACCCGCCAATTGGTGGACTCCCTTGTCTGGTGGCAGTCGCCTCAGCATCTCGAGGTGGGCATGCTTTTTTAGCCCCCAACACCCTCAATGGTTCTCACCACAGACGTCTCCCTGCTCAGCTGGGAAGCCCACTGAGGAAATCTCTGCACCCAGGGCAGCTGGTTACCAGATCAACCTCCTGGAGTCCGGGCCATACACACAGCCCTGAGGGTCTTCTGCCACCACCTGCATCACCAGCCGGTGCTGGTCCAGATGGACAAACAGGTGGCAATGTTCTGCGTGAACAAACAAGGGGGCATGGGGTCTCGTACCCTTTATCGGGAGGCACTGGTCCTCCGCTCTTATGTAGTCCAACAGGCTATCCTCCCAGGCCAGGACAACCTACTGGCTGATAGGCTCAGCAAAGTTCTTCAGCTGCATGAGTGGCAGCTGGAACCCAGGGAAGCCAGTCGGCTTTTCCAGGTCTAGGGGGGGGGAACCTGTGATTGACCTGTTCGCCAGCCTGGACAACTTTCAGTTGCCCTGCTTCTGCTCCTGGGAATCCCACCTCTCCAGAGTGGCAGCAGATGCGTTCCTGGTCTCATGGTCGGAAGGCCTCATGTACGCTTTCCCTCCTACATTGCTGATCGCCAATACCTTGTTCAGGACCCTCCATGACAGGGCCTCTCTCATCCTGATAGCTCCTCGGTAGCCCAGGCAACCGTGGTTCCCACTGCTTCTACAGTTGACGGTGGAGACCCCCATCCCCTTGGGGACCGCCCTGGGACTCCTATCTCAAGAGGGGTGCTCTCTCCTGCACCCCAACTTTGGGACCCTGTCACTCACAGCGTAGCTGCTGAGAGGGTGACTCTGGCCCCTTTCAGCCTTCTGGCTGAGGTGGAAGACATTCTGCTGGCCTCTCGCAAGGCCTCTACTAGGAAGGCTAACGACCTCAAATGGTGCAGGTTCTCTATTTGGTGTGCCGAACATGGGGCTGATTCTTTCTCTTGCCCAGTGGCTCTGGTGTTATGTACCTTCTCCACCTCTCTCAGTCCGGGCTCCAGTCTAACTCCTTCTGAGTGCACCTTAGTGCCCTGGTGGCGCATCACCATCCGGTGGATGGTAAGCCCCTCTCAGTCCAACCATTGGTGACCTATTTCCTTCGGGGCCTGCTCTTATCGAAGCCCCCAGTTCGAAACCGAATGGGTCCTCATCGTAATGTTGGGGCAGCTCATTTTGCCCGCCGTTCTAACCTCTGGCTACCTGCCACCTTCGCTACCTCTCTTGAAAGGTGGCTTTCCTGGTCGCGCTTACCTCCACTTGCAGTTAGCGAGCTTTAGGCCCTTGTGCTGTAGGCACCCTATACCAGATTCTACAAGAACAGAGTGGTGCTTCGCACGCATTCCAAATTCCTGCCGAAGGTAGTGTCGCCCTTCCTTCTCAACCAGGAAGTTGTGCTCCCTACCTTCTTTCCAAGACCTCACTCCAGTCGGTCCTTCACACTTTGGACTGTAAGAGGACCTTGTTCTTCTATATCCAGTGCACTCAAGGCCACCTCAAACATAGAAACATAGAAACATAATGACAGAAAAAGACCACATGGCATATCTAGTCTGTCCTTCCATATCAACAACTACAACAGTCCACTTTTTACCTTTAGAGATCCTCTGTGTTGGTCCCATGCTTTTTTGAATTCAGTTACTGTCATCTCTACACCTCCACTGGGAGACTATTCCACGGATCCACTACTCTTTCCGTAAAGAAATATTTCCGCATATCACTCCTGAATCTATCTCCCCTCACCCTCATCCCATGTCCCCTCGTAGCAGAACTTGCTTTCAATTGAAAGAGGCTCTCTCCCTGAACATTTATGCCACGGAGGAATTTAAACATCTCAATCATATCACCTCTATCCCGCCTTTCCTCTAAGGTGTACATATTAAGATCCTTAAGTCTGTCCTCATATGCTTTATAATGAAGCCCACTAATCATTTTAGTAGCCACCCTCTGCACCGACTCCATCCTGTTCACATCCTTTTGAAGGTGCGGTCTCCAGAATTGCACACTATACTCCAAATGAGGTCGCACCAAAGACTTATACAGAGGCATTATCACCTCCTTTTTTCTGCTAGCCATTCCTCTCCGTATGCACCCAAGCATCCTTCTAGCTTTTGCCGTCGCCTTTTCTACCTGTTTAGCTACTTTAAGATCATCAGACTCAACCACGCCTAGGTCCCGCTCTTCTTTAGTGGACAAAAGTACTTCACCTCCTATACTGTATTGCTCCCTTGGATTGCTGCAGCCCAAATGCATGACCTTACATATTTTAACATTAAACCCCAGCTGCCAAATTCTAGACCATTCTTCAAGCTTAGCTAGATCCCTCCTCATGTTATCTACACCTTCCTGGGTGTCTACTCTATTGCAGATTTTGGTATCATCCGCAAAGAGGCAAACCTTACCCGACAGCCCTTCCGCTATATCATTAACAAAGATGTTAAAAAGAATCGGACCAAGGACAGATCCCTGGGGCACACCACTGGTAACATCCTTCTCCTCAGAGTGAGCTCCATTTACTTGTACTCTTTGTCGCCTCCCACCCAACCAATTTCTAACCCAAGCAGTAACTTTAGGACCCATCCCTAGGGTGCTCAGTTTGTTTATAAGTTGCCTGTGAGGAACAGTGTCAAAGGCTTTACTGAAATCTAAATACACCACATCTAGAGCTCTCCCTCGGTCCAACTCCCTGGTCACCCAGTCAAAGAAATCAATCAGATTTGTCTGACAAGACCTGCCTCTGGTGAATCCATGCTGCCTCGGATCCTGTAATCCGCTGGACTCCAGAAACCTCACTATTTTCTCTTTCAGCAGCGTTTCCAATAATTTACTCACCACCGAAGTTAAACTAACCGGCCTGTAGTTTTCAACCACATCCTTACTTCCGCTTTTGTGTAAAGGCACCACATGAGCCTCTCTCCATCCTTTGGCACCACTCCTGACTCCAACGAGGCATTGAAAAGGTCAGTCAGTGGAGCTGCTAGAACGTCCCCAAGTTCCCTCAGTATTCTAGGGTGTATCCCATCCGGTCCCATCGCTTTGTCTACTTTAAGTTGAGCTAGTTTTTCACGAACACAGTCTTCTGAAAATTGTTCAAGATGTCCCTCGCTTCTGTTCCTATTTGTGGGTGTTTTCTGAGGTCCCGCTCCTGGTTCTTCATCTGTGAACACAGAAGAAAAATATTTGTTAAGCAATTCCGCTTTATCCTTATCAGCTTCTACATATTCCCCCCCAGCACCCTTGAGTCTGACAATACCACTCTTGCCCTTCCTCTTCTCACTAATATATCTGAAAAATGTCTTATCCCCCCCATTTTATTGCATTGGCTATTTCCTCCTCCTTTTGAATCTTTGCCTTCTTGACTACTTTGCTAGCTTCTCTAAGTTTTTCCAAATACAGATGCCTGTCTTCCTCTCTCTGTGATCTCTTGTATTTCATGAAGGCCTCCCTCTTTTTCTTCACTTTTTCAGCTACTTCCTTCGAAAACCATAGCGGTCTCCTTTTCCTTTTGCCTTTATTTACCATTTTAACAAAAAGGTTGGTTGCCCTTAAAATATCCCCTTTCAGTTTTGCCCACTGTTTTTCTACATCCCCCAGCTGTTCCCATCCCACTAACGACTCCCTGAGGTATTGGCCCATCTTCGCAAAGTTAGTCTTCCTAAAGTCTAAGATCCTCACCTTGGAATGGATTCTAACAGCCCTAGTCCTAATACTGAACCACACCATCTGGTGATCACTGGATGCAAAATGATCTCCCACTACAACATCAGAAACACTTTCACCATTGGTAAGCACCAAGTCCAGTATGGTCCCTTCACGTGTGGGGTCTGTTACCAATTGCCTGAATAGTTCTCCCTGTAGAGAATCCAGGATCTCCTTACTTCTAAATGATACTGCAGCAGGAATGTGCCAATCAACATCTGGCATATTGAAATCTCCTATCAGTAGCACTTCCCCTTTCCTAGCAATGCTGCGTATGTCTTCAATTAACTCTCTGTCCACCTCTTGTGAGGGAGGTCTGTATATCACACCAATGTAAATAGATTTCTCTTTCCCTCTTTCTAGTTTAACCCACAATGCCTCCTCTCTCCCTTTTAAGCTTTGTAATTCCAAAGCTTTAATAGTAGTTTTTACATATAGTGCCACTCCTCCTCCCCTTCTTCCTACCCTGTCCTTTCTGAATAAAGTATAGCCAGGTATAGTTACATCCCAGTCATGGTTTTCTGTGAACCATGTTTCTGTAATTGCCACTAAATCCAAGTCAGCCACTCCCACCAAAGCTTCAACATCAGGGATCTTATTTCCCATGCTACGGGCATTTATACACACTGCTTTCCATATGTTACCCCTGTTACCCATTTCCATAAAGGTATTTAATGTATCACCTACCTGGGGGCTTTCACTTACCTGGGGGCTTTCTTCACCTATCCCCAACGAAGCTAGTTCAAAGCCCTCTTCTCAGCTTTTCATCTCCTATGACTCCAGTAGGCTGGGGGAGGCGGTGACCAAGCATATGCTGTCCATCTGGGTGGAGGGCTGTGTTGCCCTTGCTTATGAGCAGGTGAGGCTCCCGCTGGAAGGCCGCGTCACAGTGCACCGTGTCAGGGCCATGGTGGCTTCGGTGGCAAACTTGCATTCCGTCCTGATGGTGGAGATCTTCTGGGCTGCCACCTGGTCTTCAGTTCATACCTTCGCAGTCCATTACTGCTTGGAAAGAGTCCAGACAGGATAGTGCCTTTGGCCAGGCTGTGCTCCGTAACCTTTTCGAGGTTTAGGCAACTTCTACCCTCTGACCCTTCTGTGTTCAGGCTATCGGAGTGCTGATTTCATCAGACATAGGGGTCCTACTGTGGTCTGTGGACACGGACTCATTTGCTGCTGTTTGTGGCTCCACGTCAGGGAGCCGTAATTTTGCTATGGGCTTTCGGTAGCCTGTAGCTGTGGAGTCCCATATGTGAGGACTGACTTCCTACTTGTTCCTGGAGAAAGCGTAGTTACTCACCTGTTACAGGTGTTCTCCGGGGACAGCAGGAATCAGTCCTCCCACCCTTCCTCCTCCCCTTGGAGTGGCTCCTTTACCGTCTTTTATTTTTGCCATCTTTTTGCTGTGTCACCTGACTGAGCAAGATGGCACCCTTGGGCGGGAAGGGGACTACGCATGCGTGGTGGCATCTTCCAGAGGCTTTCTTTGAAAGCTGGGGGGATGCTTCCGTGAAGGCTCCATCAGTGCCGACGTCACCTTATGTGAGGACTGATTGCTGCTGTCCCCAAAGAACACCTGTTACAGGTGAGTAGCTACGCTGTTTTCATTGTTAACATTTGTGACGTTTAATGGTATGAAAATGAAGGACTGGATAGAAGAATGGACTGCCAAAATGGGTATAGAGCCTTTTACTGTATATGTATGACACTGACTAAGATCGAAGTTGGTAGATATATGTAGTGCTGTCGACATACGTATAAGAGATTATCTCCAGGAACAAGCAGGAATAAGTCATCACATATGGGTACGTCGGTACCGACGGAGCCCGCGCGGGAAAGCTCCCCAGCTTTTCAGATTAAAAGCTTTTGGGGCCTCCCACTGCACATGCGCGCTGCCTTCCCGCCTTCCTGACCAGCTCTCGTCAGTTTCTTTTTTTCCGCGGAGCCAGCAGGTCGTGTTCCTGTCACCGCTGAAGAAATTGTTAATTTTATTGTTTTCTTTAGACCGCGTACCTGCCTTCCCCATTCTGAAACCGATACTGCCGGTCTCTCTTTCTTTCTTTTAAAAAAAAAAAAATATATATTTTTCTTTTCTTCAGCACAGCTTGGTACTTTGTTAGGCCTTCAGGCCTACACAAATTCTCCTCATGGAGAAGCCAGTTCCTGGTTTTAAAAAGTGTACCAAGTGCAGTGCTGTCATTCCTCTTACAGACACCCATGAATGGTGTCTTAAATGTTTAGGACCTGACCATTCCATACCGGACTGCCCATCCTGCTCCCAGATGTCGAAACGTGGATTGCAGAACCGGGCCAACAAGTTCCATGTGCTGTTTCCTTCAGAAGCATCACAGTCATCCAGGTCTTCCTCTCCGGATGGATCTCAGGTAACCAAAACTCCAGTGGGCAAATCCTCTAAAAGCAAATCTCTTTCTAAAGATCGAGAGGCTCTCAATTCTGAGTTTGAGGATTCTGCCCAGGCCAAAAAACCCCGGTGGGAGGTTCCGGCCTCCAAAGCAATCATGGGGTCACAGGTTGACATCGATGGCGCGGCCTCGACAGATCACCTGTTGTACTGCTCTGGGGTACCGGCCCATACCGGTACCGACATCCAGGCAGCAGTGGCGTCTATGGGCACTACTGTCCAAGTCATGCAGCAGGCCATTCTGGCTTTTATTAATGCTGCTACGCCCTCGGTACCGCAGCCAGCGGTACCGCGTCCGGTTCCGGTAATGGCTTCCATACCGGAACCGAGGCCATCGTCTTCCAAACGCAGATCGGTTCCGCATGCCGGATCCGGGCTTTTGCCCGGTACCGATCCCATACCCGGTACGCCCGATGTCGATACCGAACGGTATGCGTATCGTGCGTTGGAAGCACATAGAGGATACTCTGCTTCTTCAGAGGATTTTAACTCCTCTGATGATTCTTATGAGTTCTCCCTTGATCTTCCTGAGGAGCCTTCTTCTCCTAACAGGAGAATGTCTCCACCAGAGGATTTGTCCTTTCAGGACTTCATCATAGAAATGGCTAAAGGTCTTTCTATTGCTTCATCCTCTGAAAAGGAACCCAGATCAAAGAAACTGGATATTTTAGGATACTCTAAGTCTCCTAAAGAGGCAGTCACCCTGCCTATCCATGAAATCCTTCAAGAACACTTGATGGACTTATGGGAGGCTCCTCTAACATTGTCTCCTTCTTCTCGCAGGTTGGACACCATGTACCGTGTCCCCCCTTCTCCTGGTTTCCAAAAAACCCAGTTGCCTCACCATTCTATTGTGGTGAAGTCTGCAATGAAGAAGATAAAGAGTACCAAAAGGCACTCTTCTACTCCTCCAGGGCGAGAATGTAAGACTCTAGACTCTTTTGGCAGGGAAATTTTCCAGGCTACTATGTTTATAGCCAGGATTAATTCCTATAGTCTTTACATGGGCATGTTTCTCAGTGAAATCGCTCTAAAAGTTCGGCATTTTGCCCCCTTTATCCCTGAGGATAAGAGGGAGCAGTTCATTTCCTTAGTGAAACACCTTTTGGATATTTCAAAGTTCTCCAACTGGGCAGCTTTTGATTCCTTTGAGGGTGCTTGTAGGGCTTCGGGCATTGCTATAGCAGCCCGACGTCTTGCTTGGCTCCAGGCTTCTGATCTAGAACCTTGGGTCCTAGATGGCTTACGAAATCTGCCCTGTACAGGTGAGAACTTTTTTTGGTGAGGAGTGGCAAATTAAGGCCACTCAAATGGATGCAGAAAATGCCACCTTAGATAGACTTTCTAAGTCTACCTCCACTCCTGCCAAGAAGAAGTCTTTTAAGAGGCCTTATTACAAGAAGTCCAGATTTTCCACAAATACTGGCCAACAATCCTCTCAGCCTCGTTTTGCTGCTAAACGTCAGCAACCTAAACAGGCAAGGTCAAAGCCTGCGGCGTCTGCTACGCCTCAGCAGGCTCCACCCCCTCAGGGGTTTTGACTTGCCCCTAGAGAACTTAACTTTTCTGACTCTAGAACAACCAGAGCCCCTCACCATACCCGGAAGGTTAGCTCACTTTGCTCCCAGATGGGAGCAAATTACATCAGAGCAATGGACCCTCTCTATCATCAGAGAGGGTTACAAACTCCATTTTTCCGACCTTCCTCCTTATACTATGGTGAGGCAGTTCAATTCTCCCCCATCTCTCCTGGCCCTCTTGGGTCAGGAAGTCTCCTCCCTCCTTGCCCAGGGGGCAATAGAGGAGGTCCCTCTTCTTCAACAGGGGACGGGATTCTACTCCCCTTATTTTCTAATACCAAAGAAGACAGAGGGCTTCAGACCAATTCTGGATCTGAGAGAATTGAACAAATTTCTTTTCAAGGAGAAATTCAAAATGCTTTCTCTGGGCATTCTCCTTCCATACCTTCAGAGTCAGGATTGGCTTTGTTCTCTAGACCTAAAGGATGCGTATACACACATACTCATCCACCCATCCCACAGAAAATACCTTCGATTTCTGTTTCAGGGAAAACATTTCCAGTACAGAGTACTCCCCTTCGGTCTAGCCTCTGCTCCAAGAGTGTTCACCAAATGCATGGCAGTCGTAGCTGCCTTTCTAAGAGGCCTGGGAATTTTCATATTCCCATACCTGGACGACTGGCTCATCCGAGCTCCCTCTCAGTCCCAGGCCCAAATTTCCCTGGACCGCACAAGGCGTCTTCTGCAGTATCTAGGACTGGTAGTAAACCTTCCCAAGTCTCAACTAATCCCTACTCAGTCTCTCGAGTTCATAGGGGCCCAGTTAGACACCATCACTGCGAGGGCCTACCTGCCTCAGGTCAGGGCCCAACGCCTGCTGAGTTTGGCCTCCCAATCTCAGTCCAGCAGTCATTTGACAGCCCGGGAAATGCTGCGACTTCTGGGCCACATGGCCTCCACGGTACATGTGGTGCCCTACGCTCGTCTGCATATGAGAGCAGCTCAATGGACCTTGGCCACCCAGTGGACTCAAGTATCTGGAGCGCTCTCCGACCAAATACTCACCTCAAGCCGTCTATTTTGGTCCCTCCAATGGTGGACATCCACCAAGAATCTGTTGTTGGGGGCCCCCTTCCAACCTTTGTTGCCCCAAGCAACCCTCACAACAGATGCCTCCCAGACAGGGTGGGGAGCTCATCTTCAGAACCTCTCCACTCAGGGCACTTGGTCTCCACAGGAGGCCACCCTTCATATCATCCTCCTGGAACTGCGAGCAATTTACCTTGCCCTCAAGGTCTTCTATACCCTCCTTGTCAACCTGACTGTCCTAGTTCAGACAGACAATCAGGTAGCCATGTTCTATATAAACAAACAAGGAGGGACAGACTCTCTGTCGCTTTGCAACGAAGCTCTCAGATTATGGGCCTTCGCCAGAGAGCATCAAATTCACCTTCTTGCAGTGTATCTTCCAGGAGTTCAAAACTCTCGTGCAGACAGACTCAGTCGAGTTCTGCTTCCACACGAATGGTCCCTACATATGGACCAGATACGCAGAATCTTTCAGGAATGGGGGACCCCGGACATAGACCTCTTTGCAAGTCCGTGGAATGCCAAACTTCCCCGGTTCTGTTCCAGAACTCAGTGTCAGGGAGCTCAGGCCCACGATGCCTTCCTCCTGCATTGGGGTCAGGAATTCCTCTATGCCTTTCCACCCATTCCTCTAATATCCAAGACTCTGTTCAAGCTCCAGAGGGATCACGGGACTATGATCCTCATAGCTCCCCGCTGGCCACGCCAGGTGTGGTTCCCTCTACTTCTGCATCTCTCCCAGGGATCCTCCCTGGACCTGGGAGCTGCGCCAGACCTTCTGTCTCAGGAGGAGGGGACTTTGTGGCACCCAAACCCCAAATCCCTACATCTCAGAGCTTGGTTACTGAAGGCCTAAGTCTTCAAGACTTTAATCTTTCTCAACCTGTGACAGATATCCTTCATGCCTCTAGGAAACCTTCCACGAGGCGTTCTTATGCTTTCAAATGGAAACGTTTTTCCATTTGGTGTGCTCAGCAGGGTCTTGACCCTCTAGCACTTCCTTTGAATTCCCTCTTGGACTATCTCCTGCATCTTTCAAATGCAGGCCTTAAGACGAATTCAGTAAGGGTCCATTTGAGTGCTATTGCAGCATCCTTAAAACCTATAAATGGACAACCTGTCTCCTCTCATCCTCTTGTTGCACGTTTCATGAGAGGCCTGACTCTAACTAAACCTCCCATCCGCCCTCCTCCGGTAGCATGGGATTTGAACCTAGTTCTAGGTCAGCTTATGAAGCCACCTTTTGAGCCTTTGGACTCTACCTCCTTCAAATTTCTTTCCTGGAAGGTTGTTTTCCTTATTGCAGTCACTTCGGCTCGCCGCATCAGTGAACTGCAGGCTTTAGTGGCTCATCCACCTTATACTAGGTTTCATCATGATAAGGTGGTCCTTAGGACGAATCCCCACTTTATGCCCAAAGTGGTCTCACCTTTTCATCTTAATCAAGAGGTATATCTACCTGTCTTTTTCCCGGCTCCTCATGCATCCAGTGCAGAGAGGAACCTTCATACTCTGGATTGTAAAAGAGCTCTTGCCTTTTACCTCAACAGGACTCAACCACATCGAAAGTCTTCCCAACTTTTCGTGGCTTTTGATCCTTCTCATTTGGGACTTCCAGTCACCAAGCGTACACTTTCCAATTGTATCGCTCAGTGTATTTCTTTTGCTTACCAGAGTAAGAACATTTCTCTGGAGGGCCATGTCACAGCTCACAATGTGAGAGCCATGGCCACTTCTATGGCTCATCTTCACTCTGTGTCCATAGATCAGATCTGTCGAGCAGCCACTTGGGCCTCGGTTCATACCTTCACAGCCCATTACTGCTTGGACAAGGACTCCCGCCGGGATGCCTTGTTTGGTCAGGCTGTCCTCAAACACCTGTTCCATACTTAAACAACTCCTGCCCACCTTCCCTGGATGGATGCCTGAGATCCATGCGAAGATGGTTTACCCTTGGAGGGGGATCTCCCAGGCATCTTAGCTAGGGAGTCCCCATATGTGATGACTTGTTCCTGGAGATAGCACAGTTACTTACCTGTAACAGGTGATCTCTGGGAACAGCAGGAATTAGTCATCACAACCCACCCACCTCCCCTAGGAGTTGTATCTTTATCTATCTATCTTCCTGTCCTCTCTCTCTATTGTCTCAGCTTTAAACTCGAACTGACGAGAGCTGGTCAGGAAGGCGGGAAGGCAGCGCGCATGTGCAGTGGGAGGCCCCAAAAGCTTTTAATCTGAAAAGCTGGGGAGCTTTCCCGCGCGGGCTCCGTCGGTACCGACGTACCCATATGTGATGACTAATTCCTGCTGTTCCCAGAGATCACCTGTTACAGGTAAGTAACTGTGCTTTCTCTGCCCAAGAAGCTTACTGTCTGTTCAAGACAGATAAAATCTGGAAATTTCATTTATTATGGGATAAGTATAAAAAAACAGCATAAGTATTAAACAGAAGAATAAGGGTTTAAGAGTTAAAAGTAGCTTAAAAAATGTCAACTTTTAAACTTGATTTGAATAGACCCAGATAAGGAGCATGAGGATTTCATGAAGGATTTCAGGTATACAATGTAGCATGGTGGAATGAATGGAGTCTGGAGTTGGCAGTAAAGGAGAAAGGGTGCAGATAAGAGTGATAAATGGAGTTTCTGAGGAAAAGGGAATAGTACTTAGCTTCAAAATGATTGCATTTGGAGGTCAAAAAGAGAAGTTTGAACTGTATAAGAAAACAGATAGGAAGCCAGTTACATGGGGTGTTACCAGTAGCAGCACTGCCAGGAGATACTTTGTTTAGAATAATTTTGAATAGTTTGAAGGAGAGAGAGAGAGATAGTTTAGTGGGAGACCTGTGAGGAGCAGGTTGCAGTAGTCTAAGCAGAAGGTGATGAGTGTGTGGTTAAGGATTTTTGTAATGTGTTCAGTAAGAACGGGACTATGGTGATAAAGAGAAATGACGTGTTAGCTGTCTGTTGGATATGTGCAGAGAAAGAGAGAGAGGAGCCAGACGACCCCAGGGTTACGAGCAGAGGATCCTAGGGAGATGGCAGTGATCTCCAGGAACAAGCAGGAATGAGTCTTCACATATGGGTTTCGTCGGTACCGACGGAGCCTGCGCGGGAACGCTCCCCAGCGTCCAATCAGAAAGCCTTTGGGAGCATCCCACAGTGCCTGCGTGCTGCCTTCCCGCCTTTTCCAACTGTCTCTCCTCAGTTCTTTTTCCGCGGAGCCGGCAGGTCGTGTTCCTGTCACTGCAGAAGAATTTCTTTATTTTTTCTTTATTTCTTTTCTGTCGCGTCTGCCTTCTTCGATGCTCTACTGGTACCGCCGGTCTTTGTTCTTTTCTTTTAAAAAAAACAACAAAAAACCTCTTTTCCTTTATTTTTCTTCAGGTGCACTTGTTTTTTGGGCCTTACGCCCAAAACCTTTTTTTCCTTAGCATGGACACTTTGCTCCCAGGTGGGGGCAAATTACAGCAGAGCATTGGACACTCTCCATCATAAGAGAGGGGTACAAACTTCATTTTTCAAGCTTGCCCCAAGAGTGCGTCAGTTCAATTCTCCAACCTCCCTCCTCAGCCTGTTGGAGCAGGGGGTTGCCACTCTTCTCGCCCAGGGGGCAATAGAGGAAGTGCCTTTTCAACAACAGGGCACAGGGTTCTACTCCTCCTATTTTCTTATTCCAAAGAAAACAGGGGGCTTCAGACCCATCTTAGATCTCAGAGAGTTGAACAGATTCCTAGTCAAGGAAAAATTCAAGATGGTTTCTCTTGGAACTCTGCTGCCATATCTTCAGAATCAGGATTGGCTTTGTTCTCTAGATCCCAAGGATGCATACACTCATGTTCTCATCCATCCAACTCACAGAAGGTTCCTTCGGTTCCTTTTTCAGGAGAAGCACTATCAATACAGAGTGCTTCATTTTGATCTGGCCTCTGCACCAAGGGTGTTCACGAAATGCATGGCAGTGGTAGCTGATTTTCTGCGCACCCTGCGATTATTCGTCTTCTCTTACCTGGACGACTGGCTCATTCGAGCTCCCACTCAATCAGAGGCCAAGACTTCTCTAACCTGCACAATGCGTATCCTTCAGTATTTAGGGCTGGTGATAAACATCCCAAAATCCAATTTGATCCCTACTCAGTCCCTGGAGTTTATAGGGACGTTGCTGGATACCACAAGGGCAAGGGCCTATCTTCCCCAGGCCCGTTGCCTTCGCTTGGTGCAGTTAGCTTCTCAAGCAGAGTTGAAGCCCCTACTGACTGCTCGAGAGATGTTACATTTGCTAGGCCACATGGCATCCACCGTACATGTGGTACCATATGCTCACCTTCACATGAGGGCAGCTCAGTGGACTTTATCCACCCAATGGACCCAGGCATTAGGCTGCCTGTCAGACAAAATAGCAAACACAAGTCGCCTCATTTTGTCTATCCGGTGGTGGACGTCCCCTCAGTACCTGTTGCTGGGGTCCCCCTTTCAACAGCCTCTACCCCAAGCAGCTCTTACAACAGATGCTTCTCCAATGGGGTGGGGAGCTCATCTTCAGGACCTCTCCACCCAGCGTATCTGGTCCCCACAGGAGACTTGTCTACATATCAATCTCTTGGAACTCAGAGCAATCTTCCTTGCTCTGCGAGTTTTCCACACACTGCTCAGCCACAGGACAGTCCTTATCCACACGGACAATCAGGTAGCCATGTTCTATGTGAACAAGCAGGGAGGAACTGGCTCTCTGTTGCTTTGCAAAGAAGCTTTGCGACTGTGGGCCCTCGCCAGAGAGCATCACATTCATCTTCTGGCAGTTTATCTTTCAGGTGTTCAAAACTCTTGGGCAGACAGACTCAGTCGAGTTCTGCTTCCACACGAGTGGTCCCTACATATGGACCAGGTATCCAAGATTTTTCAGATTTGGGGAACCCCGGACATAGACCTCTTTGCAAGTCTGTGGAACGCCAAACTTCCCCGGTTCTGTTCCAGAACTCTAGCTCGGGGAGCTCAGGCAAGGGATGCTTTCCTCCTTCACTGGGGTCAAGACTTCCTTTATGCCTTTCCACCCATTCTCCTAATTCCCAAAACCCTGTTCAAGTTTCAGAGAGACAGAGGCCACATGATTCTCATAGCTCCACATTGGCCACGGCAAGTGCGGTACCCTCTGCTTCTACATCTCTCTCAAGCTCCCTCCCTGGAGTTAGGATCTGCTCCAGACCTCCTCTCTCAAGAGGACGGAAAGTTATGGCATCCCAATCCCCAGTCTCTGCATCTCAGGGCTTGGTTGCTGAAGGCCTAGATCTCCAGGATCTTCATCTTTCTCAGCAAGTGAAAGATGTTCTTTATGCTTCCAGAAAACCATCCACTAGACGTTCTTATGCTTTCAAGTGGAAGAGGTTTACTATTTGGTGTTCTGGGAAGGGTCTTAACCCCCTTGCCATACCTCTGGAATCTTTGCTGGAGTATCTCCTTCATCTGTCTAATGCAGGCCTTAAGACAAATTCAGTAAGGGTCCATTTGAGTGCTATTGCAGCTTCCCTTAAGCCTCTAAATGGACAACCTATTTCCTCTCATCCTCTTGTAGCATGATTCATGAGAGGCCTCCTTTTAACAAAGCCTCCCATTAGACCACCCCCGGTGGCATGGGACTTAAACTTGGTTCTTGGTCAGCTTATGAAGTTGCCTTTTGAACCTTTAACTACCACTTCCTTGAAATTTCTTTCTTGGAAGGTTATCTTTCTCATTACAATCACATCAGCACGCCGCATTAGTGAATTGCAAGCAGTCGTAGCTAATCCACCTTATACAACGTTCCATCATGACAAGGTGGTCCTTAGGACTCATCCACACTGTATGCCTAAAGTGGTCTCGCCTTTTCACCTCAACCAGGAGGTCTACCTATCTGTCTTTTTTCCAGGACCTCATGCATCAACTGCAGAGAGAAACTGTAAAAGAGCTCTGGCTTTTTACTTACAGAGGACACAGCAACATAGAAAGTCCTCTCAGCTCTTTGTGGCCTTTGATCCTTCTCATTTGGGACTACCAGTCTCCAAGAGAACACTATTTAACTGGATTGCCCAGTGTATTTCTTTCGCCTATCAGAGCAAGAACCTTTCTCTGGAGGGCCATGTTACAGCTCACAATGTGAGAGCCATGGCAGCTTCAATGGCTCATCTGAACTCTGTGTCTATTGACGACATCTGTCGAGCAGCCACTTGGACCTCGGTTCATACCTTCACAGCCCATTACTGCTTGGACAAGGACTCCCGCTGGGATGCCTTATTTGTTCAGGCTGTTCTCAAACACCTGTTCCATACTTAATCAATTCCTACCCTCTATCCCTGATGGGATGCCAGAGATCCATGAGAGGAAGTGGTGCCCTGTCCCAAGGACACACAACTTCTCGGGTCTCTCCCTGGCATCTAAAGCTGGGGAGTCCCCATATGTGAAGACTCATTCCTGCTTGTTTCTGGAGATAGCTCAGTTACTTTCCTGTAACAGGTGATCTCTGGGAACAGCAGGAATAAGTCTTCACAACCCACCCACCTCCCCTAGGAGTTGTATCTCTCTATCTCTTTTTCCTTTTCCTCTCTCTCTCTCTTTGTCTCAGTTCTAAAACTCAACTGAGGAGAGACAGTTGGGAAAGGCGGGAAGGCAGCACGCAGGCGCTGTGGGATGCTCCCAAAGGCTTTCTGATTGGACGCTGGGAAGCGTTCCCGTGCAGGCTCTGTCGGTACCGACGAAACCCATATGTGAAGACTTATTCCTGCTGTTCCCAGAGATCATCTGTTACAGGTAAGTAACTGTGCTTTATCCCCAGAAGCAGAGAGAGAAGGAAAAAGGGAGAGGTGGGTTTAGGGAGAAAGATTAGAAGCTTCATCTTGGTCATGTTATATTTCAGATGGCTGTGTGACATCTAGGCAGCAATGTTGGAGAAGTCATCTGAGATTTGGGCCTAGATTCCTGGTGAAATTTCTGTTGATTACGCTGTCTTCGTGAAATGAGTTGATTTTAATGAAGCTTTTAGTGGAAGTTAAAAGATTTTAAAAAAGATCATGACTGACATTAGTATTTTTGTCTATATAGTTTCTCTATCAACTCTTTATAAATTTATCATGCCCAAACTATTTCTCATTGTTGTACCCTTGTAATGTATGTAGGGCTATTACAAACAAGTAGGGATATACAATTTCATCTTCATAAAAATGTTAAGTCAAAAATTTATATTTCTATAAATACAAACTATACAAGAATTTATATTCTTCTATTATATAAACATAGGGCCTGATATACAAAGACATTTACACGGTTTGCAGTAGTGCAAACCATGTAAATGCTGCTAAGCGGGATATTCAGCAACACTAACACAGTCGATGCTTCTGAATATCCGCAGGTACTGCTGCTGGCGTGGGTGGTACTCGAAGATAACCGGTCAGCGACATTATTCAGCTGCTGCCCAGTTATCCTTAGGTGGAAAAATTCAGGCGCAGCAAAGGCTGTCCTAACTTTCACTGTCAAAACTAATCTGGCAGCAGCTGAATGTCACCACTGCCCGGTTAGGCAGCTGACCCTAATATTCAATATTCGTGGCCCTACATGGCCTTGGCATTGCATATTCTAGTTTAGTGTTCAGCAGCAATGGCTAGCCACTGTAATGGCACTAGTCGCCTCAGCTGAATATTGAAGCCATAATAGTGAATGATAGGTTATTTTTGGTCTTCATATACTTAAATGAGGTTTGCCAGTGTTCAAACCTGTGGCCTTGTAGGCCAGAGACCTGCAGCTTAGCCACAGAGATCACTTGGCTGTAACCCAAGGTCCAGGAAACATGATCTAGAGGCAGTGGAAGGTAAAGCCCAAAACTGGAGGAGCCCATTGGAACAGAAAGGAGTTTGTCTTACTTAGCTTAATTTATAAGGAAACCCAGCCAGATACATCTTGAATGGTTCAGCAATTTTCCATGGGCATGACTTGTATTTATTCATGCCCAGCTCTTCTATACCATGCATTTCCAATCCAAGGGAGCGGTGCAGTATAGGGGGTGACGTACTTCTGTCCATGAAAGAAGAACGAGATCTAGGAGTGATTGTGTCTGACGATCTCAGAGTAGCTAAATAGGTAGAAAAGGTGACAGCAAAAGTTAGAAGGATGCTTGGGTGCATAGGGAGGGGAATGGCCAGCAGAAGAAAGGAGGTGATAGTGCCTCTGTATAAGTCTTAGATGTGATCTGGAGACCTCACCTTTAAAAGGATATAAAGAGGTTGGAGTCTGTACAGAGGGTGGTTACTAAAATGGTTAATGGTCTTCGTTATAAAGCATATGAGGACAGAATTAAGGACCTTAATATGTATATTTTTACAGGAAAGGCGGACAGAGGTGATATGATTGAGACATTTAAATACCTCCATGGCATAAATGCACAGGAGGAGAGCCTCTTTCGATTGAAAGCAAGCTCTGCTATGAGGGGACATAGGTTGAGGGTGAAAGGGGATAGACTCAGGAGTAATATGCAGACATATTTCTTTACGGAAAGAGTGGTAGATGCATAGAATAGTCTCCCAGTGGAGGTGGTAGAGATGAGGACAGTATTTAAATTCAGAAAAGCATGGGACAAACACAGAAGCTCTCTAAAGGAAAAAAGGGAACTCTTGTAGTTGGTGATATGAAAGGGCAGACTAGATAGGCCATATGGACTTTTTCTGCTGTCATGTTTCTATGCTTTTGGGGAACTAGACTGAGCCCAGTTGACTGAGAATAACATGACCACCCTCTGCCAGTGCTGATAAACGGTGACACGATATGCTACAGAGTTCCGGCACTGGCCAGTGATCTTGACCAGAATGTGTCGGCCCTCTGAGCCCATTTCCTATGGGGCCTGACTGCAACTATTAAAGATGAGTTGTCATGGTTGGACCCACCGCCTTGACTATTGTAGCTATTCATGCTGTGTGTTCACATAGAAAGATGTGCAGAGAGGAATAAATCAAGTCACTGTATCATAACCTAGAAAGATAGCAACCTCCAGAGGGTATTATGAGGCCTATCAATAAAGGAGTAGGGAAAACAACACCAGTAAGAATTCTGCCTCTGTTGTGGCCTCCCTGGGCATATGCAAAATATCTACAGGAGCAGGCCTCTGAATCAGGAGCATCAATCAGCCCTTTCAGATTAACCTTTGTAATGGGTACCCAAATATTATGCATGTAGTCATCACAATCTGTCTTCTGTGGAAAGACAAGTAACTTCCCACATATGCCACACTTAACTCTGTGCTTCATAGAACTTACCTTTGCTCAGCAGTATCAAGATTCAGTTCAGTAAAAGGGGTTAAGCCATAGCCGTGCAATCCAATGATGACTTGCCCTGTCTTAGACCTCATTATTTATTTATTCTAGGAGCTGTCTGTACTACTAAATGGCCACAGGCTATCAAAACAGTTTACAATAATGGCAATGAAATAAGGGAAGGAAAAAAATAAAGCTAAAGAAAAAGAGTAGAAAATGGAATAGAAGGGATCACAATCTTACAATTGGAATAGCTAGGGAGGGGAGAGAAGAATATGCTATACAGATGGATGCCTTAAGGATAGAATCAGGAGGATGGAGTCTCATGTAAAGCATAATGAGACAGCCATGTCTTCAGACCCTTTTTGAAACTGGGGAAGGAAGGTTCTTTGCAAAAGGGAAGGGGAAGGGAGTTCCAAAGTAAAGGGGCAGAATAGGCAAAGAAGAGTTTCTTGAAATAAGGCGAGGGACAGGAGGAGGGGAGAAGGCTGGAAGGAGATATAAACACCAGTCAATAACCCAACCATACATTGCATCAGTAAAACACATTCCATTCAATAACTGAGTTGAAACCCAGTGGCCAAATGGTTCATAGCTTATAAATCCAAAACTGTCCTCATTGTAACAGAAAGCGATCCAGGTCACCGCCTCACTCCGATGGCAAAACATGTTTCAAAACGGCACAGGTAAATTGAGAGAACAAATGCTGCGTGGAACGGCAGCGGTTGATCAAATGAGTGGTAGTTGTTGCATTAAGTATCTTGTTATGCTCAATCAGTTGGGTATGCAGTACGGGCAAAGTCTTTCCTCCATATAATCGAGAGCATGGGCAAACCAAAACAGTCCCCTATGTGTATTTTTGACTAGTTTTTTTCACATACTAAGTTTCATCCCATTCCGTTTCATTTTGCCTCAGACAGGCAGACATTCTTGACCCTTTCTATATTCTTTTCTGTTTCTGTTGGGTTGGAAAGAATAAAAAGAAAAATCAAAAAGACAAATTGACAGAGGAATATATTGCTACTCATTTTGGACTAGATGATGGAGGCAAGCCTTTTCTGGTTTTTGAGGCCAAATGCAGAGGGAAGCAGGTCTTCTCAAAACAGCCCATGGCAGGACAGAATTAGGGAAGACATTTGACAGTCCCTTGGAGGTAGGGGAGGGGGATAAGCCTTCTGCAAGTTCTCTAGACCAGACAGGGAGGGAGGCAGAATTTCCTGTAGCACCTAATATATATTATGATAAGTGCCTTCGAGTCTGTGTCAACTCTTTGCGACCCTCTGGATAGTTGTCCTAAACTGTGTTCGGTCTTCAGTCAGGCGCCTCATTGTTGATAGAGTGGCACCCATAGCTGCTGTTGTTGTATCAATCCATCTTATTGCTGGCCTTCCTCTTTTGCGTTGATCTTCTACCTTGCCAAGCATGATGTCTTTCTCTAATGATCTCTCTCTTTGCATGATGTGTCCAAAGTATGAAAGTCTAAGTTTTGTCATCTGAGCTTCTAAAGAAATCTTAGGTTTGATCTCCTCTACTACTGACTGGTTTGTTCTTCAGGCAGTCCATGGTATGCAGTATTTGCCGCCAGCACCTAAATAAATAAATAATCCAAAGGCATCAATTTTCTTCCCGTCTATTTTTTTCACTGTCCAACTTTTGCATCCATATGACGTTATTGAAATGCCATGGCTTGATCAAGTCGCATTTTTGTATGAAGAGAAACATCTCTGTTCTTGAGAATCTTGTCTAGGTCCTTTATAGCCATTCTGCCTAGAGCAATGCATTGTCGGATTTCTTGACTGCTTTATTGATAGTTGATCCAACAATGAACTTATTGATTTTGCCAGTTCTCAGGATTTTTGTCTTCTTTACATTAAGATGATGTCCCATTTTAAGACTGTTCCTTGATCTCGAGAAGCAAATGTTTCAGATGGTCTTCACTTTCGGGTAGTAATGTGGTATCATCAGCATAGTGAAGGTTGTTGATGAGTCTTCCACCAATCTTCACACCTCAGTTTTCTTCATATAGTCTTTCTCTGATGATTTGTTCTGCATATAAATTAAACAGGTAGGGGGAAAGTATGCAGCCTTGTCATACACCTTTGCTGAGTTTAAACCATTGTGTTTTGCCTTGTTCCATTTGAGCTGTTGCTTCTTGATAAATATAAAGGTTGTGTTAAGAGAATTATCAGGCGTTCTGGTATACCCATGCTGCTTAATGTGGCCCAGAGTTTCTCATGGTTTGCACAGTCAAAAGCCTTGCTGTAGTCGGTAAAACACATATAGATATCCTTTTTGGTATTCTTTCGTCTTTTCAAGGCTCCATCTCATATCTGTGATGATGTCTCTGCTTCCTTGCCCTTTCCTGAACCCTTCTTGCACTTCAGACAGTTCTCTTTCCAGGTATGGTTGTAGTCTCTGCTGAATAATCTTGAGTAGAATCTTGATGGCATGTGGGATCAGAGTGATAATTTCCACAATTAGTTGGATCACCTTTCTTTGGTATTTGTATAAACACAGATCTTTTTCAGTTAGTTGGCCATGATGTTGTCTTCCAAATTTCTTGGCAGAGCCTTGTAAGTATGGTAACAGCTGCATCGGATTGCTGTAATATTTCAATGTGAATGCCATCAATGCCTGGTGCTTAGTTCTTTGATAAGGCTTTCAATGCTGCTTCAATGACTTCTTTTATCTCCAGTGGTTCCTGATCAATAAGGTGCAGATTGAAACAGCTATTGGTTCACTTGATCTTTATGGTATAATGACTAAGTGTATTCTTTCCACCTTTTCTTTATCTTCTCTGCATCATTCAACATGGATCCCGAGCATCTTGAAGTATTCCAATTCGAGGCTGGAATTTTTTCTTCAGCTCCCTTAGCTTTAGGAAAGCCAAATTTGTTGTTTTTATTCCATTTCCTTGCATGTGTCATTGTAGTATTTCTCCTTGTCTTGTCTTGCTGCATGTCGAAAATCTCTGAGTTTTGCGATTGTCTCTCTTTCTCCTCTGGTTTTAGCTTCTCTGCGTTTCTGGGCAATTTTCATTGTTTCTTTGGTTACCCATTTTGGTTATTTTTGCTTTTCACCTTTTGTAGAGACTTCTCATTTTCTTCCAACACAACCTTCTTGATGTTATCCCATAACTCTTCTGGAGTTCTGTCATTTGTATCTAAAGCAGCAAATAGATTTTGCAGGCAGTCTTTAAATTATGGTGGTATATTCTCAAGGTCATATTTTGCTAGGTACATGAGTGGCTTGCTCTCTTTCAATTTTAGCTTGAGTTTGCATATTAGTAGTTGGTGATCTGTTCCACAGTCAGCTCCAGGTTTTGTCTTTGTTGATGTTATCAAGCTTTTCCATTGTTGACTTCCACAGATGTAGTCAAATTGAATGTTGTACAATCCATTGGGTGATGTCTGTGTGTACAGTCGTTTGTTACTGGAAGAAGGTGGTTGAGATGAATAGGTCGTTGGTCTTGAAGCATTCTATCAGTCTTTCTGTAGCTTCATTTCTGTTGCCAAGAACATATTTTCCAACCACTTTGCCTTTGTTGCCACCTTTTATGGTTCCAGTCATCCATGACTATCAGGATATCCTGTTTGCATGTTCTGTCATTTTCAGCTTGTACTTGCTCATAGGACTCACCAACTTCACCCTTTTCTGCAGCTGTTGTTGGGGCATATACCTGAATTATAGTTGTGATGATGGGCATTTTTCATAGACAAATATAAACTAAGCGTTCACTGATTACATTGTATTTCATTACAGTTCTTGCAGTTTTCTTCATGATTATAAATTCAACACCATTTCTTCTTTGTCTTTCATTTCCCACATAGTAGACCATGTGATCATCAGATGCAAAGGTCCTGATGCCATTCCATTTCAGTTCGCTGTCACCCAACAGATCGAATTGTACACGTTACATTTCATTCTTGACCCCCTCCAACTTCCCTTGGTTCATGCTTTGTACGTTCCATGTCCTAATACGTGAGACATCTTTGTAGCTTCTAACTATCATTTTATGCGCAGCTACATCAGCAGTCAGAAGTCCTGTGGCTTTGATCCAGCCACATCATAAATGCTGACTTTTCTCTGAAAGGTCTTCAGCTCCTCCCCAGTAGCCAGTTGCGTGCCTTCTGACCTGGGGTTCTCATCTTCCAGCATTATAGTGAAATTTGTTTTGTTACGACTATCCATTGTGTTTTCGTGACAAGATATGTAAGTAGATTGCCAAGCCTTTCTTCCGCACAGGTAAGTTTAGTGTTGTTGCTGTTGTCACAGAGTGATCCTCCGCCGACCACACCATCCTATTCTGCTGCTGCCCAAATGGTTGGTTTGTCTTGGTCTGGCACCTCAGCTGAGACCTGTCCATCTTGAGATACCCTGCCAGTAGTTAATCTACTGATAGCTTAGCTCTCGGCATCACTGATGACAAGCTGCAAACCAAGTGAGGGCCTAATATAT
This sequence comes from Ichthyophis bannanicus, assembly GCA_033557465.1. Classification (NCBI taxonomy): domain Eukaryota; kingdom Metazoa; phylum Chordata; class Amphibia; order Gymnophiona; family Ichthyophiidae; genus Ichthyophis; species Ichthyophis bannanicus. Next base: position 283,347,920 of record CM066035.1, read on the forward strand.
GTATATAGAAACTTACACACAACCGAGTCAGCACCCCAAGTGAATACAAACACACACGCAAGGACACAACAGACAGAGCACTCTCCATGGCTGCTCCAACAATATGGAACAAACTACCGGACGATTTGAGGGCAACTACAGACCTCAAAGACTTTAGAAAACAGCTGAAAACCATGCTGTTCATAGAACACTATGGACACATCACATAACCTAAGTGACTGTATAACAGCACATGTTACCGCCTAACACTGTATGTACATAAAAAGTTTTTAGCACCACTGTATATAGCCCACATTGTACATAGCTCAAACAAATCTAGCACACAATTCAACACGCACTCAACTAAATTTTCACCCTCACTGCATGTATAACACACTCACACTACCAGATTGTTTGCTGTGATACCACCTTGATTATTATGATAAGGCGGTTTAGAAATACTGTTAAATAAAATAAATAAATAAATCGATAAAACAAATGTGCAACATTTTTGTTTATAATGGAACTTTCTGGTATACTCCCTAGTTTTCTAATTTAGATATTACTTTATAGAATTATACTTGTAGAAATCTTAATAAATGAAAGGTAATTTAAGAATAAAACATTTGAAATTACTGAAAAAAAGTTCTTCAAATGTTTTGAATTTGAGTCAATATTTAAGTAGCAGGCATGTGGTATATATTTAATTCTGTTTTTTGCTTCCTTATATTAGGTCAGGGGTTCCCAACTTGGTGTGCCTGCACTCCCAGGGGGTGCGAGATGGACTTTCAGGGGGTGCGAGATGGGCTTTCAGGGGGTGCGACAAAAAGTGGCTTGTGTCCATGAGTGATGAGTCACGAGTCATCACTCAGCCAGCTGCCAGTGTGCCTTGAGGAGTGGTAGTAGGTGGTAGATAGTAGTCTCGTTGTTTATTTAATCAAAAGCAGAGAATAACAGAATTAACATATAAGTAAAGTAAGTAACTGATTGTCAGAGTTTTTCTTTTAGCATCATTATAATGCAACATCTGACATAATCATTGTATATTGTTTCACTCATAAATTCACGATCGCGAGAGTTTAAGTATTTCACCCCTCAGGGCCTCTCAGCTTGCCCATCGCCACTGCTCACATGCACCGTGCTATTACTTTTGTAGGGAATGCAAACATTAATCAAACATTTCCTAGGAGTGTGGGGCTTACAAAGGTTGGGAACCACTGCATTAGGTGTACAAGTTGCAACGAACACTTAAGGGGAAATGTTTGCGAACCGTGCTTTAAGTGCAGTCGCAGTTCATGGTAATATTTAGTAAGCGTGCCCAAAGGTTGGTTTTGACTGTATACTCACTTTGTGTCCATTTTAAGAGAGACCTGACAGGTCTATTTTTGTAGTAGGATACCCACAGCCACACTTGAATAATACTGTACCTGCCCAGTATGAAGGAGCTGAAATAATGTATACTGTGATCCTTACAATACTGTTTTCTGATCAAAGAACCCTTGAGTGTCACTAATTGTCACCTCCGTTTCCAAAAATATTTTATAAGACGATATTTTTTATAAAACATTTTCCTTTATCAAATTCAAAAATCTTAAAATTGCATCCTGATCTGTTTTTAAATTATTGGATGGCGAGTAGTTTTCCTTGTTAAAATTTAAAATTTAATTTATTTGCAGATGTCTCCTGCAGTGTTCTGTCTGGCAAGACTGGATGTTTTCTCTTGGATATATTAATCCTAAGAACTCTGAGGAACAGAAGATTACTGAGATGGTTTACAATATTTTTCGAATTTTATTGTATCATGCAATAAAATATGAATGGGGCGGATGGCGAGTGTGGGTTGATACTCTCTCGATAGCCCATTCAAAGGTAGTTTATTAATGAAATCATCTCTTTATATGTATTTTATTTAAGGTTGCATGTAAATTAGGTAATATAAATAAAATATTATCTGACTGAATGCTGTGAAGGCAGCATTCATAGCTCTGGCAGTGGAGGGATTCATAACGGTTCAAAAAGCCCTTGCACCATCGAACAGCACCAAAAAAGCAAAGTGAAACACAAAACAATCATGCATCATTAGATGCTAGTGTAGAAATGGATTTAATATTTATTCATAATCCTGTTTTTGAACCTTACATGACCATGTTTCAGCATATGTCTTCAGGAGCATTTCTTAAAAACATACATATAAAACATACCATGGATAAGATCAAAATAAATTAAATTAAGATTTGAACTTGTTGACCAATCATTATTAATTAGACTGCAAATGACAAAATAGATTCTTCATAATCCTAGGACAACAGACACTAAATAGAGACATAGATGTGTCTGTATATTCCGGCAATGATAAAATAGATACAGTGTACAAACAGGAAGTCTGCATTGGGCCTTGGATGAGGACGGGAGGCGAACAGCCTCACAGCGCATGATATTTAAGAATGCACTGCAAGGCTTTTTAAGAAGTGGCAGTGACAGCAGTGGAACTCCCTGGACCATTGGCGCTCTAGGCGGCTGCCTAGTTTGCCTAATGGTCACACTGGCCCTGAGCAATATCAAAGGGTACTGTTCCAGTGTGTGGGGACATCCTAAATTAAATTTTCTTCTGACAAACCTTTCCATTTTTGGTGCCTATTCAAACTGGTGCTATTACTGGAACTGTGTTTAAAGTGTCATGTTATCTTCCTGCACTTGGTTAGAGATATTTTTTATTTTTTTATTCAGTAGGCTTTATTGCAGAGTTAAGAACAGTACAACCTGAACTTGTACATGCACAGTGATTAAACACAAAATCAACTAATACAGTTGCCATGATACAGTCTCTTATTTTTGGAAAGTTTTTTTCCCTTTTTTATTGGTTGACAATCTCCTATCTAGCCAAACCCCCACCCCCACTACTTCCTCATCTCCCCCCTCCCTCCCCTCCCCTCCTCCCCCCCTCACTGCCCCCCATCCCTACCCCTTGCTAGGAATTAAAGGAAGAGGGGAATTACCTCCAACTAGACAACATTAGGCAGGGGGGGTAGTAGTTAGACAGAATGGTCGTCTCCTCTACATCTGTCTGAGCTTAAGATAAAAGCAACTTGTAAGTTATACTTTGACACAAATGGTTCCCAGATTTGTTCAAAATGGGGCAGACGCGCTTGCCTAGCAGTCACTTCCTGCTCCATTGTATATAGGTCCCACATTTGTTCCAGATAACATGGCAATGCTGGGGGCGTCACCTGTTTCCAAGCAGTTGCCAGAGTCAGCTTAGCTGCATTCATACAGTGGCAGATCAATGCTAACTGTGGGGATCGCCCACCAGGGACCAACCTCCCAAAAAGAAAGATGCCCAGATCCCAGGGGATACTCAACCCAATCAGCTGCTCTGCTTGATACTGAACACCCTTTCAAAAGCCTCAGACCCGGGGGCAAAGCCACCATACGTGTGCCAGTGTGGTTAGAGTGATTTTTATGTTGGCTTCTTTATTGTTCACTGAAAGCTGAAGAGCATGTGCAGTGGGACACTGTGATACCTGGGTACAAACTATATCATAATGATAGAACTGATCAAATTGGTGGAGGGGTTGTACTCTATGTTAGAGAGGGCATTGAGTCACATAGGATTAAAGTTTTGCAGGAAACAAAATTTGCTGTAGAATCTCTGTAGATTGAAATTCCATGTAAAAAGGGGAAGGAGATGGCAGTGGGGGTGTACTGTTGACCGCCTGGCCAGAATGAACAAATGAATGATGAAATGCTCAAAGAAATCAGGGAAGCTAACAAAAGTTACAGCACAGTAATAATAATGGGTGATTTCAGTTACCCCGGTATTGACTGGGTCAGTGTCACAGCAGGACATGCTAGGGAGATAAAGTTCCTAGATGAAATAAATGACTGCTTCTTGGAGCAGCTGGTTCATGAACCGACCAGAGGGGAAGCCATTTTGGACCTAGTTCTTAGAGGAACACCAGATCTGGTGCAAGAGATAAGGGTGTTCTCCAGGAACAAGCAGGAAATCATTCCTCACTTATGGGTGATGTCGGCACAGGCGGAGCCCGCGTGGAGCAATTCCCCAGCTTTCAAAGAAAGCCTTTGGGATTGCTTCCACGCACACCTCTTCCCGCCCAAGGATGCCATCTTGCTCAGATTCCCTTTTTCCGCAGAGCCCTTCTGATGCACATCCTTGTCCCTCGGAAAAAGTTCTCGTTTTTTGGCATACAGTCCTTTCTGTTTTCCGGTTGCGCTGGTCCTCTACACATCCTCCCCTGCTCTACATTTTTAGAGCTTTAGGGGATAGTCTATTTTTTCATTTTTTGTTTCGGGCTTCTCACCCTTTTTCTCCTCTTACCGCTGGCCGCGTGGGTCTGCGACCTCACAGGGGCCATTTTTGCACCCATGGCCACCAGCTTCAAAAAATGTGATAGATGCTCTAGGAACATGTCGCTTATGGACACTCACGACTGTTGTCTGTGGTGCCTTGGAGACCAACATGATACGGAGCTCTGTTCACTCTGCAAGAAAATGTCCTCTAAGGCCCTGCTCAGCCGTAAGCAGAAGTCCGAAGACGTTTTCCGAAAGGCTGCCTTGGAATCCCCGGTGGCACCCTCGGTCATCTCTCCCCCGGTGGGGTTCCCCCCTGCGGCCCTGCGCTCTTGGCGGCACTCCGACCAGGCATTCCCTGAGGTGGAGCGGCGCAAAAAGAAGGCCTTGAAGTCGCTGTCGGGGGCTCCCGACAAGCGCAAGTGCTCAGCCCCCTTCGGCATTCCCGAGAGTCGGAGAGGGAGCGGACCTGCAGGGTACCCTGCACAGAAGCGGAGGCCTCCGGTGAAGGCGCAGTGTCTCCTACGGGCCATCCCTGTGAGGACCCCCCTCTCCTCCTCGATACCCGACCCGGTGACCCAGGGATCGGCGTTGCAGGTCCCCATGCCCGCGTGGGAGTCCCACATGCTGGCGCTGGAACGCAGCGTTTCTGTGTTCATTGTTTCCCAGCAGGCGCTCACGGCCAGCTTTGCTGGCCCACACCCAGAGACCGTGGGTCCCTCGCATGGGACATTTAAATCCGTCCAGGAAACCCTCGAGATCCACGAGCCTTGTGAGGGTCCTTGATGTTGGTCTCGCTCGCCCTCCCGTTCCTCGGAGGCGAGATCTTCCAAGGCCTCCGGCTCCAAGCGGGCACCAGCCATTGGACAGGGTGATCTAAACAGCTCGGACTCCTCAACCGATTTATCGGAGTGGGAGTCTGATGGCGATATCTCCCTGGAAACCCATACCCATCGGGATCTTCCGTCGGACCTGTCCCCGCCGCACTCACCACATGAGGACACCTCCTTCCTGGTGTTCGTTCGGGACATGACACGGGTCCTTAACCTGGCTACTCAGGCCGAGGAGGACCCTTGTGCTGAAGAACTCAATATTCTTCAATATGAGTCCCTGCCCAGGGAATCTCTCACTATGCCGGTTCCTCCTATTCTATCTTGTCTACTGCTCCACATGCGGGAGGCCCCTGCCTTGTTCCCCATGGTGAGCAAGCACCTTGACACGATGTACATTGTACAACGTGGGCTGGGCTTCAGGAAGACCAAACTCCCCCACACCTCTATGGTGGTGGAGTCGGCCATGAGGAAGCAAAAGAGCCCTAAATCGCACTCGTCGGTGCCGCCCGGCTGAGAGTTGAGAGCCCTGGATGCCCTGGGCTGTGCAAGGCCTACTAAGGCTCCATGCTCTCTTGTCGCATTCAAGCATACCAACTGTACATCGGTATGTTCTTGTGCAATCTAGCTAAGGAGCTCGGAGGGTTCTGCGTGGGTCTCGAGGGCGAGCCCCTCAACAGATTTGGCACTCTGCTGAAATCCATTGCAGACTGCTCTAAATACCTCTCCCGAGCTACCTACAATAGGTTTGAGTCATTGATTTGGGTGGCAGCCGTCAGGCATGGCTCCAATTCTTGGATTTGGAGCAATGGGTGCAGGAGAAACTCCTAGATGTGCCCTGCCTCGGCGAGCAGCTCTTCGGCAAGCCATTGGAGGATAAAGGTGATGTAAAACCCTCTCGCACCGAGGACGTTTCTCCAGGGCCATGTCCCCATGAGGGGAGGGTCAGGACAGCTGTTATAGTTGGTGATTCAATCATTAGGAATGTAGATAGCTGGGTGGCTGGTGGACGTGAGGATCACCTGGTAACATGCCTGCCTGGTGCGAAGGTAGCAGATCTCACACACCGCCTAGATAGGATCATAGATAGTGCTGGGGGGGAGTCTGCTGTCTTGGTACATGTTGGTACCAATGACATAGGAAAATGTGGTAGGGAAGTTCTGGAGGCTAAATTTAAGCTTTTAGGTAGGAAGTTGAAATCCAGAACTTCCAGGATAGCGTTCTCCGAAATGCTTCCTGTTCCACGTGCAGGACCCAAAAGACAGGCAGAGCTCCGGAGTCTCAATGCGTGGATGAGACAATGGTGCAAGGATGAGGGTTTTGGATTTGTTAGGAACTGGGGAACATTCTGGGGAAAGGGGGGGCTCTTCCGAAGGGATGGGCTTCACCTTAATCAGGATGGGACCAGACTGCTGGCATTAACCTTTAAAAAAGAGATAGAGAAGCTTTTAAACTAGAAAATAGGGGAAAGCCGACAGTCACCCAGGAGCGCATGGTTCGGACAAAGGTATCCTTGAAGGATACTACCAAAAACAGTGAGGTTCCAAAAGGGAGTATAGTAGCCCAAATGCCCTTGAGTAAGGAGCAGACAGAGCATAAAGATTCCCAATTACCCATGCCTACCAATAGCCAGATTAATATTAATAAAATTAATAAAATACAGTCACTAAAATGCTTGTATGCCAATGCTAGAAGTCTAAACAATAAGATGGGAGAATTAGAATATATAGCACTAAATGAGAGGTTAGATATGATTGCACTCTCAGAGACATGGTGGAAGGAGGATAACCAGTGGGACACTGTGATACCTGGATACAAACTATATCGTAATGATAGAGCTGAACAAATTGGTGGAGGGGTTGCGCTCTATGTTAAAGAGGGCATTGAGTCAGAAAGGATTAAAGTTTTGCAGGGAACACAATTTGCTGTAGAATCTCTATGGATTGAAATTCCATTTATGAAAGGGAAGGTGATGGCAGTGGGAGTATACTATCGACCGCCTGGCTAGAATGAACAAATGGATGATGAAATGCTCAAAGAAATCAAGGAAGCTAACAAAAGCCACAACAGAGTAGTAATAATGGGTGATTTCAATTACCCCGGTATCGACTGGGACAGTCTCACAGCAGGACAAGCTAAAGAGATAAAGTTTCTAGATGAAATAAATGACTGCTTCTTGGAGCAGCTGATTCATGAACCGACCAGAGGGGAAGCCATACTGGACCTAGTCCTTAGTGGAAACGCCAGATCTGGTGCAAGAAATAAGGGTGTTGGGACCACTTGGCAATAGTGATCATAGTATGATCATGTTTGATTTAATCAGTGGAGGACAGATAGTAAAGGAATCCACAGTACTACCTTTTAACTTTCAAAAGGGAGACTATGATAGAATGAGGAATATAGTTCGGAAAAAACTAAAAGGAGCGGTTCCAAAGGTTAAAGACTTACAGCAAGCTTGGGTGTTATTTAAAAATACTATCCTCGAAGCCCAGACCAGCTGTATTCCACGCATTAAGAAAAGTGGAAGAAAGTCCAAAAAACTGCCAGCATGGTTTAAAGATGAGGTCAGAGAGGCTGTTGCTGCCAAAAGAGCAACCTTCAGGACATGGAAAAAAGAGCCAAATGATGAAAACTGGAAACAACACAAGCACTGGCAAGTTAAATGCAAAGCATTGATAAGGCAGGCAAAGCGGGAATTTGAGAAGAAACTTGCTACGGAAGCAAAAACACGAAATAAAGACTTTTTCAAGTACATTCGTAGCAAAAGGCCTGTGAGAGAGTCAATTGGACCATTAGATGATAGAGGGGTAAAAGGGGCAGTAAGAGGGGACAAGGCTATAGCAGAGAGACTGAATGAATTCTTTGCTTCGGTCTTTACTGAGGAAGATGTAGGGATGTTACCCAAGACTGAAGTGGTATTTAAAGGTGATACTGCAGAGGAATTGAGAGAAATATCGCTACACCGGGAAGATATATTACACCTATTTGATAAACTGAATAGTAACAAATCACCTGGACCGGATGGTATACATCCCAGAGTGTTGAAAGAACTGAAATATGAGATTGCAGACCTGCTATTGGTAATCTGTGAACTTTCATTAAAATCATCTGTAATACCTGAAGATTGGAGGGTCGCCAACGTAACACCAATTTTTAAAAAGGGTTCCAGGGGTGACCCGGGAAATTACAGACCGGTGAGCCTGACGTCAGTACCAGGGAAAATGGTAGAAACCATCATAAAGAACAAAATTACACAGCATGAAGATAGCCATGGCCTAATGGGAGACAGCCAACATGGCTTTAGACAAGGAAGATCTTGTCTTACTAATCTGATCTGTTTTTTTGAAGGTGTGCATAAACAGGTAGACAAAGGTGAGTCGGTTGATATAGTGTATCTGGACTTTCAGAAAGCTTTTGACAAGGTCCCCCATCAGAGACTTTTGGCAAAGCTAAAAAGTCATGGGATAGGAGGCAGTGTACTATTGTGGATCGGGAACTGGTTAAAAGATAGAAAGCAGAGGGTAGGGCTAAATGGCCAATATTCCCAATGGAAAAAGGTGAATAGTGGAGTACCCCAGGGATCTGTACTGGGTCCCCTACTTTTTGACATATTCATAAATGACCTGGAAAAGGAATAACTAGTGAGGTTATCAAATTTGCAGATGACACAAAACTGTTTAAAGTTGTTAAAACCCAAGAGGATTGTGGAAAACTGCAGGAGGATCTGGATAAATTGGAAGACTGGGCATCCAAATGGCAGATGAAATTTAATGTGGACAAGTGTAAAGTTATGCACCTAGGAAAGAACAACCCACACTATAGTTACACGATGCAAGGCTCCACATTAGAAACCACCACCCAGGAAAAAGATTTAGGAGTCATCGTGGATAACATGTTAAAACCCTCCGCCCAGTGTGCAGCGGCGGCCAAGAAAGCAAATAGAATGCTAGGTATCATAAGGAAAGGGATGGAGAATAAAACAAAGGATATTATAATGCCTCTGTATCGCTCCATGGTACGACCGCACCTTGAATATTGTGTGCAATTCTGGTCACCGTATCTTAAAAAGGACATAGAGTTATTAAAAAAAGTACAGAGAAGAGCCACCAAATTGGTGAAGGGGATGGAAGGCTACTCCTATGAAGAGAGGCTAAAAAGGTTAGGGCTCTTTAACCTGGAAAAGAGACGGCTGAGGGGAGATATGATAGAGGTCTATAAATTAATGAATGGAGTGGAACGGATAAACGTGGATCAATTGTTTACGCTATCAGAATATAGAAGGACTAGGGGACATGTAATGAAGCTACAGGGTAAACTATTTAAGACAAATAAGAGAAAATATTTCTTCACTCAACGTGTAATCAAACTCTGGAATCTGTTACCGGAGGATGTAGTAAGGGCTGTTAGTATAGCTGGGTTTAAAAAAGGTTTGGACAAGTTCCTGGAGGAAAGGTCCATAAACCACTATTAAAAAGGGACCCAGGATATCAATGCTTGACCTAGTACAAGCACTGCAGAACCTGTGTCTTTTGGGGAAACTGCTAGGTACGTATGACCTAGATTGGCCACTGTTGGAAACAGGATACTGGGCTTGATGGACCTCGGTCTGACCCAGTATGGCATTTCTTATGTTCTTATGTTCTTAAAGCCGCAGAGATAGAGATGGAGTACGTCACCAGAACCTGTCTCTCATGCAAGATCTCCATTCTGCCCCGAAATAAACAACCAGCCTAAAAGCCCTTTTTCCTCGGAAGGGCCTCTAGTACCAGGGCTATCCGCCATACCCGGCTACCCCCGCGACGACCACCCCGGTGCAGGGTAAATCTGGCCAGGGGCATCATAAGCCGAAAGGACCAAAAGCCAATCTCCGGCTCCTCCACAACCAGCTCAGGGGTTTTGACACCGTCGGCATAGCTCCTTGCCCTCCGGCGAAGCAGCAGCCAGTGGGGGGATGCCTGTTCCATTTTTCTCCACTGTGGGCTTCCAACACCTCGGACACCTGGGTCCTCCAGGTCGTCCGAGACGGCTATCACCTTTGCTTCGACAGGCTTCCACCTCCCTTGTCCCTGGCGAAGCCTCCTCAACTCCCCGCGCACCAGCTTCTGCTGCAGCAGGAATTACACTCTCTTCTTGCCCAACGGGCAGTCAAGAAGATCCTTCTGCACCTTCAAGGTTGGGGATTCTACTCCCAGTACTTCCTCGTCCCAAAAAGATGGAGGTTCTTCAGCCCATCCTTGACCTCCACAAGTTGAACAAGTTCTTGGTGCAGGAGAAGTTCAGAATGTTATCATTTGGCGTTCTGCTGCCCTTCCTCCGGCAGAGCGACTGGCTATGCTCCTTGGATCTAAAGGATGCTTACGCCATCATCTTAATCCACCCCCAGCACAGGCAGTATATGCACTTCAGGGTGCAGGGAGCGCACTTTCAGTACAGGGTGCTCCCCTATGGCCTCGCGTCTGCCCCGCGAGTCTTTACAAAGTGCCTCGTCATGGTCGCTGCCCATCTCCGGCGTCAGGGCATGCTGATCTTTCCCTACCTCGACGACTGACTCGTCACGGGGTCCTCGGTCGAGGAAGCCCGGTGAGCAATGTTACACACCATCCTTCTGTTGGAGAGCTTGGGGTTCTTGGTCAACTACCCAAAGTCTCACCTCGAGCCGGTGCAGGCCCTCAAATTCATCGGGGCATGCCTCGATACTCAGCAGGCGACTGCCTTCTTACCAGCAGATCGCGCCAAGCACCTCTGAGCTCTGGCAGCCCGCGTTCTAAGCACTCCCCGGGTCACTGCTCGGACCATGCTACGATTCCTGGGCCACATGGCCTCTACTGTGCATGTGGTCCCCCATGCCCGCCTGCACATGCGAACAGCTCAGTGGTGTCTCAGTGCCCAATGGAGCCAGTCATTGGTCACCGCTGGGACCCAGTCAGAGTTCTTCCCGACCTCTGTTTGTCCCTCAGCTAGTGGCAAAGCCCCCGCAACCTCCTGTGGGGATTACCCTTCCAGACCCCGCAGCACAATGCGGTGCTGATGACCGACACTTCTCTATTAGGGTGGGGAGCCCACTGCGGGCCCCTGTGCACACAGGGGCAGTGTTCGCCCGAGGAGTCTCAGCAGCAGATAAACTTGCTCAAACTCCGGGCGATTCAGTGGGCCTTGAGGGCCTTCGAAGACCACCTCAGAGGGGGATCGTGCTCTCTCTTCCGGGAAGCTGTCCTCATCTGCTCCTTCGCTGTCTGATGGAAGATGTCTCTCAATGCAACCTACCTTCCGGGTCAGAAGAATGTCCTGGCAGACAGACCCAGCAGAATTCTTCTCCCCCACGAATGGTGGCTGGATCCACAAATGGCTATTTCTCCACTGGGGGATGCCAGCGATAGACCTCTTCTCCATTCCCCAGAACACGCAGCTCCCCTGCTTTTGTGGGCCAATACTGCACCCAAGCAGGGAAATCCCTGATGCATTCCTTCTGGACTGGTTATCCAGCCTGTTCTGTGCATTCCCGCCCTTCTCTCTCATTGCGAGGACCCTTTTCAAGGCTCAGCGGGATCAGGCATCGTTGATCCTCATAGCTCCCTCATGGCCTCGGCAGTCTTGATTCCTGCTCCTGCTTTGGCTGTCGACGGAACCACCTCTGTTCCCCTGGGCTCAGCTCCAGGTCTGCTTACACAGGAAGAGGGGCAGGTGCAGCACCTGATCCTAGCCTCCTTATCCCTCACGGCCTGGCGGATGAACGGGTTTCTCTAGCCTCACTGGCTCTTCTGGAGGAGGTCAATGAAGTCCTCACTTCGAGAAAGGACTCTACTAGACGAGCCTACGCCTTCAAGTGTAGGCGCTTCTCGGTTCGGTGCTCCAGATCGACCTGTTCTCGTGCCCCATTCGATTGATCCTCCAGTACCACCTCCATCTCTCGAAGAAAGGACTGAAGTCTAACTCTGTCAGGGTACACTTAAGCGCCATCTCTGTGAATCACATCCCCATTGAGGGAAAGCCCCTCTCGGGGCAGCCGTTAGTCTCTCGCTTTATGCAAGGTCTTTTGCTTTCCAAGCCACCCATCCATCCTCCCTCGGCGGAATGGGACCTGAATGTGGTGCTCATGCAGCTCAACCTTTCACCTTTCGAGCCAATGATGACGTGCTCGCTCCAGCACCTGTTCTGGAAGGCGGCCTTCCTGATGGCGCTGAACGCAGCCCACCGAGTTAGTGATCTCCATGCTCTCATGGCTGATGCCCCTTACACCAGGTTCTATCGAAACAGGGTGCTCCTCCGTACCCACCCCAAATTCCTGCCTAAAGTCGTCTTGGACTTCCATCTTAACCAGGAGATAGTCCTCCCGACTTTCTTTCTGAGGCCCCACACCGGCCAGGCGTTGACGGCTCTCCATACCCTTGACTGTAGACGTGTTCTCGCCTTTTACTTGCAGCGTACCCAGACTCATCGCAAGTCTGGCCAGCTCTTCGTGACCTATGATCCAAATAGGGTGGGGCGGCAATTACCAAATGCACCCTCTCTGTTTGCGTGGCGGACTGCATCGCTTTCACCCATGTGAAGTGGGTGCCCCGCTGGATCTTTGAGTCAACTACCCAGGGTCCGGGCCAAAGCGGCCTTAATGGCCTTGCTACGCTCCGTGTCCCTGATGGATATCTGCCGGGTGGCGACCTGGTCTTCCATGAATACCTTCATTGCTCACTACTGCCTAGAGAGGGAGTCCTGCCGGGGCAGCGCGTTCGGCCAGGCAATACTCCGTAATCTGTTCGGGGTATTAGCAACTCCTGTCCTCCGTCCCTTCTTCACGGTTACCAAGGGCTTCACCCCGAGGACTCTGGCTTTTTCGGGCTTCGGCTTCTTCTCACGGCCTCGCAGATGGATTTTTTGGTTACAGGTTCGGTAGCCTGTAGCTGGGGAGTCCCATTTATTTATTTATTTATTTTATTTTATATACCGCGCTCTTTGAAATCAGTGCAGTTTACAGGTAGCAGCTCTGTGCAGAACAAGGGAACTATTATGCACTTACATTGAACGGGTGATATAACTTGGATTTAAACTGGGGCAACTATCTACAGCTATCTACACTATCTGCAAGATAACATGAGTTGACTGTCTAAAAAGAGTTGTCTCTGACTTACAGTTGTCTGGCAGGGTGTGTGGTGAGTGAATTTGAGTTGCTGGGTTGTGAGTAGTGTAGAAGAAAGAGGTGGTGCTTTAGTGCTTTTCTGAACTGGGCAAGGTCCGTGATCGCTCAGATAGTGGTTGGGAGCGGGTTCCAGCAACTGGGAGCATAGAACTTGAAGGCTCAGTTCTTTGTTGCCTGTGTGCATTTTGTTATTTCGTTGGGGGTCTGTAGGGTATTGGTGGTGAATGTTCTCCTTGCTCTGTTTGCTGGGGTGGGGTAGAGTAGGTCCATTAGGGAGGCGGCGGATATTCTGTTGATGGCTTTGAAGGTCATCAGGACTGCTTTATAGATGAGCCAGCAGTAGATTGGTAGCCAGTGTAAGTCCTTTAGGATTGGGGTGATGTGATCTCTTCTGGAGGCTCCGTGTAGGAAGTGTGCAGCTGAGTTCATTGCCATCTGTAATGGGTTTAGCGTGTTTTTGGGTAGGCCATGCAGGATTACATTGGCGTAAAAGTGATGGGTCACTAATGCCTGAAAGACTGTTCTGAAGTCATCTGGTTGCAGCAGGGATCTGAGATGTCGCAATGTTCGTATTTTGTGGTAAATTTGCTTGATGGTGTTGCTGATATGCGTTTTAAATTCGAGCTGCTGGTCTAGCGTGACGCCTAGGTAGCAGATGCTGTGTTTACTTGGGAGTTCAGCATCTCTTGTCTTTAATGTAGGTGGTAGTGAGAAGGATTTATTTCTTGTAATGAACAGTACGTCCGTCTTGTTGAAGTTTATCTTGAGGCTTTGTGAGTGCAGCCAATTGGTTACAGCCTCGAAGCATTTTACTAGTTGGGAGAAATCTGGATGGTCGATCGTGAATGGGGTGAAGAGTAGTACGTCATCTGCGTAAATCAGGCATGATATGTTAAATGAGCGGATTATTTCACAGATGGGTTGCATGTATATATTGAATAAGAGGGCGGAGAGTGAAGAGCCCTGAGGTACACCGTGTTTTTGTTGAAAAGGCTTGGAGGATGTGGATCCTGTCCGTACATGCTGCCATCTGTCCGTTAGATAGGATTTGCACCAACTCCATGCTGAGCCGTTGATTCCCTTATCCTGAAGGCGTATCAGGAGTTGCTCATGGTTTACGGAGTCAAATGCAGCAGCAATGTCTAGGAAAGTTAATGCATATCCTTGTTTGATGTTGTCGATTCCCATGATCAATGTGTTGATGAGTGTGGCGAGGAGAGTTTCCACTCCGTGTGATTCCCTAAAGCCATGTTGACTTGGGTCAAGGGGAGCTGTAGAGTCAATATGGCCCTGTATTTGTCGCTGTACGACCTTCTCGATTATCTTTGCTAGCAGCGGGATGTTCAATATTGGTCGGTATGATTCTACCTTCTGGGGATTTAGTTTAGTGTTCTTCAGAAGAGGCCGGATTGACGTCTGCTTGAGGCATGAGGGGAATAGTCCTGTAGCAAAGGACAGGTCAATGATCTTGGCTAATATAGGGCTGATTTCCTTGCATAGTGATCTTATCCAGAATGCTGGACAAGGGTCGTTTGGAGCAGTGGTGGCATTGATGCCGGCGATGATATCCTCGATACTTGCAGCTGATGGTGTCATGAGCGAGGTAAGTGTCTTAAGCTGGGGTGGGTCGTTACTGGAACTGGACAGGGTGGCTTTGCTGATGTTATTGGTTTTGGCCATCAGGTAGTCTGCATAGTCCTGGGGTTGTATCATGGCTGGTTGGGGGGAAGAGGGTTCCTTCGTTGGGGTCTTTACTATATTGAACAGCTCGTGGGGCTTGTTAAGTGATCTGCATAAGTCAGTGAGGACTGACTACCTGCTTGTTCCTGGAGAAAGCATAGTTACCTGTAATAGGTGTTCTCCAGGGACAGCAGGAATGAGTCCTCACTACCCTTCCGCCTTCCCTGGCGAGTTGCTGAATTTTGTCCTTCCCTTGCCATCTGCTTGGTAGGGCTCGAGCTGAGGGATCTGACTGAGCAAGATGGCTCCCCTTGGGCGAGAAGAGGACCACGCATGAGTGGCAGCAATCCCAAGGGCTTTCTTTGAAAGCTGGGGAATTGCTCCGTGCGGGCTCCGTCGGTGCTGACGTCGCCCATAAATGAGGACTGATTCCTGCTGTCCCTGGAGAACACATGTTAAAGGTGAGTAACTATGCTTTGGGGCCACTTGGCAATAGTAATGATCGCGTTTGATTTAATTAATGGAGGAGGGATGGTAAGGAAATCCACAGTACTAGCTTATAACTTTCGAAAGGGACACTATGATAAAATGTGGAACATAGTTAAGAAAAAACTAAAAGGAGCAGTTGCAAAGGTTAAAGACTTACATCAACCTTGGGTATTGTTTAAAAATACTCTCTTGGAAGCCCAGACCAACTGTATTCCACACTTTAAGAAAAGTGGAAGTAAGTCTTAAAACTGCCAGCATGGTTTAAAGGTGAGGTCAGAGAGGCTGTTGCCAAAAAAGCATCTTTCAGAAAATAGAAAAAGGAGCTGAATGTCAAAAACTGGAAACAATATAAGCACTGGCAAGTTAGATACAAGGTATTGATAAGGCAGACGAAGAGGGAATTTGAGAAGAAGCTTGCTGTGAAAGCAAAAACGCGTAATAAAGACCTTTTCAAGTACATTGCTAGCAAAAAACCTCTGAGAGAGTCAGTTGGATCATTAGATGATAGAGGGGTAAAAGGGGGCACTAAGAGGGGATAAGGCCATAGCAGAGAGACTGAATGAATTCTTTGCTTCGGTCTTTACTGAGGAAGATGTAGGAATGTTACCCATGACTGAAGTGGTATTTAAAGTAGATGCTGCGGAAGAGTAGAAAGAAATATCGATACACCGGGAAGATGTACTACAAATATTTGATAAACTGAAGAGTAGCAAATCACCTGGACCGGATGGTATTCATCCAAGGGTGTTGAAAGAACTGAAATATGAGATTGCAGATCTGCTATTAGTAATCTGTGAACTATCATTAAAATCATTTGTAATACCTGAAGACTGGAGGATGGTCAATGTAACGCCAGTTTTTAAAAAGGGTTCCAGGGGTGATCTGGGAAACTACAGACCAGTGAGTCTGACGTCAGTACCGGGAAAAATGGTAGAAACCATCATAAAGAACAAAATTACTGAACATGTAGATAGTCATGACTTAATGGAAGACAGCCAACATGGCTTTAGACAAGGAAGATCTTGTCTTACTAATCTGTTATGTTTTTTGAAGGTGTGAATAAACAGGTAGACAAAGGTGAGTCTGTTGATATAGTGTATCTGGATTTTCAGAAAGCTTTTGACAACGTCCCTCATCAGAGACTTTTGGCAAAAGTTAAAAGTCATGGGATAGGTGTCAGTGTACTAGTGTAGATCAGGAACTGGTTAAAAGATAGAAAGCAGAAGGTAGGGCTAAATGGCCAATTTTCCCAATGGAGAAGGGTGAATAGTGGAGTACCCCAGGGATCTGTGCTGGGTCTTTTTAATATATTTATAAATGACCTGGAAATGGGAATAACGAGTGAGGTTATCAAATTTGCAGATGACACAAAACTATTTAGTTGTTAAAACCCATGAGGATTGTGGGAAAATTGCAAGAGGATCTTGATAAATTGGAAGACTGGGCATCCAAATGGCAGATGAAATTTAATGTGGACTAGTGCAAAGTTAGGCACCTAGGAAAGAACAACCAAAGCTATGGTTACACGATGCAAAGTTCCACATTAGGAATCACCACCCAGGAAAAAGATTTAGGCATCATCGTGGATAACATGTTGAAACCCTCCACCCAGTGTGCAGCGGCAGCCAAGAGAGCAAATAGAATGCTAGGTATCATAAGGAAAGGAATGGAAAATAAAACAAAGGATATTATAATGCCTCTGTATCGTTCCATGGTGCGACCGCACCTTGAATATTGTGTGCAGTTGTGGTCGCCGTTTCTTAAAAAGGATATAGCGTTATTAGAAAAGGTACAGAGAAGAGCCACCAAAATGGTAAAGGGGATGGAAGGATACCCCTATGAAGAGACTAAAAAGGTTAGGGCTCTTCAGCCTGGAAAAGAGATGGCTGAGGGGAGATATGATAGAGGTCTATAAATTAATGATTGGAGTGGAATGGGTAAACGTAGATCGATTGTTTACATCATCAGCAGATAGAAAGACTAGGGAACATACAATGAAGCTACGGAGTAACCTATTTAAGACTAATAAGAGAAAATATTTTTTCACTCAATGTGTAATCAAACTCTGGAATTTGTTACCGTACGATGTAGTAAAAGCTGTTAGTGTAGCTGGGTTTAAAAAAGGTTTGGACATGTTCCTGGAGGAAAGGTCCATAAACCATTATTAAAAGGGACCCAGGATATCACTGCTTGACCCAATAGAAGCGTTGTGGAACCTGTGTCTTTTGGGGAAACTGCTAGGTACTTATGAGCTAGATTGGCCACTGTTGGAAAGAGGATTCTGGGCTTGATTGACCTTGGTCTGACCCAGTATGGCATATCTTATGTTCTTATATGCCAGTGGTTTCCAAACCTATCCAGGGAGCTCCACAACCAGTCAGGTTTTCAGGATATCCACTATGAATATGAACGAGAGAGATTTGCATACACTGCCTCCACTGCATGTAGACCTATGTTCTGCTTGTTTATTGTGGATATCCTGAAAACCCGACTGGCTGGGGAGGCCCCAGGAACAGGTTTGGGAGCCACTGGAATATACTCATAAGGTAACATTGCTATCGTTTTAACCATGTTGTGTGCTTTGTCTGTTCCAGCTGAAGTTATTTTTTCACTCAAGTTCATTCCTTCAGCACATGATCAATGTACTGTTCTATATTCTCAGCAGTATTATATTCAATAAAATTAAATATTCCTGTTACAAATGACTTAAGAGTCCATTCCTTATGGATAAAATGGGCTTAGACTCCCAAACAGCTGTCATTTGCCATGGATGTCCAATACTCCAAAGTAATTGTTCGTGGGTTGCATTTGACAAACTTGATAGTTTCTCAGCTTTCATTCTTTGATACAATTCTATTAATATTTGAGAAATTGTTGTTCTTGAAGGAATTTCATAGGTGAAGTCAAATGCTGCTATTCTTAATAGGTCTCTCAAACCCGTGTCCGTAACAACAACAACAACGTACGGCATGCAGCCCTTCCTGATCCAGTGTACTAAGTAGAAGTATTGTGTGCATTTCTGTAGACCACACCTTGAAAAAGGTGTAAACAGGATGGCGTCTGTGTAGAGGGTGGCCACCAAAATGGTCAGTAGGCTTCATCATAAGATCAAGTTATTTGCTTACCTTGATCCTTGTGTTCCGGATTTTCATTCAATTAATTTGTTCTGTTTTAAAAGCGCAGTGGCTGAAATCTAATCTTGTTAGAACTTGACCCTGCTAAATACAAGTCCATGTGGATCTCATATCATACATCCCTTCCTACTGTGGCCTCTATTCTTTCTGGGGTCACGTTCCCATTGGTTCCTTCTCTGAAAATTTTGGGATGTTTCTTTGACGCATCTCTAACTTTCGACACTCAAATCTCTGCAACGGTTAAATCCTGCTTCTTTGCGTTGTGGTCAATTAGAGCTATTCCACCTTTTCTTAATGAAACTTCCTTAACCTCTTTGGTGATGGCCCTGTTAATAAATGTATTAGATTACAGAAAATTTTTGTATAATGGCTTGTCTCTTCATTCCATAAAAAGCCTTCAATAAATTCAAAATGCAACTATCAAATTAATTCCAGATTATAAAGTTTCAGATCATGTTACGCTCCTACTGAAATCTCACCATTGGTTGCCTGTGGCATACCGTATCAAATTCAGAATGCTTGCTCTAGCCCATAAGGCTTTTAATGTCGGTTTTCCTTGCTATCTTTTGAATATTCTTATTCCTTATATTCCAGCCAGAATTCTGTGTTCGCAGTATCACAACGGACTCATTATTCCTTCAAATAGCTATGCTCTCCACGAGTCTACTCATACTGCCTTCTTTTTTTGCTGGCCCCAGCATTGTGGAATTCTGTTCCTCTATATATCACACAAGAGTCATTTCTGAAATCCTTTATTTTATTTTATTTTATTTATTTTTATTTAGCTGCATTTATATCCCGCTTTTCACCGGGTCAAAGCGGTTGGGGGATACATTTAACACAAGGGGATATGAGACACATACACTAATACTTACAGGGAACATGGGCAATGGAGGGTTAAGTGGCTTGCCCAAGACCACAGGGAGCACCTGCGGGACTAGAAACCCCAGTCCTTCCGGCCCAAGGTTGCTGTCCTCTAGTGGGATTTGAACCATCGACCTTCCGGCCTCTAGTACCTTGCCCCAACCACTAGGCCACTCCTCCCAACAGGAAGCTCTTAAAATGTGGTTCATGAATAGGGGGTGGAAGCTCATGGGACTGTTCCAGAATGACCCTTTGCTCTCCCCCTGGTCCTTTTTATTTTCTTTTTAACTTATATAAACATTGTATTTTCTTGTTTTTATGTTTCTATATATTGTGAAAACTGCTCTGGTTCCTTGGTTAAGGGTAATATATCAAGATTAATTAAACCATAAACCATATGGGGATAAAGATCTCAATATGTATACTTTGTAGGAAAGGCTGGAGAGAGGAGATATGATAGGCACGTTTAAAATCCTCCATGACATAAATACACAGGAGGAGAGTATGTTTCAATTGAAAGAAAGCTCTGCAACGAGTTGCAGGGGTGATCTCTGAAAGTACAGACCGATGAGCCTGACATCAGTCAAAATCAGGCAAAATGATAGAAATCATTATAAAGAACAAAATTACTGAATATGTCTATAGTTATAGTTTAATGGGAGAAAGGCAACATATATTTAGCCAAGAAAAGTCTTGTCTTACTAATCTGTTATATTTTTTTGAAGGTGTGAATAAACAGGTAGACAAAGGTGTGCTGGTTGATATAGTGAGTGATGAGAGACTCTTGGCGAAGGTAAAAAGTCATGAGATAGGGAGGCAGTGTACTGTCGTGGATCAGGAACTGGTTAAAAGAAAGTAGAAGGTAGAGCTAAATGATCAATTTTCTCAGTTGAGAAAGGTAAATAGTGGAGTACCCCAGGGATCTGTGCTGATCCCTGTGCTTTTTAACATATTCATAAATGACCTGCAAATGGGAATAATGAGTGAGGTGATCAAATTTGCAGAAGACACAAAATTATTCAAGCTTGTTAAAACCAAAGAGGATTGAAAAATTGCAAGAGGACCTTGATAAACTGGAAGACTGGACGTTCAAATGGCAATAACGTGAACAAGTGCAAAGTTATGACTTTAGGAAAGAACCACCCAACGGTTATACAATGCAAAGTTTCACATTAGGAACTACCACCCAGGAAAAAGATTTAGGCGTCATCATCGTGGATAACACATTGAAACCCTCCACCCAGTGTGCAGCAGCGGCCAAGAAAGCAAATAGAATGCTAGGAATTATAAGGAAAGGAATGGAGAATAAAACCAAGGATGATATAATGCCTCTGTATCGTTCCATTGTGCGACTGCACCTTGAATATTGTGTGCAGTTCTGGTTGCTGTATCTTAAAAAGGATATAGCAGAATTAGAAAAAGTACAGAGACGAGCCACCAAAATGGTAAAGGGATTGGAAGGATACCCCTTTGAGGAAAGGCTTAAAAGGTTTGGGCTCTTCAGCTTGGAAAAGATATGGCTGAGGGGAGGTATTTATTTATTTATTTATTTAGTTTACACTTATATACCGCTACTTCCAGCGATCAGCAGCAGTTTGATTACCAATTTGGGAGATGTCAAATCAGGACAGGAAAATTGGGTCATATATACATAGATTTAGGGTTAGGCACGGCATGCAGGGTTAGACACTTCAAAAGTTAGGTTTACAATATTTACATATTTACAGTTCTCTAATAATTACATTTACACAGGTCGGCATCATGGTGTCACTTTTTTACATCAGGTTATAGTGACATTTAAAAAGATGGGTTTTTATTGATATGGTATGATAGAGGTCTTTGATGAATGGAGTGGAATGGGTAAACATAGATCAATTGTTTACTCCATCAAATAGTAGAAAGACTAAGGGAAACACAATGAAGCTACAATGTAACCCATTTAAGACTAATAAGAGAAAATATCTTTTCACTAAATGCGTAATCAAACTCTGGAGTTCGTTACCGGAGGATGTAGTAAAAGCTGTCAGTGTAGCTAGGTTTAAAAAAGGTTTGGATAAGTTCCTGGAGGAAAGGTCCATAAACTATTATTAAAGCTGGGAAATCCACTGCTTGCCCCAGGACAAGCATTGTGGAACCTGTGTATCTTTTTGGGAAACTGCCAGGTACTTGTGACCTGGATTGGCCACTGTTGGAAACAGGATATTGGACTTGATAGACCTTGGTCTGACCCAATATGGCATTTCTTATGTTTTTTTTTCTAATGAGGGGGCATAGGATAAAGGTGAAAGGGATTAGGAGTAATATGTGGAAATATTTCTTTCTCCAGGATCAAACAGGAAGTCAGTCCTCACTTATGGGTGACTTCAGCACTGATGGAGCCCGCGCGGAGCAATTCCCCAGCTTTCAAAGAAAGCCTTTGGGATTGCTACCACGCATGCGTGGTCCTCTTCGCGCCCAACGGTGCCATCTTGCTCAGTCTCCCCTTTTCCATGGAGCCCTTCAGATGCACGTCCTCGTCCCTCAGAAAAAGTGTTTTGTTTTTCGGCATTAGGCCTATTACTTTTCCGGTTGCACCAGTCCTCTACCCGTCCTTCCCCTGCTCTATCCTTTTTGAGCAATTAGGGGACCTTTTTTCCTAGCATTTTTTGCCTTCACAGGCTTCGCGCTCTTTTGTCTCCCAACTTCTGGCCGCGTGGGTCTTCTACCTTGCGGGGACCATTTTTGCCCCTCTGGCCACCGGATTAAAAAAATACGATAGATGCTCCAAGAACATATCGCTTATGGATACCCATGACTGCTATCTTTGGTGTCTTGGGGCCGACCATGATCCAAAGCACTGCTTCCTTTGTAAGAAAATGTCCTCCAAAGCCCTGCTCAGTCGTAAGCAGAAGTCCAAAGACATTTTCAGGGGGTCGCCTCGGAATCACTGGTGGCACCCTCAGTCTTTTCTCCTCCGGTGGAATCCCCCACCTCGGCCCCACACTCAAGTCAGCACTCTGACCAGGGTTCCCCTGAAGTGGAGCGGTGTAAAAAGAAGAAGGCCTCAAAGTCACTGTTGGGGGGGCCCCCAATGAGCGCTCGCACTCTCATGCTCGGTCGCTTAGCCCCCTTCGGTGTTCCTGAGAGTCAGACAAGGAGTGGCCCCTCAAGGTACCTCGTACAGATACGGAGGCTTCCAGCGATGGCGCCCAGTCTCCTGAGGGCCATCCCAGCGAGGACCCCCTCTCCTCCTCGATGCCCGACCCGGTGACCCCAGTGTCAGTGTTGCAGGGCTCCACACCCGCGTGGAAGTCCTGCATGCTGACGCTAGAACACAGCGTTTCTGCGTTCATCACTTCCCAGTAGGCGCTAACAGCCAGCTTTGCTGGCCTGCGCCTAGAGTGCGAGGTTCCCTCGCTTGGGACACCAAAATCTGCCCGGGAAACCCCCAAGAGCCGTGGGCCTCATGAGTGGCCTCGGCGCTGGTTTCGCTAGCCTTTCTGTTCCTCGGAGGCGAGATCCCCCAGGGTCTCCGGCTCCAAGTGGGCCTTTGCTTCAGGACGGGGCGACCAGCCGGGATTGGATTCCTCATCCGACTTCTCGGACTGGAGTCCAATGGGGATACCTCTCCGGAAACCCGTGCCCATCTGGACCTTCCGCCAGACCCCTTCCCACCCGCTTTACAGCAGCGCTCGCCCCCAAGGAAACCTCCTTCCTGGTATTTGTCCGGGATATGGCATAGGCTCTCCACCTGGCCACCCAGGCTGAGGAGGACCCTCGAGCTGAAGAGCTCGACTATCTTCAGTATGAGTCCCCACCGCGGGAATCTCTTACTGTCCCTGTGCCTCCCATCCTGTCCACGCTGCTACTCCACATGTGGGAGGCACGTGCCTCGGTTCCCATTGTGAGTAAGCACCTCAACTCCATGTACAAGGTCCAGCGCAGCCCCAGGTTTAGAAAAACCCAGCTTCCTCACACATCCATGGTGGTGGAATCAGCCTTGAGGAAACAAAAGAGCCCAAACCCGCATTCTTCGGTTCCTCCGGGCAGGGAGTCGAGATCCCTCAACACCCTAGGCCACAAAGCCTACCAGGGGTCCATGCTCTCGTGCCGTATTCAGGCATACCAGCTATATACGGTCATGTTCTTGCGCGACCTGGCCAAGGAACTCGGGGGTTTCTCTGCAGGCCTCGAGGGCGAACCCCTTAATAGGTTCTGGACCATGTTAAAGTCCGTTGCGGAGTGCTCAAAGTACATCTTGAAGGACTGGAAAGGGGGGCTGTTACTTCTGGAGAGAAATCTGAAATTGTGAGTATATACTTCTGGGAATTTTTCTGAAAAGAATTTTTTTTCTTTTAAAGCTAATTAATCTGTGAACCCACTATTTTTTTTGTTAAATCAGTCAGGGCCTAGTAGCAACAGTTTAAGATTCAATTTAAAAACACAGAAGAGAACTTTCTGGTTACCTTTCATACCCAGTAGATAGCTGTAGTTTAAATTTCATAGTCACTCAGGGCCTAGCATCAGCAAAGTACTTTTAGTTTCAAATTAAAACACAGAAGAGAGCTTTCTGGTTAAATTTAGAATCCAGCAGAGAGCTTGTAGTTTAAATTTCATAATAGGTTAGAGCCTAGTAGCAGCAAAGAGCTATAATTTAAATCAAATCAGAATATAGCTTAGCACAAGAGGCAAAACAAGGTCAATTCTCCTTGAGCAGCATATAAAGTCTTCTAGAGACCTTTACAAAGAGGCCTTCTACCTAGTGGGCAAGCAACCTGTGAAGCTTTTTCAATAGGTGTTAACACCAGCTGGCAGTTCAAAAGGCCATTTTGAAAGACTCCTTCTATCCAAGCAAGGACTGTTAATTACCCAGGAAGTAGGTCACTGCTTACATCATCAGCACAAGCATAAATAGCTCAACCAGAGCTCTGTGACCCTGTCTTGAAGGACTGGAAAGGGGGGCTGTTACTTCTGGAGAGAAATCTGAAATTGTGAGTATATACTTCTGGGAATTTTTCTGAAAAGAATTTTTTTTCTTTTAAAGCTAATTAATCTGTGAACCCACTATTTTTTTTGTTAAATCAGTCAGGGCCTAGTAGCAACAGTTTAAGATTCAATTTAAAAACACAGAAGAGAACTTTCTGGTTACCTTTCATACCCAGTAGATAGCTGTAGTTTAAATTTCATAGTCACTCAGGGCCTAGCATCAGCAAAGTACTTTTAGTTTCAAATTAAAACACAGAAGAGAGCTTTCTGGTTAAATTTAGAATCCAGCAGAGAGCTTGTAGTTTAAATTTCATAATAGGTTAGAGCCTAGTAGCAGCAAAGAGCTATAATTTAAATCAAATCAGAATATAGTTTTCCTCAGCAGCACAGGACAAGGTACTGTGTAGCAGCCCTTTTTTAATAAGTGTTATATCCCTCCCTCCCTCCCCACACCCACCCTCCCCTGGGAAAATCACAGCTTTATAGGTACTTGCACAACTTAAAAGACAGGAGGTGCTCTCAGGTGAAGCTCATTACCCAAATCAGTCATACACCAAGGACCTGAGATTAATTAAGCTTCAGGTGAACAAGGTATATTAAACTTCTTAGGTACAGTTTTAGTGGTATAAATATCCATTGCACCCTTTAGTACATATAGAACTTAAAGATCTAAACACAAACTTAAAACTAAGATGCAGACAGCAGTCCAGCAGCGGGATGTGGGCTTTCCAGTCTTTTGCATTGAGTGTCACATGTATGATTTTCTCCCAGCTGGTGAGAGGTCTTACGTGTGCACTAGGTGCAAGGAGCTCTCTGCTCTCAGGGAACGAGTCCGTTCTCTAGAGGCTAGAGTAGCAGACTTGGAAAACATAAGACAGACAGAGAGGTACATAGACGAGACCTACAGGGATATAGTCCTGAAGTCCCACCTCCAGTCTGGCAGCATCCCTGTTGCCATGGAGGAGAGAGGTCACGTGACAGGAGAGCATCACCCTGGTGTGGCAGGAAGTGATCCTGTAACTAGGACCTGTCCTCCAGGTGATGTAAACCCCTCTCGCACCGAGGAGGTTTCTCCAGGGCCAAGTGCCCATGCGGGAAGGGTTAGGACAGCAGTTATAGTTGGTGATTCGATCATTAGGCATGTAGATAGCTGGGTGGCTGGTGGACGTGAGGATCGCCTGGTAACATGCCTGCCTGGTGCGAAGGTAGCGGACCTCACACGCCACCTAGATAAGGTCTTAGATAGTGCTGGGGAGGAGTCTGCTGTCTTGGTACATGTTGGTACCAATGACATAGGAAAATGTGGTAGGGAGGTTCTGGAAGCTAAATTTAGGCTTTTAGGTAGGAAGTTGAAATCCAGAACTTCCAGGGTAGCGTTCTCCGAAATGCTTCCCGTTCCACGCGCAGGACCCAATAGGCAGGCAGAGCTCCGGAGTCTCAATGCGTGGATGAGACAATGGTGCAGAGATGAGGGGTTCGGATTTGTTAGGAACTGGGGAACATTCTGGGGAAAGGAGGGGCTCTTCCGAAGGGATGGGCTTCACCTTAACCGGGATGGAACCAGGCTGCTGGCATTAACCTTTAAAAAGGAGATAGAGCAGCTTTTAAACTAGATAATAGGGGAAAGCCGACAGTCGCCCAAGAGCGCATGGTTCGGAAGAATGTATCCTTGAAGGATACTACAAAAAGCAGAGAGGTTCCAAAAAAGAGTAAAGTAGCCCAAATGCCCTCGAGTATGGAGCAGACAGAACTTAAAGATCCCAAATTACCCATGTCTACCAATAGCCAAATTAATATGAATAAAATACAGTCTCTAAAATGCTTGTATGCAAATGCTAGAAGTCTACAAAACAAGATGGGAGAGTTAGAATATATAGCACTAAACGAGAGGTTAGATATGATTGGAATATCAGAGACATGGTGGAAGGAGGACAACCAGTGGGACACTGTGATACCTGGGTACAAACTATATCGAAATGATAGAGCTGATCAAATTGGTGGAGGGGTTGCTCTCTATGTTAGAGAGGGCATTGAGTCAGAAAGGATTAAAGTTTTGCAAGAAACAAAATTTGCTGTAGAATCTCTATGGATTGAAATTCCATGTAAAAAGGGGAAGGCGATGGCAGTGGGGGTGTACTATCGTCCGCCTGGCCAGAATGAACAAATGGATGATGAAATGCTCAAAGAAATCAAGGAAGCTAGCAAAAGTTACAGTGCAGTAATAATAATGGGTGATTTCAATTACCCCGGCATCGACTGGGTCAGTGTCACAACAGGACATGCTAGGGAGATAAAGTTCCTAGATGAAATAAATGACTGCTTCTTGGAGCAGCTGGTTCATGAACCGACCAGAGGGGAAGCAATATTAGACCTAGTCCTTAGTGGAACACCAGATGTAGTGCAAGAGATAAGGGTGTTGGGGCCACTTGGCAATAGTGATCATAGCATGATCGCCTTTGATTTAATTAGTGGAGGAGGGATAGTAAGGAAATCCACAGTACTACCCTTTAACTTTCGAAAGGGAGACTATGATAGAATGAGGAAAACAGTTAAGAAAAAACTAAAAGGAGCAGTTGCAAAGGTTAAAGACGTACATCAAGCTTGGGTGTTGTTGAAAAATACTATCTTGGAAGCCCAGACCAGCTGTATTCCACGCTTTAAGAAAAGTGGAAGGAAGTCCAAAAAATTGCCAGCATGGTTTAAAGCTGAGGTCAGAGAGGCTGTTGTTGCCAAAAAAGCATCTTTCAAGAAATGGAAAAAAGAGCCAAATGATGAAACCTGGAAACAGCACAAGCACTGGCAAGTCAAATGCAAGGCATTGATAAGGCAGGCAAAGAGAGAATTTGAGAAGAAGCTTGCTGCGGAAGCAAAAACGCGAAATAAAGACCTTTTCAAGTACATTCGTAGCAAAAAACCCGTGAGAGAGTCAGTTGGTCCATTAGATGATAAAGGGGTTAAAGGAGCACTAAGAGGCGACAAGGCGATAGCGGAGAGACTGAATGAATTCTTTGCTTCGGTCTTTACTGAGGAAGATGTAGGGATGTTACCCACGACTGAAGTGGTATTTAAAGGTGTGGAAGAATTGAAGGAAATATCGATACATCGGGAAGATGTCTTACAACTATTAGATAAACTGAAGAGTAGCAAATCACCTGGGCCGGATGGTATACATCCAAGGGTGTTGAAAGAACTGAAATTTGAGATTGCAGACCTGCTATCAGTAATCTGTGAACTATCATTAAAATCATCTCTAATACCTGAGGATTGGAGGATCGCCAATGTAACACCAATTTTTAAAAAGGGTTCGAGGGGTGATCCGGGAAACTACAGACCGGTGAGCCTGACATCAGTACCGGGAAAAATGGTAGAAACCATCATAAAGAATAAAATTACTCAGCATATAGATAGTCATGACCTAATGGGAGACAGCCAACATGGCTTTAGACAAGGAAGATCTTGTCTTACTAATCTGTTATGTTTTTTTGAAGGAGTGAATAAACAGGTGGACAAAGGTGAGTCGGTTGATATTGTGTATCTGGACTTTCAGAAAGCCTTTGACAAGGTCCCTCATGAGAGACTTTTGGCAAAACTAAAGAGTCATGGGATAGGAGGCAGTGTACTACTGTGGATCAGGAACTGGTTAAAAGATAGAAAGCAGAGGGTAGGGCTAAATGGCCAATTTTCCCAATGGAGAAAGGTGAATAGTGGTGTACCCCAGGGATCTGTGCTGGGTCCGCTGCTTTTTGACATATTCATAAATGACCTGGAAAGTGGAATAACGAGTGAGGTTATCAAATTTGCTGATGACACAAAACTATTTAAAGTTGTTAAAACCCAGGAGGATTGTGGAAAATTGCAAGAGGATCTTGATAAATTGGAAGACTGGGCATCAAAATGGCAGATGAAATTTAATGTGGAGAAGTGCAAGGTTATGCACCTAGGGAAGAACAACCCAAACTATGGTTACACGATGCAAGGTTCCACATTAGGAACCACCACCCAAGAAAAAGATTTAGGCGTCCTTGTGGATACCATGTTAAAACCCTCGGCCCAGTGTGCAGCGGCGGCCAAGAGAGCAAATAGAATGCTAGGTATGATAAGAAAAGGAATGGAAAATAAAACAAAAGATATTATAATGCCTCTATATCGTTCCATGGTGAGACCGCACCTTGAATATTGTGTGCAATTCTGGTCGCCGTATCTTAAAAAGGATATAGCAATTTTAGAAAAGGTTCAGAGAAGAGCCACCAAAATGGTAAAGGGGATGGAAGGCTACTCCTATGAAGAAAGGCTAAAAAGGTTGGGGCTCTTTAACCTGGAAAAGAGACGGCTGAGGGGAGATATGATAGAAGTCTATAAATTAATGAACGGAGTGGAACGGGTAAACGTAGATCGATTGTTTACCTTATCAGAATATAGAAAGACTAGGGGACATGCAATGAAGCTACAGGGTAAACTATTTAAGACTAATAAAAGAAAATATTTTTTCACTTAACGTGTAATCAAACTCTGGAATTTGTTACCGGAGGATGTAGTAAAGGCTGTTAGTGTAGCTGGGTTTAAAAAAGGTTTGGACAAGTTCCTGGAGGAAAGGTCCATAAACCATTATTAAGAAGGGACACAGGATATCAATGCTTGAACCAATACAAGCATTGTGGAACCTGTGTCCCTTGGGGAAACTGCTAGGTACGTATGACCTAGATTGGCCACTGTTGGAAACAGAATACTGGGCTTGATGGACCTTGGTCTGACCCAGTATGGCATATCTTATGTTCTTATGTTCTTATCTCCCATGCCGCCTATGATGGCTGAGTCCTCAGTTCGAGAGGCGGCCGCTGGCATCGGGGCCATTGCCAGGCATGGCTCCAATCTTCGGATTTGGAGCAGTGGGTGCATGAGAAGCTCCTGGATGTACCTTGCCTCGATGAGCAGCTTTGACGGAGTTCGTCACCCAAACCTGTCTCTCATGCAAGACCTCCACCCTTCCTCGAAAGAAACAGCAAACTAAAAAGCCTTTCTTTCCAAGGAAGGGCCTGCCCTTTTGGGGCTACCCTCCATACCCGCCCACTCCCACGCCGACAACTGCGGCACAAGGGAAGCGTGGGCCTCAGGGTCACCCCAAGCCGAAAGGACCCAAGGCCCAAACCCTGGCACCGCCTCAACCTTCACAGGGGTTTTGACACCACCTGCATAGCCTTTCAGCCCCCAGCAACACAGCAGCCGGTGGGGAGGGCTGCCTGTCCTCCTTTGCCCCTCAGTGGACTTCCATCATCTCGGACACCTGGGTCCTCCGGGTAATTTGAGATGGCTTTCGCCTCCGCTTGGACAGGCTTCCCCCTCCCTTCTCCCCCCCCCCCCCCCCCCCGGTGGAGCCTCCTCGACTCCCCGTGCATCAGATCTTCTTGCAACATCCTTGCCCAGTGGGTGGTCTAGAGGGTGCCAGAGCACCTCCAAGGACGGAGCTTTTATTCCCGGTACTTCCTCATCCCCAAAAAGATGGGAGATCTGCGGCCAATCGTCGACCTTCGAAAACTAAACAAGTTCTTGGTGCGGGAAAAGTTCAAGATGTTATCCCTTGGCGTTCTGCTGACCTTCCTCCAGCAGGGCAACTGGCTATACTCCTTGAATTTAAAAGACGCTTACGCCCATATTCTGATTCACCCTCAGCACAGGCAGTACCTGCGCTTCAGGGTGCATGGGGAGCACTTCCAGTACAGGGTGCTCCCCTTTGGCCTCGCATCCGCCCCACAGGTCTTCATGAAGTGCCTCTCCGTGGTTGCCACCTCTCTAAGGTGTCAGGGCATACTGGTCTTCCCTTACCTCGATGACTGGCTCATCATGGAATTCTCAGTTGAGGAAACCTGCCTAGCGGCGTCACGCATGATCCTCCTGCTCGAGTGTCTAGGCTGCTTGGTCAACTATCCCACCTTGAAGCAGTGCAGGCCCTAGAATTCATCGGTGCATGCTTCGACACTCAGCAGGTGACTACTTTTCTGTCAGCGGATCACACCTACTGCCTCCGAGCCCTGGCAGCCTAGGTCCAGAGCACCCCTTGGGTGACGGACCGGACTATGCTGCGCCTCCTGGGGCACATGGCCTCTACCATCCATGTGGTTCCCAACGCCCGCCTGCACATGCGGACGACCCAGTGGTACTTCAGTGCCCAGTGGAGTCCGTCCATTGGCCACTTCAGGGACCCCATTTGGGTCTCTCTCAACCTTCGCCTGTCCCTGGACTGGTGGCAGGACTCCCGGAACCTTCTCCGGGGGTTTCCCTTCCAGGCTCCACAGCATGAACTAGTGCAGACAACGGATACCTCCTTGCTGGTGTGGGGAGCTCACTGCGGTGCATTGTGCACGCAGGGACAATGGTCACCTGAGGAGTCTCAACAGTAAATAAATTTGCTCGAGCTCCGAGCTGTTTGATGGGCCCTAAGGGCCTTCGAGGATCACCTCAAGCGGACGTCGGTGCTTGTGCAGACTGACAACCGAGTGGCGATATTCTACACATGATAACACCTCCTCTGCTGGGAAGCTGTCCTCCTCTGCTTCTTCGCCTTCCGTCGGGGGATGACCCTCAGAGCGGTCTAAATCGCAGGCCAGGAGAATTTCCTCGCGGACAAACTCAGCAGGATCCTCCGCCCTCACGAATGGTGGCTGGATCCGGGGGTGGCATGCTGGCTGTTCCATCGGTGGGGAACTTCGACCGTGGACCTATTTGCCAGCCCGTCAAACGCACAGCTCCCCCACTTCTGCGGCCCAGTACCACACCCGAGCAGAGAAGGCCTAGATGCGTTCCTTCTGAGCTGGTCCTCTGGCCTGCTGTATGCATTCCCTCCTCATCACGAGGACCCTCCACAAAGCTCAGTGGGAATGGGCGTCGATGATCCTTGTAGTCCCCTTGTGGCCTCGACAACCATGGTTTCCGCTCCTGCTCCGGCTGTCGTCTGAGCTTCCAGCCCCCTGCGCTGTGCCCTGGGCCTGCTAACGCAAGAGGAGGGGTGGGTACTACACCCAAACGTGACCTCGTTATCCCTCACAGCCTAGCGGCTGAACGGGTCTCCCTAGCCCTGCTTGACCTCCCGGAGGAGGTCCTCTCATTGAGGAAAACCTAGACTAGACGAGCTTACACCTTCAAGCGGCGACGCTTCTCGATCTGGTGCTCCGAGCTCCAGATCGACCCATTCTCCTGCCCCACTCAGTGGGTCCTTCAGTACCTCCTCCATCTCTCGAAGAAAAGCCTGAAATCAAACTCGGTCAGGGTGCACCTGAGTGCCATCTTGGCAAATCACCTCCCTGTCGAGAGAAAACTTCTCTTGGGGCAGCACTTGGTCTCCTGCTTTATGCAGGGTCTCTTCCTCTCCAAGCCTCCCATCCGGCCACCTCTGGCGGACTGGGACCTGAACGTAGTGCTCATGCAGCTTACGTGTTCGCTTCGGCACCTATACTGGAAGGTGGTCTTCCTG
Source organism: Ichthyophis bannanicus (assembly GCA_033557465.1). Taxonomy (NCBI): domain Eukaryota; kingdom Metazoa; phylum Chordata; class Amphibia; order Gymnophiona; family Ichthyophiidae; genus Ichthyophis; species Ichthyophis bannanicus. Next base: position 283,379,765 of record CM066035.1, read on the forward strand.
GTGGCTCTGACCTCGGCCTGCCGAGTCAGTGAGCTCCAGGCTCTCATGGCTGAAGCCCCATATACTAGATTCTATAGGAATAGGGTGGTCCTCCATACCCACCCTTAATTCCTACCGAAAGATGTTTTGGATTTCCAACTCAATCAGGAGATAGTCTTACCGACCTTCTTCCCAAGACCTCATGCCGACCAGGCGTAAATGGCTTTGCATCGCCTGCAAGAGGGCTCTTGCCTTCCATCTGCAGTGCACCCAGGCTCATTGCAAATCTGGCCAACTCTTTGTGACTTACGATCCCAATCGACTGGGTCAGGCAGTCACTAAACGCACCCTCTCTATTTGGGTGGCGGACTGCATCGCCTTCGCCCATACGAAAGAGGGTGCCCCTCTGGATCGACGAGTCACCGCACATGGTGTCTGAGCCAAGGCGGCTTCGGTGGCCTCACTGCGTTCAGTGCCCCTGCGGGACATCTGCCGGGCGGCGACCTGGTCTTCAGCAAACACCTTTACTGCACACTACTGCTTGGAGAGGGAGTCCCATCAGGACAACGCCTTTGGCCAGGCTGTACTCCGTAATCTGTTTGGGGTATAAGCAACTTCTTCCTTCCGACCCTTCTTCACGGCTACCGAGGGCTTCGCCCCGAGGACCTGAGTAATCAGGCATCAGCTTCTGCTCACGGCCTCGCAGAGGTGTTTTTTGATTACAGGTTCAGCAGCCTGTAGCTGGGGAGTCCCATAAGTGAGGACTGACTTCCTGCTTGTTTCTGGAGAAAGCGTAGTTACTCACCTGTACCAGGTGTTCTTCAGGGACAGCAGGAATCAGTCCTCACTACCCTCCCGCCTCCCCTGGTGAGTTGCTAGATTTTTTGTCCTTCCCTTGGCATCTGCTTGGTAGGGCTCAAGCTAAGGGACCTGACTGAGCAAGATGGCACCCTTGGGCGGGAAAAGGACCACGCATGCGTGGCAGCAATCCCAAAGGCTTTCTTTGAAAGCTGGGGAACTGCTCTGCACGGGCTCCGTTGCTGCTGACATCACCCATAAGTGAGGACTGATTCCTGCTGTCCCTGGAGAACACATTTTACAGGTGAGTAACTACGCTGTCTCACCTCACTCCAACCCAACCAGTGGAGTTCATCGAAGCACTCTTGGACACTGAACAGGTCCAAACTTTCCTACCACAGTATCGCTATACCCGCTTCATAGAGCTGACAAAAGAGGTATCACAGCAAAGCCAAGAAACAGCTCAAGAGATACTATGACTATTAGGATACATGGAGTCCAATTCCCATCGGGGCAAGTCCAACCTGTCCAAACGTCCAAAATCTGGACGAGTTGGTCCTGCACCAGATTCTGATCCCACATGGGCTAGACATCCCCACAGAATCAGAGTTGGGTGTAATGGGCCTGGATGGGTAGGCTGTACCATGATTCTGAGGGCCTGAACGTCCAGCCCTAACTCCAGGAACAAGCAGGAATGTAGTCTTAACATATGGGTGATGTTGGTACCGATGGAGCCCTCACAGGAAGTCTTTCTACAATAAGAAGAAATTCTGCTCTGCTTATTCTCGTGCCTCTCAGTTACAGACTCAGGCACCACAGAAGAGGCAACAAAATCCTAAGCAGCAGAACAAGCCACAGGGGGCTAAACCTCAGCCAGCTGCACAGCCAGTGTTTCTTTTCTAGAGAACATTGCCACCCTGATTCTGGATGTCCCCCTCCCCCTCAACATAGCAGGCATTGTATCACTACGCCCACAGATGGCATCTTATCACCTCAGAGCTGTGGACAGGAGGGGTACAGACTTCATCTGCAAACTCTGCCTCCCTTCACTTTCACGGAGAAATTTCAAACACAACCCCCACTCACAACTGTCCTACAGGACAAGGCATCCTCTCTTCTGTCTCAGGGCACCATAGAGAATGTCCCGACATCCCAGCGAGGAATGAGTTTCTATTCTCTGTACTTTCTCATTCCAAAGAAAACTGAAGGATACAGGCCCATTCTGGGCATCAGAAACTTCCACAAGTTTGTAGTCCAAGAAAAGTTCAAGATGATATACCTTGGGACTCTTCTACCCTACCTCCAGAGACAGGACTGGCTCTGTTCTCTAGAGCTAAAAGAAGCATATACACATATCCTCATCCACCCAAGACTCAAGAAATAACTACACTTCACCTTTCAGGGAACACATTATCAATACAAAGTACTTCCCTTCGGACTTGCCTCTGCCCCAAGAGTCTACACAAAGTGCATCACGGTCATAGTCGCATACCTAAGGTATCTGGGGATATTCTATTTCCCTTACTTAGATGACTGCCTCATAAAAGCAGACCCCTAACTAGAGGTACAGCTTTCCTTGCATCATACCATCACAGTACTACAATACTTGGGATTTGTCATAAACTTCCCAAAATCCCAACTCGCTACAACTCAAAAGCTAGAGTTCATCGGAGCGCTGCTGGACACCCAACAGTCCAGGGAATTTCTGCACCGGCTCTGCTGTGGCTGTTTAATCGAACTAGCGTCCCAGACGCTCCATCAGTACCATATGACTTCCCGCGAAATGCTGCAGCTTCTTAGGCACATGGCCTCTACAATACATGTCGTTCTACATGCCTGATTACATATGCGCACAGCCCTATGTACTCTTGCTTCCCAATGGATGCAGGCCTCGGGCTGTCTCCAGGACAAGATCAAAGTCACTGTTTCTCTATCCACATCCCTTCAGTGGTGGTGTTTCCCAGAAAATCTGCTTGTAGGATCACCTTTTCAATGCCTCCAAACTGGGTTGAGGAAGCACACCTCGGCGACCTGTCTACACAGGGGCTCTGGACAAAGCATGATTTGCATCTCCAAATAAATCTTCTGGATCTTTGTGCTATCTTGAATGCCCTCCGAGTGTTACAACACCATGTCAGGGCACAACAGGTCCTAGTCAGGACAGACAATCGGGTAGCCATGTTCTATATGAACAAACAGGGAGGAACAGACTCATGGCTCCTCTGCGAGGAGACTCTTCACCTGTGGTCCTTTGCCATCTCTCATCAACTACACCTCCGAATGATGTACCTCCCGGGGGAGCTCAATGTCTTGGCAGACAAGCTGAGTCTGTATTCCCCACGAATGGTCTCTCCATCCGAACACAGTGTCCTACATCTTCCGGACCTGGGGAACTCCAGATAGATCTGTTTGCTACTCTTCAGAATGCCAAGCTTCATCACTTCTGCACAAGGACTCCAACATCCAGCAACCAACAGGTGGATGCATTTCACCTACATTGGGGTCAGGGTCTGCTCTATGCATTCTCTCCCATACCCCTTATTCCCAAGACGCTTTTCAAGCTTCAGTCCGACGAGGGCCCCATGATTCTCATACCCCTCTCTGGCCATGGCAACCGTGGTTTCCACTGCTACTACATCTGTTTCAGACTCACCCTCTCCAATTGGGATCTGCACCCGATCTCTTCTCCCAGGACAACGGCTCACTGCCCCATCCCAATCCACAGTCTCTCCGCCTCACAGCTTGGCTGCTGAGAGCATAGTATTGCAGGGCATTGACCTTCCACAAGAGGTTAAGGAAATCTATCTTACTTCCAGAAAGCCCTCCACCAGATGTTCATATGTTTTTAAGTTGCGTAAATACTCCATCTGGTGTTCCCAGAAAAACCTCAATCCTTTTCTGCTCCAGTTGGAGTCACTCCTCCAGTACCTCTTCCACCTGTCCTTGGCAGGTCTGAAGACCAACTCAGTGAGAGTCCATCTCAATCCCATTGCGGCCTCTCATTACCTACTAGAGGGACAGCCCATCTTCTCACATCCGCTAGTAGCTCATTTCATGAGAGGTCTCCTGCTGTCCAAGCCACCCTTCGTCACCTCCGGTGACTTGGGACTTCGTCATTCTAGCGTAGCTTCTCAAGTCTCCCTTTGAACTATTTGCCATGACGTCCCTGAAGTTCCTCTCTTGGAAGGTACTCTTCCTCATTGCCCTCACTTGAGCTAGACGCATTAGTGATCTTCAGGCTCTGGTGGTGGACCCCTTCCCTCATATCCGGTTCCACCATGGCAAGGTTGTCCTTCAGACTCACCCACACTTTCCATTTAGACCAGTTGATTTACCTTGCAGTCTTCTTTCCTAGACCGGAAGCAACTCTGCACACTCTTGACTGCAAGCCTGCATTGTTTTGTTTTGTTTTATCTCCAAAGGACTCAAGGTCATTGTAATGCCCCACAATTGTTCATCTCCTTTGACCCTAGTCACCTGGGTCTACCATTATCTAAACGTATGCTCTCCAGTTGTATAGCGGACTGCATTTCATTTGCCTGTGACAAAGCAGGACTCACCTTGGAAGGGCATGTCATTGCTCACAACATTTGCGCCATGGCCACCTCGATGGCAAACTTAATGCTCTGTAGCCACTGACGAAATTTGTAAGGTAGCAACTTGGTCTTCCATCCATACCTTTACTGCCTGTTATTGTCTGAACCAAGGACTCCTGCTGGCATGTCATGATTGGTCAAGCTGTACTGGAATAGTCTCCCAGTGGAGGTGGGTGGAATAGTCTCCCAGTGGAGGTGGTAGAGATGAGGACAGTAACTGAATTCAAAAAAGCATGGGACCAACACAGAGGATCTCTAAGGGTAAAAAGTGGACTGTTGTAGTTGTTGTTATGGAAGGACAGACTAGATGGGCCTTGTGGTCTTTTTCTGTCATCATGTTTCTATGTTTCTATGTTACTCCAACACCTGTTTCAGATTTAGATGTAACTCCTACCCTCTGTCTCAGGCTTCGACGATACCAGAAATACATTTAGGATCCATGACCTCTCGAGGTCATTTCATCTGGCATCTTGGAGGTAGGGAATCCCATATGTGAAAACTACATTTCTCTTGTTCCTGGAGGTAGCGTAGTTACTCACCTGTAACAGGTGATCTCTGGGAACAGCAGGAATTTAGTCTTCACAACCCATCCTATTCCCCTAGGAGTTGTAGGGTTTCCTTTACTTTCCTTTCTCAGCTACAAACTCAACTGAAGAGAGGGAGCTGGGAAGGCAGTCGCGCAGGTGCATTGGAGTGCTCCCAAAGGCTTTCCTGTTGGACTTGGGGAGTATTCCCATGCGGGCTCTGTCGGTACCGACACCACCCATATGTGAAGACTAAATTCCTGCTGTTCCTGGAGATCACCTTTTACAGGTGAGTAACTATGCTTTCCCTGCACAATGCAGCTGAAGCTCCTGCATAGAGCCCGGTGCCGTGGCGTCCTGCTGCCATGACACCAGGATGCCATGCAGAAACCATGTTCACCACTGGATCCAGCATGGCTTGCTTTCCCCGTTGCCCGATTCCCGAATGGGCCTGTGCATTCCTCATCTGGGGAGTTCTACGCCACAGACTGTCGTGCTCGGGATGACTTATTCCTCCTCCGAGGTGGAATAAGTTCCCCGTCTATCTCCCCAACCCCAGACTTACAGGACTATGACCGGAATTGCCTATGTACATCTGGGGTCAGGGTCACGCCTCCGGCCCAACCTAACTCCTCCCTCAGCCCTCCCCCTCCCGCCCTCGTACAGAGTTCCCTGCACATCTCCTGTGTATGTGTGAGCTCTTTCCTTTGCATCGGATATAGATGAATATCGGAGGTTGGATGTCCATGTCGGACATCCAGTCCTCGCTATTAAGGATCGGAATGACCGCTATTGCTTCCATGGTCTGTGTCATCCCTTACACTCAATTACACATGTGACAAGCACAGTGGACTCTATCTTCCCAATGGATGAAAGTGAAGGTTCAACTCTGAGAAAAGATCCACATCACCCCTCAACTGATCAAATCCCTTCAGTGGTCGGTGTCTCCCACAGAACCTTCTTGTCGGGTCACCTTTTCAGATGCCTCTGTCTTGATGCACCCTGACGACGGATGCTTCCAAGCTGGATTGGAGGGCACATCTGAATGACCTGACCACACAGGGACACTGGACACAACAGGATTCTGCCCTGCAGATCAACCTGTTAGATCTGTGGGCACTGACAAAAACTCTTCGGGTTTTTCAACCCCTACTTTAATTTTGACCTAACCTAGTCAGGACAGACAACCAAGTTGCCATGTTCTACATGAACAAACAAGGGGGAATGGGGTTCTGTCTCCTCTGCAAGGAAGCGATTCCCCTGTGGTCTTTTGCCACATCACACCACACTCACCTCAGAGCGGTGTACCTCCTGAGCAAACTCAATGTCATTGCTGTCAAGTTAAGCTGTATCCTTCGTCTACATGAATGTACCTTGCATCGGGAGATGGCTGCTTGAATCTTTCAGATGTGGGTTACCCCACTCATAGATTTTTTTGCCACTCAGCATAACACATAGCTTCCACGTTTCTGCTCCTGGGTTCCCTCACTGCACCGACAGGCTTTGGAAACCATCCTTTTCCATTGGGGACAGGGTCTGCTCTACGCATTCCCTCCCATCCCCTTGATACCAAAGATCTGTTCTAGGCAGATAAGAGCTTGATGATTCTCATAGCCCCTTCTATCCCCGTCAACTGTGGTTTCTTCTGCTTCTTCGCCTTGCACAGACTCAGCCACTCAACCTCCTCTCTCAGGACCACAGGATGCTTCTCCATCCCAACCTTTACTCCTTACGCCTGACAGCTAGGCTGCTGAGGGGCTAATGCTTGCTGACCTTGATCTACCACAGGTGCAGCCAAGGATGTCCTTACATTTTGTAAAGATTAAACTATGTGCTCTTATGCCTTCAAATGGGTAGGTTTGCCCTCTGGTGCTCCCTAAAGGACATTAACCCCTTTTCTTGCCTTGTGGAGTCACTAATACAATATCTCCTCTACTTATCCTTAGCAGGTCTTAAAACTATCTCTGTGAGAGTTCACCTTAGTAACATTACGTCCTCTCACATGCCAGTGGATAGACAGCCTATCTCCTCACACCCCTTAGTAGCATGCTTCATGCGGGGTCTCCTGCCATCCATTAAGCTGCCTCCGGTGGCCTGGTTCTGGCACAACTACTAAAGCCATCTTTCAAGTCTTTAGCCACCACTCACTGAATTTCCTATTTTGGAAGGTCATCTTCTTTTTGCTCTCACTTCAAGCTCTTGTGGTGGATCCCCCCTATACTTTATTCTACCATGACAAGGTGGTTCTTTGTACTCATCCACACTTCCTCCCGAAGATGGTTTCCTCTTTCCATCTAAACGATTAATTAATCCTCCAGATTTTCTTCCATAGACCACATGTGTCTCGGGCTGAAGTAGCTCTAAACACTTTAGACTGCAAATGAGTGCTGACTTACTACTTGGCTAGAACTAAAGATCTCAGAAGATCTTCTCAACTATTCATTTCCTTTGATCCTAGTCACCTGGGTCTACCAGTGAAGAAACATACTATATCCAGATGGATAGCAGATTGCATTTCTTTTGCTTATGCACAAGCAGGACTCTCTTTGAAGAGTCATATCACTGCTCACAATGTGCAGGCTGTGGCAACCTCCATAGCCAATCTCCATTCAATTTCCATTGAGGAAATCTGCCGGGCAGCTACCTGGTACTCCATTCATACTTTTGCTGCACACTACTGTCTAGACTGAGACTCCCATCGGGATGCTGTCTTTGGCCAAGCTGTACTCCAGCACCTCTTTGGAACTTAAACTCAACTCCTACCTTCTGTCCTGGACTTTTACAAGGTACCAGACTATTATTGGGGGAGCATCGCTCCTGGAATAGAGTCCAATGCCCCACAACTCTTCCAGACTCTTCAGCTACACTTTATTTGCCTCAGGGATTGTACTGCTCTCCCCCCCCCCCCCCAGACCAGGCTGGTACCTGCGAGCTAGTGAATCCCATATGTGAAGACTGCATTTCTGCTTGTTCCTGGATATAGCATAGTTACTTACCTATAACAGTTGATCTCCAGGAACAGCAGGAATCAGTCTTCCCAACTCCTCCTCCTCCTCTAGGAGTTGTAAAATTCTTTTATTTTCTTCTCAGCTACAAACTCAACTGAGGATAGGAGTTGGAAAGGTGGGAAGGCAGGCATGCAGGCACTGTGGAGTGCTCCCAAAAGCTTTCTTATTGGATGCTGGGGAGCGTTTTACTGTGGGCTCCATTGGTGATGTTCACCCATATGTGGTTATCTGGCACATAGGGTGTCATTTTACTTACCAGATAATGCCCTTTCCTAGAGTCCTGCTTGTCCAGTCCAGACAAGTGGGTTGTGTTTCCCTACCAGCAGATTGGTGGAGACAAACAACCATTGAAAGCCCAGGTTTCAGTGACATCACTCCCATACCTCTATATGCTTCATGTACCATAGGTCTCTTCAGTATTCGTCCAAAAGCATATGGGAGAGCATGGCAAGTCTCACACAACCTCAGCATGGGCAACAATGAATAATCAAACAGTAGAGAACTATGTACAGGAAAGTCTAAACAGAGAGCTGTTTGCAGAAGATGAACCTATGGAGCTAAGCATAGAGGTCATAGTGATTCCAAGGGTTCCACCTCATAAGAACAGACTGGTCGACCAAGATGCAAGAAAAGGACATTATCTGGTAAGTAAAATGTCACCTTCCATATCATCCTGCTAGACCAGTCCAGAGAAGCGGGACTTAACATAGTTATACCTCTACTGGATGGGAAGAAGAGACAACAGCTTGCAAAGAATTAGAGCCAAAGGACTTGTTCACCTGAGCATGCCCATCCTAGTAAAAATGCTTGACAAAAGTGGAAAGTGATGCTCACGTTGCCACCCAGCAAATATCTGCAGGGGCTACCAAGCTCAGCTCCTCAGCTCAGCTCCTCCCACAAGGATGTCAGCCCTTGTGTAGAATGGGCACGCAAACCTTCTGGAGCTGGCCAGTTCTGCAACAAATCCACTGAGGCAATGGCCTCCTTAACCCAGTGCCCCAATGCTGACAGCCACTGCATCACCTTGTGCAGGCCAGCAAACAGAACGAAAAGATGGTCTGACGTACGAAAATAATTTGTAACCTCAAAGAACCGGAAAGGCACTTTCTGGACATCCACAAGGCCAAGATTCTTACCATTCCCCCAACACTGCTCCTTAGAGAAGGAGGGCAGGCAAACATTCTGGTTCATATGAAGAAAGAAATCACTTTAGGGAAGAGGAAAGGCACAGGCCAAATGGGAATGGCCTCCTGAGAAAAAGATAGCCAGCAGCTCAGAATCCTTCTTGCAGAAAATATCACAACCAAGAAGACCATCTTAAGAACATCAGATATGCCATACTGGGTCAGACCAAGGTCCATCAAGCCCAGTATCCCGTTTCCAACAGTGGCCAATCTAGGTCATACGTACCTAGCAGTTTCCCCAAAAGACACAGGTTCCACAGTGCTTGTACTGGGTCAAGCATTGGTATCCTGAGTCCCTTCTTAATAATGGTTTATGGACCTTTCCTCCAGGAACTTGTCCAAACCTTTTTTAAACCCAGCTAAACTAACAGCCTTTACTACATCCTCCGTTAACAAATTCCAGAGTTTGATTGCACGTTGAGTGAAAAAATATTTTCTTTTATTAATCTTAAATAGTTTTCCCTATAGCTTCATTGGATGTCCCCTAGTCTTTCTATATTTCTGATAACGTAAACAATCGATCTACATTTACCCGTTCCACTCCGTTCATTAATTTATAGACTTCTATCATATCTCCCCTCAGCCATCTCTTTTCCAGGTTAACGAGCCCTAACCTTTTTAGCCTTTCTTCATAGGAGTATCCTTCCATCCCCTTTACCATTTTGGTGGCTCTTCTCTGAACCTTTTCTAATAGCGCCATATCCTTATTAAGATACGGTGACCAGAATTGCACACAATATTCAAGGTGCGGTCTCACCATGGAACGATATAGAGGCATTATAATATCTTTTGTTTTATTTCCCATTCCTTTCCTTATGATACCTAGCATTCTGTTTGCTCTCTTGGCCGCCGCTGCACACTGGGCCGAGGCTTTTAACATGTTATCCACAATGGCGTCTAAATCTTTTTCCTGGGCGGTGGTTCCTAATGTGGAACCTTGCATCTTGTAACCATAGTTTGGGTTGTTCTTCCCTAGGTGCATAACTTTGCACTTGTCCACATTAAATTTCATCTGCCATTTTGATGCCCAGTCTTCCAATTTATCAAGATCCTCTTGCAATTTTCCACAATCCTCTTGGGTTTTAACAGCTTTAAATAGTTTTGTGTCCTCTGCAAATTTGATAACCTCACTCGTTATTCCCTTTTCCAGGTCATTTATGAATATTTCAAAAAGCAGCGGACCCAGCACAGATCCCTGAGGTACACCACTATTCACCTTTCTTCATTGGGAAAATTGGCCATTCCTTATCGTTCCTCCAGTTCAGTCCTCTACCTCTGGGTTGTCAATCTCCTCCTGCAGCTTGGAGACTGGTATGTCAGAATGATGACATCACTGGATATAGCCTGCTGCACTCCTACTTCCATCCCAGTGTTACCAGTCTCCATGCAGCAGGAGGACTTGACGAGCCTTGTAGAAGGGCTCTCTGGAGGAATTGATAAGGAGCCTTATGTATAGTGCGGTTAGCTAAGGCTAGAATTTGGCTGTTATTTGGCAGTGCTTCTTTAAAAAAAAAAAAAAAAAGACAGAAAAGCTTAGCACAGTGCCTTCCGGCTTTCTTGCTCCCTGCCTGTGCCTGTGGGGGCATTTCGAGGGTTCTGGCTCAGGACTTTCGAGTTTTCCCCCCTGCGGAGCCCAGAGGTCTCTCCCCCCGGACTCTTCGGGGGAGAGCCCATCTTACAGAAGGCAGCATTTTCCGGACAGCTGGCCTGCCTTTACCACGGCTTAGCTGCCTGCACTGAATCACAGCGGCGCAGCTTCGGGCCGGTTCTGGAGGCATAAAGCAGCTTCATTTTTGCAGGGCAGCTGCAGACCTGGCCGGTAAGTCATCCACCGGCGTCAGGCTGCTTTTCTGCGGGGGACACTTTCTCTGGCAGTACGGGGGCACTCGCGGTGCTTTTGGCGCCTTTTTCCTGCTCGGCGATTTCGCGGCGGCCATTTTCAGTGCCGCGGAGCAGCCACGTGGTAGCGGGGAGACTGCTGTTTGAGTGCAGGGCGAATCGGGGGTCCTATTTCTTTTGTTGTAATTGTTTTAATTGTTTGTTTTGGGGGCTTCCCTTGTTAGTTGGGTAGTTCATCTTTTCAGCCATCCCACAAAGTGGGGGGTGGGCTGAAGGGGAACTCTTTCCCGAGGGAGCAGTGCGTTAAAAAAAACAACAACAAAAAACCAGAAGCAGTATAAAGCAGAAGTCTAACTCTCTCTTCGGTTTTGCCAGGCTGCTGGTTTCAAAAAAAAAAAATAATAATTATACCAGACTGTTAGACTAGGTGAGAGTGCTTACGTTAAGCCTCTGGGGGTCTGGCTGGGTTGATATATGGCTGCCAGACCTCAGTGTATTGTGTGTGGCACTAGGAGGGGCACAGTGGCTGATACCGGGGTTTTCCGGGGCTGTGCGACCCTCTCATCCGCGGTGGAGCAGCAGATGGAATTGCAAGAGTCCCCGGAAGCGCAGGAAGCGCCCGCGGGGGTGTGGGCTGTGTCCCCGCGGCCTTCGGCGCAGGGACCGGCATTGGAGGAGCTGGCGGGGCCCTCCGGCATCTCTCTGCCGGCCCCGGCGCCGGCTCTCGGTGAGTTTAGTCCTGAATTTGTGCTGCTGATGCATCAGGCTTTCTGCCTACGGCGACAGGGCAAAGGAGCGGACTCCGGGTCGCTGGCATTTCCAGCTCCGCAGCTGGGGGTGGCTGAGGAGTTGGACGAGGGGCCGCTGGCGCCTAAGCGAGCAAGGGCTAGGGACCCTGTGTTGACGGAGGGCGACTGGCCTGAGGCCTCGGCTCTGGAATGGGATCCGGAAGAGGGTACCCAGGATCTCGAAGAAGGGGAGATCCCTGAACCCGAGGATCAAGCTAAGATAGTTATGGTCTTCCGCAGAGAGGAGTTGGCGGCCTTGATCTCGGAGACCTTGCAGATGTTGAATCTTGCTACGCAGGCAGCGGTGGAAGATGAGGTTGAAGATCCCGTCATCCAGGCAGTTCGACAGACTCAGGTGGTGTTTCCGGTGCACAAGGTAGTTGACAAGATGATTCAAGATGAGTGGGATAAGCCGGAAGCAGGTCTGAGGGGCTTACGGACACTGAATAGATTGTATCCTTTGGCCGATAAGGATAAGGAAAGGTTACGGGCACCGCGGGTGGACACGGTGGTATCGGTGGTTACGAAAAAGACCACCATTCCGGTAGAAGGAAGTGCGGCCTTGAAGGATACCCAGGACCGTAAGGTTGACGGTCTGCTCAAGCAGGCTTTTGAAGCGGATTCTATTTCACTGCAGGCCTCCATCTGTGGAGCGTGGGTGGCCAGAGCGTCTCTGCGATGGGCCCAGCAACTGCGTCAGTCCCCACATTTGGATCTCGAGGAGCTAAAGGAGCTGGATCGACTCGAGTCTGGGGCAGCCTACTTGGCGGTTGTGCATTACGACTTGATCAGGGCGCTGGCTAATAGCACAGCGTCTGTGGTGGCCGCCCGTAGATCATTGTGGTTACGGAATTGGGTGGCGGACGGACCTTCGAAATCCCTTCTTAGCAAGCTTCCCTTTAAGGGGGGTTTGCTGTTGGGAGAAGATTTGGATAAGTTAGTGAAGGACCTGGGGGAGTCCAAGGCGGGTCGTCTTCTGGAGGATAAGCCGAAGCAGGGCAAGTCAGGCCAAGGCTTTCGGGGTCAGTTCCGAGATTTCCGGAGATTTCGTTCGCCGCGGTTCGGTAGTTTCCAGAGGGGCCGGTATCCATCTCGAGCCCAGGGATTTTGCGGGTTTCGGGGGGCGAATAGAGGTTTCTCCTCCAACCTGGCTACCGCATCCCGTAAGTCACAATGAAGCGAGGCGGATCCCGGCGGAAGGGCCTCCCATAGGCGGGTGGCTTCGGGAGTTTCTTTCCGCTTGGACCCACATCACCTCCGACCAGTGGGTGCTAGAAATAATTCAGCACGGCTATGCGCTGGAGTTTTCAAGACCCGTGCGGGATTCCTTTGTCATGTCCCCTTGCAGGGGCCCCAAGAAGACGGCAGCGGTTCGTGGAACCTTGGAACGACTCCTTCAGTTGGGAGCCCTGGTAGAAGTCCCCAAAAACGATTACGGCATGGGTCGGTACTCGATTTATTTCGTAGGGCCGAAGAAGGGCGGCACGTTTCGGCCCATCCTAGACCTGAAGGCCGTGAACCATTGTTTAAGGGTGCCGCATTTCCGGATGGAGACCCTGCGGTCTGTCATAGTGACGGTGCGTCGCGGGGAATTTTTGATGTCTCTGGATCTTACGGAAGCGTATTTGCACGTCCCCATCCAGTTGGCTCATCAGAAATTTCTGCGGTTCGCTCTTCCTTGGGGTCATTATCAGTTCCAGGCCTTACCTTTCGGGTTAGCCACGGCGCCGTGGACCTTCACCAAAATCATGGTATTGGTGGCGGCGGCATTGCGCAAAGAAGGCATTCTAGTCCACCCTTATCTCGACGATTGGTTGATCTGTGCCAAGTCCGAGGAGGAGAGTTTCCGGGTGACAGACAAGGTGGTGAAATTTTTGCAGGGTCTTCGTTGGGTGGTCAACACATCCAAAAGTCAGTTGAAGCCCACCCAGGACCTCGAATACCTCAGAGTCTGGTTCGACACCAAAAGAGGGCAAGTGTTTCTGCCGCACAAGCGGGCCGAGGGCTTGAGGTCCCTGGTCATACAGTTTCTGTCAGTGTCAGCACCGTCGGCGTGGGATTATCTCCGAGTGCTGGGCACCATGGCGGTGACGCTGGAGGCAGTGCCATGGGCCAAGGTCCATATGCGGCCTCTCCAAAGAGCACTACTCCGCCGCTGGTCGCATCAGGCCGATTCCTTGAACAAGCGGCTTCCTTGCCCGATCAACGTCAGGTGCTCTCTTCGTTGGTGGTTACTCAGGTCGTCGCTGGCAGCCGGCATGCCGCTGGAGCAGCCGGATTGGCTTCCGTTGTTGACGGATGCCAGTCTAGCAGGCTGGGGAGCCCACTGCAGGAGCCAGTTTGCGCAGGTGCTTTGGTCTCTGCTGGAGGCCTCATGGTCGATAAACCGTCTGGAACTTCGAGTGGTGTTCTGGGCTCTTCAGGCATTCGAAGAGGTGCTCTGCGGGCGACCCGTAAGGGTGCTCTCCGACAACTCGGCGACGGTGGCATACATCAACCGCCAGGGGGGCACGGGAAGTGCCGCCATGGAGGAAGAAGCGGACGAGTTGTTTGCCTGGGTAGAGCTTTGGTTGCCCGCGATCTTGGCAGCGCACATTGCAGGGAAGGACAGTGTCACAGCAGACTTCCTCAACAGAGTTCAGGTGGATGCGGGGGCGTGGGAGCTGCATCCCGACGTTTTCACACAGATAGTAGATCATTGGGGAACTCCGGTGATAGACCTCATGGCGACCTTCCAGTCGGCAAAGGTCGCCTGGTTCTTCAGCAGAAGGCGCGAAAGGATGTCGGAGGGTATAGACGCGCTGTTACGACAGTGGCCGTCCGACGCTCTTCTATATGTCTTTCCACCATGGGCGTTGATAGGCAGAGTAGTTCAAAGGATCGGAGCGCACGCGGGGAAAGTCCTGCTGGTGGCGCCCGACTGGCCGAGGCACCCTTGGTACGTGGATCTAGTGCGCCTCTTGGACGGCGTGCTCTAGCGGCTTCCGGTGTGGGCGGATATGTTGCGGCAGGGTTCGCTGTTCATGCCTCAGGTGGATCGGTTCTCACTTACGGTATGGCCATTGAGAGGGCTAAGCTGAGAAAGGAAGGCTATTCGTCGGCAGTCGTGGCGACCTTGCTCTGAAAGCAGTCGACATCTTTGGCATATGTGCGGGTCTGGCGTATTTTTGAGGATTGGTGTTCTAGACGTCAGGTTCGGGCGACCACTGTGTCCGTTCCGGTGGTCTTGGAGTTTCTACAGGACGGGTTTGATAAAGGTCTTGTAGCCAGTTCCTTGCGCATCCAGTTGGCAGCCCTTTCCTGTTATCGTGGCAAGGTCAATGGAGTGCCCTTAGGGGCTCACCCTGATGTGGGTCGCTTCCTGAAGGCGGTCGCTAGATTACGGCCGGCGCGTAGGGTGTGCATTCCGCCATGGGATCTCAATCTCGTCCTCACAACGTTAGTCAAGTCGCCCTTTGAGCCTTTGCGTCGTGCATCAGTGAAGGATTTGACATTAAAGACGGTGTTTCTGGTGGCGATTTGTTCGGCTAGAAGGATTTCGGAGTTGCAAGCGTTATCGTGCCGGGAACCATTCTTATCTTTTTCTAGGGAGAAAGTGGTTCTACGTCCGGTTCCGTCCTTTTTGCCTAAGGTGGTATCTCCTATTCATTTGAATCAGTTGGTGTGTTTGCCCGTTTTTGGGTCTCTGGAGGGCGGCGGTTCGGATTGCAGCCTTCGTCGTCTCGATGTGAAGAGAGCATTGTGTCAGTATTTGAGGGTAACCGAGTCCTTCTGTAAGTCAGATCGGTTGTTTGTTTTGTTCGGTGGAGTGTGCAAAGGGGAGGCAGCGGCTAAGGCTTCCATCGCTCGGTTGGTTAAGGAAGCGATTGCCTCCGCTTATTTGCTTCAAGGTTGGATTGTGCCCGTTGGATTGCAGGCGCATTCCACCAGAGCGCAGGCGTGTTCCTGGGCGGAGCACAGCTTGGTTCCGCCGAGAGACATTTGCAGGGCGGCGACTTGGTCGTCGCTACACACTTTCAGCAAGCATTACAGGCTGGACTTAGCAGTGGTTTCGGATGCTCGTTTTGGGTCGGCGGTTTTGTCCGCTGGCTGGAAGGGTCCCTCCCAATGATTACTGCTCTGGTACATCCCAGAGGTACAGGAATGAACTGGAGGAACGATAAGGAAATCATAATTGCATTGGTGTGATATACAGACCTCCCTCACAAGAGGAAGAGGTGGACAGAGAGTTAATTGAAGACATACGCAGCATTGCTAGGAAAGGGGAAGTGCTACTGATAGGAGATTTCAATATGCCAGATGTTGATTGGCACATTCCTGCTGCAATATCATGTAGAAGTAAGGAGATCCTGGATTCTCTACAGGGAGAACTATTCAGGCAATTGGTACCAGACCCCACACGTGAAAGGACCATACTTTACTTGGTGCTTACCAATGGTGAAAGTGTTTCTAATGTTGTAGTGGGAGATCATTTTGCATCCAGTGATCACCAGATGGTGTGGTTCAGTTTTAGGACTAGGGCTGTTAGAATCCATTCCAAGGTGAGGATCTTAGACTAACTTTGCGAAGATGGGCCAATACCTCAGGGAGTCGTTAGTGGGATGGGAACAGCTGGGGGATGTAGAAAAACAGTGGGCAAAACTGAAAGGGGATATTTTAAGGGCAACCAACCTTTTTGTTAAAATGGTAAATAAAGGCAAAAGGAAAAGGAGACCGCTATGGTTTTCAAAGGAAGTAGCTGAAAAAGTGAAGAAAAAGAGGGAGGCCTTCATGAAATACAAGAGATCACAGAGAGAGGAAGACAGGCATCTGTATTTGGAAAAACTTAGAGAAGCTAGCAAAGTAGTCAAGAAGGCAAAGATTCAAAAGGAGGAGGAAATAGCCAATGCAATAAAATGGGGGGATAAGACATTTTTCAGATATATTAGTGAGAAGAGGAAGGGCAAAAGTGGTATTGTCAGACTCAAGGGTGTGGGTTGGGGGGGGGGGAATATGTATAAGCTGGTAAGGATAAAGCGGAATTGCTTAACAAATATTTTTGTTCTGTGTTCACAGATGAAGAACCAGGAGCAGGACCTCAGAAAACACCCACAAATAGGAACAGAAGCGAGGGACATCTTGAACAATTTTCAGAAGACTGTGTTCGTGAAAAACTAGCTCAACTTAAAGTAGACAAAGCGATGGGACCGGATGGGATACACCCTAGAATACTGAGGGAACTTGGGGACGTTCTAGCAACTTCACTGACTGACCTTTTCAATGCCTCGTTGGAGTCGGGAGTGGTACCAAAGGACTGGAGAGAGGCTCATGTGGTGCCTTTACACAAAAGCGGAAGTAAGGATGTGGTTGAAAACTACAGGCCGGTTAGTTTAACTTCGGTGGTGAGTAAATTATTGGAAATGCTGCTGAAAGAGAAAATAGTGAGGTTTCTGGAGTCCAGCGGATTACAGGATCTGAGGCAGCATGGATTCACCAGAGGCAGGTCTTGTCAGACAAATCTGATTGATTTCTTTGACTGGGTGACCAGGGAGTTGGACCAAGGGAGAGCTCTAGATGTGGTGTATTTAGATTTCAGTAAAGCCTTTGACACTGTTCCTCACAGGCGACTTATAAACAAACTGAGCAGCCTAGGGATGGACCCTAAAGTTACTGCTTGGGTTAGAAATTGGTTGGGTGGGAGGCGACAAAGAGTACAGGTAAATGGAGCTCACTCTGAGGAGAAGGATGTTACCAGTGGTATGCCCCAGGGATCTGTCCTTGGTCCGATTCTTTTTAACATCTTTGTTAGTGATATAGCGGAAGGGCTGTCGGGTAAGGTTTGCCTCTTTGCAGATGATACCAAAATCTGCAATAGAGTAGACACCCAGGAAGGTGTAGATAACATGAGGAGGGGTCTAGCTAAGCTTGAAGAATGGTCTAGAATTTGGCAGCTGGGATTTAATGTTAAAAAATGTAAGGTCTTGCATTTGGGCTGCAGCAATCCAAGGGAGCAATACAGTATAGGAGGTGAAGTACTTTTGTCCACTAAAGAGCGGGGTCTAGGAGTGGTTGTGTCTGATGATCTTAAAGTAGCTAAACAGGTAGAAAAGGCGACGGCAAAAGCTAGAAGGATGCTTGGGTGCATACAGAGAGGAATGGCTAGCAGAAAAAAGGAGGTGATAATGCCTCTGTATAAGTCTTTGGTGCGACCTCATTTGGAGTATAGTGTGCAATTCTGGAGACCGCACCTTCAAAAGGATGTGAACAGGATGGAGTCGGTGCAGAGGGTGGCTACTAAAATGATTAGTGGGCTTCATTATAAAGCATATGAGGACAGACCTAAGTATCTTAATATGTACACCTTAGAGGAAAGGCGGGATAGAGGTGATATGATTGAGATGTTTAAATACCTCCGTGGCATAACTGTTCAGGGAGAGAGCCTCTTTCAATTGAAAGCAAGTTCTGCTACGAGGGGACATGGGATGAGGGTGAAGGGAGATAGATTCAGGAGTGATATACGGAATTATTTCTTTACAGAAAGAGTAGTGGATCCGTGGAATAGTCTCCCAGTGGAGGTGGTAGAGATGAGGACAGTAACTGAATTCAAAAAAGCATGGGACCAACACAGAGGATCTCTAAAGGTAAAAAGTGGACTGTTGTAGTTGTTGATATGGAAGGACAGACTAGATAGGCCATGTGGTCTTTTTCTGTCGTCATGTTTCTATGTTTCTATGTTTACCTGGTAATTGTAGTTCCTTGAGTGACGACAGTTCAGTCCTCCTTCCCGCCCAGATGTTTCTAGGAGGTTCCAGGTTTGCTGACAGGTAGAAGAGTGTTACAGGTGAGTCCAGATTCCTTAAATTTGCTGTGGTGTTCACTTTCTCTCTGGCAGCGCAGGGTGTAAGAAAGCCTTGCCGGAGGGGGTGGATGGTTTGGAGGTCAGTATTCGTTGTGTTACAATGTTTATGGTTGGTTACTTATTTGTTGCTCCTGTGAGTCTGCTTTGTTAATAGTTCACACTGGGATGGAAGAAGGAGTGCAGCAGGCTATATCCAGTGATGTCATCATTCTGACATACCAGTCTCCAAGCTGCAGGAGGAGATTGACAACCCAGAGGTAGAGGACTGAACTGTCGTCACTCAAGGAACTACAATTACCAGGTAAGTGTAATTATGATTTTAGCCCTACCCTCTGCTTTCTATCTTTTAACCAGTTCCTGATCCACGGTAGTACACTGCCTCCTATCCCATGACTCTTTTAGTTTTGCCAAAAGTCTCTGATGAGGGACGTTGTCAAAGGCTTTCTGAAAGTTTATCAACCGACTCACCTTTGTCCACCTGCTTATTCACACCTTCAAAAAAACATAACAGATTAGTAGGACAAGATATTCCTTGTCTAAAGCCATGTTGGCTGTCTCCCATTAGGCCATGACTATCTACATGCTGAGTAATTTTGTTCTTTATGGTGGTTTTTACCATTTTTCCCGGTACTGACTTCAGGCTCACCGGTCTGTAGTTTCCCGGATCACCCCTGGAACCCTTTTTAAAAATTGGTGTTACATTGGCGATCCTCCAATCTTCAGGTATTACAGATGATTTTAATGAGAGTTCACAGATTATTAATAGCAGGTCTGCAATCTCAATTTCAGTTCTTTCAACACCCTTGGATGTATACCATCCGGCCCAGGTGATTTGCTACTCTTCAGTTTATCTAATAGTTGTAATACATCTTCCCGATGTATCGATATTTCCTTCAATTCTTCCGCACCTTTAAATACCACTTCAGTCATGGGTAACATCCCTACATCTTCCTCAGTAAAGACCGAAGCAAAGAATTCATTCAGTCTCTCTGCTATCGCCTTGTCGCCTCTTAGTGCCCCTTTAACCCCCCTATCATCTAATGGACCAACTGACTTTCTCACAGGTTTTTTGCTACTAATGTACTTGAAAAATCTTTATTTTGCGTTTTTGCTTCCGCAGCAAGCTTCTTCTCAAATTCTCCCTTTGCCTGTCTTATCAATGCTTTGCATTTGACTTGCCAGTGCTTGTGCTGTTTCCAGGTTTCGTCGTTTGGCTCTTTTTTCCATTTCCTGAAAGATGCTTTTTTGGCAACAACAGCCTCACCTTTAAACCATGCTGGCAATTTTTTGGACTTCCTTCCACTTTTCTTAAAGCGTGGAGTACAGCTGGTCTGGGCATCGAAGATAGTATTTTTCAACAACACCCAAGCTTGATGTAAGTCTTTAACTTTTGCAGCTGCTCCTTTTAGTTTTTTTCTTAACTGTTTTCCTCATTTTATCATAGTCTCCCTTTCAAAAGTTAAAAGGTAGTACTGTGGATTTCCTTACTATCCCTCCTCCACTAATTAAATCAAATGCGATCATGCTGTGTTCACTATTGCCAAGTGGCCCCAACACCCTTATCTCTTGCACTAGATCTGGTGTTCCACTAAGGACTAGGTCTAATATGGCTTCCCCTCTGGTCGGTTCATGAACCAGCTGTTTGAAGAAGCAGTCATTTATTTCATCTAGGAACTTTATCTCCTTAGCATGTCTTGTTGTAACACTGACCCAGTCGATACCGGGGTAATTGAAATCACCAATTATTATTACTGCACTGTAACGTTTGTTAGCTTCCTTGATTTGTTTGAGCATTTCATCATCCATTAGTTCATTCTGGTCAGGCGGTTGATAGTACATCCCCACTGCCATCGCCTTCCCCTTGTTAAATGGAATTTCAATCCATAGAGATTCTACAGCAAATTGTGTTTCCTGCAGAACTTTAATCCTTTCTGACTCAATGCCCTCTCTAACATAGAGCGCAACCCCTCCACCAATTTGATCAGCTCTATCATTACGATATAGTTTGTACCCAGGTATCACAGTGTCCCACTGGTTGTCCTCCTTCCACCATGTCTCTGAGATTCCAATCATATCTAACCTCTCATTTAGTGCTATATATTCTAGCTCTCCCATCTTATTTTTTAGACTTCTAGTATTTGCATACAAGCATTTTAGAGACTGTATTTTATTCATATTAATCTGGCTATTGGTAGGCATGGGTAATTTGGGATCTTTAAGCTCTGTCTGCTACATACTCAAGGTCATTTGGGCTACTTTACTCTTTTTTGGAACCTCTCTGCTTTTGGTAGTATCCTTCAAGGATACATTCTTCCAAACCACGCGCTCTTGGGCGACTGTCGGCTTTCCACTATTGTCTAGTTTAAAAGCTGCTCTATCTCCTTTTTAAAGGTTAATGCCAGCAGCCTGGTTCCATCCCGGTTAAGGTGAAGCTCATCCCTTCAGAAGAGCCCCTCCTTTCCCCAGAATGTTCCCCAGTTCCTAACAAATCCAAACCCCTCATCTCTGCACCATTGTCTCATCCACGCATTGAGACTCCGGAGCTCTTCCTGCCTTTTGCGTCCTCTGCGTGGAACGGGAAGCATTTTGGAGAACGCTACCCTGGAAGTTCTGGATTTCAACTTCCTGCCTAAAAGCCTAAATTTAGCTCCGGAACCTCCCTACCACATTTTCCTATGTCATTGGTACTGAGATGTACCAAGATAGCAGACTGCTCCCCAGCACTATCTAAGACTTTATGTAGGTGGCATGTGAGGTCCTCTACCTTCGCACCAGGCAGTCATGTTACCAGGTGATCCTCACGCCCACCAGCCACCCAGCTATCTACATGCCTAATGATCGAATCACCAACTATAACGGCTGTCCTAACCCTTCCCTCATGGGCACATGGCCCTGAAGAAACTTCCTCGGTGCAAGAGGGTTTTACATCACCTGGAGGACAGGTTCTAGTTACAGGATCACGTCCTGCCACACCAGGGTGATGCTCTCCTGTCACGTGACTTCTCTCCTCCATGGCAGCAGAAATGCTGCCAGACTGGAGGTGGGACTTCAGGACTATATCCCTGTAGGTCTCGTCTATGTACCTCTCTGTCTTTCTTATGTCTTCCAAGTCTGCTACTCTAGCTTCTAGAGAACGGACTTGTTCCCTGAGAGCAAAGAGCTCCTTGCACCTAGTGCACATGTAAGACCTCTCACCAACTGGGAGAAAATCATACATGTGACACTCAATGTAAAAGACTGGAAAGCCCCCATCTTGCTGCTGGGCTGCTGTCTGCATCTTAGTTTTAAGCTTGTGGTTAGATCTTTAAGTTCTTTACTTATTTATTTATTTATTTATTTCAATTTTTTATATACCGCGCTATTTACAATCAGCGCGGTTTACAGAGAACCAAAGACCAGAACAACAGGCTGTTCGGTATTACATAAAACAGGAAAATAAATTTGGATAAGATAAACATGGATAATATGGGGGTAAAACTATGTACATTGAACTATATACATAGAATATTGATCTGCTAAGTAATATTGAACTTACTAAGGGTTGCTATGTATATTTATACTAATAAAACTGTACTTAATACGTTTAATATACCTTGTTCACCTTAAGCTTAATTAATCTCAGGTCCTGAGTGTATGACTGATTTGGATAATGAGCCTCACCTGAGAGCACCTCCTTTCCTTTAAGGTGTGTAAGTACCTATAAAGCTAAGATTATCCCAGGGGTGAGTGGATGTTGAGGAGGGAGGGAGGGAAATAACACTTATTAAAATAGGGCTGCTACACAGTACCCTGTCCTGTGCTGCTGAGGTAAGCTGTGACCAACTTCCTGGGTGATTAATAGTCCTTGCTTGGATAGAAGGAGTTTTTCAAAATGGCCTTTTGACCTGCCACCTTGTGTTAAAACCTACTGAAAAGGTTTCACAGGTCTCTTGCCCTTTAGGTAGAAGGCCTCTTTGTAAAGGTCTCTATAAGACTTTATTTGTTGCTCAAAGAGTACTGACCCTGTTTTGCCTTTTATGCTAAGTTATGTTCTGATTTGATTTAAATTACAGCTCTTTGTTGCTGCTGCTGCTGCTGCTAGGCTCTGGCTTATTATGAAATTTAAACTACAAGCTCCCTGCTGGGTTCTGAATTTAACCAGAAAGCTCGTTTCTGTGTTTTAAATTTAGACTAAAAGTACTTTGCTGATGCTAGGCCCTGAGTGACTATTAAATTTAAACTACAAGCTCTCTGCTGGGTATGAAATGTAACCAGAAAATTCTCTTCTGTGTTTTTAAATTTAAACTTAAACTGCTGCTACTAGGCCCTGACTGATTTAACAAAAAACACTAGGTTCACAGATTAATTAGCTTTAATACAAAGAAGTCCTTTTAGAAAATTCCCAGAAGTATAGTCTCACAATTGCAGATCTCTCCAGAAGTAGCAGTCCCTTTTTCTAGTCCTTCATACTCGCCACTGGTACTCTTCCCACCACCCGACCTCACTTTCTCGATATAGAGTTTGGTTCCCTTTTTGTAGTTTTCATTTTTGGTGTCTTCGTGCCCTTTTTTCCAACTGGCAGCCCGGCGGGTCTTTGACCTCGCCGGGGTACTTTTTCCCCCCATGGCTGCCAGTGGCTTTATGAAGTGTGATCGGTGTACCAAAATTCTGTCCTTGAACGTCACACACAACTGCTGCCTTCGCTGCCTGGGGCCGGACCACTACCCTGCAACAGGCGGTCTCTACAAAAAGATGTCTAGCAAGGCCCTCAAGAGCTGCCAGCAACAGCATGATAAGTTTTTCCCCAAGTCCCTAGTACCTCCGAAGGCCAGGGCCTCATCTGAAGCCACGACATCTTGGACAGGCCCCTCTGAACCAGAGCAACGTTCTTCTTCTGAAAGGTGGTCTCCCTCGAGGGAACCCAAGAAGAAGTAGTTAACCTTGAAGGCGGCGTCCGAGACACTCATCCAAGAGATCAGAGAGGGAGCAGGCCTGCAAAGTTCCTCCAAAAGGAATCAACCTCAGACCTTAGGGGGAACTGCCATTAAGCCCGAGTCCCTCAGTGCCCGCGCCAATGGCTGTGGAGCCTTCTGGCTTGGAGTCGAGAATGGCGGCCCTGGAGCGCAGTTTGTCTGCCTTCATGGACCAACAGTGGGTGCTGTTATCTAGTACTACCGGTTCATCTGCTGCGACCACTGGGCCCTTGATGTTGAAGTTTTCCCATGAGGCCGAGCCAATCCGCGAGGTTCTTCGGCCTCAAGTTGATTCTTAGCCATGGTCTTGATTCGGTTCCTGCTTGACAGGACCGCGATTGTCCCCAGCTAGTGTGCTCAGCGCTGGCCTTGGAGGGCCATGGGCTGGGGTTAGCCCCAGTGCCCACGGACCATCCTTCCTTAGAATCCTCTATGGACAACTCCGAGTGGGAGACAGAGGATGAGGAGTCACCACCATGACATCCCCTCAGATCTCCTGCTTCGGAGCACTGGTGCCGGTCTCCACCACGGACATGGGGTTCCTTGACTTTGTCAAGGACATGTCCAAAACACTAACATTCCCGACTGAATCGGAGGAGGACCCTCAGGCGGATGAGTTAGAAATCCTCCAGTACGAGGCCCCTTCGAGTGAATCGCTCACGGTGCTCATCCCTCCCATTCCGTAACGGCTGATGCTCCGCATGTGGGAAACACTGGTGTAAGTGCTGGTGGTGAGCAAGCGGCTCGACTCAATGTATCGAGTCTGCCGGAGCCCGGGCTTCCAGAAGTCACAACTGCTGCACAACTCCATGGCGGTGGAGTCAGCCATGCTTTGACTGAAGAGTCAGAAGATGCACTTCTTGGTGCCCCCCCCCAGCAGGGAAGCACGCACCTTGGATGCCCTCGGCAGAAAGTGTTACCAGAGCTCGATGCTCAACGGCCGCATCTAGGCCTACCAGCTGTACATGGGCATTTACCTGAGGGACCTGGTGAAGGAACGTGCCGGGTTCTCAGCTGGTCTGTCTGAGGAACCCCTGCAGTGGTTCAAGAACCTGGCCAAGGCCGTCCGTGAGTGCTCCAAGTTTGTGTCTTGGGCAGCCTATGACGGAATCGAGTCGGCAGCTTGAGTAGCTGCAGCTGGTATTGGTGCTCATCGCCAGGCTTGGCTACAGTCATCTGTCCTCGAGCAAAGGGTTCAAGATAAATTGGTCGATGTCCCGTGCCAAGGAGAGAACCTCTTTGGTAAGCCCATGACCGACAGAGCTGCTGAGCTAGAGACTGAGTTCATGATGAGGACCAGGCTCTCCAAAAAGACTACTGCCCCTCCCCAGTGGAAGGGCTCGGGTAAAAAGCTCTTCTCCCCAAGGAAAGGGGCTGTTTACAGAAACTAACCACCTCCCCAGCTCCCCAACAGGGTCAGCAAGCCAAGAGACATGGGCATGGCTCTCCTAAGCAGAAGGCTCCCAAACCCCAGGTGTTTTCCCCAGCCCAGCCAGTGGGGAGCTTTTGACTCCTTGGGCATAGCCTCTCCACCCCAAGGAGGTCAGCAGCTTACAGGGGGACATCTGATCTACTATGCTCAAAGGTGGCCCACGATCACCACCGATTCCTAGGCACTTTGGTTACCTTCTCCATCTGACTCACATCTTCCTCTTATTTTTTGGGAGAGCCACTCAGGTCTCTCCTGCACCGGGACCTTCTACTGAAGGAGCTTGCAGGTCTTCTTGAGGACAAAGCAGTGGAACCGGTGCCCCACCATCTCAAGGGCAGGGGGTTCTACTCCAGGTACTTCCTCGTGCCACAAAGAACAGGAGGCCTAAGGCCTATCCTCAGCCTGCACAGCCTCTACAAGTTCCTGGTGAGGGAAAAGTTCAAGATGCTGTCCCTTGGAACATTGCTGCCTTACCTTCTCAGGGAGATTGGCTATGCTCCTTGGATCCGAAGGATGCTTATACCCACATCCCCAACCACAGGCAGTACCTGCGGTTCATTGTGAGGGGTGGGCAATCTCCAGGAACAAGCAGGAATGAGTCTTCACATATGGGTTTCATCGGTACCGACGGAGCCTGCGCGGGAACGCTCCCCAGCGTCCAATCAGAAAGCCTTTGGGAGCATCCCACAGCACCTGCGTGCTGCCTTCCCACCTTTCCCAACTGTCTCTCCTCAGTTCTTCTTTTTCCGCGGAGCCAGCAGGTCGTGTTCCTGTCACCGCAGAAGAATTTCCTTATTCCTTATCGCTTCTCCGGGCCAGTCCAGGGAATGATAGGGTAGTCAATCCCCCTTAGCAGCTGAGGACTGATGGCTTCAAGTTTTCTTGAGAGGTGAAGCCACTTCCCCTGAGGTCACCAGCCAGTCTTTCAGTCCTCAGCAGCTAAAGAGGATCAATTCTATTTTTTCTCCCTCTTGTTAGGTCCACTGTTTTATTTTATTAATTTATTTTATTAATGTATTTAAAGTTAGCTCTAGCAGAGCTGATTGTTTCATTAGTCCTGAGGAGTTCCGTTTTTACTCACGGTTAGACAGTGTCAGTGAGGCTTCGCGGAGTTCTTCTCAGCGGTATAAGGTAGAGCCTGCCTTGTATATCCGCAGATATCTCTCTGAGCAGAGTGATCCTGGGGGCCCCAGTAATTCCTCTGTACTTAATATTAAGTGCACCTCTGCATGTTCTGCTAGCAGCGGAACGAAATCACAGGTCGACATAACCTTCCGGGTAAGCTTAATATCCCTTGCTGTACAGCACTTTTTCTCCTTTTGATTTATTTCCGGATCGCGTTTGAGTGCGCCCAGCGGTTTAACTTCTCGGGGCCGTGGCACGGCAAGCAGAGGGGTTATCTTTCTTTTAAACGAGAGTAATTACCTGTTATGGCAGAGAAGATTGCTTCAGAGGCAGAAAAGACGTTAGTTTCCGCGGAGCGAGCAAGAAAAACGGCCATTTTAAGCGCAACGGCAATCTCAGCATCAGAGCAGCACCGGCCTGCTAAACGGAAGTCTAAGGCCGGCAAGACCATTTCTCACAAGGAAAAACCTGCTCCTTCTCTTTCTGAGGTTCAGTCTGACGTTTGCTCATTTTTTTCGCCAGAATTTATTTTGGCGATGCACAGAGCATTTTTAATTAAATCTTCTCAGCCTACTCCTGTGGAAACCCTTCAAAGCGCTGCTCCTGTGGAAACCCTTCAAGGCACAGGGGCGCTCCAAATGGGTATTTCAGTGCCAGACGATCCTGCAGAAGGTACTTCTCAGCTACCGGAGTTTTCTAGAGATCCTTTGGATCCATTTTCTCCTCAGCTTTCAGGTCCATTGGGTCAGAGAGATTTAGAATTTCTTGCTGAAGCAGGTTTGGATTTGCCTCCAGAAGAGCTAGAGGAGGGTGAGATTGCACCCGGTGACGATCCTAATATATTTCGTGTGTTTCGCAAAGAGGAGTTGGCTGCGCTAATTTCTCAGTCCTTATCTGCTTTACATTTATTGCTTCCTTCAGTTACACAGGAGCCCTTGGAGGATCCATTATTGCAGGGTTTTAGAGCAGAACATCACTGTTTTCCAATGCATAGAGTTATAAGACAGATGATTGAATCTGAATGGGAATTCCAGAGGCTGCGCTCCGTGGGAGCCGAGCCTTGGCTCGCCTTTATCCTATGCCTCAAGAGGAGAAGGAATTTTTGCGCATGCCAAAGGTGGATGCTATTATATCAGCAGTTACCAAGAAGACTACCATCCCGGTGGAAGGAGCGGCAGCGCTTAAGGACCTCCAAGATCATAAATTGGAAATTCTTCTCAAGCAGGCGTTTGATTCGAGCGCTTTAGCTTTGCAGGCGGCTACTTGTGGGGCATATGTTTCTAGAGCATCCATGCGTTGGCTGCAGGGAGATGCGTCCACGGATGCAGCATCTGCACATGTTTCTGAAGGTCCAAAATTGGAATCGGCCGCGGCTTATATGGCAGATGCTTTTTATGACTTGCTACGTATAGCTGCTAAGACTATGGCATCATTGGTGGCAGCTAGACGTTTTTTATGGTTGCGTAACTGGTCAGCGGATGTTTCATCTAAATTGCGACTTAGTAAGTTGCCTTATAAAGGAAAATTGCTTTTTGGGGAAGCGCTAGAAAAGATTATTAAGGATCTTGGTGATTCTAAAGGAGGGCGGTTGCCAGAGGATAGGCCAAAGCCTATGCGAGGAGCGGGTAGTCTACGAGGCTATAGTCGAGACTCATGTAGATTCCGAGGGGCGCGTTTTACTCCCTATTCTAGAGGCCGTACAGGATTTAGAGGTCAGTCCTTTCGAGGAGCAAGAGGTTTTAACAAGCCTTACTTCGGTGCACCTCAGTCCTCTGCTAAAAAACCGCAATAAAGGTGTGCTGGTCCAGGCGTTAGTGCCTGTGGGCGGCCGCCTGCAGGATTATCTATCAGCCTGGACCGCCATCACTGCGGACAAATGGGTTTTGGAGATAATTCAAAAGGGCTATGCACTGGATTTTGCTTGCCCTTTGCCGTCCGCGTTTGTAATGTCCCCTTGTGCGTCGGGTCTGAAGTCTCAGGCCGTATCAGACACGCTTGCTCGTCTCTTGCATCTTCGGGCGATAGTTCCCGTACCTCGAGACCAATACGGTCAAGGTCGATACTCGATCTATTTCGTGGTGCCCAAAGCAGGAGGTTCTTTTCGGCCAGTTCTGGATCTCAGGGGCGTCAACCGATCTTTGCGGGTGCCGCATTTTCGCATGGAAACGTTACGCACTGTTATACGAGCGGTGCGTCCAGGAGAGTTTCTCTCATCCATAGATCTCACAGAAGCATATCTTCACATTCCCATCAGGCCAGCTCATCATCGGTTTTTACGTTTTTCCCTTCCTATGGGTCATTTTCAGTTTCGGGCGTTACCATTCGGCCTCGCCACGGCTCCGCGAACCTTCACCAAACTCATGGTGGTGGTAGCGGCGGCGTTGCGAAAGGAGGGCATCCGAGTTCATCCGTATCTCGACGATTGGCTAATCAGAGCCGATTCTCTTTTGACTGCAATTTCAGCGACGGCTCGAGTTGTTCAGCTTCTGGAGCAATTAGGTTGGGTCATAAATCAGGCCAAGAGTCATTTGCAACCGGTAAGACAACTGACTCATCTCGTAGCATTTTTCGACACGGCGCTCGGCAAGGTTTTCTTACCTGCGGTCAGAGTGGAGAAGATTTTGCAGCAAGTGCAAGCGTTTTTAAGAATTTCGGCTCCGTCGGCGTAGACATACTTGCAACTCTTGGGCTCCATGGCATTGACTTTGGACCTGGTTCCGTGGGCCAGAGCTCACATGCGACCCTTACAACAGGCGTTGCTTTCCCAATGGTCTCCGCAACTTCACTCTCTCTCTCAACGGCTCCTTTGTCCGGAGTCAGTGAGACAAAGTCTCCAATGGTGGTTGAACCCGGTTCATCTAAGAGCAGGGGTTCCTTTGCAGGAGCCATCATGGGTATTGGTTACGACGGATGCCAGTCTCGCAGGCTGGGGAGCTCATTGTCAGTCGCAGATCGCTCAGGGGGCTTGGTCTCCGGAAGAGAGCTCGTGGTCGATCAACAGGTTGGAGCTGCGCGCGGCTCGGTTTGCCCTTCAGCACTTCGAGGCCTTAATCAAAGGGACTGCGGTCCGATTATTCTCCGACAATGCAGTGACAGTCGCATATATCAATCGGCAGGGCGGAACCAAGAGTCTTTCTCTTCTCGCCGAATCACAGGAGTTGATGGCTTGGGCCGAAGTCCATCTCTTAGCGTTGTCGGCTGCGCATATCGCAGGCAAGAAGAATGTGCAGGCAGATTTTCTCAGTCGCAATATGCTCGATCCCGGAGAATGGGAGTTGAACGTTGCAGTGTATCACGAACTGGTAGTACGTTGGGGTCAGCCAGTGATGGATCTTATGGCGACCTTCGGAAATGCAAAGGCAAACCGTTTTTTCAGCAGACGCAGGGAGCACATGTCAGAAGGATTGGATGCTCTAGTGCAACCATGGCCAGTGGACACACTGTTGTATGTGTTCCCTCCTTGGCCGATGTTGAGTCGGGTTATCCAACGAATAGCGGAACATCGAGGATCGGTAATTCTGATTGCGCCGGATTGGCCTCGACATCCTTGGTATGCCGATTTGGTTCGGCTTCTGGTAGCTCCTCCTTGGTGCCTTCCGGATCGGATCAATCTGTTAAATCAGGGCCCGGTACTCATGCCACAAGTGGATCGCTTCTTGCTTACGGCTTGGCTCTTGAGAGGGATCGGTTAGAGCGTAAGGGTTATGCGACTTCGGTAGTAGCTACCTTACTTCGGTCTAGAAGACCGGGAACCTCTCTCGCGTATGTGCGCATATGGAAGCTCTTCGAGCATTGGTGTGGCCAACGCAATTTTCTTCCTAGGTTAGCTACCTTACCTCAATTGCTTTTATTTCTCCAAGAGGGATTGGAGAAAGGTTTGGCACTGGGTACTCTTAAGGTTCATTTAGCGGCGCTTACCTGTTTTAGAGGTTTGGTGCAGAATCGTCGGCTTTCCATGCATCCAGATGTACAACGTTTTTTTCGAGCGGCTAGGCTTCTCCGTCCTCCGCGACGTCAAGTGGTGCCTGCGTGGGATTTGAATATTGTTTTGGAAGCATTTTCCACGTCTTCGTTGGCATCCGTATCCTCAAGATCTTTACGTGAATGTTCTTGGAAAACTGCTTTTCTCGTGGCTTTATGTTCAGCAAGAAGAATTTCAGATTTACAGGCTTTGTCTTGTCAGGAACCTTATCTGCAATTTCTTCCGGAACGGATATTACTGCGGACGGTGCCTTCTTTTTTGCCTAAAGTGCTGTCTGTTTTTCATGTTAATCAGTCAGTGGCATTACCTGTGTTTTCCAATTTGTCAGATTCACCGGTAGACCGAGCGCTCAAAAGGTTGGATCTTGGTCGTGTTTTAAAAGCATACCTTAAGCTTTCCAGACCATTGCAGAAGACAGATAGATTGTTTGTCCAGCATGCAGGGCCCAATAAAGGTCAGGCAGCGTCAAAGTCCACAAATGCTCGTTGGGTACGCTCCGCTATTGTAGCAGCTTATCAAGCCAAAGGGCAATCACCCCCAGAGGGTGTGAAGGCTCATTCCACTCAAGCTCAAGCGACTTCATGGGCAGAATTTGCTTTTGTTCCTCCAGTGGATATCTGTAAAGCAGCAACGTGGTCATCATTGCATACGTTTACAAAGCATTACCGTTGGACGTTCAGGCCAGGGAAGATGCAAAAGTAGGGACGGCGGCCCTTATCGCGGGGCTGGTGGGTCCCTCCCGAATTTAGGTACTGCTTGGGTACTGCCCTATCATTCCCTGGACTGGCCCGGAGAAGCGATAAGGAAGAAGAAATTAGATCTTACCTGCTAATTGTCTTTCCTTGAGCTGTCTCCGGGCCAGTCCAGGGTCCCCACCCCTTTTAGAAGTACAAGTGTAATATAAGGTACAAGTGTAATAAAAGTTCAGATTAATCGGGTGAGTGGGGTATGTTGGGGCTTCCATGATCTTTCTCAAAGAAAGTCAATACTGTTTTAATATATATATAAAAAAAAATAATAATAAAAACAATTTGCGTTGTTTTTAATGCGCTTACCTTTTCCAAGGGACTATGGAGCATTTTCAGTTTTGGCAGGTTAACGTTGTGTTTATCAGTTCTTTCATAGTAATCTGCTTTGTCAGGGGAAGACTGGCTGGTGACCTCAGGGGGAGTGGCTTCACCTCTCAAGAAAACTTGAAGCCAGCAGTCCTCAGCTGCTAAGTGGGATTGACTACCCTATCATTCCCTGGACTGGCCCGGAGACAGCTCAAGGAAAGACAATTAGCAGGTAAGATCTAATTTCTTCTTTTTTCTTTATTTCTTTTGTGTCGCGTCTGCCTTCTTCGACGCTGTACCGGTACCGCCGGTCTTTGTTCTTTTCTTCTTGTAAAAAAACAAAACAAAAAAACTCTATTGTGGTTGAGTCTGCAATGAGAAAGATTAGAAGTGCCAAAAGACATGCCTCTAATCCTCCAGGACGTGAATGTAGAACCCTGGATGCTTTTGGAAGAAGAGTCTTCCAAGCTTCCATGCTTGCTGCGAGAATTAATTCTTATAGTCTCTACATGGGAATGTTCTAAAAAGAAGTCATTGACCATTTGCAGACTTTAAGTCCTTTTATGTCAGAAGATAAAAGGCAAGGCTTTCTCACTGGGCTCAAACATGCCCAAGATATCTCCAAATTCTTCAACCGTACAGCTTTCGACTCCTTTGAATGCGTAAGCAGAGCCTCAGCTATTGCCATAGGTGCACGTAGGATTGCTTGGCTTCAAGCATCTGATTTGGAGATCTGGGTTCAAGATGAATTGGGAAATATCCCTTGTACAGGTGAGAATCTGTTTGGTAAAGATTGGCAGGCAAAAGCCAATCAGATGGATGCTGAAAATTCTGCTTTGGATAGACTATCCAAATCCACAGCTGCTCCTGCTAAGAAAAGGTTATTCAAGAAAACACCTTTTTCTAAAAAGGGAAGATTCTATCCTGCTTATGGTCAGCGGGCATCTTCTGCAGCTACCAAACGTCAGCAATCCTCCAAACAGAGCAAAGCAAAGGCTGCGAGGCCTGCTCCAGCTCAGCAACCTCAGCCCCCTCAGGGCCTTTGACTTTCCGCTAGAGAACCTAGCCTTCCTGGCTCTAGAAGGATCAGAGCCCTCCACCATTCCAGGAAGGTTATGTCACTTTGCTCCCAGGTGGGGGCAAATTACAGCAGAGCATTGGACACTCTCCATCATAAGAGAGGGGTACAAACTTCATTTTTCAAGCTTGCCCCAAGAGTGCACCAGTTCAATTCTCCAACCTCCCTCCTCAGCCTGTTGGAGCAGGAGGTTGCCACTCTTCTTGCCCAGGTGGCAATAGAGGAAGTGCCTTTTCAACAACAGGGCATAGGGTTCTACTCCCCCTATTTTCTTATTCCAAAGAAAACAGGGGGCTTCAGACCCATCTTAGATCTCAGAGAGTTGAATAGATTCCTAGTCAAGGAAAAATTCAAGATGGTTTCTCTAGGAACTCTGCTGCCATACCTTCAGAGTCAGGATTGGCTTTGTTCTCTAGATCTCAAGGATGCGTACACTCATGTTCTCATCCATCCAACTCACAGAAGGTTCCTTCGGTTCCTTTTTCAGGAGAAGCACTATCAATACAGAGTGCTCCCTTTTGGTCTGGCCTCTGCACCAAGGGTTTTCACGAAATGCATAGCAGTGGTAGCTGCTTTTCTGCGCACCCTGGGAATATTCATCTTCCCTTACCTGGACGACTGGCTCATTCGAGCTCCCACTCAATCAGAGGCCAAGACTTCTCTAACCTGCATAATGCATATCCTTCAGTATTTAGGGCTGGTGATAAACATCCCAAAATCCAATTTGATCCCTACTCAGTCCCTGGAGTTTATAGGGGCGTTGCTGTATACCACAAGGGCAAGGGCCTATCTTCCCCAGGCCCGTTGCCTTCGCTTGGTGCAGTTAGCTTCTCAAGCAGAGTTGAAGCCCCTACTGATTGCTCGAGAGATGTTACAGTTGCTAGGCCACATGGCATCCACCGTACATGTGGTACCATATGCTCGCCTTCACATGAGGGCAGCTCAGTGGACTTTATCCACCCAATGGACCAAGGCATTAGGCTGCCTGTCAGACAAAATAGCAAACACAAGTCGCCTCATTTTGTCTATCCTCATTTGTCTGTCCCCTTTCAACAGCCTCTACCCCAAGCAACTCTTACAACAGATGCTTCTCTAATGGGGTGGGGAGCTCATCTTCAGGACCTCTCCACCCAGGGCATCTGGTCCCCACAGGAGACTTGTCTACATATCAGTCTCTTGGAATTCAGAGCAATCTTCCTTGCTCTGCGAGTTTTCCACACCCTGCTCGGCCACAGGACAGTCCTTATCCACACGGACAATCAGGTAGCCATGTTCTATGTGAACAAGCAGGGAGGAACTGGCTCTCTGTCGCTTTGCAACGAAGCTTTGCAACTGTGGGCCCTCGCCAGAGAGCATCACATTCATCTTCTGGCAATTTATCTTCCAGGTGTTCAAAATTCTTGGGCAGACAGACTCAGTCGAATTCTGCTTCCACACGAGTGGTCCCCACATATGGACCAGGTATCCAAGATTTTTCAAATTTCGGGAACCCCGGACATAGACCTCTTTGCAAGTCCGTGGAATGCCAAACTTCCCCGGTTCTGTTCCAGAACTCTAACTCGGGGAGCTCAGGCAAGGGATGCTTTCCTCCTTCACTGGGGTCAAGACTTCCTTTATGCCTTTCCACCCATTCCCCTAATTCCCAAAACCCTGTTCAAGCTTCTGAGAGACAGAGGCCACATGATTCTCATAGCTCCACATTGTCCACGGCAAGTGTGGTACCCTCTGTTTCTACATCTCTCTCAAGCTCCCTCCCTGGAGTTAGGGTCTGCTCCAGACCTCCTCTCTCAAGAGGACGGAAAGTTATGGCATCCCAATCCCCAGTCTCTGCATCTCAGGGCTTGGTTGCTGAAGGCCTAGATCTCCAGGATCTTCATCTTTCTTAGCAAGTGAAAGATGTTCTTTATGCTTCCAGAAAACCTTCCACTAGACGTTCTTATGCTTTCAAGTGGAAGAGGTTAACTATCTGGTGTTCTGGGAAGGGTCTTAACCCCCTTGCCATACCTCTGGAATCTTTGCTGGAGTATCTCCTTCATCTGTTAAATGCAGGCCTTAAGACAAATTCAGTAAGGGTCCATTTGAGTGCTATTGCAGCTTCCCTTAAGCTTCTAAATGGACAACCTATTTCCTCTCATCCTCTTGTAGCAAGATTCATGAGAGGCCTCCTTTTAACAAAGCCTCCCATTAGACCACCCCCGGTGGCATGGGACTTAAACTTGGTTCTTGGTCAGCTCATGAAGCCGCCTTTTGAACCTTTAGCTACCACTTCCTTGAAATACCTTTCTTGGAAGGTTATCTTTCTCATTGCAATCACATCAGCACGCCGCATTAGTGAATTGCAAGCACTCGTAGCTAATCCACCTTATACAAGATTCCATCATGACTAGGTAGTCCTTAGGACTAATCCACACTTTATGCCTAAAGTGGTCTCACCTTTTCACCTCAACCAGGAGGTCTACCTACCTGTCTTTTTTCCAGGACCTCATGCATCAAGTGCAGAGAGGGATCTTCATACCCTGGACTGTAAAAGAGCACTGGCTTTTTGCTTACAAAGGACACAGCAACATAGAAAGTCTTCCCAACTCTTTGTGTTGCCTTTGATCCTTCTCATTTGGGACAACCAGTCTCCAAGAGAACACTTTCTAACTGGGTTGCCCAGTGTATTTCTTTTGCCTATCAGAGCAAGAACCTTTCTCTGGAGGGCCATGTCACAGCTCACAATGTGAGAGCCATGGCAGCCTCAATGCCTCATCTGAACTCTGTGTCTATCGACGACATCTGTCGAGCAGCCACTTGGGCCTTGGTTCATACCTTCACAGCCCATTACTGCTTGGACAAGGACTCCCGCCGGGATGCCTTGTTTGGTCAGGCTGTTCTTAAACACCTGTTCCATACTTAATCAACTCCTACCCACCATCCCTCATTGGATGCCAGAGATCCATGTGGGGAAGTGCAACCCTGTCCCAGGGACACAAAACTTCTGGGATTTATCCCTGGCATCTAAAGCTAGGGAGTCCTCATATGTGAAGACTCATTCCTGCTTGTTCCTGGAGATAGCACAGTTACTTACCTGTAACAGGTGATCTCTGGGATCAGCAGGAATAAGTCTTCACAACCCACCCACCTCCCCTAGGAGTTGTATCTCTCTATCTATCTTTCCTTTCCCTCTCTCTCTCTCTCTCTCTCTCTCTCTCTCTCTCTCTTTGTCTCAGCTTTAAAACTCAACTGAGGAGAGACAGTTAGGAAAGGCGGGAAGGCAGCACGCAGGCGCTGTGGGATGCTCCAAAGGCTTTCTGATTGGACGCTGGGGAGCGTTCCCGCGCAGGCTCCGTCGGTACTGACGAAACCCATATGTGAAGACTTATTCCTGCTGTTCCCAGAGATCACCTGTTACAGGTAAGTAACTGTGCTTTATCATTACAGGGTGCTTCCTTTTGGCTTGGCTCTTCCCCAAGGGGCTTCACAAAATGCCTGGCAGTCATTGCTGCCTTCCTCCGCCTCCAGGGGGATCGTTGTCTTCCCCTACCTGGACGACTGGCTCATAAAGGGAGGCACGGCCTCAGAATTGCAGCAGGCAACTGCACACACCATCCAGGTCCTGCAACACTTGGGGTTTGTGATAAACTACCCCAAGTCTCACCTCCTCCCGACATAGTGTCTGGAGTTCATTGGAGCAAGACTGGACACCCTCCAAGCAAAGGCCTTCCTGCCCGGAGACAGAGCCGACCATCTCAGGGCCCTGGCTCTGGACATACAGTGCCGTCCCTCAGAGCCCACTTGGTTGCTTTTGCGGTGACTCGAGCACATGGCTTCCACATTCTACGTCACCTCAGACACCCGCCTCCACATGAGGGCCACTCAGTGGTGCCTTCTGGACCAGTAGACACAGGCTACGGGGCACCTCCGTAACAAAGTCTTAGTGACCCGCCAGTTAGCAGACTCTCTGACCTGGTGGCAGACTCCCCAGTGTCTCTAGGCTTGGATGCCATTTCAAGCCTTGAGCCCCTTAAGGGTTCTCACTACTGATGCCTTCCTGCTCGGTTGATCGCAGGACAAAAGCATCCAGCAGATCAACCTCCTGGAACTACGGGCGATAGCCCTCCGAAGTTTTTGACACCGCCTATGTCACCAGCCAGTGTTGGTCCAGACAGACAACCAGGTGGCAATGTTCTATGAGAACAAACAGAGGGGCATGAGGTCTCGTGCCCTCTGCCGAGATGTGGTGGTCCTCTGCTCCTATGCAGTCTGACAGGGTATACTCCTGCGGGCAGTGTATCTGCCAGACTAGAACAACTTACTGGCAGACAGGTTGAACAGGGTCTTCCAACCGCACAAGTGGCAGCTGGACCCCAGTGTGGCCAACCGGCTCTTCCAGTTCTGGGGGGGAACCTGTGATGTACCTGTTCGCCAGCCCAGACAATTACCAGTTGCCCCTGCTTCTTCTCCCTTGTCTCGTGTTCAGAGGACCTCATGTACGCCTTCCCTCCAACACCACTGATTGCCAAAACCTTGTTCAGGACCCTCTGTGACAAGAGCTTGCTCATCATGATAGCCCTTCGATGGCCCAGGCAGCCGTGGTTCCCACTACTCCGATTATCGGTGGAGACCCCCATCCCATTGGGGAACTCTTCAGGGCTCCTGTCTCAGGAGGGGGGCTCTCTTCTGCACCCCAACTTGGGATCCCTGTCACTTACTGCGTGGCTGCTGAAAGGGTGATCCTAGCCCCTTTCAACCTCTCAGGTGAGGTATAGGAGATTCTGCTGGCCTCTCGTAAGGCTTTCACTAGGAAAGCTTACACTTTCAAATGGCACAGGTTTTCAACTTGGTGTGCAGAGCACGGGATGGACCCGTTCTCCTGCCCGGTGGGATTGGTGTTACAGTACCTTCTCCACCTCTCGCAATCCGGGCTTAAGTCTTAACTCCGTCAGGGTGCACCTCAGTGCCCTGGTGGCGCACCACCACCCAGTGGATGGAAATCCCCTCTTGGTCCAGCTGCTGGTGACCTGCTTCCTGAGGGGTCAGCTCTTATCGAAGCCCCCGGTTCGCCCTCTGGCGACCGAGTGGTACCTCGGGGCAGCTCACTTACCCACCCTTTGAGCTTCTGGCTACCTGCCACCTCTGATACCTCTCGTGGAAGGTGGCATTCCTGGTTGCACTCACCTCTGCTCGCAGAGTCAGCGAGCCTCAGGCCTTAGTGGCGGAGTCGCCCTATACCAGGTTTTATAAGAACAGGCTGGTGCTCTGCACGCACCCTAAATTCCTTCCAAAGGTGGTATTGTCCTTCCATCTCAACCAGGAAGTGGTACTTCCCACCTTCTTTCCAAGACCTCACACCAGTAGGGGTGAGATGGTCCTTCACACTCTGGACTGTAAGAGGGCCTTGTCCTACATCCAACATACTCAGGGCCACTGCAAAGCTGCTCAGCTCTTCGTCTCCTTCGAATCCAGTCATCTGGGGGAGGCGGTGACTAAGCATCTGCCTGGGTAGCTGACTGTATCGCCCTCGCCTATGAGCAGGCGGGGCTCCCACTGGAAGTCTGTATCACGGTGCACTGTGTCAGGGCCATGGTGGCCTCTGTGGCAAACCTGCACTCTGTCCCAATGGTGGACATATGCCGGGATGCCATCTGGTCTTCAGTCCATGCATTCGCAGCTCATTACTACCTGAAGAGGGAGTCCCGATGGGACAGGCCTTCGGCCAGGCTGTGCTCCATAATCTTTTTGGGGTTTAGGCAACTCCTACCCTCCGACCCTTCTGTTTTCAGGTTACAGGAGTGCTGGTTTTCACTGGACACAGGGGTCCTCCTGTAATCTGTAACTGCAGACTCAATTACTACTGCTCGCAGCTCCCCTTGAGGGAGACTGTTTTTTATTTTTTTGCTATGGGCTTTTGGAAGCCTGTAACTGGGTAATCCCATATGTGAGGACTGACTTCCTGCTTGTTCCCGGAGAAAGCATAGTTACGCACCGGTAACAGGTGTTCTCCGGGGACAGCAGGAATCAGTCCTCACAACCCTCCCTCTTACTCTTGGAGTTGCTTCTTTACCATTTTTTATTTTGCCATCTTTTAGCTATGTAATATGACTGAGCAAAATGGCACCCTTGGGCAGGAAGGGGACCACGCATGTGTGGTGACATCTCCCAAAGGCTTTCTGTGAAAGCTGTGGGGATGATTCCGCGATGGCTCCGTCGGTGCCAACGTCACCCATATGTGAGGACTGATTCCTGCTGTCCCCGGAGAACACCTGTTACAGGTGAGTAACTACTCATCACCCACCTTCTGCTGCCCATTAACCTCAACATCCTCAGCAGAGGCAGCAGGGCCCTTGCCAAACCCAAGGCTCCTAAGCCTCAACCAGCTGCACAAGCACAACCTGCACCTGGTTTTTGACTCCTTCCTAGAGAGCATTGCCAATCTACCCCTGGAGGGGCCCCCAGCTCCTCCACATAGCAGGCAGATTTTATGCCCACAAGTGGCACCACATAACAGAGCAGTAGACGCTCCAGATTGTCCAAAGGGGTTATCAGCTTTATTTCGAATTACCTCCCACCTGCTTCACAGGGGATTATCCAATACAACCCCTTCAAAGCACTCTCTTAAAAGACGAGGTGACCACCCTGTTATCTCAGGGTGCCTTAGAAAGAGTTCCTCCGCCTCAAGAAAAGTTGGGCTTCTACTTTTCATACTTTGTCATTCCAAAGATAACATGACACTTTAGGTCCATCTTGGATCTCAGAGAGCTCAGCTAGTTCATAGTCCGACAAAAAGTCAAGATGATTTTTCTCGAAACTCTTCTACCATTCCTCCAGAGACACAATAGGCTATGTTCTCTAGACCTAAAAGAGGCGTACATGCATATACTGATCCAGCCTTTGCACAGACAGTATCTGAACTTCATGTTTCAAGAAATCATTATCGATACTGGGTCCTCACTTTCGGTCTCGTCTCTACCCCAGTGGTCTTCACAAAATGCATTCACTTATCGCTGCCTACCTATGTAACTTGGGCATATTAGTCTTCCCTTACTTAGACAATTAGCTGATCGGAGAAGAAATCCCCTCAAGAAATACGGCTGTCCCTTTACCACCCCATCACAGGGCTCCAGCACCTGGGCTTTGTTATAAAGTTTCCAAAGTTCCACCTCGCTCTGACCTAAAGTCTAGAGTTCATTGGAGGACTTCTAGACACCTCACAGGCTCGAGCTTTCCTTCCACAGGATAGCTGTGCCCGCTTCATTGAGCTGGCTAAAGGGTTCAACAGCAAAGCTGAGTAACAATTACGATTACCCATGCGACAAGCACAGTGGACTCTGACTTTTTATTGGACGCAAGTGAACGGATGTCTCACAGACAAGATCCATATCACCTCTCAATTATTCAAGTTCCTTCAGTGATGGTGTCTCCCACAAAAACCTTACTTGTTTGGTCGCCTTTTGAGATGTCTCCACCTCGATGCACTCTGACGATGGATGCTTCCAAGCTTGGTTGTGGTGCGCATCTGAACAACTTGACCACACAGGGACTGTGGACACCCAAGGAATCTGTCCTGAAGATCAACATGCTTGAACTATAAGTGCTGACTAATGCTGTTTGGGTTTTTCAATGCAAATTATCAGGACAACCTGTTCGTTCGGAACAGACAGCCAAATTGTTATGTTCTATGTGAACAAATGGGATAACGGGGTCCCATCTCCTCTGCAAATAAGTGATTCACCTATGGTTCTTTGCCATCTCTCACCACATTTACCACAGAGCTGTGTACCTCCTCAGCAAACTCAATGTCCCAGCAGATAGGCTGAGCCCTACCCTCCATCCACATGAATGAAACTTGCATCGGAAAACAGCTGCTTGGATCTTCAAAATGTGGGGAACCTGACTCACAGATCTTTTCGTCTCCACACAGCTTCCACTTTTCTGTTCTAGGGCTCCGTCACTGCACCGAGAAGCCCCAGACACCTTCCTTCTCCATTGGGGACAGGGCCTGCTCTCCGCATTCTCTCCCATCTCCTTGATACCCAAATCGCTTTTCAAGCATCAGGCTGACAGGGGCTCGATGATTCTCATAGCCCCTTTTGGCCCCGTCAACCATGGTTTCCTCTTTTCTTTTGCCTTACGCAGACTTAGCCACTCAGCCTAGGATGTACACCCGACCTCCTCTCTCTGGGATGCTCCTCCATCCTAATCTTCATTCTCTATGCCTGACAGCATGACTTCTGAATGTGCTTGCCGACCTCGACCTACCACAGGCGGTCAAGGATGTTCTCCATGCATCTCGTAAGGATTTCACATGGCAATCTTATACCTTCAAATGGCATAGGCTTGCCCTCTGGCATTGCGAAAATGACATTGACCCCTTTTCTTGCCCAGTGGAGATGCTTCTACAATATCTCCTCCACCTATCCTTGACAGATCTTAAAACTAAGTCAGTGAGAATTCACCTTAGTGCCATTGTGTCTTCTCACAGACCAATGGATAGACAACCTATATTCTCTTCGTGTGGGGTCTCCTGCTGTCCAAGCCACCCATTAAACCGCCTCCTATCACCTGGGATCTGAATGTGGTTCTAGCGCATCTTCTAAAGCCACCTTTCAAACCTTTCATCACCACTTCACTGAAGTTTCTATCTTTAAAGGTCATTTTTCTGATTGCTCTGACTTCAGCTCACCGTATTAGTGAGTTGCATGCTCTAGTGGCAGATCCCCCTCTATACTCGTTTCCACCATGACAAGGTGGTTCTCCATACCCATCCACGTTTCCTCCTGAAGGTGTTCTCCTCCTTTTATCTAAACCAGTTGGTTATTCTCTCCCCATTTTCTTTCCAACCAGATGCGTCTCAGGCCGAAGCAGCACTACACACTTTTAGACTGCAAACGAGCGCTGGCCTACTACTTGGATAGGACTAAAGATCACAGAAAATCCTCTCAATTCATTTCCTTTGATCCATATCACCTGGGTCTACCTGTGATGAAACGTACCCTATGTAAATGGATAACAGATTGTATTTCTTTTGCTTATGCACAAGCAGGTCATCAGAGGGTCATGTCATTGCTCATAATATGCAGGCTATGGCAACCTCTGTAGCCAATCTTCGTTCAGTAGCCATTGAGGACATTTGTCAGGCAGCTACCTGGTACTCCATTCACACTTTTGCTGCACACTTCTGTCAAACAGAAATTTCTCTCAGAACACTGTCTTTGGCTAAGCTCTGTGCTCCAGCACCTCTTTGGGACTTCAACTCATCTCCTACCCTCTGTCCCAGGCTTCTACAAGATACTAGACAGTCATTTGTGAAGTGTCACCTCCTGGAATAGAGTCTAGTGGCCCACAACACTTCCATACTCTTTGGCTACATGTTTTTTTTTACCTCAGGGATTGCACCACTCTCCCCCAATATAAGTCAGGTACCTGGGAGCTAGTGAGTCCCATAAGTGAAGACTGCATTCAAGCTTTTTCCTGGACATAGCATAATTACTCACCTGTAACAGGTGATCTCCAGGGACAGCAGTAATCAGTCTTACAACCCATACTCCTTCCCTAGGAATTGTAGGGTTCTTTTGTTTTTCTTCTTCTCAGTTACAAACTCAACTAAGGAGAGAAGTTGGGAAGGCAGACGTGCAAGCGCTGTGGAGTGCTCCCAAAGGATTTCCTATTGGATGCTGGGGAGCGTTCTACATGGGCTCCGTCATTGATGTTCACCCATAAGTGAAGACTTATTCCTGCTTTTCTCGGAGATCACCTGTTAGAGGTGAGTAACTACACTGTCCATGCTAATCATAGCTTAGAATCCAGTTCAGACAGGCAATACAACAGCTGAGGACAAGAATACATATAGGGATATTGTAAGGAAACACATAGGAGACTATGTTGATCAGGATCCAAAAGCAGCCTTGAAGAGGTGAGCTTTTAGCTTGGTTTTGAAAAGGGCCAGAGATGAAGCCTGATGTACAGACTCAGGTAGTTTTTTTCTGACATCAGGAACAGCAAGGAGAAAGGATTGAAGTCTGGAGTTGGCACTGGAAGAGAAGGGGTACAGACAGAAGTGATCCATCAGAACAGAAGAGTTCCCATGGAGGGGGTATAGGGAGAAATAAAAGAGGAAAAGTAGTGAGAAAAAGCAGAATGAGTGCATTTATAGGTCAGTAGTAGAAGTTGGAAATGGATAGGGATCCAAACAAAGATCAGAAGGCACAGACCACGGCCACACAATGTGAGTTGAACAGGAGGTATTTGTTTGTTAAGGACCCAACTTAACAGGTTTCGGCATTAAGCCTTCATCAGGGGTCAAAGGAAGGTAACAGAATATACGCAGTGCCCGTCCCGAATGGCAGTGCAATATCACTCTTCCCAATCTGGTGAAGTGTTCACTCACGAGAAAAAAGGTTGCAGTAGTCTAGACGGGAGGTGACTAAAAGTGGATAAGTGTCTTAGTGTATTCAGAAAGGAATGAGGAAATTTTGCATATGTTACAGAGAAAAACA
Source organism: Ichthyophis bannanicus (assembly GCA_033557465.1). Lineage (NCBI taxonomy): Eukaryota > Metazoa > Chordata > Amphibia > Gymnophiona > Ichthyophiidae > Ichthyophis > Ichthyophis bannanicus. The sequence continues at coordinate 283,422,421 of CM066035.1, forward strand.
AATTTTAGCTAACAACTGGATGTGTGTGGATAAAGCGAGGGAGGAGTCAAAGTTCACCCCAATGCTGCGAGCTGAGGAAACAGGTAGTAGTAAAGTGTTGTTCACATAGATTGAGAAAGGATGAAGGGGGAGGTGGGCTTAGGGGGAAAAATAAGTAGTTCAGTTTTTGCCATGTTCAGTTTCAAATGGCTTTGAGACATCCAGGCAGCAATGTCAGATAGCTAGGAAGAAATGTGGGCCTGAATTGCCAGAGAGATTTCAGGTTTAGAGAGTCATCAACATAAAAATGGTACTGAAAACCATTTGAGGAGATGAGTGCACCAAGCAATTGGGTCTAGAGAAAGAAAGGAGTTGTCTGAAGACAGACCCTGGGGTACACCAACTGAGAGTTGGATAGCAGTAGAGAAGGATCCAACAGAAAGTGCGATGGGAGAGATAAGAAGAGAACCATCTTCTGCTCCCCCGCAGCCATCTTCTGCTCCCCCGATCGGGGTCGAGCACCCTGAGTGGGCCTGCCAGCTTTCACGCTCAGGATCTCCAGCCCAATCGGGGCTGTGGGAGAAGGAGGAGGAGCCACACTCGCTATAAGAAGCCGCCGTCAGGCGGTCCTGCGCCTGAGGGCCTCGCCAGAGGGCCCTTTGGCGGGGACCAAACGCAGTCCAGAAAGCTGAATTAAGGAAAGGCAGTCCCAGAATAGAGCGCAATCCTCCAGAGAGCTAAACAGGTACTCTACCCTGGAACTTCTTCCTAGGCATTATTATACTTCAGACCCTGCCCCAACGGGTCTCTGCTAACTATATATATTTCATTCCTTTCTCCGGGCTAAAACTTCATAGCAACACTAATTTATCATTGTGGTAATAACTAATGGTTGACAACTGACTGCTTAAGTGAACTGCCCGTGTATATACCTTTTTTTTTTTTTTGCAATTTACTTTATTGCCTGTTAACTACACATGTTCTCTGATCTGTATCCATGCCATATGTCTGTATATACCTATGATGCTTCCCTGACTGCATCTGATACAGCTAATTATCTACGGTGTCATTCTGCCAGTCAAATTGGTTCACCTACCAGCCTGCTTTAACAGCATTATTTAAAAAACTAACCCACCCACACATCTCCTTTCAAACACGCACATTTGAAGATTCCAAATGGCCTTCCACTTCATTGCCTTTGTCAGTTTTTACCTTCTCGCAGCTTGGCTTGGGAACTCCCTCGCCCTTTCCCCCTCATCCAATCAAATCCCAATCCTTCGGAATCATAGGAGAAGATGGTCAGGGACCCCCTATCATTATCCAAAAGGTGAAGCTCACACGTGTCACTCTCACTTGCTACACATCACACTCCAACAATCTAGGAAAACTAGAGAAATCCCCTCATTCCCAAAGCCTAAAATGTGCCCTCATAAGTGCACGTTCAATTCGTAAGAAATGGCCGGTCATCCCAAACATAATTTCCCTCCATGATCTGGATATACTCATGATCACTGAAACCTGGCTGTCATATGAGGACAATGTCCTCCTCAACCAACTCCTACCCCCCAACTTCTCTATACACACACGACATAGAGAAAATAAGAAAGGTGGAAGAGCGCTCATACTCACCAAGACAGACCTTCATTTCCATACGACTGACTCCACTAGCACAAACAACTTGGATATAATATCCATTGCAAACAGTGCTCTATCAACCTGCTATACAGAGCCCCCTCATCCTCCCCGGATGACCTCCCTACTATTTTAGACCTAGCTGCCAACATCCACAATCCCTACACCAAACTGGATAATGGGAGATTTCAATCTCCCATCTTTGCATCAAAATCAGGCTTAAGAACATAAGATATGCCATACTGGGTCAGACCGAGGTCCATCAAGCCCAGTATCCTGTTTCCAACAGTGGCCAATCTAGGTCATACGTACCTAGCAATATCCCCAAAAGACACAGGTTCCACAATGCTTGTACTGGGTCAAGCATTGATTATCCTGGGTCCCTTTTTAATAGTGGTTTATGGACCTTTCCTCCAGGAACTTGTCCAAACCTTTTTTAAACCCAGCTACACTAACAGCCCTTACTACATCCTCCGGTAACAAATTCCAGAGTTTGATTACACGTTGAGTGAAAAAATATTTTCTCTTATTTGTCTTAAATAGTTTACCCTGTAGCTTCATTGCATTCATTGCTTCCGCCCTCCTGGATGCTATTGAAGATCTGGGATACAAGCAAATAATCAAAGAATCCACGCATATAAAGGGAAATATTCTCGACATGGTGTTTGCTCCACAGTGTCATTGAACCAAGCCGCGACCTTGTGATGTCTGTTACCTCTGTACCTTGGTCAGACCACAAGCTAATCAACTTCCAGATACCCATTAACAACAAGCAACCACAGGACAACAGAAGATTGAACAGCACCTCAAGAGCATCAGCAAGAAGATTTCGACTGTTCAACAGAGAGCTCATCCTGTCTGAGACCCACCCACTCCTCAACGACACAACTCTCAACCTCGAAGATTTGATCTTCTCCTGGAACAGCAACCTTAGCGCCATTGCACAACAACCGCACCTAAGGAAAAGAAACTCTGCTCCATGATACTCCCCTGAGCTGCGGTCTTCTCTTACACATTTGCGAAGACTTGAGAGACGATGGCGCCAATCATTCTCCATAGAGGATCAGACAGCTTACAAACTCCACTTATCAATTCATCGAGAGACAATCACGGCCAAAATGAAGCAATTTCACACTGACACCCTCAAAAGATCACTGAACAAACCACTTGATCTGTTCAATTTAGTCAAAACCCTATCGAAGGAACCATCTCCTGAGCAGCATGATGAGATTCACCCCAAAAATTTGCCGGCTACCTGCAGTCTAAACTACTACAGACAGATAAGGTCTCAGCAGCCACTGCACAAGAGCCAACCTGCCTAATGTCCCTATCTATGTTCTCCACACCATTCGCAAAATACATTGAGGACACCATCACATCGCTCAATACCACCACGGCTCAAACTGATCCTTGCCCAGCCTTTTGGATAAAGGAGCTACGCAGTGTCGTGACCCCCTGCCTAGGCCAATGGCCGGTAGGCAAGAGGGCTGCCTTATTTGCCCTTTGAGTACTGTCCCAAGACTTTGGCTGCCAGCACTGAATGCTGGGACTTGTAGTTTCAAATACTCTCCAAGCAAAGTAGTGTGACCACACAGTTTGTCAGGCAAAACAAAGAAATTTATTCCGGGGTTTCTCCCTCACATCAAAATTCACAGCGCAAAAACAAGGCAAGGATAAGTTAAATGATGAAGAAGAAAAAAACAGGCTTAACATCAAAGTCAGGAATATTCTTTTCACAGCAGCGGCACTCAGCTTCCTTCAGACAAATGCCTTTCACTGCTATGGCTGCCAATCACATCAGACAGACTTAAAACTTCTTAGTCAGAGTTTTCTTTCTCACTCAGCTTAACAAAACCAAGGTAAATAAACTTCTGCTCCTGGCCTAAGCCTAGCACATGTTTAGTTTGTTTGATTTACAGAATGAGCATTCCATTTCTACTGCGTCATTATCACAAGGAGTTTCATACATTTCTATCTGCATATCTTCCACAGCTTCATTTGAATCATCTTCTGGGGAGCTTATATCAGAAGGTTTAAACTTTACACTCTGCAGAAACTCTTTTAGTTTCCCTAAAAAGCGTTCTTTCTGCTCTGTACCAGCATAGTTTAAAGAAGGAGTTTCTCTCTCATAGAATAGCTTTTCAACAGCCTCTAGAGCTGACTCACGGCACTTACTTGAACTGTTCCTGTTCCTGCCTGGGGCTGCTCTCCTTGTCTTCTGGCTAGCACAACGTTCAGCGTTTTTCCTCAGCTCTCTGACCATGCCTTCAGAAAAGCCTCTGTTAGGAACTGTAGCAAACTTGTCTGCCCCACCTCTATTACTTGGCTGGCTCTCTGAGCTGTTTCCCCACGTGGAAACAAACCTCTCCAGCTTCTCTTCTCTGGGGTGTTTTAGAACAGGTTCCAATCTTGGTTCCACTGCTTTCTGAGAGTAAGAATCAGCTGTCTTTCCTCCTCCTCTCCTTTGCTCCTTGAGCTCCCTTTTCTCGTGGCCTCTTTCCTCCTGGTTCCTTTCCTCCTGGTTCCTTTCCTCCTGACTACTTTTACCAAACTCTGAAGCAGTTTTAAAATGGTGCTACTTTTCAGCCACACCCTCCTCTCTGCACATGTGAGAGCTGTTAGGGCTCAACCTAGCTCTTACGTCACTGCTTGGGCAGGGCTTAGCTCTAGCTACTGCATGCTCCGGTGGCTTGTGGTTTCTATGGGAACCCTGTTTACATCTGTCTTTAAAGGTACATTCCTCACTTCTCTCCCATTCCATCTCATCCTCACAGCTCACCTTATCACAGCAGTGAGTTCAGTCCTTTCATTACAAGACTTATGAACCTATCATTCACAACCGGATCTTTCCCCACAGCACTCAAACATACATCCATTAGACCTCTCTTAAAAAACTCCAAACTAGACCCCCAGAGGGTCGACTCATACAGACCCATAGCTAGTATACCTCTCCTAGCTAAGATAATTGAGAAAGAGGTACAAAGGCAAATCCAAGATCTCATAGACTCCGCGACTCCTCTAGACCAGTGCCAACATGGGTTCAGAGAGTCTCATGGCGTGGAAACCCTCCTTACCACCCTCTTCAATAATATAATCACAGGCATCGACAACATCCGTCAAGGTTTTGTGCTTATTTTCTTAGACATCGCTGCAGCATTCGACTCAGTAAGTCATGATCTTCTCCTAGGGCGACTGAAAGAGAAAGGCATCTGCGGCACTGCACTCGAATGGTGTAAATCAAATCTGGCTGGAAGATTGCAACATGTAAAATACGGAGCTGTAGAATCAAAACCTTTCCATCAAAGGCAAGGTGTACCGCAAGGTTCCTCTCTATCATCACTCATGTTCAACATATACATGCAGCCCATCTGCAACATCATCAGATCTTTCAATGTGCACTGTTTGATATATGCAGATGATATACTGCTCTACATGCCGTTCTCTATGGATCAAATGGACCTTTCCCCCCTGATAGAATGTTTTGACGCAGTTTCAGAATGGCTGCAATCTCAAAACCTCCATATTCAACACAAGAAAACTGAGGTGCTCTTCATCACGAGGGACCACAATTTCACTCCACCACCCCAAGTAAGAGTTAAGGAAGCAGATCTGCAAACAAAAGCCACAATAAGATACCTTGGGGTCACATTGGACCAACGTCTTGATATGAAGGTACACATAGGGTAACATAGTAAGAGCAATATACTTCAAGATCCGAACACTCAGACACCTGCGTTCCTTATTAGATCCAGACGACTTCCGGACTATATACCAAGCACTAATCTTACCTCACTTCGACTATGCTAACGCCATTTTACAAGGCCTCCCACAATCTACCTTGAACCCGCTACAACTTGCCATGAATGCCGCAGCAAGGGTCCTCCATGGGGCCTCTAGGAGCGACTATGTGACGCCTGTCCTGAAGCAGCTTCACTGGCTCCCCATACATGGAAGGCTTGTTTTCAAGACCTTACTACTGACCTTCAAGGCTGTCAATGGTCTTTCATCCTCCTCACTTACAGAACTCATTCACACCGTTCCACCGAACAGATCCAGAAGACCAACAGCAATAAACTCTCTAACGATTCCGAAGGCCTTGACAAAATGCACCCTGACAACAGCAAACAGGGCTTTCAAATTTTGCTCCCCAAGATGCTGGAATGCTCTACCATCGAACATTTGTGCTATCGTTGACTTAGCCCAGTTCAGGAAGGCACTCAAATATCACCTCTTCCTCAAGTACTACCCAGTCAGCAATGACGCCTAGCTAACCCCACCAAAGAAAGTAACTACATGATACTTCTAGAGCTTTGTCATAACGCCTATTTGTAGATATTTCATGTAAATAGTTCACCCATGTTATCCAAGTTTGTACACCTTGTTCTCTGTAAAACTGAACAGCCTGTTGTTCTGGTCTTTTGCTTTAATGTAAACCGCGCTGATGGCGAATAGTGCGGTATATAAGAAATTGTAATAAATAAAATAATAAATAAATAAACAAAACCAGGATAGCACAGAGCCCTTAAAACCAAGGGAGGACATGGTGTCAAAAAGATGGAGGTGGTCAATGGTATCAAAAGCAGCAGAGAGGTCAAGAAGGATGAGGATTGAGTAAAGGTCCTTGGATTGTAGAATTTCTCCCTCCAGAGAAGATCTCACAATTCTGCTCCCCACTGAGTCCAGCAAAAAAATACATGGTTGGAGTGACCTATGATATTTTTGATATGACATCAAGAGCCTCCACTGAGTATTAGTGCCCGGGTACTCTCATGGTGCCTAACTTCAGACTTAGCCAACTGTGCAGAAGCAACTTGCTGATATGTCAACCCGGGAGAGAGAATCTCTTCAGAGACAAGGTTAAGGGGGCCGCTACCATGATCGAGCGGCATAACAGAACCTTGCCAACCCTCTCCAGGTGCGCTAACGACCCAGCCTCCACTTCCAGGAGGCTTCATAGCAAAGAGTTCCTACTACTCAGCAGGCATTGATCCCCCCTCCTCAATGCCCCTCACATTCAAAACAGGCCCATCACTCCTGCCCAGGCAGCAGAGGCCTCAGAATGCCCAGCTGGCTCCTTAGCTAAAATCTGGGATGAGGTTTTGACTAGCTTCTTGAGAATGTGGCCAATCAACTGGGAAGTTAGAGGGAAGCTCACAGTCTTTGAAGATCATGTGCCCCTTATAACCATTGATAGTTTGGTACTCAGCATAATCTGCTTTGTTTTCTGATTGCATCTATTCAGCCTTCCTCCAGATTATCCTCAAGACATTTCTTCATCTCTCAACATCAGGAGCTACTTCTGCAGGAGATCTCCACCCTTCTCATGGCACGTGACATTGAGTTTGTGCTACTGGGGCAGAAAGGGCAGGGGTTTTACTCTAGGTACTTCCTAGTTCCACCTTTGTCCTATTCTAGATCTGAGAGATCTGAACATGTTTATTCAGCACCCTGCTTTCCTTTCTGCAAAAAGGAGATTGTCTGATCTCTATGAACAAGCAAGAATGTAGTCTTCACATATGGGTGACGTCAGTACCGACGGAGCACGTGTGGGAACACTCCCCAGCATCCAATAGCAAAGCTTTTGCGAGCATCCCACTGTGCCTGCATTGCTGCCTTCATACCTTTGAGACTCTCCCTCCTCAGTTTTTTGTTTTCCGCTGAGCCAGCAAGAAGCAAATCCTTTTACCACAGAAAATTTCTTCTTACTTGTTTTTTGTGGTCGTGTCTGCCTTCCTGTCGACGCCAGAACCGAATTATCATCTTTACTACTTCTTTTTTTTCTTTAAAAAAAAAAAAAAGAAGAAAACCTTTATTCTTCAGGCGCTCAATGCCATTTCAAGCTTCAGCCTTCTACCCAGTCTACTGACATGATGGAAAAACCAACTAGTGGTTTCAATAAATGTTCCAAGTGTAGCAGTACTATTTCTGCCACTGATACCCATGATTGGTACCTCAAATGCCTTGGCCTGGATCACTAGCCATCCAAATGTCCCTTGTGCAAAAAGATGCCAAAGAGAGGCCTACAGAATCGGGCCATGAAACTCGGCTCCCTGTTTGCCTCAGATGCAGTCTAGCTTGCTTCGACGTCATCGAGGACATCGCCTTCTTTACATGGATCTCAGGTATCATAGAAACATAGAAACATGATGACAGAAAAAGACCACATGGTCTATCTAATCTGTCCTTCCATATTAACAACTACAACAGTCCACTTTTTACCTTTAGAGATCCTCTGTGTTGGTCCCATGCTTTTTTGAATTCAGTTACTGTCCTCATCTCTACCACCTCCACTGGGAGACTATTCCACGGATCCACTACTCTTTCCGTAAAGAAATATTTCCGCATATCACTCCTGAATCTATCTCCCTTCACCCTCATCCCATGTCCCCTCATAGCAGAACTTGCTTTCAATTGAAAGAGGCTCTCTCCCTGAACATTTATGCCACGGAGGTATTTAAACATCTCAATCATATCACCTCTATCCCGCCTTTCCTCTAAGGTGTACATATTAAGATCCTTAAGTCTGTTCTCATATGCTTTATAATGAAGCCCACTAATCATTTTAGTAGCCACCCTCTGCACCGACTCCATCCTGTTCACATCCTTTTGAAGGTGCGGTCTCCAGAATTGCACACTATACTCCAAATGAGGTCGCACCAAAGACTTATACAGAGGCATTATCACCTCCTTTTTTCTGCTGGCCATTCCTCTCCGTATGCACCCAAGCATCCTTCTAGCTTTTGCCGTCGCCTTTTCTACCTGTTTAGCTACTTTAAGATCATCAGACACAACCACGCCTAGGTCCCACTCTTCTTTAGTGGACAAAAGTACTTCACCTCCTATACTGTATTGCTCCCTTGGATTGCTGCAGCCCAAATGCATGACCTTACATTTTTTAGCATTAAATCCCAGCTGCCAAATTCTAGACCATTCTTCAAGCTTAGCTAGATCCCTCCTCATGTTATCTACACCTTCCTAGGTGTCTACTCTATTGCAGATTTTGGTATCATCTGCAAAGAGGCAAACCTTACCCGACAGCCCTTCCGCTATATCACTAACAAAGATGTTAAAAATAATCGGACCAAGGACAGATCCCTGGGGCACACCACTGGTAACATCCTTCTCCTCAGAGTGAGCTCCATTTACTTGTACTCTTTGTCGCCTCCCAACCAACCAATTTCTAACCCAAGCAGTAACTTTAGGGTCCATCCCTAGGGTGCTCAGTTTGTTTATAAGTCGCCTGTGAGGAACAGTGTCAAAGGCTTTACTGAAATCTAAATACACCACATCTAGAGCTCTCCCTCGGTCCAACTCCCTGGTCACCCAGTCAAAGAAATCAATCAGATTTGTCTGACAAGACCTGCCTCTGGTGAATCCATGCTGCCTCGGATCCTGTAATCCGTTGGACTCCAGAAACCTCACTATTTTCTCTTTCAGCAGCATTTCCAATAATTTACTCACCACCGAAGTTAAACTAACCGGCCTGTAGTTTTCAACCACATCCTTACTTCCGCTTTTGTGTAAAGGCACCACATGAGCCTCTCTCCAGTCTTTTGGCACCACTCCCGACTCCAACGAGGCATTGAAAAGATCAGTCAGTGGAGTTGCTAGAACGTCCCCAAGTTCCCTCAGTATTCTAGGGTGTATCCCATCCGGTCCCATCGCTTTGTCTACTTTAAGTTGAGCTAGTTTCTCACGAACACAGTCTTCTGAAAATTGTTCAAGATGTCTCTCGCTTCTGTTCCTATTTGTGGGTGTTTTCTGAGGTCCTGCTCCTGGTTCTTCATCTGTGAACACAGAACAAAAATATTTGTTAAGCAATTCCGCTTTATCCTTATCAGCTTCTACATATTCCCCCCCTACACCCTTGAGTCTGACAATACCACTTTTGCCCTTCCTCTTCTCACTAATATATCTGAAAAATGTCTTATTCCCCCCATTTTATTGCATTGGCTATTTCCTCCTCCTTTTGAATCTTTGCCTTCTTGACTACTTTGCTAGCTTCTCTAAGTTTTTCCAAATACAGATGCCTGTCTTCCTCTCTCTGTGATCTCTTGTATTTCATGAAGGCCTCCCTCTTTTTCTTCACTTTTTCAGCTACTTCCATAGAAAACCATAGCAGTCTCCTTTTCCTTTTGCCTTTATTTACCATTTTAACAAAAAGGTTGGTTGCCCTTAAAATATCCCCTTTCAGTTTTGCCCACTGTTTTTCTACATCCCCCAGCTGTTCCCATCCCACTATCGACTCCCTGAGGTATTGGCCCATCTTCGCAAAGTTAGTCTTCCTAAAGTCTAAGATCCTCACCTTGGAATGGATTCTAACAGCCCTAGTCCTAATACTGAACCACACCATCTGGTGATCACTGGATGCAAAATGATCTCCCACTACAACATCAGAAACACTTTCACCATTGGTAAGCACCAAGTCCAGTATTTTTTTATTTATTTATTTAACAGTTTCTTCTATACCGCCCCTTCCAGAGATCAGGGGCGGTTTACATTGGACATAAAATTTGTATACATCTGTATATATTTGTATACATCTGTATATTTTACAAGGAACAATGTTTTAAACTATATACATGTGTAATTACAGGGAACATATTTTTGAACGTTAGCAGGAACAGCGCTTTTAAACTATGTACAGGTTATAAAACATGGAACATAACATAACTAATTACCAGTAGTTATTTACAATAGTGATATAGTCGACAGTTTGGGTAGATCTTTTGCATGTTGTGTGAAATATGGTCCCTTCACATGTGGGGTCTGTTACCAATTGCCTGAATAGTTCTCCCTGTAGAGAATCCAGGATCTCCTTACTTCTAGATGATACTGCAGCAGGAATGTGCCAATCAACATCTGGCATATTGAAATCTCCTATCAGTAGCACTTCCCCTTTCCTAGCAATGCTGCGTATGTCTTCAATTAACTCTCTGTCCACCTCTTCCTCTTGTGAGGGAGGTCTGTATATCACACCAATGCAAATAGATTTCTCTTTCCCTCTTTCTAGTTTAACCCACAATGCCTCCTCTCTCCCTTTTAAGCTCTGTAATTCCAAAGCTTTAATAGTAGTTTTTACATATAGTGCCACTCCTCCTCCCCTTCTTCCTACCCTGTCCTTTCTGAATAAAGTATTGAAACACAAGTCTTCTTCTAAGACAGGCCGTCCTCCTAAGGGTAGATCTCTATCTTAAAACAGAGATGCCTTGAACATTGCCCCAGAGGTGGATCGACCGGCCAAACTACCCTGGCAGTAGGACCTTTCCTCCAAAGCCTCACAAGGGGTCCAGGATACTCCTGAGGCCTCTACCTCTGGAGAGTTCTGATGCTATGCTCTGGAACGGTACCCAAGCTTCTGGTACCGATGCCCAGGCATCGGCAACTTCAATGGACCAGCGCATGCTTGCCATCGAGCGGAGTCTTGCGGCTCTATTAGTGGCGTTGGTACCAGTCAAAAGCATTACCTCTGGTATCGTCAGCACCGATACAGCCGACCATGCCAATACAATTGGCATCGGGCTTTGTGCCCCTTGGCACCCTTCCACCCATGCCGGCACTAGAGTCCATTCCCGGTTCTGAGATACCGATACGGCAAACCTCTCACACTGATACCGACCTCAATCGGTACCAGTCCCTACAAGAGCAGGAACATCGCTCTCATCGATACTTCAAATCTACCGATTCTGATTCTTCCGATGATGAGTTGATCGGTACCAAAGCGATGAGGGGTCTCCCCAAGTAGCCCTGCCCGTCTCCGCAGCGGCACATGTCCCCTCCTGAGGACATGTCTTTCCAGGAGTTCATCAAGGATATGGCGAGAGGCCTATCCATTACTGCTGCATCGGAGAAGGAGCCTAGAGCAGAGGAGTTGGAAATTCTCCAATATCCTACAGCTCCTAAAGAGGCCACTACTCTCCTGATTCACCACATACTCCAGGATCTTATGTTCAGGATGTGGGAGGCACCCCTCACCATTTCTCCCTATATCCGGCAACTCGATACCATGTATCGGGTACTTGGACAATCCTGGATTTCACAAAATGCAGCTTCCACACCACTCGATGGTAGCGGAATCGGCTATGCGTAAAATTAAGAGTTCTAAAATGCACTCCTCCAATCCCCCAGGCAGGGAGTCGAGAACCCTTGATGCTTTTGGCCGCCGGTGTTTTCAGGCCTCCATGCTTTCTATCTATCTATCTATTTAGCATTTATATAGCGCTGCATACGTACGAAGCGCTGTACAGACATGTAGGAGAGACAGTCCCTGCTCAACAGTGCTCACAATCTAATCAAGATAAATTACAAAATACAAAATACAATAAGCAAGACAGAGTATATAAATATTTATTGATAAATCAAGATAGGGCAAAAAGCACAAACACAAACATCAATTAAAACTAGTCAAATCAGAACACACGAGTCAAGAACAGAAAGCAGAAGTGAAAAGGTGGGTTTTCAACCTGGACTTGAAGAGGGCCAAGGAGGATGCCCGACTCACAGACACAGGTAGATTGTTCCAGGCGAAGGGTGCAGCCAGGTGAAAGGAGCGAAGTCTGGAATTAGCAGTACGAGTGAAGGGCATAGGTAGATGAAGACTGTTAGAAGAGCGAAGATCACGAGAGGGGGGTGTAAGGAGAGATAAGAGATGACAGGTAAAGGGGAGCTGAGGAGTAAATGCATTTATAGGTCAGGAGAAGGAGTTTGAATTGGATACAGAAATGGGTAGGAAGCCAGTGAAGTGACTTGAGAAGAGGAGTGATGTGGGAAAAGCGAAGTTGGCGGAAAATTAGACAAGCAGCAGAATGTTGAATAGATTGAAGAGGAAAGAGGTTGTATGTAGGGAGGCCGGCAAGGAGAAGGTTGCAATTATCAAGGTGGGAAGTGATTAAGGAGTGGACAATTGTTTTAGTAGTGTCATCAGAAAGGAATGGGCAAATTTTGCTTATGTTGTGGAGAAAGAAACGGCAAGTCTTAGCAACGAGTTGGATGTGTGTGGAGAAGGAGGGGGGAGTCAAAGATAACACCCAGGTTACGGGCAGAAGAGACAGGAAGGATTACAGAGTTATCCACAGAGACAGAAAAAGGGGAAAGAGGAGGGGAGGCATTGGGGGGAAAGATAAGGAGTTCAGTCTTGTCCATGTTCAATTTCAAACGGCAGTGAGACATCCAAGTAGCAATGTCAGAAAGGCAAACGGAGATCTTGGCCTGGATTGCTGGAGAGATATCAGGCATAGAGAAGTAGATTTGAGAGTCGTCAGCATAGAGATGGTAATGAAAGCCATGTGAAGAGATAAGGGCACCAAGGGATTGGGTATAGAGAGAGAAAAGGAGCGGTCCCAAGACGAAACCCTGGGGAACACCAGCTGGGAGCGGGATGGCAGAGGAGGAGAAGCCACCAGAACACACACTGAAAGAGCGATGGGAGAGGTAGGAGGAGAACCAAGATAGTACAGAGCCCTTAAAACCAAGTGAGGACAGGGTGATGAGAAGAAGGTTGTGATCAATAGTGTCAAAAGCAGCAGAGATCCAGAAGGATGAGGACAGAATAGAGGCCCTTGGATTTTGCCAGGAACAAGTCATTCGAGACTTTGGTAAGAGCCGTTTCAGTGGAATGTAGGGAACGGAAGCCGGACCGTAAGGGATCAAGGAGGGCATGAGAGGAGAGGAAATCAAGACAGTGGTGGAGGAGCGCATGCTCAAGTAGTTTAGAGATGAAGGGAAGGAGAGAGATGGGTTGATAGAAGGGCAGGTGGGATCGTGAGGGTTTCTTAAGGAGAAGTGTGATCACAGCATGCTTGAAGTCAGTAGGGAAGGTTGCGGTGGAGAGAGATAGATTGAGAATATGAGAGATGGAATGGACAATAGTGGAGGAGATGGGGCATAGGAGATGGGTAGGGATGGGGTCAGAGGGGCAGGTGATGGGTTTGGAGGAAGAAAGAAGGAGTGTTGTTTCTTCATCAGAGACCACAGGGAAGGAGGAGAGGGTAGCAGAAGTAAGGGAGGAGAGATGGGAGAGAGGAGGGGTAATAGGGGTAGTGGGGAATTGGACGGTGAACTGATGGATTTTATCATGGAAGTAGTCAGCCAGGGTTTGTGCAGGAAGGGAGGGAAAAATTGGAGGTGGAGGCACATTGAGGAGAGAACCGAGAGTGTTAAAGAGACGACTAGGATCAGAGGCAAGAGGGTTAGTCAGGTGGGAGAAGTAGACTTGTTTGGCAAGTGCTATGGCTGATTGGAAAGAGAAAAACATGAATTTAAAGTGATGAAGGTCAGCACAGGAGCAGGATTTGAGCCAAACACGCTCGGCAGAGCAGGCACAAGAGCGCAGATAGCGGACAGTAGGAGTGAGCCAGGGCTGGGGTGAAGAATGCCTTACAGGACGTTGGGTGAGGGGAGCAAGAGCATCAAGAGCAGAGGAGAGAGCAGCGTTATAGGAGGTCACAGCCTCATCAATAGATTTGGATAACAGAGTGGAGGAATGGGGAGAAGAAATAGTGGAAGAAAGATCTAAGGGATCAATAGCAAGAAGGTTACGAAGAAGGTTAGTGGAAACAGGACGAGGCTGAGGCGGGGGATAATGAATAGTAAGAGTTTTGAGGTGGTGGTCAGATAAGGGAAAGACAGTTGCAGAAATTAGAGGGTAAGCAGCTAGAGAAGAATATCAGGTCAAGTTGGTGAGTGGGATTGGTGGAGCAGAGTTGAAGATCGAGCGAGGAGGTAATGGAGAGGAGTTTTAAAGCATGGGGATCAGAGGGATTGTCGACATGAATGTTAAAATCCCCGAGAATAAGCGTAGGGGAGGAGGGGTCGAAAAGACAGATAGCCAGGATTCAAAGTCAGAAAGAAAAATGGAAACAGACATGTCAGGAGACCGATAGATAACAGCTACCCGGAGGGGAAGAGGAGGGAATAGGCGGATGGAATGGACCTCAAAAGAGAGAGGAGTGAGACTGAGGAAGGATGAGGCGTTGGAATTGACAAGAGGGAGAGAGTAAAAGCCTGACACCACCGCCACGGCCAGTGGGACGAGGAGTGTGGGAGAATTGATAGCCCCGTGACAAAGAGCACCAATAGATGCAGTGTCTTCAGCGAGAAGCCAGGTCTCAGTTAAGGCAAGGAGGTGTAGGGCGTGGGAGATAAAAAGGTCATGAGTAAAAGCAAGTTTATTAGAGACAGAGTGAGCGTTCCACAAGGCACAAGAGAAGGGGAGGTCAGAAGGGGAGAGAAGAGGAATGTGAATAAGGTTAGGTAAATTATGTGAAGGCCTCTTCTCAACGCGAGAGAAATGCCTAGGGAGGGCAAGATAGGGGTAGATATGGGTGTGGAAAGACAAGTTAAGTGACAGGTACTTCAGAGATAAATCTAGGGAGGTTAGGATTAGGGAAGATATAGATATGGTTAGACAGATTACGTGAAGGCCTCATGTAGACGCGAGAGGCAAGACAGGAGGGCTGGGATTGGGGTTTACCGGATGAGAGGAATAGGAATAGGAAGAAATATGAGGAAGGAGGAAAATAAGAAGAGGAGCTGAAGAATGAACAGAGAGGGCTAAGCAAATGTTATCATACAATCATACAATAGTGAGGTAATGCAATGCAGAGTAAGTAATAACAGGCAGCAGTGGAAACAGTTTAAGCGGCAAACAAAAGGGTAGGCAGTTAAATACAAGCAAAGCCAGTCAATTAACTATAGGTAATGCAGCAGGCTAAGCAGCCAGAGAATGTACAGGCAAAGAGACGGCCAGGGTTGCCGCTGAGGTGATCAAAGAATGCCGGAACAGCATGTTCCTTAGGGAAGTGACCAGGGATCTGGAATTAATGGCTTCTCTTCTCCCGGATGACAAGAGGGCAGACTACCTTACATTAGTCAAACATGCCCAAAATGTTTCCAAATTTGTCAATAGGGCAACCTTTCAACAATTTCTATCTGCATAGGTCCCCCGTAGGATTGCCTGGCTTCAGGCATCAGACCTTGAACAGTGGGTTCAAGATAAACTGGGAAATATTCCCTGTATAGGAGAGAACCTGTTTGGGAAGGATTGGCAAGATAAGGCTTCTCAGTTGGAATCTGAGACCGCCTCCCTAAATAGGCTTTCAAAGGCTACTGCCTACCATGCCAAAAAGAAAGCAGTTGCTAAAAAGCCATTTTATGGTAAGAAGAATAAATTATACTCTTCTTACCCCTCAACCTCCAACCTCCAGCTGCCCAAAGGAAGTAACAGCCTCTTAAGCAGCAGAAGTTGTCTCCGGCTCCAAAACCGCAACCAGCAGCGCAGACCCAATCTACGCCTGGTTTTTGACTTCTTTCTGGAGAACATTGCCACCCTGCCTCTAGAGATTCTCTACCCTCTCCACATAGCAGGCAGGCTCTGCCATTATGCCCACAGGTAAAACAGGTACTACCCCAATCAATATGACCCAAAAACAAACAAAACCAAAACCATCAATATGCACAAAAAATCTATGCTCAAAAAAAAATATATATCTGAACAAAAAAGGCTCAGGACTAGCCGATTACTGATATAGGAGGAAAAAAGACCTCAGTATCCCCCCGCACAAAAGTGACAGGAGTCAAGTCTGTCAACAGACGCCAAACGTCTAAGGAAACTGAACAGACTGAAAATTACATCAACGGTCATAAAAAAACCTCCAACCAGCAGGCTTCCGAGCACAGAAATGCTAACGTCACACAACATTAAACAAAAAGCTCCGGACACTTATCTTTAGATGATTACAGTCACTTGAGAATGATGATGATGAAAAAAAAAAGTAATTGTGAGGATGTTGAATCCAACAGCGACGAGCTGAAGACCACGTCGAAGTATGCTGATAAAATGGTGTACTTCAGGTGATAAGGAACTCCGACATCAGATGTTTCGCTTTAATGGCTTCTTCAGGGAGCAAAAATCACTCGTCACCGTGCAATCATGTGACTCTATGAAACGAAGCACCGGAGCAAGAAAAGCTGTAAATAACAAGAAAAAGAAAAATGACTAATGCAACAAAACAAAACAAAAACTGGAGTCAACCCCCTTGAAATGAACCAGGCCAGCAAAATAAGTTTGTATACCCTGTATGCTGGTTTAGAGAAATAAAGCATGAAAATGCAAAAGATAGCAGCCAAACAGACGCAAGTAAGAAAACCGGCTGCTGGCTCACCTTCCCAAACACCGACTCATGCGCAAAGCAAAAATATATAAAGGCGGGGTTAAAATGAAGGGGCCAATTACAGACAGCCGGGTGTCATGACAGACCTAAGCGTCAGTCCTGACAATCTTTAAACAAAAAACAGGGAAAATTCCAAAAAACCACCAATAACCCACCCTCCCTACTAGAAAATGTTGTAACAGAAAAAATCAAATATTTAAAATGGAAGAAATCAATCATAAACAGCTTTTCCATTCAATGGAATCATTCAAACCACCAGGAGCCACAGTACGAAGGGAAAAAATCCAGCGTTGCTCTAAACGAAATAGCTGCCGTTGCAAGTCACCCCCATAAACTGAAGGAGTGCATTGTGTGATTACTACACATTTCAGATCTTCAAAAACATGCCCCATAGTTTGAAAATGATGAACCAGGGGGGCACCCTCAACCAAACGGCGAAGACGACTGCGATGCTCGATCAAGCGGGTACGCAAAGCCCGACTGGTCTTCCCTACATAACCAAGACCACAAGGGCAACGAAGAAAATAAATAACATTGGTACTGTCACAAGATGTAGAGAATCGCAGCTTGACACAACGGCATTGATAGAAGAAACTGGTACAGGAGTCCATCACGGAGCACACCGAACAGTGACCACAGCTACGATGTCGCCCTGGTTCCAAAGGCACTGGTAAAACACTTGAAAAAGCTGATGGACAAAGAATGTCCTTTAAATTAGAGCCCTTAGTGTATACTGAACGAATATTGTGGTGATGAAGACCAGGAGTCAAGCGCAGCACATGAGAATGTCGCTGGAGAATTTTAGAAACCTGGTAACTTAAAGGATTGTACTTGGTAATGAAATGGACCATTGAGGAATCCACTGAAGAAGTGCGAGGATGAGGAGTCAAGAGCCAATCGCGATCATTAAAACGAGCGCGAAGACGAGCTCGATGGACCAGAGGAGCTGGATAACCACGGGATTCAAAAGCAACTTGTAAAGTCCGAGACTGTGATTTGTAATCAGACACTGTAGAACAATTTCGACGATAGCGGAGAAATTGGGCAAAAGGCAGACTCTCCTTCAGGCGATGAGGATGTAAGCTGTCGAAATGCAAAAAAGACATTCTGTGCGTGGGCTTGGTATATACTGTAGTGACCAGACTATCATCTTGACGTGTCAAAAGAACATCCAAAAAGGGGATAACTGTGGCGCTGTGATCCATAGAGAAAGTAATATGAGGATCACAGCCATTCAACCAGTTGAAAAATGTCTGTAAGAAATCATTGCCTCCAGTCCAAAGTTAAAACACGTCATCAATGTAGCGCACCCATAAACGAATGTGAGAATGATATACACATTTTTTTGACCGTTGATGTAATTTTCAGTCTGTTCAGTTTCCTTAGACATTTGGCGTCTGTTGACAGACTTGACTCCTATCACTTTTGTGCGGGGGGATACTGAGGTCTTTTTTCCTCCTATATCAGTAATCGGCTAGTCCTGAGCCTTTTTTGTTCAGATATATATATTTTTTTGAGCATAGATTTTTTGTGCATATTGATGGTTTTGGTTTTGTTTGTTTTTGGGTCATATTGATTGGGGTAGTACCTGTTTTTTTATGTATAGTTTTCTTGCCCCTTGAGAGGATTTTTGTTTAATTGATTATGCCCACAGGTGGCATTTCATAACCTCAGATCAGTGGACACTGACCATAGTGCCAGAGGGGGGTACAAGCTTCATCTACAAAGCATACCCCTCACCACTCTAGTGGGGGAATATCATTCCCAATCTCCCTCTCCTCCAACAAGAGATCAGCTCTCTTCTGTCAGAGTATGCCATAGAAGAGGTCCCAACATCCCAGAGAGGAATGGGGTTCTATTCTCCATACTTTCTCATACCAAAAAAGAACAAAGGATACAGACCCATCTTAGATCTCAGAAACCTCAACAAGTTTTTAGTTCATGAGAAATTCAAGATGATTTCACTAGGAACCCTTCTTCCTTATCTCCAGAGTCAGGACTTGGCTCTGTTCTCTAGATCAAAAAGAAGCATATACCCATATCCTCATTCATCCAGAACACAGGATGTAGCTACGCTTCATCTTCCAAGGAAATCACTACCAATACAGAGTCCTTCCATTTGGGCTTGCCTCTGCCCCAAGAGTCTTCACAAAATGTATGGCGGTCGTAGCCGCATATCTAAGGACTCTTGGAATATTGGTCTTCCCTTACTTAGACGATTAGCTAATAAGGGCAACCACTTCTCAGGAAGTTCACCTATCTCTCCTATGTACCATTCAGGTACTATAGGATCTAAGATTTGTCATAAATCTTCCAAAATCCCATCTAGTTCCTACTCAAACTCTAGAATTCATAGGTGCTATTCTAGAAACTCAACGGTCAAGGGTATTTCTACCCCAGGACCATTGTACCCTCCTTGTACAGATAGCATCTCAAGTAAGCATTACAAGCAATCTTTCGACCAGATCGATGCTCCAACTCTTAGTACATATAGCCTCTACAGTTCATGCAGTGCCATGTGCTCGTCTGCACATGCAAACAGCTCAATGGACTCTTTCCTCCCAGTGGAAACAGGCCTCTGGGACCCTCTCAGACAAAATCAAAGTCACACACATTCTCATGAATTCCCTGCTCTGGTTTTTGCCCCCGGGAAATCTCCTTGTGGGTCACCTTTTCCAATGTCTCCACATCAACGCATCCTGACAACAGATTGGGTTGGGGAGCCCACTTCAACTCTCTCCACTCAAGGCCTTTGGATGGAGCAGGAGCCTCAGCTCCAAATAAATTTGCTGGAGCTTCGTGCTATCTTCAATGCCTTCAAAGTGTTCCATCAACAACTTCAGGGCCATAGGGTTCTGATCCAGATAGACAACCAGGAATCTATGTTCTTCATGAACAAGCATGGGGGAACGGGCTCTTGGGCCCTTTGTAAAGAGACTCTCCATCTGTGGTCTTTTGCCATTGCTCATCAAATGCATCTCCAAGCAGTATATCTGCAAGGATACCAAAATGTCTTAGCAGACTGGATGAGTTGAATCCTCCTTCCACACGAGTGTTTTCTCCATCAGGAGAAAATCTCCTATATCTTTCAGACCTGGAGAACTCTGGAGATAGACTATTTTGCCACTCTGCAGAATGTCAAACTAGCTTGGTTTTGCACCAGGACCCCGATGTCCAGTTGCCAAGAGGTCGATGCTTTCCACCTTCACTGGGGTCAGGATTTCCTGTATGCCTTTCCTACCATATCCCTGATTCCCAAAACACTTTTCAAGCTTCAAGTGGACAGGGGTCACATGATTCTCATAGCTCCATTCTGGCCACGTCACTGTGGTTTCCTTTTCTGCTACGTCTCTCACAGACATGCCCTCTCAGCCTCGGAGCAGCTCCCGACCTTCTCTCACAGGAGGAGGGGACGCTGCTCCCTCCCAAACCGCAGTCCCTCCATCTCATGGCTTGGCTGCTGAAAGCGTAGTCCTGCAAGGTCTCATCCTTCATCAGGAGGTAAAGAGTATCCTTCTAGCAGGAAACCATTTACCAGATGTTCCTATGTCTTTAAGTGGCGTAGGGACTCCATTTGCTGTACCCAAAGGGATATTAACCCCTTCTCAGCTACCTTGGAGGCTCTCCTTCAGTATCTCCTCCATCTTTGGTCCTCTGATCTCAACGAACTCGTCAGGGTTCACCTCAGTGCAATTGTTGCCTCTCATAATCCTTAGATGGGCAGCCCATTTCTTTACAACCGCTTGTAACACGTTTCATGAGAGGGCTACTATTAACCAAGCCCCCCATCAAGCCACCACCGGTGGCATGGGACCTTAATATCGTATTAGGCCAGCTCCTTAAGCTGCCCTTTGAACCTTTACCCACCACCTCGCTAAAGTTTCTGTCTTGGAAGGTCATCTTCCTTGTTGCGCTCATGTCAGCTAGACATATTAGTGAGCTCCAAACCTTAGTGGCTGACCTACCTTATACATGCTTCCACCATGATAAGGTGGTCCTTGGGACTCATCCTCATTTCATGCCCAAAGTCATGTCTCCTTTTCTCTTGAATCAGTCAGTCCACCTGCCTTCCCTAGACCTCATTCCTCTAGGGCAGAGTCAACCCTCCATATTCTTGACTGCAAGTGTGCCCTGGCATTCTATCTTCAAAGGACAGCTGAGCACCATAATGGTTATCGGTTATTCATCTCCTTTGATCCCAGCCACTTATGGTTGCCTGTATCCAAACGTACCCTTTCCAAATGGATAGCAGATTGCATTTCATTTGGTTATGCTACAGCAGGACTATCCTTTGAAGGTCATGTCACTACCCATAATGTTCGTGCCATGGTGCCTCCACAGCAAACCTGCGTTCTGTTGCTATTGATGAAATCTGCAAAGCAGCTACCTGGTCTTCCGTGCATACTGCTGCATATTACTGTCTGGACAAGGACTCCTGCCGGAATGCCATGTTCGGTCAAGCTGTCCTCCAACACCTCTTCCAGACTTAGGTCAACTGCTACATTCCATTCCTCATTACTCAGGCCATCTGGTTCACCCTCGGTGGACCTATACCATCTATTTCCCCTCTGCTCTCTTCCTCTCCCATCCTCATTGTCCCCTCCTTGCGCTACCTCGGGGTTGTCCTGGATTCAGCTCTGTCCTTCCACGAACATATTTCCTCTGTAGTCCAACGTTCTTTCTTTTCCTTTAGACAGTTGCGTGCCCTTAGTCCCTTTCTCCCCGTTTCCTCATTGACCACATTACTCCTTTCCCTCACTCTTTCTCGCTTAGACTACTGCAACATCTGCTTCGCCGTCCTCCCCCAATATCAAGTCTGGAGGTTGCAGCTTATCCAAAACACCGCAGCTCGGCTTCTCACTCATGCTTCCCGTTACGACCACATCACTCCCCTTCTTATCGGTCTTCACTGGCTTCCTATCTCCTACCGGATTCAGTTTAAAGTCCTCACATTCGTTCATAAGGCAATACACACTGGTGTCCCTCACTATCTTTCCGACCTGATTCATCTTCATGTCCCTCAACGTTCCCTTCGTTCGATTCATGCCAACCGTATGTTTCTTCCCTCTCCAGCCTCTGCCTACCTTGAATCCATCCGCTCCTCTGCCTTTTTCTTCCTTGGCCCCAGGCTCTGGAACTCGCTTCCCCCTGCCCTCCATCTTGAACTATCCTTTAGAAAATTCAAAACTGGATTAAAGACCTACCTTTTTTGCATGGCCTATGATCTCCCACCCCCCTCCTCCATCCCCACGGCCCCTCCTTAGGCCTGTCTCATCTACCTCAGTTTGTCTGTCTGTCTGACCTCGACCCACTCGTACACTCTCTCTCTTTCTCTACCTCTGTCCCTTTCCTATTACATTAATGGAGTTCTGTTTCCTCTATCCCTTTTCTTCCTGCAGCGATTTTGTTCTGACCCTTGTTTTTTTGCCTATTGTAAACCGCTCTGGTACCCATGGTGTGGGCGGTATATAAAGAAACAAATAAAGATAAAGATTCCGGAATTTCGATGCCAGATGTCCATTAAAGATCCAAGTCCTCTTGAGGTCTGCTCTGAGGCAAATCAACCGATTCTGGAAACTTTCCTCTGGCATCTGGAAGCTAGAGAGTCCCGTATGTGAAGACTACATTCCTGCTTGTTCCTGGTGATAGCATAGTTATTCACCTGTAACAGGTGGTCTACGGGAACAGCAGGAATTTAGTCTTCACAACCCACCCTCCTCCCCTAGGAGTTGTAAGGCCTCTCTCTCTCTATTCTCTCCTTTTATCTCAGCTACAAACTCAGCTGAGGAGGTAGAATCTCAAAGGCGGGAAGGCAGCAATGCAGGTGCAGTGGGATGCTCCCAGAAGCTTTTGTATTGGATGCTAGGGAGCGTTCCCACGCGGGCTCCATGGGTATCGATGTCATCCATATGTGAAGACTAAATTCCTGCTGTTCTCGGAGATCACCTGTTACAGATGAGTAACTACCCTTTTTTTGGACTTACTGGATGCCTATACTTGCATGTAAATACATCCCAGTCACAGAATTTTCTCAAATTTGTGATAGGGAAATACGATTTCAAGTAACGTGTTCTTCCTTTTGGCCTCTTATCTGTTCCTCGAGTTTTTACCAGAAGTCTTGCCATCATAGTCATATGTCTACATAGATTGAGAGTGTACATGCTCCCTTACTTGGAGAATTGGCTCATCAAGAGCACCACTCAAGAAGGAGTTGAAAAATCCATATACATTACCTTCTGGGTGATGGAGCTACTAGAGTTCATCAACTGTCCAAAGTCCATTCTAACCCCGTCACATTGATTGATTGGAATTCGTTGAATTCCAGCAAGACACAACTCTGACAAGAACTTTACTTTCCTGTACCATCTCACCTACTTGGTGCAGCAAGTAGGAGAAGTTTTAGTGAGTCAGCAAATAACATCAAGAACCAGGTTGAGAATGTTGTTCCTCATGACCTCCACAGTTTTTCTCTCCCATGGCACGTCTCCATCTCAGTGGATCCTGAGCATGCAGTCCACTCACAAGCTTAGCACCATTATCTCTGTCACCAAATCCCTTTTGGAGTCTGTGTCTTGTTGGATGCTTCTCTCTAATTTTGCTCTCCTAGGAGCCACCTAACCAAAAGCTGTTGATGACAGACACATGCCGTTTGGGCTGGCGAGATGTTGGTCTTCATGCCTGGGGTTTATGGTCCACCTAAGAGAGTCTATATCAGATGAGTTTCCTGGAACTGAAGGCTTGTGAGGCTTTCAGAGATTAGCTGGCCAACCAAATTGTCATTTAAATGGAGAATGAAGTTTCCATATTCTACTGAAACTAAGAAGGAAGAATGGGCTCATACCTCCTATATTGAGAGACCGTCTGACTTTGGATCTTTGCCATCTTTCATGGAATGACACATTGGGCTACATATCCAGCTTATCTGGAAGATAAGCTGAGTCTTTTATCCTACAAACTGTGCTGGCCTTCCACAAGGCAGCCAACTCATCTGCCTCCTCTGAAATATTGCAGGATGAGTGCCTTCTTCCCACTCCTCCCCATAGTTGTACCATCAAACCTTTGTCAATGTCAACGTTGCAAAAACAAGCAAACCTGTAAGGGAGCCTCATACTCAAGCACACTAGAAGTCCCCGCCGGTCCTGTTCCCTCTGCTATGTACTTCCTGCTAACATGGTGGCAGGACCAACAGGAGCTTCCAGCATGCTTTAGTATGAGGCTCCAACTCAATTGCTTTTAATTCTGGCCATGAACTCTGACATACTGGCACATGCACTCCAAATGAAATACTGATGGAGCAGTAGCTAAGCTCTGGCGTGCATGGCTTGAGATGGCAGGAGCACAAATAATAAGAGAAGAGGGGCATGAGCAGCAGGGAGGCACTTAAATGGGATAGTCTATGGCTGACAAAGTGGAGGTGAGTCTGACTACTTTGGGGCTGCTACAACTGAACTCAGATGCATTTGGCAGGCAGATAGAGCTGGCCCAGATTTAGCATGACCAGGGTGAAATGGAGCTATTAAAAAAATGCTTCAGGGGTCTAATGCACAGTAAGAAAATGTGAGTGATCGGGACAGTGGAAGCAAAGTTTAAATTTTCCAAATGGGCTGAGTGATTTTACATCCAAAAGCCATTGGGGCTACATTAAAACTGTACCCTCCAAAGTTTTCAGGAGGTAGACCAACAGGGAGGGATGGGAGGAAGATGTAGAACTACTGAGGGGGGGGGGGGAGGCTTCAAGCCTTCTGGGAGGAGGGGGTGCATGGCTAAAGGTTTTCTTAGGACAGCAAGTTCACTTGGGCTGACCCTGCTCATGAATGGACAAAGAAATGGCGCAGACTCTTTCAAGAATGGGGCACCCCCTCGATAGGCTTCTTTGCCACTACTCAAAACAAACAAGTTCCTTGGTTTTGCTCCAGAGCAGGATTGGGTTGCAAACTTGTCTCTGATGCTTTCTTCCTAAACTGAATAGTGGACCAGACAGACTCGGATGTCCTTCTAGTACTTATATGACCCTTCCTCTGAGTACTCCTAGGATACTGAGTATGATTCAGAGTACTTCTTGGAGGAGAGGTCTCCTAAGCTACCATCAAATCTCACACCACCTCATGAGTGATAGAAGTCTCCTTCAGAGGAGCTTCTTCATGATTTTGTCAGGGATATGGCTAAGTATATATCATTGCAGTTGGAGACTAAGAAGGAACCCAGGGCAGAAGAGTTAGAAATCCTCCATTATTTTGATTTCTCCAAGGGAAGCGGTGACTGTACAATGCGCTGTGTCCCTCAGAGACTGCAGATGAGAATGTAGGAGACTGCCCCCATCTGTGTCTCCAGTCAATAGGAAAGTTGACTCTATGTATAAAGTCCAGAAGACTCCCAGATTCAAAAAGCTTTATCTGCTGCTCTACTCCATGATAGTCAAATCTGCTCTCAAAAGAGCTAAGAGCTCTAACTCTCTCACTCTTACGCATCCCAGGGGCAAGAGGCTAGGCGACTGGATTCTTTTTGGGTGAAAGTTTTATCACAACTGCTATGTTTAGCGTCCTACCAGCTCTTCATAGGCATGCACTTTGGAACATCATTCACAATTTTAATATGTTTACAGACCCTCTCCTTTCCAAGAAAACTTTAGAACACAGGTTCATAATGAGCCCAAGAGAAAGCATGCAGACAATAAACTGTGCAAATGACACATGATATTTTTGATACAGCATTCAAAGTCTCCTAAGTAAGTGTTGGTTCCCAATAATGCTCATAGCTCCAAGCCTCAGACTAACAACCCAGCATATAGGAGAAGCTTGCTGATGTCCTGTGCTATAGAGAGAATGTCTTCAGAGAAAAGGTGCAGGTAGCTTTTACCATGACCAAACAGCACTCTGATACCCTTCAAACCTTTTCCAGGCTCACCCCTGATCCATTCTTCTCAATGTCTTGGAGGTAACATAGTGGATGGCACAGGCGGTCCTAATATTCTTAAAAGCATAGTGACCACCACCTTCCTATTACTCACAGGTCAAGCAGAGTTCATTTGTGCCCCACGCAACAGAGGTCTCAGAAGTCCTAACTGGCATCCCAGGCAAACTGTGGGGGGTGTTTTGAATGGCAACTAGAGAACATAGCCGAGACTCCAATCCTGGTCCTAGATAATCTAGTCAGAGGGAAGCTGACATTCTTCACAGAACCGATAGCCCATTATAACCTATAACTGTTGGGTACTCAATATAGTTTTGGACGGCTGCAAGTTGCATGTATTTGACTTTCTGCCAGATTGTCCACTGAATAGATACTTTATCACTTCTCAGCACCAGAAGGTACTTCTTCAAGAGCTCTGCCCTTTGACATGCCAATTGGTTTAAACCTGTTGGACTGGAGCAAGAAGGGCAGGGATTTATGTAAGGTACTTCCTGGTCACCAAAAAAAACAGGGAGATTCCTTTCTATCTTAGAAATCTGAACAAATACCTGGTTCAGGAGAAGTCAAGAATGGTTCCCTTGGCAACCTGCTTCCTTTCTCTGAAAGAGAGATTGGTATGTTCTGCGGACCTTTAAGGGTGCATACACCCACATTCAGATCGATCCCAATCACTGGAAAGTATCTACAATTTATCATAGGGAAACTCCACTACCAGTATTGTGTTCTGCCTTTTGGCCTCATATCTGCTCACATCTTTACAAAATGCCTACCAGTAGTTGCAGCATATGTATGCAAACTGGACGTGCACTTGTTCCCCCCTACTTGGATGATTGGCTTATCAAGAGGACCACGCAGGAAGGGGTACGGAAATTCACATGCATTACTTTCTGAATGTTAGAGGGTTTTTTTTGTTTTATTTTTATTGAATTATTAAATCTTACAGTACACACACAAGATACAGAAAATGGAAAAAACTGAAATACATCATTTATAGCAAAAATATCAGGAAAAATCAATAATTCTATCCCACATCATGGAATATCTGGTGCCAGTCATAATGAATAAGAAAAAAATCATTCATTAAGCAAATGAATACAGGTAAACAGAAAGAGTCCCTGCAGAAATACAAAATTCAAAACTCTAAATGCAAACCATTATAAAGAGATCACTCTGAAAGGAGGGACTTTTTCAATTGTAAGGACTCATAAAACACACATTGAGTCCCTTGATATGTGATCAGGCATTTACTAGGAAATTTGAGGAGGAAGGTAGCTGCAAGTTCCAAGACTCTCTAGGTCTTAGCACCAGGAATGCCTTCAACCTCAATTGAATATCTCTAGAAACATCCTGAAACACATTAACTACTTGGCCACAAAAGGGGACAAATTTCTTTTGAAAATATAATCTCATTGTTATTTCAATCTACTTCAGAACAAAAAGAAGCTAATAACATAGCACGGGATGAGATTTCATCCTTTGAATTTTTCAGAAAGCTGACAAATCTGGACTATCTACAGTAGGAAGCTGTTCCTTCCCTTCCCCTAATTCCTCCATAGACCTTTTCCTTTTAGAAATATATATATATGTATATTGGAAATCTTAACAGTATATCTGTATCAGTTATGCACAAAATATCCTTTAAATCTTTCTGAAAAAAAATTCTAGGGGAAAGATGATAGATGTAAAATTCAGAAGCTTTAAATTCCTAGCACAGGTTACATTCTCCAGTGTTTCTAGCCAACGATGAATCACTAACTGCCCTTCATAAAGTGGTAGCAGAGTCAACCTTGGAAAAATGAGAGCCAACAGTAGAAAACTTTACATCTTGTTCAGTCAACTTGGCCACAGTATGCCCATTAAACAGAGAAAACTCCTTCAATGATAGTCCAAGAGAAGACTCTAACGGAGTAACTACCTCCCAAATATCCTTCAAACTAATTTCTTTAGCTAGCAGCTTAGAAGGAGCAGGAGATTGCAAGGAATCAAAGTGCACCACTTTAGGCATAGCCACAGAAGACTGTGTAAAAAGAGTTCATACACATGGAAACCACCCCCAAATCTCGGGACTCCACTTGGAAAACCAGCTGAGCATCCCCTAACTCTTGAGATGCCAAGCCAGCACTATCTTCAGTCAAGTTAGGATGGTAGGGTGGGGTAACATCCAGTATTTCAGAGTTATTCATGACAGAATCTGTATTCACAGAAGAAAAATGAAGCAAGGAAAGAGCGTGATGATGTATTGGACTGACCACTGTAGCAACTTTTTTATCCTGCAAGGCTGGCCCTTTCTTTCTTTTTCCCATATCCCAAAAAGGAAACAGGCCACTCGGAACTCTGATGGGGTTTTAAAGGGACGTGGCCTGCCCTTTGTACACTGCCCTTTAGGCATGCACCCATGGGCTCATGCTTGCGGCCACATACCATATTGAGGGGCTGGCTTTTAAAGGCCCTAAGGTGTTGTCAGCTGCAGCCACGGCAGCCCAGTGCGAACACCTGCAGCGAACCTCAAAGGAATAGCACCAGGTCCCGGCTGTGCCACAGTAGGGGGCTAGCTTTTCAAGGCCCTCAGGTGGTGTCAGCTGCAGCCACAGCAACCCAGCATGAACGCCGGTAGGGAACCTCACAGGAACAACACCTGGTCGGATGTTATCCAGCAAAATGGTAGAAACCATTATAAAAAAAAAAATTACTGAACATGTAAATAGTCATGGCTTAATGGCAGAAAACCAACATGGATATAGCAAAGGAAAGTCTTGTCTCACTAATCTTTTAATTTTTTTTGAAGTTGTCGATAAATGTGAACCAGTTGATATAGTATATCAGGATTTCCAGGAAACCTTTGACAAGGTCTCTCATGAAAGACTCTGGGAAATTAAAAAGTCATGGGATAGGAGGCAGTGCACTATTGTGGATTAGGATCTGGTTAAAAGATAGAAAACAGAGAGTAGGTCTAAATGGATAATTTTCTCAATGGAGAAGGGTAGATAATGGAGTACTCCAGGGAATTGTGCTGGGACGCTGCTTTTTAACATATTCATAAATTTATTTATTTATTTATTTATTTAAAGTCTCTTTTATACCGCGCTATTCAGCATCAGCGCGGTTTACAATAAACAGTGAACATACACATTTCCAATAGTACTTTGTGTTTACATATGAACAGGATATTCAACTTGGCTAACAGGCTAACTATGTACAACCACAATATATACAATATATACAATTTGTAGGCTGATCATGTGTTTGTATGGTTTAGACAGTGGTGATTTGGGTGGTTTCGGCAAATGGTGCTGAGTTTCTATTGGTTTCAGGGTAATGTATGAGGAAGAGGTAGTGTTTCACGGCCTTCCTGAATTGGAATATGTCCGGGATTGATCTGATGTTGTGAGGGAGGTTATTCCAGATCACTGGTGCATAAAGTTTGAAAGTCCTGCTGGATGTTGACTTGATGCATTGAGTTATAGATCTTGGGACTATCAAGGTGTTTTGAGCTACTGACCTTCTGTCTCTGTTGTGGGGTGTCATCTGGATTAGCTCAGTTAGTGAAGTTGACGAGAGACCTTTGGTGGCTTTGAAGGTGAGCAGCAAGGTCTTGAATGTAATTCTACCTTGAATCGGGAGCCAATGGAGTTGTTTCATTATAGGTGTGACATGGTCTTTCCTGGATGCTCCGTGCAGTACTCTTGCTGCGGTGTTCATTGCCATTTGCAGTGGGTTTAGGGTGGTTTGGGGGAGACATTGAAGTATTGCATTTGCATAATCGAAATGCGGGATAATTAGTGCCTGATAGATAGTCCTGAAATCATCTGGCTCCAGCAGAGATCTTAGGTATCTAAGGGATCTAATTTTATGATATACTGCCCTTACAGTGTTACTTATATGAGCCTGCATATTTAGGTTCTGGTCTAGTGTGATGCCGAGGTATCTGATCGCTGATTTGGTCTGGAGGTCTGCTTCCTTCACTTTCAGTACTGTCGGGGCAGTGAAGTTACGGTTCCTTATAATGAACATCACCTCCGTCTTCTTGTGTTGAATCCGGAGGTTTTGGGATTGTAGCCAGTTGGATATTTCGTTTATGCAGCATGTTATTGGTTCGAGGTCTGGGTTTTCTGTTGCAAAAGGTGTGTATAATAGCACATCATCTGCGTATATCATGCAGTTGATGTTGAAAGACCGGATCAGGTTGCAGAGAGGTTGCATGTATATATTGAATAGTAAGGCGGAGAGGGAGGATCCTTGTGGGACACCTTGGCTTTGGTGGAATGGTTCTGATGATGTGTTTCTGGATCTTACCTGCTGCCATCTGTCCGAGAGGTAGGACCTGCACCACTCGAGTGCTTTACCGGAGATTCCTTTTTCTTTGAGGCGTTCTAGGAGGCGCTCATGGCTAACGGAATCAAACGCTGCCGCGATGTCAAGGAAGACAAGGACAAAGCCCTGGCGGGTATTGTCGATGCCTGATATTATGCTGCTGAAGAGTGTGGTAAGAAGGGTCTCAACCCCGTGAGATTCTCTAAATCCATGCTGGCATGGATCCAGTGGTGCATTGGAATCAATGTGATCTTGTATTTGTCTCTGAACTATCTTTTCCATTATTTTTGCAAGCATTGGTATGCTTGCTATGGGTCTGTAGGATTCTGGTTTCTGTTGGTCGAGTTTGTTGTTTTTTAGTAGAGGTCTTATTGAAGTTTGTTTGTTAAATGACTTGGAAATGGGAATAATAAGTGAAGTGATCAAATTTGCAGATGAGACAAAATTAGACCAAAAACCCAAGAGGATTGTGAAAAATTGCAAGAGGACCTTGATAAATTGAAAGACTGGGCGTCCAGATGGCAGATGAAATTTAGTGTGGACAAGTAAAATGTTATGCACTTAGGGAAGAGCATACATGATGCAAAGTTCCAGATTAGGAACCACTACCCTCTGCCCAGTATGCAGCGGCAGCCAAGAAAGCAAATAGAATGCTAGGAATCATAAGGAAAGAATGCTGAATAAAACAAAAGATATTATAATGCCTCTATCTCCAGGAACAAGCAGGAATGCAGTCATGGGTATCGTCGGCACCGACGGAGCCTGCATGGGAACGCTCCCTATCATCCAATTGGAAAGCCTTTAGGAGCACTCCACTGCACCTGCACATCTGCCTTCCCAAGTCCTTTCCTCAGTTCTTCATTTTCCACGAAGTCAGCAGGAAGGTTTTTCTGTTACTGCCGAAAAACGTTGTTTTGGGGTTTTAACCTGTACTCTGCCTTTCCCTCGATGCCGGTACCTTCCCTGATACCAGCCCCGGTATTTCTTTTCTTTTCAAAATCTTTTTATTTTTCATGGGGTTTTTTTCTACTTTTTGGTGGTTCTGCCACCAAATTAAGCCTGGGCTTCCTCCTTTTCGCCACATGGAAAAACACATCAGTGGCTTTGAAAAATGTACCAAGTGTTCTGGTACAGTAACATGACTGGTATTTAAAATGTTTCAGCCCAGACCATGTACTGAATGATTGTCCTTTGTGCCAACAAATGTCAAAATGAGGCCTACAGAATAGGGCCAGACAATATGGTTCTCTGTTTGCCCTGGACTCGATTTCAGATGCTTCCGCATAATTTATTTATTTGGTTTTATATACCGTGCTTTTTAAGATCAGTGCGGTTTACATAAGAACAAATAATACATAGAACAGGTATACAATACATTGAACATGTTTAAATAACAATAGAATGTTTCCATAAGCTGAATAGCTAACATGTGATCTGAGGATGTCTGCCTCCTCTCTTGGTTCTCATGTCTCCTCAAAGTCCAAACATAAGTCCAAATCTAAGTCATTGGCATCGAAGACTGATACTGAACCTTGAGGGTAAGTACCTTCATCGAGATGCACCGAAAGGTGCATCCGATGCAGATCGGCCTGCCAAACAGCCCAGGCAGAAGGATCAGCCCTCCAAAGCACCATAGGGGCTCCAGAATGCTCCTGAGGCCTCGACCTCCAGAGAGCTACTGGTTCCATGCTCTGGGACAGTGGCTCAAAGCCCCGTAGATGAATTCATTCAGGCATCGGCCTCCTCCCTCAGCCATCACATCCTGGCTATTGAGAGGAGCTTGGCAGCACTCCTGGCAGCCTCGGTACCAACTGTCTCAATGACTCAAGTGGTGCAGGCATCTGCATCCAGCCCAAGGTTTATACCTCTGGAGCTGATGTCAGCCCTCGAACCAGTATCGGGGGAGTTACTCCCTCCGATACCTCCTTTTGAACCAATCGGTGGTACCCAACAGGCTCCTGGTGCTGTACTGTCTGAACGGCGGTATCTGTATCAGGTATCGCATCGACAAGAGGCCATTGATACTTTGACTTTTTCTCGGAATTGGACTCGATCTCCTCCAATTCTGATGATGCATTGGAGGACTCCAGGGGAACCCAGGATCTCCCTTCCAATCATGCCCCCTCCTCTTAAGTGTCGTTGGTCCAGGCCAGAGGACATGCCTTTTCAGGACTTCATCCAAGACTTGGCGGCGGGCCTGCGGTTTACTGTGACTTCCGAGATGGAACCAATGAAGAGGAATTGGAGATCCTCCAATACCCCTTGGAGCCCAAAGTGGATGTCATGTTACTGGTGCATCTAATGCAACATATGTGGGAGGCCCCGCTAATGGCTCTTCCTATTAGCAAACATCTTGATACCATGTAGCGAGTTCCACCACACCTTGGCTTTCAAAAGTCTCAACTACCACACCATTCCATGGTAGTGGAATCAGCGATGGATTTCATCAAGAGTTCTAAAACTCATTATTCTTCAGAAACAAGTAGGAAGTCAGCCCTCAAATATGGGTGACATTGACGCCGTCAGAGCCCCCACCTAAGCATCTCCTCAGCTTTTAAAGAAAGCATTTGGGAGATGCTACCATGCATGCATAGTCCCCTTTCCGCCCAAGGGTGCCATCTTACTCATTCTCCCTTTTTCCATAGAGCTCCGGAAAAAAGTTGATTTTCTTGTGCACTTTCAATATCGTCTGGTTAGCACCAGTCCCTTTCCCACCTTTGAGCCCCGTCGCCTCGGCATCAGGACTCGGAACCTGTTTAGTTATGTTTTTTCATCCAGCGCAGTTTCGCGCCTTTTCTAACCACTGGCTGCATCGAAGGTCTTTGACCTCAATGGGATCCTTTTTGCCCTAATGTTCACTGGGTATAAGAAGTATGATCGGTGCTCGAAGAACATGTCCCTTACCAATACACATGACTGTTGCCTCCAGGTGTCCTGGTGCCGACCATGACCCAGAGGCATGCTCCATATGCAAAATGATGTCTGCTAAGGCCATCCAGAGTCACCAGCAGAAGCAGGATGACATCTTCCATGGGTGAGATTCAACCCCAGTATCCCCGGTAGGTGCACTCTAAGGAAGAACCAACTAGTGGTTTCAAGAAATTTTCTAAATGTGTCAGTACCGTCTTGGCCACTGACATCCATGACTGGTGTCTCAAATGCCAAGGTCCTGACCACCAACCATCAGAATGTCCCCTCTGCAGGAAGATGACAAAGAGAGGCCTACAGAATTGGGCTGCATAGCAGGCACCCTCTTTGCCTTTGACGCCGTCTCTCTAGCATCAACATTATCGAGGACATTGTCTTCCTCCCATGGATCTCACGTGCTGTGCTCAATGATCGTGGCCTGCAATTCTGGTACCGATACTCAAATATCGACAAGCTCCATGGATCAGCGCATCCTGGCCGTCGAGTGGAGCTTAGCAGCCTTACTGGCAACCTCTGTTCCAGTGAAACCTTTACAATCAGTTCCGCAAACACTGGCATCGTCTTTGGTTCCGATGCAAACCACATTGGGTTATATGCCGCTCGCTATGCTACTGCCCATGCTTGCCCTCGAGTCCTCCTCTGGTACCAAGGTTCCGGCCAAGCAGATTCCAAGTACCGCTACCAACTCTGATTGGTACCGGGTTCTGGTGGACGGGAACACCCTGCCCGTCGATACTTCAGAATCGGATTCGTCGGATGTGACTCAGCCGATACTCGAGGCCTACAAAGTCTACCGGAGGACCCGTCTCCTCCTCTGCAACATTTCATGTCCCTGCCAGAAGACCTGTCTTTTCAAGACTTTATACGTGATGTTGTGAGAAGCCTTTCCATAACAGTAACATCGGAGAAAGAGCCTAGAGCTGAAGAATTGGAAATTCTCCAGTTCCCAACAGCTCCTAAGGAAGCAGTTACGCTTCCCATTCACCACATTCTCCATGATCTCGGCTCCATTTGTGGGAGACACCCCTCACTATTTCTGCACATATTCGATGGTGCGATACAATGTACCAGTACTGGAATGTCCCAGTTTTCAAAAGACACAATTGCCGCACCATTCAATGGTAGTAGAATCCGCAGTGCGTCAAATCAAAAGCGCTAAGACACATTCTCCAGGAACAAGCAGGAAGTCCGTCCTCACATATGGGTGGCATCAGCACCGATGGAGCCCATGCGGAGCTTTTCCCCAGCTTTCAAATACAGCCTTTGGTGCTCCCTACCTTCTTTCCAGTCCGGTGGAGATGTACCTTCACACCTTGGACTTTAAGAGGACTTTGTCCTTCTATATCCAATGCACTCAGGGCCACCGCAGAGCTGCTCAGCTTTTCATCTCCTGTGATCCCAGTAGGCTGGGGGAGGCGGTGATCCAAGCATATGCTGTCCACCTGGATGGCAGACTGTATCGCCCTCGCCTATGAGCAGGTGGGGATCCCACTGGAAGGCCGCGTTATGGTGCACTGTGTGAGGGCCATGGCTGCCTCAGTGGGAAACTTGCGCTCTGTCCCAATGGTGGACATATGCCGGGCTGCCACCTGGTCTTCAGTCCATACCTTCACAGCTCATTACTGCCTGGAAAGAGAGTCCCAACGGGACGGTGCCTTCAGTCAGGCTGTGCTCCATAACCTTTTTGGGGTTTAGGCAACTTCTGTTTTCCAACCCTTCTGTGTTCAGGCTACCGGAGTGCTGGTTTCGTCGGACACAGGGGTCCTGCTGTGGTCTGTGGACACGGACTCATTTGCTGTTGCTTGCGGCTTCCTATGATGGAGCCCTTATTTTTTTGCTATGGGCTTCGGTAGCCTGTAGCTGGGGAGTCCCATATGTGAGGACTGACTTCCTGCTTGTACCCGGAGAAAGCGTAGTTGCTCAACTGTAACAGGTGTTCTCCGGGGACAGCAGGAATCAGTCCTCAAAACCCTCCCTCCTCCCCTTGGAGTTGCCGTACAATTTTTGCCATCTTTTGCTGTCTTTTAGCTATGTCATCTCACTGAGCAAGATGGCACCATTGGGCGGGAAGGGGACCACACATGCATGGTGGCATCTCCCAAAGGCTTCCATGAGGGCTCCGTCGGTGCCAACATCACCCTTATGTGAGGGCTGATTCCTGCTGTCCCCGGAGAACACCTGTTACAGGTGAGTAACTACGCTTTCCTCTAACCCTCTGGGTAGGGAATCGAGAACCCTCAATGCTTTTGGCTGATGTTGCTTTCAGACTTCCATGCTATCAGCCAGAATTAGTTCCTACATACTCTACATGGGCATGTTTCTCAAAAAGGTAACTAAAGATTTAGAATCAATGACTCCTCTTCTCTCTGATGACAGGAGGGCAGACTACCTAACCCTAGTCAAGCATGCTCAGAATGTCTCAAAGTTTGTCAATTGGGCAACTTTTGATTGCTTTGAATACACCAGTAGAGCTACATGGATCTGCATTTGTGCACGCAGGATTGCATGGCTGCAAGCAATAGATCTTGAACAATGGGTTCAAGATAACTTGGGTAATATTCCTTGCACCAGTTGAAACCTTTTTGGCAAGGATTGGCAAGACAAAGCATCTCAGTTAGAATCTGAGAACACTACCTTGAATAGACTTTCTAGATCTGCTGCAACCCAGCTAAAAAGAAGGCAGCAGTAAAGAAAGCCGCTTTTAGTACAAAGAAAAAGTATTATCCTTCTTACACCCCTGCTTCTCAATGTCAGCATCATGCTACTCAAAAGGGACAGCAAAGGAAATCACAGAAAATGGACAGCAGCCTCCAAAACAGCAAAGGAAATCAAGATGCAGCCAGCTCAGCAGACCCAAGCTACTCCTGGTTTTTGACTACTTCCTAGAGAACACAGCTGCTCTGCCTCTGGAGAACCCACATCCTCTTCACATTGCTGGCAGACTGTGCCATTATGCTCACAGGTGGCATCTCATCACCTCAGAACAGTGGACATTAAAGATAGTGAGAGAGGGGTACAGACTTCATCTAAAAAGCCTGCCCCCCTCTGTCTTAGTAAGAAAGTATTATTCTCAGCCCCCTCTCACTGTCCTGCTACTACAAGAGGTCACCTCCCTTCTACTACAGGGCGCAGTAGAAGAGGTTCCAACATCTCAGCAGGGAATGGGCTTCTATTCTCCATACTTTCTCATCCCAAAGAAAACAGGAGAATACGGGCCCATCCTGGACCTCAGAAACCTAAACAAGTTTCTCGTACACGAAAAGTTCAAGATGGTCTCTCTAAGGACCCTTCTCCCCTATCTCCAGAGTCAGGACTGGCTCTGTTCTCTAGATTTAAAGGAAACATACTGTCACAAGCACAACGCCCGAAGCCACTTGCCTCTAATCGTCGAGGGGCATGGTGGTTGAGGATTCCTTCTTCTATCAGCTCCTAGTAGCCTATTTCTTTGTGTTGGCTTCTGGGAAGTGTAGTACTGCTAAAATATGTTGGTGCCTTAAGTAGAAGGTTTGTAGTTGAGGTAACCGAGGGTAAGGCTTGTAACAGAAAGTTTATTTCCATAACACAAAACACAGCAGGTTCAAGGTATCATTTACAGAATTATAACTGTAGGATTTGCTTAAGTTACAGCAAATAATGGCAAACAAACCAAAAGAACTCAGAAATGGCTTTTTAAAGTCCTCTTACTTGCAGAAGCAATTGCCTTTAGAAACTAGGCTGCCACTTTCCTTTTTAGTCCTTGTTAATCAGAGCATAAAGAAAACATCAGGCTTAATTCTTCTACAGCAGTTTGGTTTCTGCCAGCCTCAAAAACCTCTCTAGGCTGCATTTCTACGTGAAACCAAACTTAGAACAAAACAAACATTCCAAGCTGTTATCAAAACTCTTAGCAGGCTTTTCATATAGGAGAGGAGCAAGCAAAAACTCTTATAGCAGCTAACTTGGCTTTTCTTGCCGTTGCACAGTTCAAACACAGGTGACAAACAAGCATGAATCAGAAGTTTCCTGATCAGGCTTACGTTGCAGTAAATTTCCCTTTTAAAACAGACAGGAATTTACCTCCACACTGCTGCTGCCATATGGTTAATTTCCAAGGAGAATTACTTCTTTCAGGGCTAGCTTTTCCTCAAGACCACCTGTCTAGAGCTTGGCATAGAGAGCAATCCATAAAACAGTCTTCTTCCCCCAACTCTGACACTGGTTCTTCCAACTGCATAGGTTCTGACTCACCGACCTGGTCAGACTGCTCAGCTGACAACCTCTCTGGTGGTCTGAAAGCTTCTCCACTTCCTGGTCCCCACCTCGGTTGCCAACCTGTTGCAGGGAATTCAGCTCTCTCAGCTCTGGGTAGCTCAGCTCTTCTCCAAGAATCCACTCCTTCCCTCTTCTTCTGTCTCAGCTGCTCTCCCGGCTGCTCTCCTTCTCGTCTCCCCCTTTCTCCAGGACCAAGCAGGAAGTCAGTCCTCACATATGGGTGTCATCGGCGTCGATGAAGCCCCAGCGGAGCATTTCCCCAGCTTTCCATGAAAGCCTTTGGGAATGCTGGCACACATGCGTGGTTCCCTTCCCGCCTAAAGATGCCATCTTACCTCAGTCTCTTTTTTTCCGAGAAGCCCATCGGACGTGTGTCCTGTTCTCCCGGATAAAAGTGATTTTTTCTTCGGCGATTTTCGCTCTCTTTCTCTGGTTCGACGCCGGTTCCCCTCCCGCCGGGTTCGGTACACTGGTATCGAGCCCGTTTTCTTCATTTTTCGGTTTTTGCCCTTCGTGGCTGGCGTTCGCGCCCTTTTTTCATTTTTCACTGGAAGGCCGGTCTTTTGACCTCGCTGGGGCTATTTTTTCCCCGATGGCTTCCAGTGGTTTCAAAAAGTGTGATCAGTGTAAGAAAATTATGTCTCTCACCGACACACACGACTGCTGCCTTCGGTGCCTCGGCCCTGACCATGACCCAAAGTCATGTGGGCCGTGTGGGAAGATGTCTTCCAAGGCACTAAAGAGTCGACAGCATCAAAAGGAAAGGTTTTTCTCGGACTCTGGCTCCGGCTGGGCCCGAAATTCGTCTGAGGCCTCGACATCTCAGGATTCCGATCCCGAGCGCCATCGAAGCTCCTCGGACAGGGGGTCCCCCAACCGGGAACGTAAGAGGAAGAAGCGGCTCACGAGGGCGGCGTCGGAGGAGGTCCCTGGTCCCTCGAGGGCCAGGTCTAAGACCCCCGACCGCCGTCTCGAGCCCGTGGACCAAGAGAAGCCTGCCAAAGTTCCTCGCGTGGAGCCGGAGTCTGCTGGACACGTAAGCCCCGTAGTCCTCGTGGACTCTCCTCCCAGAGAGCCGACGTCGGGCACAGCGCCGCCGGAGCTCGAGTCGGTGGCTGCTGCGTTTCCCGAGCTGAGTCTCAGGATGACAGCCTTAGAGTGCAGACTGTCTGCCTTCATGGAGAAGCAGCGGGCACTGATGGCCAGCCTGCCTGGTGCATCTGCCCCGACCACCGGGACGTCGACTTCGAAGTCAACCCCGGAGACCGAGCCGATACTCGAGACCCTCGTGGCTCGAAGTCGTCCTCGGTCGAGGTCTCCCTCGACCTCCCGTTCGGGACCGAGGGTGTCGGGGCGGGTGCCTCGGGGCCCCGCGGGGTCGGACCCTGACTCCTCCTCGGACGAGTCTGCCTGGGAGACGGAGGACGAGGAATCTCCTGATACTTTTAAGACTCGGTGCATCCCGTCGGACTCACCGCAGTCTGATCCCCGGAGTAGATCCCCTCCGGAGGACACTAGGTTCTCGTAGTTCGTCCGGGATATGGCCGCTGCCTTGGCTATCCCTGCCGATCCCGAGGAAGAGCCTCGAGCCGAGGAGCTCGATGCTCTGCAGTACGACTCTCCTCCGAAGGAGGCCTTTACTGTCCCGGTTCCTCCGATGCTGGAACGGCTCCTCTTCCGAATGTCGGAGGCCCTGGCCTCGGCGCCAGTTCTGAGCAAGCGAGTCGATTCCATTTATCGACTCCGCAAAAGCCCTGGTTTCCAGAAAGCACAACTACCACACCATTCCATGGTTGTGGAATCGGCCATGCATCGTCTGAAGAGCCAGAAGATGCACTCCACGGTGCCCCCCGGCAGGGAGGCCCGCAACCTCGATGGCGTCGGTAGGAAGTGCTTCCAGGGGTCGATGCTTGCTTGCCGTGTCCAGTCTTACCAGCTGTACATGGGCATGTACTTGCGGGACCTGGCCAAAGAACTGGCCGGCTTCTCTGCTGGTCTCTCCGGGGAACCGTTGCAGAGATTTCAGACCTTGTCCTCGGGGATTCGGGAATGCTCGAAATTCATTTCACGCGCCGCCTACGATGGCTTCGAGGCTTCAGCCCGAGTAGCGGCTGCCGGCATCGCGGCTCGATGCCAGGCATGGCTGCAGTCATCGGACCTCGAGCCATGGGTTCAGGACAAGTTGGTCGATGTCCCCTGCCGAGGTGAGAACCTTTTTGGCAAACCCGTGACCGAGAAGGCCGCTCAGCTCGAGACAGAGCACCTTACCCAGACAAGGCTGTCGAGGAAGACCTCTGCCCCTTCACATAAGAAGAAGGGCTCGGGTAAAAAGCCCTTTTACCCGAGGAAGGGCACTGCCTCCAAACAGTACCCTTAATATCAGGCTGCCCAACCTGCCCCCCAGGGTCAGCAAGCCAAGGGCCAGGGTAATGGGCCCCATAGGCAGAGGACCCCCAAGCCTCAGGCCCCTGCTACCACTCAGCAGGGTGGGGGTTTTTGACTCCTTGAGCGTAGCCACTGCTCTCCCCACCCTGCACAGGAGGTCGCCTTGCCCTCTTTGCCCACCAGTGGCCCCTTATCACTGGGGACAGTTGGGTGCTGGACATAGTTCAAAATGGCTAAGCCCTCCATTTTCACCAACTGCG
This sequence comes from Ichthyophis bannanicus, assembly GCA_033557465.1. Classification (NCBI taxonomy): domain Eukaryota; kingdom Metazoa; phylum Chordata; class Amphibia; order Gymnophiona; family Ichthyophiidae; genus Ichthyophis; species Ichthyophis bannanicus. Next base: position 283,462,247 of record CM066035.1, read on the forward strand.
ACCACCATATTTTCCAGGAGAGCCTCCAAGGCCTCCCCTGCACACACACCTCCTGCTCCAAGAGCTTCATGGTCTGTTGGTGGACAGGGCGGTGGAGCCAGTGCCTCCCCACTTGCAAGGTCACGGATTCTACTCCAGGTGTTTCCTGATACCCAAAAGAACCGGTGGCCTTCGACCCATTCTGGACCTCAGAAACCTCAACAGGTTCCTAGAGAGAGAAAAATTCAAGATGCTTACTCTTGGAACACTTCTGCCCTACCTCCAGCAGGGAGATGGGCTATGCTCCTTAGATCTAAAGGATGCGTACACTCACATCCTCATTCATCCAGACCACAGAAAGTACCTCAGGTTCATTGTGGGAGGAAACCATTATCAGTACAAAGTACTGCCTTTTGGCCTGTCCTCTGCTCCCAGGGTCTTTACCAAGTGCCTGGCAGTGGTTGCGCCTACCTGTGAAATCAAGGCATCTTTGTCTTTCCCTATCTGGATGACTGGCTCATCAGGGGTCAGACGTCCCTGGAGGCCAGACAAGCCACCCTCAACACCATTGCTCTGCTCCAAAAGGTGGGCTTTGTCATAAACTTCGCAAAGTCCACTTTGCTCCCCTCCCCAAACTTGGAGTTCATAGGGGCAAGGTTGGATTCTCAACTGGCAAAGGCATTCTTGCCAGAAGACAGGGCTCAAAGGCTGATGGACGTGGCAAAGCAGTTTCTGAACAGGTCCCTGATCTCCGCCAGACTCTGCCTCAGGCTTCTGGGTCACATGGCTTCGACAGTACATGTGACTCCCAATGCCAGGCTCCATATGAGGCCTGCACAGTGGTGCCTTCGAACTCAGTGGTCTCAAGCCATAGGCCACTTACGAGACAAGATAAAGGTGTCCAAACACCTTTTGGCCTCCCTCAGCTGGTTGCTACATCCACCCAATCTACTCAAGGGAATGCCCTTCCAATTGCCAGAATACTCAATGGTCCTCACCACCGACGCCTCTCTGAAGGGCTTGGGCGCTCATTGTCTGGACAAGTGCACCCAAGGCCTCTGGTCTCCTTGGGAGGCAGCCCAACAGATCAATCTGCTGGAACTTCGAGCTATCCGCTTGGCTCTCAGAGTTTTTTCTCCAGCCCTGGCTCACAGCTCAGTCTTGATTCAAACAGACAACCAGGTGGCCATGTTTAATGTGAACAAGCAGGGCAGCACTGGGTCCCAGATCCTTTGTCGAGAAACTCAGGACCTTTGTTCCTTTGCCCTGAAGCACCACATGCTTCTCAAGGCGGTGTACCTCCCAGGCCAGGAGAACTGCCTGGCCGACCGGTTGAGCAGGATTCTGCAGCCCCACGAGTGGCAGCTGCATCCCTTGGTAGTTCAAAAGATCTTCCTGAAGTGGGATCTGCCTTGGATAGATCTTTTTGCCAGTCCACTAAACAAGCAGCTACCCAAGTTCTGCTCCAGGCAACCACATCCTTTGAGGATCGCACCAAATGCTTTTCTGATGTCCTAGTCTCAGGGCCTCCTGTATGTGTTTCCTCCCACGCCCTTGGTGGCCCGAACTCTGTCCAAGATTCTTCGGGACAAGGCCTCGGTCCTGCTGGTAGCTCCCAGATGGTCGAGACAGCCTTGGTTTCCTCTTCTGCTTCAACTGGCGGTGGATCCCCCACTGCCTCTGGGGTTGCAACCCGAACTTCTCTCTCAGGAGCAGGGTTCCTTACTACACCCCAATCTCAAGACTCTCAATTTGATGGCCTGGAGGCTGCAAGGGTAGTCTTGGCTCCCTGGGGCCTGCCTCAGGAAGTTGAGGAGGTTGTCCTTGCCTCTAGAAAACAGTCCACTAGGAAAGCCTATGCTCTCAAATGGAAGAGGTTTTCTGTGTGGTGTCAGCTACGTACAGAGGATCCTTTCTCCTGTACTGTGCCAGTAGTGCTTCAGTACTTACTGCACTTATCAAATCAGGGACTTAAGTACAATTCTGTTCGGGTCCCCCTCTCAGCTTTAGCAGCTCACCACTCACTGGTGGAGGGACATTCTTTGTCAGGTCACCCCTTGGTGTCCCGCTTTCTCAGGGGCTTGCTTTTGCTCAAGCCCCCCATCCGTCCTCCTGCTGCTGAGTGGGAGCTGAATGTGGTCTTGCAGCAACTGACTCGCCCACCCTTTGAGCCGATGGCTACTTGTCCACTGCGCTTCCTCTCCTGGAAGACACTCTTCCTGATAGCCCTTACCTCAGCTAGGCGAGTGAGTGAGCTTCAGGCCCTGGTATGTGATAGGCCTTACACCAGGATTTATAGGAACAGGGTAGTCCTCAGGACTCAACCCAAGTTCCTCCGTAAGGTTGTCTCCTCATTCCACCTCAATCAGGAGGTGGTTCTTCCAACATTCTTCCCTAGGCCTCATGCAAGCCAGGCTGAAGCAGTCCTGCATACCCTGGACTGTAGGAGGGCCTTATCCTTCTACCTTGACCGTACGCAGGGGCATAGAAAGGCTACTCAGCTCTTCGTATCCTTTGATCCCAATAAGTTGATGTTGGCTGTGTCCAAGCGTACCTTGTCCATCTGGGTGGCTGACTGTATCACCTGGGCTTACAAGGCGGCTGACCTTCCTTTGCAGGGTAGGGTCACGGCCCATTGTGTTGGGCAATGGCTGCCTCAGTGGCTCATCTCCGCTCTGTGCCCTTGGTAGACATCTGCACGGCTGCAACTTGGTCTTCAAGCCAGACTTTTGCAGCCCACTACTGTCTGGAGAGGGAGTCCCGTAGGGACAGTGCTTTTGGCCAAGCAGTACTCCGGAATCTCTTTGAGGTTTAGGCAACTCCTGCCCTCTGTTGGGCTACCGGTGGAGGTTGTGTCCTTGAAAAGCCTTTCTTTGCTGCTGGGACTAGAGGGAGTTCTCTTGTTCAGCCTGGGTTACTCGGTAGCCCGGAGCTAGGGAGTCACCCATATGTGAGGACTGACTTCCTGCTTGGTCCTGGAGAAAGAGTAGTTACTCACCTCTAACAGGTGATCTCCAGGAACAAGCAGGAATAAGTCCTCACATATGGGGTACGTCGGAACCGACGGAGCCTGCGCGGGAAAGCTCCCGAGATTCCCAGAAAGGAAGCTTTTGGGGCCTCCCAGTGCACATGCGCGCTGCCTTCCCGCCTTCCTGACCAGCTCTCCTCAGTTTCTCTTTTTCCGCGGAGCCAGCAGGTCGTGTTCCTGTCACCGCTGAAGAAATTCTTATTTTAGTTTGTTTCTTTAGACCGCGTACCTGCCTTCCCCATACTGAAACCAGTACCGCCGGTCTCTCTTTTCTTTTCTTTCAAAAAAAACCCAAAAAAACCTTTTATTTAGCACAACTTGGTGACTTCGGTTAGGCCTCAGGCCTACACAAATTGTCCTCATGGAGAAACCAGCCCCTGGTTTCAAGAAGTGTACCAAGTGTAGTGCTGTTATTTCTGTTACAGACACCCATGACTGGTGTCTTAAATGTTTGGGGCCTGACCACTCCATTCCGGACTGCCCATCCTGCTCCCAGATGTCTAAACGTGGTTTGCAGAACCGGGCCAACAAATTCCATGTACTGTTTGCTTCAGATAATCCAGCATCACAGTCATCCAGGTCTTCCTCTCCGGATGGATCTCAGGTAACCAAACCTTCTTCGGGCAGGTCCTCAAAAGGCAAATCTCCTTCAAAGTATTGAGAGGCCCTCAATCTTGACTCAGAGGACCCTGCCCCAGCCAAACAACCCCGGCGGGAAGCTCTGGCTTCCAAAGCTCCATCTATGGGGTTACAGGTTGACATCGATGGCACGGCCTCGACCGATCACCTGTTAGACTGCTCTGGGGTACCGGCCCATGCCGGTACCGACATCCAGGCAGCAGTGGCGTCTATGGGCAATACTGTCCAGACCATGCAGCAGGCCGTTCTGGCTTTCATTAAAGCTGCGACGCCCTCGGTACCGCATCTAGCGGTTCCGGGTCCGGTTCCGGTACTGTCTTCCATACCGGAACCGAGACCATCGTCTTCCAAACGCAGATCGGTTCCGCATGCCGGATCCGGGTTTTCACCCAATACCGATCCCATACCCGGTACGCCCGATGTCGATACCGATCGGTATGCGTATCGTGCGTTGGAAGCAAATAGAGGATACTCTGATTCTTCTGAGGATTTTGACTCCTCTGATGACTCTGATGAGCTGTCTCTAGTTCTTCCTGAAGAGCCTTCTTCCCCAAAGAGGAGAATGTCTCCACCAGAGGATTTGTCCTTTCAAGACTTCATTATAGAAGTAGCTAAAGGACTTTCTATTACCACATCCTCTGAAAAAGAACCTAGATCAAAGAAATTGGATATTTTAGGATACCCTAAGGTTCCTAAAGAGGCAGTCACCCTGCCTATCCATGAAATCCTTCAAGAACACTTGATGGACTTTTGGGAGGCTCCTCTAACGTTGTCTCCTCATTCTCGTAGGTTGGACACCATGTACCGGGTCCCTCCTTCTCCTGGTTTTCAAAAAACTCAGCTGCCTCACCATTCCATTGTGGTGAAGTCTGCGCTGAAAAAGATTAAGAGTACCAAAAGGCACTCTTCTACCCCTCCAGGGCGGGAATGTAAGACCCTAGACTCTTTTGGTAGGAAAATCTTCCAGGCTAGTATGCTTATAGCCAGGATTAATTCATATAGTCTGTATATGGGCATGTTTCTAAGGGAACTTGCCCTAAAGGTACGGCATTTTGCCCCCTTTATCCCTGAGGATAGAAAGGAGGAGTTCATTTCTCTGGTGAAACAGCTTCTAGAAGTTTCTAAGTTCTCCAACAGAGCAGCCTTCGATTCCTTTGAAGGTGCCGGTAGAGCTTCGGGCATTGCCATTGCAGCCCGACGACTTGCTTGGCTCCAGGCCTCTGACCTAGAACCCTGGGTCCTGGATGGCTTACGGAATCTGCCCTGTACAGGTGAGAACTTATTTGGTAAAGACTGGCAAATTAAAGCCACTCAAATGGACGCAGAAAATGCTACCTTAGATAGATTTTCTAAGTCTACCTCTACTCCTGACAAGAAAAAGTCTTTCAAGAGGCCTTACTACAAGAAGGCCAGATTTTCCACAAATACTGGCCAACAATCTTCTCAGCCTCGCTTTGCTGCTAAACGTCAGCAACCTAAACAGGCAAGGTCAAAGCCTGCAGCGTCTGCCACTCCTCAGCAGGCTCAACCCCCTCAGGGGTTTTGACTTGCCCCTAGAGAACTTAACATTTCTGGCTCTAGAACAACCAGAGCCCCTCACCATTCCCGGAAGGTTAGCTTACTTTGCTCCCAGATGGGCGCAAATTACATCAGAGCACTGGACCCTCTCTATCATCAGAGAGGGCTACAAACTTCATTTTTCCAACCTTCCTCCACATACCATGGTGAGGCACTTCAATTCTCCCCCATCTCTCCTGGCCCTGTTGGGTCAGGAAGTCTCTTCCCTCCTTGCCCAAAGGGCAATAGAAGAGGTTCCTCTTCTCCAACAAGGGACAGGTTTCTACTCCCCTTATTTTCTCATGCCAAAGAAGACAGGGGGATTCAGACCTATCCTAGATCTGAGAGAATTGAACAAATTTCTATACAAGGAGAAATTCAAAATGCTTTCTCTGGGCATTCTCCTTCCATACCTTCAGAGTCAGGATTGGCTTTGTTCTCTAGATCTCAAGGATGCGTACACACATATACTCATCCACCCATCCCACAGAAAATATCTACGATTTCTGTTCCAGGGAAAACATTTCCAGTACAGAGTACTTCCCTTCGGTCTAGCCTCTGCTCCAAGAGTATTCACCAAATGCATGGCAGTTGTAGCCGCATTTCTGAGAGGTCTGGGAATTTTTGTATTCCCATATCTGGACGACTGGCTCATCCGAGCTCCATCTCAGTCAGAGGCCCAGATTTCCCTGGACCGCACAAGGCACATTCTGCAGTATCTGGGACTGGTGGTAAACCTTCCCAAGTCTCAACTCATCCCTACTCAGTCTCTGGAATTCATAGGGACCCAGTTGGACACCACCACTGCAAGGGCCTACCTACCTCACGTCCGGGGCCAACGTCTGGTGTGCTTGGCCTCCCAAGCTCAGTCCAGCAGTCACTTGACAGCCAGAGAAATGCTGCGACTTCTGGGCCACATGGCCTCCACGGTACACGTGGTGCCCTATGCTCGTCTTCATATGAGAGCAGCTCAATGGACCTTGGCCACCCAGTGGACTCAGGCATCAGGAGCGCTCTCCGACCAAATACTCACCTCAAAGCGTCTGTTTTGGTCCCTCCAATGGTGGATATCCACCAAGAATCTGTTGTTGGGGGCCCCCTTCTAACCTTTGTTGCCCCAAGCAACCCTCACAACAGATGCCTCCCAAACAGGGTGGGGAGCCCATCTACAACACCTCTCCACTCAGGGTACTTGGTCTCCACAGGAGACCATCCTTCACATCAACCTCCTGGAACTGCGAGCAATCTTCTTTGCCCTCAAAGTCTTCCATACCCTCCTTGTCAACCTGACCGTCCTAGTTCAAACAGACAATCAGGTGGCCATGTTCTATGTAAACAAACAAGGAGGGACAGGCTCTCTGTCGCTTTGCAACGAAGCTCTCAGATTATGGGCCTTCGCCAGAGAGCATCAAATTCATCTTCTGGCAGTGTATCTTCCAGGGGTTCAAAACTCTCGGGCAGACAGACTCAGTCGAGTTCTGCTTCCACACGAATGGTCCCTACATATGGACCAGATACGCAGAATCTTTCAGGAATGGGGAACCCCGGACATAGACCTCTTTGCAAGTCCGTGGAATGCCAAACTTCCCCGGTTCTGTTCCAGGACTCCGTGTCAGGGAGCTCAGGCCTACGACGCCTTTCTCCTGCATTGGGGTCAGGACTTCCTATATGCCTTTCCACCCATTCCTTTGATTCCCAAGACTCTGTTCAAACTCCAGAGGGATCACGGATCGATGATCCTCATAGCTCCACGCTGGCCACGCCAAGTGTGGTTCCCTCTACTTCTGCATCTTTCCCAGGGACCCTCCCTGGACCTGGGAGCTGCGCCAGACCTTCTGTCTCAGGAGGAGGGGACTTTGTGGCACCCAAACCCCAAGTCCCTACACCTCAGAGCTTGGTTACTGAAGGCCTAAGCTTTCATGACTTCAATCTTTCTCAACCAGTGCAAGATATCCTTCATGCCTCTAGGAAACCCTCCACGAGGCGTTCCTATGCTTTCAAATGGAAACGCTTTTCCATTTGGTGTGCTCAACAGGGTCTTGACCCTCTAGCACTTCCTTTGAATTCTCTAGTAGACTATCTCCTGCATATTTCTAATGCAGGCCTTAAGACGAATTCAGTAAGAGTCCATTTGAGTGCTATTGCAGCATCCTTAAAACCTATAAATGGACAACCTGTCTCCTCTCATCCTCTTATTGCAAGGTTCATGAGAGGCCTGACTAACTAAGCCTCCCATCCGACCTCCTCCGGTAGCATGGGATTTGAACCTAGTTCTAGGTCAGCTTATGAAGCCACCTTTTGAACCGTTGGTTTCTACCTCCTTGAAATTTCTTTCCTGGAAGGTCCTTTTCCTTATTGCAGTCACTTCGGCTTGCCGCATCAGTGAACTACAGGCCTTAGTGGCCCATCCACCTTATACTAGGTTTCATCATGATAAGGTGGTCCTCAGGACGAATCCCCACTTTATGCCCAAAGTGGTCTCGCCTTTTCATCTTAATCAAGAGGTATATCTACCTGTCTTTTTCCCGGCTCCTCATGCATCCAGTGCAGAGAGGAACCTTCATACTCTAGATTGTAAAAGAGCTCTTGCCTTTTACCTCAACAGGACTCAGCCACATCGAAAGTCTTCCCAACTTTTTGTGGTTTTTGATCCTTCTCATTTGGGACTTCCAGTCTCCAAACGTACACTTTCCAATTGGATTGCTCAGTGTATTTCCTTTGCTTACCAGAGTAAAAACATTTCTCTGGAAGGCCATGTCACAGCTCACAATGTGAGAGCCATGGCCACTTCTATGGCTCATCTTCACTCTGTATCCATAGATCAGATCTGTCGAGCCGCCACCTGGGCCTCGGTTCATACCTTCACAGCCCATTACTGTTTGGACAAGGACTCCCGCCGGGATGCCTTGTTTGGTCAGGCTGTCCTCAAACACCTGTTCCATACTTGAACAACTCCTGCCCTCCTTCCCAGGATGGATGCCTGAGATCCATACGAAGATGGCGAACCCTTGGAAGGGGATCTCCCAGGCATCTTAGCTAGGGAGTCCCCATATGTGAGGACTTATTCCTGCTTGTTCCTGGAGATAGCACAGTTACTTACCTGTAACAGGTGATCTCTGGGAACAGCAGGAATTAGTCCTCACAACCCACCCACCTCCCCTAGGAGTTGTTTCTTCTATCTATCTTCCTTTCCTCTCTCTCTATTGTCTCAGCTATAAACTCGAACTGAGGAGAGCTGGTCAGGAAGGCGGGAAGGCAGCGCGCATGTGCAGTGGGAGGCCCCAAAAGCTTCCTTTCTGGGAAGCTGGGGAGCTTTCCCGCGCAGGCTCCGTCGGTTCCGACGTACCCCATATGTGAGGACTAATTCCTGCTGTTCCCAGAGATCACCTGTTACAGGTAAGTAACTGTGCTTTCTCCAGGAGCAGCAGGAATCAGTCCTCACAACCCTCCCTCCTCCCCTTGGAGTTGTAGTTGTACATAGTTTGTGTTTTTACATTTTTGTGTGCTCTTCTTAGCTATGTCATTTGACTGAGGTAAGATGGCACCTTTAGGCGGGAAGGGAACCGCGCATGCTTGACAGCATTCCCAAAGGCTTTCATGGAAAGCTGGGTAAATGCTCCGCTGGGGCTTCATCGACGCCGATGACACCCATATGTGAGGAATGATTCCTGCTGCTCCTGGGGAACACCTGTTACAGGTGAGTAACTACTCTTTCTCGTCTCTCCCCCTCTGCATAATCTAACCCAGGCTTATACCTCCAGGGTCTTAACCCCACCTCTTTCTTTCCCAGGTGTTGGTAATCCCCCTGCCTTCTGATATTAGAATAATCAGTGCACTTGTTAAAGTAAGGGCTTTGGTCCTCGTGCTTGCAGTCCCTCTTTCTTACTTTATCAGTCGTTGGCTGAAACCTGTTCCAGCTGGGGTTTTTCTGTCTTTGAAACCTGGCTGTGGCTTTCTCTCCCTGCACTCCTAGAAGGGGACCCTTAACTAGGGTGAATTTGTTATGCTTCTCACCTCCCCCACTCTCAGGATAGCTGACTTTGCCACAATACACTCATATCCTTATTCATCTATAACACAGAAAATTCCTACGCTTCATGTTCCAAGGAACTGGCCTCTGACCCAAGAGTTTTCACAAAGTGCATGGCGGTCATAGCTGCATTCCTCAGAACTCTAGGGATCTTTGTCTTCCCTTACTTAGACAACTGGCTTATAAGAGCAAGCACCTCTCAGGAGGCCAGCCTGTCTCTCTCACGCACCATGCAGGTGTTACAGCATTGGGATCTGTCGTAAATCTTCCAAAGTCCCAACTAGTTCCCACTCAGACTCTAGAGTTCATATGGTCTCTCTTAAGCGCTTAGCAGTCAAAGGCATTTCTGCCCCAGTTCCACTGCACTCTACTCAATCAGCTAGCATCTCATGCACATCTCAGGGACTATCTCACTGCCTGGGAAATGCTGCAACTTCTGGGTCATATGGCATCAACGGTGCATGTGGTCCATATACCCATCTCCACATGCACACAGCCCAATGGACTCTGGCTTCCCAGTGGACTCAAGCCTCAGGCAGTCTCCCTGTCTGATAGCATCTCTCTAGTAATGGTGTTCCCCAGAAAATCTCCTCGTAGGGTCACCTTTACCGATGCCTCCACAGCAATGTACCCTAATGACTGATGCATCCAAACTGGGCTGGGGAGCCCACCTAGGACATCTTTCCATTCAGGGTCTCTGGTCACCACAGGAGTGTCATGACTCTTGATAAATCTCCTGGAGCTTCGAGCCATCTTCAATGCTCTCAGAGTGTTTTCAGGAACACCTTTGTTACCACAGAGTCCTAGTCCAAACCGACAATTGTGGCCATGTTCTGTGTGAACAAGCAGAGAGGAACAGGTTCTTGGTCCCTCTGCAAGGAAGGCTCTACACCTCTGGTCCTTTGCCTTTGCTCATCACATGTACATACAAGCAGTGTATCTTCCAGGTAAACAAAATGTCTTAGCAGATAAATTGAGTCTTATCCTTCTTCCCCACCAATGGTCTCTCCATGTAGATACAGTATCCTACATCTTTCGGACCTGGGGGACTCCAGAGCTAGACCTCTTTACTACTCCTCAGAATGCCAAGCTTCCATGCTTCTGCACCAGGACTCTCATGTCGGACAGTCAGCAGGTGGATGCTTTTCACCTCTACTGGGGGCACTGCCTACTTTATGCCTTTCCCCTGATTCCCAAAACTCTTTTCAAACTCTAGGCAGACAGGGGCTTCATGATACTCATAGCCTCATGCTGGCCACATCAACCGTGGTTCCCTCTCCTCCTATGTCTGTCTCAAACTCAGCCAATATATCTCGGATCTGCTCCATATCTACTCTCTGAGGGAGGGGACGCTTCTCCATCCCAATCCGCAGTCTCTCCACCTCACAGCATGGCTGCCAAAGGCATGGCTTTTCAGCATCTTAACCTTTCTCAGGAGGTTAAGACATCCTTTTAGCTTCCAGAAAGCCATCCACCAGACGTTCCTATGCCTTTAAGTGGCGTAGATTTTCACTCTAGTGTTCACAAAGGAAGCTTCCTTAGCGTCCCTCCAGGCTAGTCCTGAACCTTTGGGTCTTGCTCCTCCTCCAGCAGCTTGGAGACTGAGAAACGTCACACCTCTTTGGTGCCACCAGTATAAGTAGCTAGGATCTGCCTCCTGATGCCAGTTATCTCAGTCTCCAAGCAGCTGGAGGGCTGGTGAGCCCAGGGCACGTGCTTACTAAGAGGAGCAATTAAGATTAGTGCTAGGTTATAATTGGGGTTATTTCTTCTTTCTGGTGCATTAAAAGAACACTGGGGCAGACTGAGCGACTTATCTTCTTTTCGGAGGCTGCCTCCCCCCCCCCCCCCTATCTTTCTCTTTCTCTTTCTCTCTGGTGCTTACTGGGTTTGGTGGCCTTTGTGAGCAGAAGTAGAGCGTTGTGGGGGGAAGCTTGAGATCGGTTCCCGATCCCACCATTATGGGTGAGGAGCCGGCTCTTGGAGAGCTGGGCAGTTGCTTGTGTGTCGCTGGCAGCTCGGACTCCGAGGGTACATTCCGGCGGAGCTGGTTTCAGCACGGCTGCACTTCCTTTCTGCTAGAGGCTGGGCACGAGAGCTGTGATAGCAGGAAAGGCACAGGAGCTGGGTCCAAGCCTCAGGGAGTACGGTAAGAGGGGCCGGGGTCATCGAGGCAGCTCCGAAATAGATTGGCAGCAGACGTGTGTGGAGACAGTGCCGGGCCGTGCCTAGTAGTAGGCGCGCGTGGGAAAGCAACGGGCCGGTGAAACCATGGTCTTTCGGGGCCTCGTTTGAAGCGGTGGAGCTTCGTTTTTAAATTCGGAGGCCTGCTGTTAGGTGGGGGAGGCAAGTTAGTTGCCCCACTGTGGAAAAAAAAAAACGTTTAAACAATTTAGGCACCTCGTTGGAGTTGGGGGGTTTGAGAGAGCTGAGCAGGCCTGCCCCAGGGAGTATGCCTTCTAAGCCGCTCTGCTTGTTGTGTGGATCTCGAAGGAGTTCGGTGTCTGAGGCTGGGCTCTGCAAGAGTTGTTTAAAAGAGTCTCTTTCCATGGAGCAGGGGCTTGAACAGGAGGGAGACAGCCAAAAGGAAAGCTTGGCTAACCTCGCAGAGTGCAGGGCTACCAGTGAGATCTCTCGTGAACCCGTTGCGGGACCCTCGGCTCTGCAGGAGGTCCAAGTGCCGCAGGGGCAGATTCCAGGGGGATTAGCTATGATTTTTTCTCCACAGTTCATCTCCTTCATGCAGCAGGCTTTCGGGGAGAGGGGGGAGCAGAAGAAGGCCTACGCGAGTCCGTCCGGAGAGGAGTTGGGGGACAAGAGGCTGGGGACCCCCCTGAGCGTAGGCGAGTCTGGCATCCCAGCGAAGAGGCTGCGGGCCGAGAGAGAGCGGTCGGGTCACTCAGTGGTGTCAGAAGGGGTGGCTTTGGAGGAACTAGAGCAGGATTTGGATTTGGGAGATGATGTGGAGGAAGGAGAGATTATAGAGCAGGAGGATCAGGCACGAGTGGTGCGGACTTTTAGGAGAGAAGAGTTGACGGAGCTGATTTCGGAGTCGCTGAAGGCGCTGAATATGCCCGCAATAGGACCGTCGGAGGAGGCACAGTTGGAGGATCCTTTGTTGCAGGCCTTTCGTATGTCTCAAAAGGCTTTCCCAGTGCAGAGTGATCAGGGAGATGATTCAGGCAGAATGGGATATGCCCGAGGCAGGGCTTAAAGGGTCCCGGGTAATGTCCCGGCTCTACCCGATAGGGGAGCAGGATTGAGAGTTGTTTAAATCTCCTAAGGTAGATGCTGCTGCTGTTTCAGCGGTTACTAAGAAAACCACTATTCTGGTAGAACGCAGTGCTGCGCTGAAGGACACGCAGGACAGGAAGTTGGATACCTTGTTGAAGCAGGTGTTTGAGGTGAATGCGTTATCTCTTCAGGCGTCCATTTGCGGAGCTTGGGTAGCGCGGGCTTGCCTCCGGTGGGCACAAGGGCTTCAGACAGGTCAGGCAGGGATTGCGGCCGCGGAGGCGGCGAGATTGGAGACGGGGCGGCCTATCTTGCTGACATTCAGTATGATTTGATTCGCGGTTTGTCGAATAGTATGGCGTCGGTGGTGGCGGCCAGGAGGTATCTGTGGTTGCGCAGTTGGGCAGCGGATACTTCGTCCAAGTCTAGGCTGAGTTAGCTCCCGTTCAGAGGAAAGCTTCTGTTTGGGGAGGATCTCGAGAAGCTCGTGAAGGATTTAGGAGAATCCAAAGGGGGCAGGTTACCTGAGGATAAGCAGAGGCAGGGTCGCTCGGGTCCTGCGACCAGAGGTCAACAGAGAGATTTTCGTCTTTTTCGTTCCCTGCGGTTTGGGCAAGTGCAAAGGGGGTGTTTTCCCTACCGGAACCAGGGGTTTCGAGGCTTCAGGAGAGCGAGTAGAGGTTTTGCGGCCTCTTCTTCCTCCACTCTGCGAAAAACACAATGAAGCCAGGGTGGTCCAGGCGGGGCAGGTGCCCGTAGGGTGGCGCCTGCGGAGGTTTTATCCTGCCTGGACCCAGATAACGACCGATCAATGGGTGCTGGAGGTCATCCGAGAGGGATATGCCTTGGAGCTACAGCGTCCAGTGACCAAGTCTTTCGTACAATCCCCCTGCAAAGCTCCAGGAAAGTATGCGGCGGTGCAGGAGACCTTGGCCGGTTGCTTGCCCTAGAAGCGGTGGTCCCGGTGCCGCCAGACCAATGTGGCTGCGGTCGGTACTCCATCTATTTTGTGGTTCCAAAGAAGGAAGGCAGTTTTCGACCGATTCTAGATCTCAAGAGGGTGAATCGCTGTTTGAAGGTGTCTCATTTTCAAATGGAAACGTTAAGGTCGGTCATAGTGGTGGTGCATCAAGGGGAGTTTCTTACGTCCCTCGACTTATCAGAAGCTTACCTCCATATTCCAATCCATCAGGAGCATCAAAGGTTTTTGAGGTTCGCGGTGCCGATGGGTCACTTTCAGTTCCAAGCGTTGCCTTTCGGGCTGGCGACAGCACCCAGAGCTTTCACCAAGGTTATGGTAGTGGTGGCAGCGGCACTCAGAAAGGATGGGATTCTAGTTCATCCTTACCTGGACGATTGGTTAATTTGGGCAAAGTCCGAAGCGGAAAGCGTGGCGGCCACAGCCAAGGTGGTATCGTTCTTGGAACGGCTCGGTTGGGTAGTCAATATGGCCAAGAGCAGGTTGATCCCTGCGCATGAGCTTGAGTACTTGGGGGTGCGGTTCGATACAAGGGTCGGAAAGGTTTTCCTGCCGCAGAAAAGGGCGCAGGGTCTGCGGGACTTGATCCGCAGATTTCTTCGCAGCAAACGCCCCTCGGCTTGGGACTACCTGCAGGTGTTGGGTACCATGGCAGTGACTCTCGAGGTGGTGCCGTGGGCGAGAGCGCACATGAGACCCTTGCAAAGAGCCTTACTGAGGCGTTGGTCGCACCAGGACGACCGTTTAGCTCAAGTACTGCCCTGGCAGCAGGAGATGTGGCGCGCCCTCCTTTGGTGGTTACGGAGAGAAAATCTCGAGGAGGGCATGCCCTTGGAGGCGCCGGATTGGGTTCCCCTGACAACAGATGCCAGCCTTGCAGGTTGGGGTCTCATGTCCTGGGACGGTACGTGCAGGGAGAATGGTCGAATCAAGAACAGGCCTGGTCGATCAACAGGTTAGAGTTGCGTGCAGTCGTTCTGGCGCTCAGAGTTTTTCAGGAGTTCCTTCAAGGCAGGGCCGTGCGTGTGTTTTCCGACAATGCGACGGCGGTCACATATATCAATCGGCAGGGGGGCACCAGCAGTGTGGCGTTGGAAGCCGAGGCCGATCAGTTGTTCGAGTGGGCCGAGATACATCTTTGGGCGCTATCAGCGGCTCACATCGCAGGCGTAGACAATGTGGAGGCAGATTTTTTGAGTCGGGTGAGAGTAGACCCGGGGGAGTGGGTCCTACATCCGGAAGTGTTTGAGATGGTGGTGCGGCGCTGGGGCCCGCTGGTCATAGATCTCATGGCGACCTTTCAGTCCCCGAAGGCCAGCCGGTTCTTCAGCAGGAGACGGGAAAGGATGTCGGAGGGCCTGGATGCGTTGATACAGCCTTGGCCGGAGGATCAGTTGCTCTACATGTTTACGCCGTGGGTGTTGATAGGTCAGGTACTGCAGCGCGTAGAACTTCACAGGGGAAGAGTGATGTTAATCGCGCCAGATTGGCCAAGGCTGCCTTGGTATGTGAACCTCATCAGAATGCTAGCGGACGAGCCATGGAGGCTACCAGTTCGGGGGGACCTCTTGATTCAGGGGCCTCTGCGAATGCCTCAGGTGGATCGGTTCTCGCTTACGGCTTGGCTATTGAAAGGGCGAGGCTAGCGGCGAGAGGTTACTCGGAGGCGGTGGTGGCCACTTTGTTGAGGGCTCGAAAGAGGTCTACTTCTTTGGCATATATTCGCATTTGGCGGGTCTTCAAGTCTTGGTGTGCGTGTAAAGGTGTTTCGGCCTTAAGAGCTTCAATCCCTCAAGTTTTTACAGGATGGGTATGAGAAAGGTTTGGCGGCTGCTGCTTTGAAAGTGCAGTTGGCAGCTCTCTCCTGTTACAGAGGTAAGATAAGAGGGGAGTGTCTCGGAGGTCACCCGGACATTAAGTGGTTTTTGAGGGCAGTGTTGCTGTTGCGGCCTCCTTGTAGACCGGTGGTCCCGCCTTGGGACTTGCGCTTAGTCCTAGAGGTTTTGGTGCGAGAGCCTTTTGAGCCTCTGGCGAGAGCATCGTTGAAGGATCTTACCCTGAAAGTGGTGTTTCTGGTGGCTATATCCTCGGCCAGAAGGATTTCGGAACTGCAAGCGTTGTCCTGCAGAGAGCCATTTCTAGTGTTTAGCGATTCCAAGATGGTGTTGCGGACTGTGCCGTCCTTTTTGCCCAAAGTAGTTTCTCCGTTTTATGTGAATCAGGTAGTTTCCCTTCCGGTTTTTGCAGAGAGCAGTGCGGGTGCTGCTCCAAGGCACTTGCATAAGTTGGATGTTCGAAGAGCTCTGAGATGGTATCTGAAGGCTACCAATTCCTTCCGTAGTTCGGACAGGTTGTTTGTGCTGTTTGGAGGTCCTAAGAAGGGACAAGCAGCGTCGAAGGCATCCATTGCGAGGTGAATTAAGGAAGCTATTGCGTCCGCGTATATTTTGAAAGGTAGGGCGGTCCCGATGGGGTTGCGAGCTCATTCAACTAGGGCGCCGGTGGAAATTTGTAGGGCGGCTACTTGGTCGTCCTTGCATTCTTTTGTCAAGCATTACCGTTTGGATGTGCAGGTGGAGAGGGATGCCTGTTTTGGATCGGCGGTGCTTCAGGCAGGTCTAGCCGGTCCCTTCCGTTGACTCTTTTTGCACTGCTCTGGTACATCCCTAAAGGTTCAGAACTAGCCTGGAGGGACTCTAAGGAAGGTTATATTAGACTTACCTGCTAATTGTTGTTCCTTAAGGAACTCCAGGCTAGTCCTGTATCCCTCCCATTATTTTATGTGGACTCTGGCCTGAAGCTCCTTAAGACTGACAGGTGAGTGATTCTGGGATAGCGAGCTTGGCGGTAGTCCAGTTTGGGAGGGGATCCTTCGCAGGGGACTTATGGGGAGGCTTTAGGCCTTTCATTTCAGAAAGTGTGGATCTCAGTATGCGCCAAGGTTAAGTAACATTTGGGGGGTATTCGAGCGTTTTTATGTAAATTTCAGCCCTTTTCGTGGTCGGCTCGATAAGTTGTAGGAAAAAGTTATTACTACTGTTGCTTCTTAATTGTTGCTCTGGTGAGTTTTGCTTTGTCAATAGGTTACTGGCATCAGGAGGCGGATCCTAGCTACTTATACTGGTGGCACCAAAGAGGTGTGACATTTCTCATTCTCCAAGCTGCTGGAGGAGGAGCAAGACCCAAAGGTTCAGGACTAACCTGGAGTTCCTTAAGGAACAACAATTAGCAGGTAAGTCTTATTTAACCTTAACCCCTTCTCGGCTCCGGTGGAGGCACTTCTCCAATATTGCCTCTATCTTTCTTCCTCTGGTCTCAAAGCCAACTCAATAAGAGTGAACTTAAATGCAATAGCAGTCTCTCATCATCCCTAACATGGGCAGCCCATCTCCTCGCAACCCGTCTCACGTTTTATGAGAGGACTTCGGTTAACCAAGCCTCCCATCAGACCACCATCAGTGGCATGGGACCTTAATGTTGTTCTAGGGCAACTTCTCAAACTGCCCTTCGAACCTTTAGCCACCACCTCGCTCATGTTTCTAATATGGAAAGTCATCTTCTTCATCGCCCTCACTTCAGCAAGATGCATTAGTGAGCTTCAAGCCTTAGTAGTTGACGCGCCTTACACTCGGTTACACCATGACAAGGTTGTCCTTAGACTCATCCTCCTTTCATGCTGAAGGTGGTCTCTCCTTTTCATTTGAATCAATCTACCTTTCTGTCTTTTTTCCTAGACCACATTCGTCTAGGACAGAGGCAAACCCTTCACACTTGGGATTGTATATGTGCATTAACATTCTGTCTTCAGAGTACTCCCAACTTTTCATCTCCTTTGGGGTTGCCAGTATCCAAGCATAGTCTCTCCAAATGGATAGCAGGTTGCATCACTTTTCCTTATGATGCAGTAGGACTAACCCTTGAAGATCATGTCTCTGCCCACAATGTCCAGGACATAGCCACCTCAATGGAAAATCTACACTCTGTAGCTATTGACTAGATCTGCAAAGCAGCAACTTGATCTTCGGTCCATACTTGTAATGCTCAATACTGTCTGGACAAGGACTCTCCCGCCAGGATGCCATGTTTGGCCAGGCTGTTCTCCAGCATCTCTTTCAGACCTAGAGCAACTCCTACCCTCTGTCCCAGAATTTTCGATACCAGACATCCATGGAGGATTCATGACCTCTTTTAGCCTCTCCTGAGGCAGACCAACACTGGTTCCGTGGTCTGTCTCTGGTATCTTCCAGCTAGGGAGTCCCATATGTGAAGACTGTATTCCTGCGTGTTCCTGGAGATAGCGTAGAAACTCATCTGTAACAGATGATCTCTGGGAGCAGCAGGAATTAGTCTTCACAACCAACCCTCCTTCCCTAGGAGTTGTAGTTATTCTTTTCCTCTCCTTTTATCTAATACAGCAATACTCCATCTCCTCCTATCTGTATGCAGATGATATAGTTCTATTGTTTCATACATCACCCCTTTCCCCCGATATCACGCAATTAAACATCTGCCTCTCTCACATTGCTTCCTGGCTATCAGAAAACTTTCTTCATCTTAACCCAGCCAAATCTTCAGCAATGTGGATCTCACTCAGTGGTGCATGCCCTACTCTCGCACCCTCCATCGGTTCAACTAATATTCCTCTCACTTCCTCTGTTCGGTATCTGGGTGTAACTTTAGATTCTTCCTTAACATTTTCTGAGCACATTTCTAATGTCTCCCGCCGTTCCTTTTCTGCTCTACGGCAGATTAGGGCTGTTCGGTCTGTTTTGCCCTCTAGCGCTCTTATTACTCTTATTATCGCCCTTGTAATTAATAGACTGGATTATTGTAACGTATACCTGGCCAATCTTCCCCAATATTGTCTTAAACGGTTACAATGCATCCAAAATACTGCCGCCCGTCTCATCACCTTCTCTAGCAGATATGACCACATCACTCCGGTTCTACTTCAATTACACTGGCTTCCACTTCAATACCGTTTCCATTATAAGTTTCTGATTCTTCTTCACCGAGCCATTTACACGTGCACTCCCCGGTATTTGGCAGACTGTATCTCCCGCTACACCCCCCATCGGTTACTCCGTTCCACTCAAACGAACCGTCTGTTTCTTCTGTCACCCTCACAAGCCCGTCTGGAGCAAACACGACACTCGGCCTGGTTTTTTCTTGGCCCCTCACTATGGAATACACTTCCCACCTCATTACGTCTAGAGTCTTCCTACCCTCAGTTTAAGTCTCTGCTCAAAACTTACCGTTTTCAGAAAGCTTTTGACCTTCCCCCCGAAAAATCCCCTAGATGACTTGTTTGTATGTTTACCCCACGTATTGTCTATGTTTCTGTGTTTCTGTACCCTGGTTGGTTAACATCATCTTTATGATTGGTTATGATTTGTTATTCTCTGTTAAAATAAGTTGTGTCCAACCTATTATGAGTTATTGTTCAGTGTTTCTAATTTGATTTGTCCACTTTTCTTTAACCCTCTTTTCTGTCCTAAATTTTGGCGTTCTGTTTCTTGGATTGTGGTGCTAATCAATTTTATTGTACACCGCTTAATGCTTTGCCACAGCGGTATATCAAATTTTTATAAAGATAAAGAAAGATAAAAAGATAAAGCTACAAACTAAAATGAGGAGGGAGAGTTGGGAAAGGCGGTAAGGCAGCTATGCAGGTACAGTGGGATGCTTCCAAAGGCTTTCCTATTGGATGCTGGGGAGTGTTCCCACGCAGCATTCCTGTTGTTCCCGGAGATCACCTGTTACAGGTGAGTAACTATGCTTCTCCAGGACCAAGCAGGAAGTCAGTCCTCACATATGGGTGACGTCGGCGCCGACGGAGCCCTCGCGGAGCAATTTTCCCCAGCTTTCAAAGAAAGCCTTTGGGAATTGCAGCGCGCATGCGCGGTCCTCTTCCCGCCCAAGGGTGCCATCTTGCTCAGTCTTCTTTTTTCCGCGGAGCCCTACAGACGTTGTTTGTAATTCCCCGCAGAAAAGTTGATTTTCTTTGTTTTTTCTCGGTTTCGACGCCGGTTCTTTTCCCGCCCGGACTCGCGACGCCGGTTGCGAGTCCGTTCTTTATTTTTCGGTTTGTTGTCCTTCGTGACAGATTTCGCGCCTTTTTTTTTTTCACTGGCAGACCGGTCTTTTGACCTCGCAGGGGCCCTTTTTCCCCCGATGGCTGCCAGCGGGTTTAAGAAGTGTGATCGGTGTAAGAAACTCATGTCTCTTACCGACACACACGACTACTGCCTCCGCTGCCTCGGACCCGATAATGACCCGATGATCTGTGGTCCGTGTGGCAAAATGTCCTCAAAAGCGTTGAGGAGTCGGCAGCATCAGCGGGAACGTATCTTCTCTGACTCCGGCCAGGCTCGGACCTCGTCAGAGGCTTCGACGTCTCGGGACTCTGGTCCTGAGCATCGTTGCAGTTCCTCTGAACGGGGGTCTCCTACCCGGGAACATCATTGGAAGAAGAAACCCGCGAGGGCGGGGTCGGTGGACGCTCCTGGTTCCTCGAGGGCCAGGTCGCATAGCCCCGATTCCCGTCCCGGGTCCTCGGAGATGGAGAGGCCTTCTAAACATCCTCGTCTCGAGATGGACTCGCCCGCTCACGTGAGTACTGTTGTCCTCGTGGACTCGCCTCCGAAGGACCTGACGTCGGGCCCGACGCCGTCGGGGCTCGAGTCGGGGGCTGCTGGGTCTCCTGAGCTCGGACTCTGGTTGACGGCCTTGGAGAGCAGTTTCGCTGCCTTCATGGACCAGCAGCGGGCATTGATCGCTGGCCTCGCCGGTGCTTCTGCCCTGACCACCGGGACGTCGACGTCCCAGTCGACCCCGGAGACCGAGCCGATCCTCGAGTCCATGAGAACTCGAGTCGATCCTCGGTCACTGTCTCCTTCGGCCTCCCGTTCGGGACCGAGGTCGTCGATGCCGACTCCCTCGGCGTCGGGGCGGACAGCATTGATGCCCGCCCGACCGGAGCCGCTCGACTCCACATCCGAGGAGTCAGCCTGGGAATCCGAGGACGAAGAGTCACCTGGTTCTTTTCGGACTCGGTGTGTCCCATCGGACTCCCCCGAGTCCGAACCTCGGAGACGGTCCCCCCGGAGGATACCCGGTTCTCGGACTTCGTGAGGGATATGGCCAAGGCCTTGGCCTTCCCCGCGGATCCCGAGGAGGAGCCTCGAATCGAAGAACTCGATGCCCTCCAATATGACTCTCCCCCGAAGGAGGCCTTTATTGTACCAGTTCCTCCGATGCTGGAACGACTTCTCTTCCGCATGTGGGAGAGCCCGGCGGCGTCGCCGGTGTTAAGCAAGCGGGTCGATTCCATTTATCGAGTCCGCAAGA
The DNA here is from genome assembly GCA_033557465.1 of Ichthyophis bannanicus. Lineage (NCBI taxonomy): Eukaryota > Metazoa > Chordata > Amphibia > Gymnophiona > Ichthyophiidae > Ichthyophis > Ichthyophis bannanicus. The sequence continues at coordinate 283,483,043 of CM066035.1, forward strand.
GCCCTGGGTTCCAACAGGCACGACTACCGCACCATTCCATGGTGGTGGAATCGGCCATGCATAGACTTAAGAGTCAAAAAATGCACTCCTCGGTGCCTCCCGGTCGGGAGGCCCGGAGCCTGGATGCCCTCGGTAGGAAGGGTTTCCAGGGCTCTATACTTGCTCGTCGAGTCCAGACCTACCAGCTCTACATGGGCATGTATCTCCGAGACCTGGCTAAAGAAATAGCCGGGTTCTCTGCTGGTCTCTCCGACGAACCTTTGCAGAGGTTCCAAACCTTGTCAACTGATATTCGGGAGTGCTCCAAGTTTATCTCTCGAGCAGCCTACGATGGTTTTGAGGCATCGGCACGGGTAGCCGCAGCCGGCATCGGTGGCCGCCGCCAGGCTTGGCTTCAGACATCCGACCTCGAGCCATGGGTGCAGGACAAGTTGGACGATGTCACCTGCAGAGGTGAAAACCTCTTTGGCAAGCCCATGGATGAGAAGGCTGCACAGATCGAGACCGAGACTCTCACCAGGACTCCTCTCTCTGCCCCTTCTCAGAAGAAGAAGGGCTCGGGGAAAAAGCCCTTTTACCCGAGGAAGGCGGCTGCTTATCAACACTACCCTCATTATCAGGCCTCAGCAGCTCCCCCACAGGGTAAGCAGGCCAAGGGACGGGGTAATGGGTTCCGTAGGCAGCAAGCCCCCAAGCCTGCACCACCGGCCCCTGCTCAGCAGGGTGGGGGTTTTTGACTTCATCAGCATAGCCTCTCCCCCTCAGCTGGTTTCTCTCAGCACAGGAGGCCGGCTGGTCCACTTTGCCCACAGGTGGTCCAACATCACCACAGATACCTGGGTGCTTCACATAGTTCAAAAGGGCTATCTTCTTCACTTTCACCAGGTACCTCTCTCCTATTTCCCAGGGGAGCCTCTTCGACTCCCTCTGCACAGGGACTTACTCCTTCAGGAGTTAGCAAGTCTTCTTCAGGAACAGGCTGTGGAACCGGTGCCCCACCACCTGAGGGGTCAAGGGTTTTACTCCAGGTACTTTCTGATACCAAAAAGAACAGGAGGCCTCAGACCCATCTTGGACTTGCGCAACCTCAACAAGTTCCTCGCAAAGGAAAAGTTCAAGATGCTTACCCTTGGAATCCTGCTGCCCTACCTCCAGCAGGGAGACTGGCTATGCTCCTTAGATCTAAAGGATGCCTACACTCACATCCTCATTCACCCCAGCCACAGACAATATCTCAGGTTTGTTGTGGGGGGCAATCATTACCAGTACAGAGTACTACCCTTTGGCCTATCCTCCGCACCAAGGGTGTTCACCAAATGTCTAGCAGTGGTGGCGGCTTATCTGAGACTTCAAGGCTTCTTTGTATTTCCATACCTGGACGACTGGCTCATCAGAGCACAGTCTTCCCAAGAGGCCATTCACGCCACGCACCGCACTGTGGCTCTGCTCCAGTACTTGGGCTTTGTCATAAACTTCGCAAAGTCCACTTTGCTCCCCTCTCAGGATCTCGAGTTCATCGGCGCAAGATTGAACACGCTTCAGGCGCGAGCTTTTCTGCCTCTGGACAGGGCACACAGGCTCATGGATCTTGCCAGCCACTTTCGCAGCAATTCCCTGGTCTCTGCCAGGCAATTTCTGCGGCTGCTCGGCCATATGGCTTCCACAGTCCATGTGACCCCCAATGCCCGCCTAAACATGCGCCCTGCTCAATGGTGCCTTCGCACACAATGGCATCAGGCCACTGGGAGCCTAGCGGACTCCGTACAGATCTCCGACCCGCTGGTCTCTTCTCTACAATGGTGGCTTCATCTGCCAAACCTCATGCTAGGAATGGCTTTTCAGCCTCCTCCGCCTTCTCAGGTCCTGACAACCGATGCTTCTCTCCTGGGCTGGGGAGCTCATTGCCAAGGGAAATGTACTCAAGGCCTCTGGACTCCTTGGGAGTCCACTCAGCAGATAAACTTCCTGGAGCTCAGAGCCATCCGCCTAGCTCTCAGAGCCTTCTCCCACCTGACTTCTCACCAGTCTGTGCTGGTCCAGACAGACAATCAGGTTGCAATGTTCTACGTGAACAAACAGGGCGGAACAAGCTCCTTCCTTCTCTGTCAGGAGGCACAGAAACCGTGCTCTTGGGCCGTCCACCACGGCATCATCCTCAAAGCTGTCTATCTCCCAGGTCAGGAAAATTACCTGGCAGACAAGCTAAGCAGGATCCTCCAGCCACACGAGTGGAGGTTTGATCCGGTGGTGGTTCAGCGGATCTTTCTCAAGTGGGGCCTCCCCACCATGGATCTGTTTGCCAGTCCTCTGAACCAGCAACTTCCCAGATTCTGCTCTCGACAACCGCATCCTCTCAGAGTAGCGGTGGATGCTTTTCTGATTCCATGGTCCACAGGCCTCTTGTATGCCTTTCCTCCCATGCCGCTGGTGTCTCGGACACTCTTCAAAGTTCTCAGAGACAAAGCCTCGATGATCCTAGTGGCTCCCCGGTGGCCGAGACAACCTTGGTTCCCGCTTCTGATGCAGCTGGCGGTGGACACTCCTCTTCCTCTGGGGTTTCAGCCCGACCTCCTGTCACAGGATCAGGGGTCTCTCCTGCACCCCAACCTCCGGTCCCTTCATCTGATGGCCTGGCTGCTGAAAGGGTAGTCCTTGCTCCCCTCCGGCTGCCTCCAGATGTGGAGGAAGTCGTCTTGGCCTCCAGGCGGCCCTCCACCCGGAAGTCCTACGCTCTTAAGTGGCGTCGGTTCTCCGTCTGGTGTGCTCAGCAGTCTCAAGATCCCTTCTCCTGTTCAGCATCAGTGGTCTTGCAGTACTTGCTTTGCCTCTCCAATCTTGGACTTAAGTCCAACTCGGTCAGGGTCCACCTCAGTGCTCTTTCTGCGCATCACATGCCGGTGGATGGCAGACCTCTTTCCAGCCACCCTCTAGTGGCTCGTTTTCTCAGAGGCCTCCTTCTCCTTAAACCACCTTTGCGCCCGCCAGTCCCTGACTGGGATCTGAATGTGGTCTTACAGCGGATTACCTGTCCGCCTTTTGAACCTATGGCTACCTGTCATCTTCGTTTTCTTTCTTGGAAAACCTTGTTCTTGGTAGCCCTCACTTCTGCTAGACGCGTTAGTGAGCTACAGGCCCTAGTCTCTGATCCTCCTTACACTAGGTTCTACAAGAATAGGGTAGTCCTACGGACTCACCCTAAGTTTCTTCCCAAAGTGGTTTCCCCTTTTCACATCAACCAGGAGGTGGTACTTCCGACCTACTTTCCCAGGCCACACTCCAGCCGAGCTGAAATGGTCCTGCATACCCTGGACTGTAGAAGGGCGTTAACCTTCTACCTTGACCATACGCGGGAGCACAGAAGAGCTGTTCAGCTCTTCGTCTCTTATGACCCCAATAAGTTGGGGCTCCCTGTCTCAAAGCGTACTCTATCCATCTGGATTGCTGACTGTATCACTTGGGCTTATGAGGCAGCCGGCCTCTCGTTGGAAAGTCGAGTCACGGCTCATCGTGTTAGGGCGAAGGCTGCGTCAGTGGCTTACCTCCGCTCTGTTCCATTGGCAGACATCTGCCGGGCCGCTACTTGGTCTTCAAGCCAGACTTTTGCAGCCCATTACTGCCTGGAGAGGGAGTCCCGCAGGGACAGTGCTTTCGGACAGGCAGTCCTCCGTAATCTCTTTGAGGTATAGGCAACTCCTACCCTCCGTCCCGGATGTTGGGCTACCGGTTGGAGGCGTATTCAGAGAAGATTCCTTCCTTCTGTGCTACTGAGCTTGAGGGAGCTCCTTTTTGAGCTTAGTAGCCTTAAGCTTGGGAGTCCCATATGTGAGGACTGACTTCCTGCTTGGTCCTGGAGAAAGAGTAGTTACTCACCTGTAACGGGTGTTCTCCAGGAGCAGCAGGTATCAGTCCTCACAACCCTCCCTCCTCCCCTTGGAGTTGCAGTTCTATGCTTTCATTTTTTGCTACTTTTTTTGCTGTCTTTTCGCTATGTCATCAGACTGAGCAAGATGGCACCCTTGGGCGGGAAGAGGACAGCGCATGCGCGCTGCAATTCCCAAAGCCTTTCTTTGAAAGCTGGGGAAAATTGCTCCGCGAGGGCTCCGTCGGCGCCGACGTCACCCATATGTGAGGACTGATTCCTGCTGCTCCTGGAGAACACCTGTTACAGGTGAGTAACTACTCTTTTTTCACTCAATGCATAATGAAACTCTGGAATTCATCACTGGTGGATGTAGTAAAAGCTGTTAGTGTAGCTGGTTTAAAAAAAGATTTGGACAAGTTCCTGGAGGAAAGTCCATGAACCATTATTAAAAAGGACTATAGAACTCCACTGCTTATTCCTTGGATAAGCAGCATGGAATCTGTGTATCTTTTTTGGAACTTGACAGGTACTTGTGACCTGGATTGGCTGGTGTTGAAAACAGGATACTGGACTTGATGGATCCTTGGTCTGACCCAGCATGGCATCTCTTATGTTCTTATGTTAGAGTTAGTAGGGCTCAACTATCCCACCAGCTCAATTGAAATTCATTGGAGTTTTGCTAGAAATGGCTCAGGCAAAGGCCTTCCTTCCTCTTGATAGACTTGATGGACTCTTGTTGGCAACATTGGAGGACTTAAAGCAGAGTCAGCAGACCTCAGCAAGGCATATGTTGAAAATGTTAGGCTACAGGGCCGTGAAGATGCATGCAACATTCTTGGCACATCTCAAAATGACAAGAACAAAATGAAATGGGGGTAGACACATAGCCTAATGTAGTCCAAACCAACATTTTTATTCCAAGGCGTAAAAAGTGTCAAAGATACCCAACAGCTGAGTTTCTGAAAACTAGCTTGCATTAGGGGTCTAGAAATGCAAATATACATATAAATTAGTAAGTAGAGAATAAATACAAAATATAAGTACATTCATTTGATAAAACAATCAAAATATATAAAAATATGAATGTGATGAAACACAGATATACATATAAAATAATTAGTAAAAAAATATAGATACCATTTGATAAAAAATCAGGAAGTACAACATATGCATGTAACAAAACATAATTGTACATATACATAAATAAATACATGTATGTGATAAAGATGTAAAAACATGAGTGTCGAGATATGAAAGCATGAAAACTTGAAACGTTTTACTAATGTGAACAAATTCAAAATCCTAGCAAAACGTTAAAGGACCGCTCAGAGGGAACACCTAAAAATGATTAAATATATGAATAAATGAAAAAAATCAATGACACAGTAAAAAGAATAAGATTATCTTAATAAAGACTAGACTGATGGGAGGGGGAATGTAAAAGAAGGGGGGTATTTGGGACTTCAATGTTCTCCTTGGGCTGTGCATGTACTGTATACACTAAAATGTGGGCGTATCAATGTGAAAGGTGTATGCTCCACAACAAAGTTCATTAGAGTATATTTTTGTTATCCAAAAGAACAGCTAATATCTATTAATTTGCCAGACAGAGGGAGACCACTACATGAGGCAAGCAATTAAATTGTGTTTCAAAACAAATAGCAAAAAGAATAAGGATAAAAAGATTAAAAAAGAGGTAAAAAATCCATCAACCAATGCATGCCTTTAAGGGCAATCAGGTTAGCAATAGTAAAGAAACCATACATGCGGCTGCCAGTGGAGCAGTGAAGCAAAATTATACTGCTGCAGTCAAGCATCATTCCCTCTTGTTGCATTTTTACTTTCTGCCATAGATGCTTGTAGAGAGCCTGTTTTTGTTTTTGTTTTGTTTTCTTTTTGCCAGTCTCTCAGGTTGGGGGCTCACTGTCAACAGCAGTGGCACAAGGGCAGTAGTTGATGGCTGCTGGCATTAACATTTAAAAAGGAGATAGAGCAGCTTTTCAACTAGATAATGGGGGAAAGCCGACAGTCCCTCGAGTGCATGGTTCGGAAGAATGTATCCTTGAAGGATACTAACAAAACAGAGAAGTTAAGATATTCAAACAGAGAGGTTACAATAAAGTAAAAGTTACCCAGATGCCCTTAAGTACAGAGCTGAAAGATTTCAAATTACCCATATCAACTGATAACCAGATTAATATGATTCAAATACAGCCTCTAAAATGCCTGTATGCAAATGCTAGAAGTTTAAAAAATAAGATGGGAGAGTTATAATATATAGCTCTAAATGAGAGGTTAGATATGATTGGTATCTCAGAGACCTGGTGGGAGGAGGACAACCAATGGAACACTGTGATACCTGGTTACAAACTATATTGCAATGATAGAATAGATCAAATTGGTGGAGGGGTTGCGCTCTATGTTAGAGAGAGCACTGCGTCAAATAGGATTAAAGTTTATCAGGAAACAAAATATGCTGTAGAATCTCTATGGATAGAAATTCCATGTAAAAAGGGGAAGGCAATGGCAGTGGTGGTGTACTACCAACTACCTGGAGAACAACACCGTAAGAGCACAGCTCACGCTGAATACAGAAAGAACACAGTCACAGGCGTGAGATAAGTAGAAAGACAGAGTCCTTTATTACCAAACGGCTGCCGTTTGGTAATAAAGGACTCTGTCTTTCCACTTATCTCACGCCTGTGACTGTGTTCTTACTACCAACTACCTGGCCAGAATGAACAGATGGATGATGAAATGCTAAAAGAAATCAGGGAATCTAACAAAAGTTACAACACAGTAATAATGGGCAATTTCAAATCTCCAGGAACAAGCAGGAATGTAGTCTTCACATATGGGTATCAACGGAGCCTGCGTGGGAATGCTCCCCAGCGTCCAATTAGAAAGCTTTTGGGAGCATCCCACAGCGCCTGCGTGCTGCCTTCCCGCCTTTCCCAACTGTCTCTCTCCAGTTCTTCGTTTTCCGCGGAGCCGGTAGGTTGCACTTCCTGTCATCGCAGAAAATATCCCTTTTATTCTTCTTTTTTGTGGTTGCGTCTGACCTTCCTTTGATGCTAAACAGGTACCGCCGGTTCTTTCTTTCTTTTTCTTGTAAAAAAAAAATTCCTGGAGTCTTCCTGCTTTTTTCTCCTCTGGTGCCACGCACCATTTTGGGCACTAGGCCCAACTTTTCTCTGCAATGGAAAAACCCTCCTTGGGGTTTAAAAAGTGTGCCAAGTGTGGCGGTACCATCTCCATCACCGACACCCATAAGTGGTGCCTCAATGTTTAGGTCCTGACCACTCTATCTCCAAGTGTGTTGCCTGTGGGATGATGTCGAAGAGGGGTCGGCAAAACCGAGCTGCTAAACTTAGCACCCTTTTTCCCTCCGATGCAGCATTTGTGGCATCAACATCTTCCAGGGCTTCGTCTTCCTCCCATAGATCTCAGGTAACTAAACATAAGTCTAGCCGGTCCTCAAAGGGTAGATCTCCTTCCAAGTATCGAGATGCCTCTGGCATTGTCCTTGAGGGACTTACACTGGCAAAATTGCCCCGGCGGGAGGCTTCGGCTTCCAAAGCATCATCGGGGCTCCAGGATGTTCTTGAGGCCCCAACCTCGGCAGAACTACTGGTGCCATGCTCTGGGGTACCAGCCCTTTCGCCCGGTAACGATACCCAGGCATCAGCGGCGTCAATAGACCAGAGATTTTTGGCTATTGAACGCAGTCTGGTGGCTCTTCTCTCGGCATCGATGCCCCTGAAATCGCTTCAGACAATTCAACCGGTACTGGTACCGACATCGGTACCGGAGGCATCGACGTCGGCAGGTGGACTACCGGTACCGACACAGGCTATGCCCTCCGGTACTGACAAATCGGTTCTGGACCCTGTCGATACCGACTTCGATTGGTACCGTTGCACGATTACCCGGACAGGAGATACTTTGAATCCTCCGACGAGTCGGAAGACTCTGACAGCTCTGTCGATACCAGAGTACTTCTTCCTGAGGATTCTTCCTCTCCTAAACGTAGGATGTCTCCTCCTGAGGATATATCCTTCCAGGATTTTATCCAAGATGTGGCTCGAGGTCTTTCCATCACAGTGGCTCCTGAAACAGAGCCTAGGGTGAAGGAATTGGAGATTTTACAGTATTCTAAAGCTCCCAAAGAGGCAGCTACTTTGCCTATTCATGAGATCTTGCATGATCTCATGCTAAGGATGTGGGAAACACCTCTCACCACTTCTCAACATTCTCGTAGGCTCGATACCATGTATCGAGCTCCTCCCCGTCCTGGATTTCAAAAAAATCAGCTGCCCCACCATTCCATGGTGGTGGAGTCAGCTATGAGGAGGATCAAGAGTGCAAAAAGACATGCATCTAATCCTCCGGGACGTGAATGTAGAACTCTTGATGCCTTTGGGCGTCAAACCTTCCAGGGAATGTTCCTTAAGGAAGTTACAGGAGATCTACAGCTTATGAGCCCTCGTCTTCCTGATGATAAGAGACAAGATTATCTTGCTCTTATCAAACATGCTCACGATGTTTCCAAATTCATAAATCATGCAGCTTATGATTGTTTTGAGTGCATAAGCAGAACTTCTGCTATTGCCATAGGTGCACGTAGGATTGCCTGGCTCCAGGCATCTGACTTGGAACTTTGGGTACAGAACAAATTGGGGAATATTCCTTGTGCTGGAGAGAATCTCTTTGGCAAAAATTGGTAAGAGAAAGCTAATGAGCTAGATGCTGATAATCTCACCTTGGATAGATTATCAAAATCTACAGCTGATCCTGCAAGGAAAAAGTCCTACAAAAAAACATTCTTCACTAGAAAGAAGTTCTACCCCTCCTATACCCAACAAAGGCATCGTTCAGGTTAGGCTGCCCAAAGGGGTCAGCAGCAACCTAAACAAAGAAAAACAAAGGCTGCTAAGCCTCAACTGGCTCAGCAGACTCAGCCTCCACAAGGGCTTTGACTTCCATCTAGAGAACTTTGTCTTCCTGGCCCTGAACGGGCCAGAGCCTTCCACCATTCCAGGAAGGTTGTGTTATTTTGCCCCCAGATGGGGGCAGATAACAGCAGAAAGTTGGACTCTGTCCATTGTGAGAGAGAGATACAAGCTTCACTTCCTCAGCATGCCCCCTCCTACAATGGTAAGACAGTTCAATTCTCAGACCTCTCTCAACTCTCAGATCACGAGGTCAGTCTGCTTCTTGCCCAAGGGGCAATAGAAGAAGTATCTGTTCATCAACAGGGTGCAGGGTTCTATTCTCCCTTTTTCCTTATTCCAAAGAAAACAGGAGGGCACAGACCCATTTTAGACCTCAGAGAATTGAACAAATACCTGTTCAAAGAGAAATTCAAAATGATTTCTCTAGGAACTCTACTGCCATACCTTCAGAGTCAGGACTGGCTTTGTTCTCTAGATCTCAAGGATGCGTACACTCATGTTCTCATCCATCCAACTCACCGAAGATCTCTTCGCTTTCTATTTCAAGAGAAGCACTACCAATACAGAGTTCTTCCTTTTGGCCTGGCCTCGGCACCAAGGGTGTTCACAAAATGCATGGCTGTGGTTGCAGCATTTCTCCGCACCCTAAGAATATTTGTCTTCACTTATTTGGACGATTGGCTCATTCGAGCCCCATCAGAGCCAGAGGCCAGGATTTCCCTATCTCGCACAATGCATATCCTCCAATATTTGGGACTTGTCATAAACTTCCCAAAATCCAACCTAGCTCCCACTCAGTCTCTAGAGTTCATAGGAGCCCTGCTGGATACCAGACAGACAAGGGCCTATCTTCCACAGTCCCGCTGCCTTCGCATTGTGCAGTTAGCTTCCCAAGCAATGCTAAAGTCTCACCTCACTGCTCAGGAAATGTTACAATTGCTAGGCCACATGGCATCAACCGTGCATGTGGTGCCTTATGCCCGCCTCCATATGAGGGCAGCCCAGTGGACTCTATCCACTCAATGGACTCAAGCGTCAGGTTGCCTGTCAGACAAAATAGCAACCTCAGATCGTTTCATGTTGTCTCTCCAATGGTGGCAGTCACCCCAGAACCTGTTGGTGGGGTTGCCTTTTCAGCAACCCCCACCCCAAGTAACTCTAACAACAGATGCCTCACAGGTGGATTGGGGAGCCCATTTGCAAGGCCTCTCTAGCCAGGGTACCTGGACTCCACAGGAGACCGATCTACACATCAATCTTCTAGAGCTCAGAGCAATCTTTCTTGCTCTTCGAGTGTTTTACACCCAGCTCAGCTACAAAACTGTCCTAATTCAAACGGACAACCAGGTAGCCATGTTCTATGTGAACAAACAGGGTGGAATAGGCTTTCTGTCGCTCTGCAATGAAGCTTTGTGACTTTGGGCCCTTGCCAGAGAGCATCAGATTCATCTCCTTGCAGTGTATCTTCCAGGCATTCAAAACTCGGGCAGACAGACACAGTCGAATTCTGCTTCCACACGAATGGTCTCTCCATGCAGACCAGGTGGCCAAAATTTTCCAATTTTCCAAATTTTCCAATTTTGGGGAACCCCGGACATAGACCTCTTTGCAAGTCCGCTGAATGCCAAACTTCCCCGGTTCTGTTCCAGAATTCCGGCCCAGGGTTGTCAGGCCAGTGATGCCTTCCTCCTCCATTGGGGTCGGGATTTCTGTATGCCTTCCCAGCCATTCCCCTAATTCCCAGAACTTTATTCAAGCTTCAGAGAGAGAGGCCATATGATTATGATAGCCCCACATTGGCCACGAAAAGTGTGGTACCCTCTGCTTTTACATCTCTCTCAAGCTCCATCTCTGGAGTTAGGATCTGCTCCAGATCTCCTATCCCAAGAGGACGTGATGCTGTGGCATTCCAACCCCCAGTCTCTACATCTCAGGGCCTGGTTGCTGAAAGCCTAGAACTTCATGGTCTTAGCAAGTAAAGGATATCTTTTATGCTTCCAGAAAAACATCCACAAGATGCTCTTATGCTTTCAACTGGAAAAGGTTTACCATATGGTGTTCTCAGAAGGGTCTCAACCCTCTTGCAATACCTCTGGAATCTTTACTGGAATATCTCCTTCATTTGTCTAATGCAGGGCTTAAGACCAATTCAGTGAGAGTTCATTTGAGTGCTTTTGCAGCTTCCCTCAAACCTTTAAATGGGCAACCTATCTCCTCTCATCCGATCATAGCGAGATTTATGAGAGGACTTCTCCTAACGAAGCCTCCCGTTAAGCCACCACCGGTGGCATGGGATCTAAATCTGGTCTTGGCCAACTCATGAAGCCGCCTTTTGAACCATTGGCTACTACCTCTTTGAAATTCCTTTCCTGGAAGGTTATTTTTCTTATTGCAATCACATCAGCACGTCGCATCAGTGAGTTGCAAGCATTGGTGATCCTCCTTATACAAGGTTCCATCATGATAAGGTAGTCCTTAGAATTCATCCTCACTTTATGCCAAAGGTGGTTTCACCTTTTCATCTAAACCAAGTAGTTTACCTTCCTGTTTTTTTTCCCAAGGCCTCATGTCTCTAATGCAGAAAGGAATCTTCATACTTTGGATTGTAAAAAAGCTTTGGCCTTTTACTTACAAAGGAAGCAGCAACATAGAAAGTCCTCTCAACTTTTTGTTGCTTTCGATCCTAGTGATTTGGGACTTCCATTCTCCAAAAGAACACTGTCCAACTAGATTGCACAGTGTATTTCTTTTGCCTATGAGACTAAAAACCTTCCATTGGAAGGTCTATGTCACAGCTCACAATGTGAGAGCCATGGCAGCCTCTATGGCTCATCTTCACTCTGTGTCTATCGACGACATCTGTTGAGTAGCTACTTGGGCCTCGGTTCATACCTTCACAGCCCATTACTGCTTAGACAAGGACTCCCGCCGGGATGCCTTGTTTGGTCAGGCTGTTCTTCAACACTTGTTCCATACTTAATCAACTCCTTCCCACCATTCCTGGTAGGATGCCAGAGATCCATGGGGGGAAGTGGAGCCCTTTCACAAGGGCACACAACTTCTGGGGTTTCTCCCTGGCATCTGCAGCTAGAGAGTCCCCATATGTGAAGACTACATTCCTGCTTGTTCCTGGAGATAGCATAGTTACTCACCTGTAACAGGTGATCTCTGGGAACAGCAGGAATTTAGTCTTCACAACCCACCCACCTCCCCTAGGAGTTGTATCTCTCTCTCTTTTCTTTCCCTTTCTCTCTCTCTCTCTTTGTCTCAGCTTTAAACTCAACTGGAGAGAGACAGTTGGGAAGGGCGGGAAGGCAGCACACAGGCACTGTGGGATGCTCCAAAAAGCTTTCTAATTGGACGCTGGGGAGCGTTCCCGCGCAGGCTCCATCAGTACCGACAATACCCATATGTGAAGACTAAATTCCTGCTGTTCCCGGAGATCACCTGTTACAGGTGAGTAACTATGCTTTACCCTATATCGACTAGTCAGTGTCACAGCAGGAAATGCTCGGGGGATAAGGTTTGTAGATGAAATAAATAACTGCTTCTTGGAGCAGCTGGTTCATGAACCAACAAGAGGGAAAGCTATTTTGGACCTAGTCATTAGTGGCATGCAGAAATCTGGTGCAAGAGATAAAGGTGTTGGGGCCACTTGGCAATAGTGATCATAGCATGATTGCATTTGATTTAATAAATGAAAGGAGGGCAGCAAGGAAATCCACAGCACTACCATTTAACTTTCAAAAGTGAGACTATGTTAAAGTGAGGAAAATAGACTAAAAGTAGAAGTTGCAAAAGCTAAAGATTTGCATAAAGCGTGGGCATTGTTTAAAAATATTATCTGGAATGCCCCTCCTAGATGTATTCCATGCTTTAAGAAAAGTGGAAGGAAGGCTAAAAAACTGCCAGCATGTTTTAAATGCAAGGTCAGAGAGGCTGTTGTCGCCAAAAAAGCATCTTTCAGGAAATGGAAAAAGGAGACAAATGCCGAAAACGGGAATCAAGATAAGCATCGCAAGTTAGATGCAAGGCATTGATAAGGTAAGCAAAGAGAGAATTTGAAAAAAAGCTTTCTGTGGAAGCAAAAATGCATAATAAAACCTTTTTCAAGTACATTTGTAACAAAAGACCGTTGAGACAGTCGGTTGGACCATTGGATGATAGAGGAGTAAAAGGGGCGCTATGTGAAGATAAGGCAGTAGCGGAGAGACTGAATGAATTCTTTACTTCGGTCTTTACTGAAGAAGATGTAGGGAATTTACCCGTGCCTGAAATGGTATGTAAAGTGATGTATCGGAAGAATTGAAAGAAATTTTGATAAAGCTGGAAGATGTATTACAACTATTTGATAAACTGAAGAGTACCAAATCACCTGGAGTGGAATGTATACTGTACATCCAAGGGTACTGAAAGAACTGAAATACAAGATTGCAGATCTACTCTTAGTAATCTGTGAGCTATCATTAAAATCAACTGTAGTATTGAAGAGTGAAGAATGGCCAATGTAACATGAATGTTTAAAATGGGTTCCAGGGGTGATCCGAAAAACTATAGACCTATGAGTCTGACATCAGTACCGGGCAAAATGTTAGAAACCATTATAAAGAATAAAATTACTGATTATGTATCACAAGTACCTGCAGGAGGAGTTGGCAGGGTGGGAGGGGATAAGGGACGTGGAATTGCAATGGACTAAACTAAAGGTGGCAATAAAAGGGGCAACAGATAAATATGTAAGGAAAGTAAATATAAGTAAGAGGAGAAGGAAACCTATTTGGTTCTCCAAAGAAGTGGCTGCTCAAAGGAAAAAAACACAGCTTTCACAAAATTCAAAAGCTTGCAAACAGAGGAACACAGAAAGGAATACAGGATTGAACTAAAAGACAAAACGAGAAATAAGGAAAGCAAAATCAAAGGCAGAAGAAAAGATGGCTAAAGATGTGACCTGTGGCGACAAAACTTTCTTCAGGTATATTCAGAAGAGGAGGAAAATCAGAGGCGGAATTGCAGGACTCAGAAGTGCTGGGAACGGACTCGTGGAAAGTGACATTGAAAAAGCATAATTGCTAAACAAATACTTCTGCTCTGTTTTTACTAAAGAATATCCTGGAGAAGGACAACCTGTGACTCCAAAATATAAAAATGGGAATGAAGTAGAAACCACACCATTCACAGAAGATGATGTGTTAAAACAACTTGCAAAACTGAAAGTGGACAAGGCCATGGGACCGGATGGGATACATCCCAGGATACTGAAAAAGCTCAGAGAGGTTCTTGCAGGGCCGTTAAAGGATGTTTTCAATAGATCCTTGGAAACAGGAGAAGTTCCTCAGGACTGGAGAAGGGCTGATGTGGTGACAGGGAAGAAGTGACAAACTACAGGCCCATGAGCCTTACCTCGGTGGCGGGAAAAGTAATGGAGGCGCTCCTGAAAGATTGAATAGCAGACTTTCTCAAAACCAGCAGGTTGCATGATCCGAGGCAACATGGTTTTACCAAAGGACTATCTTGCCAAACACATCTCATTAAGTTCTTTGGGTGACCAGAGAACTAGATCAGGGGCATGCGATGGATGTCATCTACCTGGATTTCAGCAAAGCCTTTGATACTGTTCCTCATAGGAGGCTTATCAATAAACTCAGTAGTTTGGGGATGGGTTCCCAAGGTGGTGAACTGGATCAAAAATTGGTTGACTGACAGACGACAGTAGGTGATGGTAAATGGAGCTCACTTGGATGACAGGAGGGTGATTAGTGGGGTACCCCAGGGTTCGGTCCTGGGCCTGGCACTGTTCAATGTATTTGTGAGTGCTATTGCTGAAGGACTGAATAGAAAAGCCTGTCTTTTTGCAGATGACACGAAAATTCGCAACAGAGTGGACTCCCCTGAGAGTGGATAACATGAGGAAAGATCTACAAAAGCTGGAAGAATGGTCTAATGCTTGGCAGTTGGGATTTAACGTGAAGAAGTGCAGTGTCATGCACTTGGGAAGCAGAAATTCAAGGGAAATGTACGCGGTAGGGGGTGAGAGGTTGATGTGCACGGACCAGGAAAAGGACCTTGGTGTGATTATTTCTGAGGATCTCAAGGTGGCAAAACAGTGTGACAAGGCAGTGACAAAAGCCAGGAGGATGTTGGGTTGCATACAAAGAGGAATTACCAGCAGAAAGGAAGAGGTACTAATGCCATTGTGTAAGTCACTGGTGAGGCCTCACTTGGAATACTGTGTTCAGTTTTGAAGACCATATCTCACAAAGGATGTAAAAAGACTGGAAACTGTTCAGAGGAAGGTGGCCAAAATGATTTGGAGCCTGCGTCAGAAGCCTTATGAGACTTGACCTAAATATGTACACTCTGGAGGAGAGGAGGGATAGGGGAGATATGATTCAGACCTTTAAATACTTAGAGAATTAATGAACAAACAAACCTCTTCGAAAGACGTGGAAGCTGTAAAACTAGAGGGCATAACATGAAGCTGCAAGGGGGTAAATTGAAAGTAATGTTAGGAAATACTTTTTCACTGAAAGGGTGGTGGATGCTTGGAATGCCCTCCCGATGGAAGTGGTGGGGGCAAATACAATGACAGAATTCAAAATGGCATGGGACAAACAGTGGATCCCTTTACAGCAATAGGATAAAATAAAAATAAACTTAACTATCTAATTTCTCAACAAACAGGGGTGTCCTACACGGAGCGGCGTGTTCACCCTTAAACAAAGAAATGGGGCGGGGTGACTTGCACGGAGTGGCAGGTGCACCTCTCTTGCCATCGTACTGGGCAGACTAGATGGACCATACTGGTCTTTATCTACTGTCATTTACTATGTTACTATGTATATGTATATAGTCATGATTTAATGGGAGAAAACCAACATGAATTTAGCCAAGGAAAGTCTTGTCTTACTAATCTGTTATATTTTTTTGAAGGTATGAATAAACAGGTAGACAAAGATGAGCCGGTTGATATAGTGTATCTGGATTTTCAAAAAGCCTTTGACAAGGTCCCTCATGAGATACTCTTAGCAAAATTAAAAAGTCAGTGGATTGGAGGCAGTGTAGTATTGTGGATCAGAACTGGTTAAAAGATAGAAGGCAGAGAATAGGGCTAAATGGCCGATTTTCTTAATGGAGAAAAGTAAATAGTGGAGTACCCCAGGGATCTGTGCTGGACCCGCTGCTTTTTAACAAAAATGATCTGGAAATGGGAATGAGTGAGGTGATCAAATTTGCAGATGACACAAAATTATTCAAACTTGTTAAAACCCAAGAGGAATGTTAAAAATTGCAAGAGAACCTTGATAAATTGGAATACTGGGCATCCAATTGGCAGATTAAATTTTATGTGGAAAAGTGCAAAATTATGCACCTAGGAAAGAACAACCCAAACTTTGGTTACACGATGCAAGGTACCACCTTAGAAACCACCACCCAGGAAAAAGGTTTAGGCATCATTGTGTATAATATGTTGAAAACCACCAAGTTTGCAGTGGCAGTCAAGAATGCTAGGAATCATAAGGAAAGGAATCAAGAAGAAAGGATATTATAAAGCCTCTGTATCATTCCATGATTCGACTGAACCTTGAATATTGTGTCGCCGTATCTTTAAAAGGATATAGCAGATTTAGAAAAGGTACAGAGAAGACCCACCAAAATGGTAAAGGGGGATGGAAGGATTACCCCTATGAGGAAAGGCTTAAAAGGTTAGGGCTCTTCAACTTGGAAAAGAGAAGGCTGAGGGGCAATATGATATGTCTATAAATTAGTGAATGGAATGGAAGATGTTAATGTAGATCGGTTGTTTACGCCATCAAAAAGTAGAAAAGCTAGAGGGCATGCAATGAAGCTACAATGTAACACATTTAAGACTAATAAGAGAATATTTTTTCACTCAACGCGTAATCAAACTCTGGAATTCGTAACTTGAAGATGTAGTAAACGTTTTTAGTGTAGCTGGGTTTAAAAAAGGTTTGGACAAGTTCCTGGTGGAAAGGTCCATAAACCATTATTGAAGAGGACCCGGGAAATCCACTGCTTACCCCAGGACGAGCATTGTAGAAACTGTGGACTTTGGGTACCTGCCAAGTACTTGTGACCTGGATTGGCCACTGTTGGAAACAGGATACTGGGCTTGATGGAACTTGGTCTGACCCAGTATGGCATTTCTTATGTTCTTGGTTCATCAACTGCCTGGAAGTAAGGGTGGCAAGACTGGCTCTAATGTAGTTTGCATCTCTACTGTGAGGGAAGGCAGGGTATTTTTCAACAACGCCTGCATGGTGGCATACATAAACAGACAAGGGGGCACATGAAGTGCAGTGCTGGCAGCGGAGGTGCTGCTGATCCTTCAGTGGGTGGAGGCAAATCTGCTGTCTCTCACAGCGGCTAACATGGTGAGCAATGAAAACATGCAAGCTGATTATCTGAGCAGGCATCAGCTAGATCCAAGGGAATGTCCCTGGAGGACTGTGTATTTTGCGGCTTAGTGTGCTGTTGGGGACAACTGGTGATGGATCTGATGGTGTCGGCATCCATTGCTAAGGCCAGTTCATCCTTCAGTTGCCATCGTGAATGGATGGCCAAGGGGCTAGACGCTCTGGCACAGCCATGGCCAACGACAGTGTTGCTGTACATACTCCCGCCATGGACTCTCATTGGTCAACCTCTTCAGAGGATAGAGCAGAACAGAGGTTGTATGATTCTGGTGGTGCCAGATTGGCCTTGGAGACCTTGATATATGGATCTGGTGTGTCTGGCGGTGTTCGGGCCTTGGCGACTACTGGCCCGGCGAGATCTGCTGATTCAGGGTCCATTTCTTATGCTTCAGGTGGATTGATTCTTGCTTACGACTTGGCTCTTGAAAGGGTGCGCTTGAGGAGGCAAGGTTATTCGTCTGGGTTCATTGCCACACTGTTACATGTGTGGAAAAAGTCATTCTTGTTGTCATTTGTAAGACTATAGCGAGTATTCAAAGGCTGGTGTGCAGATCATGAGATCCAAATGCTGGCAGCCTCCATGGTGGACATCTTGGTGTTTCTGCAGGCAGGTTTGGAGAAGGGCCTGGCTTTGAACTTGTTATGGGTTCAAATTGCAGGGCTGTCGTGTTACTGGGGCATAGTGCTTCTCTTGTCTCTCATCCAGATATCATTCGTTTTCTTAGAGCGGTGAAGCAGGTCCATCCCCCAGTTCATTTGACCATTTTTCCTTGGGATCTGAATCTGCTACTTTTGGAATTGACTGAGACTTCCTTTGAGCCCTTAGGGGGGATCCTCATCGAAAGACCTCACTTTGAAAGCAGTTTTCTCCGGGAACAAGCAGGAAGTCAGTCCTCACATATGTGGTGACATCTGCACTGACAGAGCTCGTGTGGTGAACACTCCCCAGCTCTCACAGAAAGCCTTTGGGAGTTAGACCATGCATGTGTGTTCACCGTCCTGCCCAAGGGTGCCAATTTACCTTAGGTACCTTCTTTTTTTCCATGGAGCCCATTGGATGATTCATCTGCACCCTGGAAAAAGTTGCCAATTTTGCCATCTTTTTTTTTTTCCTCTTTTCATCCAGTCGCTTATCTTCACCTTCTCTGTTCCCAGAACCACTCTCACCTCGGCGTTGTGTTTTTTTTAGTTCTTTTTTTGTCCCTCCTCTTCTCTAGTATGCAGGGTTTTCTCGCACCCTCAATAACTATTACCTTGGAATTGGTTCTCGTGGTTATCATTTTCCCTGCTATGTCCTTGGTTAGTGAATTTTAGCAGTGTGACCATTGTGGGCCCATCATGTCCCACACAGATCACCCCGACTGCTGCCTTCAATGCCTCGGAGCAGATCACAATGCCTCTGCCTACTCGCTCTTTCTTCAGATGACGAGCAAGGGTCATAGGAATCGTTAAAGGCAGCGGGCTGTTTGGCCATACGATCTCTATTTTGTCCCTGGTTTTGAGCACAGAATCGATGGCCTCCATGGCCACCTTGAAGGCCTTGGCCTCACCTAGTGGCCGTGCTTACACAGAGCCCCAAGGTCACTGGGCACCGGACTGGGGGTCGTCCTCAGAGAGCCTCCATAGAAGGATTGCACTTCACCTGTGTCATTGTCAAAGGCCGTTGCCGGAACCAGGGAAAGACACTCAGTCACCAGCATCATAGTCCTCAGTGCGATGCTAAGAGTGATGGCCTGGAGCAGCCTTCAAAGTTGCCCTGGTGGGAGGAGATTCTATTGGCATTGGGGTATTGACACCGGTCCCCCGAGGCCATCATCATCCGGGAAACGGAGTTGACATCGAGACCGATACCCTCGGTACCCATGTCTGTGGCCACTCAGCCTTCTGGCCTTGATGTCAGGATGGCGGCCTTGGAAGGCAGCCTCTCTGCCTTCCTGGCCCAGCAGCAAGGCCCAATGCCTGTTCCTCTGGGTCCTCATGCTTGGCCACTGGCCCCTCCACCACTTGGGCAGCGGCCAAGAAGAACCAGCCGGTGCTGAGCAGCATTGGCTTACTATTACTACTGCTACTACTACTACTACTTAGCATTTGTGTAGCACTACAAGATGTACACAGCTCTGACAGACATGTACCAGCAATCCCTGCTCATTGGAGTTTACAATCTAGTCAAGACAGACAACACAATAGATGTAGATAGAGATACATCTAGGGGGAATGATAAGGAAACATAAAGGAGATCAGGCCAATTCCCAGCATCGGTCCCGGTCGCACTCGAGGCATCGGATCTCATCCTTGAGTGCCTCTGGTTCAGAATGTCAATGCCACTGGCCAGGCATGCACGCAAGGCTCGTTGGGTTGTCAAGGTCTTGTCCGATTCCAACTCGGAATGGGAGACCGATGATGAGACCCCGGACACCGGGTAACACTGGGGCGTCCCCTTGTTCCTGTTTCAGCTGCAGTAGCATTGGTGGTCCCCATCCTAGGACCTCTCCTTCTAGGACTTTGTCCCGGACATGGCGAAGGTCTTGGCTTCACCATGGAGTCCAAGGAGAAGCCTTGGGTGGAGGATCTCGAGATCCTGCAGTACAATGCCCCTCCCAAAGTCAAGGAATGCTTCAAATATGTTAATCTAGCGGCCTATGACAGCTTCGACTCCGTGGCTAGAGTAGCTCTGGTGGGCATTGATGCACACTGACTGGTATGGCTACATTCATCAGACTTGGAGCGGTGAGTTTAGTTCAAGTTGGTCAATGTCCTGTGTTGGGGGGAGAACTTCTTTGGCAAGCCCATTACTGACAAAGCCACAGAGCTGGAGTAAGATTAGATGACCAGAACCAGGCTCTCCTGGAAAACTGCAGACCTTTCCCGATGGAAGGCTTCAGGAAAAAAGCCCTTTTACCTGAAGAATAGGAAGGCTTACGGAACTTATCCCCACTATCCGGCGAGGCCTTCTGCTGCAAGAAGTTGAAGGCCTCTTCGCAGCCAAAGCGGTCAAACCTGTCCTGACACTTCTGAGGGGTGAGGGGATTTACTCCAGTTACTTCCTGGTTCCCAATCTGCGGGATCTCATTCGGTTCCTGATGAAAGAGAAGTTCAAAATGCTCTTCCTTGGAACGTTGCTGCCCTTCCTCTAGCAGGGAGATCGGCTTTGCTCCTTGGATCTAAAATATGCTTATACCCACATCCTGATCCATCCTTACCACCGGCAGTACCTCTGCTATGCCATTGGAGGCCGCCATTACCAGTACAGTGCCCTACCCTTCGGACTTGCTTATGCCCCAAGAGTGTTCACAAAATGACCGTCAGTGGTCGCTGCCTACTTCCGGTACAGGTTTGACTGGCTCGTCAAGGGCGGCTCCGCTAACTAGGTCCATGAGGCAGCAGTCACACCATTCTCATTCTCGAGCACTTGGGCTTCGTCATCAACCACCCCAAGCCTCATCTGCAGCTGATAGTGTCTGGAGTTCATAGGGACCATCGTGATAATATACAGGCCAGGACCTTCTTTCCTCTGGACAGTGCTCAATATCTGGCGACCCTCTTCACTGAAGTGCAGGGTCGCTCGACGGCCTAAACCCGCCTCCTTTTGCGCCT
This sequence comes from Ichthyophis bannanicus, assembly GCA_033557465.1. NCBI lineage: Eukaryota > Metazoa > Chordata > Amphibia > Gymnophiona > Ichthyophiidae > Ichthyophis > Ichthyophis bannanicus. Next base: position 283,503,889 of record CM066035.1, read on the forward strand.
CCTGGGGCAGATGGCCTCGGCGGTGCTTGTCACGCCCAATGTTCACCTGCGCATGCATCAGACCTGGTGGACTTTCTGCACTCAGTGGACTCAGGCAATGGGGGGTGCCTGTAGGACAGGATCTGCATAACTGCACATATCTCTGAATCCCTCATCTGGTGGCAGCAGCTGCTGCTCCTCATGGCAGGGATGCCTTTTCAGGCCCCTGCGCCTCAGATTATCCTCACCATGGATGCTTCCAAACTGAGCTGGGGGGGCCCACTGTGATATCTGCGGACCTAGGGAATCTGGTCGACGGGGGAGTCTCCTCCAAATCAACATTCTTGAGCTTCAAGCAGTTGCAAACGCCTTACGGGTGTTCTGACACCACTTGGAAATTCAAGTTGTTCTAGTCCATACTGACAAGCAAGTAGCGGTATATTATGTCAACAAGCAATGGGGTACTGGGTTATACCTCCTGTGCTTTGAAGCTGTTCGCCTCTGCACCTTCAAGAGTGTGATGCTCCTCTGAGCAGTGTAACTTCCCAGTCAGGACAATCTACTGGTGGACCAACTCTGTAGTGTCCTTCAACCACATGAATGGTGACTGGACCTGCAAGTAGCCAGCTGCATCTTTCACATCTGGGGCTTTTCTTCAGTGGGTTTCTTCACCAGCCCCAGCCCCAGCAATGCCCAATTGTCCCGCTTCTGCTCCAGGATGCCGGCTCCTTCTCGAGTGGTGGCTGATGCATTCCTCATCTCATGGATGGAGGGTCTCCTCTGTGCATACCCTCTGACCCCTTTGATTTTCAAGACACTTCTCAAGATTCAGCTCAATTGTTCACCGTAATCCAGGTGGCCACAGCAACCGTGGTTCCCCTTGCTTCTCTACCTCTCCCAAGTATGCCAGGTTCCCCTGGCCTGCGCTTTGGACTTGTTCTCGCAGGATGGAGCTCTCCTGCACCCCAAACTCAGAGCCATCTTCCTGACGGCCTAGCTGCTGAAAGGGTAAACCTGGCACCATTCCACTTGCCCAGGGATAGAGAGGTTGTCTTGCTAGCATCCCGCAAGGATTCTACCAGGCGGGTCTATGCCTTCAAGTGGCACCGGTTCTCCGTCTGGTTTATTGACAAAGGGGTTCTACCCTTTCTCCTGTTCCATGCCAGTGGTGTTGCAGTATTTGCTATGCCTTTCCAATGCTGGCCTGAAATCTAACTCCCTTAGGGTACACCTCAGTGCAGGCAGCACACTATCATCTCATTGACGGGCAACTCCTGTCTGCCCATCCTCTCGTAGCCTGCTTCATGAGAGGTCTCTTGCTCACTTGGCCTTCCATTTACCTGCCGGCGGAGGCATGGGATCTGAATGTGGTTCCTGGGAAGCTCATGACTCCGCCCTTTGAACTGCTTGCTTCTTGCCACCTCAAGTACTTTTCCTGGAAAGTGATCTTCCTTGTGGCACTCATGTCAGTGCGCCATGTCAGTGAGCTGCAGGCATTGGTGGCTCATGGCCCATATACCAGGTTTCAAAAGAACAGGGTTGTTCTCTGTACTCACCCCAAGTTTCTCCCTAAGGTGGTCACCGCCTTTCATCTCAACCAGGAGATGGTTCTCCCCAGCTTCTTTGCTCGGCCTCATGCAAGCAGGGCGGATGCCGCTCTTCACACCTTGGATTGCAAGAGGATGCTGGCCTTCTACCTTCAGTGGACTAAGGCCCATCGTGCTCCTCGCAGCTGTTCATCTCCTACGACTTGAACCGATTTGACATTGAAGTTTCTAAGTGTACCCTATCTTATCTGGGTGGCGGACTGCATCTCCTTTACCTGTGAACAGGCTGGTTTCTTTCGAACGCCATTTTACAGCCCATAATGTGCAGGCTATGGCAGCTTCTGTGGCAAACCTGCATTCCTTCTCCATGCTGGAGATCTGCCGGGCTGCCACCTGGTCCTCTGCTTACACCTTCGCAGCTCGTTAGTGCCTGGAGGAAGACTCCCAGCATGAGAGCACCTTTGGACAGGTGGTACTCCATCATCTGTTTGGGGAATAGTGCAACTCCTACCCTCTGTCTCTTCTGTGTCCAGGCTACCTGAGACTTGATTCACTGGTCGAAGCTGTGGTCATCCCTGAGATCTTGCGGCCACTCTGTGCTCTCTGCTGTCATTCACTGTTCAATTTTTCAGTTGTCCCTGTCTTTTTACAGGTTTTTTCAGTAGCCTGTAGCTGGGGAGTCCCATATGTGAGAACTGCTTCCTGCTTGTTCCCGGATAAAGCATAGTTACTCAGCTGTTACAGGTGTTCTCTGGGGACAGCAGGAATCATCCTCACAACACACCCTCCTCCCTGTGGAGTTGTTTTCTTTTTTGGCTTGATTAAGCTGTGTCGTCATACTGAGGTAAGATGGCACTCTTGGATGCATGCATGGTCTGACTCCCAAAGGTTTTCTGTGAAAGCTGGTGAGTGTTCACTGTGCGGACTGAGTCTGTACCGACATCACCCCATATATGGCGCGATGCAAACCTGGCTACAACAAAGCAGCATGGCGATCAACCACAAGAAAACTGAAGTGATGTTCATCTCCAGAAAATCAAATTTTGATCCACCTGCAACAGTAACCTTATGCAACAACACATACCAAACAAAGAAAGAAATAAAATATCTGGGAGTAACATTTGATAGCGACTTAAAGATGGAGAAACACCTCCGCAAAACCAACAGGGCCGTTTTTCACAAACTAAGAGTTTTACAACCAATACGCAGCATTATTGAACCCCATGATTTCAGATCCGTTGCTCAAGTACTCATCATGCCACATTTTGACTACTGCCACGCCATTTTACAGGGCCTACCAAAAAAAACCCCTAAACATTCTACACATGGCGCAAAATCTTGCGGCCAGGATCATTATGAGAAAAAGTCCAGCTGAACACATCACACCTGTACTGATTGAGCTTCACTGGCTCCCCATTACAGCACGTATAAAATATAAAATACTAACAACCACTTTCAAACTCATGCATAACATTTCACCATCCTTCCTCTCTACCTTAATCTGCACGCAACCACCCAACAGAAGAAGAAGAACCATCAACTCCAACACCCTCCACGTTCCAACAGACATAAGATCTGTCAAAGCCAGTACTAGTAACAGGGCATACTCATAAACAGCACCGACTCTCTGGAACCAACTGCCACCGGAGCTACGATCTAGCAAGGACCTGACAGACTTCAGAAAAAAACTCAAGACTCACCTATTTCAGAGTCATTTCAACTTGTTATAACTCCAGGGATCCATTTCTGTAAGAATGTACATATGCAAATTACTTCCCCCATCTACAAAAAGAACTTAATCATGTGTGTAGTGACTACCCTACGAATCAACGTGTATATACTGATAATTTGTCTGTTCTGATTTGACAGCTTCCATTATGTAATCAACCCCGCTACTGATCGCTGGAAGTAGCGGTATAAAAATGTATGCTAAATAAATAAAATAAATAAAATATATGAGGACTGATTCCTGCTGTCCCCGGAGAACACCTTTTATAGGTGAGTAACTATGCTTTCTTGGTGGCCATTTTCCTCGCATGACAGATTTCTGAGCTGCAAGTGTTGTCATGCCTGGAAATCTTTCTCATGATGTCAAAAGAGAAAGTGGTGCTGAGACCCATCCCCTCCTTTTTGCCTAAGGCAGTTTCTTCCTTTAATGTAACCATGTGGTTCCCTTGCCGGTGTTTGCGGGTGTGGTGGGGGATGTAGGAGTGGGGCAACTGCATCACTTGGACGTGCGCAGGGTTCTGCGTAGGTACCTTAAGCGTACACAGTCATTCAGAAAATTGGAGCATTTGTTCTCTTTGGGGAGGCAATGTAAGGAAGAAACGGCTTCCAAAGACTCCATAGCCCAGTGGATGAAGAAGGCCATTAATTTGGAGTACCTGCCTAAGTGCAGGATGGCGCTGGTAGACCTATGGGCACATTCCACGAGTACAAGCAGCATCGTGGGTTGAGTTGAGACTCGTGCCACCATTGAATATTTGCAGGGTGGCGACCTGGTTGTACTTACATACTTTTGCAAGACACTACTATCTGGATGTACAGGTCAGGCAGGATGTGTGTTTTGGAGCTGAGGTTTGGCAAGCCAGGCTTGTGGTTTTCTCTCATTTCTGCTGTGGAACATCCCATATGTCTGGACTGGACTGGAGGGACGTGAATGAAGGTGAAATTAGACCTTAACTGCTAATTTTCTGTCATGCTGTCCCTCCAGTCCATTCCATGACCCGTTCATGTCATTCAGTTTAGTCGCCGAGTCCAAAGATGATGGAAAGATTTGTTAATAGTGTGCTACTATGTCCTTGCGAAGGTCAGTGGTGGAGCAGGCACCAGAGGCTGTCTTTACCTTTTTCCGGATCTCTAGATAAGCTTGTTGATAGTGTTGCCTGTTGTGTTCGCAACACACACACACACACAAAATAGAAAAAAAGGGAAAAAGAACAGCAAAGATTGAGAGGTGAGGAATGGTGGTTCAAAGTTATGTAGTCTAGCTTGGTGGCTCGTTCTTTAAGTTTGGTTTTAGTCTGCTTTGTCAATAGGATACTAATCTGATAGGGTGCTACGCAGGCTCTTATTCTGTGACATCATCAGAACTTGGCATGCTCAGTCTCTTGTTGCTGGTGATGGGACATAACCCATATGTCTGGACTATACTGGAGGGAATCAATGAAAGAAAATCGGCAGGTAAGGTATAATTTCACCTTTTTCTATGTTTCTGTGTAAATTTGGATAATTTACCGCTGTTCATTATTTAATAACTCCTGTACTACTTCAACACAAAGACCAGGTGATACACCATGAAGCTATAAAGTGGCACATCAAAAAGAAATAGGGGAAATAGTTCTTTACTCAACATATATTTAAGCTCTGGAGCTTGTAGCTGTATTAGAAAAAAATTGGATAAATTATTAGAGAAAAGTTCATAAACATCTTTTCCAGTACATCCTGCTAAGACCAGTCCAGATAAGCGGGTTTAGTCCCCCTACCAGCAGATGTTGGAGACAGATAAATAGAAAAGAAACTACCAGCAGCCTGATTGGCTGTTCCCTGGTAATATGTAGCTGAACCCAGTAGAGGAGGGCACGCCAGTATTTCTCTGTCTCCAGCAGATGTAGGGGTTTATCTTTTTCTCTCTGATTATTTTTATTTTTTTTTAGTATTTAATACTTGCAGTAATGTTGCTGGATGCACCCAGGGCGCACTTGAGCTGCCCCTCTGTGTTTCCCAGCTACAGTTCGTGGGATAGATTGAGGTTGAACTCCTGGTCAGGAGGACCATGTGAGGTTCCTTCTCTGTCTGGGAGAAAACTGGCCTCAGCTGATGAGGACCTGAGCAGCCGGTCATCGGAGGAGTCTGCAGCTTATCGGCAGCCTTACAGCAGTTCCTGCCTGCTGCCTGTTTCAAGTCATCCTTGGCTCTTCAGCACTCTGTTCCAGCGCACAGGGGCTGCCCAAGGGGGGTGTGGGGCCATGTGCGGAGACTCGGCGCGGGGCCTCTTTTGCATAAGGGACCTCATTTGCATAAATATTTGCATAATGTTACCATACACTAACTTTTAGTAAACATGCCTCTTAATGAGTGTATGGATTAAGAAATACTAAAAGATTTCTACATTACTATAATCCAGTGCCAACCGCCAGGCACATTAGGAACTACTACAAACACTGCCCATTTAGAACCCATAGCAAACCTGCTGTATTGTAACAGCACTACCAGGACTCACAAAGCACCATACTGTACCTATCAAAAGGAAACACTGCAAATATTAAACCAATATATTTCAGAGTATAACAATACATGATCTACTGGGGAAAGAGAACAAGTGGCAATGTCAAATAGTAATTACATAAACAGAATACCTCAGCTCAGTTACACCTGCAGAACATAGACCATCACCAAACAAGGAATCACAATTTAGAAACAGGAAGACAATAATTAAACTGGGAACCCCAAAATCCAAACTTGGAATGTACAACAACACTGTAGAAATAAAACTATAAATTAATTTCCTCTTGTACTAAACAAATTGCAGACGTCATGATGCACATTTCCTAGAGCTGACATATTCCAGTTAATAAATTTAAAATAAAGAGAGATTTTTCTACCTTTTGTGCATTTCTTTTTCAGTTGCAATTGTTCCAGCCACTTTCTTCTGGTATCTTCGTGTCTTCTGCTTAACGCGAGTCCCACCGCTGCCTCTTAGGTCTCGCCGGGGGCTATTACGTCAGGGTCCAATTGTAATGGACCATCCGGCTCCGTACTCGCTTATGGCCTGGCTCTTGAACGCCGCTGCCTAAACAAGAAGGGTTACTCGAGTCACGTGGTCGCGACCCTTTCGAAGATGCACCACCTGTCGACTTCGCTAGCATATTCCCGTGTTTGACGAGTCTTCGAGTCCTGGTGCGCACGGCACCATATCTCTCCTTGGAGGTCAGGAATCCCGAATATCCTTACCTTCCTCCAGGACGGCCTGGATAAAGGTTTAGCCTTGGGGTCTCTTCGGGTTCAAGTAGCGGCATTAACTTATTTCAGAGGCCCTGTTGGGGGTCACTCTATAGCGTCCCATGTGGATGTGTCCCGTTTCCTTAAAGCAGCTAAGATAGTCCGACCACCGGTTCGCCCTCCGGTGTTAACATGGGATCTGTCCCTCGTCCTAAAAGCCTTAATGCAGGTGCCTTTTGAGCCGCTTAAACACATCACGTTGAGAGATCATTTGACGCTTAAGGCAGTGTTTCTAGTAGCGATAACTTCGGCATGAAGGGTATCCGAAATACAAGCACTTCCTTATTGTCCCTCCAGTCCAGTCCCGGAACCTCTGGGGTTTAGCCCCTCCTCCAGCAGCTTTGGAGACTGAGCACGTCATCTTTTTGATGACTGGTATAAATAGCCGAGGACCACCGCTCACCAGTAGTCTGTCTCCAAGCAGCTGGAGAGATGGTGAGCCTGTAGCCCAGGACTCACTGGAGGACAACTAAGGAGTGTATAGTGTAGGGAGTAGATAAATTCACTCATAAATTTTATATAAAAAAAAAAAGGTGGGGGAAGGAAAAGGATAGAGGAACTGCAAGCCAGGTCTGCTCTCTCTCTCTAGTTAATTTTTACCTTGCTCTTTCTCTGCTGGCCCCTCTCTCCCCCCCCCCCCCTCCTGCTGTGGATTGACGAAGGGCAGTTGATGAAGGGGGAGAGACAGATAGCCTCCCGGTTCCCGAACCCATGTTAATGGGTGAGGAACCGGTGGTAGGCTTGCGGCAGTGTGCAGCACAGCTTTTGGGCAGGAGCGCCGAAAAAAGAGGCCAGCGGCAGAGTTGTTTTTCTCCTCAGCGCTGAAGCCGTGAATATAGCTGAGCGCTTTGGTACAGGCGTGGCTTCAGCAGCAGCAGCAAAGGAGAGCCCCATCGAGAGTGGAGGTGAGTCCGGGGAAGAAATTGTGCCTGACAGCTTTTGGCAGCAGGCCGGGGTTCGGCAAGCGTGACCGTTGCCGTGAAGGCCAAATCCTGACCACGTGGTGAGCACGTGGGGAAACAGAGAAGGCCATACTTTCGGGGGTGGTTGAGCCCTAGGGGCATAAATTCATGGGCTGTCTTTAGGGTTACACAAATTGCGTTTGTTTTAGTGTGCTTTGGTTTAAGGCAGTGTGTTTAAAAGAAAAAAAAAGTTTTCTTTTTGTGGTGCTGGCTACCTGCTAGGTGTGTGTGTGTACTGGCAGTAATTTTGTAGGGCGTTTCTGAAGAGGCTAAGCCGAAGGAAGGAATGCCTTCCAAGCCCCAGTGTCTTGTGTGTGGGTCGAGACGGAGGGCAGTGTCAGAGACAGGAGTTTGTTGGGGTTGCATTCAGGAAGCAGCCTCAATGGAGCGAAGTTTGGAAGGGGGACTGGAGTCTCAGAAGGATCCTAGTTTGTCTTCCTGAGTCCGTGGAGGTATCTGCTTTGTCTCAGGAGCCAAAGGTGGGGCCCTCAACAGCGCAGGGGCTGGCCTCGGTTCTGGTTTTGGGGCAGGGAGGAATTCCTGCGTTGTTTCCTCCTGACTTCTTTTTATTGCTTCACCAAGCTTTTTGTTTACGGCAGCGGCGTCCGGAGGGGGTTTCCACTGATCCGGAACTCAGTAACAAACGGCCGGGGTCTCCAGTTAGTGTAGGAGCAGGCAGCATCCCCTCTAATAAGCCAAGACACTTGGGGGAGGAATTAGAGCGATCAGAGGTTTTTGAAGGTTTAGACCAGGGGTCTCAAACTCCAGTCCTGCAGGGCCACAAACCAGTCAGGTTTTCAGGGTATCCCTAATGAATATGCATGACATATATTTGCAGACAATGGGAGCAGTGCATGCAAATATATCTCATGCATATTCATTAGGGATACCCTGAAAACCTGACTGGTTGGTGGCCTCCAGGACTGGAGTTTGAGACCCCTGGTTTAGACTCTGTGCAGGATGATCAGGAATTGGATTTGGATGAGGAATTAGAAGAAGGTGAGCTTGCGGAGCCGGAAGAGCAAGCTAGAGTTGTTAGGGTGTTCCGAAAAGAGGAGTTGCCGGCACTCATTGCAGAGACACTTAAAACTCTAAACATGCCTTCCAATATTCTATTGGAGGATGTTGCTTTGGAGGATCCATTGTTGCAAGCCTGCCATAAGACCCAAAGCGCGTTTCCAATTCACAGGGTAGTACGTGATATGATTCAGCAGGAATGGGATATGCCGGAAGCAGGACTTAAGGGTTCCAGGGCTATGGCCCGCCTTTATCCCCTGTCTGATCAGGATCGCGAGCTGTTCCGCTCTCCTAAGGTCGATACGGCGGTTTTGGCAGTCACCAAGAAGACAACGATCCCGGTGGAAGGAAGTGCAGCTCTGAAAGATGTCCAAGATAGGAAATTAGATACCTTATTGAAGCAGGTGTTTGACATCAGTGCCCTTTCAATGCAAGCCTCCATCTCGGGAGCCTGGGTGGCTAGAGCTTGCCTTCGTTGGGCGCAGCACGTTCAAATAGATCACAACGCTGAACAAGGGGAGGACGTGGCTCGGTTAGAATCCGGAGCGGCATACCTCGCAGATATTCATTACCTTATTCAAGGGCTAGCAAAGAGTATGGCCTCGGTAGTGGCAGCGAGGCGCTACTTGTGACTGCATAACTGGGCGGCTGATACGTCCTCGAAGGCTCGTCTGAGTAAGCTTCCTTTCAGAGGAAAGCTCCTTTTTGGTGAAGACTTGGACAAGTTAGTGAAAGACCTGGGAGAGTCCAAGGGAGGGCGTCTTCCAGAAGATAAGCAGAAGCAGAATAGACCGACTACTATGCCTAAGGGACCACAAAGCGAACTCTGGCGTTTTCAGTTGTCTCGGTTTGGTCAGTTTCAGAGGGGACGGTTTCCCTCTAGAAATCGGGGGTTTCGAGGAGCAGGCAGAGGATTCGCTGCTCCCTCATCTTCAAACCTTAGAAAGTCTCAATGAAACGAGAAGGGCCCAGGAGGGAGTAGAACCCATAGGGGGGTGGTTGCGGGATTTTTATCTGGCCTGGGTCCAAATCACGTCAGATCAGTGGGTGTTAAAGGTGATTCGAGAGGGGTATGCTCTAGAGTTTCAACATCCAATGGTCAATTCGTTCATTCAGTCACCTTGCAGGGTGCAGGCCAAGCGAGTGGCAGTTCAGGAAACCTTGGACAGACTCTTGTGTCTCAAGGCAGTAGTGCTGGTGCCACCCGAGCAATATTGTTGCAGTCGATACTCCATATATTTCATGGTTCCGAAAAAGGAGGGTACATTTCGGCCCATTTTAGATCTGAAACACGTAAATCGTTATCTGAGTGTCCCATTTTCATATGGAAACGCTGCGATCAGTGATAGTAGTGGTAAGAAAGGGCGAGTTTCTTACGTCTTTGGATTTGTCGGAGGCTTACCTTCACATCCTGATCCGGCAGGAACATCAGCAGTTCCTCCGGTTTGCAGTGCCGATGGGTCACTTTCAGTTACGAGCTTTACCGTTTGGTCTGGTGACGGCTCCACGGACGTTTACCAAAGTGATGGTGGTAGTGGCGGTGGTGCTACGCAAGGAAGGAGTTCTGGTCCATCCCTATTTGGACGACTGGTTAATAAGTCGAAGAGCGAGAGCGAGTCAGCCACGACTCGGGTGGTGCAGCTTCTCCAGAGTCTAGGTTGGGTAGTAAATTTTCCCAAGAGCAGGTTAACTCTGTCGCAGAGTCTCGATTATCTGGGAGCTCGTTTTGACACGTGCAAAGGAAAGGTATTTCTTCCAGAAGGGCGCGTGCAGACTTTGCGATCTCTAGTGCGCAGGTTTCTGGACATAAGGGCCCCCACGCCATGGCAGTATCTATAGCGTCTAGGAACAATGACGGCCATGCTCGAGCTTGTGCCGTGGGCAAGGGCCCACGTGAGGCCCTTACAGAGGGCGTTGCTTCGCAGATGGTCGCATCAGTCAAACTCACTGTCTCGAAGACTCCTCTGCCCATCGGATCTACGGTTAGCCCTTCAGTGGTGGCTAAGACCAGGCTGTCTGGAGAAGGGAATGCCGCTGGAATCCCCGTCCTGGAAACCATTGACAACGGACGCCAGTTTGGGGGGATGGGGAGCACATTTCGACAGACAGTTTGTTCAGGGGCAATGGAGTTGCCTGGAGAAGGGGTGGTCCATAAACAGACTAGAGATGAGAGCGGTACTCTTGGCTCTCCAAGTGTTTCAAGCGCGTGTGCAGGGAAAGGCGATTCGAGTTCTTTCAGACAATGCAACCACGGTAGCCTACATCAATCGACAAGGCGGCACCGGAAGCGTGCAATTGGAAGAGGAAGCCGATCAGCTGTTAGCTTGGGCCGAGATGAATCTGCTAGCTCTGTCAGCACAATATGTAGCAGGAGTGGGCAACGTGGAGGCCTATTTCTTGAGTGACACAGAGTGGATCCCGGAGAGTGGATTCTGCAGCCAGAGGTGTTTCTACAGATAGTGCGCCATTGGGGGATGCCAATAATGGATCTTATGGCGACTTTCGGGTTGGAAAAAGCCAGTCGCTTCTTCAGCAAAAGAAGGGAACGGATGTCGGAAGGTCTCGATACGCTAATGCAGCGGTGGCCGAGGGAAGGTCTCCTGTATGTGTTTCCGTCATGGACCTTAATAGGTGAGTGCTTCAGAGAATAGAACGGCACCACGGTTTGGTTATTTTGGTAGCACCAGATTGGCCAAGAAGACCATGGCATGTGGATCCTAGTACGTCTTCTGGTGGATCGGCCATGGCGTCTTCCAGCTCGGAAGGACCTCTTAATGCAGGGTCCAATTCATATGCCTCAAGTGGATCGGTTCTCGCTTACGGCCTGGCTCTTGAAAGGGCAAGGCTGAGGTCCAGAGGATATTCCTCAGCAGTGGTGTCCACCTTGTTGAAAGCCAGGCATAGGTCTACTACATTGGCGTATGTTCGAGTATGGTGTATTTTAGAAGCATGGTGTGTGGACAGACGCTTGCAGGCTTCAAAGACTTCAATATCGCAGATTCTTTCTTTTCTGCAGTATGGTTTTGAGAAAGGTTTGGCGGTTAGTTCTCTATGGGTACAGTTGGCAGGGCTTTCCTATTATAGGGGGAAGGTGCAAGGCGAGGTGTTAGGTTCACATGCAGATATAAAGAGGTTTTTTGTGGGCGGTGTCTCTTTTGAGGCCACTGTGTAGAGTGACGGTGCCGTCGTGGGACCTGTAATGGGGAAGAGACATCCTGTGATATGGAAACAGAGGAACCTGAGTGCAGTAGGGCTGTTTCTGGTAGGAAGGATGAGCTCAGGACTCCCAGTTGCCAGGAGCAACACAAACAATCCCAGCCACGAGGGCAGGAACCCCGCCCAGCTAGCAAACAATCCCCATCTTCTGGGCCTGATAGCTTTCACCTGGGAGGGGGAAGGGCTAGATTAGCTCCCAAGCAAACGTATAAGAAACGTTCATTAGAGTTTAGCAACAGCAAGGGGAAGAGCAACGGCAAGGAGAGGAAGAGGAATGAGAGAGAGAACAGGGAAGACGGAGGAGAACAGAACCAACTGGAAAGTTGGTGCAAGCTGAGGTCTGGCTCTTGGAAGCAGCGTCTGTCCCGGTGTGAAAGGAAAACGTATGTAAGTGATTCAGTGGATTCTGATTCTGAATGTGAGAGAGACAGACAGAAAGCAGCTGACAGGAATAACTGGAGGAGCAGGGCACAAAAACCCTTTGACCAAACCTCCAGGCATTTATCCTATGGTGAAGGCACCCAAAGGGAGAAGTTACCAGTGAGGATAGCTGGGAAGCACTTACAGCTCCAAGGAGTGAAAGATATACGGTGCAAGACATTTGTATGTCAGAAGAAGAGGGTGAGCAGCCAGAATACAGAGAAAAACCTCTGAGGTTTAAACCCCATCCTGAGAGAGCTGTGCACGGACTTTCTCCTGCCTCAAAGCCAGAAGGTAGGCTGTATAATCATTGCAAAAGTGGTTATAAGAATTTCTCTCATAAGAACTATAAAGAATATGACTCTCCTCTAAGCTATGCCAAGAGATATAGTAAAGCTGATCCTTATCTCCTAGAGGAAATAATAGGGAAGCCTCTGGAAACGTTGTATACAAGGCAGAAGTTGTATTCAGCTGATAGCCAACCTGAGTCAATGCTAATTGATCCTCCAGATGAAGAGTTGTCTGATACTCAAATGGATTGTACGTTAACAGTTACAAATGATAGGATTTCACTGTGCTGAGCCAGTTACCTCGAGGAAGCTGTTCAACTGGCAGTTGAGAGGCACAGGACTTTATTTCCTAATACCAAGGGACTGTATGCAATGAATACCGTACCATTTGTGATTTAAGTTGGAAGCTGTTATAAGTTCTTTTTCTTACCTTGTGCCAGAGTGTATGGCTTTCTGTTCCTATGTTACTTTGTGTTTGAATCCGCCCCGGGAGGGGAATTAAAAGCCTGTCTTTGCCTGAACCACTCGATTCATGACTACAACTTATTGAAAAGGTACACAACTACACCTTTAACCTTTCAATAAAAGGTCTCCAGGCTACCTACCCCGTATGCTGAAGCTACGGGCGGACTACTGGTGACAGACCTCAGTTTGGTATTAGAAGCTTTGGTCCGGGAGCCTTTTGAGCCTTTGGGGAAGGCTTCTCTTAAAGATCTTATGCTTAAAGCTGTGTTTCTAGTAGCCATTTGTTCCGCGCGTAGGATTTCGGAATTGCAAGCTTTGTCCTGAAGGGAACCTTTCCTATCTTTCTCGAAGCAGAAGGTTGTCTTGAGACCGGTACCATCTTTTCTGTCCAAGGTGGTATCGGTGTTTCATGTAAATCAGGTAGTTTCGTTACCGGTATTCAAGGGTGGCGGCGACTCTACTGGAAATTTGCGGCTCTTGGATGTTCAGCTCGTTCTTAGAAGGTATCTGAAGGTTATAGCCTCTTTATGTAGATCGGATAGATTGTTTGTGCTATTTGGAGGGCCTAGGAAAGGGGAAGCAGCAGCAAAATCTTCCATTTCCAGATGGCTCAAGGAGGCGATTGCTTCAGCATATATTTTGAAAGGTAAGTCGGTGCCGGAAGGGCTGAGGGCGCATTCAACACAGGTGCAGGCTGCTTCCTGGGCGGAGTATAGTTTGGTGCTGGTCAGTGAGATTTGTAAGGCAGCAACTTGGTCGACGTTGAATTCTTTTGTCAAGCATTACCGGCTAGATGTTCAAGCGGCAAGCGATGCTTGTTTTGGGTCGGCAGTGCTTAGGGATGGTCTGGCAGATCCTTCCCGTTAATCTTTACTGCTCTGTTACATCCCCAGAGGTTCCGGGACTGGACTGGAGGGACGATAAGGAAGGTGAAATTAGACTTACCTGCTAATTGTTGTTCCTTGAGGAACTCCAGTCCAGTCCCGGATCCCACCCGGGGTGACTGTAGCCTGAAGTGGAGGGGTGATCACAGTGCGCAGGATTATTCCGTTGGAAGGTTGGTCCACTGTCCTCTTTGGGGGGGAGACAGAGAGGCAGACCTGGGAAGCAGATGGTGAGTTGCCCTCTTAGAAGGGGGAGTTCCTTTAAGGTTCATTTAATAGTTGCTATAGAATAGTCAGTGGAAGAGCTATTAAATGTATATGTTTGAATGTGTGTTAACTACTTATTTGTAGCTCCGGTGTAGTCTGCTTTGTCGGTAGGTACTGGTGAGGAGAGGCGGTCCTCGGCTATTTATACCAGAGTCATCAAAAAGATGACGTGCTCAGTCTCCAAAGATGCTGGAGGAGGTGCTAAACCCCAGAGGTTCCGGGACTGGACTGGAGTTCCTCAAGGAACAACAATTAGCAGGTAAGTCTAATTTCACCTTTCATTCGGGGATCCCTATCTTGCCTTCTCGAAAGAAGGAGTTTTCTTGCGTTCTATTCCTTCGTTCCTTCCAAAAGTGCTTACGCCTTTTCATATCAATGAGCCAATTTTCCTACCCTGTTTTTCTGAGGATCAGTGTACGGGCGAGAATAAGGGACTCCGTTCTCTGGATCTCGGCAGGATCCTTCATAGGTATCTTTGGGAGGCAAATCCTTTCCGTACCTCTGATCACCTTTTTGTGCTTTTTGCAGGACCCCGTAAGGGTCAGCCTGCTTCCAAACGCACGGACTCTCGCTGGTTGCGGTTAGCAATTGAATCTGCATACATCCTTAAGGGAAAATCTGTCCCCCTCAGTCTTCGGGCGCACTCTACGCGGGCGCAAGCTACATCTTGGGCGGACCACTCTCACGTTCATCCTCTTGATATCTGCAGGGCGGTCACCTGGTTCTCCCTGTCCACCTTTGTGCTTCATCATCGGCTCGATATTCAATCTCGGGAAGATGTGCAGTTTGGGACAAAGGTTGTCTCGACGGCTGTATCTTCCCACCCAAAGAGCAGTTAGCTTGGGTACTTTCCGCATGTCTGGACTGGTCTAGTAGGATGTACTGGAAGGGGAAATTTTCACTTACTGTTAATTTCCTTTCCTGGAATCCTGATAGACCAGTCCAGGACCCTCCCTATTCTGGATATCTGGTTCAGAGGTGTATTGCTGAGGAGCCAAGACTTTGCAGTGGGCGTTATCGCCTCTTGTACATAGTACTGTTTTCCTTACTTTTTGGTTCATGGTTACATCTGAGTATGGCTTTTTACAATACTGGAGCGCCCTCTACTGGATTCAGCTACATATTACCAGGGAACAGCCAATCAGGCTGCTGGTGGTAGTTTTCTATTTATCTGTCTCCTACATCTGCTGGTAGGGGGACTAAACCCGCTTGTCTGGACTGGTCTAGCAGGATTCCAGGAAAGGAAATTAACGGTAAGTGAAAATTTCCCCTTAGGTAGGCCTGGGAAAAGTCACTTCCTATCTCTGAAGGTAAGTGGCATGGAAACTGTTTACTTTTGGGATCCTGCCAGGTACTTCTGACCTGAATCAGGTACTTCTGGAAACACAATACTGGGCTTGAATGATCTTTGATCTCACCCATTATGGAAATTCCTTTGTTTTTATTTTGTTATTTTATCATTAGGATATTTTAAATTCTGCATTTTACCTGTATCTTTTGGAAATATCTTACTCCAAACTGGTCAGTTCTAGAAACATGAACATGAAGGCAGAAAAAGACCATATGGCCTATCTAGTCTGCCCCTCTATATCAACTACTATAGTCCCATTTTTTTCTTTTAAAAATCTTCTCTGTTTGTCCTATGCTTTCTTGAATTCAGATACTGTCCTCGTCTCTACTTCCTGTTGGCTTCCCCTTAGGATCTAGTTTAAAAGGGATCTCTCTCTGTTTTAAAGGTTAGTGCCAGCTTCTTGGTTCCACTTTGGTTAACATGGAGCCTGTCATTTTGTTATAGTCTTCCCCATGTTGCCTATTACCTAACATATCTAACTCCCTCTTTCCTGTACCATCACTTCATCCATGTATTGAGACTCGGGAGCTCTGCCTGCCTCTTTGCAGCCTGTAGAATGGGGAGCATTTCTGATAATGTTAATCTGGAGGTTCTGGATTTCAGTTTTCTATCTGAAACCTAAATATGGCTGCTTATGTCATCATGGCAAACATGTATTAGAACAGCTGGCTCCTCCACAGCACTGTCTAAAATCCTATCTAGATAACGTGAGAGGTCTGACACCTGTGCATCACACAGGCAATTTACCAAACTATTCTCATGCCCCACAGCCCAATAACAATGGCCATGCTTTCTTCCTGGATTCAGGTTCCTGCTGAGACATTTTGGATTCAAAAGGATATTATATCACATGGAGGGCAGGTTCTGGCCAAAGTATTGCTTCCTGCCACAAGGTGATACTCATTTTTTAGGTGGCCTTTGTCTTCTAAGGCAACACAAAGGATGCCAGGCTGGAGGTGGGGATTCTCTATAACCCTGAAACTTTTCTCTATATGTCTGCCTCAGCTCTTCAGCTTACTGCTCTAGTCTTAAGACATTGGACTTGTTCTCTGAGAGCAAGGAATTCTTTGCACTGAATTCACACATATTACCTCTGACCAAATAGGAGGCAGTCATACATGTGACACCCGGAGCAAAAGATTGGATAGTCCCTATTGTGCTGCTGGACTGCTGTCTGTATCTTAGTATTGGTGATTGTTTAGTTATTTATCGTTGCTAAGAGAGTAGGGATGCTAAATTAATATAAAGTCCCTTAGATTTATTAGGTACATTTATGCTGCTATGTTGTTTGCTTCTCAGTGTACTGCAGAGTACCTTGAATTAATCTGTTGAGAATAGTTTATTACTTGTTGATGAAAATTTTCAGTTTAGCCCTATGGTGAAAGAATTTCCCTACTATCTTCTTAATTGTCTTAAAAGACTATAAATTAGGGGTGGGTGGAAGATGGGGTAGAGAATGGGAATGAAACAGAAAACTTTTAAATTAGGCTATTGCTGAATTGGCTTTTAATCAAAAACAAACAGAAAGCTTTTAAACTAGCCTGTTCCTTAACTGACTTTTAAATAAACACATAATTTTATCAGTTTAACCCGCAAATCTCCTTTTCCCCCAAGTTTTAAGACAGAATTTCCAAGTAGGTAAATATAGGTGCAGATTCCTTTCAAGCAGCAGGAGGTCTTATGTTAGCATATTTTCACAATATTTATTTCAGATGACCTATTATATAGTCATTTTCTTCACAAGACAGTGACTTACATTGCCAACTAGATATAATTGTTAAAGACAGAAATAGGAAGAGGAGAAATTTACAAATATTAATGCATCCAATAATTTGAAACATGGATTTCCCACTTAAATGTTAGCCAAAAACAGATATAAGAAAA
The DNA here is from genome assembly GCA_033557465.1 of Ichthyophis bannanicus. Taxonomy (NCBI): domain Eukaryota; kingdom Metazoa; phylum Chordata; class Amphibia; order Gymnophiona; family Ichthyophiidae; genus Ichthyophis; species Ichthyophis bannanicus. Next base: position 283,521,172 of record CM066035.1, read on the forward strand.
ATTCAAAGTACAGGTTTTCATGCTGATCATCTGTGCACATTTTTAAAGATTTAGCTCTATTAAACAAACTTCCTTTCTGGAAATGCTTAATAAAATACATTTTATTTTTATACATAATTGAAATCATTTTTACTTTGGTATGTATGTGAAATATTTTTGTTGTGATAGTGATCTATTTTTTTATTTTCCCCATAAGGTCACTTACGAAGCTCATAAAGAGTATCTTGCAAAAATGTATGAAGAATATCAAAGACAAGAAGAAGAAAATATAAAGAAAGGGAAAAAGGGAAATGTTAGCACTATCTCGGGCCTTTCATCTCAGACAACAGCAGCAAAAGGTGGACTTGAAATTCGAGATATAGAAGACCTATCACACAATCAGAGTCCAGAGAATGAAACAGATTACCCTGTTCACCCAGATACCAGAGACCTGTTCCTGGCAACAAAGATAACTGATGATGCATTTGGAAATTCTGATAAATCATCAGGGGGTGTACGTGTAGAAGTTCATGATCTCTTGGTTGATATAAAAGCTGAAAAAGTGGAAGCTACAGAAGTAAAACTTGATGATTTGGATTTATCTCCTGAGACTTTGGTGACTGGAGAGAGTGGGACACTTGTGGAAGTTGAATCCTTGTTAGATAATGTTTATAGTGCTGCTGTTGAAAGACTACAGAAGAATGTCCGCAGTAGTGTTGGCATTATTAAGGAAAGTGATGGGAAAGATAATGGTCCTCTAATAACACTGGCTGATGAAAAATATGAAGCTGCTGCAGATAGCACCTCATTTCTTTTTAATAAGATATCATCACATCAAGAGGAGAAACTTCTTCCAGAGCTAACCAGTAGCAATCATATAGCCATTCCTAATGTGCAGGAAACACATTTGCACATGGGCGTCAGTGATGATCTTGGATTGCTTACTCACATGACTGGTAGTATAGAAATAATGTGTGAATCAGGTGTACTAGAAGACAAAGAGTTCAAAATTCATACAACTTCTGATGGAATGAGCAGTATTTCGGAAAAGGAGATGGCCTCATCCTCGAAAGGGTTGGAATATACAGAGATGATTGCCACAGCTCTTGAAACAGACTCTTGTATTAGTAAGACTATAGTGAATATCGATGCCAGCAGTACAGTATCAGATACAGAAAGATCAGATGATGGCAAAGAAGCAGGAAAAGAGATCAAAAAGATCCAGACAACAACAACAACACAAGTAAGTTACTGTTTTCCTATTTTGTTTTTTGTTTCACTTATTATTATTTTATTTTTATTTATAATGATTGGTATTCATGGTGGGGAGCAGAAATTCCATTTGCAAAACAACCCCTATAATATAATAATCAGTCATTTCCATACGTATAACAGTGTTTTTTTATCCATAGAAAAGTGACTATTTGAAAATTTAGTATTGGACAAGGAGTGAAGATCCAAATGAAAGATGGACCTTTTACTTTGTCCCATTTTGTTTGAGTAAGTGCCAAAATACAGATCAAATATATATGATTCGAACTTCACAGGCACAAAAAGCTCAAAAATCAGAATTAAATGGATTATATTTTTTAAAGAAAACTGAAGTGAGTCAGAGTAAATTATTTAATTGATGAGTAGGGAGGGAAGGAATGGGATAAAATGGAACATGTTTGGTAACTGAGATCAATATTCAGATCATTTGACCATTCACTAATAGCCCATGAGGACTTATGTCCTTTATTTCTATACATGGTCACAGGATTGTTTTTTGAGTATTATGGTTGATTCTCTTGCCCTCTTTTTTCCCCATTGTTAATCCCCCTTGATAAAGTGCTTAGGGGTGAAATGTGGCTCACATCAAGGCTTACATTTGGAATATCAGTGTCTGTATTGGCATTCTATGTCAGTTAAATGAAAACTTAAGTAACCCTGATTTTGATTATATTTAGTTTTTTTTTTCATTCATATTGATGAAGGATTTGAATAAATACACACAAATGATGTAAAATGGTAAATAGACGTAGCCCCTGGAGCTGTTTGTGAGTGGTCAAATGATTTGTATATTGGTCTCAATGTGCTCCATTTTACTATCTCCAGGAACAAACAGGAATATAGTCTTCACATATGGGTGACATCGGTACCGATGAATCTCACACGGGAACGCTCCCCAGCATCCAATAGGACAGCTTTTGGGGGCATCCCACTGCGCCTGCATCTCTGCCTTCCCACCTTTGAAACTCTGCATCCTCGGTTCTTCATTTTCCATGGAGCCAGCAGGAAGCAAATCCCGTCACCGCAGAAAATTTGTTAATTCTATTTCTTTTTGTTTTGTTGTGGTCTGTCGATGCCAGAACCAACTCTCGATTGATCTTTAATATAATTTCTTGTTTCTTTCTTGTAAAAAAAAAAAAAATTGGATGACTTTTGGGCGCATCAATGCCATTTTAGGCCTTAAGCCTCCCATTTTGCCTGCTGACACTATGGAGAAACCAGCTAGTAGTTTTAAGAAATGTACTAAGTGTGGCGGTACCACTTTGGCTACCGACACCCATGACTGGTGTCTCAAATGCCTTGGTCCTGACCTTCATCCATTAGTGTCCTCTGTGTAAGAAGATGACAAAGAGAGACCTACAGAATCGAACAGCAAAGTTAGGCATACTCTTTGCCTCAGATGTGGTTTCTTTGACATCAACTTCATCGAGAGCATCTTCTTCTGTTCCAGTCAAATCCTTATTGGTGGTACTGCCTACACTGGTACTGTCTGCGGTACCGATGCAAACTGCATCAGGTATTAATGCCGCTCGATGCACTATCACCCATGTCTGCCCTCGAGTCCATTCCCGGTACAGGGAGTTTGTCCAGGCAGATTCCTCCCTCTGATACAGACTTTAATCAGTATCGAGCTTTAGCGGAGCAGGGTCATCATTCACGCCAATACTTCAAGTCTTCCGATTCCAATTTTTCCGATGATGAATTAATCGATACTTGAAGACTTCAGAGTTTACCGGAGGACACTTCTCCTTCTCTGGAACGGCACATGTCCCCTCCTGAAGATATGTCTTTTAAGAATTTATTCATGATCTAGCGAGGGGCCTTTCCATAACAGTGACATCTGAGAAAGAACCCAGAGTTGGAGATTCTCCAATACCCTGCAGTGCAATGTGTGCCTTTGAGTCAGTCCTGACTCCTGGCGACCCAGAAGCTCCTGGGTTTTCTTGGCAGTGTCACCGGAAGTAGATTGCCAGGCCTTTCTTCCGAGGCAATGGAGGGTTAAGTGACTTGCCCAAGGCCACAAGGAGTGCTAGTGGGAATTGAACCCCGGTTGCTTGGGTACCAAGCCAGTGCTCTAACCACTAGGCTACTTCTCCAATACTCTACAGCTCCTAAAGAGGCGGCCACACTTCCAACTCGCTGCATTCTCCATGATCTCATGCTCCATATGTGAGAAATGCACCTTACTATTTCTATGCATTCTCGACGACTCGATACTATGTATCGAGTGCTGGAGAGTCTTGAAGGACTACAAAAGGGGACTGCTATTTTTGGAGAGACATCTGCAATTGTAAGTATTTACTTCTGGGAATTTTTCTAAATCTTGGGGAAAAAGGAATTCTTTAGATTAAAGCTGATTAATCTGTGAACCCAGTATATTAAATCAATCAGGGCCTAATAGCAGCAAGGCACTTTCAGTTTAAATTTAAACACAGAAGAGAGCTTTCTGGTTAAATTTAGAACGCAAGACTCCCTCTATCCAAGCAAGGGCTGTAGGACTCCACCTGGAGATTGGTCACAGATTACCTTAGAAGCACAGGACAGGGTACTGTGTAGCAGTCACCTTTTAATAAGTCTTCTTTCCCTCCCTCCCCAACACCCAGCCACCCCTGAGATAATCACAAATTTATAGGTGCTTAAACCTCTTAAAGCAAAGGAGGTGCCATATTCACTCTCGGGTGCAGTTGTTTATTTGCATCAGCATACATTAAGGACCTGAGATTAATTAAACTTCAGGTGAACAAAGTACAGTCTCCAGGAACAAGCAGGAATGAGTCTTCACATATGGGTACGTCGGTACCGACGGAGTCTGCGCGGGAACGCTTCCCAGCGTCTAATCAGAAAGCTTTTGGAAGCATCCCAACACGCTTGCGTGCTGCCTTCCCGCCTTCCCAACTGCCTCTCCTCAGTTTTCGTTTTTCCGCGGAGCCGGCAGGACGTCCTCCTGTCACCGTAGAAAATTCATCTTTTATTTTTTAGTTTTCTTGTGGTCGCGGCTGCCTTCCCCGACGCCACCGGTACCGCCTGTGTTTCTTTTTTTTTTCTTGTAAAATTTTTCCTTTTTAAGGAATATTTTCCTTCTCAGTGTCTCACGGTTTTTCAGGCCTGCTAGGCCTCTCCACTTTCCTTCATGGAACCGCCAGCCACTATCCCCAAGAAATGTACAAACTGTGGCGGTACAAACTTAAGGTTGGACACTCACAATTGGTGTCTAACCTGCTTGGGTCCTGACCATTTTCCTCCGGAGTGTCCCTCCTGCAATAGTATTGTGGGAAGAAGTTTTCAACATCGAGTTCCCCTTGACATGCGGTCCCCATCCAACTTCTGGGCACCGACCATATCTTCTTCTACACAGGATCAGGTAACCCAAAAACAGTTTGTTAAGACTAGCCAGTCCTCGAGTGGCAGATCTCATGCACAGCATAGAGATGCCTCCGGCCTTGCCCTCGAGAATCCACTGGCTTCAAAACCCCGGTGGGAGTCTTCGGCCTCCAAAGCCCGTGTGGGATTTCAGGTTGTTCCTGAGGTTCACCCCTCACAGAACATACCTGAGCCATGCCCGGTGGTGGCATCCGCTTCGAGCGGTACAGATACCCCGGCATCAGCAATGGTGTTGGATGAAACATTCCTCACCAAGGATCGTCGTCTGGCATCCTCGGTACCTACGGGGCCGTCGGATACGCTACAGACCGACCTTCCTGTATCGGTACCCTCCAGATGTGCATCGATAGGCTCGCTTCCTTTGATGCCGAGTCTGGATCCGGCACTCTCGGTTTCTTTGATACCGTTAGAGTTGCCACCGGCTGGCCTTCATCCACCTTTATCGGATATGGTACCATTGCCTTCCATGCTTCTCTCATCAGGCTCGCGCCCTTTTTCCCATTTTTCCCTGGAAGGCCGGTCATGTGACCTCGCGGGGACTCTTTTTTTCCCCGATGGCTTCCAGCGGTTTTAAAAAGTGTGATCGGTGTAAGAAACTGATGTCTCTCACCGACACACACGACTGCTGCCTTCGGTGCCTCGGCCCTGACCATGACCCTAAGTCGTGCGGGCCATGTGGAAAGATGTCTTCCAAAATTCACAATTAAAATATCATCAGGAGATTTTCCTCCAATTCCCAATCAATTTCAACCTTTATACTCTGAGACTTTCCAAATCAATTTCAACCACCACAACCGTCTACTATAAAATGAAGGTTATCAGGAAACTAAAACTGTTCCTAAGTCACAAACACTTTTGATCAGTATTCCAGACAGTAATCACCCTCATACTTGACTACTGTAACTCACTTTACCAGGGACTCCCAAAACAAACAATCTTGCTGCTCCTGATAGCACAAAACACAGCAGCACGAATTATCACCGGAACCTCTAGACAAGAGCACATCTCCCCCATACTTAACCAATTACATTGGCTCTCAGTACATTCTCGCATCAGGTTCAAGACAACAATAAACATCTTTAAAATCATCCATCACTCCTCGGCCGACATCTTACAAGACCTAATCTCAAGAGTCTCAAGCACTTGTCCCAAGAGAGACATCAACAAGAATAAGATCATCACGCCCCACGAACATCAAAAATCCAAAAAAATCTACATCCGGAAGAGCACTTTCACTGTATGCTCCGTCACTATGGAACTCCCTACCAGACAACATGCGAGCCATGACAGACATCAAAGACTTCTGACAGAAACTGAAAATTTTCCTTTACACAAACCATCTGGAAAATGCCACATTGCCCCCCATCCAGGGTAAGGTTCCGAAACCCCTTCCCCCTCCCCCAACAGTTCCAACAAAGAACTAATGACGATTCCCCATCACCACAGACATAAGCTATACATGCGATATACCCTATATGCTGCATTGTACATAAATTAATCTGTTATCCTGTTCCCACATACCCATCCCCCCCCCCATCTGTTCAGCGTTCTTTGTACACATTGGGGTTTAATGTAAACCGCTTTGATTGAAGGATAAGGCAGTATAAAAAAAATAATAATTAAATAAACAATCACAAGATCTGCTGGTTCACGTTTTATCACAACACTCTATCCAATGCACAATAGTGATATGCAGAACAAAATATACCCCAAAACAGAGCACAAACAAATAAGTTACAGCTAGTCAGATATGTTAGAGAGAGGAGGAAGGGTAAAAGTGGTATTGTCAGACTCAAGGGTGAAGGGGAGGAATATGTAGAAACTGATGAGGATAAAGCGGAATTGCTTAACAAATTTAAAGAGACGAGACAAGAGATGATTATGGTCTACTGGGTCAAAGGCTACAGTAAGTAGGCCTATGTCATTCTCTGGTTTCTCTGTAACAGGGGTTCACAACTCCCCTGGACACAGACTGAGTTTCTCTTCCCCCCCCTCCCCTGCAGGGAAAAATCCCTTTGCAGAACCTGATCTAGATACTAAACGCGTCAGCAGACCACCACAATCTGGAAGACGGGCTAAAGAGTAGCTCTATACTGTTTCTCAGGTTCTGCAGCTGCTGCCACCCTGCAGGGTGGAGACCACCACCGACCTCAAACTCTAGAGCTGGGGGGGGGGGGGGACACTAAGAAAGTAGGGACTTCCGAAAAGGCCTCAAATGAGCTTGTGCCCAAGCCGCAGGTCTAAGGCTGCTGTCATCAAGCGAAGAAGCTGGAGATGCATACTGCATCTGAGTGTAACTTGCCTTGATCTCCCCCTGGAAAAGTGTGAGCTAAATACTAAAAAAATAATTAATAAATCAAATAAAGCCAACTTGGGAGCCTGCTGAGACTGGCTACATCTGTCTCATTCTCTGCTGCTAGTTACTTTGGAAGCAGGCAGGGCAGGCTCACTCACATGGGAGGGGGGAATTAGGGAACTGAACTCCAGATAGAGGTTTTGAAGTAAAAAACATTTCCAGACATATTATTAGCCATTATTCTAGCTTCCAGATATAACTGTAAAATTCAGTAGAATCCTGAAAAAAGTCAATCCTAGCCTGTTCTTTGTTTTTCGCGGAGCCAGCAGGAAGCAAATCCTGTCACCGCAGAAAATTCCTTTATTCTTGTTTTTTTGTTTGCTTGTTTTTTGTGTTGCATCTGCCTTCCCATTGATTCTGGAACCGACATCCTCGATTCTGTTATTTTCTTTCTTCTTAAAAAAACAAAACAAAAAACTCTTAAACTTCTTCAGGTGCATCGACACCATTTTAGGCCTAGACCTTCCAGCCAGTCTTCCGACACATTGTAAAAACAAGCCAGTGGTTTTAAAAAATGTTCTAAGTGTGGTAGCACTATCTCTGCTAATGATACCCATGACTGGTGTCTCAAATGCCTCGGCTCAGATCACCAGCCGTTTGAATGTCCTCTGTGTAGAAAGATGACTAAGAAAGGTCTGCAGAATCGGGCCACAAAACTCTGCTCCCTCTTTGCCTTATATGCGGTTTCACTCCCTTCAACTTCGTCGAGGGCATTGTCTTCCTCTCATGGATCTCAGGTATCGAAACACAAGTCTTCATTGAAGACAGGCCGTCCTCCCAAGGATAGATCTCTCTTTAAGCATAGAAATGGCTCGAGCGTTGTCCTGGAGGTGGATCGACTGGCCAAACAACCCCGGCAGGAGGGCCTCCCCTCCAAAGCCACCGAGGGGTTCCAGAATGCTCCCGAGGCCTCCACCTCAGGAGAGCTCCTGGTGCCATGCTCTGGGATGGTAGCCCATGCTTCCGGTACCGATACCCAGGCATTGGCGGGCTCTATGGACTAGCATATTGTGGCCATTGAGCGGAGTCTAGTGGCTCTACTGGCGGTGTCGGTACCAGTTAGAACGTTACTAGTGGTACCGCGGACACTGGTACCAATGATGGTGCCCATGTAGTCGGCATCAGGATTTATGCAGCTCGCAACACTCCCGCCCATGCCAGCCCTTGAGTCCGTTCTCAGTTCCAAGGTACTGGTCAGACAAATCTCTCAGGCTGATACTGATCTCGATCGGTACCATAACTTGCAAGAGCATGAACATCGTTCACGCCGGTACTTTGACTCTACCGTTTCTGATTCTTCGGATGATGAATCGATCAGTACCCGAGGAATGCAAAGTCTTCCAGAGGTGTTGCTACAAAGGTGCATGTCCCCTCCCAAAGATAAGTTTTTTTCAAGAGTATATCAAGGATATGATGAGGGGCCTTTCCATTACACCTACATCTGAGAAAGAGCCCAGAGCCGAGGAATTGGAAATCCTCCAGTATCCTCCAGCTCCTAAGGAGGCGACTACTCTGCCTATTCACCTTATATTCCAGGACCTCATGCTCTGGATGTGGGAAACGCCTCTCACTATTTCCCCCCATACTCAACGACAAAGTTCCAGTTTCCAAAAACACAGCTTCCATACCACTCGGTGGTAGTGGAATCTGCTATATGTCAAATGAAATGTTCTAAGACATACTCCTTCAATCCCCCAGGTAGGGAATTGAGCCCTCAATGACTTTGGGCATCAATATTTTAAGACTTCCATGCTTTCAGCGCGTAAAAGTTCTTACATACTCTATATGTGTATGTTCCTTAAGGAGGTAACTAGGGACCTGGAATCAATGGTTCCTCCCCGATGATAAGAGGGCAGACTATCTTACATTGGTCATACATGCCCAGAATGTTTTGAAGTTTGTCAATAGGGCAACCTTTGACTGTTTTTAGTGCACTAGCAGAGCAACATCTATCAGTGCACATAGAACTGCATGGCTTCAAGCATCAGACCTTGAACCATGGGTTCAAGACAAGCTGGGTAATATTCCCTGTACAGGAGAGAACCTATTTGGGAAGGATTGGCAGGATAAGGCCTCTCAGAATTTGAGACTACCACCCTTAATAGGTTTTCCAAAACCACTGCCAACCCTGCCAAGAAGAAAGCAGCTGCAAAGAAAGCTTTCTTTGGTGAGAAGAAAAAATTTACCCTTCTTCCACCCCCCCCCCCCCTCCCGGTCTCTCAATACCAACCTCAGGGTACCCAGCCTCCTCCCAAGGAACAGAAGAAGCCAGAGGCTCCTAAATCTCAACCAGCTGCACAGACCCAATCTGCGCCTGTTTTTTTACTTCTTACTAGAGAACATAGCCACCCTGCTTCTGGAGAACCCCCCCCCCCCCACCCTCTCCACATAGCAGGCAGACTCTATCATTATGCTCACAGATGGCATCTAATAACAGAGCAGTGGACGCTAATTATAGTGCAAGAGGGATACAAGCTTCATTTACAAACATACCCACCTCCACCCTAGTGAGGAAATATCATTCTCAACCCCCTTTCATTGCTCTCCTGCTACAAGAGGTCACCTCTCTTCTTTCACCTGGTGCTATAGAAGAGGTTCCAACATCTTAGCAAGAAATGGGGTTCTGTTCTCCCTACTTTCTCATACCAAAGAAAAGCGGAGGGTCAGACCCATCTTAGACCTCAGAAACCTGAATAAGTTTCTAGTCCGAGAGAAGTTCAAGATGGTCTCACTAGGAACCCTTCTGCCTTATCTCCAGAGTCAGGACTGGCTCTGTTCTCTAGCTCTAAAGGAAATGTATGCACATATCCTCCTTCAACCAGAACACAGGAAGTATCTACACTTCATCTTCCAGGGAAATCACTATCAACACAGAGTCCTTCCGTTTGGACTCACCTCTGCCCCAAGAGTCTTCACAAAGTGCATGCCAGTCGTAGCTGCATATCTAAGGACTCTCAGGATATTCGTCTTCCCTTACTTAGACAACTGGCTGATAAGGGCAGCTACCTCACAGGACAACATCTGTGATAAATCTTCCAAAATACCATCTACCTCCCACTCAAACACTAGAATTCATAGGAGCTCTTCTGGACACTCAATCAAGAGCATTTCTACCCCAGGACCGTTGTACTCGCCTAGTACAGTTTGCATCTCATGACCAGGGAGATGCTGTAACTTCTAGGCCATATGGCCTCTATAGTGCATGTTGTTCCATATGCCCATCTGTACATGCAAATAGCTCAATGGACTTTCACCTCCCAGTCGAAGCAGGTCTCTGGGGCCCTCAGGGACTGGATCCAAGTCACATAACTTCTCACAGAGTCTCTTCTGTGGTGGTGTACCCCAGGAAATCTCCTCGTAGGGTCACCTTTTCAGATGCCTCCACATCAATACATCCTGACAGTGTATGCCTCCAAACTGGCCTGGGGAGCCCACTTAGGCTCTCTATCCACTCAGGACCTCTGGACAGAGCAGGAGTCACAGCTCCAGATAAATTTACTGGAGGTACGTGCTATCTTCAGTGCCCTCAAGGTGTTTCAACAACAACTACAGGGCCACAGAGTTCTCGTCCAGACAGACAATCAAGTAGCCATGTTCTATGTGAACAAGCAGGGAGGAACGGGTTCTTGGCCCCTCTGCAAAGAGGCTCACCATCTTTGGTCCTTTGCCATTGCTCATCGGATGCACCTCCAAGCAATATATCTGCCAGGACAACAAAATGTCCTAGCAGACAGGTTTAGTCAGATCCTTCTTCCACATGAATGGTTCCTCCATCTAGAGACAATCTCCTTCATCTTTTAGACCTCAGGAACTCTAGAAATAGACCTTTTTGCCACTCCACAAAATGCCAAACTTCCTCATTTCTGCACCAGAACCCCGATGTCCAGCTTCCAACATTTGGAGGCTTGCAACCTTCACTGGGATCAGGATTACCTGTATGCCTTTCCTCCCATACCCCTGATTCCCAAAACACTTTTCAAGCTTCAAGCAGACAGGGGCCACATGATCCTCATTGCCCCACACTGGCCACGTCAACTGTGGTTTCCTCTCCTGCTGCATCTGACCCAGACTCGCCCCCTGAGTCTCGGATCAGCTCCCAATCTCCTCTCCCAGGAGGAAGGGACGCTATTCCATCCCAATCCACAGTCTCTCCATCTCATGACTTGGCTGCTGAAAGCACAAGATCTTAACCTTCCTCAGGAAGTAAAGGAGATCCTGCTAGCCTCCATCCACCAGACGTTCTTATGAGTTCAAGTGTCGTAGGTTCTCCACCTGGTGTTCCCAGAAGAAGTTTTAATCCCTTCTCAGCTTTTGTGGAAGCTCTCTCTGTATCTCCTCCATCTTTCGTCTTCTGGTGTCAAGACAAACTCGGTGAGGGTTCACCTGAGTGCAATTGCTGCTTCTCACCATCCCTTGGATGAGCAGCCTATCTCCTCACAGCCGCTTGTGGCGCATTTCATAAGAGGGCTTTTATTGAACAAGCCTCCCATCAGACCACCACTGGTGGCATGGGATCTTAATATCGTGTTAGGGCAGCTCCTCAAGCAGCCTTTTGAACCTTTAGCCACAGCCTCACTAAAGTTTCTCTCATGGAAGTTTATCTTCCTAATTGCCCTCACTTCATTTAGATGCATCTGTGAGCTTCAGGCCATTGACAACATCTGCAAAGCAGCTATCTGGTCTTCGGTGCATACCTTTGCTGCTCATTACTGTCTTGACAAGGACTCCCGCTGGGATGCCATGTTTGGTCAGGCTGTACTCCAGCTCCTCTTTCAGACTTAGGGCAACTCCTATCCTCCTTCCCGGAACTTTACGATACTAGACATCCATAGAGGATCCATGACCTCTTAATGCCTATTCTGAGGCAAACTTTCCAATTCTGAGGTCATTTCTCTCGCATCTGGGAGCTAGGGAGGTCCCATATGTGAAGACTACATTTCTGCTTGTTCCTGGAGTTAGCGTAGTTACTCATCTGTAACAGGTGATCTCCGGGAACAGCAGGAATTTATTCTTCACAACCCGCCCTCCTTCCCTAGGAGATATAGGGTATCTCCAGGAACAAGCAGGAATGTAGTCATCACATATGGGTATCGTCGGTACCGACGGAGCCTGCGCAGGAACGCTACCCAGCGTCCAATTAGAAAGCTTTTGGGAGCATCCCACAGCACCTGCGTGCTGCCTTCCCGCCTTTCCCAACTGCCTCTCTCCAGTTCTTCTTTTTCCGCGGAGCCAGCAGGTCGTCGTTCCTGTCACTGCAGAAGAATTCTTCTATATTTCTTTTGTGGTCGCGTCTGCCTTCCTCGACGCTTTACCGGTACCGCCGTTTTTTTCTTATTATTTTCTGTCTTAGGAAAAATGTAGAATATATTTTTTTTTTATTTTCTTCAAGTGCACATGCCTTTTTGGGCCTTAGGCCCAAAAACATTTTTCTTACAATGGAGAAACCTGCCTCAGGTTTCAAAAAGTGCACCAAGTGTGGCGGTACCATTTCCGTCACCGACACCCATGAATGGTGTCTAAAATGTTTAGGTCCTGATCACTCTATCACGGATTGTATGTCCTGCGCCATGATGTCTAAAAGAGGTCGGCAGAACCGAGCTGCTAAGCTCAGTACCCTGTTTCCCTCTGAAGCAGCTTCGGTGGCATCGACGTCTTCCAGGGCTTCCTCTTCCTCCCGTGGATCTCAGGTAACTAAACATAAGTCCAGCTGGTCCTCAAAGGGTAGATCTCCTTGTAAGCATCGAGATGCCTCTGGCGTTGCCCAAAGGTGATATCTCCACCTCAACCAGAAGGTTCCCACCTTTTTCCCGCGTCCTCACGCCAGTCAGGAGGAAATTATACTCCTTACATTAGATTGCAAATGGGCCCTGTCTTTCTACCTACAGTGGACCCAGGGCCATGGCAGGGCTCCTCAGCTTTTGTTTCCTTGCATTGTGTAATCATAGTTCCATATCGTCCTGCTAAACCAGTCCAGACAAGTGGGTTGTGTTCCCCTATAGGCAGATTGGTGGAGACAGAGAACCCATGAACAGTCCAGGTTTCAATAACATCACTCTTGTGCCTTTTGTTTGCCTCAGCCACCAGAGGTCCCTTCAGTATTTCTTTGTCTATCAGATGGTGGATGGATTTTCACCTCTCTGTAGAAAATCTGAGGATTAAGAGGGAATGAGATTGAGTAAATGCTCGTGAATGACTACCTTGAGTACAAAAAGGCAACTCTCTCTCGTTCGAGTGCAATGTGGGAGTCTCCACTAGACTGAAGACTTATCATAAGGACCTGTTGAGCAGCCACAAATTGGAAGGATTTGAAAGGATCTGTAAGAATGTAGCAGCCTCACACAACTTCAGTGCCCTCTCCTTCTTCCTCTGTGCCTCACCTGCTCTCCCCCGAAGATTGCAGAAGGCTCTCGGAGGGATCTGCCTGCTAGCCATCTTACACACAGAGCTGCAAAGCCAAACAGTTAAGGACCAGGCTTCAGGATGGTGCAGCTACCTCACACCTCCATGGTGGTCAAGTTGGCCATGTGTCGACAGAAAAGCCCGAAGATACACTCTTCAGTGCCCCTAGGCAGGGAGTCCCATGCCCTTGATGCCCTCAGGCGTAAATGTTACAAGGACTTGATGCTGGCTTGCCGCATACAAGCGTATCAGCTGTATATCGACATGTACTTCTGAGACCTAACTAAGGAACTCAGGGGTTTCTTGACAGGTCTCAGCGGGACCACCTCCAGCGCTTCCAGACCCTCACGAAGTTTGTCGGAGAGTGCTCAAAGTATTTGTCTCGAGCAGCCTACGACGGCTTCAAGTCTAAAGCGAGGGTGGCTGCCGCAGACCTTGAGCAATGGGTTCAGGAAAAACTCTTCGACATCCCTTGCCTTGGTGAAAACTCTTCGGCAAGCTGATGGAAGACACAGCGGCGGAGATCCAGGAAGAGTATGTCACCAGGACTGGACTCTTCAGAAAGACCTCCATTCTTCCCAAGAAGAAACGATCGGGGAAAAGGCCTCCTTTCCACTGGAAAGGCCAGCCTTACTGAAGCTATCCCCCAGACCAGGCCCCTCAGACCCCCCAGCGGGGGTCATCAGGGCAAGGGAGCAGGCCAGGGCCCTTGCAAGCCTAAGGGCCCCAGCTCCAGCCCAGACTGGGTCAGGGTTTTGATTCCCAGAGCATAACCTCTCTACTCATGGGGGAACAGCTACCAACGGGGGGAGGGGGGTGCCTGATTCATTTTTCCCACCAGTGGGCTGCCATCACTACTGACTCCTTGTCTTCTCTAGGTGGTCAGGGAAGGTTACCTCTTTTACCTGGACCAGATGCTTCCCCCTTTCTTCTTAGGAGAGCCCCCTCTGTCCCTGCACCAGGCCCTGCTAATTCAGGTCTTCTCAGGGACAGGGCCGTGAAGCCCATACCACACCACCTAAAAGAAAAAGAGTTCTACTCCAAATATTTTCTGGTCCCAAAAAACAGGAGACCTAAGGCCCATCCTGGACTTGAGGAACCTGGACAAGTTCCTAGTGTGGGAAAAGTTTGAAATGCTCTTCCTTGGAATATTGCTGCCCTACCTCCAGCAGGGAGACTGGCTATGCTCCTTGGATCTAAAGGATGCTTTACCCACATCCTTATCCATCCCAACCACAGGCAGTACCTAAGGTTCATGGTTGGGGGCAACGGCTACCAGTACAGGGTACTACCCTTCGGCCTAGCCTCAGCACTGAGTCTTCACCAAATGCCTAGGAATGGTGGCCGCCTATCTCCGTGTCCAAGGGGCCTTCATCTTTCCATACCTGGACGACTGGCTAGTAAAAGGGGACATTGTCTTAGAGGTGCAACAGGCCACAGCCCGCACCATCAAGGTCCTACAACACCTGAGGTTAGTGTTAAACCACCCCAAACTCCAACACAGGACCTGGAGTTCATAGGGGCTTGTCTGGACACCCTCCAGACCAGGGCCTTCCTACCCCTGGACAGGTCAGATTGCCTCAAGACCCTGGCAAACGTGGTGCAGTGCCAACATGCCATGTTGGAACGTTCCATGCTCCGCCTGCTAAGCCAAATGGCTTCCACAGTCCATGTGGTCCCCAACACCCACCTCCACATGCGGGCAGCTCAGTGGTGCCTCTTCTCACAGTGGACTCAAGCTTTGGGCAGGCTCTGGGACAGGGTCTCGATGTCCTGTCAGCTAGCAGAGTCACTCGATCGGTGGCAGGACGCACAGCACCTGTGGAAGGGCATGCCCTTTCAACACCCAAACCCCCAGAAGATCCTCACTACGGACTCCTCCCTAATGGGTTGGGGCGCCCACTTCGAGGAACTGCGCACACAGGGCAACTGGTCACTTGAGGAGAGCCAGCAGCAGATCAACCTGCTGGAGCTCAAGGCCATTTTTCTGGCAATCAGGGCCTTTCAACACCACCTGCAGCACCAGTCTGTGCTAGTCCAGATGGACATCCAGGTTGCGATGTTCTACTTGAACAAACAAGGGGACACAGGGTCTTACCACCTCTGCCAGGAGGCAGTAGCCCTCTGCTCATTTGTAATCAGTCAGGGAATGCTCCTCAGGGCGCTATACCTTCCGGAACAGGATAGTGTCCTAGTGGACAGACTGAACAGGGTCCTCCAGCCGCACGAGTGGTGCCTAGACCCCAGGATAGCGCAGCGTCTATTCAGACTATGGGGCACCCCAAGTCTGGACCTCTTTGCCAGTCCAGCCAGTGCTCAGCTGCCTCACTTCTGCTGCCCTCAACTGCACCCATCCTGGATAGTGGCAGATGCCTTCCTCATCTCGTGGTCAGAGGGCTTTCTGTATGCCTTCCCTCCCACGCCACTAATCACTCGGACCCTTTTCAAAGTCCTGCGGGACAAGGCTTCCATGATCCTGGTGGCCCAGACAGTCCTGGTTTCTCCTGTTGCTCCACCTCTTGACGGAGCTCCCAGTCCCTCTGGGGAGTACCCCAGGACTACTGACCCAGGAGGAGGACTCGCTTCTCCACCCCAACCTGGGGCTCCTGTCGCTAACAGTATGGCTGCTGAACGGGTTGCCCTAGCGCCCTTCAATCTCTCCAGGGAGGTGGAAGAAGTCCTGACATCTTGTAAAAACTCCACAAAACGAGTCTACACCTTCATGTTGCACTGATTCTCCATATGGCGTGCAGAACAATGGGTTGAACTGTTCTCCTTCCTGATGCACATAGTGCTGCAGTATTTGCTCCACCTCTTGCAAACCGGACTCAAGTCAAACTCCGTCAGCGTACACCTTAGTGCGCTCTCCACACACCATCACTCCATAGAGGGCAAACCTCTTTCCATGCAGCTCCTCATTACTTGATTCATGCAGGGCTTGCTGGACTCTAAGCCTCCCATTCGGCCGCCTCCGGCGGCATGGGACCTCAGTGTGGTTCTAATGCAGCTTACCAAGCCACCTTTCGAACCTTTGTCAACCTGCCATTTGCGTTATCTGTCAAAGGGTTGTCTTTCTGGTGGTGCTCACCTCTGCCCACAGGGTCAGCGAGCTTCAAGCATTGGTGGCCGAGCCACCATTCACCGGTTTCTACAAGAATAGGGGTGTGCTTCGCACCCACCCAAAATTCCTTCTGAAGGGTGGTATCTGCCTTCCACCTCAACCAGGAGGTGGTGCTCCCTACCTTCTTTCCATGGCCCCACACAGACAAGGCGTTGGCCGTTTTCCATATTCTGGACTGCAAAAGGGTCCTGTCCTTGTACCTGCAGCATACCCAGGGCTACTGTAAAGCTTCACAGCTTTACGTTTCATATGACCCCAGTCGACTGGTGGAGACGGTGACCAAACAGACCCTGTCCACCTGCGTGGTGGACTGCATTGCCTTTGCCCATGATCATGCTCGGCTCTTGGAGCGCTGGGTCATGGCACACAACGTCAGGGCTATTGCGAACTTGGTTGCAAGCCTATGCATGGTCCCTATGTCAGACATCTGCTGGGCCACCACCTGGTCCGCAGCTCACGCCTTTGCAGCTCACTACTGCCTGGAGAGGGAGTTTTGATGGGACAGTGCCTTCGGCCATGCCATATTCTGTAATCTGTACGGGGTTTAGGCAGCTCCTCCCCTCCGACTCTTCTTGTTCAGGCTACCGGAGCCATGGTTTTCCCTGGACTCTGGGGTCCTCAGAATCTTTCCTCAGATTTGATTGCGGCTGCTCACAGCTGAGCCATGGTTTTCCTACAGGTCCTCGGTAGCCTATAGCTACGGAGTCCCATATGTGACTCCTGCTTGTTCCTGGAGAAAATGTAGTTACTCATCTGTAACAGGTGTTCTCCAAGGACAGCAGGAATCAGTCCTCACAACCCTCTCTCTTCCCCTTGGAGTTGCTGTACACTTTTTGGCCATCTTCTTTTGTCTGCTATAGCTATGTCATTTGACTGAGTAAGATGGCACCCTTGGGTGGGAAGGGGGCCATGAATGTGTGGTGGCATCTCAAAGGCATTTTTTGAAAGCTGGGGAGATTCTTCTGGAGGGGCTCTGTCAGCGCCGATGTCGCTCATATGTAAGTACTGATTCCTGCTGTCCTTCCAGAACACCTATTAGAGGTGAGTAACTATGCTTACTGGTAGTATTCAGATTTTAGGATGTTTACTGTCAGGTTTAGGCTTGCCAGCACTGTTCCCTCTAAGCTGTGCGCGTGTGCGCGCGCACACACCTCGCCGAGCGAGGGCACATACTTTACAACAGAGCGCACAAAAATTATGGTTCTGATTCTGATAGAAAACAACACAGATGTCTTAAAATTTAAAAGTTGTTGTGTATTTATGGTTTTCACAAGTTCTACAATTATGTTCTAGTGCAGTCAATGTGGTGTACATACTGTATTCTGACGTGTAGTCAAATTTTAAAGTATATAACTCTGAGTGTCGTTATGTGGCGCACAAAAATTTAACCTTTCTTCAAAAGCTGCACAGCTGATATTTTATGCGCACACAGCCTACAGAAAATTAGAGGGAACATTGCTTGCCAGATGTTTACTGATGGCCAAGAAGATGGTGTAGTGAGAGGTTAATGTATTGAAGTTCGTGGGGAGTAGAACATGTCATCGGTGTATATTTGGAAGTGGACCTTGAATTTTCTGAGTATCTCACATATGGGTTGGATATAGATATTGAAAAGTATGGCTGAAAGTGCGGAGCCTTGTGGTATGCCTTGCTGTAGATTGAAAGGGTTTGATCGATGAGATCCGATTCTAACTTGGTGGTGGTCGGAGAGGTAGGATGTGAACCATTTTAGAGTAGTGTTGCACAGTCCTATTTCCTTGAGCCTTTCTAAGAGTGTGAGCTGGGATAAGGTGGCAGTAATGTCGAGGAAGTCTATTATGAATCCTTGGTGTGGCTTTTCTATTCCTTTGTTAAGAGTATTGAAGAGGGAGGTGAGAAGGGTGTCCATGCTGTAATAGGGACGGAATCTGTGCTGCTGTAGATCCAAGGGAGCATGATCGTCTATGCATTCCTGGAGCTGGATTTTGTACATTCTTTTCTGTAATTTTGGCTATAAAGGGAATGCTTGCGATTAGTCTGTAGGAGCTGGTAGGACCGGTCAAGTGAAGGTTTCTTCAGAATGAGTCTTATTTGAAGCCTGTTTTAGAGCAGGTGGTATGTATCCTTGTGTGAGTGAAGCATAGGCGATTCTCAGAATTGTTCTGGTGAGTTTATTTCTGAGTATTTTTATCCAGGATACTAGGTAGGGATCAAGTGGGGAGGTTCTGGTGTTGAGGTCCCATATGATGTTGGTGAGTTCTGACATTGATACCATTCTATAGGATTCTCAGAAGAATGGCCACTTTCCAATCTTCGGGTACTATAGATCATTTTAATGATAGTTACCAAGTTACTAAAAGTAGGTCTACAATCTCTTATTTCAGTTCTTTCAGCACCCTGGGATGTATGCCATCAGGTCCAGGTGATTTGCTGCTCTTTAGTTTATCAGTTAGCTGTATTACATGTTCACAATTTAACGAGATTTGTTTCAATTCCTCTCATATATCACCTTTCAATATCATTTCTAGTATGAGTAAGTTTCCTACATGTTCTTCAGTAAGGACTGAAGCAAAAAATTCATTCAGTCTCCCCACTATGACTTTGTCCTCTCTCAATGCACCTTTTATACCCCTCCATCATCTAATGGTCCAACTAACTGTCTCACAGATGTTTTGTTATAAGATGTACTTGAAAAAGTTTGTGTTATGTGCTTTTGCTTCCACGACAAGCTTCTTTTCAAATTTTCTCTTTGCCTGCCTTATCGGTACCTTTTAAAGTTTGAGGTAATCCATGTCACCTCCGCGCCCAGTTTTTTCAATGCGCTCAATCAGCAGAGATCCTCGACCAAATCGTTAGCAGAAATCCACTGTTCAACTGAAGGAGCCATCAGTGTCTGAGTAGATATTCTACTCTTACGTTCATTCAAATGTAATTTAGTTTTATGTCTAGTTCTCCCTATATACACTAAATCAGATGACAAGGGCAGGTCATCAGATATATTTTATTTAAATGTTTTTTTATACCCCCCTTCCAGTGATCAGGGATGGCTTACAATGAACAGAACTCGTTTACAAAAAACATAGAACATATCAAACTATATTACAAGGTATTATTTACAAATCAGCTGTTCACATATACAACAGAATAGCGGATGCTGAGGCAGAGCTATTTACAGTTTAGGGTGGGGAAGGGAATGGGATAAGAGAAATATATTAAATGGAGTTTCATAAAGAGAAAGATTTAGAGGGAGGGGAGAAGAGTAATTACCTAATTAAGCTATATCAAGTGAGAAAGAGGTTCAGGAGGGTATGTATTTATTGTAGGTGAGGAGTAGGGAGAGATCATGGTGTTCGAGGTTAGAGTGTGTTGAGGTTAAAGTGTTGAATGAGCATTTTAAGCTCTTTTCTAAAAGTCTGTAGATCTTTTATTAGTTTTAGGTTGTCTGGGAGAGCATTCCAGAGAATAGGGGCTACAAACAAGAACACTCTTGTACTTATAGTTTTGATTGTGTTACAAAAATGAACTGGAATTGAGAGGTTATTCTGGGTGTATGTTCTTCTGCATCTAATGGAGTCACTAGGGGTAATAAGAAAGGAAAGGCCTGAGGGGGCAATCTTATTGTATAGTTTGAAAGTTAACAGTAGGTATTTGTATTTGATACGTGCTTCTATGGGTAGCCAGTGGAGAGTCTGGAGTAGTGGCGTGATGTGGTCGTATTGGTGAGCGTTATGAATTATACGGGCAGCAAGGTTCTGTGCCATTTGAAGTTGATACATGTTTTTTCTGGGTAGGCTTTGAAGTATGCTGTTACAATAATCGAGGTGAGGTGTAACGAGGGCCTGTAGGACTGAGCGGAAGATGCTATTATCCAGAAGGTGTCTTAGTAATTGAATTGTTTTTACTTTAAAGTAAATTGTCTTGGTTACAGCTTTTATATATGAGGACAATGGATAGTGACTGGTCGAGAATGATACCTAAGTATTTGACTTCCTGTTTAACTTCTATGGCAACTTCACTTATGTAAATTTTAGTGGGTGGTGAAAAGCTCTGGTCCTGGGTTATGTATAGAATTTCTGTTTTGTTGAAATAGATGCATAGGTTGTGTGTGGAGAGCCAATTGGTAATGTCCTTGAGACACTCCTGAATTTGGGAGGAAAGGGGGTTGGAGATATCTTTTGGGTGACAGAACATTATATCATCTGCATATAGATGATAATGTAATTTGTTTCCAGAAGATGTTGCAAACAGGTTGCATATAAAGGTTAAAAAGGAGGTCAGAGAGGGTGGAGCCTTGAGGAACACCCTGGCTCTGGTTGAAGGTAGAGGAGGTTGCTAAACCAATTGGGACCTGTTGTGTGTGATTCGTGAGTTAAGATTTAAATCAGGTAGGTGATACATTAAATACCTTTATGGAAATGGGTAACACGGGTAACATGGAAAGCAGTGTGTATAAATGCCCGTAGCATGGGAAATAAAATCCCTGATGTTGAAGCTTTGGTGGGAGTGGCCGACTTGGATTTAATGGCAGTTACAGAAACATGGTTCACAGAAAACCATGATTGGGATGTAACTAAACCTGGCTATACTTTATTCAGAAAGGACAGGGTAGGAAGAAGGGGAGGAGGAGGAGTGGCATTATATGTAAAAACTACTATTAAAGCTTTGGAATTACAGAGCTTAAAAGGGAGAGAGGGAGGCATTGTGGGTTAAACTAGAAAAAGGGAAAGAGAAATCTATTTGCATTGGTGTGATGTACAGACCTCCCTCACAAGAGGAAGAGGTGGACAGAGAGTTAATTGAAGACATACGCAGCATTGCTAGGAAAGGGGAAATGCTACTGGTAGGAGATTTCAATATGCCAGATGTTGATTGGCACATTCCTGCTGCAGTATCATCTAGAAGTAAGGAGATCCTGGATTCTCTACAGGGAGAACTATTCAGGCAATTGGTAACAGACCCCACACGTGAAGGGGCCATACTGGACTTGGTGCTTACCAATGATGAAAGTTTTTCTGATGATGTAGCGGGAGATTATTTTGCATCCAGTGATCACTAGATGGTGTGGTTCAGTATTAGGACTAGGGCTGTTAGAATCCATTCAAAGGTGAGGATCTTAGACTTTAGGAAGACTAACTTTGCCAAGATGGGCCAATACCTCAGGGAGTCGTTAGTGGGATCGGAACAGCTGGGGGATGTAGAAAAACAGTGGGCAAAACTGAAAGAGGATATTTTAAGGGCAACCAACCTTTTTGTTAAAATGGTAAATAAAGGTAAAAGGAAAAGCAGACTGCTATCACTTTCAAAAGAAGTAGCTGAAAAGGTGAAGAAAAAGAGGAAGGCCTTCGTGAAATACAAGAGATCACAGAGCGAGGAAGACAGGCATCTATATTTGGAAAAACTTAGAGAAGCTAGCAAAGTATTCAGGAAGGCAAAGATTCAAAAGGAGGATGAAATAGCCAATGCAATAAAATGGGGGGATAAGACATTTTTCAGATATGTTAGTGAGAAGAGGAAGGGCAAAAGTGGTATTGTCAGACTCAAGGGTGCAGGGGCGAAATATGTAGAAGCTGATAAGGATAAAGCGGAATTGCTTAACAGATATTTCTGTTCTGTGTTCCCAGATGAAGAACCCGGAGCAGGACCTCAGAAAACACCCACAAACAGGAACCGAAGCGAGGGACATCTTGAACAATTTTCAGAAGACTGTGTTCGTGAGAAACTAGCTCAACTTAAAGTAGACAAAGCGATGGTACCAGATGGGATACACCCTAGAATACTGAGGGAACTTGGGGACGTTCTAGCAGCTCCACTGACTGACCTTTTCAATGCCTCGGAGTCGGGAGTGGTGCCAAAGGACTGGAGAGAGGCTCATGTGGTGCCTTTACAAAAAAGCGAAAGTAAGGATGTGGTTGAAAACTATCGGCTGGTTAGTTTAACTTCGGTGGTGAGTAAATTATTGGAAACGCTGCTGAAAGAGAAAATAGTGAGGTTTCTGGAGTCCAGCGGATTACAGGATCCGAGGCAGCATGGATTTTAACAGAGGCAGGTCTTGTCAGACAAATCCGATTGATTTCTTTGACTGGGTGACCAGGGAGTTGGACTGAGGGAGAGCCCTAGATATGGTGTATTTAGATTTCAGTAAAGCCTTTGACACTGTTCCTCACAGGCGACTTATAAACAAACTGAGCACCCTAGGGATGGACCCTAAAGTTACTGTTAGGGTTAGAAACTGGTTGGGTGGGAGGCGACAAAGAGTACAGGTAAATGGAGGTCACTCTGAGGAGAAGGATGTTACCAGTGGTGTTCCCCAGGGATCTGTCCTTGATCCAATTCTTTTAAACATCTTTGTTAGTGATATAGCGGAAGGGCTGTCGGGTAAGGTTTGCCTCTTTGCAGATGATACCAAAATCTGCAATAGAGTAGACACCCAGTTCTCCAGGACCAAGCAGGAAGTCAGTCCTCACATATGGGTGACGTCAGCGCCGACGGAACTCCCGTGCGGAGCATTTCCCCAGCTTTCAAAGAAAGCCTTTGGGAATACAGCGCGCCTGCGCGGTCCCCTTCCTGCCCAAGGGTGGCATCTTGCTCAGTCTTAATTTTTTCGTGGAGCTCAACGAACGTAGTTCATGTCACCTGGGAAAAGTAGATTTTTTTTCTGCGATTTTTTTGTGTTTCTTATCCGGTTTGACGCCGGTTCCCCGTCCCGCCTGGTCTCGGTACACCGGTATTGAGTCCGGAACTTCTTTTTCGGTTTTTGTCCTTTGTGACTAGCGTTTGCGCTTTTTTCTGTTATTTTCACTGGCAGCCCGGTCTTTTGACCTTGCAGGGGCCCTTTTTCTCCCGATGGCTGCCAGCGGGTTCAAAAAATGTGATCGGTGTAAGAAACTTATGTCTCTCACTGACACAGATGACTTCTGCCTCCGATGCCTCGGGCCCGACCATGACCCGCTGGTCTGTGGCCCGTGCGTCAAAATGTCGTCGAAGGCACTTCGGAGCCATCAGCATCAACGTGAACAAATTTTTTCAGAGTCCGCGTCCAGCCGGGCTCGTACTTCGTCAGAGGCCTCGACATCTCGGGAGTCTGACCCCGAGCGCCGTCGTGGTTCCTCTGAAAGGGGGTCTCCCACCCGGGAGCACAAAAGAAGCTCATGAGGGCGGTGTCAGTGGAGGCCCCTGGTTGCGTAGTCCTGACCGCCGCCCCGGGCTCTCGGAGTCGGAGAGGCCGTCCAAACTACCTCGCATGGAGCCGGAGTCCCCAAGTCACGTAAGTTCTGTTGTCCTCGTGGACTCTCCTCCGGGAGAACCGACGTCTGGCCCGACGCTGTCGGGGCCCAAGTCGGGGGCTGCTGAGTCTCCTGAGCTTGGATGCAGGCTGACGGCCTTGGAGAGCAGCTTGGCTGCCTTCATGGAACAGCAGCGGGTACTGATCGCTGGTTTGACCGGTGCATCTGCCCCGACCACCGGGACCTCGACGTCTAAGTCAAGTCTCGAGTTGATCCTCGGTCAAGGTCCCCCTCGACCTCCCATGCGGAGCCGGATGCCCTCGGTAGAAAGTGCTTCCAGGGCTCTATGCTATCTTGCCGTGTCCAGACTTACCAGCTGTACATGTACTTAAGGGACCTGGCAAAGGAGATTGCCAGGTTCTCAGCTGGCCTCTCTGAGGAACCCTTGCAGAGGTTCAAGGCCTTGTCTACAAGGATCCGATAGTGCTCGAAGTTTATCTCTCGAGCAGCCCATGATGGCTTCGAGGCTTTGGCCCGGGTAGCCGCCGCTGGCATCGGTGCATGCCGTCAGGCCTGGCTACAGTCATCGTACCTGGAGTCATGGATGCAGGACAAGTTGGTCGATGTCCCGTGCTGAGGTGACAACCTATTCGGTAAACCCATGACTGAAAAGACTGCAGAAATCGAGAGTGAGACTCTCACCAGGACAAGGCTGTCCAGAAAGACTTCTGCCCCTTCTCAAAAAAAGAAGGGCTCGGGAAAGAAGCCCTTTTTCCCGAGGAAGGGTGCTGCCTACAAAACCTACCCTCAATATCTGCCCTCTCCAGCTCCCCAACAGGGCCAGCAGGCCGAGGGGCAGGGGCATGGGCCCCATAGGCAGAAGACCCCCAAGCCGCCAGCTCCTGCTCCTGCACCTGCACAGCAGGGAGCGAGGTTTTGACTTCCACAGCATAGCCTCTCCTCCACTGCTGGCTCCACTCAGCACAGGAGGTCGGCTGACCCTGTACCCCTACAGGTGGCCAGCCATCACAGGGGATACCTGGGTACTGAGCACAGTCCAAAAGGGCTACATGCTCCACTTCCACCAGCTACCCCCTCCTACTATCCAGGGGAGCCTCCAAGACTCCCTCTGCACAGGAACCACCTCCTTCAGGAGTTGGCAAGTCTTCTAAAGGAACAGGCGGTGGAACCAGTGCCTCACCACCTGAAAGGGAAAGGCTTCTACTCCAGGTACTTTCTGGTACCAAAAAGGACAGGAGGCCTCCGGCCTATCCTAGACTTGCGAAACCTAAACAACTTTCTGGAGAGGGAAAAGTTCAAGATGCTTACCCTTGGGATACTGCTGCCCTACCTCCAGCAGGGAGACTGGCTATGCTCCGTAGACCTAAAGGATGCTTATATTCACATCCTCATTCATCCAGACCACAGACAATATCTCAGATTTGTGGTGGGAGGAAACCATTTTCAGTACAGGGTACTTCCCTTTGGCCTAACCTTTGCCCCCAGGGTTTTCACCAAATGCCTGGTGGTCGTGGTGGCTTATCTCAGGAATGGTGGTGATAGGATAGAATGAGGACCATGTAGCTTGGTTTAGGTGACTGACGTTATTTGATTCATGGTGGTTGGGGCTAGATGGGGGCTCGCAAATGGATATGGGTATAAGTTTGCTCATGTAATAGTCAGCTAGGCTTTGGGGATCAATTTGGGTAAGGTCCGAATCAGGGTTAGGGGTTTTAGTGAGTGATCTGACAATTGTGAAGAGCTCTCTAGGTCTGTTAAGTGCTCTTGTCAAGAGTTTAGAGTGATAATCCTTTTTCCTATTGTCTACTGCTTCCTTATAGGATTTGAATATAGACATAAAGTCTTGGTTGTCAGTATGGGATCTTGTTGCTCTCCATTTGTGTTCCAATTTTCTCAGAGTTTGCTTATACTTACGGAGATCAGAGGTGTACCAATTTTTGGAGTTATATATAACATATCTGGAGTTAGTCTGAGTAAGACTGGGCACGGATAGAAAAATCTTTAGATTGACAGTGCCAAACATCTCTTTGAATTCTTAATTTACATCAATAACAGCCACAAATTGAATGACATTTCTCCTCAGTACGCCCTTCTTGACATAAGCCCGAGACATTCTCCTCTGTATTTCTCCTTCTGAGGAACGCAGAGGAGGCTCTTTAAAGATGTCATGTAGAGAAAGAATGCGCTAATGAAATGTAATACCTTTGGTAACCAGCCTAGAGAGTTGAGAATATGAGTGAGTATAGACCATACGGTCCAATGTTTACTTATAATTTAGTAATAGATCTCGATTAGCAAATTTAGCTTGTTTATAAGCACGTTGAATGGCCAATGCAGGGTTTCCTTGAAATAAAAGATGTTCTTTTAGAAGCTCAGACTGAGCTTTAAGATCACCTACCTTACTTCTACTACTTATCATTTATATAGCGCTACAAGATGTACACTACGCTGTACAGAGGCATGTAAGTTCCTGCTCATTAGAGCTTACAGTCAAGACAGGCAACACAACAAGTGAGGACTAGGATATACAATATATCTAGGGGAATGGTAAGACCTCAAACAAATCCTACGAAGATTTAAAAATTGACTAATAGGCAAACTCTCCTTGAATTTCTTTGGATGAAAACTACATGATTAAAAATATGTGCGGCAATCTGTAACGGTATAACAAGGTTAGGAAAGAATCGGTGCCTTTGGTAATCATTACATCCAAAATATCAATCCAAGTATAGTCAGATCTCATAGTAAACTGTAGATGAGGATCCAGGGTATTGATGCACCTGGAGAAGGAGTATAGTTCTTGCTCCATCCAAGACCAAAGCATATTATCCAAGAATCCTTTCCATAGTATTACCCTTGAAAAACGATTGGAACCACAGAGAAAACTTTGTTTGAATCTGGCTACGTATAAAGATGCAACCAAGGGAGCAAGAATAGCACCTATAGCCATTCCACATATTCTTTGTTAAAACAATTTCTGCAAAATCCAATAATAGCCATGATGAGATCCAGGTATGCTGCATGTTGGTCTCTAATATTTCTGCAATCACTTTTAAAGCTGCCATGGATCGCCCTTAAAACTGGTGCTCTCTTGGGAGATTCCCACATGGAGGAGGACAGTTGGTTCAGTTCACTGTCCTTATTTATTTATTTAATAAACATTTTATACCATGCTTTCCCAAGATCAAGCGCGGTTTACAATTAACATGATATGAAATGCAAATTTATCTGGTTAAGGGCTGGTTGAAAAGCCAGGATTGTTGGAGCAGGACCCCGCACCTAGCACATCCTCATTCCCCCTTCCCTTCCTCCTCCCTCAGCTCTCCCTTGAAAATTTGGATGAAGGTCTTCAGAGGGTATGTGCCTGCAGGTCTTGGCAGCAGGGGACTAGCATTGAGCCCTCCCCTGTCGCTGCTTCAGGCTCCCCAGGGGTGAGTACCAGATTTAAGTCACTTCTGCTCTTCTAAATTTTCTTGGGGGCAGGTCTGCTGGGCAGGTCGACATTCAGGTTTGGAATCCTTTTGGAGGGAATAGGCTAGATGCAGCTTTCTCCTGCTGGTTCCAGCCTCTTGATAGTGCTGTTTGCGTGCATGCATGGCCAACGCTTGACTGTGCGATAGCCCACATACGACACTATGTGCATTCCTATGCACAGGTTCATGTACGTGTGTTTTCAGCACATGGTGCTTGCCTTCTCAGTGTGTGGTGGTGTCCATGCTTCTGGTGCACATGCTTTGTGTGTGGCCCTTTCTAGAACGTTTTGACTGATCCCACTGAGAGGAATTGCTGGACCATGAAGGCCAATCTGTTTGAGGAAGGCATATGTCATCTAAGAGGAAACAGTCGGCTGTGTGACAAACTGAGTTACATCATTGGACTCCCTCTGTGATTCCTGCATGGAGGCTTCTATTATCCCCTCAGAGTTGTCTCACTCACAGCTGGTGATCAAGGAACTTTTGTTCTTCATTACCAGTTCAGGAGGCTGGAGGAAAAGACAGTGCTCCAGTTTATGATAACTCCTCTTGCTCGATTATCCTTGTCCCACCTCTTTTTGAAGTTTCTCAGCCAGGGTCCTGTAGTGGCCAGCCTGTTCTCTTTGGAATACTTTTCCTCTCACCAGCAAGCATGGTCTTTTTGGCAAGGTAACTCAGATCAAGAGACCTTCAGGCACCACTCCCCACCCTCAATTCTCTCTCTCCTTGGTTAGAGGAGGGTCCTGTTTCCGAGGACTTGGGCCATCTCTCTTATTTTTAGGATCCTGACTTGAGCTCCGATAGTTTTGTTGGAAATGCCACATGTGATGAAGGCAAGTCTTTGATGCCAGATGACCAAGATAGTTCCCTCATCACCTGTTTTTTTTTAAGGGAAGATCTAATGATGTTGACCAATCAAGTGTTCTCTGCCCTGCAGCTATCAAATCTTTCAGCAGTGGAGTAGGTGCTGTAAATGCTATCCCCTCTTGCAGAGGTTTTGGAAATCCTCCAGGGCATTTCCCTTCTGGAAGTTCTCAAGAGCATGCTGTGCACAGGATGGGACCTGCCCAATGCCCCGTTGAAAGGTATCCAGGGTCATGACCAGGCTTTAAACTCTTCCTCAGGAGGATTTCAATGCCTGGCTAAGTTTACCCCAGGTGGATGTGGATGTGATGGCCATCACTAAGTGCACCACCCTCCTGGTAGAGGCTGGTGCAGCTCTCAAAGAGCAATTGGATCCCAACATGGAGGCTCTCTTAAAGAGCCAGTTTTCCGGCTCATCCCAAATTCTCCAGTGATTTGTGGAGGGCTGATGGCTCATGTCCTCCTCCAGTGGATGCAGTGACTCTCTCAGGATGACACCTCAGTTGTTCTGGAGTCTGCAGCAACCTTATTGTTGGACTCCATGGACAATCTGGTCTGCCTAGCGGCCAAAGATATTGTGTTTTCCTTGGTGACATGTGGCTGGCACCACACATGGACGCACCACACATGGGCAGCAGACATGTCTTCCAAGTCTATCTAATCTTCCCTTTACTGGAAAGCTTGTGTTTGGAGAGGTCTTGGAGAAACTGGTCAAGGAGGGTAGGCCCAAAGGGCCTTGGAAACCGTCTGACCTATCTTCTTCCTCTGCATTCTCATGTTATCCTTATTCCCAGTATCAGAATTCCTGGGGTGCCTTCTTTTCCTTTCTCCACTCTCATTCCCAGACTTAGTCCTTTCGCAGGGCTTGAAGTCTCTGGGAGGCCACCTCATCAAGATTTAACCTCCCACCAGACACAATGACGAGTCTGGGGCCCATGCCAAGGTGCCTCGGTTAGGAACAATACTATATCAGTTATACCAGGGATGAACCCGTTTAACCTTGGATCACAGGATACTAGACTTTGTTCAACACAGCTATGTGCTAGAATGCAGGGATTCCATCTTAGATGCTTTTGTGACTTCTCCATGTGGTTCCATAGACAAGAAGACAGCCATCCAAGCTACCCTAAAAGGACTGCTCAGCCTCCAGGCTGTCATGCTGGTAGTGCCTGCCAAAAGGGGCAAGGGCTGGTATTCTATCTATTTCATGGTGCCAAAGGAAGACTGATCCTTCCGGCAAATCTTTGATCTCAAGGGCATCCATGCTCGTCTGAGGACTTTTCACTTCCACCTAGGTACACTGAAGTCGGTCATCTGGGCGGTTTGATGTTGGGGATTTCTCATGTCCCTAGATCTGACCGAAGCCTATTTCCACATTCCCATATGTAAGAATCGGCAGCTTTCTGCGCTTCACTGTTCTTATTCTCCTCTTTAGTTTCTCTACTGCTCCAAGGACATCCACCAAAATAATGATGATAGTGGCTGCTGCTCAGTGGTGTGAAGGGATTTTCATTCAGCCATACCTAGACAACTCACTTATCTGAGCCAGGTCACAGTTGAAAGTGTGTCAGGTATTGGCTTGAGTGGTGTGGTTTCTGCAGAGTCTGGAATTTATGATCAGCTGCAGTAGGAACTATCTAGATCAGGGGTCTCAAACACGCGGCCCACGGGCCGCATGCGGCCCGCGAGAGACCTTTGTGCGGCCCGCGATGCATAGGGGGAAAAAAAAAACACCCCGGCTTCTGCTGCTGCTGCCGCTGCTGCCGTGGCCGGCAATAGCAGCAATATCGCAAGTCCCGCGGGCTCCGCTCCGCTCCCCCCCCCCTTCCCCTTCCTTCCTGCTTGCCTGCCAGTTCTCCGCTTCGGCTTCGCCTTTCAGAGCCGCGAAGGGAGAGCTTCTCCCTCGCGACTCTGTTCAGCCCGCTGGGGCAGATGGGAAATTTCCCATCTGCCCCAGCGGGCTGAACAGAGTCACGAGGGAGAAGCTCTCCCTTCGCGGCTCTGAAAGCCAAAGCCGAAGCGGAGAACTGGCAGGCAAGCAGGAAGGAAGGAAGGAAGGAAGGGGGGGGGGAACGGAGCCCGCGGGACTTGCGATATTGCTGCTATTGCCGGCCACGGCAGCGGCGGCAGCAGCAGCAGAAGCTGGTTTTTTTTTAAAGTTTAATTTTCCCGGGGGGGGAGGGAGGGAGGGAGCAGGACTTGATGGGGGGAGCAGGACGGGGGGGGCAGGACTTGATGTGGGGGGGGCAGGACTTGATGGGGGGGCAGGACTTGATGTGGGGGGGGCAGGACTTGATGTGGGGGGGAGCAGGACTTGATGTGTGGCTGGGGGGGTAGTACTGAAAATGGGGTGATGGGGGTTAGGACTGGTAATGGACAGATGGGGGTTAGGACTGGAGGTGGTCTGATTGGGGGGCTAAGACTGAAATGGGGTTATGGGGGGGGCTAAGAATGAAGATAGGGCGATGGAAGGGTTAGGCCTGGAAGTGGGCTGTTGGGGGGCTTAGGGCCGATAATGGGCTGGGGGGGGGCTAGAACTGGTAATGGACTGGGGGGGGGTGCTATGACTGGAAATGGGCCGAGTAGAAGGGGGAGCTTGAACTGCAAATAGCTGATGGGGGCAGGGTCTTGGAATGGTAATGGGCTGAGTGGAAGGGGGCTTGGAATGGAAATGGGCTGATGGGGAGGGGGGCTTGGAAAGGAAATGGGCTGTGAGGGGAGGGAGCTAGGACTGGAAATGGGCTGATGATGCGGGGACTAGAAGGGAGCGGATGCTGGGTGGGGCAGGAGCTAGAAGGGAGTTGATGTTGTGGGGCGATTAGAATGGGATGGGGCTGGGAGAGTGAAATGGAGAGGGGAAATATATTTTGTGTGGGAGGGAAGAAAAATCTACAATTGGCCGGGTATTGGGAGAGTAAGTGGGGATTGAGGATGGAGGGGTAAAATTTGAGTGGATGAAATAGGAATGAGGAAAGAGCAAAAGGAGAATGATTAGTATGTTAAAGCAGATGTAGAGAGAATGGAAAAAAACTAGGAAAGAAGAAAGGACAAATGGACAGCAGACGATGGAGAGTTAGCAGAAGACACAAAGAAACCAGAAGAAAGTGAATGGAACAATTGCAACTGAAAAAAAAATGCACAAAAGGTAGAAAAATATCTCTTTATTTTGAATTTATTAACTGAAATATGTCAGCTCTTGGAAATGTGCATCTTTAACGTCTGCACTTTATTTAATACAAGAGGAAATCAATGTATAGTTTTATTTCTACAGTGTTGTACATTCTAAGTTTGG
This sequence comes from Ichthyophis bannanicus, assembly GCA_033557465.1. Classification (NCBI taxonomy): domain Eukaryota; kingdom Metazoa; phylum Chordata; class Amphibia; order Gymnophiona; family Ichthyophiidae; genus Ichthyophis; species Ichthyophis bannanicus. The sequence goes on from CM066035.1 coordinate 283,552,532, forward strand.
CTTTTGGGGTTCCCAGTTTAATTGTCTTCCTGTTTCTAAATTGTGGTTCCTTGTTTGGTGATGGTGTATGTTCTGCATGTGTAACTGAGCTGAGGTATTCTGTTTATGTAATTCCTATTTGACATTGCCACTTGTTCTCTTTCCCGAGTAGGTCATGTATTGTTATTCTCTGAAATGTGTTGATTTAATATTTGCAGTGTTGCCTTTTGATAGTTAGGGTATGGTGCTTTGTGAGTCCTGGTAGTGCTGTTAGGACACGGCAGGTTTGCTATGGGTTCTAAATGAGCAGTGTTTCTAGTAGTTCCTAATGTGCCTGGCGGTTGGCACTGGTTTATAGTAATGTAGAAATCTTTTAGTCTTTCTTTATCCATACACTCATTAAGAGGCATGTTTACTAAAAGTTAGTGTATGGTAACATTATGCAAATATTTATGCAAATGATGCCCTTATGCAAATGAGGCCTGCGTCTTGTGCGGCCCCCGGGTTACTCTACAAGTCCTCATTTGGCCCTCAAAGCAATTTGAGTTTGAGACCCCTGGTCTAGAATGTGTATTAGAAGCCCCAAGACGTCTCCTGCGAGCACATATGATGTAAACAAAGGCAAATTCCGCCCATGAAGTCGCTAGAGCTCGTGTTGAATGAGCCTTGAGACCCACAGGTGGCGAAACTCCTCGGGCAGAGTAAGCTGCTCCAATAGCGGAGCGCACCCAGCGAGCAATAGTAGATTTTGATGCCGCTTGGCCCTTACGGGGGCCGGCCCACTGGATAAAAAGTCTGTCTGTCTTTCGAAACGGTTTGGAGATCTTCAGGTACGTTCGCAACACTCGGCTAAGATCTAAATGCTTCAGAGCCCGGTCCATAGGTGAGCCGTCGCCCTGAGAGAACACGGGCAAAGCTACTGACTGGTTAACATGAAAATCCGACAGCACCTTAGGCAAAAAGGAGGGAACAGGCCGTAGTAACACTCGTTCTGGCAGAAATTGTAGATAAGGTTCTTGGCAAGACAAGGCCTGCAAATCGGAAATTCGCCTTGCCGAACATAAGGCCACGAGAAAAGCTGTTTTCCAAGAACACTCTCGGAGTTGTTGAGCACAGACGGAAGTTAAGGGCGACCGAGAAAAGGCTTCCAATACAATATTCAAGTCCCAAGGAGGAACAATAGGTCGCCGTGGAGGATGGAGAATCTTCGCTGCCCGTAGAAAACGCTGAACATCCGGATGGACCGAAAGACGGCGACGGCGAATCAACCCCCGAAAACAAGATAGCGCAGCTACATGCACTTTAAGGGTATTCAGAGCCAAGCCCTTATCCAAACCCTGCTGCAGAAAAAGGAGAAGATGAGGCACGGTAGAAGCCATTGGCGACACCTTGCGTTGAGAACACCAAGTCTCAAATAGTCTCCAGACTCTAACATATAATAAAGAGGTCCCTGGCCGCTTAGATTGAAGTAAAGTGGCCACCACTGAATCAGCATATCCTTTGCTTGCTAAGCGAGACCGCTCAAGAGCCAAGCCGTAAGCAAGAAGCGATCCACTCGCGGCATGAGAATTGGACCCTGATGTAATTGGTTGACTCTGATTTGAAGAGGCCATGGCGGAGCTACCAGGAGGCGAACGAGATCGGCATACCAAGGACGACGAGGCCAATCTGGAGCAATGAGAATAACCCGAACGCGGTGTTGCGCTATGCGCTGAATAACTCGACTCAACATCAGCCAAGGCGGGAAAACGTACAGGAGAGCGTCGAGAGGCCATGGCTGAACGAGGGCATCGAGACCTTCTGACATGCGTTCTCTGCGTCTGCTGAAGAAACGGCTGGCTTTGGCATTGTGGAAGGAAGCCATGAGATCCATCACTGGCTGTCCCCAACGCAATGTCAACTGGTGAAATATGGCCGCATTCAATTCCCATTCCCCTGGATCGAGGAGATGGCGGCTGAGATAGTCCACCTGCACATTTTCCTTGCCAGCGACGTGTGCCGCCGACAGAGCCATGAGATTGCTCTCCGCCCATTCCATCAATTGCTGACATTCGGACAGGAGAGAAGGAATCTTTGTTCCGCCCTGACGATTGATATACGCGACTGTAACGGCATTGTCGGAGAAAATCTTGACTGCTGTCCCTTTGAGTAACGATTCGAAGTGAAGCAGAGCTAATCTCGCCGCTCGAAGCTCGAGCCTGTTGATCGACCAAGAGCCTTCCTCTGGAGTCCAAGCACCCTGTGCAATGTGAGCCTGACAATGGGCTCCCCAGCCCGAGAGACTGGCATCCGTAGTGACTAGTACCCACGAGGGATCCTGCAAGGGAACACCTGCTGTGAGGTGATCCCGAATCAACCACCACTGCAGACTGTGACGCACAAACTCTGGATAGGGTAGACGTTGAGAGCGCGGATGAAGCTGCGGTGACCAGCGGGAGAGCAACGCTTGTTGCAAGGGCCGCATGTGAGCCTTGGCCCACGGGACTAGATCCAGTGCCGCCGCCATGGAACCCAAAAGTTGTAAATATGTCCATGCCGACGGTGCTGTTAAGCTGAGAAACGCTTGGACTTGGCGCAAAAGCTTCTCCACGCGAACTTCGGGCAAAAAGACTTTTCCCTGTGCTGTGTCGAAAAATGCTCCAAGATAAGTCAGCTGCTGCAGCGGTTGTAAGTGACTCTTGGCTTGATTGAGCACCCAACCGAGTTGCTCGAGAAGCTGAACCACCCGAGCCATCGCCCGGATGGAAGCTTCCCGCGATTCGGCTCTGATCAACCAATCGTCGAGGTAAGGATGAACCCTGATACCTTCCTTCCGAAGTGCAGCTGCAACTACCACCATCAGCTTTGTGAACGTACGCGGAGCCGTAGCGAGACCGAATGGCAACGCCCGAAACTGGAAATGACCCATGGGAAGGGCGAAACGCAAAAAACGTTGATGCGAGGGCCTGATGGGAATATGCAGATAAGCTTCCATGAGATCGATTGACGAGAGAAACTCTCCCGGCCTTACCGCTCGAATTACCGTACGCAGAGTTTCCATGCGAAAGTGAGGCACCCGCAAAGTACGGTTGACACCTTTGAGATCTAAAACGGGTCGAAAAGAATCTTCCTTTTTGGGAACCACAAAATAGATCAAGTATCGACCGCAACCGTATTGGTCTAGAGGCACGGGAACTATCGCTTTGAGCTGCAACAGGCGAAGGAGTGTGTCCAAAATGGCCTGTTTCTTCCAACCGGGAGCACAGGGAGACATTACAAAGGCGGGTAACAACGGGCACGCGACATCTAGTGCGTATCCCTTCCGAATGATCTCTAGAACCCATTGGTCGGAAGTAATGTTGGTCCAGGCCGCCAGAAAGTCCTGTAGGCGTCCTCCCACAGGCACCAGCGTCTGGACCAGCAGACCTTCATTGCGGCTTTTTAACCGAGGGCTGGGAGGCACTAAAGTAGGACCTGCCAAAACCTCTGGCTCCACGAAAGGAATGTCCCCGAAAGTTGGACCGGCCCCTGGAATAGGGCGCAAAGCGCGCCCCTCGAAATTTACGAGAGTCTCGGCCGGAACCTCGGAAACTGGGAATCGTTCGCGTAGGCTTGGGCTTGTCCTCAGGCAAACGTCCCCCTTTAGAGTCGCCCAAATCCTTAACAATTTTCTCTAAAGCCTCACCAAAAAGCAATTTTCCTTGATAAGGCAATTTACTTAGTCTCAACTTAGAGGAGACATCCGCTGACCAGTTGCGTAGCCAAAGAAAACACCTGGCAGCTACTAATGAGGCCATGGTCTTAGCCGCAATCCGCAGCAAATCATAAAAGGCATCCGCCATGTAAGCAACTGCTGATTCCAACTTTGCCACATCTGGCACCGCAGATGGAGCCTCAGAAGAAGCGTCTCCTTGTAACCAACGAATGGACGCCCGAGATACATAAGCCCCACAAACAGCCGACTGTAGCGCCAAGGTACTAGAATCAAAAGCTTGTTTAAGCAGAATTTCCAATTTCCGATCTTGCAGATCTTTAAGAGCCGCTGCACCCTCTACAGGGATAGTAGTCTTTTTGGTTACTGCTGAGATAATGGCATCCACCTTCGGCATGCGAAATAAGTCCTTTATCTCCTGAGGAAGGGGGTATAAGCGAGACAAAGCGTGGCTGCCACGCAGCGAAGCCTCCGGACATTCCCACTCTGAGTCAATCATTTGTTTGATAACCCGGTGCAAGGGAAAACACCTTTGCTCAGTTTTAAAACCTTGCAGCAAGGGATCCTCCAAAGGTTCCTGAGAAGTCGTCGGAAGAAGCAGATGCAGCGCTGCCAAAGAGTGGGAAATGAGAGCAGAGAATTCTTCCTTACGGAAAACTCTGAAAATGTTAGGATCCTCTCCAGGCGCTATCTCCCCTTCCTCTAAGTCATCAGCTTCTAATTCCAAAGCTGGGTCAGACAGAACCTCAGAATCCCCCTGTCCCAGCAACAGAGAAGACTGAGATAACAAAGAATCCTTAACCATATCCTTAAAATTAGAAGATCCCTCTCCTGGATCATCAGATACTGGAATAGGCATGGAAATTGGCACCGGAGTAGAAAGAGAAGGAAGTTCTGGAGGCTGTGTAGATCGCAGAAGAAAAGCTTTGTGCATTGCCAGAATGAATTCTGGCGAAAAAAAGGAAGGCATATCCTCCCGAGGCATAGCAGGGGAGAGAGAGGGCTTAACTGGCGAAATTGCCTCCTTAGAGGACTTTGTCTTTCTTTTATGCGGCTTTTGAGGCTCTGCTAGAGCACTGCCTGGCTCTGCCAAAATGGCCGCCTTTCCCGCCTTTTCGGCGTGTAAAACTGATTCTGATAAATTTAGTAAAGACTTTTCTGTCATGATGAAAAGAACTCCCCTAACCGAATAAATAACCACAATAAAACGAAACCTAAGGAACGCTGTATAAACGACGCTGAAACCGCTACGGAGCCCGCGGTCGCGAACCGGAGGAAAAAATAACAAAACGAAAGAGCACTCACCGCCTGAGACGAGCTGATCCGGCAAAAACTGTTTCGCTGCTAGCGTGGACACCGGATAAATCGAGAGCTGCTAAAACAGAGGAGAAAACTGGGGCCCCCAGTATCACTCTGGTACTCGAGACGGAGACAGTGAGAGAGGCAGGCTCTACCTCACACTGTATGGAAAGGCACTCAACGTCTCTGCACGCTCTTAAAGGAATAGTGCTCCAAAAAAATCACATAAGAAAAAAGGACTATAGAAGATCAGCTCTGCTAGAGCCAATATCTTTAAAAACAAAAAATAATATAAGTAACCGGTAGGAGTAATGCTGAGGGAGAAGAGAGATTCGATCCTCTATAGTGGCTGAGGACTGAAAGACTGCCAGATTATCCTGAGGGGGAGTGGCTTCACATCACAGAAAAAGCTTGGAGCCTTCAGTCCTCAGTGGCTATAGGAGATTGACAACCCTACCTTTCCCTGGACTGGCCCGGAGAAGCGATAAGGAATCACCCATTATTACTACTGTGCTGTAACTTTTGTTAGCTTCCTTGATTTCTTTGAGCATTTCATCATCCATTTGTTCATTCTGGCCAGGCGGTTGATAGTACACCCCCACTGCCATCACCTTCCCCTGTTTACATGGAATTTCAATCCATAGAGATTCTACAGCAAATTTTGTTTCCTGCAAAACTTTAATCCTTTCTGACTCAATGACCTCTCTAACATAGAGTGCAACCGCTCCACCAATTTGATCAGCTCTATCATTACGATGTAGTTTATACCCAGGTATCACAGTGTCCCACTGGTTGTCCTCATTCCACCATGTCTCTGATATCCCAATCATATCTAACCTCTCATTTAGTGCTATATATTCTAACTCTCCCATCTTATTTTTTAGACTTCTAGCATTTGCATACAAGCATTTTAGAGACTGTATTTTATTCATATTAATTTGGCTATTGGTAGACATGGGTAATTTGGGATCTTTAAGCTCTGTCTGCTCCATACTCGAGGACATTTGGGCTACTTTACTCTTTTTTGGAACCTCTCTGCTTTTGGTAGTATCCTTCAAGGATACATTCTTCTGAACCATGCGCTCTTGGGTGACTGTCAGCTTTCTCCTATTATCTAGTTTAAAAGCTGCTCTATCTCCTTTTTAAAGGTTAATGCAAGCAGCCTGGTTCCATCCCGGTTAAGGTGAAGCCCATCCCTTCGGAAGAGCCCCTCCTTTCCCCAGAATGTTCCCCAGTTCCTAACAAATCCAAAACCCTCATCTCTGCCCCATTGTCTCATCCACGCATTCAGACTCTGGAGCTCTGCCTGCCTTTTGGGTCCTGCGCGTGGAACGGGAAACATTTAGGAGAATGCTACCCTGGAAGTTCTGGATTTCACTTCCTACCTAAAAGCCTAAATTTAGCCTCCAGAACCTCCCTACCACATTTTCCTATGTCATTGGTACCGACATGTACCAAGACAGCAGACTCCTACCCAGCACTATCTAAGACCTTATCTAGGTGGCGCGTGAGGTCCGCTACCTTTGCACCAGGCAGGCATGTTACCAGGTGATCCTCGCGTCCACCAGCCACCCAGCTATCTACATGCCTAATGATCGAATCACGGCTGTCCTAACCCTTCCCTCATGGGCACATGGCCCTGGAGAAACTTCCTCGGTGCAAGAGGGTTTTACATCACCTGGAGGACAGGTCCTAGTTACAGGATCACGCTCTCCTGTCACGTGACCTCTCTCCTCCATGGCAACAGGGTTGCTGCCAGACTGGAGGTGGGACTTCAGGACTGTAGGTCTCGTCTATGTACCTCTCTGTCTTTCTTATGTCTTCCAAGTCTGCTACTCTAGCCTCTAGAGAACGGACTTGTTCTCTGAGAGGAAAAAGCTCCTTGCACCTAGTGCACACGTAAGACCTCTCACCAACTGGGAGAAAATCATACATGTGACACTCAATGCAAAAGACTGGAAAGCCCCCATCTCGCTGCTGGACTGCTGTCTGCATCTTAGTTTTAAGTTTGTGTTTAGATCTTTAAGTTCTTTACTTACTAAGGTTTGCTATGGATATTTATACTAATAAAACTGTACCTAAAACGTTTAATATACCTTGTTCACCGGAAGCTTAATTAATCTCAGGTCCTTAGTGTATGACTGATTTGGGTAACGAGCTTCACCTGAAAGCACCTCCTGTCTTTTAAGATGTGTAAGTACCTATAAAGCTACGATTATCTCAGGGGTGGGTGGGTGTTGGGGAGGGAGGGAGGAAGGGAAATAACACTTATTAAAAGAGGGCTGCTACACAGTAGCCTATCTTGTGCTGCTGAGGTAAGCTATATTCTGATTTGATTTAAATTATAGCTCTTTTGTGCTGCTGCTAGGCTCTAACTTATTATGAAATGTAAACTACAAGCTCTCTGCTGGGTTCTAAATTTAACCAGAAAGCTCTCTTCTGTGTTTTAAATTTAAACTAAAAGTACTTTGCTGATACTAGGCCCTGAGTGACTATTAAATCTAAACTACAAGCTCTCTGCTGGGTATGAAATGTAACCAGAAAGTTCTCTTCTGTGTTTTAAATTTAAACTTAAACTGCTGCTCCTAGGCCCTGACTGATTTAACAAAAAATAGTGGGTTCACAGATTAATTAGCTTTAATACAAAGAATTCCTTTCAGAAAATTCCCAGAAGTATATACTCACAATTGCAGATCTCTCTCCAGAAGTAACAGTCCCCATTTCTAGTCCTTCAAGACTGGTGGTCTTCATTGAATTGGATTGGTGGTCTTCATTGAATTGTTCAATGAATAGGGCGGTTTTTAGTAGTTTCTGGAAATCCTTTATATCTGCTGTTGCTTTTAGGTTATCTGGGAGGGCATTCCAGATGGCATGAGCTGCAAGAGAAAAGGCTCGCATGGATGTCGATTTGTTTGTTCTTGTGAATAGTCTATGTGTTGGTATTTTGTTTTTGGTGCTGTTTATGTCTGGTCTTTTGCTTGTTTTGGTTTCAATGAGTTCCTGTAGTATTCCTGCTGAAATGTTTTTAATTTTGAAGATGGCGAGCGCTGAATTATATTTTGCTCGTGAGGAGATTGGTAGCCAAATATTGCCTCTCAAGAGCCAGGCCCATAAGTAAAAAGGGAACCAGCCCCTGCCTCAAGAGCCCCCAAGCTGACAGGAGGCACAGGGGTGGTTCTTGCAGGAGGCACATCAGATCCGCACACCACAATCTCAATGGCCAATATGTTGCCACCAGAACCTGATAGTACTCTCTGCAATGAAGCATGTCTCCTACGAGAGGCCACGGAGGAAATACATACAGCAGAATCTGCCTTGGCCGTTGAACCAGGGCTTCCACATCCTCAGAACCTGCCTCCTTGTGGTGATCTTTGCACTTTGCTACTGACCCAGGTTGGCATCAAATCCAACTTAGACAACCCCATCTATTTAGAGTCCTCTGGAATGCCACTTGGCTCAATTCCCAATCTCTAAGGTCGAGGGAGTAGTGACTGAAATAACTCTTCCACAGTATCCACTCCCACAATATGCTGTGGTGAGAGGGCTAGGAGATTCTTCTCAACCCAAGAAAACCAGAGGCCCATTTCCAGGGCCACCCTAGAACTCTTTGCGCCCCCTTGTCTGTTGACATATAACACTTCGGTGGCATTGTCTGAAATGATCTGATCCACTTTGCCCTGGACCAAGGTCCAGAAATGCCAAGAGGGCCTAATGAATGGCCCTTGATGTGAGTTGGTTGACGGGCCATGCCACGGGCTACCTGCCACTTGCAACGGGCTCCCCAACCAAATAGTCTGACATCTATCAATAGGAAAAATCATTGGGGTATCATCCAGTCAAGCCCTTCAACAGATGGATGGGCTCCCACCAGTGGCAGAAGGGAAGACCTGATCTCAAAATCCTGAGGAGACCAGCGAGACAAGAAGGATCTTTATAATGGCCTCATGTAAGCCCAAGCCGAAAGGACCATCTCAATCATTGCTGCCATCAAGCCAATGAGTTGAAGATAATCCCAAACCTTGGGAGCCTGCTGCTTCCAAAAAGATATCAGCTGAAAGCAGCTTCTCAGCTCTCTTCATAGGTAGGAAGACCCTGCCAGTACTAGTGTCAAACCGCACCCCATGGGTAGGATCTAGATCAGGGGTCTCAAACTCAAATTGCTTTGAGGGCCAAATGAGGACTTGTAAAGTAACCCGGGGGCCGCACAAGATGCGGGCCTAATTTGCATAAGGGACCTCATTTGCATAAATATTTGCATAATGTTACCATAAACTAACTTTTAGTAAACATGCCTCTTAATGAGTGTATGGATAAAGAAAGACTAAAAGATTTCTACATTACTATAATCCAGTGCCAACCGCCAGGCACATTAGGAACTACTGCAAACACTACCCATTTAGAACCCATAGCAAACCCACCGTATCGTAACAGCACTACCAGGACTCACAAAGCACCATACTCTACCAATCAAAAGGCAACACTGCAAATATTAAACCAATACATTTCAGAGAATAACAATACATGACCTACTGGGGAAAGAGAACAAGTGGCAATGTCAAATAGGAATTACATAAACAGAATACCTCAGCTCAGTTACACATGCAGAACATACACCATCACCAAACAAGGAATCACAATTTAGAAACAGGAAGACAATAATTAAACTGGGAACCCCAAAAGCCAATCTTGGAATGTACAACAACACTGTAGAAAAAACTATAAATTGTTGAAAAGTGAATGACTGTGATAAGTTTAAAGCAGAGGATATGATGTCAGTATTGTGTGTAATGACAAAATTGATAAAAATCAGAGGCCATTTCAGATAATCAGAGGCCATTTCAGATAAAAGGTCGTATGTTTTAAGGTGTGAAGTGACTTTTCAAAATGCCTGGACACACACAAAAATGCCAAAGTGCAGGCAGATAGCGCTCTTATTCATCTATTTTTCCATCTGCAATGTACTTGGTAGTGTAAACCATTTTGAATGACATTTGACATTGCGTTGCTATATAAAACTTTAGAAATAAGTAACTGAATAAATATATTTTTGTGCTGTGTACTTTTGGGGAGTCACTGCAGAGTGGTAAACGTTCGCACAGAGCCCCTTTGGGGGTTCTTTTATATGCATTTACATGCGTGGATTGGCACACATGTGTACATGTGTTTACAGATCCACACCATGCAGATCACAAGGGGGTTGTGGTGGAGGCGTGACGTAGGAGTGACTTGGACAGTCCAAAAACCTACATGCGTATTTCCTATTTCACAACGGGATTCCACAAATATGTCTAAAATTTTCCACTTTGGGATTTAAACCTCCTCTGCGCTGTGAGTGCATTTTTCAGAAGTGCTCATTTTAGCCTGGGTTTTACACGAGGGAATAAGGGAGACCTTCTGCCTAATTCCAGGTTTCTTATATCCTCATCCAAAATGGTGAGTTCATTCATTGATGCGTGGAAGCTGCCATGTTCGTTATGACCACTTTTCGTATATGTAGATTTGTGATATGACTCCTCTGGGTGTACGTGCTGGTAAATCCCCGTGCATTCCTACACCTCCTTATACGTGTTCTGTAAAAGGCTTCATGTGCAGCAGAGCCTCGTGTGAAATATTACCGGAACTGAGCACATCTTAATCTCCGTGCCTTGACTCCAGTCTCAACATATGATGTAAAATGGGCCTCTTGCCAATGACTTTATGTAAATTTTGCATTAGTGGGCCATTGTAATGCAAAATCATGCCAAACAGCAGATTTATGCAAAAAAGTGAAAACGAGCATTCATTTTATTATACTTTTTTATCTCCTGTCCAAAACCCTTATAGCGATGTACAGTGCAATAAAAAGTAATATCAAAACAGAAATGAATAACTGAAACTCTTATCAATCCTTCTAACCTTCTTGGGAGCTCCATTTCCCTGGCAGATCCCTGGCTTCTGCTGCTGCCCGCCGTGGTAGCAGCAGAATCAGCTGTCCCGCGGCCCCTTCTCCTCTGCCCGGAAGAGCCCCGAGCCTGCTCCTTTAGCGGTGGGCTTTTCAAGCCTCGAAGAGAGTATTTTCCTCTCGCGCGGCTTGACAAGTGAATAGGTTTAAGCCGTGCGAGAGGGAAATATTCTCTTTGCAGCTTGAAAAGCCCGCCGCTAAAGGAGCAGACTCGGGGCTCTTCCGGGCAGAGGAGAAGGGGCCGCGGGACAGCTGATTCTGCTGCTACCACGGCGGCAGCAGCAGAAGCCAGGGTTTTGTGCTTTTTTTTTTTTTTTCCTCCGTCGCGGGCCGCACAAAGTTCTCTTGCGGGCCGCATGTGGCCCGCGGGCCGCGTGTTTGAGACCCCGGCTCTAGAACAACCAGAGCCCCTCACCATTCCCGGAAGGTTAGCTCACTTTGCTCCCAGATGGGGGCAAATTACATCAGAGCACTGGACCCTCTCTATCATCAGAGAGGGCTACAAACTTCATTTTTCCAATCTTCCTCCACATACCATGGTGAGGCACTTCAATTCTCCCCCATCTCTCCTGGACCTGTTGGGTCAGGAAATCTCTTCTCTCCTTGCCCAAGGGGCAATAGAAGAGGTTCCTCTTCTTCAATAAGGGACAGGATTCTACTCCCCTTATTTTCTCATAACAAAGAAGACAGGGGGAATCAGACCTATCCTAGATCTGAGAGAATTGAACAAATTTCTGTACAAGGAGAAATTCAAAATGCTTTCTCTAGGCATTCTCCTTCCATACCTTCAGAGTCAGGATTGGCTTTGTTCTCTAGATCTCAAGGATGCGTACACACATATACTCATCCACCCATCCCACAGAAAATATCTAAGATTTCTGTTTCAGGGAAAACATTTCCAGTACAGAGTACTTCCCTTCGGTCTACCCTCTGCTCCAAGAGTGTTCACCAAATGCATGGCAATTGTTGCCGCATTTCTAAGAGGTCTGGGAATTTTTGTATTCCCATATCTGGACGACTGGCTCATCCGAGCTCCATCTCAGTCAGAGGCCCAGATTTACCTGGACCGCACAAGGCACCTTCTGCAGTATCTGGGACTGGTGGTAATCCTTCCCAAGTCTCAACTTACCCCTACTCAGTCTCTGGAATTCATAGGGGCCCAGTTGGACACCACCACTGCAAGGGCCTACCTACCTCAGGTCCGGGGCCAACGTCTGGTGTGCTTGGCCTCCCAAGCTCAGTCCAGCAGTCACTTGACAGCCAGAGAAATGCTGCGACTTCTGGGCCACATGGCCTCCACAGTACACGTGGTGCCCTACGCTCGTCTTCATATGAGAGCAGCTCAATGGACCTTGGCCACCCAGTGGACTCAAGCATCAGGAGCGCTCTCCGACCAAATACTCACCTCAAAGCGTCTGTTTTGGTCCCTCCAATGGTGGATGTCCACCAGGAATCTGTTGTTGGGGGCCCCCTTCCAACCTTTGTTGCCCCAAGCAGCCCTCACAACAGATGCCTCCCAAACAGGGTGGGGAGCCCATCTTCAACACCTCTCCACTCAGGGTACTTGGTCTCCACAGGAGACCACCCTTCACATCAACCTCCTGGAACTGCGAGCAATCTTCTTTGCCCTCAAAGTCTTCCATACCCTCCTTGTCAACCTGACCGTCCTAGTTCAGACAGACAATCAGGTGGCCATGTTCTGCGTAAACAAACAAGGAGGGACAGGCTCTCTGTCACTTTGCAACGAAGCTCTCAGATTATGGGCCTTCGCCAGAGAGCATCAAATTCATCTTCTGGCAGTCTATCTTCCAGGGGTTCAAAACTCTCGGGCTGACAGATTCAGTCGAATTCTGTTTCCACACGAATGGTCCCTACATATGGACCAGATAGGCAGAATCTTTCAGGAATGGGGAACCCCGGACATAGACCTCTTTGCAAGTCCGTGGAATGCCAAACTTCCCCGGTTCTGTTCCAGGACTCCGTGTCAGGGAGCTCAGGCCAACGACGCCTTTCTCCTGCATTGGGGCCAGGAATTCCTATATGACTTTCCACCCATTCCTTTGATTCCCAAGACTCTGTTCAAACTCCAGAGGGATCACGGATCGATGATCCTCATAGCTCCACGCTGGCCACGCCAAGTGTGGTTCCCTCTACTTCTGCATCTCTCCCAGGGACCCCCTCTGGACCTGGGAGCTGCGCCAGACCTTCTGTCTCAGGAGGGGGGGACTTTGTGGCACCCAAACCCCAAGTCCCTACACCTCAGAGCTTGGTTACTGAAGGCCTAAGCCTTCATGACTTCAATCTTTCTCAACCAGTGAAAGATATCCTTCATGCCTCTAGGAAACCCTCCACGAGGCGTTCCTATGCTTTCAAATGGAAACGCTTTTCCATTTGGTGTGCTCAACAGGGTCTTGACCCTCTAGCACTTCCTTTGAATTCTCTACTAGACTATCTCCTGCATCTTTCTAATGCAGGCCTTAAGACGAATTCAGTAAGAGTCCATTTGAGTGCTATTGCAGCATCTTTAAAACCTATAAATGGACAACCTGTCTCCTCTCATCCTCTTATTGCAAGGTTCATGAGAGGCCTGACTCTAACTAAGCCTCCCATCCGACCTCCTCCGGTAGCATGGGACTTGAACCTAGTTCTGGGTCAGCTTATGAAGCCACCTTTTGAACCGTTGGTTTCTACCTCCTTGAAATTTCTTTCCTGGAAGGTCCTTTTCCTTATTGCAGTCACTTCGGCTCGCCGCATCAGTGAACTACAAGCCTTGGTGGCTCATCCACCTTATACCAGGTTTCATCATGAAAAGGTGGTCCTTAGGACGAATCCCCACTTTATGCCCAAAGTGGTCTCGCCTTTTCATCTTAATCAGGAGGTATATCTACCTGTCTTTTTTTCCAGCTCCTCATGCATCCAGTGCAGAGAGGAACCTTCATACTTTAGATTGTAAAAGAGCTCTTGCCTTTTACCTCAACAGGACTCAGCCACATCGAAAGTCTTCCCAGCTTTTCGTGGCTTTTGATCCTTCTCATTTGGGACTTCCAGTCTCCAAACGTACACTTTCCAATTGGATTGCTCAGTGTATTTCCTTTGCTTACCAGAGTAAAAATATTCCTCTGGAAGGCCATGTCACAGCTCACAATGTGAGAGCCATGGCCACTTCTATGGCTCATCTTCACTCTGTATCCATTGATCAGATCTGTTGAGCCGCCACCTGGGCCTCGGTTCATACCTTCACAGCCCATTACTGTTTGGACAAGGACTCCCGCCGGGATGCCTTGTTTGGTCAGGCTGTCCTCAAACACCTGTTCCATACTTGAACAACTCCTGCCCACCTTCCCAGAATGGATGCCTGAGATCCATACGAAGATGGCGAACCCTTGGAACGGGATCTCCCAGGCATCTTAGCTAGGGAGTCCCCATATGTGAGGACTTATTCCTGCTTGTTCCTGGAGATAGCACAGTTACTTACCTGTAACAGGTGATCTCTGGGAACAGCAGGAATTAGTCCTCACAACCCACCCACCTCCCCTAGGAGTTGTATCCTCTATCTATCTTCCTTTCCTCTCTCTATTGTCTCAGCTATAAACTCGAACTGAGGAGAGCTGGTCAGGAAGGCGGAAAGGCAGCGCGCATGTGCAGTGGGAGGCCCCAAAAGCTTCCTTCTGGGAAGCTGGGGAGCTTTCCCGCGCAGGCTCCGTCGGTACCGACGTACCCATTTGTGAGGACTAATTCCTGCTGTTCCCAGAGATCACCTGTTACAGGTAAGTAACTGTGCTTTACTTACCTATAACAGGTGTTCTCCAGGATCAGCAGGAATCAGTCCTCACAACCCTCCCTCCTCCCCTTGGAGTTGCAGTTGTATATAGTTCATTTCTTTTTTGTGCTGTCTTTTAGCTTTGTCATCAGACTGAGCAAGATGGCAGCTTTGGGCGGGAAGGGGACCACACATGCGTGCCTGCATTCCCAAAGGCTTTCTTTGAAAGCTGGGGAAATGCTCCGCATGGGGGCTCCATTGACGCCGACCTCACCCATATTTGAGGACTGATTCCTGCTGCTCCTGGAGAACACCTGTTACAGGTGAGTAACTACTCTTTCTCTGCTGGTCTCTCTGAGGAACATTTGCAGAGGTTCACAGCCTTGTCAGTTGGGATCCGAGAATGCTCGAGGTTTGTCTCGAGCAGCTTATGATGGCTTCGAGGCTTCGGCCCG
The DNA here is from genome assembly GCA_033557465.1 of Ichthyophis bannanicus. NCBI lineage: Eukaryota > Metazoa > Chordata > Amphibia > Gymnophiona > Ichthyophiidae > Ichthyophis > Ichthyophis bannanicus. Next base: position 283,567,657 of record CM066035.1, read on the forward strand.
CGTAGCTGCGGCCGGCATCGGTGTACGCCATCAGGCCTGGCTACAGTCATTGGACCTTGAGCCATGGGTGCAGGACAAGTTGGTTGATGTCCCCTGCCGAGGTGAAAACCTCTTTGGCAAGCTCATGGCAAAAAAGGCTGCAGAACCCGAGTCCGAGACTCTCACCAGGACAAGGCTGTCCAGGAAAACCTCTGCCCCTTTTCAAAAGCAGAAGGGCTCGGGGAAAAAAGTTCTTTTACCCGAGGAAGTCATCTGCCTACAAAACTTACCCTCAGTACCAGGCCTCCATAGCTCCCCAGCAGGATCAGCAGGCCAAGGGGTAGGGACATAGGCCCCGTAGGCAGAAAACTCCTAAGCCACCAGCTCCGGCTCCTGCACAGCAGGGAGCGGGGTTTTGACTCCAGTGGCATTGCCTCTCCTTCTCAGCTGGCCCCTCTCAGCACAGGAGGCCGGCTGACCCTGTATGCCCACAGGTGGTCAGCCGTAACAAGGGATACCTGGGTGCTAAGCATAGTCCAGATGGGCTATCTGCTCCACTTCCACCAGGTACCCCCCCCCCCCTACTTTCCAGGGGAGCCTCCAAGACTCCCTCTGCAGAGGAACCTACTCCTGCAGGAGTTAGCAAGTCTTCTAAAGGAACAGGCGGTGAAATCGGTGCCCCAACACCTGAGAGGTCAAGGCTTCTACTCCAGGTACTTCCTGTTACCAAAAAGGACAGGAGGCCTCCGGCCCATCCTAGACTTGCGCAGTCTAAACAGGTTCCTGGAGAGGGAAATGTTCAAGATGCTTCCCCTTGGGATACTGCTGCCCTACCTCCAGTAGGGAGATTGGCTATGCTCCTTAGACCTAAAGGATGCTTATACTCACATCCATATTCATCCAGACCACAGACAATATCTCAGATTTGTGGTTGGAGGAAACCATTTTCAATACAGGGTACTCCCTTTTGGCCTCACCTCCGCCCCCAGGGTTTTCACCAAGTGCCTGGCAGTGGTGGCATCCTACCTCAGGGTTCAAGGACTCTTTGTCTTTCCATACCTGGATGACTGGCTCATCAGGGGTCAGTCTCCACAGGAGACCAATCAGGCCACCCTCCGCACTATGTCTCTTCTCCAGCATCTGGGGTTTGTCATAAACTTTGCAAAGTCCACTTTGCGTCCCTCACAGAACATGGAGTTCATAGGAGCAAGACTGGACACCCTTCAGGCAAAGGCTTTTTTACCTATGGACAGGGCCCACAGACTGATGGATTTGGCCAGACAATTCCACAGCAATTCTCTGGTCTCCGCCAATCAATTCCTGAGGCTCTTAGGCCACATGGCATCCACGGTCCATGTAACTCCAAATGCCTGTCTCCATATGAGGCCAGCTCAGTGGGGCCTCAGAACTCAGTGGCTGCAGGCCACAGGAAACCTGACGGATAAAGTGAGGGTGTCCAGGCTGCTAGCATCTTCTCTGCAGTGGTGGCTTTATCTTCCGAATCTGGGGCAAGGAGTGCCTTTTCAGGCACCTCCACACTCCCAAGTGCTGACAACCGATGCTTCTCTTCAGGGTTGGGATGCACATTGTCAGGGAGCATGCACTCAGGGCCTGTGGTCCCCATGGGAGGCCGCACAGCAGATCAATCTCTTGGAGCTGAGAGCTATCCGCTTAGCCCTGCGGACTTTATCTCATGTCCTCTCTCACCAGTCCGTCTTAGTTCAGACGGACAATCAAGTTGCTATGTTCTATGTGAACAAACAGGGGGGCACAGGGTCCCGCCCTCTCTGTCAGAAAGCACAGGACCTGTGCTCCTGGGCAGTCAGTCATGGCATACTTCTCAAGGCGGTCTATCTCTCTTGGCAGGAGAATTGTCTGGCAGACAGATTGAGCAGGATCCTACAGCCACACGAATGGCAGTTGAATCCTCTGGTGGTTCGAAAAATCTTCCTCAGATGGGGTCTTCCAAACATAGATCTCTTTGCCAGTCCACTGAACCGTCAACTGCCCAGGTTCTGCTCTAGACAACCGCATCCTCTCAGAGTAGCAGTGGATGCATTTCTCATTCCGTTGTCTACAGGCCTCCTATATGCGTTTCCTCCCACGCCTCTGGTGCCCAAGACACTATTCAAAGTGATCCGGGACAAGGCCTCAGTGATCCTGGTGGCCCCTAGGTGGCCAAGGCAATCGTGGTTCCCACTTCTTTTGCAACTGGTGGTGGACACTCCTCTTCCTCTGGGGATGCAACCAGATCTCCTGTCTCAGGAGCAGGGATCTCTCTTACACCCCAACCTCCAGTCCCTCAATCTGATGGCCTGGCTGCTGAAAGGGTAGTTTTAGCGCCCTTACTGCTGCCTAGGGAAGTGGAGGACGTGGTCTTGGCCTCTAGGAGGCAGTCCACCCGGAAATCTTACGCCTTCAAGTGGCGTTGGTTCTCCACCTGGTGCGCTCAACACAAGGAGGATCCTTTCTCATGCTTGGTACCAGTGGTGCTGCAATATTTGCTTCACCTGTCCATCCTAGGCCTTAAGTCCAACTCTATTAGGGTCCATCTCAGTACTCTCTCAGCGCACCACTCACCAGTGGAGGGCCAGTCTCTCTCAAGCCACCCTTTGGTGACTCGCTTCCTCAGAGGCCTGCTTCTGCTTAAGCCTCCGGTTCGTCCACCTGCCCCTGAGTGGGATTTGAATGTGGTCTTGCAACAGCTTACTTGCCCACCATTTGAGCCTATGGCTAGTTGCCCTTTGCGCTTTTCTCTCCTGGAAAGCGTTGTTTTTGGTGGCTCTTACCTCAGCAAGGCGAGTGAGCGAGCTTCAAGCCCTGGTGTCAGATGCACCATACACTAGGTTCTATAGGAACAGAGTAGTCTTGCGGACTCACCCTACGTTCCTTCCAAAGGTTGTCTCCTCCTTCCACCTCAATCAAGAGGTGGTTCTTCCGACTTTCTTTCCCAGGCCGCATGCCAGCCGGGCTGAGATGGTCTTGCATACCCTGGGCTGTAGGAGGGCGCTGTCCTTCTACCTTGACCGTACGCAGGGACACCGAAGGGCTGTGCAGCTTTTCGTCTCTTTTGACCCTAATAAGCTGGGGTTGCCTTTCTCCAAGCGTACCTTGTCCATCTGGGTGGCGGACTGTATCGCCTGGGTGTATAGGGCAGCTGACCTCTCCTTGCATGGTCGAGTCATGGCCCACCGTTTCAGGATGAAGGCTGTGTCAATGGCTCATCTCCCTCTGTTCCGTTGGCAGACATCTGCCGGGCCGCTACTTGGTCTTCAAGCCGGACTTTTGCGGCCCACTACTGCCTCGAGAGGGAGTCCCGCAGGGACAGTCCTTTCGGGCAGGCGGTACTCCGTAATCTCTTTGAGGTATAGGCAACTCCTACCCTCCGGCCCTGGTGTTGGGCTACCGTATGGGGGCGATATCATAGAAGATTCTTTTCGCACATGCTGAGGCTCTAGAGGGAGCTCATTTTTTCAGCTTTGGGTCCCCGGTAGCCTTAAACTGGGGAGTCCCATATGTGAGGACTGACTTCCTGCTTGGTCCTGGAGAAAGCGTAGTTACTCACCTGTAACAGGTGTTCTCCAGGAGCAGCAGGAATCAGTTCTCACAACCCTCCCTCCTCGCCTTGGAGTTGCAGTCATATTCATTTTGTTTTTGGCTGCCTTTAGCTATGTCATCAGACTGAGCAAGATGGCACCCTTGGGTGGGAAGTGGACCGCGCATGCATGCTGCATTCCCAAAGGCTTTCTTTGAAAGCTGGGGAAATGCTCCGCATGGGGGCTCCGTCGGCACCGACGTCACCCATATGTGAGGACTGATTCCTGCTGCTCCTGGAATACACCTGTTACAGGTAACTACGGTTTCCTGACGACTCTTTCGTTATTGATGTGTAAGTTAAGAAGATGTCTCTTTCTATTTTCAACATTACTGAAAAACTTGTGCTGAACATTAAATCTGGATATTTAATGCCAGGGCCATATCCAGGCTCCGGCAGTGAATAGTCGGGTTGCCCATTTGCTCAAAGCTATCTGGGCAGTGGCGATATTCAGCCACTGCCCATTTAGCTTCTACAGTGAAAGTTAGGCCTGTCTTTCCTGTACCTGACTTTCACCACATGTCGCTAACCAGGCAGGAGTTCAATATCGCCATGCCTGGTTAGTGATGGGTGCCGCCTCCAGCACACCTTGATGCTAACCGGGTAGCAACGGGGGTGTTTAGCAGCATCTGTAGATATTTAGCAGCACTAAATGTGTTAGTGCCGCTGAATATCCCACTTAGCCGAACTTACGCATTTTGCAGGTCTGTAAACCATGTAAATGTCTTTGAATATCAGGCCCATATTTTTAGGTTGAATTTGTAGGCTAATATATTTTGTAATATTGTGTATACAATATATGTAAAAAGAGAGGGGAATTAACATAGTAATATAGTATATAATGGCAGATAATCAGTATGCTCCATCTAGTCTTCCCAGCAAGGTAGCAAGAGTAGGTGCACCTGCCACTCCGTGCAGGTCACCCCTCCCCATGCCTTTGTTTAGGTGTGTACCTACTGCTCTTTGCAGGTCACCCTTATTTGTTGAGATATGTTATGTTTATTTTGATTTTATCCTGTTGCTATTATTTTGAAAGCCATCACTGTATTTGCCCTCACCACTTCCATCGGGAGGACATTCCAAGCATCCACCACCCTTTCAGTGAAAAAGTATTCCCTGACATTTCCTTTTAGTTTACCCACTTGCAGCTTCATGTTATGCCCTCTAGTTTTACAGCTTTCCCGCCTTTGGAGAGATTTGTTTGTTCATTTATACTCTTTAAGTATTTAAAGGTCTGAATCATACCTCCCCTGTCCCTCCTCTCCTCCAGGGTACATATTTAGGTCTTCAAGTCTCTTCTCATACGTCTTCTGATGCAAGCTCCAAATCATTTTGGTCTCCCTCCTCTGAACCGTTTCCAGTCTTTTTATATCCTTTGCGAGATATGGTTTCCAAAATTGAACACACTATTCCAATTGAGGCCTCACCAACGACTTGTACAGTGGCATTAGTACCTCCTCTTTATGCAACCCAGCATCCTTCTGGCTTTTGCCACTGCCTTGTCACACTGTTTTGCCACCTTGAGATCCTCAGAAACAATCTTTCCGAGGTCCTTCTCCTGGTCCGTGCACACCAGCCTTTCGCCCCTTATCACATACAATTCCCTTGGATTTCTGCTTCCCAAGTGCATGGCACTGCACTTCTTCGCATTAAATTTTAACTGCCAAGCATTAGACCATTCTTACAGCTTTTGTAGGTCTTTCCTCATGTTATCCACTCTCTCAGGAGAGTCCTCTCTGTTGCAAATTTTTGTATCATTTGCAAAAAGACAGACTTTTCCATTCAGTCCTTCAGCAATATCACTCACAAATACATTGAACAGTACTGGTCCCAGGACTGAACCCTGGAGCACACCGCTATTCACCTTCCTTTCATTCGAGTGAGTTCTGTTTACCATCACCTTCTGTCGTAGGTCAGACAACCAATTTCTGATCCAGTTCACCACCTCGGGACCCATCCGCAAGCTGTTTAGTTTATTGATAAGCCTCCTATGAGCAACAGTATCAAAGGCTTTGCTGAATTCTAGGTAGATCACATCCATCGCAGACCCTTGATCTAGTTCTCTGGTCACCCAGTCAAAGAACTCAATCAGATTTGTTTGGCAAGATCGTCCTTTGGTAAAACCTTGTTGCCTCAAATTATGCAACCTGTTGGTTTCGAGAGTCCACTATTCGCTCTTTCAGGAGCGCCTCCATTACTTTTCCCACTACTGAGGTAAGGGTTACTGGTCTGTAGTTTGTCATTTCTTCCCTATCACCACTTTTGTGAAGAGGTACCACATCAGCCCTTCTCCAGTCCTGGCCAGTAGACTTTCTGTGAACAGAGGGCACACTCAGATCTAAGAGAATATAAACAGGTAAATAGGCAAGAAAAATGTATATCAAAACCAGCCAAAATAGTAAATTTAGAAGCTTAGCTTTGTGGGGGGCGGAGCCTGATGTCCAGCGGGTTAGACGCTTCGCGCTGAAGCTCCCGAGAGGCCTACTCAGAATCCTGACTTAATACCTACATAAACTCAATTTTTTGCTCCGAACTTACCGGGATACCTCGGGGGGGATGGCGGCCCATAAACCAGCACGCTTGGACTTCGGGTCTCCTTCTTCTTCACACGGAAAACGCTCCAAAACAGAGGTGTCTTCCCCACAGAAGATGGTTCCACTTCGGGAAAACCCCGAAATGCATCAGGAGATCTTAGAGGAAATACGCGGCGTGAAGGAACTGGTGCAGTCCAACGGAGAAGCGCTTCGAGCCATGCGAGAAGACTTCGGTGTGCTCCAGGACCGACTTGAAAGTCTTTCATTACGGCAGGACAACATGGCGGGGGTCCTCGACTCGCACGCGGTGCGCTTGGTCAAACTGGACAAGGCTGAGCGCCAGATACAGAATCTTCAAAAAGAGTTAGAAGATAGCAATAATCGAGCCCGTCGCAACAATGTGAGGCTCCTTGGAATACCGGAGGGGGCGGAAGCAGGAGATATCAGAGAATTCCTGCTCAAAACTCTTCCCTCCTTGCTGAAGATCACATTTCATAGAGACCTGGAAATTGATCGAGCACATCGTGTTCCTACCCATATGGCGCTCAACCGAACGACCCCCCGGCCTATTATCTTTCGATTACTACGATATCAACAAGTGGAACAAATTCTAAATGCTGCCCGGGCGAATCGTCATCTGGAGTTTGAAAGTCATAAAGTCTCCTTCTTCCCTGATTTGGCAAAGCCCACAGTTGACCGTCGGAAGAGACTCCTTGCTTTTCGCCCTCGACTTCAACAGCTACAGGCTCGCTTTGGCCTGTTGTATCCAGCGAAGCTCCGAGTGACTCTCCACAACCAAACTAGGACATTCGAAGATCCTGATCTACTATCAACATTTTTAGACTCTAAAGAAGCAGAGCAGATGCGTTAACCCAACAACTTGGACTTATTATCTGCCGGCTCTGTCCGCCATTTTGAAGGGCCCGACGCGGTGGTCATAGCCAAGCACAGAGACTGCCTGGACTTTTCTTTCTGTCTTTATATGACTTTCTTGGTCTTCTATCCCTCCATGATGTGTGCCTCGGTTGGATTCGGAGCACGCACAGTTATACAGGTTATATGTTTTCAATTTCGGCCTTCTCTGGGGTTTCTCCCCGCAGACACATGGTCGCCAGTAATTTCTGGGGTTCTGCTTCTTCTCTACCGCACTGCGGTTCTTATTTTTTAATGTGGGGCGCTTCATTGTATTACATTAGCTCATTTTCTATCATGTCATGTGTACAGCCAGATACAGTTACTATGAGGGACATTGTGAACTTATGTGCGTTATCATGTTCTCTTTCAGAATTTTTAACCTTGCTCAATGGCCTTATGTAAGATCTTATCACTTAACGTAAAAGGCATCAATAGTCCAATCAAAAGAAAGAAAATTCTTAGCTATCTTAACCATGAGCATGCTGATTTAGTGTTTCTTCAGGAAACGCATCTAAATTCCGCTGAAACACTGAAACTCAATGCTAAACCTTACCTGGTGGCTGCCTATTCTCCCGCCGTTTCCAAACGGTGTGGGGTAGCCATTCTGGTTAAGAAGTCTTTGCAAGCTACTGTAATAGATACTAGCTCTGATAAGGAGGGTAGATGGGCCCGTGCACATTTTAAGGTTGGAGATAGTGAATTCACGTGTATTTGTATTTATGCCCCGAATGTGGATAACCCTGCTTACTATGCAAGTATTGCGCAGTTGGCACAGGCCTCTGCCAATACTCCATTAATACTTGGTGGCGATTTCAATCAAGTGCTAGACCCTTTGATAGATAGACAACCGCCTAGAACGAGTAGTCCACCCAAGAGTCTTGCTACCCTTACAGCTCTGATGCAAGACCTTGCGCTAGTAGATATATGGAGGCTACTTCACCCCTCCGACTTAGAGTACACCTTTTTTTTCTGCCCCCCATCACTCACAATCTAGAATAGATTTCTTTCTCATTTCCAAAGCACTGATTTCTCAAGTGGACACGGCTAGGACTCATCCTCTCCATATTTCTGATCATGCTGCCATATCTTTTTCATTGCATGTCACTACGCGAGATGATCATCCCTGTGCTTGGTTTTTTGATAGATCCCTACTGGATCAAAAAAGATTTTCAGGTTGACATAAAGGCCGCTATCCAAGATTATTTTCATTTTAACTCACCCCATGACACAGCGAGCTGGGCTTGGTGGGAGGGTTTTAAGGCATCTATCCGTGCTACTATAACCAGCTATCAAATTCGACAGGGGAAACAAAGAAAGCAACACTTACTGATTCTAGAGCAACAGATACAAGCTGGGGAGCGTCTCCTTACGTCCCGTACTGACCCATGTATTTTACTCCGTTTACAACGCCTCCGCTTTCAATACAATCAGCTTCTATATACTGCTGCTGCTAAAAATATTGAATCACAACAAGGGTTGTATTACCGGGAAAATAACCGTGCTGGCAAATTATTAGCGAATGCCCTGAAAGGTCAAAAAGAAGCCAAGCGTGTTACCGCTCTCCGTAATCCGTCGGGGGGGGGCCTGGTCACTAAAGATACAGAAATCTTAGAACTCTTTCGTGATTTTTATACTCGGCTTTATCAATCTGAATGTGATTTTGAGCCAGAAGTATTTGAACGATTGCTCTCAGGGGTACAACGACTGACCCTATCTGACGAAGATAGAGAGGCCATGGACAAACCATTCACTTTATCAGAAATTCATTCTGCTCTCAAGAGATGTGCCACAGGTCGAGCTGCCGGCCCGGACGGTCTCCCTGCTGAATTCTACAAAACCTTTAACGCTGACTTAGCTCCAGTTTTGAAACTTTATTTTTCTGCTCTGGCCGAGGAGGGATCTCCTTCTGGGTCCTTTTCAATGGCAAATGTAGTAGTTTTTGAGAAAGAGGGGAGAGATCCGCAACTAACAGCTAATTATCGTCCAATTTCCCTCCTAAATGCGGACTATAAAATATTTGCCACCATTCTCTCCACCCGGCTCTCTGATAGGATGTCTACTTTAATACACCCAGATCAATGCGGTTTCATTCCCGGTAGATCAACCGCTGACAATGCTCGGACTCTATGTCATGTACTGACTACCGCAGTTAATCTTGATCGACCATTTGTTGGCCTCTCACTTGATGCTGAGAAGGCCTTTGATCGCTTAGAATGGCCTTTCCTGTTTGCAACTCTCCGCTGGTACGGATTCGGAGAAGGTTTTCTCCGTTGTCTCCACACCATGTACACACAGCCTACAGCCAGTATCTGTGCTAATGCTTTAAAGTCTCAGCCATTTCCCCTTCAACGCGGTACTCGTCAGGGATGCCCACTGTCTCCACTTCTTTTCGATCTTGCACTCGAACCCTTAGCTTTACTAATCCGGCAATCGGAGGAGATTCATGGAGTCCCCTTCTCTCATAGGGAAATTAAAATTTCAGCATATGCTGATGACCTTATGCTCTTTGTCTCTTTAGACTCGGTGCCGGCTGTCCTAGAGCAAATCGGTAAATATTCACAACTCTCGGGGTATAAGATAAATTGGACCAAATCGGTAGCCTTTCCATTAAATCCTCTGATTCATCAAGCAGATATGCAATCCTTTCCCTTTTTATGGCAACCTCGCATGGTCAAATACCTTGGGGTCCACTATTGCTCTCCTTTGGAAGACGCTATCTCCTTTAATGCCAAAGACTTAACCTCTAAAGTCCGGGCGCTTACTCACCGTTGGACTCCTTTAACACTTACCTGGTGGGGTCGCCTAGAAACCATAAAAATGATGATTGTTCCTAAAGTGAATTACATTTTAGAAATGTTGCCCTGTCTCCTACCTCGACGTACATATAAAGATTTAGAGGGCCTTCTGACTAGATACTTATGGCAAAACAAGACACCTAGGATAGCGAAGCATAAGTTGCAAGCTGATAAGGAAAATGGGGGTGTCAGATTCCCTGATTTCCTGAAATATCACCATTCTTTTCTTCTCAAACAAGGTGCTCGTTGGCTGGAAGATCTAGCACCGAGTAGACCTGTGTGGCTAGACATAGAGGAGAACCTTTGCAAACCGTTTCCTCTTACTTCTCTCCCTGGTATGACTCTCCCATCAGACTCCCACTATCCACCAATGCTTTTAGACACTTTAGGTGCCTTTAATACTCTTATTCAATCTCTAGACTCCCGATTCTGTCCGTTAGACAGACTCCCGCTCTGGTACAATACTCGATTTCAAATACAAAATAACCGATGGCGTGGAGCCCCTGGTACACTAGGGGCATTTGGACCCCTACCCAGTTGTTCCATGATGGTCGCTGGAAAACTTTTAGTGAATTGCAAATTGAATTTGGTCTCCCAGCGAAACACTACTTTCAGTTGGTGCAACTACAGCATTGTCTTCGGAGTGCTAAGGTGCTCCCGCCATCGGAATCCCCTACCCAAGACTTGTCGGAGACTATCCGATCTATCGGGAGCTCACCGGGTGTAGCATCTAACTTTTACAAAACCTTAAGTAATGCTGTAAATAGAGGTACCCCTATAGCACAGAAAGCATGGGAGCGGGAACTGCATGTAACTTTGACCCCGGAACAATGGAGCCTTGTCTGGAGTAGAGTGACACGGGTCTCCAGATCCGCCTCACTCACTCAGACACTCTTCTTTCTAGCCCACCGGTGTTTCTATACTCCTGACAGATTAGCCAAATGGAACACCTCCCAGGGCAATAAATGCTGGACATGCCATGCGGCCATTGGTTCACTAACTCATGTTATGTATGAATGTCCCACACTACAGTATTACTGGCGTCGGGTCTGGGGCCGTATCCAATCTATTTTGCACTTTCAAGAGCCCCTGTCTTGGAGGATAGTGGGACTCCGCTCAGCTGCGGGGATCCCCTCTCTTCCAAAATCGGCTTACTTCCTTTTAGACTTCATGCTGGGCATTGCTATTTCCCTAATTACGAAATACTGGAAAAATAGCTCCCATCTGAGCCCCAATGAATGGTGGAATCATGTCTGTCTCTACAGTAAATATGAACAAATACCTCGTATGTTCGCTTCTTCCGTTCAGACCCCCCATCATCTGTCTAAATGGAAGATGCTCAATGATTATGTTCACACCGCTAAATGCTCTCATCTGACTGTTTAAATTTGTATAAATCTCTGTCACATGATCATTCTGTATCGCAGATGCTATTTATGTTCGTTTTGATGTACAATTACTGTTGTTTGGAAGCGCTCACATGCTGATACTGTCGGCTTAGAGAAGAAGCAGGGGGGTGGGGGGTAATAGGGTTTGCTTTTCCTTATTGTATACTTGTTTTGTCTCCTTTGGTGTGTTGTTTCTTTTGTTTGTTGCAAAATGAAAATAAAAGTTTAAAAAAAAAAAAAAAAAAAGAAGCTTAGCTTTGTAGTCTCTTGGGGTTGTGATGGCAGTTGCTGGATCAGAACTCCTGCTAAGGCAGCAGAGACTGATTGAATTAAGACATTCAAGTTAGGAAGTACAAAATTCCCACTGTATTTTACAAAGACTGCTAAATGCAGAGCCTCTTGTAAAATACATTTAACGACATGCAGGTGTGCATGCTAATGCCTCACCATGTCCAGCAGGAACAGCAATTTTAAAAAGCTGCACTTGGGGACAAAAGTGTACAGCTTTACCCCAAATGTGTGTGAGAGTAGCATTTGAAAATCACTGCTCTTGATATACACCTACTCCTTGATCCCCTACTGCAAATAGCACAAGTTGAATTGCAGGGTAACATACTTTATAATGTTGTCTAAACATGTTGTTGGGAGCAGTGCCGTACTTAGGGTGGGGTCAGGGGCGGCCCAAGGGGGGTGCGGGGCCATGTGCGGAGACTCGGTGCGGGGCCTCATTTGCATAAGGGGCCTCATTTGCATAAATATTTGCATAATGTTACCATACACCAGGGGTCTCAAACACGCGGCCCGCGGGAGAAGGTTGTGCGGCCCGCGACGGCTTCTGCTGCTGCCGTTGCCGCTGTGGCAACGGCAGAATCGACGGTCAATTTAAAAAAAATAAAAAACTGGCTTCTGCTGCTCTGTCCTGCGGCCCGTTCCCCTCTGCGCGAGAGCCCTGAATGTGCTTCCTCTGCGGCGTGCTTTTCAAGCCGCGAAGGGAGTATTTCCCTCTCGCGAGGCTTGAAAAGTGAATAGGCTTAAGCCGCGCGAGAGGGAAATACTCTCTTCGCGGCTTAAAAAGCATGCCGCAGAGGAAGCACACTCAGGGCTCTCGCGCAGAGGGAAAGGGGCCGCGGGACAGCTGATTTTCTGCTGCAGCAGAAGCCAGCAGCAGAAGCCAGGTTGTTTTTTTATTTACCTGGGGGGGGGGTATGACTGGAAATGGGCTATTGGCGGGGGGGGGGGTATGAGTGGAAGTGGTATTTTGGCAGGGGGGTTTGTGACTGGAAAGGGCCTATTGGCAGGGGGGTGTAGGACTGGAAATGGGCTATTGGCAGGGGGGGGGGCTTATGACTGGAAATGGGCTATGGTGGGGGCTAGGACTGGAAATGGGCAGGCGGGGGTTAGGAAGGACTGGAGGTGGGCTGATGGGGGAGTTAGGACTGGTAATGAGCTATGGAGGGGCTGACTGAAATGGGGTAATGGGGGTTAGGGCTGGAAGTGGGCTATTGGCAGGGGGGTTATGACTGGTAATGGGCTATGGGGGGTCTAGGACTGGTAATGTGCTGGGGGGGTTGCTAGGACTGGAAATGGGCTGAGTGGAAGGGGGCTTGAACTGCAAATGGCTGATGGGGAGGGGGGCTTGGAATGGAAATGGGCTGTGAGGGGAGGGAGCTAGGATTGGAAATGGGCTGATGGGGGGCTAGGATTGGAAATGGGCTGATGGTGAGGCTAGGATAGGACTGGAAATGGACTGATGCAGGGACTAGAAGGGAGCGGATGCTGGGTGGGGCTGGAACTAGAAGGGAGCTGATGTTGGGGGAGGATTAGAATGGGATGGAGCTGGGAAAGTGAAATGGAGAGGGGAAAAATATTTTGTCTGGGAGAGAAGACAAATCTACAATTGGCCAGGTATTGTGAGAGTAAGTGGGGATTGAGGATGGAGGGGTAAAATTTGAGTGGATGAAATAGGAATGAGGAAAGAGAAAAAGGAGAAAGATTAGTATGTTAAAGCAGATGTAGAGAGAGAATGGAAAAAAAACTAGGAGAGAAGAAAGGGCAAATGGAAGCAGACGATGGAGAGTTAGCAGAAGACATGAAGAAACCAGAAGAAAGTGGCTGGAACAATTGCAACTGAAAAAAATGCACAAAAGGTAGAAAAATATCTCTTTATTTTGAATTTATTAACTGGAATATGTCAGCTCTGGGAAATGTGCATCATTAATGTTTGCGCTTTGTTTAGTACAAGAGGAAATTAATTTATAGTTTTATTTCTACAGTGTTGTTGTACATTCCAAGTTTGGCTTTTGGGGTTCCCAGTTTAATTATTGTCTTCTTGTTTCTAAATCTTTTAGTCTTTCTTTATCCATACTCATTAAAGAGGCATGTTTACTAAAAGTTAGTGTATGGTAACATTATGCAAATATTTATGCAAATGAGGTCCCTTATGCAAATGAGGCCCCGCGTCTTATGCGGCCCCCGGGTTACTTTACAAGTCCTCATTTGGCCCTCAAAGCAATTTGAGTTTGAGACCCCTGCCATACACTAACTTTTAGTAAACATGCCTCTTAATGAGTGTATGAATAAAGAAAGACTAAAAGACTTCTACATTACTATAATCCAGTGCCAACCGCCAGACACATTAGGAACTACTACAAACACTGCCCATTTAGAACCCATAGCAAACCCGCCGTATCCTAACAGCACTACCAGGACTCATAAAGCATCATACCCTAACTATCAAAAGGAAACACTGCAAATATTAAACCAATACATTTCAGAGAACAACAATACATGACCTACTGGGGAAAGAGAACAAGTGGCAATGTCAAATAGGAATTACATAAACAGAATACCTCAGCTCAGTTACACATGCAGAACATAGACCATCACCAAACAAGGAATCACAATTTAGAAACAGGAAGACAATAATTAAACTGGGAATCCCAAAAGCCAAACTTGGAATGTACAACACTGTAGAAATAAAACTATACATTAATTTGCTCTTGTACTAAACAAAGCGCAGACATTAATGATGCACATTTCCCAGAGCTGACATATTCCAATTAATAAATTCAAAATAAAGAGATATTTTTCTACCTTTTGTGCATTTTTTTTTCAGCTGCAATTGCTCCAGTCACTTTCTTCTGGTTTCTTTGTGTCTTCCGCTAACTCTCCATTGTCTACTGTCCATTTGTCTTTTCTTCTCTCTTCTAGTTTTTTTCCATTCTCTCTCTACATCTGCTTTAACATACTAATTTTTCTCCTTTTGCTCTTTCCTCATTCCTATTTCATCTACTCAAATTTTACCCCTCCATTCTCAATCCCCTTACTCTCCCAATATCCGGCCAATTGTAGATTTGTCTTCCCTCCCACACACAATATTTTTTCCCTCTCCATTTCACTCTCCCAGCTCCATTCCATTCTAATCCTCCCCCAACATCAGCTCCATTCTAGTTCCAGTCCCACCCAGCATCCGCTCCCTTCTAGTCCCCGCATCAGCCCATTTCCAGTCCTAGCCCCCCATAAGCCCATTTCCAGTCCTATCCTAGACCCACCATCAGCCTATTTCCAGTCCTAGCTCCCCCATCTATTTCCAGTCCCATCCGAGTCCCTCCATAAGCTCATTTCCAATCCCAGCCCCCCATGAGCCCATGAGCCCATGTCAAATCCTAGCTCCCCTCCACTCAGCCCATTTCCAATCCAAGCCCCCCATGAGCCTACTTCCAGTTCTAGCCCCTTCATGAGTCCATTTCAATCCAAACCCCCACCACAGCCCATTTCCAATCTTAGCACCCCCCCAACAGCCAATTTCCAGTCCTATTCTAGCCCCTCCATCAGCCCATTTCCTGTCCTAGCCCTCCCCACTCACCCATTTCCAGTCCTAGCTCCCTCCCCCTCACAACCCATTTCCATTCCAAGCCCCCGTCCCCATCAGCTATTTGCAGTTCAAGCCCTCCTTCCACTCAGCCCATTTCCAGTCCTAGCAACCCCCCCAGCCCATTAACGGTCTTAGCCCCCCCCCAGCCTATTACCAGTCCTAACCCCCCATCAGCCCATTTCCAGTCCTAACCCCCCATCAGCCCATTTCCAGTCCTAGCCCCCCCATAGCCCATTACTAGTCCTAACCCCCCCATAGCCCATTACTAGTCCTAACCCCCCCATCAGCCCATTACGTCCTAACCCCCCATCACCCTATTTCCAGGCCTAGCCACCCATCAGCCTATTTCCAGTCTTAGCCCCCCATAGCCCATTACCAGTCCTAACCCCCATCAGCCCATTTCCAGTCCTAACCCCTCCCATAACCCATTAACAGTCCTAACCCCCATCAGCCCATTTCCAGTCTTAGATCCCCCCTAAGCCCATTACCAGTCTTAGCCCCCCCATAGCCAATTACCTGTCCTAACCCCCCCATCAGCCCATTTCCAGTCTTAGCCCCCCCCCATGACCCATTACCAGTCCTAAACCTCCCCATCAGCCCACTTCCATTCTTAGCCCCCCCACGGCCCATTACTATGCCTAACCCTCCCCCCTCAGCCCACTTCCTTTCTTAGCCCCCCCCCCATAACCCATTACCAGTCCTAAACCTCCCCATCAGCCCATTTCCAGTCTTAGCCCCCCCATAGCCAATTACCAGTCCTAACCCCCCCATCAGCCCATTTCCAGTCTTAGCCCCCCCATAGCCCATTACTAGTCCTAACCCCCCCCATCAGCCCACTTCCAGTCTTAGCCCCCCCATAGCCAATTACCAGTCCTAACCCCCCATCAGCCCATTTCCAGTCAGCCCCCCCATAGCCCATTACCAGTCCTAACCCCCCCCATCAGCCCACTTCCAGTCTTAGCACCCCCCCCCCATGGCCCATTACTAGTCCTAATCCTCCCCTATCAGCCCACTTCCAGTCTTAGCCTCCCCCCCCATAGCCAGGGCCGGCCCATCCATTGAGCAAGAATGTTTTTTGCACAGGGCCCCGCGTTTCAGGGGGCCCCGCTCAAAAAACATTCTTCATCCCAAGTTTAAAAAAAAAACAAAAACAGCTGCTTCTGCCGCGGCAGCATCAAGAGTGCCGCCGCCGCCGCGCCCCCCCCCCCCCCCGGCAGAGCCTCCCTGCATCGTAGACTAGCGTCGAATCCCCGAACGTGGGCTTCTTTCAGAGCCGCAAGAGTTTCCTTTCTCGCGGCTCTGTTAATCCCGCCGGGATTTCCCATCAGCCCCGGCGGGATTAACAGAACAACGAGAAAGGAAACTCTCGCGGCTTTGAAAGAAGCCCGCGTTCGGGGATTCGACGCTAGCCTATGATGCAGGGAGGCTCTGCCGGAGGGGGGGGGGGCCCGCGGCAGCGGCGGCACTCTTGATGCTGCCGTGGCAGAAGCAGCTGTTTTGGTTTTTTTTTTTTAACTTGGGATGAAGAATGTTTTTTGCGCGGGGCCCCCTGAAACGCGGGACCCTGTGCAAAAAACATTCTTCCTCAATGGATGGGCCGGCCCTGGGTGGGGTGGTATGGTCCACCCTGGGTGCCAGCCAGTAGATGACAGTTGCTGGATCAGAACTCCTGCTGAGGCAGCAGAGCCTGATTGAATTAACCACACCCTGTGAGGTGGACTTCTAACAGAGCAATGGAATTTTAAACATTCAAATGAAATCCTACTTCTTTGTACCAGTCTACTATGCAAAGGACCTTGGAACTATAAAATGTATACCTATACTGCAAAATTTAGTAGGAAATCAGGTCTTTGCAAATCTAAAAGCAAATGTGTACTGCAAGTCCTAGTAGACAAATACGAGGGGTTGCTATTTATATTTCTGGCCTTAGCAACAGTAAGTGTTGCCAGGCGCCATCCAATGGTTCCATTGGAACACTGACATTGTTGAACATAACCTTATTCATAACATTTTATCATTTGAGCGCGATTTGTTGTTTACAGTAACTTGAAAAATTCATCTTGGGCGAAAAATGGAATTAACTCGTGAACATTTTCGTGCGATTATTTTTCATAACTTTCAACGTGGATTATCAAGACAAGAGTGCATCGATGAACTTAATTTTTTAGTTCAAATCATTTTTATTCATTTTTAAACAGGTAACAATACAAGACAGTCCCAGGCATAAATCACAACCGTCCCAGAACAAGAGCAAGTATAACAAATATTGTACAATGCACACAGTCCAGAACTAGCACAGCACATTAGGCATGGACCAAACATATTTCCGGACAAAACAATTAGCTGCAACAGTACAGATCTATAAAGCCCTCTATGCGCAGGGGCATCAAGAGCCATCATTCAGCAGTAGCAATTTAAGAGCATAACAATGATGCCTATCGCAACACAGCAAGGATGCATATAACAACCCATGCCCATATGTGCCAAGACAGTCTTACGAGCAAAGGAACAGAAAGAACACATGCCCTATTGCTACCCTCCTCCCCCCCCCATTGCTACCCTCCTCCCCCCTATATAACCCCCCCTTCCCCTCAACCCCTACCCGACGCCTGGCCAAGAACCATTTAACCCCTATGCTCCACCACCCTCCAGTAGGCGCTAGCCAACAAGGATCCCACGTATCATGAGCAACAGCCCAAATCTACTACTGCAGCTCGCATCCACCCCCCAGGCCTCCCCATCCCTCCATCCACCCATATCAGGCCCTCCAAGCTGCCACACCCGAGGGAATAGCCCCACCCGGAGCAAGCAGCCTTCAGTCAACATACACTACACATTCAACACCCTGCTCCGATCTGCAGTCGGGAGCGCATCAATAAGGGGAGCCCACAGTTCCAAAAACATATCCCAGTGTTTGCCCCCTTGTTGCTTCGCAGTCAATTTTTCTAAGTACAGCAGAGCCAGCAAGGCTCGCTCCCACACACAAACTCCAGGTGGAGACACCTCAACCCAGTTTTGCAACAGCACTCGCTTCACTATGAGAAAACCACATTGCAGGAAGGGTCGACTATTATTCACCCCCACCCTAGCAACAGTCTCCCAACACAAAAAAAGACAGACCTCCCGACTCAACACAACTGGAGAACCCACCCACTCCGCCAACTTGTTGCAAACAGAACCCCACAGAGTGTGCACCAAGGGGCAGCTCCAAAGCCTATGCAGCAGGGTTCCCATAGTGGTCCCGCACCAAGCACACATAGGAGAATCCCGAAGCCCCGCCCGAAATGCCCATGCATCAGTAGTATATGCTCTCCAAAGAAACTTATACTGAATCTCCTGCAGCATCACCCCCAGTGGGCCCCGCGGGATTGCTGTAAAAGCCCCTCTCAGTTTTTCTACATCCATTCCCTCCACCCCGTCCTTACCCCAGCGGGCAGACAGTGCTAGGATATAATCCAGACCCCCAGAGGGCGTAGAGAGCGATCGGCTGTCCCTCCCGTCTCTACCTCGCCCAACCCAGAGTCCCAAAGCACATCTCAGGGTCCCCCCCACCACTCCCGTCCCAGCTAACTCACCTAGGCTGTTTATGTAGTGGCGAGCCTGCAAATAACCATAGAAATCCTCCTTGGGCAGTTGATAGCGGTCACGGAGAGCTTGAAAGCTCTCCATACTCCGGCCCCCCTCGACATACAAATCCCCAATGCACACAAGCCCTCTTTTGGCCCACCCCCGAAACACATTGTAGGTTGAGAAGCCAGGTACAAAATCCGGATTCCCCACCAGAGGCATCAGATCTGAGCTTCGCCAATCCCACCCAAACCGGGCACACAGACTGCGCCAGGCTGCCCGGAGAGCCGCTAAGTAACCTTGATCAATCCCTTCACTGACCCCACGGAGGGAACGCACGTGAAGCAGATACAGGCAGTGGTATGGCGCACAAAGCGCAGTCAACTGGGGTATCGGGGCGTATCCATCCTCACCCTGCACAATCGCCTCCACATGCCTCAACAGATAACGAAGATTGAAATTCCGCAGGGAGGGCAATCCCAATCCCCCGTCCTCCCTCGAATTCATCAACGCCCGCAGTGGGATCCTAGCCCTCCTCCCCCTCCACAGAAACCCCCGCAGCAACCTCTCCAGACTCCGCCAATCTTTATCGGAAATCCACAGTGGTAATAAACGCAAGACATACAGCCAACGTGGTAATTCAACTATAGTAAACAACGCGATTCTCCCGCGTAATGACAATGGTAAATCTCTCCAACCACCTAAGGTCCGCGCAGTTCGGGCCAACATCCCTGGAACATTGACTCGGTAGAGTTCCTCGGGACGCTCGGGCAGCTGTATCCCCAAGTACTTAATCCACCCCTCCACCCAAACCAACGGAAAAGGTCCCCGCCACTGCGCCCGAACGCGACCTCCCACATCCAGGACCACCGATTTAGAAGTATTAATTTTTAAGCCTGAGAATGTACCAAAGTCACTAATCAACTGCAACACACGCACCAAGGAAGATTGCGGCTCCCTGAGACATAAGAGCATATCATCAGCAAAGGCACTGACCTTCAGTTCCTCCCCACCTAGAAGTACGCCAGAGACCAGCGCATCACACTGGATGGCACAAAGCAAGGGTTCTAGGGAAAGTACAAAGAGCAACGGAGATAATGGGCACCCTTGCCTAGTTCCACGCTCCAATACAAAAGTCTCAGATGCGGCACCACTCATCACCACTCGAGCTAGGGGGCGGTTATATAGAGCCTGAAGCCACTGAATGAAATCCCCCTGCAAGCCAAAACTCTCAAGCGCATCCCACAAATATTCCCAGGCCACCCTATCGAACGCCTTCTCAGCATCTAGACTCACCAGCAACAAATCGCACTCCACTCACTGACAATATCCCATGGCCAACAATAAATGCGCAGTATTCTTAGTGGCTTCCCTGCCTTTGACAAAACCCACTTGCCGATCCGCTATCAGGGATGGGAGAACAGGGTTCAGCCTCCCGGCCAATACTGAGGCTAAAATCTTCATGTCACAATTAATTAACGATATAGGTCTATATGACGCCAGCTCCAGCTTGTCTTTCCCCGGTTTAGGGAGCACCGTGATATCAGCGCATCTCATATCTCTAGGAAATTCCCCATGTTGCCGTACCCAGTCAAACATTATCACCATGGAAGGGGCCACCCTAGGTGCCAACATCTTGTAATACTCAACACTGAAGCCGTCGGGACCGGGCGCTTTATGAGATTTCCCCTTCTTGATGCTTTGCAAAATCTCCCGCACCGTCAACGGGGCATTGAGACTAAGCATGTCAGCGGCTGAAATCTGAGGTAATTTCAGCCCCCTCAGAAAGGCCTTACCCCTGGTATAATCCCGCTGCTCTTCGCTATATAGGCGTTCATAAAAAGTGCGAAACACTTGCGCGATCCTCTGGGGTTGATGCTGCAATCTACCCTCAGTGTCTTTTAGCACCGGTATAAAGCGGGCACCCCCAGGATCCCGCACCAGTCTAGCCAGCAAACGGCCAGTCCTATTGCCATGAACTTAATTTTTTATACGGCGATAAAGCACCATCCTACAGCACTGTAAAAAACTGGTATAACGAATTCAGTCGTGGCCGACGTTCGCTCCAGGACGAATTCTGTCAGGGTCGTCCAAAATCGGTTGTTGTGCCAGAAAATATTGATGCTGTGTGTGAACTGATAAAGCAAGATCGTCATGTGACATACCGTGAGATTGAGGCATCTTTGGGCATTAGTATGACAAGCATCAATAAGATCTTTCATGATCATTTGGCCGTAAAAGATTTGTTCGCGTTGGATCCCGCATAATCTGACAAACGCTCAAAAGAAGGCTCGTGTCGATTGGTGCAAGGAAATGTTGAAAAAATATGTTCAAGGTGCATCAAAGACTGTGTATAACATCTACACAGGTGACGAATCATGGATCTATGCATATGAGCCTGAAACACAACAGCAATCGACTGTATGGGTCTTCCAAGACGAGCCAAATCCAACAAAAGTTGTTCGCGGAAGAAGCACATTGAAGCAAATGGTTGCCTGTTCTTCGGCATTACCAGTCACATGGCAACAGTGCCGTTAGAGCAACGTAGGACGGTCAATTCTGAATGGTACACGACTATTTGTTTACCAGAAGTCTTCGGAGAAATTCGGAAAAGTCGAAGAAGAGGCGAATAATTCTTCATCATGACAATGCGAGCTCTCACACATCGGCTCCAACAAAGGAATTTTTGACCGGCCAAAACATCGAATTGATGGGTCATCCACCGTACAGCCCTGATTTGGCACCCAATGACTTCTTTTTATTCCCACACATCAAAAACAAATTACGTGGTCAACGATTTTCAACACCCGAAGATGCGGTTGATGCATTCAAAACGCATGTTTTGGAGTTACCTCAATCGTAGTGGAAAAAGTGCTTCGAAAATTGGTTCAAACGCATGCAAAAGTGTATTGATCTTCATGGAGAATATTTTGAAAAACAATAAAACCAATTTCAATCATAAATATTTGTTTTTTCATTATTAGGCCAGAAATATAAATAGCAACCCTCGTATTAAGGATGTACTTTCTCTAGCCAGTAGACCTTCTATGAACTGAGGACGCACTCAGATCTAAGAGAATATAAACAGGTAAATAGGCAAATAAATTTTATATGAAAACCAGCCAAAATAGTAAATTTAGAAGCTTATCTTTGTATTCTCTTGGGTTTTGATGGCAGTTGCTGGATCAGAATTCCTGCTCAGGAAGCAGAGACTGATTGAATTAAGATATTCAAGTTAGGAAGTGCAAAGTTCCCACTGTATTTTACAAAGACTGCTAAATGCAGAGCCTCTTGTAAAATACATTTAACGACATGCAGGTGTGCATGCTAATACTTCACCATGTCCAGCAGATGCAGCAATTTTAAAAAGCTGCACTTGGGGACAAAAGTGTACAGCTTTACCCCAGATGTGTGTGGGAGTAGCATTTGAAAATCACTGCTCTTGATATACACCCACTCCTTGATCCCCCTACTGCCAATAGCACAAGTTGAATTGCAGGGTAATACACTTTATAATGTTGTCTAAACTAATTAGTGAGCAGTGCTGTACTAAGGGTGGGGTGGTAAGTGTGTTCCGCCCTGGGTGCCAGCCACTAGAGGGATGCTGAAATTCCAGGCCCACATGGCAGCGATGCACGCAGCAAATATACTGTAACTAATTTGCTGACTTATATTTATTTATTTACATTCTCTTATATACCGCGCTATTCTGCATCAGCGCGGTTTACATTGAACAAACCGAAATTACATTGAACAGGGTATTATAACTTGGAGAAAACTATTTTACAGGGAACATGGGCTATGGAGGGTTAAGTGGCTTGCCCAAGACCACAAGGAGCACCTGTGGGACTAGAAACCCCAGTCCTTCCAGCCCAAGGTTGCTGCCCTCTAGTGGGATTTGAACCCCCGACCTTCCGGCCTGAAGTACATTGCCCCAACCACTAGGCTACTCCTCCACTCCTTGCCGTGCTGTCTCCACTCCGTGCCCAGTGACTGTTCCCTCCTGGGCCGAAGTCTTGTGAAAAGAGCCACATTGTGAGACTTCAGCCTGGGAGGGAACAGCTATTTGGCCTGGAGTGGAGGCAGCATGGCAAGCCAGCAAAGAAGTAATAGTAAATGTTTGCTGAGTGAGCACATGGGGGAGGAGGGTGCGTCTGCTCCAGGTACCAAATAGGCTTGGAATGCTACTGTTGGTGAGGCCTCAATAGGAGTATTGTGTTTGGTTTTAGAGACCATATCTCACAAAGGATTTGAAAAGATTCAGAGGAAGGTGACCAAAATGATTTGGAGCCTGCATAAGAAGAAGCATGAGAAGAGACTTGAAGACCTAAATATGTATATTCTAGAGGAGAGAAGGGATAGAAGAGATATGATACAGGCTTTTATATACTTAAAAGATATTAATGAGCCAACTAACCCTTTTCAAAGATGGGAAGGTGTAAAACTAGAGGACATAACATGAAGCTGCAAGGAGGTAAACGTCAAAACAACGTCAGGAAATAACTTTTTTTTATTAAAAGGGTGGTGATGCCTGGGATGCCCTCCTGATGGAGATGGTAGGGGCAAAACCAGTCACTGAATTCAAAATGGCATGGGGCAGATACAGAGGATACCCTATATAATGAGGACTGAATCAAAACAAACTTAAATATCTTTTAGACTTTAACAAATAGATGGGATGACTGCATGGAGTAGTGAGTACAACCCTAAACAAAGGCATATAGGGGAGAACCTGCATGGAGTGAACCCCTCTGGTCACCTTACTGGGCAGAGTAGATGGGCTACACTTATCTTTATTTGCTATTATCTACTATGTTACTATGCGTTCCTGTCACTGTCCAGTTATTGATCCCTCCCCTAACATCAAGTACCCCAGTCTCAACCTACTCTCTGATCCCATCCCTGGCTCTTACTAGGGTCCATCATGGAAGCAACAGCAGTTCCAGTCATTCCTGCTCATGCTGGTCTTGGATTCCAAAATGGTGCTTGTGACCCCCTAACAGTAATCTCTCAAGGGGTCAGGCTTCCAAATAGCATCAGCCTGACCCCTAGTGGTTGTACCTCGAGATTACTGTTAAGGGTCATGGGTGATTGCTTCTGCTCATATTAGTCCCAATCAGGGATTTCTTCTGCTTCCACTAGATTAAAGGGATCCTGGTAACTATTACTACTATTATTAAACATTAGTAAAGCGCTACAAGGCAATATGCAGCATTGTATAAACACAGATAGAGCCAGTCCCTACTCATCAGAGCTTACAATCTAATCAAGACAGACAAGACAAAAGATAGGAATAAGGATAGAATAGGGAAGGATAAGGAGAGACACGGAAACAAGGGATCAGGATCCAAATGCAGCCTCAGAAGTGAGCCTTTAGCATAGATTTGAAAAGCAGCAGAGATGGAGCCTGGCATACAGAATCAGGAAGTTTGTTCCAGGCATAAGGAGCAGCAAGGTGAAAGGACCGAAGTCTGGACTTAACAGTGGAACAAAAGAGCAAAAAGAGGAGTAAGCCAGTAGAAGAGCAGAATTTACGAGGCAAGGTGTAGGGGGAGAGGAGAGACGAAAGAGAGTGAGGAGCAGAAGAATGAATGCCTGCCAAAATAGTACATTTAGAAGCTTAGTTTTGTAGTCTCTTGGGGTTGTGATGGCAGTTGCTGGATCAGAACTCCTGCTCAGGAGGAGTTTGAATTGGATACAGAAACAGAAGGGGAAGCCAATGAAGTGACTTGACAAGAGGGGGTTATATGAGTATATCGAGGCTGGCACAGCAGAGTTCTGAATAGATTGAAGGGAAGAGAAATGACTCGGAGGGAGATCAGCAAGAAGGAGGTTGTAATAGTCGAGACAGGAAGTAATTAGAGAGTGCACAAGTGTTTTAGTAGTGTGTTCAGAGAGGAAGGGGCGAATTGTGTTAATGCTATAGAGAGAGAAACGACAGGTTTTAGCTATCTGTTGGGTATGTGAGGAGAAGAAAAGAGAGGAGTCAAAAATGGCACCAAGGTTGTGGGCTGAGGAAACAGGAAGTAGAAGAGTGCTATCAATAGATATAGAGAAAGGAGGAAGGTTTAGGGGGATAAATAAGAAGTTTGTTTTTCTTCTTGATCAGTTTCAAACGGTGGTGAGACATCCAGGTGGCGATGTCAGAGAGACAGGCAGAGATACGGGCCTAGAGTGTCTGAGAAATATCAAGTGTAGAAAGATAGATCTGAGAATCATCAGCATATAAAAATGTTGCTGAAATCCATGGGAGCAGATGAGAGCATCAAGGGGGCTGGGTGTAGAGAGAGAAAAGGAGAGGGCCTAGAACCAGACCCTTGGGATGCACCCCCGTCAGTCTGGATTTCATACTGATCACTCCACTGATACTATTCTTCTCTCTCTTAGTGAGGTTCACTGTTCATTGGACCATGGGGATGTTACTATCACTGTTTCACTTGATCTATCTTCAGCATTCGACCTCGTCAGTCACAATCTTCTCCTCTCTTGGCTGTACGATCTTGGATCTCATGGGATAGTTCTTCAATGGTTCACTTCTTTTCTATCACAGTGTTCCTTTCGCATCATCAAGGGTACGTCTGTTTCCTCCTCTCACCCTCTTTCGTGTGGTGTTCTTCAGGGCTCCGTACTAGCACCTGTTCTTTTCAATATTTTTCTCTCGCCCCTAGCTCTTAATGATCCAACAGTTTGGTATGTCAACACACGTTTATGCAGATACATTCTTCTTCTGTTTCACCCGGACCCATCTCTGCCGGATCTCTCCCCCTTGAATACATGCCTCACTCATGTTGCGGCCTGGTTATCTACCGATCACCTTCTAGTTAACTCTTTGAAAACTACCGCAACCTAGCTCACTGGTCCTACCTTCCCTCCTGTTTCCCCTATTCTCGATGGGTCACCTATTTATCTCACGTCTTCTTTTCACTACCTTGGAGTCACGTTGGATTCTTCACTCTCTTTCCATGATCACATCACCCAAATCCAGCGCTCATTTGTCTTTCTTCATCATATCAGAACAGTCCGTTCCCTTCTGACCACTCCTGCCTTAACCACTCTTGTTGTCTCTTTCATTCTATCTAAACTTGGCTATTGTAATGTCGCACTTGCCGGCCTTCCTCAATACTCTGTAAAGCGCTTTCAACTTATTCAGCACACTGTGGCCAGATTATTTTTTCATGCATCTAGATTTGACCACATCACCCCCTTCTTCATCTGTTTAACTGGCTTCCTGTACCATCCCTTATTCATTACCAGGTCCATAAAACACTTAACACTGGATCCCCAGATTGCTTAGCATCCTCCCTTATTCCGCTTGCCCTACAACGTGCTTTCCATGCAATTCATATGAATCATCTTTTCCTACCCTCTCCCTCTCTGGCCCATCTTCAATCTACTTGCAGTTCAGCATTTTATTTCCTCGGATCCTCCCTTTGGAATAATCTTCCTCCACATCTCTGGTTAGTCTCTTCTTTTACAAGGTTCAAAGCCCAACTTAAAACACACCTTTTCTGCACAGTTTCTTTTACCTCAGTTGACTTCTTTGTTTCCTGCCCACCCCCCTCTTCCTCTTTCACCACTCTCCTCCAGCCCTGCTTTGACGTGTCTCATTTTCCCATCTGCCTATACATACTGGCGTTCTTTTTATTTTCTGCTTTAGTTTTTACTGTATTCTATTGAAAACTGCTTTGCTGTATCCACATTAAGCGATATATCAAATCTTAAATAAATGAAAATGAAAGTAGAGGAGGAACCACCAGAACAAACACTGAAAGAGCGATGGGAGAGATGAGAAGAGAACCAGGACAGGATAGAGCCCCTAAAACCAAGTAAGGATAATGTGTCAAAGAGATGGTGGGGGTCAACAGTATCAAAAGCAGCAGAATGGTCAAGAAGAATAAGGATAGAGTCAAGGCCCTTAGATTTAGCTAGGAACAAGTCACTGGAGACTTTAGCAAGTGCCATTTCAATAGAATGTAAGGGGCAAAAGCCAGACTGAAAAGGATTCAGAAGTGCTTAAGAGGAAAGAAATACAAGACAATGGTGGAGGACTGCTCACTCAAGAAGTTTGGAAATGAAGAGAAGAAGGGAGATCGGACGATAATTAGAAGGAGAGCTAGGATCACGAGAAGGTTGCTTGAGTAGGGTATTCCACAGCATGCTTGAAGGTTGCAGGGACAGTAGCAGTGGAGAACGAGAGGTTGACAATATGTGAGATGGAAGGGATGATAGAGAAGGAAATAGAGTTAAGGAGATGGATGGGGATTGGATCAGAAGAGCAAGCAGTAAATTTGGAGGAGGAAAGAAGATGAGAGGTTCATCTTCAGAGATCATGGGAAAGGATGAAAGGTAATAGAGATGGGAAATGTTGGTAATGAGGTGGGGAAAGAGGCAACAAAGATGTTATAGTGGGGAACTGGAGAGTAATCTTGTGGATTTTGTTATATTTATTTATTAGCAAGGCTTGATACCCATACCGAAGTGTCAGAGCGGTGTACAAATTAAAACAAAACAAAACATAGTGGCTACTAGAAAATAAAAGGAGGAAAGGAACGCCAATGGGTTGATAGGAAAGCAGTAGTGAGAGAATGAGAAGAAGACAGAAAAGGAGCGAGGTTAAACACACAAGCAAATAATCAGGTTAAACTGCTGAGAGGATGGAAGGGATAGGGGAAGGAGGCAGTGTGTAGTATCAAGACCATCATGTGGTAACAGGGAGATCAAAGGCCTGGGAAAAAAGTTAGGTTTTAAGTAAAGCTTTAAAACGGGGAAAAGAGGGTTCGGTGGGGAGTGAGTGTGGGAGAGAATTCCATAGGGCAGAGCTTAGAAAGAAGAATGCAGAGTGACGAGTGAAGTCGAGGTGTGCTTGGGACGGGGAAGGGAGAAAAAGACGGTTGCTACGAGTAGAACGGAGGAGGCGAGGAGCAGGCTGGTGGTAGATAAGATTGGACAGATACTGGGGGATACCTGTGTGAAGAACCTTGTGTGTGGTGATGAGGTACTTATAGACAAATCAGAATTTAATGGGGAGCCAGTGGAGGGTGAAAAGACAAGGGGTGATATGATCGAAAGGGGAGGAATGGGTGACAAGATGGGCGGCGGTGTTTTGGATAAGTTGAAGATGACGGAGCTGGTAATTGGGAAGACCAGCAAAAATTGAATTACAGTAGTCCAAACGGGAGATCACGAGGGAGAGAACCAGTGTGGTGAGGGAGAGAGCGGAGAGGTAGGGCCAGAGGGATCGAATCCTACGGAGATGGAAAAAACAGCTACATACGAGGGAGGAAATATGAGGGTGAAAAGACATTGAAGAGTCAAGGGTGATACCAAGATAGCGGAGCATGGGAACAAGTGGGATGGGAAGAGAGGACATTGTGGGAGCTAGAGTAGGAGGAGTGGCAGGAAAGGAGAGAACCAAATAGCAGAGGACTTAGCGGGATTGACGCAGAGAAAATTATCAGAAAACCAGCCGGCAATGAGAGTAAGACAAGCATTGAGGGCAGAGAGGTCCGGGGTTGAAGAGATGGAACGAGAAGAATATCGTCAGCGTAGAAGTAAGATGATATACCGGTCTGTTGAATGAGTAGGGCGAGAGGGGCGAGAAAGATGTTGAACAGAAGGGAGGCAAGGATGGAACCTTGGGGGACACCACAGTGAAGGGGGAAAGAGGAGGAAATGTTGGGGCCTGAGTGGACAACAAAGGTGCGGGACGAGAGAAAAGAGCGAAACCAATGAAGAACACTGCCTCAGATACCAAAGTCAGACAGGCGAGTGAGGAGAGTACGGTGGTCGATGACATCAAAGGCGGCAGAAAGATCCAGAGAGACAGCGATAGAGAGATCACCATGATCGTGAGAGCGGTGGAGTTCACTGAGAAGGGCTAGAAGAATAGTTTTAGTGTTGTGACTGGTCCTGAAGCCGGATTGATGGGGGTGGAGAGAGAGGGTAGTGTCAAGAAAGTCAGCTAGGGTTTAGGCAGAGAGAGAAGAAGGGGGGGGGGGTTGGAGGGGAGGTGCCTTGAGGAGAGAGTTAAGAGAAGAGACGGCAGGGGTCAGTGGCAAGAAAATTAGTCAGGTGAATATAGTAGTTTTGCTTGGCAAGTGCTAAGGCTGACTGGAAGGCGATAAGCATGAATTTGAAATGAAGAAAGTCAGAAAGGGAGAGAGATTTGAGCCAATTGCGCTCAGCTGAGCAGGCATAGGAGCGCAGATAGCGGGTAGTTGAGGACAACCAGGGCTGAGGTGTAGTGCATCTCACCGAACGTGGGATGGGTGGAGCAAGAGTATCTAGAGCAGAGGAGAGAGCAGTATTATAGGAAACTATAGCTTCATCAACAGATTTAGAAGACAAAGTGGAAGAAAGAGGTGATGAGATGACGTGATGTGATCAGTAGTTGGAGTAGGGGGTCTTCTGGGGTGTTCTTTGTGTTTTGGGGGATCAGTAGAGGGGGTAGAGGCAGCCCTTGGCCTTTACACCTGCCTGTACAAGCAGGTACTTGTTTGTGCCTTGGGACAGCTGTAAATGCCAACATTTAGAATTTTATTTTTCAATATGTATTTCCCTTGTAAAATGGGAGATTATTATCTTGCCTAAACAGGGTGTGAAATAAGGACCAACACACTTTGGAATAAAGAGTTTATTTATAAAATATTAGAAGAAGGTAACTTGAAAGCAAGTAATTCACTTAATTCACATATAATTAGTTAATCAGTGCATAGGAGCAAGATAAAAGACAACAATACATCACCGAAAGAGTTTTAAGCTTCATCTCATACCAACACTTCGGCTGGAAAAAGCCTCCAAATTCAGCCAGGCAAGAGAGATCCTCAATTGGGACCCCTAGGCGGTGAGCACACATTCACCCTGTAGGTGAGACTTTCTCTCTCTCCTCTCCTGTCTGACAAGAGGCTCTGTTTTTCAATACTTGGCTGCAATAGCAATTCTCTTCCCTCATGTTTACATACACACGCACAGAATAGGATCAGTTATCTATTAAACATAATCAGAACGCTAGTCAGGCGCCTGAGGATGCTCAAGGGAGGCACCCCCATCCCATGGTTTAGAAGCAGCTCAGAACTCCACCACTGATGATATTTATTGTGTATACAATTACCAGGTGAAAAGTTTACCTTATCTTGTGTACCAGTGCTTCTCTTAAGTTTCACATGATGTTAAATTGCACAGGACTGAGGTTTAATTAACCCCTGACTTACTGCTGACACACAATCAGTAGTCAACTTTAACTTTTTACCACAATATGTGTTAATGGTTTGGGCCTGTCCAAACTACTCTCTCTGCATCCTAACCTTGCCTCCTTGCAGTCCAGATATAGTGCAGTTGTGCATGTGTAAATAATGACCTTCTAAAGTCACTACACATGCAGGTGTTGCTGTTCAAACGTGGGGATAATTCTAAGATAGCTCTCATATGAATTTAAATGGAACATTTACACTCTATGAATTAAATGTGATTTTCTGTTTTTGATGTACAATATTCATGGGGTTTTTTTCAGCATACTTAAGCACTATGTAATACAGGAATTGTTGTTATTTGTGTAGTATTAAGCATTTTCAGTACAGATATTGGCTTAACCTCTATATCTAATCAGAGTTAATATGAGCAATCTTAAATTTGTCTTGTCTAGGCTGTGCAGGGCCGGTCCAGTTTGCAGCATGACCGAGACTTGAGAGTTGACTTGGGATTTCGAGGTATGCCAATGACAGAGGAGCAGCGACGTCAATTCAGCCCAGGTCCTCGTACAACTATGTTTCGAATTCCTGAATTTAAGTGGTCTCCAATGCATCAGAGACTCCTGACAGATTTGCTATTTGCTTTGGAAACAGATGTGCATGTTTGGAGAAGGTATTAGAAGAGCGCTTTTAACTATTTTATTGTCATATTTTTATGTTCATTTTTTTTTTATTTTCATCACTGCACAGGTAAAGCCCTTTTCATAAGAACCTTTACGAAGAGGCAAGCCCACAGACAGTTCTTTTTATGATCTAGAGTTAATAACCATAACCATGTATCATAGTTAAAACTCAATAAAAATTTCCCTAACACTACAGATAGTAGTGTGTCACAAAGAAAAATCCAGTTTATTGAGTTATCTTCTTCATGGATAAGTAGGATCAATCAGCCTTTTAAGTTTGTGACATCATCCGATGTTGTCCAGGATGAAAGATGGTAGTACCTAGAGCTAGATAGAGTTCTGAAGAAATTTATGATCATCTGCAGCTAGCACTATACAGCCACATGCCTATGGCCCCTTTAGTCAGAATGAGACAGACACATTTCTAGATTACAGTGCTCCCTTGGTGCTTTTACAATTTATTTTTCCCCGTATCTAAGCTTTTGTTTTCACAAATTTGAGTTTTTTATTGTTGAATTATTATTTTTATTTTTTTTACAAAGTCCTTTTGTCACTCGATAATAGATTTTAAAAAAATATATATACATGATTCAAGTGGCACTTTGGATGCAACTGGAAAATGCCTGTCACTTACTACAATTCTGAAAGTGTTTGCTGCCTAGTAGTTGAACATGGTGATCCAAATTGTTTTGTTTGTTGCAAAATGTCTTTCCAGAATTCCATGTTATCTGCTTTCATATCCTTATACCAGCTTTTCATAGTATAATATGAAGCAACTGCAAAAATGCTCTCATTCTCTTATGGATAAACAAACTGAATTTTTTGCTTTATCTTAAGGAAACAAATGTAAAAAAACACAAGCAAATTTTTTTTTAGAGTGATTGAGGGCAGTGAAGTCAGCATAAATTACCCTTTCCTGAACACAGTGAAAGAGATGTTCCAGAACCTACTACACCCACAGAAGTCTGGCACCTATGCAGAAAATATTTAGTATGTTCAGCATAATATTTATTTAGCTATACTTATATACCGCTTTTCACCGTGTCAAAGCGGTTTCCATCAAACAACAAGTGATACATCAAATATTACATAACATATTTACAGTTTGAACTGGGGGCGGGGAGGTGACGGGGTTATATAATCAACATGGTTGCAACTTAATTACAGTGCAGATTGGATATACATCTAGAGTTCTTAACTTATTTACAATTTTGATTCTATCTCGGTGGTTATTTACAGTGTACATCATATTCTAGTGTTTATGGGGTGTCACAGGAGTTTGCACCCAAGTGGATCCCGAACAAGTGTGTCTTCAATTGTTTCCGAAAGGAAGCAAGGTCCATGAGGTTTCAAAATTTGATTGATAGAGAGTTCCATATTGATGGGTCGTAGAGGTCAAATGCACGGGCACAGTCTTGATTATTGTGTTTTTGTCCTTTCATGTAGTATGGCCAGAACGTTGTCAGTGGTCTTTCTTGTGGATCTCCCAGAGTTTGTTCGAGGTAGGAGGGTTGTTTAGATAGGGGTGCATGTTGTTGGTGCAGCGCTTTGTGTATCAAGAGCAATGTTTTGTAATTTATCCGGGATTCCAGGGGAAGGATGTGGAGGTGTTTCAGTATTGGGGTGATATAGTCATATTTGCTTGCCCTTTGTATAATCCTGGTGACTGTATTAAGGGCTGTTCATAGAGGGTGGAGAGTGGAGAGCGGGAGTCCTTGATATATTGCATTACAGTAGTCGGTGGGGAAGTGTCATTGCTTGAATCACTGATCTGAAGCCTTAGGGTCTAGGAGGGGTCTCAGTCTTTGCATTGTTTTGGTTTTGAAGAATATCATTTGTGTGTCCTTTACTATCTGTTGCTTGAGTGAGAGGGTTTGGTCAAGTATGACTCCTAGATATTTTATTTGCGTTTGAACTCGTATTTCGGTTACTCCTAGGGTGAAGTGGGTTGGTGGAATGAAAGTTTGATCCTTTGTGACGAATAATGCTTCCGTCTTCTTGAGGATGATAAGATTGGCTTTGTGGAGCCATCTGGATACTTCGTTGAAACAGTGCAGTAGCTGTGTGTTTGTTACTTTTGTGGTTGCTATCAGTCCATATAGCATAATGTCATCTGCATATATGTGGAAGTTGATGTTGTGTGACCGTTTCATTGAGCATTGTCATTGTAAATAAG
This sequence comes from Ichthyophis bannanicus, assembly GCA_033557465.1. NCBI lineage: Eukaryota > Metazoa > Chordata > Amphibia > Gymnophiona > Ichthyophiidae > Ichthyophis > Ichthyophis bannanicus. The sequence goes on from CM066035.1 coordinate 283,600,349, forward strand.
TGTTGAACAGTTGACAGTGCAGAGAGGCCTGAGGGATTTCTTGGGTCTGGCAATAGGGAGTTGAGGTATCAGGACTTGTTCAAATTAGCTGATGCCTGTCTATCAAGTAGAACTGGAACCACTGGGGAGCCATATTTTTTGTGCCAGATTCTTGCAGACGGTGGAAAAGGATGGTGTGGGAAACTGTCGAATGCTGCTGAGGTATCTAGGAAGATGAGCATGTATCTGGTTTGTTTAGCTTGCATTTCCTTTGTCAGTGTACTTATCAAGGAGACCATGAGTGTTTTGACTCCATGTGAACTCGGAAGCCATGTTGTTGAGAGTCAAGCAGATTGTTCTTGTCAATGTGGTTTTGTAGATGCTGCTGTACTGTCTAATATGACTTGACATTGCCACTAGAGATTCAGTCCTAACCATTGAAGTCTGTAGACACAGTGGATGATGTCAGATAACTCTATTATGTTTCATCCAGTCTGTCTAGTAGAGGTACTAGAGCAGAACTTGCAGCACAGTGCAGGTTACTTCCTTCATGTATGTTTGTTTTTTTTTGTTTTGCTTTTTTTGCGGGGGGTGGGGTTGTTATACTGCTATGTAGTACTGGTTACTTTCTGCATGCCTTTGTTTTTCAACAGTCCCCAAACATATTGCACTTGAGTAAGTCCCTAGTAACAAATCATTTGGACAGGATAATATACAGCTCAGTATTCTGAAAGAACTAAAAGATGTACTTGCAGATCTATTAATAGTAATTTGTAAACTACCATTAAAATCATCTACAGTACCTGAAGATTGGAGAGTGGCCAAAGTGCTGCTAATTTTTAAAAAGGGCTCCAGTAGTGATCCGGGAAATTGCAGATTGGTGAACCTGTAGGAACCATTATAAAGAACAAAATTATTGAACATCTAGAGAGCCATGGTGTAATGGGATAAAGTCAGTATGGATTTAGCCAACTGAATTCTTGCCTCACCACTGCTACATTTTTTTTGAAGCATGAACATAGCATAACCCCTGAATAAAGCAATCTATTGAATTTTTTTTTTATAAAAATGGACCTCGAGTTCAGAGCTATATAGTTTCTAGCAAGTAGAGCCTATAGTAATAGTAATTCAAGGCCACCAATTCAGTAATGCTCTTATGTCATCATCGGTCCATGATCAGCTCAAAACATCCAGAGCTAATTTTTTCTTTTTGTATGTAAAATCCAAAGCAATTTCAGAGTGATTTATATACAAGTAGTTTTGTACGTATATTGGGGTCGGAGTCCTTAGACGTTCATGCTCACACCCACAAACATATCCAAACATATCCGACATAATATTGTGTTTCGACCAACTTACTGCATCAGGGATTCTCCACAAAATATTCCATATAGTAAGCTCTACAGTAGATCCATCATCTTTCAATTGATACCAAACTTGTAGATGAATCTACACTGGCACAATTAGCTCTCTACAGCACCATGATGGCGTCACCAGATAAAAAAATGGCTGCTCACAGCCATGCATTTATTTCAATCAATCCCGCAACAGTCATTGCACCAATTATGTTCATTATGATAGTAAGTCAAAGTCATCCAATCTTTTGCCTGATTTAACTCTTTAGGTTCCACTCAATTCAATTAAAAATCTAAGAATGTTCTTTAGCATTAAGTTTCCATTCATAATTTCCTCCCTGCCACGATTGTAATTGTTGATCAATCACATGCCAACGGATATTCATAATTGCATGATTATACTATATCCAATGATTCATCAAAGGTGCTGTCTCCACTTTATGCAGTATCCAACTCTGGTGTTCGTTTAAACGTGACCGGACTCTTCTCTTGGTTTGTCCAACATACACTAATGAACAGGAGCATACAATTATATACAACCATTGTTGAATCACAATTGGTAAGGCCCTGACTCGGATACATCTTTCCATTAGTGTGAGTCCAAGAACTGCAGGTCCGTGCATATTGGCACCAGTAGCAACGTCCACAGGTGATGTGACTCAAGGTAGATAGAATATCCGCAGTCTGTACGCAGTCTGTAGGGAGAATTTGATGACCATCTTGCCTAAATTCCTCACTCATTTGCACATGATCTGTGGGAATTCAATAAAAATAGAATGTAAACCTAAGGTGGCTGAATGCTTCTTCATGGATTTAACAATATGTTGAGAAGCTGGCTAAAAAGACAATTATTTTTGGTATGACAGTATATTCTACCAGCAATGTCATGGAGTAGCCATGGGTGCAACCATGGCTCCCTTGGTGGCTTCTTTGTATGTTGCTCAGTTTGAGGAGAAGCATATTTTTAGATCTACAGAAGAGCCGGACATTGCATAAAGTTGGGTTGGCACCCTTAGTGAATCATTAAATACAGTATAATTATGCAATTATGGATATCTGTTGGCATGTGATTGATCAACAGTTGCGATCGTGGTGGGGAGGAAAATATGAATGGAAACTTAATACTAAAGAACATTCTTAGATTTTTTGATTGAATTCAGTGAAATCTAAAGGATTAAATCAAGCAATAGATTGGATGACTTTGACTTAATATCATAATGAGGATAATTGGTGCAATGAGTGATCTCCAGGAACAAGCAGGAATGTAGTCTTCACATATTGGTATTGTCGGTACTGACGGAGCCCGCACGGGAACGCTCCCCAGCGTCCAATAAGAAAGCTTTTGGGAGCAACCCACAGCGCATGCGTGCTGCCTTCCCGCCTCTGGACCTCTCTCACTTTAGTTCTTTGTTTTCTGCAGAGCCGACAGGACACGGTACCCTGTCACCGCAGAAAATCTACCTTTATTTCTTGTTTTTTGTAGTCGCGTCTGCCTTCATTCAACGCCTACCGGTACCGCCGGTTCTCCTCTTCTTTCTTTAAAAAAAACAAAAACAAACATATATTTTTCTTCAGGGATCTTCCCTATTTCTGGTGCTAGGCACCATTTTGGGCACCAGGCCCTTTTTTCTTGAAGCATGGAGAAACCAGCTAGTGGTTTAAAAAAATGCTTAATATGTGGCGGTACCATCTCCGTCACCGACACCCATGATTGGTGCCTAAAATGTTTGGGTCCTGAACATTGTCCAATGGACTGTCTCTCCTGCACGAGGATGACGAAGAGGGGCAGGCAGAATAGAGCTGCAAAACTCGGTACCCTTTTTGCCTCCAACACGATGTGAATTGCATCAAAGTCTTCCAGGGCTTCATCTTCCTCCCATGGATCTCAGGTAACCCAAAGTAAAACTAGCCGGTCCTTGAAGGGTAAATCTCCTTCAAATTATCGAGATGCCTCGGGCATTTCCCTCGAGGATACTTCACCGGCAAAACAGCCCTGGCGGGAGTCTTCGAGCTCCAAAGCATTAATGGGGCTCCAGGATGTTTCGAGACCTCAAGCTCTGCGGAACTACTGGTGCCATGCTCTGGGGTCATGGCTGCATTCACTGGTACCAGCACCCAGGTATTGGCAGGAGTGATGGATCACAGAATCCTTGCTATTGAACGCAGTCTAGCAGCCCTCTTAGCAGCCTCGGTACCGCTAAGACCGCAACAGACGGTACCGACATCAGTACTGGTACCGACAGTACAGTACCTGCTTTGACAGGACTGCTTCCCCCATGCCGATGTCCGGTATTGGAGATCAGGAACCGAGACATTTCGGTACCGACTTCGAGCGGTACCAATACCATACATCACAGGAGCACCCGGTGCTTAAGTACTACTACTATTATTTAGCACTTATATAGCACCACGCACGCAGCACTGTACAAACATACAAGAGACAGTCCCTGCTCGTTAGAGTCATGCTCATCGGAGCATACAATCTAGTCGAGACAATACAAAACAATAGTCGAATCGGTGCAAAGCACAATATGGTCTTTACAACTCAGTCATGAAAATTGACGGGAGTCAGGTTAAGATGAGGGATGGAGGTCAGGATCTGAAAGCGACTGTGAAGAGGTGGGTCTTCAACCTGGACTTGAAGAGAGCCAGAGAGGGTGCCTGGCGCACAGAGAGAGGTAGGCTATACCACGCGTGAGGAGCAGCAAGGTGAAAGGAGCGAAGTCGGGAGTCAGCGGTGTGCGTGAAGGGCCTAGAAAGAAGTAGTTTGTTAGCGGAATGAAGTTGCCGAGAGGGGATGTAGGGAGAGATGAGAGGTATTGAGGGGCTGCAGAGTGAATGCATTTATAGGTCAGCAGGAGTAGTTTGAATTGGATGCGGAATTGGATAGGGAGCCAGTGAAGCGACTTGAGAAGGGGAGTAATGTGGGCATGGCGAGACTGGTGGAAGATAAGTCGAGCAGCACAATTTTGTATAGATTGAAGGGGAAGGAGATGGCTCGTGGGAAGACCAGTAAGGAGTAGGTTGCAGTAGTTGAGGCGAGAGGAGATTAAGGAGTGGATGAGTGTTTTGGTAGTGTGTTCAGAAAGGAAGGGGCGGATTTTGCTAATGTTGTAGAGAAAGAAGCGACAGGTCTTAGTTTCGAGCTGGATATGTGTGGAGAAGGAGAGAGAGGTATCGAAGATAACCCCCAGATTACGGGCTGAGGGAACAGGAAGGATCGTAGGTCCATCCACAGAGACTGAGAAAGGGGGAAGAGGAGGGGGGAGGTATTGGGGGGAAAGACAAGGAGTTCAGTCTTGGCCATGTTGAATGTGGCAGCCGATTTTTTGAGCAGAGTCAAGGTGGACCCCGGAGAGTGGGTTCTGCATCAGGAGGTGTTCGAGTCACTGGTGCTTTGTTGGGGGCCTCTGGTGATGGACCTCATGTCGACGTTCGAGTCGGCAAAAATAGAGAGGTTTTACAGCAGAAGAAGGGAAAGGATGTCCGAGGGATTGGAAGCCCTGATACAGAGGTGGCTGGAGGATCAGCTCCTGTACGTATTTCCGCTGTGGGTGCTGATCAGTCAAGTCCTGCAACGCATAGAATGGCACAGGGGCCTCGTGATCTTCTGTTTCCTTTTTCTTTTCAGCAGTTTCCAAATTTAATGTAAACTGCCGCATGCCTTTTTTTGGTTTTGGCGGTCTGTCAAGTTTTAAATAAAGATAAAGATCTCCAGGAACAAGCAGAAATGTAGTCTTCACATATGGGTATCGTCGGCACCGACGGAGCCCGCGTGTGAACGCCCCCCAGTGTCCAATAGGAAAGCTTTTGGGAGCATCCCACAGCGCCTGCGTGCTGCCTTCCCGCCTTTCCGCCTTTCCCAACTGTCCCTCTCCAGTTTTTCGTTTTCCGTGGAGCCGACAGATCGCACATCCTGTCACCACAGAAAAAAAATCCCTTCTATTCTTCTTTTTTGTGGTCGTGTCTGCCTTCCCTCGACGCTACACCGGTACCGCTGGTGGTGGTGGTTTCTTTTCTTAAAAAAAAACAAACTTTCTTTTGGAGTCTTTACAGTAATTTTCTCTCAGGTGCCACGTGCCATTTTGGGCACTAGGCCCAACTTTTCCTTCAGAATGCAAAAACCCGCTTCGGATTTCAAAAAGTGTTCTAAGTGTGGTGGTACCATTTCCCTCACCAACACCCATGAGTGGTGCCTCAAATGTTTAGGTCCTGACCACTCTATTTCAGAGTGTGTTGCCTGTGGGATGATGTCGAAAAGGGGCTGGCAGAACTGAGCTGCTAAGCTTAGCACCCTTTTTCCCTCCGATGCAGCCTCCATGGCATCGACGTCATCCAGGGCTTCGTCTTCCTCCCATGGATCTTCAGGTAACTAAACATAAATCTAGCCAGTCCTCAAAGGGTAGATCTCCTTCTAAACAGCGAGATGCCTCTGACGTTGCCCTTGAGGGACTTTTCACCGGCAAAACTGCCCCGGCGGGAGGCTTCAACTTCCAAAGCAGTAACGGGGCTCCAGGATGTTCTCGAGGCTTCAACCTCGGCAGAACTACATGCTCTGGGGTACCGGCCGTTACTTCCGGTACCAATACCCAAACATCGGCAGCGTCGATAGACCAGAGATTCTTGGCTATTGAATGCAGTCTGGCGGCTCTTCTCACGGCCTCGATGCCCTTGAAACTGCTTCAGACAATTCAACCGGTACCGGCACCGACTGCATTCTACCGGGACCGAGTCATGCGTATCCATCCGTATCGACAGGTCGGTACCGGACCACTCCGATGCCGACTTCAATCGGTACCGGTACCGTGCCTTGCATGATCACCCGGATCAGAGATACTTTGAATACTTGGATGAGTCTGAAGACTCTGAAAGCTCTGCCAATACCAGAGTACTTCTTCCTGAGAATTCCTTTTCTCCTCAGCGTAGGATGTCTCCACCAGAGGATATGTCCTTTCAGGATTTCATCCGAGATGTGGCTCGAGGTCTTTCAATCACAGTGGCTCCTGAAAAAGAGCCTAGGGCAAAGGAATTAGAAATCCTGCAGTACCCTAAAGCTCCCAAAGAGGCAGCTACCTTACCTATTCATGAGATCTTGCATGATCTCATGTTAAGGATGTGGGAAACACCTCTAACCACATCTCCTCACTCTCGAAGACTGGACACCATATATCGAGTTCCTCCCTGTCCTGGGTTTCAGAAGACTCAATTACCACACCATTCCATGGTGGTGGAGTCAGCAATGAGAAGGATAAAGAGTGCAAAAAGGCATGAACCTCTGCCATTGCCATAGGGGCACGTAGAATTTCCTGGCTTCAGGCATATAACTTGGAAATTTGGGTACAGGATAAACTAGGGAATATTCCTTGCACAGGAGAGAATCTCTTTGGCAAGAATTGGCAGGAAAAAGCTAATGAGATAGATGCTGACAATATCACTTTGGATAGATTATCCAAATCTACTGCTGATCCTGCGAGGAAAAAATCCTCTAAGAAACCATTCTTCAGTAAGAAGAAGAGGTTTTATCCATCTTATACCCAACAGGGGCATCGTTTAGGTCAGTCTGCCCAAAAGGGACAACAGCAACAACCAAGACAAAGAAAGTCAAAACCAGCTGAGCCTCAACCGGCTCAGCAGACTCAACCTCCACATGGGCTTTGACTCCTATCTAGAGAACTTTGCCTTCCTGGCCCTGAATGGCCCAGAATCCTCCACCATCCCAGGAAGGTTATGTCATTTTGCCCCCAGATGGGGTCAGATAACAGCAGAAAATTTGACTCTGTCTATTGTAAGAGAGGGGTACAAGCTTCATTTCCTCAGTTCAAAATGATTTCTCTGGGAATTCTTACTGCCATACCTTCACAGTCAGGATTAACTTTGTTCTTTAGATCTCAAGGATGCATACACTCATATTCTCATCCATCCAACTCATTGAAAGTTCCTTCGCTTTCTGTTTCAAGGGAAGCACTACCAAAACAGGGTTCTTCCTTTTGGCCTGGCCTCTGCACCAAGGGTGTTCACAAAATGCATGGCTGTGGTGGCAGCATTTCTTCACACCCTAGGAATATTCGTCTTCCCTTACTTAGACGACTGGCTCATTCGAGCCCCTTTGGAGGCAGAGGCCAGGGTTGCTCTTTCTCGCACAATGCGCATCCTTCCATATTTGGGTCTTGTCATAAACTTCCCAAAATCCAATCTTGCTCCCACTCAGTCCCTGGAGTTTATAAGAGCTCTGCTGGATACAAGACAGGCAAGGGCCTACCTTCCACCGCCCCGCTGCCTTCGCATTGTGCAGTTAGCTTCCCAAGCAGTGCTAAAACATCACCTCACTGCTCGGGAAATGTTACAGTAGCTAGGCCACATGGCATCCACCGTGCATGTGGTTCCTTATGCTCGCCTCCATATGAGGACACCCCAGTGGACTTTATCCACTCAGTGGACTCAGGCATCAGGTTGCCTGTCAGACAAAATAGCAAACTCAGATCGCCTTATTTTGTCCCTCCAATGGTGGCAGTCACCCCAAAACCTTTTGGTGGGGTCTCCTTTTCAGCAAATCCTACCCCAAGCCACTCTAACAACAGATGCCTCAGAGGTGGGTTGGGGAGCCCACCTGCAAGGCCTCTCTACCCAGGGTACCTGGACTCCACGGGAGGCCTATCTACACATCAATCTCCTGGAACTCAGAGCAATCTTCCTTGCTCTTCGAGTATTCCACACCCAGCTCAGCTACAAGACAGTCCTAATTCAAATGGACAATCAAGTAGCATTAGATTTTCCAAATTTGGGGAACCCCAGACATAGACCTCTTTGCAAGTCCGCTGAATGCCAAACTTCCTTGGTTCTGTTCCAGAATTCTGTCTCAGGGTTGTCAGGCCAGGGATAATTTCCTCCTACATTGGGGCCAGGACTTCTGTATGCCTTCCCACCCATTCCCCTAATTCCCAAAACCCTGTTCAAGCTTCAGAGAGACAGAGGTCATATGATTCTCATAGCTCCACATTGGCCATGGCAAATGTAGTACCCTCTGCTCCTACATCTCTCTCAAGCTCCGCCTCTGGAGTTAGGTTCTGCTCCAAATCTCCTTTCTCAGGAGGACGGGATGCTGTGGCATCCCAATCCCCAGTCTCTGCATCTCAGGGCCTGGTTGCTGAAAGCCTAGAACTTCGCGGTCTTAACCTAATTAACCGTGGCTGGCAATTAGGTCACTGACCTAATTGCCAGCCACGGCCTTGATATACTCATGGTCACGGAGACGTGGTTATCTGCTGAAGACAACGTAATACTCAACCAGCTCCTCCCTCAGAATTTCACCATACATTCAAGTCATAGGCAAGAAAAAAGAGGAGGTGGCGTGCTCATCCTCACCAGGACAGACCTCCATTTTCGAACAGTGCACACTACCAATACAAACTACCTTGAGACCGTCACCATCTCCAACAAACGCTGCATAATCAACCTGCTTTACAGAGCTCCTTCAGCTTCCCCAGATGATCTCGCGGCTATCATCGATTTGGCATCCAACACTCATAACCCAGGCCTCCCAAATTGGATCCTAGGCGACTTCAACCTGCCTACATTGCAAGATCATCAAGCAACAGCCTTCTTGGATGCCCTGGAAAATCTTGGCTTCAAGCAACTAGTTAATGATTCTACTCATATTAAGGGAAATATCTTGGACCTTGTATTCGCCCCGCAAACCTCTCTTAACCCAGCTCAGGATCCCATAACCTCCATAACTTCTGTTCCTTGGTCAGATCACAAACTGATCATCATTCAGATTCCCTCTTACAAAGCCTACACAAAAACCAACAAAATCCAAAGCAACACCGCAAGACCGCCCTCTCGATCTTTCAAGCCTTACAACAGAGATCTTATCCTTGCTGAAACGCAGCAACTCATCTCTGAATCCACCCAGAACCTTGACAACCTAATTTCTCAATGGAACAACTGCCTCAGCTCAATTGCCCTACGTACAACATCCAACAGGCCTCCAGGTAAAAGAGTAAGTGCCCCATGGTACTCAGCTGATCTTAAAGCATCACTTAACCACTTACGGAAACTGGAGAAACGCTGGCGCCGATCTCACTCTTTAAATGACCTGTCAGCATACAACTGTCATCTGGCTGCACACCGCAACGCAATCACCAACACAATGAAGCAGTACTACTCTGACACCTTAATGAGATCACTTAATAAACCACATGACCTCTTCGACCTTGTCAAGACTTTATCCAAGGAACCATCCTCTGGACCTCCATTTGAGCTACACCCACAAGATTTTGCAACCTATTTACAATCCAAGATATGTCAGACCAACAAAACCTCTACTATAGCCTCTACCACAGAGCAAAACTGCCAAACAACCCTAACCATGTTTTCTACCCCCTCCAAGAGAGGAATTGAAGACACAATTGCAGCCCTTAACACCAGTACTGCTCAGACTGATCCATGCCCTGCTTTCTGGATCAAGGAGCTTCGCAGTCACTTCAGCTCAGTACTGGCCAAAATAACGAATCTCTCCTTCTCAACTGGCTCCTTCCCTTCAGCCCTTAAACACACCTCTATCAGACCTCTGTTAAAAAACTGCAAGCTTGACCCCCAACAGGTGGAATCCTACAGACCCATATCTAGCATTCCACTACTCGCGAAGATCATTGAAAAGGAGGCCCAAAAGCAACTGCAGGATCACATTGACTCCGCTGCACCATTAGACCCCTGCCAACATGGTTTTAGGGAATTCCATGGAGTGGAAACCCTCCTTACCACCCTCTTCTGCAAAATAATCACTGGCATTGACGACATCCGTCAAGGATTTGCACTCATCTTTCTGGACATCGCTGCAGCTTTCGACTCAGTAAATCATGAGCTTCTACTAGGACGTCTGATTGACAAAGGCATTAATGGAAAAGCGCTTGAATGGTGCAGATCCTACCTGGCCGAGAGATGGCAGCATGTCCGTTCTGGAGGGATAAAGTCTGAACCTTTCCACCAAAGCCAAGGAGTACCTCAAGGATCCTCCCTTTCTGCGCTCCTTTTCAATATTTACATGCAGCCAATTTGTAATATCATCCGGTCTTTCAATGTTGACTGCATGTTATATGCAGACGATGTCCTGCTTTACATTCCCTTCTCTACCGAGCATCTCGACCTCTCTCCACTAACGAGTTGCTTCAATGCAATATCTGACTGGCTCCTGTCTCAAAACCTCAGAATACAACATAAGAAAACTGAAGTACTCTTCATAACAAGGAATCCCAATTTTACCCCCCCAAAATATCTTAAAGTAAAAGAAGCGGAGTTGCAATCTAAATCCTCAATTCGATATTTGGGAGTCACACTAGATCAACGCCTAGACATGAAAGCCCACATAGGAAACATAGTCAGATCAGTTTACTACAAGATACGCTCACTTAGACACCTACGTTCCATGCTTGATCCAACTGATTTCCGGACAATTTTCCAGGCGTTGGTTATACCCCATTTCGACTATGCCAACGTCATATTACAAGGTCTTCCCCAATCTACATTAAACCCGCTTCAGCTAGCCATGAACGCGGCAGCAAGAGTCATCCATGGAGCCTCCAGGTACGACCACATTACGCCCCTGCTGATACAGTTGCATTGGCTTCCTATTCAAGCTAGAATAGTTTTCAAGACCTTGGTAATTACTTTTAAAGCTGTCAATAATCTCACATCGGCATCCTTATCCTCACTTATCCATAGCACATCTCCAAATAGAGCAAGGAGATCCATGGCTATAAACTCCCTCAAAATCCCGAGGGAACTTACTACATGCACTAAATCGACAGCCAACAGAGCATTCAGTCTCAGTGCCCCAATATGCTGGAATGCACTACCCCCTGATATTCGGGCTATTAGGAGCCTGACACAGTTTAGGAAAGCCCTCAAATGCCACCTCTTCAACAAATACCTTATAGAACCCAATGGCGTCACCTAGAGCCCAATAACTCCCACTGATACCAGTCCCAGATAAATCTAGGGTATATCAACAACTCACCAAGTGTGATATTCATTCCCATAGTGGGCTGGTTTCCCTATGTATCTTCTGTGTATATGATTCCATGTAGTATGTTTTGTAAATAGTTACCCCGGTTATCCAAGTTATTTATACCCTGTTACCTGTAAACTCATACGTGTTAAATGTACTGAGCATTTTGTTCCATGTGAACCGCGCTGATGCTGAATAGTGCGGTATATAAGAGACTGTAAATAAATAAATAAATAAAAACCTTTCTCAGCAGGTAAAGGATATCCTTTATGCTTCCAGAAAGCCTTCCACAAGACGCTCTTATGCATTCAAGTGGAAAAGGTTTACCATATGGTGCTTGCAGAAGGGTCTTAACCCTCTTGCGATACCTCTGGAATCATTACTGGAGTATCTCCTTCATTTATCTAATGCAGGGCTTAAGACCAATTCAGTGAGAGTTCATTTGAATGCTATTGCAGCTTCTTTCAAGCCTCTAAATGGACAACCTCTTTCCTCTCATCCTCTCATAGCGAGATTTATGAGAGGCCTTCTTTTAACTAAGCCTCCCATTAAGCCACCACCGGTGGCATGGGACTTAAATCTGGTTCTTGGGCAGCTCATGAAGCCGCCTTTTGAGACATTAGCTACTACCTCTTTGAAATTCCTTTCCTGGAAGATCATCTTTCTTATTGTAATCACATCAGCACGTCGCATCAGTGAATTGCAAGCGTTGGTGGCTGATCCTCCTTATAGAAGGTTCCATCATGATAAGGTAGTCCTTAGGACTCATCCACACTTTATGCCAAAGGTGGTGTCATCTTTTCATTTAAACCAAGCGGTTTACCTTCCTGTATTCTTCCCAAGGCCTCACGCCTCAAATGCAGAAAGGAATCTTCATACTTTGGACTGCAAAAGGTCTTTGGCCTTTTACTTGCAAAGGACACAGCAACATAGAAAGTCCTCTCAACTCTTTATTGCTTTTGATCCTAGTCATTTGGGACTTCCAGTCTCCAAAAGAACACCGTCCAACTGGATTGCACAGTGTATTTCTTTTGCCTATGAGAGTAAGAACCTTCCTCTTGAAGGCCATGTCACAGCTCACAATGTGAGAACCATGGCAGCCTCTATGGCTCATCTTCACTCTGTGTCTATCGACGACATCTGTCGAGCAGCTACTTGGGCTTCGGTTCATACCTTCACAGCCCATTACCGCTTAGACAAGGACTCCCGCCGGGATGCCTTGTTTGGTCAGGCTGTTCTTCAATACCTGTTCCATACTTAATCATCTCCTACCCACCATCCCTGGTAGGATGCCAGAGATCCATGGGGGGAAGTGGAGCCCTTTCACAGGGGCACACAACTTCTGGGGCCTTCTCCCTGGCATCTGCAGCTAGGGAGACCCCATATGTGAAGACTACATTCCTGCTTGTTCCTGGAGATAATATAGTTACTCACCTGTAACAGGTGATCTCCGGGAACAGCAGGAATTTAGTCTTCACAACCCACCCACCTCCCCTAGGAGTTGTATCTCTCTATCTTTCTCTCTTTCCCTCTCTCTTTGTCTCAGCTTTAAACTCAACTGGAGAGGGACAGTTGGGAAAGGCGGGAAGGCAGCACGCAGGTGCTGTGGGATGCTCCCAAAAGCTTTCCTATTGGACGCTGGGGAGCATTCCTGTGTGGGCTTCGTCGGTACCGACGATACCCATATGTGAAGACTACATTCCTGCTGTTCCCAGAGATCACCTGTTAAAGGTGAGTAACTATGCTATCTTGATTGCTCCAGATTGGCCAAGAAGGCCGTGGTATGCTGACCTGGTTCATCTCCTGGTGGAGCCACCGTGGAGATTGCAAGTCAGGGACAATTTGCTGTTGCAGGGTCCATTGAATATGCCTCAAGTGGATCAGTTTTCGCTTACAGCTTGGCTCTTGAAAGGGCAAGGTTGACGTCCAAGGTTTACTCGACTACAGTCATTGCGAGCTTATTGAGATCCAGGCGTAGAACTACCTCAATGGGGTATATCCGAGTCTGGTGCATCTTTGAGTCATGGTGCACGGATAGGCAGGTGTTGCCATTGAGGACATCTATTTCTTGCCTTTCTGCTGGATGGTTTTGATAAAGGTCTGGCGGCAGCTTCTCTACGTGTCCAGTTAGCAGCGCTTTCTTTTTATCGGGGGAAAGTCCAAGGGATGGTGCTTGGAACTCATCCGGATGTTAGAAGATTTCTAAGAGCAACGGCTCTTTTGAGAGCACCATGTAGGGCTCCGGTTCCGACTTGGGATCTCAACTTGGTGTTGGATGCGTTGATAGGGGTGCCATTTGAGCCATTGGCTAAAGTTACTTTGAAGGATCTTACACTTAAAGTGGTATTTTTAGTGGTTATTTCTTCGGCAAGAAGAATTTCGGAGTTGCAAGCATTATCATGTAAGGAGCCTTTTTTGTCTTTCTATGATAGGAAGGTAGTTTTGCGTACCGTTCCTACTTTCTTACCAAAGGTCATGTCCATGTTTCATGTGAATCAGGTCGTGTCCTTGCCAGTGTTTGAGAGAGGTGGCAAGGATATGGCCAAAGGTTGATTACATCAGTTGGACGTAAGTCGAATATTAAGAGCGTACAGAGGACAGCCTTGTTTCGGAAGTTGGATAGATTATTTCTCTTGTTTGGCGGCCCAAGGCAAGGGAAGTCGGCGTCCAAGTCTTTTATTGCGAGATGGATTAAGGAGGCTATTGCATCAGCATATATTTTGAAGGGCAAGACCATGCCGCAGGGCTTGCGAGCGCATTCGACTAGGGTGCAGGCGGTTTCCTGGGTGGAGTGCAGTTTAGTACCTGCGGTGGAGATTTGTAAGGTGGCTACATGGTCGTCGTTGACGTCTTTTGTTAAGCATTACAGGATTGATGTGCAGACAGAGGGGGATGCGAGGTTTGGATCGGCAGTTCTTCAGGCTGGTCTGGCAGGTTCCTCCTGTTAAAGTGTTCACTGCTCTGTTACATTCCCAGAGGTCTGGGATTAGACTGGAGGGACGATAAAGAAGGTGAAATTAGATTTACCTGCTAATTATGGTTCCTGGAGGAACTCCAGTCTAGTTCCATATCCCTCCCAGAGATAGTATGGTGGACGGTAGCCAGAAGTAAGACAACAGTTGACACTCAGCTGCGGCTGGGGTTGAGTTGGCTGCGGTCCCTGAATGGGGGAGGGGGACTTACATGTCTCAGCGACGCGAGTCTAAACAGGATCCTTCTTACGACTGTCTGGTAAATGGCCAGATACCGAAGGTAAATAAGAGTTTGTTCAGTTATGAAGTTATAGAGTTATGTAGTTATATACTATTTTGATGATATTTCTACTTACTTATTGCTCTGGTGAGTCTGCTTTGTCAATAGGTTACTGGCTTAGGAAGGCAGTCCCTGGATTACTTATACTGGTGTCACTGAAAAGTGTGACATGCTCAGTCTCCAAGCTGCGGGAGGAGGTGCTTAAACCCAGAGGTCTGGGAGTAGACTGGAGTTCCTCAAGGAACCACAATTAGCAGGTATGTCTAATTTCACCTTATGGAGACTTGGTTCATGGAGAGCCATGACTGGGATGTAATTATACCGGACTATAATATCTTCAGGAACAAGCAGGAATGCAGTCTTCACATATGGTGATGTCTGTACTGTCTGAGCCCACGTAGGAACGCTCTCCAGCATCCAATAGGAAAGTCTTTGGGAGCAGTCCACTGCACCTATGCATCTGCCTTCCCAGCTCCTTTCCTCAATAATTAGTTTATCGCGGAGCCAGCAGCAATAGGGTAGACATCCAGAAAGGAGTAGATAAAATGGGGAGGAATCTAGCAAAGCTTGAAGATTGGTTGAGCATTTGACAGCTGAGATTTAATGCTAAAAATTACAAGGTCATGCATTTGAGCTGCGAGAATCCAAGGGAGCAGTACATTAAAGGTAGAAAAGCTGACAGCAAAAGCCAGAAGGTTGCTTGGGTGCATAGGGAGAGGAATGACCAGCAGAAAGAAGGAGATGATAGTGCCTCTATATAAATCTTTGGTGAGACCCTAATTGAAGTATTGTGTGCAATTCTGCAGACCACACCTTCAAAAGATATAAACAGAATGGAGTTGGTGCAGAAGATGGCTACAAAAATAGTCAGTGACCTTTGTTGAAAGGCATTTAGGAATAGACTTAAAGATCTCAATAAGTGTACTTTGGAGAAAGGCGAGAGAGGGGAGTTATGATAGTCATTTAAATACCTCTGTGGCATAAATGCAAAGGGGGAGAACATCTTTCAATTGAAAGAGATTTATGCAGCGAGAGAGGAATAGGATGAAGGTGAAAGGGAATAGATTCAGTCAGCCATGTCACTTAAATGTCAATGGGCTAATCCTTTGCTTTGGATAGAGGACTGCTTGCAGTCCAAAAGGCATAGTGAAGGCTAGGAAGAAATTGAGTATGGAATTAAGAAACTTTGTTAGGGCATGGGAAGAAAAAATGATAAAACACCAGCTGCTGTTCAAGTTCCTTGATGTCACGGACCTCAGCCAGGGAGATGTTTTACGTTTTGCTCAATTTTCCTCTTAAAAAAAAAAAAGAGGGTTGTCTTGACAAATGTGCTAAGACAACTATTTTTAGAGGAAAAATGTGCAAAACAGAAAAGCACCCTCACCCTCCTCCGATGATCTTCCCAACATCTTAGACTTAGCAGCCAACACGGTCCAACACAGCAAACCAAATTGGTTATTAGGAGACTTTAATCTCCCTTCTCTGCACTCTAGCCATGCCTCAGCCCTCCTAGAAGCAATGGACAAACTAGGATACAGGCAATTAATCAAAAGTCCCACACATACAAAACGGAACACCCTTGACATGATTTTTGCTCCTCTATCAGCATGTGAATCAAACAACGATCTTGTAACAGCACTGATCCCAGTACCATGGTCAGATCACAAGTTAATTAACTTCATCATTCCCTTAAACCCTAACACCCCACATAACAGAACCTCTAACAACTCCACAAAGACAACATCTCGAAGTTTCCGAGCCTTCGACAAAGAACTCATACTTACACAAACTAACCCTCTCTACGATGACACCACGCTCAACCTGGAAAACCTGATTGCAACATGGAACAACAACCTCAGCTCTATTGCACAAAAACCACATGATAGCAAGACCTCAAGAAACAGAAAACATGCACCATGGTTCTCTCCTGATCTGCGGACCTCCCTTTTATACCTTCGAAAACTCGAGAAATGATGGCGCCGATCTCGCTCCACAGATGACCAGACAGCCTACAACACACAACTCTCAGCCCACAGAAAAGCAGTCCTGACAAAAATGAAGCAATTCCACACAGATACACTCAAAAGATCCCTAAACAAACCACGGGATCTTTTCAACCTAGTCAAATCCCTATCGAAGGAACCTTCACCATGTCCTCCTGAGGAGATCCACCCATAAGCCTTCGTGGACCATCTACAATCAAAACTATTACAAACTAACAAAATCGCTGCCTTCAAGCCTCAAGACACCACCTGCCTAAACTATCTCTCAATGTTCTCAACACCACCCAAGAAACATGTGGAAATACCATTGCAGCCATCAACACTACCACTGCTCATACTGACCCTTGTCCAGCTTACTGGATAAAGAATATATGCAGTGATATCAGTCCATTAATCACAAGAATGATAAGACTCTCGTTCACAACCGGATCCTTCCCCTCAGCACTCAAACAAACTTCAATTAGACCTCTCCTAAAAAATCCCAAACTTGACCCTAGTAAAGTGGAATCATACAGACCCATAGCTAGCATACCATTTCTAGCTAAGATATTTGAAAAGGAAGCACGACGACAAATACAAGACCACATCGACACTGCATCCCCACTAGACCCCCATCAACATGGCTTCAGGGAGTTCCATGGCGTGGAAACCCTTCTTATCTCCCTTCTCAATAATATCATCACATGTATTGACAACATCCACCAAGGTTGTGTACTTATTTTCATAGACATAGCTGCAGCCTTCGTTTCGGTACACCACGGCCTGCTCATAGAACGCCTAAAAGAAAAAGGCATTAATGGCCTCGCCCTTGATTGGTGCAGATCATACCTTGAAGGAAGGTGGCAGCAAGTAAGATCAAGATCAACAAAATCTGAGCCCTTCCACCAAGATCAGGGCGTTCCACAAGGCTCATCATTATCATCTCTCATGTTTAACATTTACGTACAACCTGTCTGTAACATCATCAGATCCTTCAATGTCCAATGTCAGATATATGCAGATGACATCCTTCTCTACATGCCATTCTCCACAAAGCAAATGGACCTCTCACCTATCATTGAATGTTTTAATGCAGTATCAGAATGGTTTCTATCGCAAATCCTCCGTATTCAACATAAGAAAACTGAAGTACTCTTCATCACAAAAAATCCGAATTTTACTCCACCACCTCATATAAAAGTGAGAGAAGCTGAACTCCAAACGAAGTCAACAATTCGATACTTAGGAGTCACACTAGATGAACACTTGGACATGAAGCTACACATATCCTACATTGTCAGAGCCGTATATTTCAAGATCCGGACACTCAAATACCTCCGATCCTTATCGGACCAAAGTGACTTCCGGACTGTATACCAAGCTCTTATCCTACCCCACTTTGATTTTGCCAATGCCATTCTCCAAGGCCTCCCACAGTCTACTTTGAATCCCCTACAACTAGCCATGAACGCCGCTGCTAGAGTTCTATCTGGAACATCGAGATTTGACCACATCACGCCCATCTTAATTCAGCTCCACTGGCTCCCAACACATGGAAGAATACTATTCAAGACTCTGATGCTTACTTTTAAAGCCATCAACGGTATAACCGCTTCATCACTAGTTAATCTAATTCAGCCTACTCCACCTAACAGATCCAGAAGATCCACATCAGCAAACACTCTAACTATCCCAAGTGCATCAACAAAATGCACACTAACAACGTCAAACAGGGCTTTCAGTTTTTATGCTCCCAAGTATTGGAACACATTACCACCAGAAATCCGAGCCATTACCGATCTCACACAATTCAGGAAGGCACTAAAACATTATTTATTTATTCAACATTACCAGATCAACCATACTCCACCGTAGCCACACCTTTTCCTCTAGAAACCACTGTATATTAGTCCCCATTCTTATTATCTTTCCGTAGGTGCATAACCCATTATGCAAAGCTCACTGTTACATATGTAAATAGTTGATGTGCATGTTTCCCTAAGTTATCCAAGTTGTATTTCCCTGTTCTCTGTAAAACTGACGTTTGTTCATTATGGTTCGTTGTAACATGTAAACTGCGCTGATACTAAATAGTGTGGTATATAAGAAATTAAAATAAAATAAATAAATAAATCTCCCTGGCTGAGGGCTATGACATCAAGGAAATTGAACAGAAAGACATATATAAACATCTCGGAGTCAAGGAAGGAACAACACTAAAGCAGAAATTACTGAGAGAGAAGTTCAGTAAAGAGTGCTATAGAAGATTGTTATTAAAAAGTGCTTTAACATCATGAAATAAGATACAAGCCATAAATTAGCTGCAATTCCTGTGCTCTCATACAGTTTTGGGATTGTAGATTGGCCTCTTAAAGACCTTGGAAAAACTGGATGTGCAATCAAGAAAACTTCTCTATGCCCACGAGGTAATTTAGAAGAATCAGTATATGTGAAGTCTGTACATCCCTAGAGCTGAAGGAGGGCTAGGCATCAGAGAGATTGATTACACATACAGAGCTACTATCATAGGCCTCCAGGCCTACCTGATAGCATCATCGGATCCAAATATGCAAAAAGTGCTGAAATATGAAAATAAATGTCTAAGATCTGTCTCTATCAACAAACTTGGACAAGTGTTCCAACAACTAGAGGGAATGAGTGTAAATCCGCAAGCACACACAGGAAATGAAGCAATAGAATTTGCAAAACAAGAGTAAAAACTTCAAAGTAGATCAGCAAATGAGGAAAAACAAGCAGCCTGTGCACAAATACAGTGGGAAATCCTCTCTTGCTCCAGGAACCCTTTGTCAATCAAGGACAGATACATGAACTGTTAAGGAGAGTTGAACTGAAACTAAAGGATGAGAGATTGATAGTTGCAGTCCAGGATAGCGAATTACGGATGAGATGATTTACAGTGAACATTGAAAAAACTGGCAAAACAGACACATGTCAATTCTGTAAGAAACAGTGATTCACCTTATAACTGCCTGTGAGGTTCTGATGCCAGAAAATTTCTATATAGAAAGACACAACAAAGTAGCACACTTCATACGTTGGAAACTCTGTAAACACTACAGCATCCCTGTCCCTGAAAAGCACTGGGCTCATGACCCTAAGAGAATTATAGAGAACGAAGAGGTCATGATCACCTGGGACATTCCCAGTCTGAAGGATAAGTGGTAAAGAAGAAAAACACCAGAACGGCATTGATAATAAAGGTGTCTGTTCCAACTGATTAGTCTGTGAATCATGTGGAGAGGGAGAAAATTCTGAAGTACCAAGAAATGCAGTCAGAGACCAAGAAAATGCGATAAAAAGATACAGAACTATTTCCCATAGTGTTGTGTGCCACAGGCTTGATTAAGAAGAATTTCCAAGCACACCTTGATAAATTACCCATACAGGTTACATCTACAGAAGGAGATTTTTTTTGTCATGATGCAAGTATTACATCAAGCATTAGCAGTAGATTTGAGAGACTGAAATAATGCTCCACATATCCTTGCTTTGAATTGAGGTTCATGGCTGTCATGGTATGTGTAACAAAATCTTTTTAGCCAATTTGAGAGAGACCGTCGGTTCAGTCTTGAGTTGGGGATAGTTCGGTACAAGATTAGACCTTGCCACCCTCCTGATGACAAGGACCTCACCAGCCAGACAAGGGAAAATGGAAGGCATGATGGGGATCAGTTGCTGAAAATGGGGCATCTGAGCTGATTCACAAGAAAAAGGGGTTCAGGTACCACACATTATTAGAGGACACTTGGTCCCAGGTTCTACCTTGTCTGTTTAATGCAAGTCAAGAGAGAGCCAAGGTATCCAAGTGGATTGGATGGCTGAGGGTCAATAAATGGATATAGCTGAACTCCCGGAGTGGTGGCTAGCACTGGGGACTTGCAGAATAGCCATTCACCATGGAGCAGGTGGACAGGTGAAGGGAGGCCCAACAAGGGCATAGAATCAAAGACAAGGCTAGTAGATATAAATGAGATCCGAGGCAGCATAGATTCACCAGAGGCAGGTCTTGTCAGATAAATCTGATTGATTTCTTTGACTGGGTGACCAGGGAGTTGGACTGAGGGAGAGCTCTAGATGTGGTGTATTTAGATTTCAGTAAAGCCTTTGACACTGTTCCTCACAGGCGACTTATAAACAAACTGAGCACCCTAGGGATGGGCCCTAAAGTTACTGCTTGGGTTAGAAATTGGTTGGGTGGGAGGCGACAAAGAGTACAAGTAAATGGAACTCACTCTGAGGAGAAGGATGTTACCAGTGGTGTGCCCCAGGGATCTGTCCTTGGTCCGATTCTTTTTAACATCTTTGTTAGTAATATAGCGGAAGGGCTGTCGGGTAAGGTTTGCCTCTTTGCAGATGATACCAAAATCTGCAATAGAGTAGACACCCAGGAAGGAGTAGATAACATGAGGAGGGATCTAGCTAAGCTTGAAGAATGGTCTAGAATTTGGCAGTTGGGATTTAATGTTAAAAAATGTAAGGTCATGCATTTGGGCTGCAGCAATCCAAGGGAGCAATACAGTATAGGAGGTGAAGTACTTTTGTCCACTAAAGAAGAGCGGGACCTAGGCGTGGTTGTGTCTGATGATCTTAAAGTAGCTAAACAGGTAGAAAAGGCGACGGCAAAAGCTAGAAGGATGCTTGGGTGCATACGGAGAGGAAAGGCTAGCAGAAAAAAGGAGGTGATAATGCCTCTGTATAAGTCTTTGGTGCAATCTCATTTGGAGTATAGTGTGCAATTCTGGAGACCGCACCTTCAAAAGGATGTGAACAGGATGGAGTCGGTGCAGAGGGTGGCTACTAAAATGATTAGTGGGCTTCAATATA
The DNA here is from genome assembly GCA_033557465.1 of Ichthyophis bannanicus. NCBI lineage: Eukaryota > Metazoa > Chordata > Amphibia > Gymnophiona > Ichthyophiidae > Ichthyophis > Ichthyophis bannanicus. The sequence goes on from CM066035.1 coordinate 283,621,768, forward strand.
AAGCATATGAGGACAGACTTAAGGATCTTAATATGTACACCTTAGAGGAAAGGCGGGATAGAGGTGATATGATTGAGATGTTCAAATACCTCCATGGCATAAATGTTCAGGGAGAGAGCCTCTTTCAATTGAAAGCAAGTTCTGCTACGAGGGGACATGGGATGAGGGTGAAGGGAGATTGATTCAGGAGTGATATGCGGAAATATTTCTTTACGGAAAGAGTAGTGGATCCGTGGAATAGTCTCCCAGTGGAGGTGGTAGAGATGAGGACAGTAACTGAATTCAAAAAAGCATGGGACCAACACAGAGGATCTCTAAAGGTAAAAAGTGGACTGTTGTAGTTGTTGATATAGAAGGACAGACTAGATAGGCCATGTGGTCTTTTTCTGTCATCATGCTTCTATGAGATTAACTCCTTGGAGCTGGTAAGTTCTCTTAGGTTCATAAGCCATTAATGGTACTGGTTGATTAATAAATGCACATTTGTTTTATGTTTTTTTTTTTTGTTTTTTTTATTGAGATTTTAGTCAATTAATAAAAAGCTGAAACTGTGGCTGTTCCCACACGCACAACTGATTTTACATAAGAACATAAGATATGCCATACTGGGTCAGACCAAGGTCCATCAAGCCCAGTATCCTGTTTCCAACAGTGGCCAATCTAGGTCATACGTACCTAGCAGTTTCCCCAAAAGACACAGGTTCCACAATGCTTGTACTGGGTCAAGCATTGATATCCTGGGTCCCTTCTTAATAATGGTTTATGGACCTTTCCTCCAGGAACTTGTCCAAACTTTTTTTTAAACCCAGCTACACTAACAGCCTTTACTACATCCTCCGATAACAAATTCCAGAGTTTGATTACACGTTGAGTGAAAAAAATATTTCTTTTATTAGTTTTAAATAGTTTACCCTGTAGCTTCATTAAATGTCCCCTAGTCTTTCTATATTCTGATAGCGTAAACAATCGATCTACGTTTACCCGTTCCACTCCATTCATTAATTTATAGACCTCTATCATATCTCCCCTCAGCCATCTCTTTTCCAGGTTGAAGAACCCTAACCTTTGTAGCCTCTCTTCATAGGAGTAGCCTTCCATCCCCTTTACCATTTTAGTGGCTCTTCTCTGCACCTTTTCTAAGAACGCTATATCCTTTTTAAGATACGGCGACCAGAATTGCACACAATATTCAAGGTGCGGTCTCACCATGGAACGATATAGAGGCATTATAATATCTTTTGTTTTATTTTCCATGCCTTTCCTTATGATACCTAGCATTCTATTTGTTCTCTTGGCCACCGCTGCACACTGGGCCGAGGGTTTTAACATGTTATCCACAATGACGCCTAAATCTTTTTCCTGGGTGGTGGTTCCTAATGCGGAACCTTGCATCGTGTAACCATAGTATGGGTTGTTCTTCCCTAGGTGCGTAACTTTGCAGTTGTCCACATTAAATTTCATCTGCCATTTTGATGCCCAGTCTTCCAATTTATCAAGATCCTCTTGCAATTTTCCACAATCCTCTTGGGTTTTAACAACTTTAAATAGTTTTGTGTCATCTGCAAATTTGATAACCTCACTCGTTATTCCATTTTCCAGTTCATTTATGAATATGTCAAAAAGCAGCGGACCCAGCACAGACCCCTGGGGTACACCTCTATTCACCTTTCTCCATTGGGAAAATTGGCCATTTAGCCCTACCCTCTGCTTTCTATCTTTTAACCAGTTCCTGACCCACAATAGTACACTGCCTCCTATTCCATTATTCTTTAGCTTTGCCAAAAGTCTCTGATGAGGGACCTTGTCAAAGGCTTTCTCAAAGTCCAGATACACTATATCAACCTACTCACCTTTGTCCACCTTTTTATTCACACCTTCAATAAAACATAACAGATTAGTAAGACAAGATCTTCTTTGTCTAAAGCCATGTTGGCTGCCTCCCATTAGGCCATGACTATCTACATGCTGAGAAATTTTATTCTTTATGATGGTTTCTACCATTTTTCCCGGTACTGACGTCAGGTTCACCGGTCTGTAATTTCCCGGATCACCCCTGGAACCCTTTTTAAAAATTGGTGTTACATTGGCGATCCTCCAATCTTCAGGTATTAGAGATGATTTTAATGATAGTTCACAGATTACTAATAGCAGGTCTGCAAACTCATATTTCAGTTCTTTCAACACCCTTGGATGTACTCCATCTGGCCCAGGTGATTTTCTACTCTTCAGTTTATCTAATAGTTGTAATACATCATCTCCAGGAACAAGCAGGAATAAGTCCTCACTTATGGGTATGTCGGAACCGACGGAGCCTGCGCGGGAAAGCTCCCCAGCTTCCCAGGAAGGAAGCTTTTGGGGTCTCCCACTGCACATGCGCGCTGCCTTCCCGCCTTCCTGACCAGCTCTCCTCAGTTTCTCTTTTTCCGCGGAGCCAGCAGGTCGTGTTCCTGTCACCGCTGAAGAAATTATTGTTTTAGTTTGTTTCTTTAGACCACGTACCTGCCTTCCCCATACCGAAACCGGTACCGCCGGTCTCTTTTCTTTTCTTTTAAAAAAAAAATAAAAATCTTTATCTTGCACAACTTGGTTACTTCGGTTAGGCCTCAGGCCTACACAAATTCTCCTCATGGAGAAACCAGCCCCTGGTTTTAAGAAGTGTACCAAGTGTAGTGCTGTTATTTCTGTCACAGACACCCATGAATGGTGTCTTAAATGTTTGGGACCTGACCACTCCATTCCGGACTGCCCATCCTGCTCCCAGATGTCTAAACGTGGTTTGCAGAACCGGGCCAACAAATTCCATGTGCTGTTTGCTTCAGATAATCCAGCATCACAGTCATCCAGGTCTTCCTCTCCGGATGAATCTCAGGTAACCAAACCTTCTTCGGGCAGGTCCTCAAAGAACAAATCTCCTTCAAAGCATCGAGAGGCTCTCAATTTTGAATCTGAGGACCATGCCCCAGCCAAACAACCCCGGCGGGAAGCTCTGACTTCCAAAGCACCATCTATGGGGTTACAGGTTGACATCGATGGCACGGCCTCGACTGATCACCTGTTAGACTGCTCTGGGGTACCGGCCCATACCGGTACCGACATCCAGGCAGCAGTGGCATCTATGAGCAATACTGTTCAGACCATGCAGCAGGCCATGCTGGCTTTTATTACAGCTGCGACGCCCTCGGTACCGCATTCAGCGGTACCGGGTCCGGTTCCGGTATCGTCTCCCATACCGGAACCGAGACCATCCACTTCCAAACGCAGATCGGTTCCGCATGCCGGATCCGGGTTTTCACCCGATACCGATCCCATACCCGGTACGCCCGATGTCGATACCGATCGGTATGCGTATCGTGCGTTGGAAGCAAATAGAGAATACTCTGATTCTTCTGAGGATTTTGACTCCTCTGAGGACTCTGATGAGCTGTCTCTAGTTCTTCAGGAAGACCCCTCTTCCCCAAAGAGGAGAATGTCTCCACCAGAGGATTTGTCCTTTCAAGACTTCATTATAGAGCTAGCTAAAGGACTTTCTATTACCACATCCTCTGAAAAAGAACCTTGGTCAAAGAAATTGGATATTTTAGGATACCCTAAAGTTCCTAAAGAGGTAGTCACCCTTCCTATCCATGAAATCCTTCAAGAACACTTGATGGGCTTATGGGAGGCTCCTCTAACGTTGTCTCCTTACTCTCGTAGGTTGGACACCATGTACCGGGTCCCTCCTTCTCCTGGGTTTCAAAAGACTCAGCTGCCTCACCATTCCATTGTGGTGAAGTCTGCGCTGAAAAAGATTAAGAGCACCAAAAGGCACTCTTCTACCCCTCCAGGGCGAGAATGTAAGACCCTCGACTCTTTTGGCAGAAAACCTTTCCAGGCTAGTATGCTTATAGCCAGGATTAATTCTTACAGTCTGTATATGGGCATGTTTCTAAGGGAACTTGCCCTAAAGGTAAAGCATTTTGCCACCTTTATCCCTGAGGATAGAAAGGAGGAGTTCATTTCTCTGGTGAAACAGCTTCTAGATGTTTCTAAGTTCTCCAACAGAGCAGCCTTTGATTCCTTTGAAGGTGCCGGTAGAGCTTCGGGCATTGCCATTGCAGCCCGACGACTTGCTTGGCTCCAGGCCTCTGACCTAGAACCCTGGGTCCTGGATGGCTTACGGAATCTGCCCTGTACAGGTGAGAACTTATTTGGTAAAGACTGGCAAATTAAAGCCACTCAAATGGACGCAGAAAATGCTACATTAGATAGACTTTCTAAGTCTACCTCTACTCCTGCCAAGAAAAAGTCTTTCAAGAGGCCTTACTACAAGAAGGCCAGATTTTCCACAAATACTGGCCAACAATCTTCTCAGCCTCGCTTTGCTGCTAAACGTCAGCAACCTAAACAGGCAAGGTCAAAGCCTGCAGCGTCTGCCACCCCTCAGCAGGCTCAACCCCCTCAGGAGTTTTGACTTGCCCCTAGAGAACTTAACATTTCTGGCTCTAGAACAACCAGAGCCCCTCACCATTCCCGGAAGGTTAGCTCACTTTGCTCCCAGATGGGGGCAAATTACATCAGAGCAATGGACCCTCTCTATCATCAGAGAGGGCTACAAACTTCATTTTTCCAACCTTCCTCCACATACCATGGTGAGGCACTTCAATTCTCCCCCATCTCTCCTGGGCCTGTTGGATCAGGAAGTCTCTTCTCTCCTTGCCCAAGGGGCCATAGAAGAGGTTCCTCTTCTTCAACAAGGGACAGGATTCTACTCCCCTTATTTTCTCATACCAAAGAAGACAGGGGGATTCAGACCTATCCTAGATCTGAGAGAATTGAACAAATTTCTGTACAAGGAGAAATTCAAAATGCTTTCTCTAGGCATTCTCCTTCCATACCTTCAGAGTCAGGATTGGCTTTGTTCTCTAGATCTCAAGGATGCGTACACACATATACTCATCCACCCATCCCACAGAAAATATCTAAGATTTCTGTTTCAGGGAAAACATTTCCAGTACAGAGTACTTCTCTTCGGTCTGGCCTCTGCTCCAAGAGTGTTCACCAAATGCATGGCAGTTGTTGCCGCATTTCTAAGAGGTCTGGGAATTTTTGTATTCCCATATCTGGACGACTGGCTCATCCGAGCTCCATCTCAGTCAGAGGCCCAGATTTCCCTGGACCGCACAAGGCACATTCTGCAGTATCTGGGACTGGTGATAAGCCTTCCCAAATCTCAACTTATCCCTATACTCAGTCTCTGGAATTCATAGGGGCCCAGTTGGACACCACCACTGCAAGGGCCTACCTACCTCAAGTCCGGGGCCAACGTCTGGTGTGCTTGGCCTCCCAAGCTCAGTCCAGCAGTCACTTGACAGCCAGAGAAATGCTGCGACTTCTGGGCCACATGGCCTCCACGGTTCACGTGGTGCCCTACGCTCGTCTTCACATGAGAGCAGCTCAATGGACCTTGGCCACCCAGTGGACTCAAGCATCAGGAGCGCTCTCCGACCAAATCATCACCTCAAAGCGTCTGTTTTGGTCCCTCCAATGGTGGATGTCCACCAAGAATCTGTTGTTGGGGGCCCCCTTCCAACCTTTGTTGCCCCAAGCAACCCTCACAACAGATGCCTCCCAAACAGGGTGGGGAGCCCATCTACAATCCCTCTCCACTCAGGGTACTTGGTCTCCACAGGAGACCACCCTTCACATCAACCTCCTGGAACTGCGAGCAATCTTCTTTGCCCTCAAAGTCTTCCATACCCTCCTTGTCAACCTGACCGTCCTAGTTCAGACAGACAATCAGGTGGCCATGTTCTACGTAAACAAACAAGGATGGACAGGCTCTCTGTCGCTGTGCAACGAAGCTCTCAGATTATGGGCCTTCGCCAGAGAGCATCAAATTCATCTTCTGGCAGTATATCTTCCAGGGGTTCAAAACTCTCGGGCAGACAGACTCAGTCGAGTTCTGCTTCCACACGAATGGTCCCTACATATGGACCAGATAGGCAGAATCTTTCAGGAATGGGGAACCCCGGACATAGACCTCTTTGCAAGTCCGTGGAATGCCAAACTTCCCCGGTTCTGTTCCAGGACTCCGTGTCAGGGAGCTCAGGCCAACGACGCCTTTCTCCTGCATTGGGGTCAGGAATTCCTATATGCCTTTCCACCCATTCCTTTGATTCCCAAGACTCTGTTCAAACTCCAGAGGGATCACGGATCGATGATCCTCATAGATCCACGCTGGCCACGCCAAGTGTGGTTCCCTCTACTTCTGCATCTCTCCCAGGGACCCTCCCTGGACCTGGGAGCTGCGCCAGACCTTCTCTCTCAGGAGGAAGGGACTTTGTGGCACCCAAACCCCAAGTCCCTACACCTCAGAGCTTGGTTACTGAACCCCAAGTCCCTACACCTCAGAGCTTGGTTACTGAAGGCCTAAGCCTTCATGACTTCAATCTTTCTCAACCAGTGAAAGATATCCTTCATGCCTCTAGGAAACCCTCCACGAGGCGTTCCTATGCTTTCAAATGGAAACGCTTTTCCATTTGGTGTGCTCAACAGGGTCTTGACCCTCTAGCACTTCCTATCTCCTGCATCTTTCTAATGCAGGCCTTAAGACGAATTCAGTAAGAGTCCATTTGAGTGCTATTGCAGCATCCTTAAAACCTATAAATGGACAACCTGTCTCCTCTCATCCGCTTGTTGCAAGATTCATGAGAGGCCTGACTCTAACTAAGCCTCCCATCCGACCTCCTCCGGTAGCATGGGACTTAAACCTAGTTCTGGGTCAGCTTATGAAGCCATCTTTTGAACCGTTGGTTTCTACCTCCTTGAAATTTCTTTCCTGGAAGGTCCTTTTCCTTATTGCAGTCACTTCGGCTCGCCGCATCAGTGAACTACAAGCCTTGGTGGCTCATCCACCTTATACCAGGTTTCATCATGATAAGGTGGTCCTTAGGACGAATCCCCACTTTATGCCCAAAGTGGTCTCGCCTTTTCATCTTAATCAGGAGGTATATCTACCTGTCTTTTTTCCAGCTCCTCATGCATCCAGTGTAGAGAGAAACCTTCATACTTTAGATTGTAAAAGAGCTCTTGCCTTTTACCTCAACAGGACTCAGCCACATCGAAAGTCTTCCCAGCTTTTCGTGGCTTTTGATCCTTCTCATTTGGGACTTCCAGTCTCCAAACATACACTTTCCAATTGGATTGCTCAGTGTATTTCCTTTGCTTACCAGAGTAAAAATATTCCTCTGGAAGGCCATGTCACAGCTCACAATGTGAGAGCCATGGCCACTTCTATGGCTCATCTTCACTCTGTATCCATTGATCAGATCTGTCGAGCCGCCACATGGGCCTCGGTTCATACCTTCACAGCCCATTACTGCTTGGACAAGGACTCCCGCCAGGATGCCTTGTTTGGTCAGGCTGTCCTCAAACACCTGTTCCATACTTGATCAACTCCTGCCCACCTTCCCAGGATGGATGCCTGAGATCCATACGAAGATGGCGAACCCTTGTAAGGGGATCTCCCAGGCATCTTAGCTAGGGAGTCCCCATAAGTGAGGACTTATTCCTGCTTGTTCCTGGAGATAGCACAGTTACTTACCTGTAACAGGTGATCTCTGGGAACAGCAGGAATTAGTCCTCACAACCCACCCACCTCCCCTAGGAGTTGTATCTTCTATCTATCTTCCTTTCCTCTCTCTATTGTCTCAGCTATAAACTCGAACTGAGGAGAGCTGGTCAGGAAGGCGGGAAGGCAGCGCGCATGTGCAGTGGGAGACCCCAAAAGCTTCCTTCCTGGGAAGCTGGGGAGCTTTCCCGCGCAGGCTCCGTCGGTTCCGACGTACCCATAAGTGAGGACTAATTCCTGCTGTTCCCAGAGATCACCTGTTACAGGTAAGTAACTGTGCTTTCCCGATGTATCTATATTTCCTTCAATTCTTCTGCACCTTTAAATACCACTTCACTCATGGGTAAGATCCCTACTCCTATGAAGAAAGGCTAAAAAGGTTAGGGCTCTTTAACCTGGAAAAGAGACGGCTGAGGGGAGATATGATAGATGTCTATAAATTAATGAACAGAGTGGAACGGGTTAACGTAGATTGATTGTTTACATTATCAGAATATAGAAAGACTAGGGGACATACAATGAAGCTACAGGGTAAACTATTTAAGACTAATAAAAGAAAATATTTTTTCACTCAACGTCTAATCAAACTCTGGAATTTGTTACCGGAGGATGTAGTAAAGGCTGTTAGTGTAGCTGGGTTTAAAAAAAGGTTTTGGCAAGTTCCTGGAGGAAAGGTCCATAAACCATTATTCTCCAGGATCAAGGAGGAAGTCAGTCCTCACATATGGGTGACGTCGGCCCTAACGGAGCCCCCGTGCGGAGCATTTCCCCAGCTTTCAAGGAAAGCCTTTGGGAATTGCAGTGCGCATGCGCAGTCCCCTTCCCGCCCAAGGATGCCATCTTGCTCAGTCTTCTTTTTTCCGCAGAGCCCGACGGACGTAGTTCGTTTTTCGCCGAGGAAAAAGTTGATTTCCCTGTTTTTTGTTTTTCTTCGGCTCGACGCCGGATCCTTTTGGTATTTTTCAGTTTTTGTCCTTCGAGACTAGCGTTCGCGCCATTTTTCTCTTTTCACTGGCAGCACTGTCTTTTGACCTTGCAGGGGCCCTTTTTCCCCCGATGGCTGCCAGCGGGTTTAAAAAGTGTGATCGCTGTAAAAGTCTTATGTCTATTACCGACACACATGACTGCTGTCTCCGCTACCTCGAACCCGAATATGACCCGATGATCTGTGGTCCGTGTGGCAAAATGTCCTCGAAGGCGTTGAGGAGTCGGCAGCACCAAAAGGATAGAATCTTCTCTGACTCCGCGTCCAGACGGGCCCGGACCTCGTCAGAGGCCTCGACATCTCGGGACTCCGGCCCCGAGCAGCATCGAGGTTCCTCTGAGCGGGGGTCTCCTTCGCGTGAGCAGTGCAGGAAGAAAAAATCCGCGAGGGTGGCGTCGGTGGATGCTCCTGGTTCCTCGAGGGCCAGGTCGCATAGCCCCGATAGCCGTCCCGGGTCTTCGGAGTCGGAGAGGCCTGCCAAACAACCTCGTCTCGAGATGGAGTCTCCTGGGCACGTGAGTACTGTAGTTCTCATGGACTCTCCTCCAGGGGAGCCGACGTCGGGCCCGACACCGTCGGGGCCCGGGTCGGTGGCTGCTGGGTCTCCTGAGCTCGGACTCAGGTTGACGGCCTTGGAGAGCAGCATCGCTGCCTTCATGGAAGAGCAGTGGGCATTGATCGCCGGTCTCACCGGTGCATCTGCCACGACCACCGGGACATCAACGTCCAAGTCGACCCCGGAGGCCGAGCCGATCCTCGAGTCCATGCGGGCTCGAGTCGATCCTCGGCCATGGTCTCCCTCAGCCTCCCGTTCAGGACCGAGGTCGTCGACGCCTGTACCCTCGGCGTCGGGGCGGAGGGCAATGGTGCCCGCCCGACTGGAGCTGCTCGATTCCTCCTCCGAGGAGTCGGGCTGGGAGACGGAGGACGAAGAGTCACCCGACACCTATCGGACTCGGTGTGTCCCATCGGACTCGCCGGAGTCCGAACCTCGGAGACGATCCCCACCGGAGGATACCCGGTTCTCAGACTTTGTGCGGGATATGGCCAAGGCCTTGGCATTCCCCGCGGATCCCGAGGAGGAGCCTCGAGCCGAGGAGCTCGAGGCTCTCCAGTATGACTCTCCCCCGAAGGAGGCCTTTACTGTTCTGGTTCCTCCGATGCTGGAGCGGCTGCTCTTCCGCATGTGGGAGACCCCGGCCTCGACGCTGGTGTTAAGCAAGCGGGTCGATTCCATCTATCGAGTCCGCAAGAGCCCCGGGTTCCAAAAGCCACAATTACCGCACCACTCCATGGTTGTGGAATCGGCCATGCATCGACTGAAAAGTCAGAAGATGCACTCCTCGGTGCCTCCAGGCCGGGAGGCCCGGAACCTGGATGCCCTCGGTAAGAAGTGCTTCCAGGGCTCTATGCTTGCTTGCTGTGTCCAGACATACCATCTCTACATGGGCATGTACCTCCGAGACCTGGCAAAGGAGATTGCCGGGTTCTCTGCTGGTCTCTCCGAGGAACCTTTGCAGAGGTTCCAGGCATTGTCCATTGGTATTCGAGAGTGCTCGAAGTTTATCTCTCGGGCAGCCTACGATGGCTTCGAGGCTTTGGACCGAGTAGCCGGGGCCGGCATCGGTGCCCGCCGACAGGCTTGGCTACAGTCATCCGACCTCAAGCCATGGGTACAGGACAAGTTGGTCGATGTCCCCTGCCGAGGTGAAAACCTTTTCGGCAAACCCATGGCTGAAAAGGCTGCTGAACTCGAGACAGAGACTCTCACCCGGACTAGGCTGTCCAGAAAAACCTCTGCCCCTTCTCTGAAGGAGAAGGGCTCGGGAAAAAAGACCTTTTACCCGAGGAAGTCATCTGCCTATAAACAATACCCTCATTATCCGGCCTCTGCAGCTCCCCCAACAGGGTCAGCAGGCCAAGGGGCAGGGTCATGGGCCCCGTAGGCAGAAGATCCCCAAGCCACCAACACCGGCCCCTGCTCAGCAGGGTGGGGGTTTTTGACTCAGAAAGCATAGCCTCTTCTCCTCAGCTGGCTCTTATCAGCACGGGAGGCCGGCTGGCCCACTTTGCCCACAGGTGGTCAGCCGTCACATCAGATACCTGGGTGCTCCATATAGTCTAGAAGGGCTATCTTCTCCATTTTCACCAGGTACCTCCCTCCTATTTTCCAGGGGAGCCTCCAAGACTCCCTCTGCACAGGGGTCTACTCCTTCAGGAGTTAACAAGTCTGCTAAAGGACCAGCCTGTGGAACCGGTGCCCCACCACCTGAGAGGTCACGGCTTTTATTCCAGGTACTTTCTGGTACCAAAAAGAACAGGAGGCCTCAGACCCATCCTAGACTTGCGCAACCTCAACAAGTTCCTGGAGAGGGAAAAGTTCAAGATGCTTACCCTTGGAAAACTGCTGCACTACCTCCATCAGGGAGATTGGCTATGCTCCTTGGATCTAAAGGATGCTTATACTCACATCCTTCTTCATCCAGACCACAGACAATATCTCAGATTTGTTGTGGGAGGAAACCACTACCAGTACAGAGTACTACCCTTTGGCCTAACCTCCGCCCCCAGGGTATTCACCAAGTGCCTGGCGGTGGTGGCGGCCTACCTGAGGCTTCAGGGTCTTTTTGTGTTCCCATACCTGGACGACTGGCTCATAAGGGGCCAGTCTTCCCAGGAAGCCAGTGAAGCCACCCTTCGCACTGTGGCTCTGCTTCAGCACATGGGATTAGTCATAAACTTCGCAAATTCCACTTTGCTCCCGTGCCAGAACTTGGAATTCATCGGAGCAAGACTGGACACTCTTCAGGCGAAGGCTTTTCTGCACGTGGACAGAGCCCACAGATTGATGGATCTAGCCAGGCAGTTTCACAGCAATTCCCTGGTCTCTGCCAGGCAATTCCTGAGGCTTCTTGGCCATATGGCATCCACGGTTCATGTAACCCCCAACGCCCACCTGCATATGCGGCCTGCTCAGTGGAGCCTTCGAACTCGGTGGCATCAGGCCACAGGGAGCCTTGCAGACTCAGTAAGGATATCCGCACCTCTTGTCTCCTCTCTACAATGGTGGCTTCATCTTCCGAATCTGCTGCTTGGAGTGGTTTTTCAATCCCCTCCGCATTCTCAGGTGCTGACGACAGATGCTTCTCTTCAAGGTTGGGGAGTGCATTGCCAAGGGGCAGGTACTCAGGGTCTCTGGACCCCTTGGGAGGCTGCTCAGCAGATCAACTTCCTGGAGCTACGGGTGATCCGCCTCGCTCTGAGGGCCTTCTCCCATCTCACTTCTCACCAGTCTGTGCTGGTCTAGACGGACAATCAAGTTGCCATATTTTACGTGAACAAGCAAGGAGGCACAGGCTCCTTCCTTCTCTGTCAGGAAGCACAACGGCTGTGCTCCTGGGCCATCAATCACGGAATCCTTCTCAAAGCCGTCTACCTCCCAGGTCAAGAGAATTACCTGGCGGACAGACTGAGCAGAATCCTGCAACCACACGAATGGAGGTTGAATCCATTGGTGGTTCAGCAGATCTTTCTCAGGTGGGGCCTCCCCACAGTGGATCTTTTCGCCAGTCCTCTGAACCAGCAACTCCCGAGATTCTGTTCCAGACAACCGCATCCTCTCAGAGTAGCAGCGGATGCGTTTCTGATCCCGTGGTCCGAAGGCCTACTGTATGCGTTTTCTCCCACGCCACTGGTGTCCAGAACACTATTCAAAGTCCTCAAGGACGGGGCCTCGATGATTCTGATAGCCCCCAGGTGGCCGAGGCAACCGTGGTTCCCGCTTCTGCTGCAAGTAGCGGTGGACACTCCTATTCCTCTGGGGATTCAACACGTTCTCCTGTTTCAAGAACAGGGATCTCTCTTACACCCCAACCTCCAGTCCCTTCATCTGTTGGCCTGGCTGCTGAAAGGGTAGTTCTGGCTCCCCTACTACTGCCTAGAGAGGTGGAGGACGTAGTCTTAGCCTCTAGAAGGCAATCCACCCGGAAATCCTACGCTCTTAAGTGGCGTAGATTCTCCACATGGTGTACTCAGCACAGCGAGAATCCATTCTCGTGCTTGGTAGAGGTATTATTGCAATATTTGCTTCACCTCTTCAATCTAGGCCTTAAGTCCAGTTCTGTCAGAGTTCACCTCAGTGCTCTCTCAGCGCACCACTCGCCGGTGGACGGGCGGCCTCTTTCCAACCACCCTTTAGTGGCTCTTTTCTTCAGAGGCCTCCTCCTGCTTAAGCCTCCTTTACGTCCACCGGCCCCTGAGTGGGATTTAAATGTGGTCTTACAACGGATTACTTGTCCGCCCTTTGAACCTATGGCTACCTGTCCTCTCCGTTTTCTGTCCTGGAAAACTTTGTTTCTGGTGGCTCTTACCTCTGCTAGGCGAGTAAGTGAACTTCAGGCGCTGGTGTCTGATCCCCCTTACACTAGGTTCTACAAGAATAGGGTAGTCTTACGGACTCACCCCAAGTTTCTCCCTAAGGTTGTCTCCTCTTTCCACCTCAATCAGGAGGTGGTTCTTCCGACCTTCTTTCCCAGGCCGCATGCCAACCAGGCTGAGATGGTTCTGCATACCCTGGACTGTAGGAGGGCGTTATCCTTCTACCTTGACCGTACGCGGGAGCACCAGAGGGCTGTTCAGCTCTTCGTTTCTTTTGACCCCAATAAGTTGGGGTTACCTGTCTCCAAGCGTACTTTGTCCATATGGGTCGCTGACTGTATCGCCTGGGCTTATGGGGCAGCCGGCCTCTCGTTGGAGGGTCGAGTCACGGCTCATCGTGTCAGGGCGAAGGCTGCGTCAGTGGCTCATCTCCGCTCTGTTCTGTTGGCAGACATCTGCCGGGCCGCTACTTGGTCATCAAGCCAGACTTTTGCGGCCCATTACTGCCTGGAGAGGGAGTCCCGCAGGGACAGTGCTTTCGGACAGGCAGTACTCCATAATCTCTGGGGTTTAGGCAACTCCTTCCCTCTGGCCCTGATGTTGGGCTACTGGTCGGGGGCATTCTCAGAGAAGATTCCTTCCTTACGTTCTGACGCTCTAGAGGGAGCTCATTTTTTCGGCTTGGGGCCTCCGGTAGCCTTAAGCTGGGGAGTCCCATATGTGAGGACTGACTTCCTGCTTGGTCCTGGAGAAAGAGTAGTTACTCACCTGTAACAGGTGTTCTCCAGGAGCAGCAGGAATTAGTCCTCACAACCCTCCCTCCTCCCCTTGGAGTTGCAATCATATGATTATTTTTGCTAATTTTTTTGCTGTCTTTTAGCTATGTCATCAGACTGAGCAAGATGGCACCCTTGGGCAGGAAGGCGACCGCGCATGCGCGCTGCAATTTCCAAAGGCTTTCCTTGAAAGCTGGGGAAATGCTCCACACGGGGGCTCCGTCGGCGCCGATGTCACCCATATGTGAGGACTGATTCCTGCTGCTCCTGGAGAACACCTGTTACAGGTGAGTAACTACTCTTTAAGAAGGGCCCAGGATATCAATGCTTGACCCAGTACAACCTGTGTCTTTTGGGGAAACTGCTAGGTACGTATGACCTAGATTGGCCACTGTTGGAAACAGGATACTGGGCTTGATGGACCTTGGTCTGACCCAGTATGGCATATCTTATGTTCAGTAAAGACCGAAGCAAAGAATTCATTCAATCTCTCCGCTATCGCCTTGTCGCCTCTTAGTGCCCCTTTAACCTCTCTATCATCTAATGGACCAACTGACTCTCTCACAGTTTTTTTGCTACGAATGTACTTGAAAAAGTCTTTATTTCATGTTTTTGCTTCTGCAGCATGCTTCTTCTCAAATTCTCCCTTTGCCTGCCTTATCAATGCCTTGCATTTGTCTTGCCAGTGCTTGTGCTGTTTCCAGGTTTCGTCGTTAAGCCTCTCTGACCTCACCTTTAAACCATGCTGGCAGATTTTTGGACTTTCTTCCACTTTTCTTAAAGCGTGGAATAGAGCTGGTCTGGGCTTCCAAGATAGTAGTTTTCAACAACACCTAAGCTTGATGTGAGTCTTTAACCTTTGCAACTGCTCGTTTTAGTTTTTTCTTAACTATTTTCCTCATTTTATCATAGTCTCCCTTTCGAAAGTTAAAATGTAGTACTGTGGATTTCCTTACTATCCCTCCTCCACTAATTAAATCAAACGCGATCATGCTATGATCACTATTGCCAAGTGGCCCCAACACCCTTATCTCTTGCACTAGATCTGGTGTTCCACTAAGGACTAGGTCTAATATGGCTTCCCCTCTGGTAGGTTCATCATTTATTTAATCTAGGAACTTTATCTCCCTAGCATATCCTGCCGTGACACTGACCCTGTCGATACCAGGGTAATTGAAATCACCCATTATTATTACTGCGCTGTAACTTTTGTTAGCTTCCTTGATTTCTTTGAGCATTTCATCATCCATTTGTTCATTCTGGCCAGGCGGTCGATAGTACACCCCCACTGCCATCACCTTCCCCTTTTTACATGAAATTTCAATCCATAGAGATTCTACAGCAAATTTAGTTTCCTGCAAAACTTTAATCCTTTCTGACTCAATGCCCTCTCTAACATAGAGCACAACCCCTCCACCAATTTGATCAGCTCTATCTATACAATATAGTTTGTACCCAGGTAATTACAGTGTCCCACTGGTTGTCCTCCTTCCACCATGTCACTGATATTCCAATCATATCTAACCTCTCATTTAGTGCTATATAGTCTAACTTTTCCATCTTATTTTTTAGACTTCTAGCATTTGCATACAAGCACTTTAGAGACTGTATTTTATTCATATTAATTTGGCTATTGGTAGACATGGGTAATTTGGGATCTTTAAGCTCTGTCTGCTCCATACTCAAGGGGGAACCACAAAAAGCAAGAACCAGAAGTCAGGACTATTCAAAACCAATTTATTGATGACAGACCCCGACGCGTTTCGGCAATGATGCCTTCATCAGGGGGTAACAGCTATAATGTAAATAAAAATAATGATATACATCTACCGTAAAAGAAATAAATAAAATACAATAAAATATATACTTGAAATGTTATAATCTGGATAAAAACTGGGACTGGTGGAGCTAACATCAATAAAATAAAACAAAGACATACTCAAGGGCATTTGGGCTACTTTACTTTTTTTTGGAACCTCTGTTTTTGGTAGTTTCCTTCAAGGATACATTCTTCCGAACCATCCGCTCTTGGATGACTGTCGGCTTTCCCCTATTATCTAATTTAAAAGTTGCTCTATCTCCATTTTAAAGGTTAATGCCAGCAGCCTGCTTCCACCCCGGTTAAGGTGAAGCCCATCACTTCGGAAGAGCCCCTCCTTTCCCCAGAATGTTCCCCAGTTCCTAACAAATCCAAAACCCTCATCTCTGCACCATTGTCTACTATTGACCCAAGGGAAAGGGGCAGAGGAGCAAGAAGGTAAAAGGGTGGCTAAGGAGGAAGATGAGCATGGTAGGGTAGACAGCCTAGTAGCAATATGCCCAGATTAAGCTACTTAAAGCTGGCAAGCTTGTATAAAACAAACTGTTAAAATGAAAATAAAAAAAAAGAAATCCTTAAAGTACTAAGTATCCAGTGTTCTTCCTTCAAAAGTGGTTTCACACGGTTGAATATTTTTTGCTCAAAATATATTTATTGTTATATTATGAATTCACTGTAATCGATGAATAGATGATGACTTATGGCCTGGATAATAATGCAGTACAGTGGTCTGTTCCTACAGATTTGCAAGTGTCTGAATCAAGATCCAAAGAATTTTAATGTCAAGAATGCTAACCAAGGCGTGTTTAAGACTTAAAATCTAAAACCACCCTCACACTGTATTACATTAGCACTACAATAGTGGGTTATATACTAAAATTCAACTAATCTTTAAGAATAACATTAAGGATCTTGATTTGATGATCTAACTGGAATTTGTACTTCAATTTGAAGGTTTGCTATCCAATTTAGGCTGCCTTGTCTGGAAAAAAAATTCCCTCTGTTTTTAATGGATAAAATTTGTCTATTCCTCTTAATCCATTCTGTCACCTTTTGAATAGGTGGAGGATCATGATCTTACTCCTACGTAGTAACATAGTATATGACGGCAGATAAAGACCAGTATGGTCCATCTAGTCTGCCCAGGAAGGCGGCAAAAATAGGTGCATTTGCCGCTCAGTGCAGGTCACCCCGCACCGTGTAGGTCACCCCTATTTGTTCAGATATAAGAGATAGTTATGTTTGTTTTGATTTTATTCTGTTGCTATAAAGGGATCCATTGTGTCTTTCCCATGCCAGTTTGAATTCTGTCACTGTATTTGCCCCCACCACTTCCATCGGGAGGGCATGCCAAGCATCCACCACCCTTTCAGTGAAAAAAGTATTTCCCGCTAATATTTCAGCTTCCCCATCTTTGAAAGAGGTATGTTTGTTCATTAATACTCCTTAAGATTTTAAAGGTCTGAGTCATATCTCCCCTGTCCCTCCTCTCCTCCATAGTGTACATATTTAGGTCTTCAATCTCATTTCATAAGTTTTCTGATGCAGGCTCCAAATTATTTTGGTCTCCTTCCTCTGAACTGCTTTCAGCCTTTTTATATCCTTTGCGAGACAGGGAGGCCCCACTCACAGTGTCCCTAACCAGTAAGAGGCTTGATACATTGTATCGAGTACCGGAGTCTCCAGGTTTCCAGAAACCTCAACACCCACATCACTCAATGTTAGTTGAATCGGCGATGTGCTAAATAAAGAGTTCCAAAAACCACTCTAAGGTTCCACTGGGATGAGAATTGAGAACACTTGATGCTTTTGCAAGACACTTCTTCTAGGCATGCATGTTAGCATCTAGAATTAATTTCTACATGCTCTATATGTGTATGTTCCTGAAAGACATCATTTATTCATTTCATTCCTGACAACAAGCGGAGTGCTTATCAAGCACTCATCCAGTATAGCCAGGATACATCCAAATTTCTCACAAAAGCCTTTGAATCAACCAGTAGAGCATCCTCTATCTGCATTTGAGCTCGCAGGATGGCTTGGCTAAAGGCTTTGGACCTAAAACAATGGGCACAGGATAAATTAGCCAACATTCCCTGTATGGGTAAGAATCTATTCGGTAAGGGCTGGAGAGAAAAAGCAGGAGAGAGAGAGATGGATGATCTCACCCTAAAACATCTCTCCAGGAAAACTGCTGATCCCTCAAGAGGAAAACATTTACCAAAAAGCCTTTCTAGCCCATACAGAAGTAGTATCCTTCTTATATACCTTCTACTCCCTACCATCCTCAGTAGCCTCAACAAAGGCAACAGGTTCCTTGCCAGCAGAAGAAGCCTTAGACTGCAAAACCTCAGACACTGGCACAGACTCAACCTGGATTTTGACTGGCAATGCTCTGCGTGAAAGTTTGCCTCTGGTAGGACCCCAGCCCATCCACATAGCAGGCAGACTTTGCCACAGGTGGCACCTCATCACAAAAGAACAATGGCCACTCCAAGTTGTCCATAGTGGGTACCAGCTTTGCTTCTAAACTTTACCCCCCACCAGCTTCACAGGGGAATACCACTCTCAACTGCTCCAAAGTGCTGTACTAAAAAAAGAGGTGACCACCTTGTTGGCACAGGGTGCCATAGAAAAAGTTGCTCCTTCAGAAGAACGGATGGGCTGTTTCTCCCCTTTCGAATCCCAAAGGAAGCAGGGGTATTCAGACCCATCTTAGATCTCAGGGACCTAAACAAGTTCATGGTCTGAGAAAAATTCAAGATGATTTCTTTGGGAACTCTTCTCATGCCTCCAGCAACATGATTGGCTCTGCTCTCTCGACTTAAAGGATGCATACATGCACATACTGGTCTATCCATCTCACAGATAGTATCTGCACTTCATATATCAGAGAGACCACTCTCAAAATCACATTCTACCCTTCAGCCTCTCCTCTGCCCCAAGGATCTTTACAAAATGTATGGCAGTGGTTGCTGCCTACCTGTGCACCTTGAGGATCTTCATCTTCCTTTACTTAGATTGGCTCATAAGGGGAGAATCCCCTCAGAAAGTAATGAACACCTTCATTGTACCATAACAGTGCTCCAACACCTGGGCTTTGTCATAAACTTCCAGAAGCCTCACCTTGCTCCAATTCAAAAGTTAGAGTTCATAGGAGCACTTCTCGATACCCTACAGTCCAAGGCTTTCCTTCCTCAGGATTGTTGTTCCCACCTCATCGAGCTAGCAAGAGGCATGCAAGAAAACACACAAGTAACAGCTTGAGAAATGCTGCGCCTCTTGGGTCACATGGCCTCCACAGTCCATATCATCCCCTATGTCCACTTGCAAGTGCATCTAGCACAGTGGGACACTCTCTTCACATTGGATGCAGGCAATGATGCATCTCAGAGACAAAATCCTCATTGCCCCTCACTTGATCGGGTCACTACAATGGTGGTGTTTCCCCCAAAACCTATTCGTCGGGTCACTTTTTCAAATGCCTTCACTTCAATGCACTCTAATGACAGATGCATCCAAACTGGGTTGGGGTGCCCATCTGAATGACCTGACTACTCTGGGATTGTGGACACCACACAAATCGACTTTACTGATCAATCTCCTAGAGCTACGGGCTCTCACAAATGCTCTGCGAGTTTTTCAACACTAACTTTCAGGCCAACATGTCCTAGTCAGAACAGACAACCGGGTTGCCATCTTCTATGTGAACAAGCAGGGAGGGACAGGATCACATCTCCTCTGCGACAAAGCAACTCACCTCTGGACATGTCCCATCTCACACAGCATTTATCTCAGAGGGGTATACCTCCCAGGTGAGCTCAATGTGCTTACAGACAAACTGTGCCGTATCCTTCATCCACACGAATGGACGGTGCATCAGGAAACTGCTGCCCGCACTTTCCAGACGTGAGGCACTCTGCTCATGGATCTCTTTGCCACTCCAGAGAACACACAGTTTCCACTCTTCTGTTCCAAGAACCCGTCACTATACCGGTAGGCCCCGGCCGCATTCCTTCTCCATTGGGGACAGGGATTACTGATACCCAAAATGCTTTTCAATCTACAGACTGATCCTCATAGCCCTCTTTTGATCTAGTTAACCATGGTTTCCTCTGCTTCTTTGTCTCACACAGGCTCAACCACTCAACCTGGGATGTGCACCCGATCTCCCAGGACAACAGGACACTTCTCCATTCCAATCCTCACTTCCTGCACCTGACAGCTTGGCTCCTGAAAGGGTAGTGCTCTCTGACCTCGACCTTCCACAGGGGGTGAAGGATATCCTCCTTGCATCCCAGAAAGATTCAACTAGACGAACTTATGCTTTCTAACGGCGCAGGTTTGCATCATGCTCCACAAAGGACATTAATCTTTTTGATTGCCTAGTGGAGCCATTGATCCAGTATCTCCTCCACTTATCTCTATTAGGATTAAAGACTAACTCGGTCAGAGTGCATCTTAATGCCATAGTGGCATCTCACAAGACTCTGGATGGACGGTCTATTCCTTGTACTTTTTAGTGGTATGCTTCAAGAGCGGTCTCCTGTTATTCATACCCCCCATTACACCATCTCCTGTGGCCTGGGATCTAAGCATCGTTTTGGCTCAAGCCACCTTTTGAGCCTCTAGCCACTACTTCATTAAAGTTCCTTTCTTGGAAAGTCATCTTTCTCTTTGCTCTCACTTCGGCTCGCTGAATCATTGACAAGAGTCTGATGTCCCTCACAAGTTTCATATTCTTTGGCTACTGCTTTTTGGCTAGGGGATCACTTTTCTCTCCCCCATACCAGTCTGATACCTGGGAGCTAGTGAGTCCCATATGTGAAGACTGCATTCCTGCTTCTTCCTAGAGATAGCGTAGTTACCTGTAACAGATGATCTCCGGGAAAAGCAGGAATTAGTCTTCACAACCCACCCTCCTCCCCTAGGAGTTGAAGGGTTCTTTGATTTTTTCCCTCTTCTCTCAGCTACAGACTCAACTAAAGAGAGGAGATGGGAAGGCAGATGCGCAGGTGCGATGGAGTGTTCCCAAAGGCTTTCCTATTGGATGCTGGGAAGCATTCCCGCTTGGGCTCCATCGATGTCATTATTCATATGTGAAGACTGCTTCTGTTGCCTGAGATCACCTGGTACAGGTGAGTAACTACACTTTACTGCACATTGCAGTTAGTATGTGGTAATTATCTCATGTTGTACGTTGTGCAGGTAGCGTGGATGCATACTGAGAGTAATTATAACAAGGCACTTAGGTTAAGGCAGCAAAAATGTGACTAGTTTATAAAGACAAGCTGGTGTCTACTTGTCTTTAGAATATACTACTGTAAGTGGAAAGGTTGCACCTTAAATTAAGGCACAGAAATGTACACTTTCTTTATAGCAGTTTTAATGAAAGCATGTCAAATATATATGCATGCACATAAATTAAGGGGTTTTTTTAATCTACTTGCATACTTGCGAACTCCTTTGGCACATACCCTAGACTGCACCTTCAATTATGCCTACCAGCAAAGTACGCACATTTAAGTTAACTTGTGCACTTTTACACTTGTTAGTATTTTATGAGGCTATTAACACATGTAAACTGCTACATATGTACATTAATAACTTCATGAAATTATCTCTTTATGCCTTCTCAAAAAGATGTTAAGTGCATCCATATTAATACATCCGCACTAATTGTGAATGACTTAACTCGTTAAGAATTTGTCTGTGTGGTAATTGCAGGTGATATGCTAGGCATGCCCACCACAGACAGTGTCGGGGCTTTTCACTTACTGCTCTTTAACAGCAAAAAGAAATGTGTGGTAAGTGTAGACACTTGACCTCAGTAAACATTTCCGTAAGTTCAAACAATGGAAAACTATTCTGGTCATATAGTTCTATTTCTCAGCACCTATCCTTCTTTGTGCTCATTTTTTGATCTTGTAAGATTTTACTTACTTAAGGACATGTCTGCTAAATATTAGCACATTGGAATCTGTTGCAGCACCCATGTTATTTCTATGGACATGATGGCAAATAGCATGCACTAAAATTTAGAAACATGCCCCTATTTATTTTATTTTGCATGATTTCATGTATACTGGTATTACCTGAATAATAAACACTTGTGATTATATAATTTCTTCTTTACCATTTTTTTTGTTACAGCCATTCAACAAAATCGGTGATGGACTTTGTTAATAGCAATGAAAATATTATTTTTGTACACAACACAATTCATCTCATCTCCCAGATGGTTGACAATATTATTATTGCCTGTGGGGGAATTTTGCCATTATTATCAGCAGCCACTTCACCAACTGTAAGTATAAGACTTCCATCTGGTGGTTATTTATAAAATTGCATTTGAGAGGTTGAAATAATAGTAGAGATATTAGTTTAGTGAAATGGTGTCACAGCTTGGGGGTTTGTTTGTTTTTCACTTTTTACTTGAGATGTCCAAGTGGACTAACATGGCAAATAGAATTCTTGGTCAAGAACATTTGAATAATGTGTGTGGTATAACAGCAAAACAAATTTTAGTTATAAGACACAGTGGGGGTAATTTACTAACAGCACCACTAACACTGCATGGGCCCTGTGATAAATAGCACAAGTTAATGGCATTAATGCACATGGTCATTAAATAACCCATAATATTAATTGTTTCAACGTGTGAAAACTAGCTAAAAAGTGGTCCCTTAGCCATATCAAATGAAGAATGGAGAAAGGTAAAAAAGATGTACATAGGAAGTGTGTATTCATGTACAGTTGTAGAATGTATCCCATCATTCTAATTGTTACATAATGTCTCAGAATTTTGTTTGGAAAATAGTTAAATCAATTCTTTGGCAACACATTCAAATCAATTTTGTAAACAATGTATATGAAATTTTTAACTGGCTGAAAAACTAAAGAAAATTATTAAGAGCAGCACAATTAAATCACATGTGAGCAAAAACCAGTCGAGCCAAAAGGACTGCCTCACTATCTATGAAGTGGAAAAGAAGCTTAAAGTACAAAAGAAAAGAGAGCTTCCTCTATGCAGAGATCAGCTGACTGCACATTCGAGTAGACTTTTCAGTGTAATGGCTCTCTCTCCCAGTTCGTTGACTGAGTCCATTTACAAAGAACAATTGCCAGACGTTTTTACCTACCCCTTTATCTGTCTTGGATTTTCATATGGTTATTCAGCAATTGATTCTAGCCCCAATTAATGAATTGTAATATGACTTCTGTAAATACTTTCCGGAGGATTCAGAACATGGCAGCAAGGTTGCTGGGTGAGTCAATTATTTTGTTATCATTTATATCATGAGCACATTTCTCCCACATTGAAGATGAACTGACTTCCAGTGTATCACAGACTAAAATGCTTTTAAAGGCCTCTTTTACCAAAGCCAGCAAAGGATTTGCAATTAACATGCCAAATGCATGTTAATTGCAAAGCCCACCCGCGTTGTCAGGGCCATGACCAGTATGTTCAGCTAATGCTTGAAGGGCCATTTGAATGTGCTCTCCACTAAGGCAGGTTCACTTAACGATTTGCATAGAGGAGTCATTAGGTGAAACCATGTTATCAGCCTTGTTGGCACTGAGCATGCAGCAATTGCCCTGGCCCTAGTGCCCACTCTCCAAACCCATCCTGCGGTGGCCAATTAAATTTGTTTAGCATGAGGTAGCAGGCATGCTCACATGTTATTGTTCCTGACTGCCAGTTGCTATGTGTTAAAACTCACATTAACCAGCTAGTGGGGTTTAGTAAAGTGGGCTCTGACTTGTTGGTGCTTTTGTTTAAAACAGGGCTCGACAAATCTGAGTGCCAGGTTGCCATGGCGACTACAAATTGCACTCTGGCACCTAGGATTTGAAGGCCTTGAGAGTTCGACCCGGTATTTCCTCCCCCTTCCGCTATCTGCTGTCTACAAAAAGCTTGAGTCATGTGGTGGTGGAAGTTCCTGCATATTGGGCCATTTCAAGTCTCTCTTTGTAGAGAGCCGATCATGGTGGAGGGAGAAGCACAGTGTAAGAGACTTGAGGTAATGACTGATAGGTGAGAGACCTAGGGTAATGTGGAGAGCAGTGAGAGAGAGAGAGATCTCAGGGTGATGGCTGATGGGAGGGGAGGCAATGAGAGAGAGACTAACTTGGGGTGATGACGACTGATGGGGGACGGAAATGACCAAGAGAGATCTAGAATGATGGCTGATGGGGGAGGAGCAATAAGAAAGAGAAAGACCCTGTGTGATGTTGGAGGGGGGGGTGCACAATGAGAGAGAGAGAGAGATTTTGTGATGGCTGTATAGGGAGTCTATGAGAGAGAGACTTAGTGAGTGCTTTATAGGGTGGCTGTGTACGATTTCTTTTTGCTTCACATATTACCAGACCACGGTGGTGATGTGAAGCAAAAGGGTTGCTGCCTTTGTTGACACTGTGTGATGGCCTGTTAAGGGCCTGATTTATTAAGCTTTCTTTGCCCATAGAAAATTGGGAAATCAAGCCTTTAAAAAGGAGCTGCAATACACTTTTGGGGGGAAGGTGAGGGGGCACTGTGACAGAGGTCTCAGTAGCCAACTCCTAAATTTTTAGGTTGGCTCCTAGATTCCAAAAAACTTTGTCAAGGCCTCATTTAAAACAATGCTCCATTACCTCTTTTGGTGTTGTGTTCTTGTTTAAAACATTACTACCCTAGGTCATTGTTGCCCTCTGTACTCCTGGATGTGGTCTAATTGCAGTACATTTTTTTTCTTTTTGGTAATCCTTTGGGGATATGGTTCCCCTTGTTTTTTCCTTCTTTGATGTATTTTGCATATTTATTTGTATATGTTTCTGTTTTAAATAGAAATTCTTCATTAAAAAAAACATTGCTGCCATTGCCACTTTTAATATCTGTCACTTTTTATGAAGTGAGTAGGGTGCTGAGATTTTAGAATTCTCCAGGACCAAGCAGGAAGTCAGTCCTCACATATGGTTGACGTCAGCGTCGACGGAGCCCTCGTGTGGAGCATTTCCCCAGCTTTCAAAGAAAGCCTTTGAGAATGCAGCGTGCATGCGCGGTCCCCTTCCCGCCCAAGCGTGCCATTTTGCTCAGTCTTCTTTTTTACACGGAGCCCGACGGACGTGTGTCCTAGTCACCCGGTTAAAAGTTGATTTTTCCTTCGAAGATTCGTGATTTTTTGCTGGTTCGATGCCGGTTCCCCTTCCCGCCTGGGCACGGTACATCGGTATCGAGCCCAGAGCTGTTTTTTCGGTTTTTGTCCTTCGAGACTAGCGTTCACGCTCTTTTTCTTTTTCACTGGCAGCCCGGTCTTTTGACCTTGCAGGGGCCCTTTTTCCCCCGATGGCTGCCAGCGGGTTCAAGAAGTGTGATCGGTGTAAGAAACTGATGTCTCTCACCGACGCACACGACTGCTGCCTCCGGTGCCTTGGGCCCGATCATGACCCGATGATCTGTGGCCCATGTGGCAAAATGTCCTTGAAGGCGTTGAGGAGCTGTCAGCATCAGTGAGAAAGGATCTTCTCTGACTCTGCATCTGGCCGGACCCGGACTTCATCAGAGGCCTCGCCGTCTTGGGAGTCCGACCCTGAGCAGCGTCGGGGCTTCTCTGAGCGGAGGTCTCCATCATGGGAACACAAAAGGAAGAAGAAACCTGCGAGGCAGCGTCAGTGGATGCTCTTGGTCCCTCGAGGGCCAGGTCGCATAGCCCCAACCGCCGTCCTGGGTCCTCGGAGCCAGAGAGGCCTGCAAAATTGCCTCGTGTGGAGCCAGAGTCCCCGAGTCAGGTGAGTGCTGTAGTCCTCTTGGACACTCCTCCGGGGGAGCCGACGTCGGCCCTGACGCCATCGGGGGCCGAGTCGGGGGCTGCTGAGTCTCCTGAGCTTGGACTCAGGTTGATGGCCTTGGAGAGCAGTTTGGCTGCCTTCCAGGAACATCAGCAGGTGCTGATCGCCGGTCTGACCGGTGTATCTGCCCCAACCACCGGGACCTCGATGTCCAAGTCGACCCCGGAGGCCGAGCCGATCCTCGAGTCCATGGGATCTCGAGTCGATCTTCGGCCAAGGTCTCCCTCAGCCTCTCGTACGGGGCCGAAGTCGTCGACGCCGGTACCCTTGGCGTCGGGGTGGATGGCATCGGTGCCCGCCCGGCCAGAGCCGCTCGATTCCTCCTCGGAGTGGTCGGGGTGGGAGACGGAGGACGAGGAGTCCTCAGACACTTTTCGGACCCGGTGCGTCCCATCAGATACCAGGTTCTCGGACTTCGTCAGGGATATTGCCAAGGCCTTGGCCTTCCCTGCGGATCCCAAGGAGGAGCCTCGAACCGAAGAGCTCGAGGCCCTCCAGTATGACTCTCCCCCGAAGGAGGTCTTTACTGTACCGGTTCCTCCGATGCTGGAATGGCTGCTCTTCCGCATGTGGGAGGCACCGGCCTTGGCGCCGGTTCTCAGCAAACGGGTCGATTCCATTTATCGAGTCCGTAAGAGCCCTGGATTCCAGAAGGCACAGCTGCCAAACCACTCCATGGTTGGGAATCAGCCATGCATCGTCTGAAGAGTCAGAAGATACACTCCTCGTTGCCCCCTGGCCGGGAGGCCCGGAACCTGAATGCCCTCGGTAGAAAGTGCTTCCAGAGCTCTATGCTGGCGTGCCGTGTCCAGACTTACCAGCTGTACATGGGCATGTACCTCCGAGACCTGGCAAAAGAGATTGCCAGGTTCTCTGATGGCCTCTCCGAGGAACCTTTGCAGAGGTTTAAGGCTTTGTCATCGGGGATTCGAGATTGCTTGAAGTTTATATCTCGAGCAGCCTATGATGGCTTCGAGGCTTCGGCCCGAGTAGCAGCAGCCGGCATCGGTGCACGCCGTCAGGCCTGGCTACAGTCATCGGACCTCGAGCCATGGATCCAGGACAAGTTGGTCGATGTCCCTTGCCGGGGTGAGAATCTCTTTGGCAAACCCATGGCTGAAAAGGCTGCAGAAATCGAGACTGAGACTCTCACCAGGACAAGGCTGTCCAGAAAGACTTCTGCCCCTTCTCAGAAGAAGAAGGGCTCGGGGGAAAAAGCCCTTTTACCCAAGGAAGGCGTCTGCCTACAAATCCTACCCTCAATTCCAGGCCTCTACAGCTCCCCAACAGGGTCAGCAGGCCAAGGGGCAGGGACATGGGCCCCATAGGCAGAAAACCCCCAAGCTGCCAGCTCTGGCTCCTGCACAGCAGGGAGCGGGGTTTTGACCCCCACTGCATAGCCTCTCCCCCACAGCTGGCTCCACTCAGCACAGGAGGCTGGCTGACACTGTACACCCACAGATGGTCAGCTATAACAGAGGATACCTAGGTACTGAGCATAGTCCAAAAGGGCTACTTGCTCCACTTCAACCAGTTACCTCCCTGCTATTTTCCAGGGGAGCCTCCAAGACTTCCTCTGCACAGGAACCTCCTCCTTCAGGAGTTGGCAAGTCTTCCACAGGAGCAGGCGGTGGAACCGGTGCCTCACCACCTGATAGGAAGAGGCTTCTATTCCAGGTACTTTCTGGTACCAAAAAGGACAGGAGGCCTCAGGCCCATCCTAGACTTGAGAAATCTCAACAAGTTCCTGGAGAGGGAAAAGTTCAAGATGCTTACCCTTGGAATACTGCTGCCCTACCTCCAGCAGGGAGATTGGCTATGCTCCTTAGACCTAAAGGATGCTTATACTCACGTCCTCATTCATCCAGACCACAGACAATATCTCAGATTTGTAGTGGGAGGAAACATTTTCAGTAGAGGGTACTTGCATTTGGCCTAACCTCCGCACCCAGGGTTTTCACCAAATGCCGGCGGTGGTGGCGGCCTATCTCAGAAACCAGGGCATCTTTGTCTTTCCATACCTGGCTCATCAGGGGTCAGTCTCCACAGGAGGCCAGACAAGCCACTCTTCGCACTGTCTCTCTTCTCCAGCACCTGGGCTTCGTCATAAACTTCGCAAAGTCCACTTTGCTCCCCTCACAGGGCATAGAGTTCATAGGGGCAAGGTTGGATACCTTACAAGTAATGGCTTATTTGCCCAGGAACAGGGCTCACAGACTGATGGCTCTGGCCCAGCAGTTTCGCAGTGGATCTCTGGTCTCTGCCAGACATTTCCTGAGGCTTTTGGGCCACATGGCATCCACGGTCCATGTAACGCCAAATGCTCGTTTACATATGCGGCCTGCTCAATGGTGCCTCAGAGCTCAGTGGATACAGGCCACAGGAGACTTAAGAGACAGAGTAAGAGTGTCCAAACTATTAGCGGCCTCCCTGCAATGGTAGCTGCATCTCCCGAACCTGATCAAAGAGGTACCCTTCCAGGCACCACCACACACACAGGTGCTGATGACCGATGCTTCTCTTCAAGGTTGGGGTGCACATTGCCAGGGGCATGCACGCAGGGCCTCTGGTCCCCTTGGGAGGCCACACAGCAGATCAATCTGTTGGAGTTGCGAGCTATTCGATTGGCTCTGCAAACTTTCTCTCATGTCCTCTCTCACCAGTCTGTCTTGATTCAGACAGACAACCAAGTAACAATGTTCTATGTGAACAGACAAGGGGGCACAGGATCCAGGCTTCTGTGTCAGGAAGCACAGGCCCTGTGCGCCTTTGCAGTCAAACAAGACATGTTTCTCAAGGCAGTTTATCTACCTGGTCAAGAGAATTACCTGGCAGACAGTTTGAGCAGTATTCTACAGCCTCACGAATGGCATTTGAATCCCCTAGTGGTCTAGCAGATCTTCCTAAAATGGGGTCTTCCAACCATCGATCTCTTTGCCAGTCCACTGAACCGTCAGCTGCCCAGGTTTTGTTCCAGACAACTGCATCCTCTGCGAATAGCAGCAGATGCCTTCCTAATCTCTTGGTCTACGGGCCTGCTGTACGTGTTTCCTCCAACGCCTCTAGTGGCCTGAACTCTATTCAAGTTTCTTCGGGACAGGGCCTTGCTGATCCTGGTAGCCCCCAGATGGCTGAGGTAACTGTGGTTTCCATTCCTTCTGCAGTTGGTGGTGGACACCCCACTCCCTCTGGGGGTGCAACCCGATCTCCTGTCTCAGGATCAGGGATCTCTCCTGCACCCTAACCTCCAGTCCCTCCATTTGATGGCCTGGCTGCTGAAAGGGTAGTTCTAGCCCCCTTACTTCTACCTAGGGAAGTGGTGGAGGTGGTTTTGGCCTCTAGGAGACAATCCACCCGATAATCTTATGCCCTCAAGTGACGTAGGTTCTCCACCTGGTGTGCTCAGCGCCAGGAGGATCCGTTTTCGTGCCTGGTACCAGTGGTGCTGCAGTATCTGCTTCACCTGTTGGACCTAGGCCTTAAATCCAACTCTGTTCGGGTCCACCTCAGTGCTCTGTCAGCGCACCACTCGTCGGTGGAGGGCCAGTCTCTGTCGGTCCACCCCTTAGTGGCCCGCTTCCTCAGAGGCCTGCTTTTGCTCAAGCCTGCAATTCGTCCACCAGCCCCTGAGTGGGATTTAAATGTGGTTTTGCAACAACTTACTCGCCCACCGTTTGAGCCGATGGCTACCTGTCATTTACGCTTCCTTTCCTGGAAGGCGTTGTTCTTGGTGGCTCTTACTTTGGCCAGGCGTGTGAGTGAACTACAGGCTCTGGTTTCTAATAGACCGTATACACGGTTCTATAGGAATAGGGTGGTCTTACGGACTCATCCTACGTTCCTTCCAAAGGTTGTCTCCTCTTTCCACCTCAATCAGGAGGTGGTTCTTCCGACCTTCTTTCCCAGGCCGCATGCCAGCCGGGCTGAAATGGTCTTGCATACCCTGGACTGTAGGAGGAGGTTGTCTTTCTACATTGACCGTACGCAGGGACATCGAAGGGCTGTTCAGCTCTTCATATCTTTTGACCCTAATAAGCTGGGGTCACCTGTCTCTAAGCGTACCCTATCCATTTGGGTAGCAGACTGTATCGCCTAAGCATATAGGGCAGCTGGCCTTTCCTTGCAGGGTCGAGTCACGGCCCACTGTGTCAGGGAGATGGCTGCGTCAGTAGCTCATCTCCGCTCTGTTCCGTTGGCAGACATCTGCCGTGCCGCTACTTGGTCTTCAAGCCAGACTTTTGCGGCCCATTACTGCCTCGAGAGGGAGTCCCGCAGGGACAGTGCTTTTGGACAGGTGGTACTCCGTAATCTCTTTGAGGTTTAGGCAACTCCTACCCTCCGGCCCTTGTGTTGGGCTACCGTTCGGGGGCGCTCTCAGAGAAGATTCTTATCTCGCATGCTGAGGATCTAGAGGGAGCTTATTTTTCAGCTTTGTGTTCTCGGTAGCCTAGAGCTGGGGAGTCCCATATGTGAGGACTGCTGCTTGGTCCTGGAGAAAGCATACTCACCTGTAACAGGTGTTCCACAGGAGCAGTAGGAATCAGTCCTCACGACCCTCCCTCCTCCCCTTGGAGTTGCAGTCCTATATATTTCATTTTATTTTTTGCTGTCTGTTAGCTATGTCATCAGACTGAGCAAGATGGCACCCATGGGCGGGAAGGGGACCACGCATGCGCGCTGCATTCCCAAAGGCTTTCTTTGAAAGCTGGGAAAATGCTCTGCACGAGGGCTCCGTCAACGCCGACGTCACCCATATGTGAGGACTGATTCCTGCTTCTCCTGGAGAACACCTGTTACAGGTGAGTAACTATGCTTTATGGCCACGATTCTGTTCTGTCATTGTGATGTGCACACAAAGTAAGAGTCAAGGACAAGTCCGTTTTGCTGCAGGTCCACAGCTATGGAATTTGTTACCCTTAGGATAAAGGTTGAAACAGGTTCACTGAAATTTCGGAAGCAATAGATATTTTATAGACATTGGTGACATAGGGTAGAATTGATATTTGTTAACTAGTTTTGTCTCTTTGTGTTTGTAATCCACCTTTTCTCTGGGAACAAGCACGAAGTCAGTCCTCACATATGGATGACATCGGCACCGATGGAGCCCTCGCGGAAGCATCCCCCCCCAGCTTTCAAAGAAAGCCTTTGGGAGATGTCACCACGCATGCGTGGTCCCCTTCCTGCCCAAGGGTGCCATCTTGCTCAGTCTCCGTGCAGCCCTTCAGATGTTTGTTCGACTTGTCCCCGGAAAAAGTTGTTTTTCTCTCCAAGTTTCATACTCACCTCCGGTATTGCACTGGTACTCTTCCTGCCTACCGACCTTATTGCCTCGGCATCGAGTTCGGTCTATTTTTGTAGGCTTTTGTTCTTTTCTTTTCCTGGCATCATTGTGCCTTTTTTCTCCTAATGATCGTAATTGTTTGTTGAGAGTTGAACAGATTCCCTACACAAAAGGAAGTATTCTTAAGAAGTTAAGCTTGTATTTTTTGAAGAATATACCGCTAGAAGATTTTAAAGGAGAACATTCTACTGTGTAATAGGGAACTGTTGACTCCTGTTAGAGGTCATTGATGTGATCAGTGCAAGGGTCCTCATTAAGACGGTAGTCTATGAGGCTTTGCAAAAGTTTTACTGAGACCTCAGAAAAAGGAAGAAACAACCTTTTGATAATTCAGAATAATTGATTATTGTAATTTGGACATTTTTGGATCCAGTTTTTGGAAGTTAATGAACGAAAAAATTCTTTTGTATTGACATATTACATTCGTTCAAGAGCAAGGGCCATAGAATTTTTTCTCCTACTGGCAGCCCAGAGAGTCTTTGACTTCGCAGGGGTACTTTTCCCCCCCATGGCGTTCAGTGTCTTTAAGAAGTGTGATCGGTACTCTAAAATTATTTATTTGACCGATACACACGACTGCTGTTTTCGCTGCCTTGGGCCAGACCACGACCCGGCAGCCTGTGGTCTCTGCAAGAGGATGTCCAGTAAGGCTCTCAAGAGCCTCCAGCAGCAGCATGATAAGTTTTTCCCCGAGTCCCTGGTGCCGCTGAATGCCAGGGCCTCGTCTGAGGCACCAACATCTCGGGCGGAATCTTCTGAACCTGAGCCTCGAGGGAACCCAGGAAGAAGAAGAAACCCTCGAAGGCGGCGTCCTTGGACAGTTCTGACCGACCAGGTGCTTCCCGGGCCCAGTCCTGGTCCTGGTCCTGCAGTCCAAGACGTTCATCCAACGCATCAGAGAAGGAGCGGCCTGTGAAGGTCCCCTGGAAGGATCCGACTGCTGACCAGCCTCGGTCCTCAGACACTATCCTCATCGAGGATTCCCCTTCAGTGGAGCCGGCATTGGGCCCGAGTCCCTCGGTGCCGGCACCAAAAGCTGCGAAGCCTTCTGGTCTGGAGTCCAGAATGGCGGCCTTGGAGCGCAGTTTGTCTGCCTTCATTGACCAGCAGCGGGTGCTGTTGTCCAGCACGACCAATTCTTCTGCCCCTGACCACTGGGCCCTCGATGTCCAAGATGTCCCTGAAGGCCAGGCCGAGCCAGTCTTCGGCCGAGGTCATGATCTGAGTCCCGCTCGACAGGACTGCAGTCATCACAGGCAAGTTTGTCAGGCACCGAGTGGGAGACAGAGGACGAGGAGTCCCCTGATACCCGTCACCATCACGACGTCCCATCTGACTCTCCTGTCTCGGAGCCTCGACAGCGGTCCCCGCCTGAGGATATGGGCTTACTTGATTTTGTCAAGGACACGTCTAAGGCCCTGGCGTTCCCGACCGAATCGGAGGAGTTCCCTTGGGTGGATGAGTTGGAAATCCTACAATACGAAGCCCCTCCGCAGGAATCGCTCACGGTGCCTATCCCTCCCATCCTGGAATGGCTGATGCTCCAAATGTGGGAGACATTGGCATCGGTGCTGGTGGTGAGCAAACGGCTCGACTCTATGTATCGAGTCCGCCAGAACCCGAGCTTCCAAATGTCATGGCTGCCGCATAACTCTATAGTGGTGGAGTCAACCATGCTTCGGTTGAAAAGCCAGAAGATGCACTCCTTGGTGCCCCCCGGCAGGGAGGTCTGCATCCTGGACGCCCTCGGGAGAAAGTGCTACCAGGGCTCAATGCTCATTGACTGCATCCCAAAGAAGGGCCTACCCGCCGTACCCACCTACTCCCGCGCCGACCACTGCGGCACAAGGGAAGTCCAGCCAGAGCCACCGCAAGCCAAAAGGGCTCAAGACCCAAACCTCAACACCGCCTCAACCTTGACAGGGGTTTTGACGCCAGCCGCATAGCCTTTCGCCCCTGGCATCTCAGAGGCAGGTGGGGGGACGCCTGTCCTCCTTTGCCCCTCAGTAGGTCACTTCAGACACCTGGGTCCTCCAGGTAATCCGGGACGGCTATCACTTGCGCCTAGACAGGCTTCCCCCTCCCTTCTCGGCAGAGCCTCCTCGATTCCCTGCACATCAGGTCGTCCTGCAGCAGGAATTAATCAACCTTCTTACCCAGCGGGCGGTTGAGAGGTCCCATCACACCTCCGAAAGCTAAACAAGTTCTTGGTGCGGGAGAAGTTCAAGATGTTATCCCTTGGCGTTCTGCTGCCCTTCCTCCGGCAGGGCGACTGGCTATGCTCCTTAGATTTAAAAGACGCTTACACCCATATTCTGATTCACCCCCAGCACAGGCAGTATCTGCACTTCAGGGTGTGGGGGGAGCACTTCCAATATAGGGTGCTCCCCTTAGACCTCGTGTCCACCCCGTGGGTCTTCAGGAAGTGCTCCTCTATGGTCGCTGCCTCCCTCAGGTGTCAGGAGATACCGGTCTTCCCCTACCTCGACGACTGGCTTGTCATGGGATCCTCTGTCGAGGAAACCCACCTGGCAGCGTCACGCACGATCCTCCTGCTCAAGCACCTGGGTTTCTTGGTCAACTATTCCAAGTCCCACCTCGAACCGGTGCAGACCCTAGAATTCTTTGGAGTACTCCTCGATACTCAGCGGGCGACTGCTTTTCTGCCAGTGGATTGCGCAGACAGCCTCCGAGCCCTGGCAGCCCAGGTTCAGAGCGCCCCTCGGGTCATAGCCTGAACTATGCTGCATCTCCTGGGCCACATAGCCTTTACTGTCCATGTGGTTCCTCACGCCCGCCTTCACATGCGGACAGCTCAGTGGTACCTCAGCGCACAGTGGAGCACATCCATCGGCCACCTCAGGGACCCCGTAAAGATTTCCCACAGCCTTTGCCTGTCCCTGGACTGGTGGCAAAAACCCCTGTAACCTCCTCCTGGGGTTGCCATTCCAGACCCCGCTGCACAAGATAGTGCTGACAACAGATGCCTCCTTGCTGGGGTGGGGAGCCCACTGCGGGGCATTGTGCACGCAGGTTCAGTGGTTTCCCGAGGAGTCTCAACAGCAAATAAACTTGTTCAAGCTCCGGGCGGTTTGGTGGGCCCTGAGAGACTGAGGACCACCTCAGGGGGAGGTTGGTGCTTGTGCAAACCGACAAACGCATGGCGATGTTCTATATCAACAAGGAGGGGGGTTACTGGATCACACTCCCTCTGCCAGGAAGCGGTCCTCCTCTGCTCCTTAGCCTTCTGTTGTTGGATGACCCTCAGGGCGGTCTACCTCCCAGGCCAGGAGAATGTCCTGGTGGACAAACTCAGCAGAATCCTTCGCCCTCACGAATGGTGATTGGATCCGGGGGTGGCCGACTGGTTGTTCCATTGGTGGGGAACTCCGGCCATGGATCTATTTGCCAGCCTGTTGAATACACAGCTCCCTCGCTTCTGCGGCCCAGTGCCTCACCCAAGCAGGGAGGGCCCGGACGCGTTCCTTCTGAGCTGGTCCTTTGGCCTGTTCTTTGCGTTCCCGTCCACTCCTCTCATTGCGAGGACCCTCCACAAGGCTCAGCGGGACCGGGCATCGATGATCCTCGTAGCTCCCTCGTGGCCTCAGCAGCCCTGGTTCCCGCTTCTGTTCCGGCTAGCGACAGAGTCTCCAGTTTCCCTGGGTGTGCCCTGGACTTACTAACACAGGTGGAGGGGCAGGTACTGCACCCAAACCTGGCCTCATTATCCCTCACAGCCTAGCGGCTGAACGGGTCTCCCTATCCCGGCTGAATCTCCCAAAGGAGGTTGAGGAGGTTCTCCTCGCGTCGAGGAAGACCTCAGCTAGACGAGGTTATGCCTTCAAGTGGCGGCACTTCTCAATCTGGTGCTCCAGGCTCCAGATCGACTCATTCTCCTGCCCCACTCGATGAGTCCTTCAGTACCTTCTCCATCTCTTGAGGGAGGGTCTGAAGTCGAAGCCCATCAGGGTGCATTTAAACGCCATCTCAGCGAATCACCTCCCCGTCGAAGGAAAGCCCCTCTCGGGGCAGCCGTTGATCTCCTGCTTTATGCGGGGTCTCTTGCTGTCCAAGCCGCCCATTCGGCCTCCCCCACCGGAATGGGACCTGAACGTATTGTTCATGCAGCTTACGTGTCCACCTTTTGCGCAGATGGCGACGTGCTCGCTTCGGCATCTATCCTGGAAGGTGGTCTTCCTGGTGGCGCTGACCTCAGCCCGCCGAGTCAGTGAGCTCCAGGCTCTCATGGCTGATGTCCCTTACACTAGATTCTATAGGAATAGGGTGGTCTTCTGTACCCACCCCAAATTCCTGCCAAAAATTGTCTTGGATTTCCATCTCAATCAGGAGATAGTCTTACCGGCTTTCTTCCCAAGACTCATGCCGACCAGGCGTTGGCGGCTTTGCATACTCTTGACTGCAAGAGGGCTCTTGCCTTCTATCTGCAGCGCACCCAGGCTCATCGCAAATCTGGCCGACTCTTTCTGACTTATTGTCCCAATTGACTGGGGCAGGCAGTCACCAACCGCACCCTCTCGATTTGGGTGGCGGACTGCATCGCCTTCGCCCATATGAAAGCGGGTGCCCCTTTGGATCGATGAGTCACCGCACATGATGTCCAAGCCAAGGCGACTTCAGTGGCCTCGCTGCGTTCAGTGCCTCTGCAGGACATCTGCCGGATGGCGACCTGGTCTCCAGTGAACACCTTTGCTGCACACTACTGCTTGGATAGGGAGTCCCATCGGGACAGCGCCTTCGGCCAGCCATACTCCGTAATCTTTTCGGAGTATAAGCAACTCCTGCCCTCTGACCCTTCTTCACGGCTACCGAGGGCTTGGCCCCGAGGACCCAGTCTCCTTCGGACATTAGCTTCTGCTCATGACCTCGCAGAGGCTTTTTTTGATTACAGGTTCGGGAACCTGTAGCTGGGGAGTCCCATAAGTCAGGACTGACTTCCTGCTTGTTCCTGGAGATAGTGTAGTTCTCCAGGACCAAGCAGGAAGTCAGTCCTCACATATGGGTGACGTCGGCGCCGACGGAGCCCTCGCGGAGCAATTTTCCCCAGCTTTCACAGAAAGCCTTTGGGAATTGCAACGCGCATGCGCGGTCGCCTTCCCGCCCAAGGGTGCCATCTTAGCCAGTCTTCTTTTTTCCGCGGAGCCCTACAGACGTACCCGTCTTGTCCCCGCTAAAAAAGTTGATTTTCGTGAGTTTTCTCGTTTTTCAATTCGGTTCGACGCCGGTCGTTTTCCTGCCCGGACTCGCGACGCCGTTGCGAGTCCTTCTCTTATTTTTCGGTTTTTCTGATTTTTGGTCAGTTTCGTTTTCGGTTTTTTTCGCTGGCAGCCCGGTCCTTTGACCTTGCAGGGGCCCTTTTTCCCCCGATGGCTGCCAGTGGTTTCAAGCGGTGTGGTCAGTGTGACAGAAATATGTCACTCACTGACACACACGATAATTGCCTCCGCTGCCTGGGCCCGGATCATGAAGAAATGATCTGTGGAGCCTGTGGCAAAATGTCCTCCAAAGCGTTGAGGAGTCGGCGGCATCAGCGGGATAGAATCTTCGCTGACCCCAGCCGTACCCGGACCTCATCGGAGGCCTCGGCGTCCAGAGGTTCCAGCTCTGACCATCGCCGAAGCTCCTCCGACAGGGGTTCTCCCTCCGGAGACCATCGACGGAAGACAAAACCCGCGAGGGCGGCGTTGGTGGACGCTCCTGGCTCCGCGAGGGCCAGGTCGCATAGCCCCGACAGCCGTCCCGGGTCTTTGGAGAAGGAGCACCTCCCGAAGCGACCTCGCCTGGAGTCGGAGTTGCCTGCTCGGGTAAGTCCTGTGGTCCTTCTGGACTCGCCTCCGAGAGGTCCGACGTCGCGCCCGACGCCGTCGGGGCCCGAGTCGGGGGCTGCTGGGTCACCTGAGGTCGGACTCAGGTTGACGGCCTTGGAGAGCAGACTATCTGCCTTCATGGACCAGCAGCGGGCACTGATCGCTAGCCTCGCTGGCGCCGCTGCCCCGACCGCCGGGACGTCGACGTCTAAGTCGACCCCGGAGACCGAGCCGATCCTCGAGTCCATGCGAACTCGAGTCGATCCTCGGTCGAGGTCACCCTCGGCCTCCCGTTCGGGACCGAGGTCATCGCCGCCGCCTCCCTTGGCGTCGGGGCGGCCGACGCCTCCGCCTTGCCCAGCCAACCCCACTAATTCCTCCTCGGAGTCGGTCTGGGAGTCTGAAGAGGAAGAGTCACCTGATTCCTTTCGGACTCGGTGTGTCCCCTCGGACTCACCTGAGTCCGAACCTCGGAAACAGTCCCCTCCGGAGGATGCCCAGTTCTCGGACTTCGTCAGGGATATGGCCAAGGCTTTGGCCTTCCCTGCGGATCCCGAGGAAGAGCCAAAGAGCTCGACGCCCTTCAGTACGGCTCTCCCGCCCGGGAGCACTTTATTGTACCGGTGCCTCCCATGCTGGAACGACTACTCTTCCGCATGTGGGAGAGTCCGGCCTCGTCGCCGGTTTTGAGCAAGCGGGTCGATTCCATCTATCGAGTCCGCAAGAGTCCTGGCTTCCAAAAAGCACAGCTGCCACACCATTCCATGGTAGTGGAATCGGCCATGCATAGGCTTAAGAGCCAGAAAATGCACTCCTCGGTGCCTCCTGGCAGGGAGGCCCGTAACCTGGATGGCCTTGGTAAGAAGTGTTTCCAGGGCTCTATGCTGGCTTGTCGTGTCCAGACCTACCAGCTATACATGGGCATGTATCTCCGAGACCTGGCTAAAGAGCTAGCTTGATTCTCCGCTGGACTGTCCGAGGAACCTTTGCGGAGGTTCCTAGCCTTAACAACTGGTATACGGGAATGCTCCAAATTCATGTCCCAAGCAGCCTATGATGGCTTTGAAGCATCGGCTCGTGTGGCCGCAGCTGGCATCGGTGCCCGCCGACAGGCTTGGCTTCAGTCGTCTGACCTTGAACCTTGGGTGCAGGACAAGTTGGTCGATGTCCCCTGCAGAGGTGAGAACCTCTTTGGCAAGCCCATGGCTGAAAAGGCTGCACAAATCGAGACGGAGACTCTCACCAGGACCAGGCTTTCTAGGAAGACCTCCGCCCCTTCCCAGAAAAAGAAGGGCTCGGGAAAGAAGTCCTTTTACCCGAGAAAGGCGGCTGCCTATAAACACTACCCCCAATATCAGGCCCCTCCAGCTCCCCAACAGGGTCAGCAGGCCAAGGGACGGGGTAACGGGTCCCGTAGGCAGCAACCCCCAAGCCTGCACCACCAGCCCCTGCTCAGCAGGGTGGGGGTTTTTGACTTCCTCAGCATAGCCTCTCCCCCTCAGCTGGTTCCTCCCAGCACCGGAGGCCGGCTGGTTCACTTCGCCCACAGGTGGTCCAACGTCACTTCAGATGCCTGGGTGCTTCAAGTCGTGCGAGAAGGATATCTTCTCCACTTCCATCAGGTCCCTCCCTCTTATTTTCCGGGAGAACCGCCTCGACTCCCTCTGCACAGGGACTTACTCCTTCAGGAGTTAGCAAGTCTTCTTCAGGACCAGGCTGTGGAACCGGTGCCCCACCACCTGAGAGGTCAAGGCTTTTATTCCAGGTATTTCCTAATACCAAAAAGGACAGGAGGCCTCAGACCCATCCTGGACTTGCGCAACCTCAACAAGTTCCTTGTGCGGGAAAAGTTCAAGATGCTTACCCTTGGAATCCTTCTGCCCTACCTCCAGCAGGGAGATTGGCTATGCTCCTTGGATCTAAAGGATGCCTACACGCACATCCTCATCCACCCAAGCCACCGCCAGTACCTAAGGTTTGTGGTGGCAGGAAATCACTACCAGTACAGAGTACTGCCCTTTGGCCTATCCTCCGCACCGCGAGTCTTCACAAAATGTCTCGCGGTGGTGGCGGCCTATCTCAGGCTTCACGGCCTCTATGTCTTTCCGTACCTTGACGACTGGCTCATCAGAGCGTCGTCCTCTCCGGCAGTCGCCAATGCCACACACCGCACGGTGACTCTGCTGCAGTACTTGGGCTTTGTCATAAACTTCGCAAAGTCCACTTTGCTCCCCTCACAGGATCTCGAGTTCATCGGCGCAAGGCTGCACACTCCTCAGGCTCAAGCTTTCCTGCCTCTCGACAGGGCTCAACGGCTCATGGACCTAGCCGGCCGTTTTCGCAGCCAGTCCCTGGTCTCCGCCAGGCGCTTCCTGAGACTACTCGGCCATATGGCTTCCACCGTCCACGTGACCCCCAATGCTCGCCTGAACATGCGGCCGGCTCAATGGTGCCTTCGCCAGCAGTGGCAACAAGCCACCGGCGGACTAGCCGACTTAGTGCGCCTCTCCAGACCGCTGGCCTCTTCCCTACAGTGGTGGCTTCATCGGCCGAACCTGGTACTCGGAATGCCGTTTCAGTCGCCTCAGCCGGCTCAAGTGCTGACGACCGATGCTTCCCTCCTGGGTTGGGGAGCTCATTGCCAGGGGGCATGTACTCAAGGTCTCTGGACCACGTGGGAGTCTGCTCAGCAGATCAACTTCCTGGAGCTCCGAGCTATTCGTCTGGCGCTCAAGGCTTTCTCCCACCTGACTTCTCACCAGTCCGTCCTTGTCCAGACGGACAATCAAGTTGCCATGTTCTACGTGAACAAGCAGGGGGGCACGGGCTCCTTCCTTCTCTGCCGAGAAGCTCAGAAGCTCTGCTCTTGGGCCGTCAGTCACGGCATTCTTCTCAAAGCAGTTTATCTCCCTGGCCAAGAAAACTGCCTGGCGGACAAACTCAGCAGGATACTCCAGCCGCACGAGTGGCGTCTGGATCCCTTGGTAGTTCAGAAACTCTTTCTGAAGTGGGGCCTCCCCACGATCGATCTCTTTGCCAGTCCTCTCAACCGGCAACTTCCTCGCTTCTGCTCTCGTCAGCCACATCCCCTTCGGGTAGCGGCAGATGCTTTTCTGCTCTCATGGTCGGAAAGCCTTCTCTATGCTTTTCCTCCCATCCCGCTAGTCTCTCGAACTCTGTTCAAGGTTCTCCGGGACAAAGCGTCCATGATCCTGGTGGCTCCTCGCTGGCCCAGACAGCCGTGGTTCCCACTCCTGTTACAATTAGCGGCGGAGGATCCGTTTCCTCTGGGGTTTCAACCGGATCTCCTAACACAGGATCAGGGGTCTCTGCTACACCCCAACCTCAGATCTCTCAACCTAATGGCCTGGCGGCTGAAAGGGTAGTCCTTGCTCTCCTTCTCCTGCCGGCAGAGGTGGAAGAGGTCGTCCTAGCTTCTCGGCGACCTTCTACCCGCAAATGCTACGCCCTTAAATGGCGTCGCTTTTCCGTTTGGTGTGTACAGCAGTCTCAGGATCCCTTCTCCTGCTCAGTGTCGGTGATCTTGCAGTACCTGCTCTACCTCTCTAATCTGGGACTTAAGTCCAACTCCGTCAAAGTCCACCTTAGTGCTCTTTCAGCACACCATGTGCCGGTGGACGGCAGACCTCTTTCCAGCGACCCTCTCGTAGCACGGTTTCTCCGAGGTCTCCTTCTACTTAAACCACCTCTGCGCCCGCCAGCACCCGACTGGGATCTGAATGTGGTTTTACAGCGGATCACCTGTCCGCCTTTTGAACCGATGGCTACCTGTTCTCTGCGTTTTCTTTCGTGGAAAACCTTATTCCTGATAGCCCTCACTTCCGCTAGACGCGTAAGTGAATTGCAGGCCCTCGTGTCTGATGCTCCCTTCACTCGGTTCTACAAAAATAGGGTAGTCCTACGGACTCACCCAAAATTTCTTCCAAAAATTGTCTCCCCTTTTCACATCAATCAGGAGGTGGTACTTCCAACCTTCTTTCCCAGGCCTCACTCCAGCCGAGCTGAACGAGTCCTGCATACCCTGGACTGTAGAAGGGCATTGAACTTCTACCTTGACCGTACGCGGGAGCACCGTAAAGCTGCTCAGCTTTTTGTGTCTTTTGACCCCAATAAATTGGGGCTCCCGGTCTCCAAGCGTACTCTGTCCATCTGGGTTGCTGACTGTATCGCTTGGGCTTATGGGGCAGCCGGACTCTCCTTAGAAAGTCGAATCACGGCTCATTGTGTTCGGGCGAAGGCTACGTCAGTGGCTTACCTCCGCTCTGTTCCGTTGGCAGACATCTGCCGGGCCGCTACTTGGTCTTCGAGCCAGACTTTTGCGGTCCATTACTGTCTCGAGAGGGAGTCCCGCAGGGACAGTGCTTTCGGACAGGCAGTCCTCCGAAATCTCTTCGAGGTTTGAGCAACTCCTACCCTCCATCCCGGATGGGGGCTACCGGTGGGTAATAATTCAGCGAAGATTCCTTCCTTCTGTACTGCTGAGCTAGAGGGAGCTCATTTTTGTGCTTAGGGTCTCCGGTAGCCTTAAGCTTGGGAGTCCCATATGTGAGGACTGACTTCCTGCTTTGTCCTGGATAAAGCGTAGTTACTCACCTGTAACAGGTGTTCTCCAGGAGCAGCAGGAATCAGTCCTCACAACCCTCCCTCCTCCCCGTGGAGTTGCAATCATCTGCTTAAGTTTTTTTGCAAATTTTTATGCTGTCTTTTAGCTATGTCATCAGACTGGCTAAGATGGCACCCTTGGGCGGGAAGGCGACCGCGCATGCGCGCTGCAATTCCCAAAGGCTTTCTGTGAAAGCTGGGGAAAATTGCTCCGCGAGGGCTCCGTCGGCGCCGACGTCACCCATATGTGAGGACTGATTCCTGCTGCTCCTGGAGAACACCTGTTACAGGTGAGTAACTACGCTTTACTCACCTGTAACAGGTGTTCTCCAGGGACAGCAGGAACCAGTCCTCACTACCCTCCCTCCTCCCCTGATGAGTTGCTGGATTTTTATCCTTCCCTTGCCATCTGCTTGGTAGGGCTCAAGCTAAGGGACCTGACTGAGCAAGATGGCTCCCTTGGGCGGGAAGAGGACCACGTATGCATGGCAGCAATCCTAAAGGCTTTCTTTGAAAGCTGGGGAATTGCTCCACGCGGGCTCTGTCGGTGCCGGCGTCACCCGTAAGTGAGGACTGATTCCTGCTGTCCCTGGGGAACACCTGTTACAGGTGAGTAACTACACTTTTTGTCATAAACTACCCCAAGTCTCACCTCCTCCCGACACAGTAGCTGGAGTTCATTGGGGCAAATATCGACAATCTCCAGTCAAAGGCTTTCTTGCCCAGGGACTGAGCCAATCGTCTCAGGATTCTGGCTGAGGACGTACAGTGCTGTCCCTCAGTGCCCGCTCGGCTTGTCCAGTGCCTCCTTGGGTACATGGCCTCCATGGTCAACGTCACCCCAGACACTCGCCTTCACATGAGGGTGGCTCAGTGGTGTCTCCGGGACCAGTGGTCTTAGGCCACGAGCCGCCTCCGAGACAGAGTTTCTGTGACTGACTCGCCATTTGGTGGATTCTCTTGTCTGGTGGCAGTCTTCCCAGCATCTCGAGACAGGCATGTCTTTTCAGGTCCCAAGCCCCTCAAGGGTCCTCACTACTGATGCCTCTCTGCTCGGCTGGGGAGCCCACTGTGGAGATCTCCGCACTCAGGACAGCTGGTCACCAGGCGAGAGCATCCAGCAGATCAACCTCCTGGAGCTCCGAGCCATACACCTAGCCCTGAAGGTCTTCTGTCAGCATCTGCGTCACCATCCGTTGCTGGTCCAGATGGATATCCAGGTGGCAATGTTCTATGTTAACAAACGGGGGCACGGGGTCTTGTACCCTTTGTTAGGAGGCATCGCCCTCTGCTCATACGCAGTCCAACAGGGTGTCTTCATGTGGGCAGAGTGCCTGCCAGGCCAGGACACCCTGCTGGCCGACAGGCTCAGCAGAGTTCTCCAGCCTCACGAGTGGCAGCTGGACCCCAGGGTAACCAGTTGGCTTTTATGACTCTGGGGGGAACCTGTGATGGACCTGTTCACCAGCCCGGGCCACTTTCAGTTGCCCTGCTTATGCTCCCAATAGGCCCACCCTTCTAGGGTGGCAGCGGACATGTTCCTGGCCTCATGGTCAGAAGGCCTCATGTATGCCTTCCCTCCTATGCTGCTGATCATCAGAACCTTGTTCAGGACCCTCCGCGACAGAGCCTCACTTACCAGGCAACCGTGGTGCCCACTGCTTCTACTGTTGACGGTGCAGATCCCCATCCCCTTGGGGACTGCCTTGGAACTCCTATCTTAGGAGGGGGGCTCTCTCCTGCACCCCAACCTAGGGTCCCTGTCACTGACAGCGTGTTTGCTGAGAGGGTGACTGGCCCCTTTCAACCTTCCATTTGAGGTGGAAGACATTCTGATGGCCTCTCGCAAGGCCTCTACTAGGAAGGCTTATGCCCTCAAATGGCACAGATTCTCCGTTTGGTGCATTGAACATGGGGCTGACCCTTTCTCCTGCCCAGTGGCTCTGGTGTTACAGTACCTTCTCCACCTCCCTCAGTCCAGACTCAAGTCTCTCCATCTGAGTGCACCTTAGTGCCCTGGCAGCGCACTACCATCCGGTGGATGGTGAGGCCTTCTCGGTCCAACCGTTGAAGACCTGTTTTCTTCGTGACCTGCTCTTATTGAAGCTCAAGGTTCACTCTCTGGCAACCGAATGGGACCTCAACGTAGTGTTGGGGCAGCTCACTCACCCGCCCTTCGAACCTCTGGCTACCTGCCACCTTCGCTACCTCTCTTGGAAGGTGACTTTCCTAGTCGCACTTACCTCTGCTCGCAGAGTTAGCGAGCCTCAGGCCCTTGTGGCGGAGGCGCACTATGCCAGGTTCTACAAGAACAGAGTGTTGCTTCGCATGCACCCCGAATTCCTGCTGAAGGTAATGTCGCCCTTCCATCTCAAACAGAAAGTGGTGCTCCCTACCTTCTTTCCGAGACTGCACTCCAGTTGGATGGAGACAGTCCTCCACACCTTGGATTGTAAGAGGGCTTTGTCCTTCTATATCCAATGCACTTAGGGCCACCACAAAGCCTCTCAGCTTTTCATCTCCTATGACCCCACTAGGCTGGGGGAGGCGGTGACCAAGCGTACGCTGTCCACATGGGTGACGGACTGTATAGCCCTCACTTATGAGCAGGCAAGGCTCCCACTGGAAGGTTGCATCATGGCGCACTGTGTCAGGGCCATGGCGGCTTTGGTGGCAAACTTGCGCTCCATCCCGAAGGTGGACATCTGCCGTGCCACCACCTGGTCTTCAGTCCATATCTTCGCAGCCCATTACTTCCTGGAAAAAGAGTCACGATGGGACAGTGCCGTCAGCCAGGCTATGCTCCGTAACCTTTCCGTAGTTTAGGCAACTCCTACCCTTCTGTGTTCAGGCTACCGGATTGCTGGTTCATCGGACACAGGAGTCCTACTGTGGTCTGTTTACATGGACTAAACTGCTGCTGCTTGCGGCTCCCCGTGAGGGAGCCCCTATTTTTGCTATGGGTTCTCGTTTGCCTGTAGCTGGGGAGTCCCATATCTGAGGACTGCCTTCCTGCTTGTTCCCGGAAAAGCACAATTACTCACCTATAATAGGTATTCTCTGGGGACAGCAGGAATCAGTCCTCACCACCCTCCCTCCTCCCCTTGGAGCTGCTCCTTTACCATCTTTTATTTGTGCCGTCTTTTAGCTATGTCATCTGACTGAGCAAGATGGCACTCTTGGGCGGGAAGGAGACCACGCATGCATGGTGGCATCTCCCAAAGGCTTTCTTTGAAAGCTGGGAGGATGCTTCCGCAAGGGCTCCGTCAGTGCCAACGTCACCCATATGTGAGGACTGATTCCTGCTGTCCCTGGAGAACACCTGTTACAGGTGAGTAATTACGCTGGATGTGCAGATGGGCCGGATTTAAATAAAATGAAATTAACAAACTGGTGCATGGCTCTGCTTTATAAATCTTTGAACCAGGGGAGGACACCTTCCAAGGCACATGAAAAACAAGACTCCTTCCAAGGCATATGAGAAACAGAGAGAAACAGAGACACAGTTCTGAATATCTTAAATGTGTATATCTCAGGTGCAAAACTGCCACTGTCTCATGGGCAGCTCATTTTCTCAAAGCAGTTGTGCCAAGACTTTAAACTTGGTGCAATCGCTGTGGTGCAAACCC
This sequence comes from Ichthyophis bannanicus, assembly GCA_033557465.1. Lineage (NCBI taxonomy): Eukaryota > Metazoa > Chordata > Amphibia > Gymnophiona > Ichthyophiidae > Ichthyophis > Ichthyophis bannanicus. The sequence goes on from CM066035.1 coordinate 283,666,580, forward strand.
AGCACAGATCAAATACAGCTCAAGATTCTTCTATCTTGACTATTCTTTGGGATTCTTCTACACAACCGTTGGCATCTCAACCTCCAATATTATTGACCCACAGTACTGACAAAATTGTGGCAGATGAATTGTCTCCATCATTGCCCATGCCAGAACAACCACACCTTCCAGTATTAACAGTGCAGTGCGGTGCAATCTCAATTGACTAGTATAACTCTGACAGAGAATGACATTTGCTGTCCATTATTTTTCAGTTGCCTATTTCACATTCTTAACTTCATTGCAGGCTCAAACATTTAAAAAAGCAGGCTGGAGGTGTTTTTAATCCATATATAATGCCTCCTGAGTTTTTCATAGACTTGGTGGAATATTACATGGTAATCCTTTTTGATCTGTCCTCATTTCTGGTGACAAACAAGTTGCCTTATGAAGACATCCCTTATCCAAGATTTGTTCAGTACACGGCAAGGGAGGTACCCGTCTTGCTAGAGCAGGAAATGGAACTATGGGCAGATGTTTGCCTTCTAATGTTTAAGGTGCCCCAAAAGCCACTGTCACACTACCAATATATGGATTACTGCAATCCCGGGAATCTTATTGGTGGCATTCTCCACTTGCCATACATTTTATTTCTAAGAAAGTGAATGTGAAATGTAAGATTCAACTCAGCAGCTGGTTTTAACAATGCTCAGCACTCGCTCTCTGTCATGATTGAAGCAGCCATGAAGAAAGCATAGAAGTGCAGAGAGTTTTCCAGTACTACTCCAGGGAAAGGTTCAAGGCTGCTGTCTACTTGTATTATGGCTCAACTATATGTAATACAGTATATGCATAGCATATTTCAAAATGTGCAGGTATTGTGGTCCAGCCTCTCACAACATACTCAGGTTCAAGTAGAAGCCATCTTAGCAAAGGTTGTGAGTGTGGGAGTGTGTTTGGCCATTCCTGTCAGAGCTCTGACTCAGTTGTTTGCTCCTGGTTTATATGAAGATGCCCACAGCAAGTTGGCTGACACATCTTGAACTTGGAGACTCCTTATTTGGAGAGAAGGTGGAAGAGACTACAACATAATTAAAGATTGCTATTCTACTCTACAAAACCACTCTGCTGGTCTCCCAATGACTAGCTCATTCTCTAGGCATATCAGTTAATTCCAATGGCACCAGAGTTAGTGTTACTGCAGAAGAAACGTTTTGTCCTTCCAGAGGAAAAGTCAGCAGGTGCAGTGGTCCTGTCTTTACCCTAACAACGAGCTTAAGCACAAATGTATCAGGTTATGCCTACTGATCCAAAACAGCAGTTTGCCTGATGACTGATTGCTTTCTTCTTCAGCACCGGGAATAAATTACCATGGATTCTTGAATGCTGAGCATAGTAAAAACAGGCTACTGGCTAAGGTTCTATGCTTAACTACCAGAGTAGTGCCTGCAGTGGTGGCACCAGTCAGACACAAACAAGAGCTCTTGCTCGCAGAAATGGCTCAGAAAAACACAAAAAGCAGGCAGGGTTGAGGTCACTTGTGCTTTATTAATTATGCGAACCCCGACGCATTTAGGCAGATGCCTTCATCAGGGGGCTAGAGGACTGCAAACAAATAAAATATTTTATCATAAACCATAATAACTTAATAACTTAAAACAATAATAATAAAAACATAAATTTAAAAACATAATTATGAATGACCATGAACAGTATAAAAAGACAAACATGAATAAATACGATATAAAAACAATCATATTATACTCACAAATCTTATTAATACAATAGATGAAGCGCAAGGAAGTATATAAACATATGGCACAGAACCAGTAATACAGTTGGTAATGCTGAAAAACAATAATGTCATTAATAGAAGTAAAATTACACATGATTGAGCAAAAGAACCAAAAGACAGAAAACATTGGGAAACCCAGACCCAAGAATGCAAAAAAAGGAGGTATAGAATAATCATATCTAATACATAATACTAAAATGAAAAAAAAATTATGAAAACTTTTTTTTAAGAACCAGCTAATACTATAAGACATAGGGGCTTGTTTACAAAGCCGCGGTAGTGGTTCGCGATCGCGATCGCAGCCGCGGCCCCATTGAAATCAATGGGGCCGCGGCTCCGATTACGATCGCAAACCGCTACCGCGGCTTTGTAAACAAGCCCCATAGTCTTGCAAGTCACTTATACATACGAACTGGCATAGACATTATGCAAACCCTAAAAAAGGGTACTAAATCTATTGAAATTGAACTAGAGCACTACCAAACATTGCTCTTCAAAATGCTGGCAGCGTATCAGTTGTGTTTTTGTTCTTGTTTTTGTTTCACTACCACAATTTTTGGTTCAGTACCTTTGTTTTTATGACAATGTTTTTTATGACTTTTTTATGACAATTTTATGGTAGTTCTCAACACTAGTTTCTATTTATTAGGCACTAGCTTTCAAGCTATGGACTGTCCAAATATTGAATGTTGACACACGTTTCTTAATAAGAGCATCACCTTTGAAGAGCAAAGTTTGGTAGTGCTCTAGTTCAATTTCAATAGATTTAGTACCCCTTTTTAGGGTTTGCATAATGTCTATGTTTCTTTTGCTCAATCATGTATAATTTTACTTCTGTCTATTAATGACATTATTGTTTTTCAGCATTACCAACTGTATTACTGGTTCTGTGCCATATGTTTATACACTTCCATGCGCTTCATCTATTATATTAATAAGATTCGTGAGTATAATATGATTGTTTTTATATCATATTTATTCATGTTTGTCTTTTTATACTGTTCATGGTCATTAATAATTATGTTTTTAAATTTATGTTTTTATTATTATTGTTTTAAGTTCTTTGTTTTAAGTTATTGAGTTATTATGGTTTATGATAAAATATTTTATTTGTTTGCAGTCCTCTAGCCCCGTGGTGGCACCAGTGCCAGAATATAATATCTGCCTGACCTAGGAACACTGTATTCAAAATGATCATGCTTTTGAGTCGCTTTACTGACGGGTATTAGATCATGTACCTTTTTGAACTGAGAGGAGGGAATCGGGTGCAGCATTTACAAAAGTTAGAACAGAAGTGGATCTTTTCACTGGATACGGTTTGCCCTAAGGGCTTGAATGCTCAAATCGATTGGTACACGATCATTTGATTTTGATTCATCTGTCATCTTCGTGGTCTCAAATGGAAGAGCCTCTCATTATGGGAGGGGTTCCCTTGCTAGTGGGACTTCCCCTCTTTTGATTGTCTGTTTCTTACCAGTTTATCTGATTGGAGGATGGCTGTTCTTCGTCATGAGTGAGGTCAGATGCCGGGCCTGGTTATTTAAGGCGCTTTCTCTTTACTATGAGTTTATTGAAGCTTTGGACTTACCGCGTTTGGATTGAACTGAAGCAGGGCTGAAGATTTACAAACCTGAAACGTGACACGTCGTCATTTCTGGATTTTCAGCGGTGCTCGTAAAAGCTTGGAAAAACAGTTTGACAAAAAAGCTAAGTACAACTACAGTGGTTCATAAGCGTAAAAATTACTTGATTAAAAAGGAGAAGCCACGGTGGTGTATGGACTTGTTCTGTTCACTTGGATTGGCAGCTCCAACAAAAATATGATATATATAGAGAGAAATTGTTCCTTTATTAGATCAGAATCTTTTCAGGTTGTTGGTTAATTTGATCGGATTGGGTTTTCCAATTTTTGGTTTTTAACTTAGGAAGAAGTCAATCTCCTTCAGTCTAGTACTAAAAGCCAGTCCCTCAACAGGAAAGACAATGAGGCTTTTGCTTCAGGTACTTCTGGATTCCCAAAAACACAGGAGGTTTGCATCCCATCCTGAACCTCAGAGACTTAAACAACTTTATTTGCAATGAGAAATTAAGGAAGACTACTCTTGTGTTCTGCTATTCCTAAAGAAGGAAGCTTGGCTGTGTGCACTGGATTTTAAAGAACCTTACAAACGCACGCACATCCTGAAGTATCCTTCTTGCAGATGACCTCTTCAGTTCCTTCTTCATGTGGATCATTGTCAATTCAGTATCCTATCTTTTGACCTCTCTTTGGCTTCCAGGGTCTTTATCAGATACCTATGAACGGTGACAGCCCAACTACACAAAAATGGTTATCTAGTTTTTTACTACCTTGACAACTGTCTTCTGGAAGCTTTCATGAAAAACATAGCTATAGCCCTCAGAGATGAAATTATTGACCACTTCCAGAGTTTAGGCTGCTTTGCTAACTTCAAGAAATAAGCCCTGAATCTTGCAAACAGTTTTCTCTTATAGGGGCAGCTTTGGAGACAGCAGAAGTCAAAGCTTTTCTGCTGATAGATAGACTGAAATCTCTGCTGTTCCATGTCCACATCATTCAAATTTCCATTACCATCACATCCAGTGCCTACTTATTAATGTTGAGCCACATGGCTGCTGCCATCCCTGTAGTTCTTCATTCTCAAAGGAAAATGAGAAGACCTCAACTGGGTTACTAGTTCATATGAGGCCAGCATACCCACCTCTTTCCACTGAACACTACTGAAGTGATGGACAACATTACCCAACCTGACCTTAGCCGTCTTTTTGCTCTGCAAGCAAGTCACCTTAGTTTTAAATCAAACAGAATCTTTTTACCTCCTTTCCTCTACTCAGAGTCTAGTTTCAAACAATTTAAAACTAACCTCAAAACCCTCTACTTCTCAGAAGCTTTTGGTGAGCACTTAGGTAATTCAGCCTCCCAACATTCTACTTCATGTTAGCACTTACTACACATACTCTCCCTCTAGTCCCCTAACACCCCACTTTGTAATTTATGCTGGGATTTATTTGGTGTTTTTAAAATTTTAATCTCTTTGATGCATTTTGAAAAGCGGTCCAGAAAATTCTGATAGATAAATTGTCATGTTCTATGTCAACAAACAAGGACAAACAGGATCCTTCCCTTCTTTGCTGAGAAGCAGCAAAGATTTGGCACTTGACATTCCTTATCACATCAAAATATAGGCCTGCTTATTTCCCTCTGGTCAAAATCACTGCACGTGCTCAGCAAAGTTCTTCAAATACATGAATTGTCCCTTGAGTAGAGAACTTTGGAAAAATCTATCTCCAGGAACAAGCAGGAATGCAGTCTTCATATATGGGTGGCGTCCCTAACGGAGCCCACATGGGAACGCTCCCCCAGCATCCAATAGGAAAGCCTTTGGGAGTACTCCTCTGTGCCTGCATGCCTGCCTTCCCAATTTCTCTCCTCAGTTCTTAGTTTTCTGCGGAGCCAGTAGGACGCACCATCCTTTCACCACTGAAAAACTCTCTCTTTTTTGTGCCCTTTGGTGTATGTCATACTTTTTTTGCCTTCCCATCGACGCCGGTACCATCGTGACAGACATCAGTCCGATATTTCTTACATTTTATTTTCATTTTTTTCTTTTTCTTTTCTAGTGAATCTCCAGGAACAAGCAAGAATGTAGTCTTCACATATGGGTACCATCGGCTCTGACGGAGCCCTCATGGGAATGCTCCCCACCGTCCAGTAGAAAAGCTTTTGGGAGCATCCCACTGCGCCTGTGCTGCTGCCGTCCCACCTTTGTGACTCTCCCTCCTCAGTTCTTCGTTTTCCATGGAGCCAGCAGAAAGCAAATCCTGTCACCGCAGAAAATTTCTTCTTCATTTTTTGTGGTTGCGTCTGCCTTCCCGTTGACGCTGGAACCGATATCTTTGATTCTATTTCTTTCTTTCTACAAAAAAAAAGAAAAAAGAAGAACTTTAGTTCTTTCAGTCGCATCTATGCTATCTTAGGCCTTCTACTGAGATGATGGAAAAACCAACCTGTGGTTTTAAGAAGTGCTCAAAGTGTGGTAGCACTATGCTACTGATACCCATAACTGGTGTCTTAAAAGCCTCAGCCCTGATCACCCGCCATCCGAATGTCCCCTATGCAAGAAGATGACAAAGAAAGGCCTAAGAATCGGGCCGCAAAACTCTGTTCCCTTTTTGCTTCAGATGCGGTTTCATTCGCTTCAATGTCATCGAGGGCATCATCTTCCTCACATGGATCTCGGGTATCAAAACACAAGACAGGCTGTCCTCCCAAGAGTAGATCTCTATCTCCAGGAACAAGCAGAAATGTAGTCTTCACATACGGGTGACGTCAGCACCGGCGGAACCCACACGGGAAAGTTCCCCTGCATCCTAAAGGAAAGCTTTTGGGAGCATCCCACTGCACCTGCACTACTGCCTTCTCGCCTTTCCCAACTCTCCCCCCTCAGTTTTTCATTTTCCGCGGAGCCTACAGGGAGCAATTCCTGTCACCGCAGAAATTTTTCTTCTTTTATGGTCGCGTCTGCCTTCCCGTCGACACTAGCAACAGTATCATCAGTGTCTCTTTTCTTTCTTTTATCTTCTTTAAAAAAAAAAAAAAAAAAAGTTTTCTTTGAGGGTTTCTGCCCTCTAGGTGCTTAGGCGTCATTTTGGGCCTTAGGCCCCTTTGTTCCTAAAATGGAGAAACCAACTAGTGGTTTCAAAAAGTGCTCCAAATGTAGCAGTACTAATTTTGCTACTGACACCCATGACTGGTGTCTTAAATGTTTGGGACCAGACCATTCACCATCGGAATGTCTCCTTTGCAGGAAGATGACAAAGAGGGCCCTGCAGAATAGAGCTGCGAAACTCGGCACCCTCTTTGCCTTGGATGCAATGTCCATTGCATCAACGTTGTCCAGGGCTTCATCTTCCTCCCATGAATCTCAGGTAACAAAACACAAGTCTTCTTCAAAGTCTGGTCGGTCCTCAAAGGGTAGATCTCCTTCTAAGCATCGAGATGCTTTAAGCGTTGCCCTAGAGGAGAATACACCGGCCAAACAGCCCCGGGGGAAGGTACTTGCCTCCAAAGCATTATCGGGATCCCAAGATGTTCCCGAGGTATACACCTCTGGAGAGCTCTTGGTGCCATGTTCTGGGGTCATGGCCTACTGTTCGGGTACCGATACCCAGGCATCGGCTGGCTCCATGGATCAATGTATCCTGGCCATTAAGCGGCGTCTTGTGGCTTTGCTGGCGGCTTTGTTACCGCTAAAGCCTCTGCAATCGGTTCTGCAGCCATCGGTACCAACATCTTTACCGAATGTATCTTCATCGATCATTGCGCCGCTCTCCACGCTACCACCCATGCCGGCCCTGGAATCAGTGTTTGGCATCAAGGGTCTGGTATCGAGGCATTCCGATGCTTATTTTGATCGGTACCGTCGATGGACCAGGCAGGAGCATCCGGCCCGTCAATACTTCGAGTCTTCCGATGAATAGATCAGTACCGGAGAGGCTCTACTGGAAAATCCTTCTCCTTCCCCACAACGCCGTATGTCTCCTTCGGAAGACATGTCTTTTCAAGACTTTATACAGGATGTAGCTCGGGGCCTCTCTATTACGGTGACCTCTGAGAAGGAACCAAGAGCTGAAGAACTTGAAAGTCTTCAGTATCTGGCAGCCCCTAAGGAGGCCGCTACCTTACCCATTCATTGGATATTGTATGACCTCATGCTTAGGATGTGGGAAACACCTTTAACGGTGTCTCCACATTCTCGAAGACTCAATACCATGTACCGGATACCACAGTGTCCCAGTTTCCAGAAGACGCAGTTACCACGCCATTCCATGGTTGTGGAATAGGCAATGCATCGAATCAAAAGTGCTAAGACACATTCATCTAATCTTCTGGGCTGTGAGACTAGAACTCTCGATGCCTTCGGCCGTCGATGTTTTCAGGCCTCCATGTTATCGGCCAGAATAAGTTCATACAAACTCTCTACATGTGTATGTTTCTTCGGAGGTAACTAAAGATTTGGAACTAATGACTCCTCTTCTCCCAGACGACAAAAGGGCTGATTACCTGACACTTGTTAAACATGACCAGAATGTTTCCAAGTTCATGAACAAGGCAACCTTTGATTGTTTTGAGTGCATTAGCAGGACTTCTGCTATTTTCATCAGTGCACGTCTGATTGCTTGGTTACAGGCATCTGATCTAGAGCAATGGGTGCAAGATAAGATGGGGAATATTCCTTGCATGGGAGAAAACCTCTTTAGCAAGGATTGGCAAGACAAAGCATCTCCAGGAACAAGCAGGAATGTAGTCTTCACATATGGGTATCGTCGGTACTGACGGAGCCTGCGCGGGAACGCTTCCCAGCGTCCAATAGGAAAGCTTTTGGGAGCATACCACAGCACCTGCGTGCTGCCTTCCCGCCTTTCCCGACTGTCCCTCTCCAGTTCTTCGTTTTCCGCTGAGCCGACAGGTCGCACATCCTGTCACCGCAGAAAAATAATCCCCCCTTCTTTATTGTGGTCACGTCTGCCTTCCCTTGACGCTACACTGGTACTGCCGGTGGTGGTTCTTTCTTTTCTTAAAAAAAAAAAAAACCACTTTTCTTCTGGAGTCTTTCTAATAATTTTCTCTCAGGTGCCATGCGCCATTTTGGGCACTAGGCCCAACTTTTTCTTCAGAATGGAAAAAACCCGCTTCGGGTTTTAAAAAGGGTTCTAAGTGTGGCGGTACCATCTCCGTCACTGACACCCATGAGTGGTGCCTCAAATGTTTAGGTCCTGACCACTCTATTTCAGTGTGTGTTGCCTGTGGGATGATGTTGAAAAGGGGCCGGCAGAACCGAGCTGCTAAGCTTAACACCCTTTTTCCCTCCGATGCAGCCTCCGTGGCATCGACGTTGTCCGGGGCTTTGTCTTCCTCCCATGGATCTCAGGTAACTAACATAAATCTAGCCGGTCCTCAAAGGGTAGATTTCCTTCTAAACAGTGAGATGCCTCTGGCGTTGCCCTTGAGGGACTTTCACTGGCAAAATTGCCCAGGCGGGAGGCTTCGGCTTCCAAAGAACTAGCGGGGCTCCAGGATGTTATCGAGGCTTCAACCTCGGCAGAACTACTGGTGCTGTGCTCTGGGGTACCGGACACTTCTTACAGTACTGATACCCAAGCATTGGCAGCGTCGATAGACCAAAGATTCTTGGCTATTGAACGCAGTCTGGCGGCTCTTCTCACAGCCTCGATGCCCTTGAAACCGCTTCAGACAATTCAACCGGTACCGGCCCCGACTCCGGTGCTGGCACCGACTGCATCGACATCGGCAGGTATTCTACCGGGACCGCGTCATGCATATCCATCCGGTACTGACAGGTACTGACCACTCCGATGCCGACTTCTCTCGGTACCAGTACCATGCCTTGCACGATCACCCGGATAGGAGATACTTCGAATCCTCGGATGAGTCTCAAGACTCTGAAAGCTCTGCCGATACCAGAGTACTTCTTCCTGAGGATTCCTCTTCTCCTCAGTGTAGGATGTCTCCACCAGAGGATATGTCCTTTCAGGATTTTATCCGAGATGTGGCCCGAGGTCTTTCCATCACAGTGGCTCCTGAAAAAGAGCCTAGGGAAAAGGAATTAGAAATCCTACAATATCCTAAAGCTCCCAAGGAGCAGCTACCTTACCTATTCAAGATATCTTGCATGATCTCATGTTAGGGATGTGGGAAACACCTCTAACCATATCTCCTCACTCTCGAAGACTCGACACCATGTATCGAGCTTCCTTGTCCTGGGTTTCAAATGACTCAATTACCACACCATTCCATGGTGGTGGAGTCAGCAGTGAGAAGGATAAAGAGTGCAAAAAGGCATGTATCTAATCCGCCAGGACGTGAGTTTAGGACTCTTGACGCCTTTGGACGTCGAACCTTCCAGGCTTCCATGCTTTCTGCTAGGATCAGTTCCTATATCTTATATATGGGAATGTTCCTTAAGGAGGTCACAGGAGATTTAGAACTTATGAGCCCTCTCCTTCCTCGTGATAAGAGGCAAGATTATCTCTCCCTTGTCAAACATGCTCAGGATGTTTCCAAGTTTGTGAATCATGCAGCTTTTGACTGCTTTGAGTGCATAAGCAGAACCTCTGCCATTGCCATAGGTGCACATAGGATTGCCTGGCTCCAGGCATCTGACTTGGAAATTTGGTTACAGGATAAACTAGGGAATATTCCTGGCACAGGAGAGAATCTCTTTGGCAAGAATTGGCAGGAAAAAGCTAATGAGATAGATGCTGACAATATCACTTTGGATAGATTGTCTAAATCTTCACCTGATCCTGCCAGGAAAAAAATCCTCTAAAAAAACATTCTTCAGTAAGAAGAAGAAGTGTTATCCTTCCTATACCCAACAGGGGCATTGTTTAGGTCAGTCTGCCCAAAAAGGACATCAGCAACAACCTAGACAAAGATTGACAAAAGCAGCTAAGCCTCAACCATCTCAGCAGACTCAGCCTCCACAGAGGCTTTGTCTCCTATCTAGAGAACTTTGCCTTCCTGGCCCTGAAGGAAGGTTATGTCATTTTGCCCCCAGATGAGGTCAGATAACAGCAGAAAATTGGACTCTGTCTATTGTAAGAGAGGGGTACAAGCTTCATTTTCTCAGCATGCCCCCTCCTACAATGGTAAGACAGTTCAATTCTCAGTTAGGTCAAGCGGTCAAGTTAGGTCAAGAGGTCACTGTGCTTCTTGCCCAAGGGGCAATAGAAAAGGTACCCATTCCCCAACGAGGTACAGGGTTTTACTCCCCCTATTTCCTTATTCCAAAGAAAACAGGAGGATACAGACCCATTTTAGACCTCGGAGAATTGAATAAATTCCTGTTCAAAGAGAAGTTCAAAATGATTTCTCTAGGAGCTCTGTTGCAATACCTTCAGAGTCAGGATTGGCTTTGTTCTGTAGATCTCAAGGATGCGTACACTCATGTTCTCATCCATCCAACTCATCAAAATTTCCTTCGCTTTCTGTTTTAAGGGAAGCACTACCAATACAGGGTTCTTCCTTTTGACCTAGCCTCTGCACCAAGGGTGTTCACAAAATGCATGGCTGTGGTGGCAGCATTTCTCCGCACCCTAGGATTATTCGTCTTCCCTACTTACTTAGATTATTCGTCTTCCCTTACTCATTCGAGCCCCTTCAGAGCCAGAGGCCAGGGTTGCTCTCTCTCACACAATGCGCATCCTTCAGTATTTGGAACTTGTCATAAACTTCCCAAAATCCAACCTTGCTCCCACTCGGTCCCTGGAGTTTATAGGAGCTCTGCTGGATACCAGACAGACAAAGGCCTACCTTCCACAGCCCCGCTGCCTTCGCATTGTGCAGTTAGCTTCCCAAGCAGTACTAAAACCTCACCTCACTGCTCAGGAAATGTTATAGTTGCTAGGCCACATGGCATTCACCGTGCATGTGGTTCCTTATGCTCGCCTTCATATGAGGGCAGCCCAGTGGACCTTATCCACTCAGTGGACTCAGGCGTCAGGTTGCCTGTCAGACAAAATAACAAACTCAGATCGCCTTATTTTGTCCCTCCAATGGTGGCAGTCACCCCAAAACCTTTTGGTGGGGTCTCCTTTTCTTTTGATGTACCAGACAAAAAAGCAAAACGGGGTTTATAGAGCAGTATAGAAACTATTGCAAAAACAATTGCTCCAATTCAAATGCAGAAGATACTGGGAGTGTTAAGGAAAAGGGTCTCAGAATGAATGAGGAAGGGTCTTGTCAGACTACAGAGTGTCGTTGCAGAGTGAAATAGGGTCTGCATTTATCAGTATATTTTATTGTAGCATAAGGAATACATGGGTCCTTGATGTAAAGAAGGGGATAGAGAGTCTTCAGGCATACAATGTAATGTAGTCTGGCAAGACCCTTCCTCATTCATTCTGAGACCCTTTTCCTTAACACTCCCAGTATCTTCTGCATTTGAATTGGAGCAATTGTTTTTGCAATGGGGTCTCTTTTTCAGAAACCCCCACCCCAAGCCACTCTAACAACAGATGCCTCACAGGTGGGTTGGGGAGCCCACCTGCAAGGCCTCTCTACCCAGGGTACCTGGACTCCACAGGAGGCCTATCCTCCACATCAATCTTCTGGAACTCAGAGCAATCTTCCTTGCTCTTCGAGTATTCCACACCCAGCTCTGCTACAAGATAGTCCTAGTTCAAACGGACAATCAAGTAGTCATGTTCTATGTGAACAAGCAGGGTGGAACAGGCCCTCTCTCGCTATGCAACAAAGCTTTGTGACTATGGGCCCTCGCCAGAGAGCATCAGATTCATCTCCTTGCGGTGTATCTTCCAGGCATTCAAAACTCTTGGGCAGACAGACTCAGTCGAGTTCTGCTTCCACACGAATGGTCTCTCCATGCAAACCAGGTGGCCAAAACTTTTCAAATTTGGGGAACCCTGGACATAGACCTCTTTGCAAGTCTGCTGAATGCCAAACTTCCCCGGTTCTGTTCCACAATTCCGGCTCAGGGTTGTCAGGCCAGGGATGCTTTCCTCCTCCATTGGGGCCAGGACTTCCTGTATGCCTTTCCACCCATTCCCCTAATTCCCAAAACCCTGTTCAAGCTTTAGAGAGACAGAGGTCATATGATTCTCATAGCTCCACATTGGCCACGGCAAATGTGGTACCCTCTGCTCCTACATCTCTCTCAAGCTCCGCCTCTGGAGTTAGGGTCTGCTCCAAATCTCCTTTCTCAGGAGGACGGGATGCTGTGGCATCCCAATCCCCAGTCTCTGCATCTCAGGGCCTGGTTGCTGAAAGCCTAGAACTTCACGGTCTTAACCTTTCTCAGCAGGTAAAGGATATCCTTTATTCTTCCAGGAAGCCTTCCATAAGAAGCTCTTATGCATTCAAGTGGAAAAGGTTTACCATATGGTGCTTGCAGAAGGGTCTTAACCCTCTTGTGATACCTCTGGAATCATTACTGGAGTATCTCCTTCTTTTATCTAATGCAGGACTTAAGACCAATTCAGTGAGAGTTCATTTGAGTGCTATTGCAGCTTCTTTCAAACCTCTAAATGGACAACCTATTTCCTCTCATCCCCTCATAGTGAGATTTGTGAGAAGCCTTCTTTTAACTAAGCCTCCCATTAAGCCACCACCGGTGGCATGGGACTTAAATCTGGTTCTTGGGCAGCTCATGAAGACGCCTTTTGACCCAATAGCTACTACCTCTGAAATTCCTTTCCTGGAAGGTCATCTTTCTTATTGCAATCACATCAGCACGTTGCATCAGTGAATTGCAAGCGTTGGTGGCTGATCCTCCTTATACAAGGTTCCATCATGATAAGGTAGTCCTTAGGACTCATCCACACTTTATGCCAAAGGTGGTGTTACCTTTTCATTTAAACCAAGCGGTTTACCTTCCTGTATTCTTCCCAAGGCCTCACGCCTCAAATGCAGAAAGAAATCTTCATACTTTGGACTGTAAAAGGGCTTTGGCCTTTTACTTGCAAAGGACACAGCAACATAGAAAGTCCTCTCAACTCTTCATTGCTTTTGATCCTAGTCATTTGGGACTTCCAGTCTCCAAAAGAACACTGTCCAGCTGGATTGCAGAGTCTATATCGTTTGCCTATGAGAGTAAGAACCTTCCTCTTGAAGGCCATGTCACAGCTCACAATGTGAGAGCCATGGCAGCCTCTATGGCTCATTTTCACTCTGTGTCTATCAACGACAACTTTCAAGCAGCTACTTGGGCTTCGGTTCATACCTTCACAGCCCATTACTGCTTAGACAAGGACTCCCGCCGAGATGCCTTGTTTGGTCAGGCTGTTCTTCAACACCTGTTCCATACTTAATCATCTCCTACCCACCATACCTGGTAGGATGCCAGAGATCCATGGAGGGGAAGTGGAGCCCTTTCACAGGGGCACACAACTTCTCCCTGGTATCTGCAGCTAGGGAGTCCCCATATGTGAAGATTACATTCCTGCTTGTTCCTGGAGATAGCATAGTTACTCACCTATAACAGGTGATCTCCGGGAACAGCAGGAATTTAGTCTTCACAACCCACCCACCTCCCCTAGGAGTTGTATCTCTCTCTCTTTCTCTCTTTCCCTTTCTCTTTGTCTCAGCTTTAAACTCAACTGGAGAGGGACAGTTGGGAAAGGCGGGAAGGCAGCACACAGGCACTGTGGGATGCTCCCAAATGTTTTCCTATTGGACGCTGGGGAGCGTTCCCGAGTAGGCTCCATCAGTACCGATGATACCCATATGTGAAGACTAAATTCCTGCTGTTCCCGGAGATCACCTATTACAGGTGAGTAACTATGCTTTCTCAACTTGATTCCAAGAATACTACCCTAAACAGGCTTTCAGGACCACTGCCAACCCAGCTAAGAAAAAGATGGTTAAGAAACCCTTTTTCAACAAGAAAAATAAGTTTTATCTTTCTTACACCCATGGTGTCCATTGTCTGGTCCATGCTTCCCAAAAGGGACAAAAACAACCAAAGCAACAAAGGAAGGTTCAGTCCCCCAGGGCTCAACCAGCTCAGCAGACTCAGCCTCCGCAAGGTCTTTGACTCCTTGCTAGAAACTTAGCTATCCTACCTCTTGAAATTCCAGAGCCACTCAACATTTCAGGCAGACTCTGCTACTTTACCAAAAGGTGGCACCAGATAACATCAGAACATTGGACTCTCTCCATAGTGACGGAGGGGTACAGACTTCACTTCCAAAGTATGCCCCCTCCGTCCACTCCAAGAGAGTTCATTTTCCAGCCCCCTCACACCATTCTCTTGTGCCAAGATGTTACCACACTTCTTGCTCAGGGTGCGATAGAGGAAGTGCCACTTTCTCAGCAATACTTGGGCTTCTACTCCCCCTACTTCCTTATACCAAAGAAAACAGGAGGATACAGGCCCATTTGGGACCTCCGAGAATTAAACAAGTATCTGCTCCGAGAGAAATTCAAAATGATCTCTCTCGGAACACTTTTCCCTTACATTCAGAGTCAGGATTGGCTATGTTCTCTACATCTAAAGGATGCATATACACATATCCTTATTCACACAGAACACAGGAGGTTTCTTAGATTCCTCTTTCAGGGAAGACATTACCAGTACAGGGGTTTACCCTTTAGCCTGGCTTCTGCCCTAAGAGTCTTCACAAAATGCATGGCAGTAGTAGCAGCATTTCTAAGAAATCTAGGGATATTTGTCTTCTCTTACTTAGACGACTGGCTCATCCGAGTATCATCAGCTCCAGAGGCCAGCTCTGCTCTCTCCTGCACAATGAGGCTTCTTCAACATTTGGGATTTGTAATAAATCTTCCGAAATCCCAACTCACCCCTTCTCAAACCTTAGAGTTCATAGGGGCTCTTCTTGATATGCAGCAGTCAAGGGCTTTTCTGCCACAGGTCTGCTGTGCTCGAATAGTTCAGCTAGCCTCTCAAACAGGTATGAAGACTTTCCTAACCGCTCGAGAAATGCTTCAGTTGCTAAGTCATATGGCTTCCACTGTACATGTGGTTCCCTATGCTCGTCTGCACATGCTTAAAGCTCAATGGACCCTAGCTTCGCAGTGGACTCAGGCATCAGGCCGTCTGGGGGACAAAATCATGACCTCGGCATGCCTTATTTCGTTCCTCCATTATTTGCAATCACCAGAAAACGTATTCGTAGGCTCACATTTTCAGAGGCCACCACACTAGTCTACCCTAATGACGGATGCGTCCAAATTGGGTTGGGGAGCTCATCTGGACAATTTCTCCACTCAAGGTCTTTGGACTCAGCAGGAGGCTCGGCTTCACATAAACCTGCTAGAACTCAGAGCCATCTTCAATGCTTTTGAGTGTTCCAGGACCACCTGCGCCCCAAAACAGTTCTTGTCCAGACGGACAATCATGTAGCCATGTTCTATGTGAACAAGCAAGGTGGAACAGGTTCTCACGTGTTGTGCAACGAAGCCCTACACCTATGGTCCTTTGCCATATGCCATCAGATCCACCTAATAGCGGTGTATCTCCCTGACAAATAAAATCTCCTGGCAGACAAACTCAGTTGAGTACTACTGCCGCACGGATGGTCTCTCCATTCAGATCAAACTGCTCGAATCTTTCAAATCTGGGGAACCCCAGATATAGATCTATTTGCAAGTCCTCAGAATGCCAAACTTCCCCGCTTCCGTTCCAGAATTCCTGTTCAGAAAAGTCAGGCGATGAATGCTTTCCACCTGCACTGGGGTCAGGACTTCCTATATGCCTACCCACCCATTCCCCTCATTCCCAAGACTCTGTTCAAGCTTCAGAGAGACAGGGGGCTATATGATCCTCATAGCCCCGCGCTGGCCACGTCAGACATGGTATCCACTGCTTCCACGTCTCTGTCAAACCAAACCTCTGGAGTTGGGCTGTGCTCCAGTTCTCTTATCCCAGGAGAACTGGACACTTCTGCATCCAAACCCCCAGTCCTTGCACCTGTTGGCGTGGCGGCTGAGAGCTTGCAACTCCAGGATATTAACCTCTCTCAACAGGTAAAAGATAACCTTTTGGTCTCCAGGAAGCCCTTCCACAAGGCAATCTTACGCTTTTAAATGGAGAAGGTTTTCAATCTGGTGTTCAAAGAGAGAACTTAATACTTTTTCTGTTCCATTGGAAGCGTTACTTGAGTATCTCCTCCACCTTTCATCCTCTGGATTTAAAACTAATTCAGTAAGAGTCCACCTCGGTGCCATTGCGGCTTTTCACATGCCACTTGGTCAATCTGTCTCTTCTCAGCCGCTTGTAGTGCACTTTATGAGGGGTCTAGTCTTAACTGAGCCTCCCATTAAGCCACCACCTGTGGCATGGGATCTCAGTCTTGTCCTTGGACAGCTGATGAAGCTGCCCTTTGAACCCCTAGCCACTACATCTCTGAAGTTTTTTTCTTGGAAAGTCATCTTCCTAATTGCCCTCACTTCTGCAAGAAGTAGCTCCAAGCTTTAGTGGCTGACCCTCCTTATACACGGTTCCACCATGATAAGGTAGTCCTTAAGACTCATCCTCACTTTATGCCAAAGGTGGTTTCACCTTTTCTTTTGAACCAGTCGGTTTACCTGCCTGTTTTCTTCCCACCATACCTGGTAGGATGCCAGAGATCCATGGGGGGAAGTGGAGCCCTTTCACAGGGGCACACAACTTCTGGGGCCTTCTCCCTGGTATCTGCAGCTAGGGAGTCCCCCATATGTGAAGACTACATTCCTGCTTGTTCCTGGAGATAGCATAGTTAACTCACCTGTAACAGGTGATCTCCGGGAATAGCAGGAATTGAGTCTTCACAACCCACCCTCCTCCCCTAGGAGTTGTATTTCTCTCTCTCTCTCTCTCCTTCTCCTTTTATCTCGGCTACAAGCCCAATTGAGGAAGGAGAGTTGGGAAAGGCGGGAAGGCAGCAGCGCTGGTGCAGTGGGATGCTCCCAAAAACTTTCCTATAGGACGCTGGGGAGCGTTCCCGCATGGGCTGCATCAGTGCTGACGTCACCCATATGTGAAGACTCGATTCCTGCTTTTCCCGGAGATCACCTGTTACTACGCCATCTAAACATAGAGACGCCTCTAGCGTTTCCCTGGAGTTGGATCAACCAGCCAAATTACCCCAGCGGGAGGACCTCCCCTCCAAAGCTGCCAAAGGGGTACAGGATGCTTCCAATGCCTCCACCTTGGGAGAGCTCCTGGTGCCATGCTCTGGAACGGTAGCTCATGCTTCCGATACTGATACCCAGGCATCGGTAAGTTCTATGGATGCTGGCCATTGAACGGAGTCTAGCAACTCTGTTAGCGGCGTCAGTACTGGCAGTATCATCGGTTCCAGTACCGTCAATGATGCCCATGCAGTTTGCATCGGGCTTCATGTCGCTCTGCATGCTTCCGCCCATACTGGCTCTCGAGTCTGTTCCTGGTTCTAAGGTACCGGTATGGCAAGTCCCTTGAGCAGATACCGATGTCGATCAGTACCAGACCTTGCAAGAACAGGAGTGTTGCTCTCGTCTATACTTTGATTCTACTGATTCCAATTCTTCAGATGAATTGATTGGTACCCGAGAGATGCGAAGTCTTCCGGAGGAACTCTCACTGGCACATGTCCTCTCCCGAAAATATGTCTTTCCAATAGTTTATCAAAGATATGGCAAGGGGCTATCCATTACTCCTACATTAGAGAAAGAGCCCAGAGCAAAGGAGTTGGACATTCTCCATTATCCTACAGCTCCTAAAAAGGTGACTACTCTGCCTGTTTATTTATTTATTTATTTATTTACAGTCTCTTATATACCGCACTATTCAGCATCAGCGCGGTTTACATGGAACAGAAATGCTCAGTACAGTTAACATGTATGAGTTTACAGATAACAGGGCAAGTAACTTGGATAACAGGGGTAAACTATTTACAGAACTGTTCACCGTATACTCCATGATCTTATGCTCCAGATGTGAGAAACGCCCCTCACCATTTTTCCCCATACTCGACGACTTGATACCATGTTTCAGGTACCGGAAAGCCCAGATTCCAGAAAACACAGCTTTCACACCACTCAGTGGTAGTGGAATTGGCTATGTATTGAATTAAAAGTTCTAAGACGCATTCCTCCAATCCCCCGGCACGGATTCAAGAACCCTCGATGCCTTTGGGCTTCAATGTTTTCAGGCCTCCATGCTCTCAGCCCGGATAAGTTCATACATACTCTACATGGGTATGTTCCTTAGGGAGGTAACTAGGGATCTTGAATCAATGTCTCCTCTTCTCCCAGATGATAAGAGGGCAGACTTTCTTACATTAGTCAAACATAACCAAAATGTTTCCAGATTTGTCAACAGGGCAACTTTTGACTGTTTTGAATGCACTAGCAGAGCAACTTCTATCTGTATAGGTGCACATAGGATTGCATGGCTCCAGGCATCAGACCTTGAGCAGTGGGTTCAAGATAAGCTGGATAATATTCCCTGTACTGGTGAGAACATGTTTGGAAAGGATTGGCAAGATAAGGAGTCTGAGAATACTACTCCCAACAGGCTTTCCAAAGCTACTGACAATCCTACCAAGAAGAAAGCAGCTGCAAAGAAGCCTTTCTGTGGTAAGAAGAAGAATTTTTACCCTTCTTACCCCCCAGCTTCTCAATGCCAACCTGAGAGTACCCAAAGGAAGCAACAGCCCCCTAAAGAACAGAAGAAGCCACAGGCTCCTAAACCCCAGCCAGCTGCGGAGACTCAATCTGCACCTGGTTTTTGACTTCTTTCTAGAGAACATAGCCACCCTGCCTCGGGAGAACCCCTACCCCCTCCACATAGCAGGCAGACTTTGCCATTATGCCTACAGGTGGCATCTTATTTTGTCAGAGCAGTAGACACTAACCATAGTGTGAGAGGGGTACAAGCTTCATCTGCAAAGCACCCCCCCCTACCACTGATGGGGGTATCATTCTCAACTCCCTCTCACTGCTCTCCTGCTGCAAGAGATAAACTCTCTTCTGTCAGAGTGTGCCATAGAAGAGGTTCCAACATCCCAGCAGGGGATGGGATTCTATCCTCCTTACTTTCTCATACCAAAGAAAACTGGAGGGTTCGGACCCATCTTAGACCTCAGGAACCTAAACAAGTTTCTAGTCCGAGAGAAATTCAAAATGGTCTCACTGGGAACTCTTCTATCTTCTTTCCAGAGTCAGGACTGGCTCTGTTCTCTAGATCTAAAAGAAGTGTATACTCACATCCTCATTCATCCAGAACACAGGAGGTATCTACGCTTCATCTTCCAAGGAAAGAGTCCTTCCCTTCAGGCTCGCCTCTGCCCCAAGAGTCTTCACAAAGTATATGGCAGTCGTAGCCGCATATCTGAGAACTCTTGGAATATTTGTCTTCCCTTACTTAGCCGACTGGCTAATAAGGGCACCGACTTCACAGGAGGTTCATCTATCCCTCCTTCGTACAGTGCAAGTACTGCAGAATCTGGGCTTTGTAATATGTAAATAGTTCCCCCGGTTACATCCTGTTTTTGCTACCCCTGTTCACTGTAAACTCAATGTGGCTTGTCACACTGTAGTATGTTTGTTCAACTGTACTGCACTGATTATAATAGCACGACATATAAGAAATGTAAATAAATAAATAAATTTGTGATAAATCTTCCAAAATCCCATCTAGTTCCCACTCAAACACTAGAATTCATAGGAGCTCTTCTAGTCATTCGATGGTCAAGAGCATTTCTGCCCCAGGACCATTGTACTTGACTAGTGCAGCTAGCTTCTCAACTGAGGCTCAGAGACAACCAGGGAGATGCTCCAACTTCTAGGCCATATGGCTTCCATAGTGCATGTAGTTCCATATGCCCGTCTGCACATGTGGACAGCTCAGTGGGCTCTTGCCTCCCAGTGGAAGCAAATCTCTGGGGCCCTCAAGGACCAGATCCAAGTCACGATAATCTCATCGACTCCCTTCTGTGGTGGTCTACCCCAGGAAATTTTCTCGTAGGGTCACCTTTATTTCCAGGAAGAAGCAGGAGTGTAGTCTTCACATATGGGTATCATCGGCACCGACAGAGCCCGCACGGGAATGCTCCCCAGCATCCAATAGGAAAGCTTTTGGAAGCATCCCACTGCGCTTGCACCACTGCCTTCCCGTCTTTCCAACTCTCCCTCTTCAGTTTTTCATTTTCCGTGGAGCCGACAGGCAGCAAACCCTGTCACCGCAGAAAATCTTCTTTTTTGTGGTCGCGTCTGTCTTCCCGTCGACGTCTATACCGGTACCCACCGGTGCTTTCTTTATTTTCTTATTTCTTTTCTCTTAAAAAAAGACAGAATAACTTCTTTTTTGAGGGTCTGTCCCCTCTTGGTGCCAGGCGCCATTTTGGGCACTAGGCTCTCTTTTCTTCCAAAATGGAGAAACCATCTAGTGGTTTCAAAAAATGTTCAAAATGTAGCAGTACCATTTCTGCTACCGACACCCATGATTGGTGTCTTAAATGTTTAGGTCCTGACCATTTGCCATCGGAGTATCTTCTTTGTAGAAATATGACCCAGAGAGGCCTGCAGAACAGAGCTGCAAAACTCGGCACTCTCTTCGCCTCATATGCAATGTCCATTGTATTGATGTCATCCAGGGCTTCATCTTCCTCCCATGGATCTCAGGTAAGTAAACCTAGGTCTTCCAAGACCAGCCGATCCTCAAAGGGTAGATCTCCTTCTAAGCATCGAGATGCTACTAGCGTTGCCCTCAAGGAAAACACACCAGCCAAACAGCCCCAGCAGGAGGCCCCTGCCTCCAAAGCATTAACAGGGTTTCCAGGATGCTCCTGAAGCTTCCACCTCGGAGAACTCTTGGTGCCATGTTCTGGTGTCGTGGTCTGCTCTGCCAGTACCGACATCCAGGCATCGGCAGGCTCCATGGATCAACGTATCCTGGCCATTGAGCACAGTCTTGAGGCTTTATTAGCAGCCTCGGTACCGCTAAAACTGCTGCAATCGACGTAGTTGTCCGTACCGATATCGGTACTGAATGTACCTGTATCGACCGATGCGTCTCTCTCCATGCTTCCTCCCATGCCGGCCCTGGAATCGGTGTCCGGCATCGAGGGTCCGGTATCAAGGCATTCTGATGCCAACTTTGATCGATACCGCTGACAAGCAATACGAGAGCATCCGGCCCGACAATACTTTGAATCCTCCGATTCCGATGATTCTGTCGGTACCGGGGTGGTTCTTCTGGAGGATCCCTCTCCTTCACCATAGCATTGGATGTCTCCTCCGAAGGACATGTCCTTTCAGGACTTCATACATGATGTAGCAAGGGGACTCTCGATCACCGTGAACCCTGAGAAGGAACCGAGAGCTGAAGAGTTGGAAATTGTTCAGTATCTGGCAGCTCCTAAGGAGGCTGCTACCCTTCCCATTCACCAAATTTTGCACGATCTCATGCTTAGGATGTGGGAAACACCTTTTAACGGTGTCTCCACATTCTCGGAGACTAGATACAATGTACCGGGTACTGCAATATCCCGGTTTCCAAAAAACACAATTGCCACATCATTCCATGGTAGTGGAATCGGCAATGCGTAGGATCAAGCGTGCTAAGACGCATTCATCCAACTCTCCAGGTCGTGAATCGAGAACTTTCGATTCCTTTGGGCATCGATGCTTTCAGTCCTCAATGCTATTGGCTAGAATAAGCTCTTACATACTTTAAATGGGTATGTTTCTTTGGGAGGTTACAAGAGATTTGGAACTCATGGCTCCCACGTCTTCCCGATGACAAGAGGGCTGACTTCCTCACTCTGGTCAATCATGTCCAGAACAATTCTAAGTTCATGAACCGTGCAACCTTTGATTGCTTTGAGTGCATTACCAGAACCTCTGCTATCTCCATCGGTGCACGTCACATTGCTTGGTTTCAAGCATCTTTTTTAGAACAATGGGTGCAAGGCAAGCTGGGACATATTCCTTGCACAGGAGAAAACCTCTTTGGCAAGGATTGGCAGGACAAAGCTACACAGCTTGAGTCCGAAAACACCACCTTGAACAGACTATTAAGGACCACCGCCAACCCAGCTAAGAAACAGACAGTTAAGAAACCCTTTTTCAACTAGAAAAAGAAATTCTATCCATCGTACACCCAAGCTGTCAACTGCCCAGTTCATGCTCTCCAAAAAGGGCAGCAGCAACCCAGACAGCAGAGGAAGGGCCAAGTCCCCAGAGCTCAACCAGCTCAGCAGACACAGCCTCCTCAGGGGCTTTGACTCTTTCATAGAGAACTTAGTCATCCTACCCCTAAAGGATCCAGAGCCTCTCACCATCCCAGGTAGACTCTGTCATTTCGCCGAAAGATGGCAACAGATAACATCAGAGCAGTGGACTCTCTCCATTGTAACAGAGGGGTACAAACTCCATTTCCACAGTATGCCCCTCCCACCATCACAAGACAGTTGAATTCTTGGGCCCCTTCACCACTCTCTTGTGTCAAGAGGTCACCTCACTACTTGCTCAAGGAGCAATAGAAGAGGTACCTATGTCCCAACAGGGCATGGGTTTCTACTCCCCCTACTTCCTCATTCCAAAGAAGACAGGGCCCATACTGGACCTCAGAGAGTTGAACAAGTATCTGTTCCGAGAAAAATTCAAGATGATCTCTCTCGGAACACTTCTTCCTTAGATTCAGGTTCAGGATTGGCTATGTTCTCTAGATCTAAAGGATGCATTTACACATATCCTCATTCATACAGATCACAGGAGGTTTCTTCGATTTTTTTTTTTTCAAGGAAGACATTACCAGTACAGAGTTCTAACCTTTGGACTGGCTTCTGCCCAAGAGTCTTCACAAAATACATGGCAGTAGTAGCAGCATTCCTGAGAACTCTGGGGATATTCATCTTCCCCTGCTTAGACGACTGGCTCATCCGAGCATCGACACCTCCAGAAGCCAGCTCCGCTTTCTCCTGTACAATGCAAATCCTGTAGTTCCTGGGACTGGTCATAAACCTCCCAAAATCTCATCTCACCCCTTCTCAGTCCCTAGAGTTCATAGGGGCTCTTCTAGACACAAGGCAGTCAAGGGCTTTCCTGCCACAACCACATTGTGTTCAAATACTCCAGCTGGCCTCTCAAGCAGCTATGAAAACCTTTCTAACTGCTTGAGAAATGGTTCAGCTGCTGGGGCATGTGGCATCCACTGTCCATGTGTTTCCCTCTGCTCACCTACACATGAGAGCAGCCCAGTGGACCCTAGCCTCTCAGTGGACACATGCATCGGGCCGCCTGGGGGACAAAATCAGAAACTCTACATGCTTCATTTTGTCCCTACAGTGGTGGCAATCGCTGAAAAACCTTCTCGTAGGGTCTCCTTTTCAGCAGCCACTACACCAAGCCACCTTGACAACAGATGCGTCCAAGTTAGGTTGGGGGGGCTCATTTGGACAATCTCTCCACTCAAGGTCTTTGGACCGAGCAGGAGGCTTGTCTTCACATAAACCTCCTGGAACTCAGAGCCATCTTCTATGCTCTTCAAGTATTTCAGGACCGCTTGAACTACAAGACAGTTCTTGTCCAGACCGACAATCAAGTAGCTATGTTCTATGTGAACAAGCAGGGTGGGACGGGTTCTCAGGCGATGTGCAACGAAGCTCTACGCCTCTGGGCCTTCGCCAGAGATCTTCAAATCCACCTACTAGCGGTGTATCTTCCAGGCACACAAATTCTCTTGCCAGATAAACTCAGTCGAATACTGCTGCCACACAAGTGGTCTCTTCATCCAGAGCAAATTGCTCGAATCTTTCAGATCTGGGGAACTCCAGATATAGACCTATTTGCAAGTCCTCAGAATACCAAACTTCCCCAGTTCTGTTCCAGAATTCCGGCTCAGAACTGTCAGGCAAGGGATGCCTTCCATCTCCATTGGGATCAGGACTTCCTCTATGCCTACCCACCCATTCCCCTCATTCCCAAAACTATATTCAGGCTTCAGAGAGACAGGGGCCACATGATCCTCATAGCCCAATGCTGGCCACGACAGACGTGATATCGTCTCTCTCAAGCCAAGCCTCTGGAGTTGGGATGTGCTCCGGATCTTCTTTCTTAGGAGAACGGGATGCTATTGCACTCAAATCCTTAGTCCCTACACCTCAGGACGTGGCTGCTGAGAGCCTAGAATTACAGGATATCAACCTTTCTCAACAGGTTAAAGACATCCTTTTGGCTTAATGAAAACCTTCCACAAGGCGGGCCTACGCCTTTAAGTGGAGAAGGTTCTCTATCTGGTGTTCAATAAAGGAACTTAATCCCTTTTCAGTGCCAGTGCAGGTGTTACTGGAGTATCTCCTCCATTTATCATCCTCTGGTCTTAAGACCAATTCAGTAAGAGTCCACCTTAGTGCCATTGCGGCTTTCCACAAGCCCTTGGATGGACAACCTGTTTCCTCTCAACCACTTGTAGCAAGGTTTATGAGAGGTCTACTCTTAACTAAACCTCCCATTAAGCCACCACCCGTGGCATGGGATTTGAATCTTGTCCTTGGGCAGCTCATGAAACCACCCTTTGAACCCTTAGCCACAGCATCTCTTAAGCTTCCTTCTTGGAAGGTAATCTTCCTAATTGCTCTCATTTCTGCAAGACACATCAGTGAGATACAAGCTTTAGTGGCTGATCCTCCTTATACAAGGTTCCACCATGATAAAGTAGTTCTTAGGAGTCGCCCTCACTTTATGCCAAAGGTGGTTTCACCTTTTCATTTAAACCAGTCGGTTTGAGACTTCCGGCGATGCGTGAGTGAGAGCAGACGTGTCTCTCTCGCTCCGGGGCCGCCTCACGGATTAATCTGCTACTTAGTCTTACTTTCGGGATTTCCTGCCTCTATCTCCCCGCCAGAGGCTACCGGAGACTGCCCTGTATTGATATAATACCAGCCGGGGAACAACGATGCCTTTGCCGGCACGAAAAGAGCGCGAAAAGTCGCTCCGAGCAGGGCCCTCCGTCGCGCCTACGGGACAACCGACCTCTCCGGGGGCGGAAAGCACTGAGTCGCATTCGGAAGAGCTGGCGAAAGAGGTGGTCCGGCTCCTTGACCCGAAATTTGATTGCCTCATGAAAAAGTTAGATGGTATGGAGGAGGCCTTGACTGAATTTGGTAGACGCGTGGAGGAGCTTGAGCACCGCGTGGCAGGGGTGGAGGAGGGAGAGAGCCAGCGAGACCGGGAGCTCGAGCGCCAGAAGCAGGCCCTTCTCGAGGTACAAAATAAACTAGAGGATCTGGAGAATAGATCTCGCAGGAACAACTTGCGGCTAGTGGGTCTGGGAGAGGACAGACCAGATGGAGAGTTGCTGGTATTCCTGGAAACTTGGTTACCTGAAGTGCTAGGCCTGGCGGAACTGAAAGATAAATTTCACATTGAAAGAGCACATCGCCTGGGTGCTAGGAGAGAACAGGGCGACCGTCCTCGAGTGGTAATAATTCGTGTACTGAACTTCCAACATAAGTGGCGCATCCTACAGGCATACAGAAAGAGCGGCGAACTCATGCTGGATAACAGACGCGTGCTCCTATTCCAGGATTACTCGGCGGCCGTAGCCGCAAAGCGGCGGGAGTTTTCCCCGATTTGCTCTGAGCTTTACCGCAGGAAGGCCCGGTTCACTCTGGCTTTTCCAGCAATATTGCGTGTCTCCCTGAACGGCCAAAACCACACCTTCGACCAAGTGACGGCAGCGAGAAAGTTTATAGCTCAGCAGTTTCCTGCAGCCACGCCAGAGGTGTGACTCTACACCATAGTCCTAACTCTTCTAAACGGACTATCTCAGCTATAGACCTTGCAGTGCGGCGGTAGGGGCTTAGCCTGCTACCTTGCTCTGGGCGGCCGCATTGAGTGGACATCACCATCATAATTCTATTGGCCCTTGCAAGTGCGGTGAGTGCCATCGGGTCGGTCCTGGCTACTGGCGGCCTGGGCGCTCCTGAGCTTTCTTGGTGGTGTTGACGAGGGTGAATTGCCAGGCCTGGCTTCCGAATCAATGGAGGACTGAGCGACTTTCTCAAGGCCGCATGAAGCCCAAATTTTCCTCACTGTATAATATAGTTTCTACCTGTTCTGTCTGTTGTTAGAGGGGGGTGATGGAAAACCGCAGAAGCATGGAGGAGTGAGGCGGTCCTGCGGCACCGTAGTGGAAGTCCTACCTCAGTGTGGTAACTGAGGGTTGCTTTTTGTGTTTTATGGGGTATGTTTATTTGATGCGGGGAAAGATTCACTTAGTAGCAGGGGTAAGGCGAGGGGAAGGTAGGGGAAGGTAGGGGAGATATTCTTGGGGGGTGGGAGGGGGATGGGAGGGGTGAGGGGGGAGGGGTGGGAAGGGGAGGGGGAAGAAGGGGAAGGGGAGGGGTACCTGTGGGGTATGAGAGACTTGTGCCTGATATACATGTGGGTGCTCTTAGCATGGGGCTTGTAAGCCCTAATCTCCTCGTTTGTGCTCCCTATGGGTGGATTGAGGATGTCTTGGAGTTCTGGGTTGAGGCTGGGCGACCTGGAACAGTGTATGCTTGGGGGATCTGGCTACTGGAATGTGTGAGAGTTGGAGAGAATGCGGGATGATCTCCGTATAGTTACCTGGAATGTTGGAGGTCTAAATACTCCTATTAAACGGACCAAAATGCTCCAGGCCCTAAAACGAGATCATGCTCAGGTAGCCCTACTGCAGGAGACACACTTAACAGCGGTAGAACATGCCAAGTTGCAGAAAGACTGGGTGGGACAGGTCTTTGCGGCGTCTGCGGCAGTAAAGAAGCGTGGGGTGGCGATCCTTGTGCACCGGGGTCTTGGAGTGGAAATTTTGGGGGAGGAGGTGGACCCCGAGGGCAGATTTATATTTCTGCATGCAAAAATACAAGGGCAAGAACTATTTCTGGGAAACATATACGCTCCCAATATATATGACCATCGCTTCTTTCAGCTCCTGCTAAAGAAGATATTGGCGCCCCCGAAGATCCCCTTGATATTGGCAGGAGACTTTAATTGCCCGCATGACCCACTGGTAGATAGGTCTAAGCCTGCTGGTTTGAGGGGGGCATGGAGCAAGAAGGGAGTGGGATATCTTTGTCAGATGGGTGGCCTAATTGACGCCTGGAGAGTCTTACATGGGACGGAAAGAGACTATACACATCTGTCGAGAGCACATCAAACCTGGTCACGGATAGATTATATTCTGATTTCAAGAGAGCACTTAGGCAAAGTGGTCAAAGTGGAGATTGAGCCCATCGTGGTTTCTGACCATGCTAAGGTGGTGTTGGTGTGGCAGGGCCCTGTCTCAGGGGGAGCGCGCTGGGCATTTCCAAATCATCTCTGGCAGAAAGCAGACTTTCGAGCCTATCTACTGCGGCAGTGGGAGGAGTACCTTCGCTTGAATGATACCGGGGATGTGGGAGTAGCGACCTTTTGGGAGGCAGGTAAGGCTGTGCTCCGGGGCCATATAATAGCCTATGTAGCGAAAGAGAGGAAAAGACTTAATTCACGGATCTTAGTATTGTCGCGCCAACTGCAGGAGACAAAGCAGACTGCGATAACGGACCCGAAAAGCTTTAGGATGTATCTAGAGGTACAGAAAGACCTGAATGAGGTGCTACATGAGCGTGCTAACCATTCTTTGCAGTATTATCAACATCAACTATTTCGCTTTGGAGATCGCACTGGGAGACTCCTGGCGCGTTTGGTTCGGCGCAGGGGTGGAATTCAGGGGGTGGCCCGCGTGAAGGACGACCAAGGGGTTGTACACACAGAGTTACGGCAAATTGTTCAGGTATTTCGCCAGTATTACCAAGCTTTATATACACCAGACCCTGAGGATAGAGCCCAGGAAAGTACATTCCTAGAGGCCGTCCCCGTGCCTCGGCTGACTGAGGCGGAGATTCGGGAATTAAATGCGAGAATTACTGGGGCGGAAATTCAGGCAGTTATTAAGAAAGGGAAGCCACATAAAGCTCCGGGCCCTGATGGATACGGCTCTGAATTTTATAAAATACTGTCACCTAATTTAACACCCACTCTGGTGGCCTTATATAATGAGGCCCAGGAAACGGAGTTTTACCCGAGAGATATGAGAACAGCGGCGATAACCATCATACCAAAGGAGGGTCGCGACCCGGAAGATCCGGCATCATATCGTCCTATTTCTTTAATAAACTATGATATGAAACTGGTGGCCTCGGTGTTAGCGGCCCGCCTTCAAGGGCTTCTCCCTCGGTTAATTGGGACTCATCAATCGGGCTTTGTCAAAGGGAGAGCGGCTTTTTCCAACATCAGCAAGGTGCTTCTTGGCATGGAGCAGTGCTTACACCAGGAGGTACCCTTGCTGTTGGTGAGTTTAGATGCTGAAAAAGCCTTTGATAGGGTATCATGGCCCTATATGTTTGCAGTCCTGCAGAAATTTGGCTTTACAGGAGCATTTCTGTCCTGGGTGAGAGCGTTATATACTAGCCCACTGGCTTGTGTAGCGAGTGGAGGAACTCGATCCGAGCCGTTTGAGTTGCGCAGAGGCACCCGGCAGGGATGCCCCCTGTCCCCTCTTCTTTTTGTGCTACAGTTGGAACCCTTACTCTTAGCACTGACAACGGATGCGGAGATACGGGGCATTGATTGGCCCAGAGGTGGGATCAAAGTTAGTGCCTTTGCAGACGACATGCTCCTCTGCCTGTGTAAGCCGCAGGCCTCCCTGAAGAGGGTCTTGGAGCTGATCCAGAGCTTTGGTTCTTTCTCTGGTCTCCGGATTAATCTCAGTAAATCGGTTGCGCTGGATGTGGGTGGCCGAGTGCGACGACTATGGAAGGGCTCTTTTCCCCTGCGTTGGGCACCGGGGGAATTTCGATATCTGGGGATTCAGATCCCAGCTCAAATCTCGCAGTTATATGCTGTAAACATTAGACCTATGCTGCAGAGCACGGCGGCTACATTGCAGAAGTGGAAGGACCTTCCGCTTTCGCTGATGGGGCGCATTGCTCTTTTTCAGATGATGGAAGCTCCCCGATGGATGTATATGCTGCGGCATCTACCTATCTGGTTGTCCAGGAGGGATGTGTTACTCTTACACCGTTCTATCAGACAGTTTCTTTGGAGGGGCAGGAAATCACGGATCCCACTAGCGGTGTTAATGAGTAGTAGAGCGGATGGGGGGACTGAGCTCTTCTCGGTGAGAGATTATAACCTCTTAGCCTTACTAGAGCCGCTGAGAGATGTCATCTTGAGGAAGGACGCTATTTTACCAGAAGGGCTGGTGGAACGGCTCTCCGCACCTTTTCATCCGGCCTACCTTCTCCATGCCCGGAATTCGGTACTGCCAAGCATGTGGCGCGGATCGGTATATTTGGGTGCCTTAAGACAAGCATGGCGCTTTCTATGTCAAAAGAAAGGGGTACATTGGTATAGCACTGATTGTCTTCCGTTGAGTGATAATGCTGCTTTCTCGCCAGGGCTCCAAGGGGGGCTTCCCCGGAGCTGGGCGCGGGCGGAACTGGGGTTTTTGGGACAGCTTCGTATGCAGTCCCAGGAGGAGCTCGACTCCTTTCAGGAGTTGACGCGTAGATTTCATCTTGCGCCACAAACGTTCTTTTTCTACCTGCAGGTGCGGCACTATATTCGAACACTGCAGCATACGCAAGGGCTTCAAGTTCGTACTTCAGGAGTATGGGACCTCATAGCAGCCACTGACAGGAAGTTTTCGATGCGATCATGGCGGGAGGAGTGCTATCCGGGAGGTGAGCGATTACCGCTGGTGAAGCTAGCTCAGAGATGGAGGAAGGAGGATAAGATAGAGATAGCGGTGCCCAATCTCCAGGACGCTTTCCATCAAATTCGAGTCCTATCTGAATCTGTCAAACTTCAAGAGATACAGTATAAATTGCTATGGAGGGCCTATGTGCCCAATACTTGGGCTGTTAGAATGAAGGTGCTCTCGACAGATGTTTGTCACATATGTGGGACCCATAGGGGAACGCTGTTCCATCGCTTTTGGAGCTGTGTACATATAAACCAGTTTTGGCAGACGGTCTATAATGAACTACAGATGTGTAGACCCCTGAGAGGCTTTCTGACGCCTGAATGGTGCCTGTTTGGTTTAGTAGGGGAAACCACGCGGGGAATGGAGGGGACCCTGAGAGATGTCTCTTTTTCTGCTCCATCCGAGCCTGACAGCCCCACGATCTTAGCTAATATGCCCACGCGACGGCTCTATGCTCGAGGCTTCTTGATAGCGAAGCAATGCATCCTTCGCCATTGGGTGGATGATAAACCACCGGAAATCCGGGAATGGGGCCGACTTTTGCTACAGCTATGGAGACATGAACTCTGTACCGCCCATATGCTGGGGAGCAAGAAGCAACAGGCCTGTGCCAAAATCTGGGAGGGGGTCACTGAAGAGGCACTCACCTCATGCAGGGGGAGTTTGGACGAGGCGATTGCTTTACGTGGCTGAGTGGGATAGGGGGATGTTCTGTGGGAATGCATGAGAGTTTGACTGTTTGGGATCGCTTACACATAGGCAAAGGGCTTCTGGCACGAAGTAACGGTACTCGTAGGGAGGGTACGGGGGGGGAGGGGGTTTTGGGGGGGTGATGGGGGGGTTTGGGTGGGGGGAGGGTAGCAGGATTTCTTAGGTAATAGGGGAGAGGTGGGAGGAGGACTTTAGGAACTGCTGCATGTACGATGGACGGGGCTGAAAGGCTAATAAAAAGTGAAGAACTCTATGTAGCTCTGTGATCCTATCCGGTGGCAATGCTTTGTTGTGTTTGTTTGATGATTAGACTTTACCATGTACTTGTTTGGGAGGGGTCTGCCCGGCAGAGACTTGCGTCATTGCTTAGTGGTGTTAAAATAGTGTTATAATACTGTGTACCTGATTGGGCTTATGTTTTTGACGTGCATGACTTGTTGACTATTTTATATTCCTTCACTTCCTATGTAGTTCTACTGCAGTTCTGGTTATGTCTCATTTGAAAAGTAATAAAAATGATTTGAACTAAACCAGTCGGTTTACCTTCCTGTATTCTTCCCTAGGCCTCACGTCTCTAATGCAGAAAGGAATCTTCATACTCTGGATTGTAAAAGAGCTTTAGCTTTTTACCTTCAGAGAACTAAGCAACATAGAAAGGCTTCTCAGCTTTTTGTTGCCTTTGACGCCAGTCATCTTGAATTACCAATTTCCAAGCAAACTCTGTCTAAATGGATTGCAAATTGCATATCCTTTTCCTATGAGAGCAAGGGACTTTCTCACGAAGGTCATGTCACAGCTCACAATGTGAAAGCAATGGCAGCCTCTATGACTATCCTTCGCTCAGTGTCCATTGACAACATTTGCAGAACAACTGCTTGGGCTTCGGTACACACCTTTGCAGCCTACTACTGCTTAGACGAGGACTCCCGTTGGGATGCCTCGTTTGGCCAGGCTGTTCTCCAACATCTCTTTCAGACTTAGAACAACTCCTACCCGCCGTCCCGGGTTTCGATGCCAGAGATCCATGAGAGGAAGCATGACCCATCTCAGCCTAGGTTTCACAGCTTCTGGGGTTATCTCCCTGGCATCTCTCAGCTGGGGAGTCCACATATGTGAAGACTACATTCTTGCTTGTTCCTGGCGATAGCGTAGTTACTCACCTGTAAGAGTTGATCTCCGGGAACAGCAGGAATTGAGTCTTCACAACCCACCCACCTTCCCTAGGAGTTGTATCTCTCTCTCTCTCTCTCTCTCTCTCTTCCTCTCCTTTGTCTCAGCTATAAACTCAACTGAAGAGAGAGAGTTGGGAAGGCAGTGGCGCAGGCGCAGTGGGATGCTCCCAAAAGCTTTCCTATTGGATGCTGGGGAGCGTTCCCACGCGGGCTCTGTTGGTGCCGACGATACCCAAATGTGAAGACTCAATTCCTCCTGTTCCTGGAGTTCACCAGTTACAGGTGAGTAACTACGCTTTAGATGCCTCCACATCAGTGCATTCTGACAATGGATGCCTCCAAACTGGGCTGGGGTGCCCACTTGGACACTCTTATCCACTCAGGGCCACTGGACGGAGCAGGAGTCGCAGCTCCAGATGAATTTATTGGAGTTTCATGCCATCTTCAATGCCCTCAAAGTGTTTCACCAACAATTACAAGGCCACAGAATTCTCATCCAAATGGACAATCGGGTAGCTGATTTCTAACTGAACAAGCGGGGGGAACGACCTTTTGGGCTCTTTACAGGGAGGCTGTCCATCTTTGGTTCTTTGCCATTGCTCATCGAATACACCTCCAAGCAGTGTATCTGCCAGGACAGCAAAATGTCTTAGCAGACATATTGAGTTTGATCCTCCTGCATGAATGGTCCCTCCATCAGAAAATAATTTCCTACATCTTTCAGACCTGGGAAATTCCAGAGATAGAGCTTTAGCCACTCTGTAAAATGCCAAACTACTTTGTTTTTGCACCAGAACCCCAATGTTCAGCCTCCAACATGTGGATGCTTTCCACCTTCACTGGGGTCAGGATTTCCTGTATGCCTTTCCTCCCATAACCCTGATTCCCAAAATGTTTTTCAAGCTTCAAGCAGACCACATGATCTTCACAGCCCCACGCTAGCCACGTCAACCATGGTTTCCTCTCCTGCTATGTCTGTCCCAAACTCGCCCCTTGAGTCTTGGATCAGCTCCCGATCTCCTCTCTCAGGAGGGAGGGATGCTGCTCCATCCCAATCCACAGTCTCTCCCTCATGGCTTGGCTGCTGAGATTGTATTGTTGCATGATCTTAACTTTCCTCAGTAAGTAAAACAAATCTTACTAGCCTCAAGGAAACCATCCACCATATATTCCTATGACTTCAAGTGGTGTGGATTCTCCACTTGGTATTCCCAGAAGGATCTTAATCCCTTCACTGCTCCTGTAGAAGCTGTCCTTCAGTATATTCTCCATCTTCCATCCTCTGATCTCAAAACAAACTCTGTGAGAGTTCACCTCAGTGCAATTGCTGCTTCTCACCATCCCTTGGATGGGCAGCCTATCTTCACACAACCGCTTGTGACACGTTTCATGAGAGGACTCTTATTGACCAAGCCTCCCATCAGGCCACTACCGGTGTCATGGGATCTTAATGTCACCTTAGCACAGCTCCTTAAGCCTCCTTTTGAACCTTTAGCCACAAACTCACTAAACTTACTTTCTTGGAAGGCTATCTTCCTTGTTGCACTTATTTCATCTTGACGCATCAGTGAACTTCAGGCGTTGATGGCAGAACCCGCCTTATACCCATTTCCACCATGATAAGGTGGTCCATAGGACTCACCCCATTTCATGCCCAAGGTGGTGTCTCCTTTCCATCTCAATCAATCTGTTTGCCTTCCTGTCCTTTTCCTTAGACCACATTCTTCTAGAGCAGAGGCAACCCTCCATGCCCTTGACTGTAAAGGGGCCTTAGCCTTCTATCTTCAAAGGACTGCTGAGCACTGTAAAGGCTCTCAGTTATTCATCTCCTTTGATCCCAGTCACTTGTGGTTGCCAGTATCCAAACATACCCTTTTGAAATAGATAGCAGATTGTATTTCATTTGTTTATGATAAGGCAGGAATATCCCTTGAAGGTTATGTCACTGCCCATAACGTTCGGGCCATGGCTGCATCCATGGCAAATATAAGTTCTGTTGCCATTGACAAAATTTGCAAGGCAGCCACATGGTCTTTTGTAGATACATTTGCGGCTCATTACTGTCTTGACAAGGACTCCCGTCTGGATGCCATGTTTGGTCAAGTGGTACTCCAGCACCTCTTTCAGACTTAGGGCAACTTCTTCCCTCTGTCCTGAATTTTTCGATGCTAAACATCCATGAAGGATACATGTCCTCTTGAGACCTGCTCTGAAGCAAATCTACCATTTCTGGGGGCATTTCTCTTGCATCTGGGAGCTACGGAGTCCCATATGTGAAGACTGCCTTCCTGCTTGTTCCTGGAGATAGCATAGTTACTCACCTGTAACAGGTAATCTCCGGAAACGGCAGGAATTTAGTCTTCACAACCCCCCTCCTCCCCTAGGAGTTGTAGTGTTTTTCTCTCTCTCTGTTATCTCCTTTATCTCAGCTACAAACTCAACTGAGGAGGGAGAGTTGCTAAGGTGGGAAGGCAGCAGTGCAGGCGCAGTGGGATGCTCCCAAAAGCTTTCCTATTGGACACTGGGAACGTACCTGCGCGGACTCCGTCGGTACTGATGTCACCCATATGTGAAGACTAAGTTCCTGCTGTTCCCAGAGATCACCTGTTTCAGTTGAGTAGCTGTGCTTTCTCCAGGAACAAACAGGAAGTCTGTCCTCACATATAGGTTACATTGGTGCCAACAGAGCCCGCGCGGTAACCTCTCCCCAACTTTCAATGAAAGGCTTTGGGAGATGTACCACACATTTGTGGTCCCCTTCCCACCAAAGAGTGCTATCTTGTCTCAGTCTTCTTTTTTACGCAGAGTTCATCTGGCTTGTGTCTGTTCCCCTGGAAAAAGTTGGTGTGTTTTGTCTTCCGTTTTTGCTTCTATAGTAGTGTACCATTGCCTTTTCCTGCCCCCCAAGCCCGCTTGCCTCAGCATGACTTCCTCTTGAATCTTTTTTTTCCTTTTCTTTCTTACTTTTCTATTGGGGTGGGTTCGTGCCTTTTTCCTGGCTGGCCCAGTGAATTTGACCTCGCAGGGGCTGTCTTTCCTGCCATGGCCTCGGCCAGAGGCTTCAAGCCATGTGACCTCTGTGCTCATAACATGTTGCATACGGATCCACACAACTGCTGCTTTCGATGCCTTGGGCTGGACCATGATGCTTTGTTCTGTGGTCTCTGTAAGCAGATGACCCCTAAAGCCCTCGGGAAACGTCAGCAGTAGTGAGTCAATTTTTCAGAAGACTGACTCAGCTCCGGAGTCATCTGCGAGAGCCCGCTCCAAGACTCCAAGCCGCTCTGAGACTCTCCAAGCTGCTCCAAGACACCTTCCAGGACCTTAAGCACATGCAGAGACCGTGTGGCTTCAGAGCCCTGTGACCATGGAATCTCCAGCTAGAGCTCCCACGTCAAGGATCATGCTAAGAAGGTGCTGGAAGCCTCGAGGATTCCATCGGTTGATGAGTCAGAGAAGGTGGGGAAATACCATGGCCCCTGGTACTGCAGCCCTGGGCAGAATGCCAAGGTTGACGGCAAGGAGTGGCTGTCCAACTTGCCTCTCTGGGAGCTGTTGACACCCCGGGACTGGTCTCAGACCCCCGAGGCTATTCTGGTAAAGGACTCCCCCCTTGACAGAGCTGGTGCCAGGCCCTAAGTCCTTGGTGCCTGCTGCAAAGACTGCAAGCCATTTAGCCTTGAAGCCAGGATGGTGGCCTTGGAGCACAGTTTGTCTGCCATCCTGAAGCTGCTGCTCCTCTGCATGTGGAAGACCCCCATATTGGTGCCCTTAGTTAGCAGGTGGCTGGACTCGATGTACCGTGTTCGCCGGAGCCCTGGCTTCCAAAAAGCCAAACTGCCTCACAAGTCAGCCAGTCAGCCATGCGGAGGCTCAAGAGCCAGAAAAGATACACCTCATTACCTATGGATAGGGAGGCCTACGCCATGGGCAGAAAGTGCTTCCCGGGCTTGATGCTTATTGGCTGGATCTAGGCTTTCCAGTTGTACATAAGCATGTACCGTTAAGACCTGGTGAAGGAGCTCTTCGGGTTGTCGTCTGGTCTCTCACAGGAACCCTTCCAGTGGTTCTGGACCCTGGCTTCGGCAATCAGGGAGTGCTCCAAGTTTATTACTCAAGTGGCCTACGATGGCTTTGAGTTGGTGGCTAGAGTAGCTGTGGTGGGCATTATTGCCTGGCGCCAGGTTTGGCTACAGTCCTCTGAACTGGATAAATGGGTCCAGGACAAATTGGTCAATGTCCCTTGCCATGGAGAGAACCTCTTTGGTAAACCCATGACAGACAAAGCTGCCGAGCTGAAGTCCGAGTTCCTGACTAGGACTAGGTTCTCCAAGAAGACCACTGACCCTTCCCGGATGAAGGCTTTGGGTAGAAAGCCCTCATACCTGAAGAAGAGGAAGGCTTATGGAAACTACCCTCAATAAGAGGTCGTCCCAGCTCCCCAACAGGGCCAGCAGGCCAAGGGACTAGTGCATGGCCCACGTAAGCCTAAGACCCACAAACCCCAGCCCGTGTCCCCAGCGCAACCTGGAGGGTTTTTTTTTTTTTAAATATTTATTAGCACTGGGGACTCCCGAGGATGGATCTCTTTGCCAGTCTGGCCAATGCACAACTGCCCTGCTTCTGTTCCCAGCAGCCTTACCCCTACCAGCCGGTAGCGGATACATTTCTGTACTCTTGGGTCAAGGGCCCCTTTACACCTTCCTGCCCACACTACTGATCGCCAAGATCCTTTTCAAGGTCCAACGTGACAGGGCTACAGTGATCCTTGTGGCCCCATGATGGGACAGACAGCCGTGGTTTACCCTGCTCCTTTGCCTGGCCACATCAACCCGGTTCTCCTGGGGGGGCAATTCAGGCCTACTGACACTGGAGGAGGGCTCTCTCCTGCATCCCAACTTGGGTTCTCTGTCACTCGTGACCTGGCTGCTTAAAGGGTAGCCCTGGCCCTTTTCTAGTATAGTGGTGGAGGAGGTCCTCTCTTCCTGCAGAACCTCCATCCGTAGGGCACACGCCTTCAAGTAGCGGAGGTTCTCGGTCTGCTGTGCAGAGCATCTGGTCAACCCATTCTCCTCTGTCCAGCTAGTGCTGCAGTACCTACTTCCAGGCAGAGCTGAAGTCTAACTCCATAAGTGTGCACCTCAGCGCTCTTGCGGCGCACCACCAACTCATTGAGGGCAAACCTCTCTCTGATCAACCCCTCGTGTCTCACTTCCTGAGGGGGCTCCTCCTGTCAAAGCCACCTGTCCGCCTGCCGGTGGCAGAATGGGACCTTAATGTCGTGCTCTCCAAGCTCACTGTGCCACCCTTTGAGCCTCTCGACTCCTGCCATCTGAAGATTGGTGTTCCTCATGGTACTCATCTCTGCCTGCAGGGTCAGCAAGCTTCAGGCATTGCTGACAGAATCACCATACACTAGGTTCTACAAGAACAGGGTCATGCTCCTTATGCACCCCATGTTTCTACCCATGGTGGTATCTCCGTTCCACCTCAAACATAAGAACATAAGACATGCCATACTGGGTCAGACCGAGGTCCATCAAGCCCAGTATCCTGTTTCCAACAGTGGCCAATCTAGGTCATACGTACCTAGCAATATCCCCAAAAGACAGGTTCCACAGTGCTTGTACTGGGTCAAGCATTGATATCCTGGGTCCCTTTTTAATAGTGGTTTATGGACCTTTCCTCCAGGAACTTGTCCAAACCTTTTTTAAACCCAGCTATACTAACAGCCCTTACTACATCCTCCGGTAACAGATTCCAGAGTTTGATTACACGTTGAGTGAAAAAATATTTTCTCTTATTTGTCTTAAATAGTTTACCCTGTAGCTTTATTACATGTCCCCTAGTCTTTCTATATTCTGATAGCGTAAACAATTGATCCACGTTTATCCGTTCCACTCCATTCATTAATTTATAGACCTCTATCATATCTCCCCTCAGCCGTCTCTTTTCCAGGTTAAAGAGCCCTAACCTTTTTAGCCTCTCTTCATAGGAGTAGCCTTCCATCCCCTTCACCAATTTGGTGGATCTTCTCTGTACAGCAGGTGGTGCTCCCCATCTTCTTCCTGCGGCCTCACCACAGCAGGTTGGAGGTGGTTCTCCACCCACTGGACTATAAGCGGGCACTCACCTTCTATCTCAGGCACACCCAGGAGCACCACCAAGCTTCTCAGCTTTGTTTCCTATGGCCCGAGTCAGCTGGAAGCTGTGGTCTCTAAGCGGACCTTGTCCAACTGGGTTGCTGACTGCATCGCCTTTGCATATGACCAAGCTGGTCTCTTGCTCGAGCATCGTGTCACGGCACACAGCATCTGGGCCATGGCAGCCTCTGTAGCGAACTTGTGCTCCATTCCCTTGTCAAAAATCTGCTGGGCTGCCACTGGTCCTCAGTCTACAGTTTAGCAGCTCATTACTGCTTGTAGAGGGAGTCCTGCTGGGACAGTGCCTTCAGCTAGGCAGTACTCCATCATTTTATTTCAGTATAGGCAACTCCTGCTCTCCGACCCTTTGGTGTATTTAGCCTGAGGGAGCATTGACTCCTCACTGGGCACCTGGGCTGCTCCGGAGTCTGTTATCCCTTGACTCATTGCTGCTGCTTATGTTTCCCCCTTTTGTTGGTCACTTGTGGAATTTTTAACAGGTTTTTCAGTAGCCTGTAGCTAGGGAGTCCCATATGTGAGGACTGACTTCCTGCTTTTTCCTGGAGAAACTGTAGTTTCTCCGTGAACAAGCAGGAAGTCGGTCCTTATATATGGGTGACATCAGTGCCGATGGAGCTCACGTGGAAGCATCTCCCCAGCTTTCAAAAAAAGCCTTTGGGAGCTGTACCACACATGCATGGCCCCCTTTCCTCCCAAGGTTGCCATCTTGCCTCAGTCTCCTTTTTTCCGCGGAGCCCACAGAACATCTCTCCAATTTCCCCGGAAAAAGTGTGTCTTTTTTGCCTTAAAATTATCTTGTCCGGTACACGTACCTTTTCCTCTTTTGGCCGCCTCAGCTCACCTCGGCGTCTCTCCTCTGGTTCATTTTCTTGTTTTTTCTCGAGGTGTCCCTCAACCGGCGCTTCACACCCTTTTTGGCCAGTAGGCCTCAGACACTTGCCCTGGTTGAAGGGCCATGTTTTCCCCATGGCCTCCAGTGGTCTAAAAAAATGTGATCGTTGCAGTAAAATGATGTCCCTCACCAGCCCACATGACTGTTGCCTCCGTTGCCTTGGGCCAAACCACAACAACTCGAGCTGTGACCTTTGCAAGTCCATGTCCGCAAAGGCCATCAGGAGCCGTTGGTTGCAGCAGGAGAAGTTGTTCCATAGATCCTACTCTGTGCCGTAGCCCCTGGCAACACCACCCTCCAGGGCCCCCTCTGACACCTTGGTGCCCTGTGTAGCCTGGGCTGCCTCAGAGTCCCGTGGCCAGAGGTGGAACACAAGAAGAGTTCAAAAAGTGGGTAATCCCACACCAGGCCCTGCAATCCCTCGGCATGAGTCTGAGGGGTCAGAGTGGGAGCGGCCTCACAAGCTGCCTGGGAAGGAGTCATCAGCATCGGGTGACCGGCCTCCAACCCCCAAGGCCATCCTGGTTGAGGACTCCCCCTTGATGGGACTAACTCCAAGCCCAAAGCCATTGGTGTCCATATTGAAGGCTGAAGAGCCATCTGGCATGAAGACCAGAATGGCAGCCTTGGAGAGCAGTATCATCTGACTTCAAGCAGTGGGTCCAGGACAAACTCATCAATGTTCCTTGCACCGGAGAGAACTTCTTCAGAAAACTCATGTCAAACAAGGCTGTTGAGATATAGAGACTGAGTTCCTGTCTGTACATCCCCGTAAGAAGGCCCCGGGGAAAAAACCTTTCTTCCCAGGAAAGAACGGGGTGTTTGGTAATGCCCCAGAGTACCAGGCCTTCTCTGCCCCACAGCAGGGGCAACAGTCCAAGGGACAAGGGCACGGCCCCCACAAGTCTAAGACCCTAAGACCTAGGCACCTGCTCTGGCCTCAGCCCAGCTTGGAGGGAGTTTTTGACTCATTGGTTATGGCCGCCTCTCCCCCAGGAGGCCCTCAGAAGCCCACAGGGGGACGTCTGGCCTTGTTTGCCCACAGATGGTCCTCCATCACCACTGATTCCTGGGTGCTGCAAGTAGTCAAGGAGGGATACCTCCTCCACCTGCAACAGACGCCACCCTCATTCTTCCCAGGAGAACTCATAAGCCCTCTCCTTTACCAGACTCTGTTTCTCACTGAGCTCACAGACCTCCTCTTGGACAAATCAGTGGAGCCAGTGCCCAACCAACTCTGGGGCAAAGGCTTCTACTCCAGATATTTCCTCATTCTCAGGTGAACAGGGGGCCTCAGGCCCATCCTGGTCCTATGGGACTTGAACAGCTTTCTGGTGAGGGAGAAGTTCAAAATGCTCTCCCTTGGAACACTGCTGCCTTACCTCCAGCAGGGAGACTCGCTATGCTCCTTAGACCTGAAGGATGCTTATACACACATCCTGATCTATCCCAACCATTGACAATACCTCTGGTTTGTGGTGGGAGGAGGTCGCTACCAGTACTACCTTTCGGGCCTGCGTCATCACCAAGGATCTTCACCAAGTGCCTAGCGGTGGTCGCAGCCCACCTTCGTCTCCAAGGGGCCTTTGTCTTTCCCTACCTGGATGACTGGCTCATAAGGGAAGGCACAGCTGCAGAAGTACACCACACTACCGGTCACGCCATCCATGCCCTGCATCATCTGGTGTTCGTCACCAACTACCACAAGTCTCATCTTTCACTGGCTCAGTGCCTGGAGTTTATAGGGGCTCAGTTGAACACCCTCCAGGCCAAGGCCTTCCTCCCTCTGGAGAGGATGGAATGCCTCAGGGCACTAGCCGCAGAGGTGCAGCACTGCCTGTCTGTGCCCGCTCACTTCCTCTTCTGCCTGTTGGGCCACATAGCCTCCACTGTCCACATAACCTTGTATGCCCACCTGCACATGAGGGTGACTCATTGGTGCCTCTGCTCCCAGTGGACACAAGCCATGGGTGGGCTTCAAAACAGGGTAAAAGTGACCTTCTAACTAATGGATTCCCTCGACTGGTGGCAGATCCCCTGCTACCTTCAGCCCGGGATGCCCTTCCAGGCACCCTCCTCCTAGAGGGTCCATACTACAGACGTCTCCCTGCGAGGATGGTGAGCTCATTGCATGGACCTCCGCAACCAAGGCATGTGATCCCAGATGGAGTGCCAGTTGCAGATCAACCTCCTGGAGCTCTGCCATATTTCTGGCCCTCCGAGCCTTTCATCACCGCTTTCAGCACCAGTCTGTGCTGGTCCAGATGGACAACCAAGTCACAGTGTCCTTTGTCAACAAATAAGGGGGCAAGAGGTCATATTCCTTCTGCCAGGAGACGGTAGCTCTCTCCTCATCTGCAGCATGCAATGGGATGCTTCTGGGGTGGTCTTCCTCCTGGGCCTGGACAACACCCTGGCAGACAGACTGAGCAGAGTCCTACAGCCGCACGAGTGGCACTTGGACACCAGAGTGGCCTCCTGGCTTTTACGATTCAGAGGCATTTCCCTAATGGACCTGTTCGCCAGCTCGGGCAACACACAGGTGCCCTACTTC
This sequence comes from Ichthyophis bannanicus, assembly GCA_033557465.1. Classification (NCBI taxonomy): domain Eukaryota; kingdom Metazoa; phylum Chordata; class Amphibia; order Gymnophiona; family Ichthyophiidae; genus Ichthyophis; species Ichthyophis bannanicus. The sequence goes on from CM066035.1 coordinate 283,708,127, forward strand.
TGCTCTCGTCAGCCGCACCCGTTCCTCATCCAATGGACAGAAGGTCTCCTTTATGCTTTCCCACCAAGACCCTCTTCAAGATCCAGCATGACAAGTGTCACCAGTAACCATCCCAGAGCCGGTAACACCTAGGGTTGGTCAGCCTGGGCATCCTTACTTAGAAAGTATGGCAAGGCTTTTATGCATGCACTGCCTCATGGGAGTTGTAGTTTCCACTTACTTTCCAAACAAGAAGCAATTGTAGTCGAGTGGGTTAGGCAAAAGGGACAAGATTTTTATTTCCCCTTCCGAGCGGATTAAATGCAGTTGAAACACAGAACAAAAATAGCCATACACCTGTGGCATAAAGGAAAATACAGGAACTCAGGAAAACAGCTTCTTTCGCTTCAAAACTTCAAACATGCAGCTTAACACGAACTCAAAGGTAACAGTCTCTTTTATATCAAAAAGACACACTCTGCTTTTCTTCTGCTGTTTGAGACAGCCTTCTAAACAGCCTAGTTAGCAGAGTGAGATTATATGATCAGCTATAGTTAAAGTACAGTCCATTTGTTCCCCTGCTATGTCCTCAATAGTAGGCTCCGTCTGCATCTCTTCACAATCACTATCAGCCGAGTAAGTTTTCACCCTATCATACGGTGTTTCAAAGCACACTCGCCCTCTCTCTTCCCGAGGCTTCCCTTCACAGCACTCTAATGAGCAGGGTTGAGAATTACTGTATATATGGGATTTTATATAAGGAGAGTCCAGCACATCTTGGCACACACATGGAAAACTCTGGCACTTAGTTTCCCCTTTATACCACTTGGGCAGCCTACCTTTTGGCTTTTGAAAAGAAGACCTTCTCAGCACTGCTGGGTCAGCAAAGAATCCAAACACTGGATGTGTTTTCCTGCCTTTTAGCTTCTCCTTCTCCTCGGACATACAAATGTCGTCAGGCCAGCACCTCTCTCTCTCTGGAGTTTCAGCGTGCTTCCAAACTAACCTCTCAGGCAATCTTTCAGCTACTGCCCTCTTGGCTGCTGCTTCACTTCTTGTCCTCGTCCCAGTGCTAGTGCACTTCCCTGTGCCTTCCTTCATGCTCCTCCCGGTGTCTGTGCTCCTCCCGGTGCTTTCTCTCTCGTTCCTCCCGGTGCTTTCCTTCTTACTCCTCCCGGTGCTACTGCTTAAATCTAATGAGCACTTTTTATCTCTCTGCTTCTTAGGGCTCAGCTCCGCCCCTCCCCCAACCAGGTGTTTTCCCTTAACTCCTGATGCCGGGGAACCATTGCAGCAGGGGCGTGTTTTCTCCTCCCACGACTCATTCTGTTTACGTTTCCCTTGGCAACCTTGAGCCATGCGCTCTACCTGCCTGTCAGCTTGTGAAGCCAATTCCTCTGCTTCACTGAACTCTATGGGGCCAGAAGGGTCTTCTACATGACACAAGGCATTCCTGATTCTGTTAGCCTCCCGGTGGCCCAGGCAATCTTGGTTCCTGCTGCTTCTCTGTCTGACGACGGCACCTCCGATTCCCCTGTCCCGTGCTCCAGAACTACTTTCACAAGAGGAGGGCTCTCAGCTGCTCCCCTCATGGCTTGGCTCCTGAAATGGTAACTCTAGCTCCCTTCAACCACCCATGAGACGTGGAGGAGTTCATTCTGGCATCCCGCAAGGCCTCCACGAGAAGGGCATATGCCTTCAAGTGGCGTTGATTTTCAGTGTGGTGCACCGAGAGGCAGGCAAACCCGCTCTCCTGCATTGTCCTCGCCTATGAGCAGGCTGGGATCTCAATTGACCACCAGGTCATGGTGCCAGGCTTTCTCTGTGGCAAATCTGCATTCCATACCTGTTACGGAAATCTTTTTTACCATATTCTGTTTTAGCTGCCTTAGCTATGTCACTAGACTGAGGCAAGATGGCACCCTTGGGTGGGAAGGGGACCACACATGTTCGGTGCATGTCCCAAAGGCTTTCTTTGAAAGCTGGAGAGATGCTTCCGCATAGGCTCCATCCGTGCTGACATCACCCATATGTGAGGACTGATTCCTGCTGTCCCTGGAGAAGACCTGTTACAGATGAGTAACTACAGCAGGAATCAGTCCTCACAACCCTCCCTCCTCCTCGCGGGGTTGCCTTTCTTTTTGCAGTCTTGTGCTATGATGATATACTGAGGCAAGATGGCACCCTTGGGCAGGAAGGGGACTACGCATGTGTGATACATCTCCCAAAGCACTGTACAGACATATATAAAAGATGGTCCCTGTTCATTCGAGCTTACAATCTAATCAAAATAGACAGTCCAATAGATGAGAACAAGGGTACAGTAGGGAAGGGTAATGAGACAGGAGGAGAACAAAGGATTAAGACCTAAAGGTGGCCTGAAAGAAGTGAGCTTTTAGCATGGATTTGAAAAAGGGGAGAGATGAAGCCTGACATAAAGATAAAAGTAGTTTATTCCAGGCATAAGGAGCAGCAAGGTGAAAAGATCAAAGTCTGGAATTGGCTGTTGAAGAGAAGGGCATAGAGAGAAGCAAGCCAGAGAAAGAGAAGAGTTTACGAGGAGGGGTGTATTGAGAGAGAAGAGAGGAAAGGTAGTAAGGAGCAATAAAATTAATGCACTTATAGGTCAGAAGGAGAAGTTTGTATTGGATACGAAAACGGAAAGGAAGCCAATGAAGTGATTTGAGAAGAGGGGTTATGTGAGTATATCTGAGCTTGGAGTGTAAGAGAAATATCATGTGTAGATAGATAGGTCTAAGAGTCATCAGCATAAAAATGATATTGAAAGCCATGGAAAGGAGATGAGAGCATGAAGGTACCTGGGTATAGAGAGAGAAAAGGAGAGGGCTTAGAACAGACCATTGGGTTACACCAACTGAGAGAGGGATAGCAATAGAGGAGGAACTGCCAGAACAGATACTGAAGGAGCAGTGGGAGAGGTAAAAAGAGAACCAGCACTGTAAAGAGCCCCTAAAACCAAGTGAGAACAATGTTTCCATGAGAAGGTGATGGTCAACAGTGTCAAAAGCAGCAGAAAGTTCAAGAATAATGAGGACTGAGTAAAGACCTTTAGATTTAGCCAGGAACAAGTTGCTGGAGAATGTAAGGGATGAAAGCCAGATTGAAATGGATGGAGGAGGGCTTGAGAGGAGAAAATTTCAAGACCATGGCAGGGAACTGCACGTTCAAGAATTTTAGAAATGAAGGGAAGAAGGGAAATGGGTCGATAATTAGAAGGACAAGTATGGTCAAGTGAAGGTTTCTTGAGGAGAGGTGTGATCAGAGCATGCTTGAAGACTGCAGGGAAAGTTGCAGTAGAGAATGATAGGTTGAGAATGTGTGTGATGGAAAGGATGACAGAAGGAGATGGGTGGGGATAGGATTGGAGGAGCAGGTAGTAAGTTTGGAGGAGAGAATTTTTCCTCTTCAGAGATCTTAGAAAAGGAAGAAAGGGTAACAGAAATTGAGAGAAAAAGTTGGTATTGAAGAGGGGATGAAGCTGATCTCAAGGGAAATTGGAGTGTAATCTTGTGGACTTTGTCATGGAAATAGCAATGGTTTGGGCAGAAAGAGAAGGGGGAGTTGTAGGCAGAGGTGTCTTGAGGAGAGAGTTGAGAGTAGAGAAGAGATGACGGGAGTCAGAGGCAAGAGAGTTAGGTGGACATAGCAGTTTTGCTTGGCGAGTGCTATGGCATATTGGAAGGAAGTAAGCATGAATTTGAAGTGAAGAAAGTCAGAAAGGGAGCGGGATTTGAGGTAACTGGTAGTTGAAGACAGCCAAGGCTGAGGTATAGTGCGCCTCACAGGACATAGGATAGGGGGAGCAAGAGAATCCAAGCAGAGAAGAGAGCAGTATTAATAGGAAAGATTAGCCTCATCAACCGAGTTAGAAGACAAAGTGGAGGAGAGATTTGATGAGACAATAGTGGAGAGAGATAATGGATAGATAGTATGAAGATTCCTAAAAGGAGGGTAGGAGGAGACTGGGTGAGATTAAGGTGGGGAGTGATGAAGAGTGAAGCTAACCAGGTGATGGTCAGATAAGGGAAGAGCTGAGATACGGAAATTAGAAGGTAAACAATTAGAGAAGAAAACATGGTCAAGGCAATAGCCATTCTGATGAGTGGGGGCAGAAGAGCAAAGGTAAGGGAAAGGAGTTTGGAAGCATAGGGGTTAAAAGGGTTATCAACATGAATATTAAAGTCACCAAGAATAAGGGAAGGGGAAGAAGAATCGAGAAAGCTACGAGTCAAAGTCAGAGAGACAGGTAGAGGTAGACTTGTCAGGTGGTCTATAGATAGCTATCTGGACAGGTAAGGGATTAAAAAGGCAAAAGCAATGAGACTGAGGGAAAGGGAGGGGTTGAAATTGGCAGGAAGGAGACAGCAGAAACCCCACACCACCATCGCAGCCAGTGGCACGATGAGTGTGCGAGAATTGGTACCCGCCATATGAGAGGAGAGCAACTGAAGCAGTGTCATCAGGGAGGAGCTAGGTTTCAGTAAAAGTCAAAGAGAATTAGTAATGAAGAGGTCATTGGAAAAGGGGAGTTTAATAGCTATGGAATGAGCATTCCATATGGCACAAGAAAAGGGGAGAAGGAAAGGAGAAAGGAGAGGTATATGGATGAGGTTAGAGCAGTTGAGTGAGGAGCAGGATAGAGAGAAAAGTCTTGGGGGGCCAGGGTTAGGATTAATGTCATCAGATGAAAGAAGAAGGAGGAGAAGAGTGTGAGGCAGAGAAGAGATAATGGTGAAAACGAGGATGAGGTTGTTTGAGAGCTGGGAGAGGAATGAATGAGAGGAAGAAAAAGGTGAAGTTCAAGAGCTGAGGAAAAAAGTGGAAGACGAGATAGGAGAAATGTGAAAGGTAGAGAGAGGGTGATGAGGTGGGGGATTTGAGTTGAAGGTGAGAGGGGAGAAGGTTAGGGAGTGTCAGAAAAAGGAAGAAAAAGTGTTATGTAGCCATAGGAAATGGAGGTGAAAGTACATCTAAGATGGTGGGGATGGAGAGAGAGGAGAGTGATAAAGGAAAAAAATTCAGCAATGAGTATCTAATAAAAATAGTTGAAAATACTTAGTTTGTAAGATAATGAGATTAAGTAAATAAAATTTTGTGCTATTTATGGTCAGTCTGTTCTGCTCATGAATCAAATAGTTGCCTGGTACATATAAATGGTGGGTAAGATTTTATAAAATACAACCAGGCCTCAGTAAGCAGGTTTATGCACCAGCTAGTAGCCTTTAGTCCATTTTCATGCCCTGTTAGAGTTCTACTCTCTCAGCATGATAACCGGCAAGATAATTCCAGCAGTCTCACGTGCCAGACCACATGGTAGGCCACCTACGCACCTGGCTGCCATAGAGAAAGCTGCCGATAGGCTTCAGAACCAACTGCAGTCACAATGAAGCAAATGACAGTCAGCAGGATCTGTCTCAAACGTAGCCAGTAACACATTCGATTTAATAAATGGAGGATAGCAAGGAAATCCATAGCGCTTGCTTTTAACTTTCAAAAGAGGAGAATATGATAAAGTGGTTAAGAAACAACTAAAAGGAGCAGCTGCAAAGGTTTTAAAGGTTTATATCAAGCATGAGCGTGTGTGGTGCAAAGGTGGTATGCCTATCTGTGTGGGATGTGGTGGTGGGTGCCTTTCCAGGGTTTCTAGCACCCCCCTGCAACCTATAAATTGGCGCTCCTCCCTCATTTTTATTAATGTTGGCTGCACCTTACCCTCCTTTTTCCCAAAGCCACTTTGTGAACTCTTTTCAAGCGATATTAGTATTTCTCCTTCAAATCCAGTGTTGTAAGAAAATTGCAGCAAAAGAGCAAATGCATAACCAAAATAAAAATACTTAGCAGTAAATACTTAGCATCATACAAACCGGCTGTGATAGTGCAAAAAAAAAAAATCTGATTCTGGTCATCTCCCTTAACAGCAACATAAACATTCTCCAGTGCCAGGCATATTGTGAACTAATATAAAACACTGCAAAAGTCACTGAACATCTACAAAGTCAAATCTACCATATCCTACCAACATACACTTCCAAAACTCATACAATAATGATCCTACCCAGAAAAAAGCAGCACTACAAATACTGCAATGGGCCCCAAAACATCCATACACCTATTTGAAAAGCTGTACAGTACAGATCACTGCGTACAAACTCCATGTTAACAGAACACCTGGTCTTGGTCACACACTTAGAACACAGACCCTCACCAAGTACAGAATAAGTGACCACAACCTAAAGTAAAATAAAAATATGTAGACAAAAATTAAAATGAAACCCCAATAAGCCAGACTCTGCATGCGGTGCTACACCAAATAAGAGACGCAGTTCCCCATACTGTTTGAAAAATAAAGATAGCGCAAAGTCCATTCACTAAATTGAAAATAAAATTATTTTTTCCACCTTTGTAGCCTGATGATTTTTGTTCATGCTGGTCCTGATCTGAGATTTCTGTTTTCCTTTGTCTTCTCTTAGCTTTTTTTTTGTGATCTACAGTCCATCTGCCATTTCTTGTCTCTCCTTTTGCTTTCTTCATTTTTTTCCATCAGCTTTTTCCAGTCCCAGTAACCTTCCCCAGTATCAGCCCCCTTTACAGCCTCCCCTCCCAGTACCTTCCAGTGTCAACCCCCTTGCATTCCCAGCACCATCACTGGTGTCTATTTCCTTTTAAAACTCAAGAGTAGCAGATCATCTGGATTGGATACTATACATCCCAGGGTGCTAAAAGAACTGAAATAAGAGATTGTGGACCTACTATTGTAATCTGTGTACTATCATTAAAATCATCTGTAGTACCTGAAAATTGGAGAGTGGCCAATGTAATGCTAATTTTTAGGAAGGGTTCCAGGATTGAAACTGGAAACTACATTCTCCAGGACCAAGCAGGAAGTCAGTCCTCACATATGGGTGACGTCAGCGCCGACGGAGCCCTCGTGCGGAGCATTTCCCCAGCTTTCAAAGAAAGCCTTTGGGAATGCAGCGCGCATGCGCGGTCCCTTTCCCGCCCAAGGGTGCCATCTTGCTCAGTCTTTCTTTTTCCGCAGAGGCCAACGGACGTCAGTTCATGTCACCCGGGAAAAAGTTGATTTTTTTCGGCGATTTTCGCATCTCTTTATCTGGTTCGACGCTGGTTCCCTTCCCGCCTGGGCTCGGTACACCGGTATTGAGTCCGGAACTTCTTTTCGTTTTTTGTCCTTTGTGACTAGCGTTCGTGCTTTTTCTCTTATTTTCACTGGCAGCCCGGTCTTTTGACCTTGCAGGGGGGCCCTTTTTACCCTGATGGCTGCCAGCGGGTTCAAAAAATGTGATCGATGCAAGAAACTTATGTCTCTCACCGACAAACACGACTGCTGCCTCCGATGCCTCGGGCCCGACCATGACCCGCTGGTCTGTGGCCCGTGAGGCAAGATGTCGTCGAAGGCGCTTCGGAGCCGTCAGCATCAACGTGAAAGAATTTTTTCAGAGTTTGCATCCGGCCGGGCCCGGACTTCTTCAGAGGCCTCGACATCTCAGGAGTCTGACCCCGAGCAGCATCGTGGGTCCTCTGAGAGGGGGGTCTCCCACCCGGGAGCACAAAAGGAAGAAGAACGGAGTGGCTGACCAAGTGACCTCGCCTGGAGCGGGAGTCCCCGAGTCAGGTAACTTCTGTTGTCCTAGTGTACTCTCCCCCGGGAAAACCGACATCGGGCCCGACGCCATCAAGGCCCGAGTCGGGGGCTGCGGAGTCTCCTGAGCTCGGACTCAGGCTGACGGCCCTGAAGAGCAGCCTGACTGCCTTCATGAGCCTGACTGCCTTCATGGAGCAGCAGCGGGTACTGATCGCCGGTCTGACTGGTGCATCTGCCCCGACCACCGTGACCTCAACTTCTAAGTCGACCCCAGAGGCCGAGCCGATACTCGAGTCGATCCTCGGCCACAGTCTCCCTCCACCTCCCGTATGGGGCTGAGGAGTCTCCTGACACCTTGTCAGACGGCTGCCTAGGGTGAGAACGTACACAATCTTGACGATGCATATATTCATATGATTCTTGCAAGGTATTGTGGGTAATGTAGTTCTTTCACTCCAAACACAGCTGAAGACAATAATTGAGTTGTGAAACCAGTGGTTAAAGCCAATAAAATACTTCTTTTATTGATGGGGTTTAATTCACCCAGCACAAATATGCTTGGTAGCAATATAAATGAGGTTACTTGCTTGCAGTGTTTAAATGGATAACATAAAGTCACAAAGCAAATCAGAAAACAACCTTCAGCTTGTCAGGCAATTAGCTAATGTTTTCTTAGCAAATAATTACCAAATAAAAAGGCACAAAGAAATGAATAAACTTTGCTTGTTAGGTTAACTTCTGCTTATTTTCCACGCAGATCCAGCAGTGATTATCCCTGGCTCACACACACAATCAGGTGCAGCTTTAAATTACTATCAATTGACCAGCTGAAACCCTTTAGCTGGCTGGCTGCTACTGTGTGAACCCAAAATCCTGCTTTAAGAGCTGTTTGCAGTGTAATAAAGAACAAAGTTAGGTTTCTTTGTGATGGCTGATGTGTTTGCTCACAGAAAGCTAGCAATAGCATTTAGATAGAGAACAGTCCATGTAATTAATAGTTTCATCTGCTGTATCTCCCCCTTCATCAATCAGCATAGGGTCACTATCATACATTGGCACAGACGAGTCTTTCATTAAGGCACTATCATGAGAATGCTTATTCCCTTGCTGCCATTCTCTATTATAGATAGGGTCTGGATCAGTGTTCATACCTGAGCCTCTCCTGCTATCATAATTCCTCTCTGTATAGCCTGGCCAGTATGTAATCCAGTTCTGATGTCCAGCCTTCCAATCTTGATCCCTGGACACTGGATCTTTCCTCACATACCTTCTGGCATAGGTCTGAAAGTCCTTTCCACGTGCAGTCTTCTCTCTTCCAGGTAGCCACTGGTGATTCCTATCTCTGCCATTCCATTCCTCTGGCTGACTCCAGTCCAATGGACTCTGCTGGCACTTGGAATACCTCCCAGTATGGGTACTGCGTTGGACTCTCCCAAACCTGCCAATGGCCTTTCTTCTTTTCCTTCCAGAGAGTTTCCTTCTCTCTCTATCCGCTTGGCTTGGCTTCTGTTTCTCCAAGTGATGTTGGTGCTGGTAGCCGTTGCTGTATCCTTTCCTGAAGCCATTATCTGAAGAATAAGCTCTATTCTTATTCTGTTCTAATGTGTGCTCCTCCCTAACACAGCGCAGCTGTGTTGAATCAGGTCCTGCCCTTTGAGTTGAGTGCTTAGGGATTACCTCATAGCTCTCTTGATTGCACACACGTTTTCTCACTTCAGCCCCCCTCATGGCTGCTGGAAACCTGGTGCATTCTGGGACTGGTAGTCTTTTATGTGAAAACTCTGTTTTCTTGCTTCTACCAGAACTGACAGGTTGCTTGTTCAGAGTCACATCATCTTTTCTATAGCTCCTACCTGAGCTATGATAAGCTTCCTTATCACAACCTTCAGGACCTGGTGCATCCTGTCGGACTCCCCAGAGTCCAAGCCTCGGAGAAGCTCCCCTCCCCCCCCTCGGAGGATACCCGGTTCTCGGATTTCAGCAGGGACAAGGCCAAGGCTTTGGCATTCCCGGCAGACGCCGAGGAGGAGCCTCGAGCCGAAGAGCTCGATGCCCTCCAGTCTGATTTTTCTCCCAAGGAAGCCTTTACTGTTCCGGTTCCTCCAATGCTGGAACAGCTGCTCTTCCGTATGTGGGAGGCACCGGCCTCGGCGCCAGTTCTGAGCAAGCGGGTCGATTCCATTTATTGAGTCCGTAAGAGCCCTGGGTTCCAAAAGGCACAGCTACCGCACAACTCCATGGTTGTGGAATCAGCCATGCACAGGCTTAAAAGTCTGAAGATGCACTCCTTGGTGCCTCCTGGCTGGGAGGCCCGGAACCTGGATGCCCTTGCTAGAAAGTGCTTTCAGGGCTCTATGCTCTCTTGCCATGTCCAGACTTACCAGCTGTACATGGGCATGTACTTACGGGACCTGGCAAAGGAGATTGCCAGGTTCCCAGTTGGCCTCTCCGAGGAACCCTTGCAGAGGTTCAAAGCCTTGTCTTCAGGGATCCGGGAGTGCTCGAAGTTTATATCTCAAGCAGCCTATGACGGCTTCGGCCCAGGAAGCCGCGGCCGGCATCGGTGCATGCCGCCAGGCTTGGCTACAGTCGTCGTACCTGGAGTCATGGGTACAGGACAAGTTGGTCGATGTCCCCTGCCAAGGTGACAACCTATTCGGCAAAACCATGACTGAGAAGGCTGCAGAAATCGAGACTCTCACCAGGACAAGACTGTCGAGAAAGACTTCTGCCCCTTCTCATAAAAAGAAGGGCTTGGGGAAGAAGCCCTTTATCTCCAGGACCAAGCAGGAAGTCAGTCCTCACATTTGGGTGACATCGACGTTGATGAAGCCCTTGCGGAGCATTTCCCCAGCTTTCCATGAAAGCCTTTGGGAATGCAGGCACACATGCGCGGGTTCCCTTCCCGCCTAAAGGTGCCATCTTAGCTCAGTCTCTCATTTTCCGTGAAGCCCAGTGGACGTGAGTCCTTGTCATCCCGGAAAATTGTTTGATTTTTTTGCAATTTCGCTACTTTTTTGTCCCCGGTTCGACGCCGGTTCCCCTCCCGCCGGGTTCGGTACACCGGTATCGAGCCCGCTTTTTCTTTTTCGGTTTTTGCCCTTAGTGGCTGGCGTTCACGCCCTTTTTTCTTTTCCCTGGAAGGCCGGTCCTTCGACCTCGCGGGGACTCTTTTTTTACCCGATGGCTTCCAGTGGTTTTAAGAAGTGTGATCGGTGCAAGAAACTGATGTCTCTCACCGACACACACGACTGCTGCCTTCGGTGCCTCGGTCCTGATCACGACCCTAAGACGTGTGGACCATGTGGAAAAATGTCTTCCAAGGCACTGTGAAGTCGTCAGCACCAGAAGGAAAGGCTTTTTTCTGACTCGGCGTCCGGCCGGGCCCGGACCTCGTCTGAGGCCTCGACATCTCGGGAATCGGATCCCAAGCACCGTCGTGGCTCCTCGGACAGGGGGTCCCCTGACCAGGAACGTAAGAGGAAGAAACGGCTCGTGAGGGCGTCATCGGAAGAGGTCCCGGGTTCCTCTGGAGCTTGGTCTAAGACCCCCGACCATCGCCCCGGGCCAGTGGAACAGGAGAAGCCTTCCAAAGTTCCTCGACTGGAACCGGAGTCTGCTGGACACGTAAGTCCTGTAGTCCTTGTGGACTCTCCTCCAGGAGAGCCGACGTCGCGCCCGGCACCGCCGGGGCCCGAGTCGGGAGCTGCTGAGTCTCCTGAGCTGGGTCTCAGGTTGACAGTCTTGGAGAGCAGACTGTCTGCCTTCTTGGACCAGCAGCAGGCACTGATGGCCAGCCTGTCTGGCGCATCTGCCCTGACCACCGGGACATCGACATCGAAGTCGACCCCGGAGACCGAGCCCGATACTCGAGACCATGAAGGCTCGAGGTCGACCTCGGTCGCAGTCTCCCTCGACCTCCCGTTCGGGACCGAGGGCATCGACACTGGTGCCTTCGGCGTCGGGGCGGGTGCTCGCAGGCCCCGCGAGGTCGGACCCCGATTCCTCATCGGACGAGTCCGCATGGGAGACGGAGGACGAGGAGTCCCCCGACACCTTTAAGACTCGGTGCGTCCCATCGGACGCACCGCAGTCTGAACCCCGGAGTAGATCCCCTCCGGAGGATACCCGGTTCTCAGAGTTCGTTCGGGATATGGCCACTGCTTTGGCTATCCCTGCAGACCCCGAGGAGGAGCCGAGGAGCTCGAGGCCCTGCAGTATGACTCTCCTCCAAAGGAGGCCTTTACTGTCCCGGTTCCTCTGATGCTGGAACGGCTCCTCTTCTGTATGTGGGAGGCACCGGCCTCGGCGCTGGTTTTGAGCAAGAGGGTCGATTCGATCTATCGACGCCGGAAGAGCCCTGGCTTTCAGAAGGCGCAGCTACCACACCATTCCATGGTGGTGGAATCGGCCATGCATCGTCTGAAAAGTCAGAAGATGCACTCCGTGGTGCCCCCTGGCAGGGAGGCCCGGAACCTGGATGGTTTTGGTAGAAAGTGCTACCAGGGCTCGATGCTTGCTTGCCGTGTCCAGTCTTACCAGCTGTACATGGACATGTACTTGCGAGACCTGGCCAAAGAATTGGCCGGGTTCTCCGCTGGTCTCTCCGGGGAACCCTTGCAGAGGTTCAAGTCCTTGTCCTCGGGGATCCGGGAATGCTCCAAGTTTATGTCCTGCGCTGCCTACGATGGCTTCGAGGCTTCGGCCCGTGTTGCGGCAGCCGGCATTGCGGCTCGACGCCAGGCGTGGCTGCAGTCATCGGACCTCGAGCCATGGGTTCAGGACAAGTTGGTTGATGTCCCTTGCCGAGGTGAGAACCTTTTTGGCAAGCCCATGACTGAGAAGGCCGCACAGCTCGAGTCCGAGCACCTCAAGAGGACGAGGCTGTCTAGAAAGACTTCTGCCCCTTCTCACAAGAAGAAGGGCTCGGGTAAAAAGCCCTTTTACCCGAGGAAGGGCACTGCCTACAAACAGTACCCACAATATCAGGCTGCCCAAACTGCTCCTCTGGGTCAGCAAGCCAAGGGGCAGGGTAATGGGCCCCGTAGGCAGAGGGCCCCCAAGCCTCCGGCCCCTGCTCCCACTCAGCAGGGTTGGGGTTTTTGACTCCTTAGGCATAGCCTCTCCATCCCTGCTCTCCCAACCCTGCACAGGAGGTCGCCTCGCCCTGTTTGCCCACCAGTGGCCACTCATCACTGGAGACAGTTGGGTGTTACGCATAGTCCACAGGGGCTATGCTCTACACTTCCATCAACTGCCTCCTCCATACTTCCCAGGGGAGCCTCCAAGACCTCCCCTGCACACAGATCTTCTCCTTCAGGAGCTCCAAAGTCTGTTGGTGGACAAGGCGGTGGAGCCTGTGCCTACTCACTTGCAGGGTCGAGGGTTCTACTCCAGATATTTTATGGTACCCAAAAGAACCGGTGGCCTTCGACCTATTCTAGATCTCCGCAAACTCAACAAGTTCCTGGAGAGGGAAAAGTTCAAAATGCTTTCCCTTGGAACACTTCTGCCCTACCTCCAGCAGGGAGATTGGCTATGCTCTTTAGATCTAAAGGATGCGTATATTCACATCCTCATTCATCCAGACCACAGAAAGTACCTCAGGTTCATTGTGGGAGGAAACCATTACCAGTACAGAGTACTGCCTTTTGGCCTCACCTCCACTCCCAGGGTCTTTACCAAGTGCCTTGCGGTGGTGGCGGCCTACCTTCGAAATCAGGGAGTCTTTGTCTTCCCCTACCTGGATGACTGGCTCATAAGAGGTCAGACATGCCAGGATGCCCGACAAGCTACTCACAGAACTATTGCCCTTCTTCAAAGCTTGGGCTTCGTCATAAACTTCGCAAAGTCCACTTTGCTCCCCTCCCAGAACTTGGAGTTCATAGGGACGAGGTTGGACTCTCTGCTGGCAAAGGCATTCTTGCCAGAAGACAGAGCCCAAAGACTGATCAACTTAGCAAACCAGTTTCTCAGCAGGACCCTTGTCTCCGCCAGACTCTGCCTGACGCTTCTAGGCCACATGGCTTCCACAGTACATGTGATCCCCAATGCCAGGCTACATATGAGGCCTGCACAGTGGTGCCTTCGGACTCAGTGGTCACAGGCCACAGGCAACCTCAGAGACAGGATAAGGGTGTCCAGACAATTTCTGAACTCCCTCAGTTGGTGACTGCACCCACCCAATCTGCTACAAGGGGTACCTTTTCAGAGTCCTGGGTTCACAGTGGTATTGACCACGGATGCCTCCCTGCAGGGCTGGGGAGCTCATTGCCTAGGCAAGTGCACACAGGGTCTGTGGTCTCCCTGGGAAGTTGCACAGCAAATCAATCTCCTGGAGCTCAGGGCTATTCAGTTAGCCCTCAGGGCTTTCTCTCACACACTGGCTCATCAGTCTGTCCTAGTTCAAACAGACAACCAGGTAGCCATGTTTTATGTGAACAAGCAGGGCGGAACTGGGTCCAGGCTCCTTTGTCAGGAGGCACAGGACCTTTGCTTGTTTGCTCTCAGACACAACATGATCCTCAAGGCAGTGTATCTACCTGGCCAGGAGAACTACCTGGCAGACAGGTTGAGCAGGATTCTGCAGCCCCACGAGTGGCAGCTCCATCCTTTGGTAGTTCAAAAGATTTTCCTGAAATGGGGACTTCAATCCATAGATCTGTTTGCCAGTCCTCTGAACAAACAGCTGCCACAGTTCTGCTCCAGGCAACCGCATCCTCTGCGGATAGCAGCAGATGCTTTTCTGATTCCCTGGTCTCAGGGCCTCCTGTATGCGTTTCCTCCCACACCTCTGGTGGCCCGAACTCTGTTCAATATTCTTCAAGACAAGGCCTCAGTCCTGCTGGTGGCTCCCAGGTGGCCGAGACAGCCTTGGTTTTCACTTCTGCTTCAGTTGGCAGTGGATCCCCCACTGCCTCTGGGGTTGCAACCCTACCTTCTCTCGCAGGATCAGGGTTCCCTTCTGCACCCCAATCTCAAAGCTCTCAATTTGATGGCATGGAGGCTGCAAGGGTAGTTTTGGCTCCCTGGGGCCTACCTCAGGAAGTTGAGGAGGCTCTTGAGAGGGAGCCATTTTTTCAGCTCTGGGTTCACAGTAGCCTAGAGCTGGGGAGTCCCATATGTGAGGACTGACTTCCTGCTTGGTCCTGGAGAAAGCGTAGTTACTCACCTGTAACAGGTGTTCTCCAGGAGCAGCAGGCATCGGTCCTCACGACCCTCCCTCCTCCCCTGGAGTTGCAGTCATATACTTCATTTGTTTCTTTTTTGCTGTCTTTTTTAGCTATGTCATCAGACTTAGCAAGATGGTGCCCTTGGGCGGGAAGGGGACCGCGCATGCGCGTTTAATTCTCAAAGGGTTTCTTTGAAAGCTGGGGAAATGCTCCGCACGAGGGCTCCATCGGCGCCGACGTCACTCATATGTGAGGACTGATTCCTGCTGCTCCTGGAGAACACCTGTTACAGGTGAGTAACTACGTTGACCGGTGAGCCTGACGTCAGTATTAGGCAAAATGGTAGAAGCCATTATAAAGAATGAAAACAGAGTACGGTTAAATGGACAGTTTTCTCAATAGAGAAAGGTAAATAGTGGAGTACCTCAGGGATCTGTGCTAGGCCTGTTGCTTTTTAACATATTCTTAAATGACCTGGAAATGGGAATAACAAGTGAGGTGATCAAATTTGCAAATGACAGAAAATTATTCAAAGTTAATAAAACACAAGTTGATTGTGAAAAATTGCAAGAGGACCTTGATAAATTGGGAGACTGAGCATCCAAATGATAGTTGAAATGTAATTTGGACAAATGCAAAGTTTTACACTTATGGAAAAACAACCCATACTACAGTTACACAATGCAAGGTTCCACATTAGGAATCACCACCCAAGAAATGGATCTAGACGTCATTGTGGATAATGCGTTGAAACCCTCTGCCCAGTGTGCAGACTGCCAAGAAAGCAAATAGAATGCTAGGAATCATACCGAAAAGAATGGAAAATAAAACTAAGGATATTATAATGCCGCTTTATCACTACATGGTGCAACTGCATGTGCAGTTCTGATCACTATCTTAAAAAAGGATATAGCTGAATTAGAAAAGGTGTACAGAGAAGAGCCGCCAAAATGATAAAGGGGATGGAAGGATATCCCTACGAGGAAAGGCTTAAAAGACTAGGGTTCTTTAATTTGGAAAAGAGATGTTTGAGGGGGAGATAATGATGTTTAACAAATATTTTTCTTTCGGGTTCACAGACGAAAGGCCAGGATGGGAGCTCAGAAACCAAGCACAAATAGGAATATAAGTGAGATATAACTTTATTTTCAAAAGACTGTGTCCATGAGGTTCTAGCCAAACTAAATGTTGACAAAGAGATGGGACTGGATAAGATTCACCACAGGATATTGAAGGAACTTGACACCGGCCCAGCAGCAACTCTCCCCCCCCCCCCCCCCGGGGATTGAACCAGCTCCAGCCAGCCTGATCCAGCTGCCCACCCGCCTCCGCTCTGCCAAATCGGGGCAGCAACGCCACGCATAAAGAGAGCGCCATCGGGCGCAACAGCAGACGCCTCGCGGCACCGGCCCAGCAGCAACTCCCCCCCCCCCCCACGGGGATCTAGCCAGCTCCAGCCAGCCTGATCCGGCCGCCCACCCGCCTCCACTCTGCCCAATCGGGGCAGCCAACGCCACGCTTAAAGAGAGCACCTAAGGGCCATTGGCGTGGCCCTTAGGCAGAGGCCAGATCTCGAGGCATACCCTTCCCCAAGTGAGCTTGCCTGGACAGTAGCAGTAGAGCAAACAGGAAGCAGCCGAAACAGGAACACAACCACAGTAAGATACCTGAATTAAATGTTACACTGTTGTCAGACGGCTGCCTGAGTGAGAATGTTCACAGTCTTGGCAAGTGCATATATCAATATGATTTGCAAGGGATTGTGGGCAATGCAGTTCATTCACACCAGACACAGCTGCTCACAATAATTAGTTGTGTTTGATGGTAAAGCCAATAAGATATTTATTTATGGGGTTATTTCTCCCAACACAGATATGCTTGGTAGCACATAAATCAGGTTACTTGCTTTCAGTGTTAAACTTGGAAAAACAAAATCAGGAAAACAACATTTGAACTTGTCAGGCAATCAAAGCAAAAGAAATAAGACCTGGTTGGTAACAAACTGGTCTTTTCTGTAGGCTTTAGCTAATATTTTCTTAGCAGTGTATCAAACAACAAACAAAAATCCACAAAGAAAGGAAAAACTGTTCTTTTCAGGTTAACTTCTTATATCTTCCCACATAGATTCAGAAGTGATTCCCTCAGAGCTCACAAGCAATTAGGTAAGGCTCAATTGCTAGCAGTTACCCAGCTGAAACCCCTTAGCTGGCTTGCTCTCTACTGCGTGGCTAAAAATCCTACTCAGGAGCTTTTCTGAGTAGATTAAAGAACAAGTTTGTATTTCTTTGTGATGGTTGCTGTACTTTGTAACAGAAAATTACCAAAGGAGTTTAGACAGAGAGCAGTCCATGTAAACACATCCTTCATCTGCAATCTCTCCCCCTTCTTCAACAATCATAGATTCAATATCATGGATTGGCACAGATGAATTTCTCAATGGAGCACTTTCAGGAGAATATTTGTTTCCCTGCTGTCTTTCAAGGTTATAGCTAGAGCATAGATCAGTGTTCATACCTGAGCTTCCATTGCTGTTAGAGTTCCTCTCTATATAGCCTGGTCAGTATGTAGTCCAGTTCTTATGTCCAGCCTTCCAATCCAGATCCCTGGACACTGGATCTCTCTTCACATACCTTCTGGCATGGGTCTTAGGGTCCCTTCCACGTGCAGCCGTCTCCCTCACAGGTACCGTCTGGAGATTCCTAGCTCTGCAGCACCATTCCTCTGGCTTTCCCCAGTCCAATGGTGTATGCTGGCCCTTGGAATGCCTCCCAGTATACGTACTGCTCCAGACTCCCCTAGACCTCCCAAAGGCTTTTCTCTTCTTTCTTCCAAAGGGTTTCTTGCCCTCTCTGTCCGTCCGGTTTGGCTTCTGCTTCTGATGATCCTCCAGATGAAACTGAGGATGAGGATATCCAAGTTGATCATGAAGATGATGAGGATAAGGATCCTGAGGATGAGGATGATTCTCTGTAGAATAAACTCTACCTTTATTCTGCTTTGATGAGTGCTGCACCCTAACACAGCGCAGCTGTGCTGAATCAGGCCCTGCCCTTTGAGATGAGTGCTTAGGGATTACCTCATAGCCCTCCTGATTGAACACACGTTTCCCCACTTCAGCTCCTCTAATGGCTGTTGGAAACCTGGTGCATTCTGGGACTGGTAGTCTTTTATGGGAAAATTCTGTTTTCTTATTTCTACCAGAACTGACAGGTTGCTTGTTCAGAGTCACTTCACCTTTTCTATAGCTCCTTCCTGAGCTATGATAAGCTTCCTTATCACACTGTCTAACTCCCGAACTGCCTGGTATGCTTTTCTGATAGCTTGACCTGCCTGGTATGCTGTTCTGATAGCTTGACCTGCCTGGTATGCTGTTCTGATAGCTTGACCTGACTGATATGCTGTTCTGATAGCTTGACCTGCCTGATATGCTGCTGTGATAGCTTGACCTGCCCTGCCTGTGGTGCTGTCTAACACTCTGTCCAACATACTGACCTGCAATAGGACCTATCCGAATTGCCCTGACAGATACATTTTTACTGCCCGTTACCACAGAGAAAGCAACCAAGATGACGCCCTATCCACGGGCATCAACCAGCTGCCTTATCCTCATAGGCCTACTACACAGTGCCCTCTCCCTAACCATTGACTACAATCCCATACCAATCCTCCATGGCTCAGGGAGGAGATGGTCGGGTTCCCCCCACCAGCCAGCAGCTGATGCTAAGCACATTCTGTGACCACATCTACTCTGTGTCCCTTCAGCATACCAAGAGACCCCAGACAGAGAAGCACCCAAAACCCCGCAACCTGAAGTGCGCACTCATAAATGCCCGCTTGGTCAGAAATAAATGGCCAGCTGTATCGGACCTGGTAGCTTCCCATAACTTGGACATCCTCCTAGTCACAGAAACATGTCTATCTAGTGCTAACTCTGTACTCCTCCACCAGCTCGTCCCCCCTAGCTTCTCTATCCACACCTGTCACAGAATGGATCGGAGAGGTGGAGGAGCACTCATCCTGACGAAAACGGAGCTGCAATTCCAGCTGATCACTGCCACCAGCATGATGCACCTCGACTCAATCATTATAGCCAACAGGCACACTGCCACCAGCTTGGTCTATAGAGCACCCTCCTCTTCCTCGGATGACTTATCAACAATAATCAACCTTGCCTGCAACCCCCAAGACCCCCCGCACGCCAACGTGGTTACTAAGTGACTTGTGCCTCCCTGCTGTCCAGGACACCCACTCCAAAGCCTTCCTCGAGGCTCTTAGGGATCTGGGCTACCAACAAATAATCAACGCCCCCACTCACATAAAAGGAAACATGCTGGACCTGATATTCGCCTCTCGGTCAGCCTTCAACCCAAGATAGGACCTCACACTATCCATTACCGTGGTTCCGTGTTCTGACCACAGTTTGATATGTTTCCAGATACCAACGCATCCCGAACACAACACCGCCCAGACTCCAGCCGAAGCCCCCATAGCACCATCAGGACGGCTCCGGCCTTTTGACAAAGACGAAATCCTAAATAAAGCCCCGTCTCTCCTCAACCCGCTGACACACAGTCTAGACGAAATGATCACCACATGGGACACTAGCCTGGGTGCCATCGCTCACCTACCACCTTATAACAAGCCACGAGGGAGCAGACGGAATGCTCCATGGTACTCTCCAGAGCTTAGGTCATCTCTCCTCCACCTAAGGAAGCTTGAGAGACGATGGCGTAGATCTCGCTCCACTGAGGACCAGAGGACATACACCTCCCACCTAAGCAGTCACCGAGCAGTAGTTGCGGCAAGAATGAAGCAGTACCATGCGGAAATCCTTCAGCGCTCCCTAAACAAGCCGCATGACCTATTCAGCCTAGCTAAGACCCTAACAAAGGACCCTTCTCCAACCCAAGCATGCCTGCCTGACCCCCAGGAATTTGCGGACTACCTTCAGTCTAAAACAAGCCAGTCCAGGGAGATCTCGAACTCGGCCCCCGTACACAGTGATCCTAGTATAGGGACACCAGCCATGAAAGACACCTACGACTTCCTCACGGCATTCTCCACACCATCTGAGAAAGGCATTCAAGACATCATCACGGCCATTAACACCACCTCCTGTTCAATGTATACATGCAGCCCATTTGCACTCTCATCCGCTCTTTCAACATCAACTGCCTGGTATACGCGGACGTCGTACTGCTATATATGCCTTTCTCAATTGACCACCCTGATTTCTCACCGCTAACAACATATTTTGATGCTGTCACTGACTGGATCCATTCACAAAGGCTCAGAATAAACTTCAACAAAACGGAGGTCCTCTTCGTCTCCAGGAACCAAGCATTTACCCCGCCCCCCTCACTAAATGTACGGAACGCCATACTCCTCAGCAAGACTACGGTACGCTACCTTGGAGTCACACTAGACCAGCAGCTTGATATGAAAGCTCATATAAGCAACATGGTCAAAGCAGTTTATCACAAAATAAGAACAACTCGACACCTACGATATCTGCTTGAGCTAGACGACTTCTGCACAATCTACCAGACCCTAGTAATCCCTCACTTCGATTACGCCAATGCAATTCTGCAAGGACTCCCGAAAAGCACGCTCAACCAGCTACAGCTTGCGATGAATGCAGCCGCAAGGATACTGCACGGAGCATCCAGGAGTGAACACATAACCCCAATACTGAAGCACCTGCACTGGCTGCCGGTCCACTGCAGACTATCCTTCAAAACATTACTGATGATTTTCAAGGCCATCAACAAGTGCTCCTCCACCTCCCTCATAGACCTCATCCACACCACCCCTTCCAACAGAGCCAGGAGATCATTTGCTGTCAACACTCTGATAATCCCAAAGGCAACAACAAAATGTTCGCAAACATCCAGAAATAGAGCCTTTGCCCTCTACGCACCCACATGCTTGAATGCGCTTCCGCCTGCCCTCCGGGCCATCACCGATCTTACCCAGTTTAGGAAGGCACTGAAGCACCATCTCTTCCTCCAGAATTACTCTCATACTAGCGACATATCGCAATCAGACACACTCAACAACCAGGACCCCACCCCCAGCGCGCCAACGCCACTCGAGTCCAGCCCCACCCCCTAGCTCAACGACACACCCGATATACTCAATGTGTATATAGTGATTTATAACTGTAAATATTGATGTAATACTGTAAAGATAATACCTGTAATAGATACCCAATGTATATAACCTGTTACATAGTTACCCTCGTTGGTCCACTCCCTGTTCATTGTAAGTTCAGTGTAGGCCCGCCTGCACAGTACAATTATTGCTGAATGTAAACCGCACTGATCCCAAAAAGAACGGTATAGAAAAGACATTAAATAAATAAATAAATAAGTACTGGCAACTCTGTTGGCTGACATTTTCAATGCTCCTTTAGAGTCTGGAGTGATTTGGAAGACTGGAGATGGGCAGATATGGTTCCTGTCCACAAAAATGGAAGTAAGGAAGTATTTGGCAACCACAAAGACTGTCAGGGTATGCACAAAACTCACCAATTTGGAGAAACTGTCCCAAAGAAAACAGCTTCTCAGCATCTATAGTCTGTCTGCTTATCAGCAGTATACATCTTATCTTAATTAGCAAGCTAATTTGTGGGTTTCTGTATATGGCAAGATTTTTCACATGGGGTAGATGGGAGTTGGATTGAGAAGGGAAAGATCTAACACCTCAGCAATGCAGTTACTTCCAAGAGCTTAGCTTTTTCTTTGAACCTGAAGGTTAGAGGAGAGGAAATAGCAACAGAAAAAAATGTGTTTAAAACCAGAAAAATCCCCTTTTGCATTAGCTACAAAACTAAATCAGTAGCCTAAGCAGTAAAAATGCCATCTAATAAAAATAGCCCCATTCTTAGAAACCCAGACCCAGATGTATTCCACACTTTAAGAAAGATGGAAGGAAGGCCAAACAAACAACTGCTGGCATGATTTAAAGGTGAAGTCAGAGAGGAGGATGTAACCGAAAAAGCATCTTTCGGGAAAAAAAAGAGCCAAATGACAAAAATGGGAAACAATATAAGCACTGACAAGTGAAATACAAGACATTGCTAAAGCAGCCAAACAGAGGATTTGAAAAAAAGCTTGCCAAGGATTAAAAAATGCATAATAAAAAACTTTTTCAAGTAGATTCATAGCAAAAAAACCCTGTGAGAGTCAATTGGACCATTAAATGATAGAGGGGTTAAGGGGGCATTAAGGGAGAATAGGACCATAGTGGAGAGACTGAATGAATTCTTTGTTTTGGTCTTTACTGAAGATGATCTATTGAAGTTACCCATCCCTGAAATAGTATTTAAAGGTGAAAGTCGAAATAATAAATATGTTATTATCCAAACAGAAGTAAACAAACAAATAGCACTAACAGACATGATCATAAAGGCTGCAGTAAATTGAGTACAAGATAAAAATCCCTTATTCCAGGCCTTGACAAATTTTATGTGGATTTAGGAGCCAGGCCAGAGTCTTATGAGACAGTCCTTATGAGCTCCTCATGCCATACTGTGTCTGCTCCCTTTCAGCCCTCCCTCATGTCTGCCCCCATACCGCCCCCCCCCCCCCCCCCGTGTCTTCTCCGGTTCCTCCTTCAAAAAAGAAAGCAACCGCAGGAACATTTCTCTGTTCCCGCGGCTCTGCTAACTTTTAAACTGCTGGGTCGCGGCGTTTCTAAAGGCATGAATAAGCATTTCCTGTTTCTGCCCTGAGATCACTGCTGCTTCTTCTTCTTTTTTTAAGGAGGGGAGGGCAAGCAAATCCCATTGTGCCAACTGGGCATGCCTTGAGCTTGCTTTGCACCGCTGGAGATTCATATGCTGACTTCTAAGAAGCGTACTGTCTGGTCTGTGGAAAGCAAAGATCCTCATAGTTGAATTTCATTATCTGCACTTCTTGCAGGAAGGACGAACTCATGGAAGTTTCAGATGTACCTTTGGAGGGCCTGTTTACTCTCTCCCAATAAGGGGACATGGAAACCCAGACTTATCAGCCTCAATGTAGGAGGCAGCAGATGGCTCCACGAAAAAGATAATCAACCAGCTTTGAATGCCAGCGCTCACTCTTCTGGCTGTACCCCTTCTAGTAAGGGTCCGGCCACTGCAATTTCTCCTGAGGTTGGAGCCATACTCCTGTCAGGGAGCTCCAAGTCTCTGGGTTGTCATCCCTTGGTCTTTTTGGCATGGTAACTCAGTCCCTGTGTCTTCTAAGTCTCTTTCCATTCACTCAGAAGAGAGGCAGGCAGTGATTCATAGCAGAGTCAGGGACCTGGGTATAATTGTGTTTGATGATCTTAAAGTAGCTATATAGGTAGGAAAGGTGACTTCGAAAGCCAGAAGGATGCTTGGGTATATAGGGAGAAGAATGGCCAGCAGAAAAAAGGAGGTGATAATCCTCTGTATAAGTCTCTGGTGCGACCTCATTTGGAGTATTGTGTGCAATTCTGGAGACCGCACCTTCAAAAGGATATAAACAGGTTGGAGTTGGTGCAGAGGGTGGCTACTAAAATGGTTAATGATCTTTGTTATGAAGCATATGAGGACAGACTTAAAGATCTTAATATGTATACTTTAGAGGAAAGGTGGGATAGGTGCGATATGATAGAGACATTTAAATACCCCCGTGGCATAAATGCACAAGAAGTTCTCTTTCACTTGAAGGCAAGCTCTGTTATGAGGGGATTTATTTTATTTATTTATGCTTAGATACCGCACTTTTACAATCAGCACGGTTTACATGTTAACATAATACAATGAACAAATATAACATTACATATAACAGGTACATAATAATAAATTGATAGCTTAACTAGATTATCTAACAATAGAATGTTTCCAACAGTTTACAATTAACATGGGACCTGGATAGGTAACTATTTACAGGCTGATAATATGGTCGAATGTAGGTTGAGAGTATACAATAGTAAGGGGACATGAGTATCTATGGAACATGGTCAAATGCATTCTGGAAGAGATGTGTCTTAATTGCTTTGCGAAAGGTTGCCAGATCGGTGATGAGGCGTATGTGAGGAAGGGAGAGAGTTCCAGAGCAATGGTGCAAAATATGAGGATGCTGTATTTCTGGTAAATTGCAAGCTTTTTCTCACCATAGTAGGAATGATGAGTGTATTTGTCAAATTTGATCTCCTAGATCTGTTTTCAGGTGTCCATTGTAGGAGGTTTTCCAGCGATGCAGCCGAGATCTGATGAAGTATTTTGAATGAGAGTAAGAGGGCTTTGTATTTAATCGGTTGTTAATTGGTAACCAATGTAGGTGGATTAGAAGAGGTGAAACATGATCATATCTGGACGCTGCATAGATGTTCCGGCAGCAGTATTTAATGCCATTTGTAGAGGGTGGAGTGCATATGCTGGTAGGCCATGAAGTATTAGCATAATCAAAGACTGGAATGACCAGGCTTGGAATATAGTGCGGAAGTTGGTAGGTTCTAATAAGGGTCAGAGCTGGCAGAGTGATCTTATTTTGAGGTATACAGACTTTGTGATGTTTCTTATGTGGGTTTCCATATTTAGATGTTTGTCCAGGGTGACACCAAGATATCTAACCTCTTGATTTGACTTCAGGTTAGCATTCTTCACTTGTAGGTGGGATAGTGGGATGAAAGTCGTATCCTTTGTGATGAATAATACTTCTGTTTTTTGTAGTTTACTTTCAGGTTGTTTGTGTCTAACCATGAAGATACTGCATTAAAGCAGTCTATGATTGGAGTGAAGTTGGGATTATCTAGTGAGAATGGTGCATAAAGGAGCACATCATCTGCATAAATATGGTAGAATATTCTGAAGGATTGAATAACCTTACATAGAGGTTGCATATATATATTGAATAGTAGGGCTGAAAGTGATGATCCTTGAGGTACTCCTTGGGATTGATGAAATGTTTTTGATGATTGTGTACCAATGCGTACTTGTTGTTGTCTGTCAGAAAGATAGGAAAGACACCACTCTAGTGCTGAACTTTGAATGCCTTTGAGTTGCAGCTGAGTAAGCAGGAGACTGTGTGCTACTGTGTCAAAGTCTGAGGCGTTATCTAAGAAGATAAGGATGAAGCCTTGTTTTGAATTGCTCATGCCTTTAATCAGGTTATCAAAGAGGGAGGTAAGTAAAGTCTCCACTCCATAATGTTGACGGAAGCCATGCTGCTGAGGATCGAGAGGAGCATAAGAGTCTATGTGGTCTTGGATTTGCTGTAGTGCTATTTTTTCAATTACTTTGGTTAGGAAGGGACAACTCGAGACTGGGCGGTAGGAGCTCAAATCACTAGGATCTAATTTGGGATTTTTTAGAAGTGGTTTTATGGTGGCTGTTTTCAGTTGTGTTGGCACTGAACTCTTGGTGAAGGAGGTTTGAACGATTTTGGATATGTAAGGACTAAGTTCAGCACAAGTGGATTTGATCCAGTGGTTTGGACATGGATCAGTAGGTGAGGTGTTGGTGTTAAGTCCTTTTATTATATTTTTGATTTGATTACTGCTGTAAAAGTAGAACTCAGACAGTGTAGGTATATTTTCTTTATTTGGTGAAGGGATGTCTATGCTGGGCTCCATTGGAGGAATGGTGATCATCTTGTTTTTATTGTTAAAGTATTCAGCAAACTCTTGAGGGTTAGGCAGGTTATCTGTTCGGTGGGCAACAGTATCCTTAGTAAGAGAATGGATTAGTCGAAAGAGTTGACGAGGCCTGTTGAGGGATCTCATCAGGATTTTGGAGTGGTATTCCTTCTTCCTTTCCATAACAGCAGCTCAGTGGACCAGTAAAGCATTCATGTAGTTATCTCTGTCATGAGGATGTCTTGATTTACGCCAATGACGTTCAAGTTTCCTGAGTTTGAGTAGAGAATTTCTTAAGTCTGATGTTAAACCAGATAGATGAGTGTGACCTCTTTGATATAGTAGACTCCTTGGTTATGGGGAGTAGAGCTGCCTGGCTCAGGGTTGAATTCCAGTAGTTTATACAATCATGTAGATCCGATGGGGGGGGGGGGGGGGATTCAAATTGAGGCAAGGTTTCATCTAGGAATGCATCTTTCCTGAATGGTTTGAAGCGACATTGTAGTGATGAGGTAGTCTTTGTATGAGAGTCTGGGTGGGAAGTAGGAATTTGGAATATAATGGCATTGTGATCTGACCAGGGGACTGGCAGGATTTGAGGCTGGATGGAGAAATTAGGCTCATATTGGAGAGAAGGCGCAAAGATTAGGTCCAAGGTATTACCTCTTGAGTGTGTAGGAGCATGTATTTGTTGCTCATATTTAAGCGTAGCCATTGTGTCCAGAAAGGCTGTAGAGTTTTTGCTTGATAAAGCTGGGAGATTGAAGTCTCCCATGATCCAGAGTGGTATTGAGTTTGAAGAGTGATTACAGGCAACATCAAGGGGTATGGAGAGGTCATCCGTAGAGTTGGATGGAGCCTGATAGATCAGCGCTATTGACAAATACTTATTTGAAATAATGGTAGAGTCGAGGTTAGATATGTTGTGGGAGTTCATGAATTTAAATTGCAGGTTAGATCTAGCTAATATTAAGGTACCTCCTCCTGTTGGGTCTTGGACAGTTGTATAGGTCATAGTTTGGGAGCTTTAGTTGATTGGAGATAACTGCATCTGTGTCTTTGAGCCACGATTCTGTAATGAGGATTATGTCAAATTTATGATTATCCACATAATTGCTAATAATAGGCCATTTATTCCGAATCGATCTTGCGTTTATCAACATACATTTCAGGGATTTAGCATGAGATTGAAAGGGGATAGACTCGGGAGTAATATGCGGAAATATTTCTTTACGGAAAAAGTGGTAGATGCATGGAATAGTCTCCTAGTGGAGGTGGACACGAGGGCGGTATCTGAATTCAAAAAGGCATGCGACAAACACAGAGGATCTCTCTAAAGGTAAAAAGATGACTATTGTAGTTGATATGGAAGGCCAGACTAGATAGGCTATGTGGGCTTTTTCTGCCATCATGTTTCTATGTTTGTGAAAAGATGGCTTTGAGGAAAATTCAAACTGTTGGAGCCACACCTATTTTCATGAGTTAAAATGCTGAAAAGGATCTCTGTGGGTGGACTGAAAAATATCTGTTTTAGTGCTAGCTGAACTGGGCCTCGGGGATGTGTTTCTAAAGTAGGTACAAATTTTTTTATGATAGACCAGAGTCCCAACTGGTGGTTAATGGAAGATTGACAATGCCTTTTTTTTATTGCATATGGGGAAATGACCGGGATGCCTCGAATCCCTCCTCGTTTTTATTTTATCTTTGGAACTCTTAGCAGTTAATTGAGTATCCCTAGAAATTAAGGGGTTTAGGTTGGGTTGATTGGAGCAAAAGATACACCTACATGTGTATGACATGTTATTGGGTAACCTAGGGAGAGACATCCCCAGAGCGATTGAGATGATTAGTAGTTTGGTACCTTTGCAGGTCTTAAAAGAAACTTTGATGGGATCAGTTCTCATGAGTGAGCAGCGGATCCAGGGCTTGTTATCTCCCCCCGCCCGTGTCTGACCTGTTGTCCGGTGCTTTGGCATCTGGGAATGAGAGCTAGCCAGGCACCTTGGAGGACACTCGGCTGCCGTGAAGGACCCATCCTACCAGCTTAAAATCCGGCGCTGTTACACACAGCCATGTTTCGCGGCCCGAAGGGGCATGACACGCCCCTTTGGTGCATCTTCAGGACACTGAGGGCCACCAGATCTCCTTTCTTGATACCGCTTGCTATTATGTGGAAGCGGAAGAACAGGAGAGGAGGAAAGGGGACTGCAGTGTCTTCTGATTCATGTATGGCTGTTGGGTCTATGGACAAGCATTTAGTCCCCCTCATTGTGGGTCCGACATCCCTGGAAGGAGCTTCTTTGAGCTCAGGTGGGTGGACGCCACCTCCAATGTTATCGCTATCCTCTACAACTTTGACTCCAATCCCTGCCCCAGTAACTCTGGACTCTGTGGGGATTCCTTCTGATGGGGAGATTACCTTGGAGGACCTATTTGAGGCTATTAAGGCTATTGATGTGAAGCTTTCATCTGCAGTGGTGTCATTATTTACATTTACACAGGAGCCTCTAGTAAAATAGTCTGATTTTGACTCAAAGATTGTGGATCTACAAAAATCTATGGCATGGATTGATATTCAAGTGCAGGCAAATAGGGCTACTAATGTTTCCTCTATAAAGGATTCCTTGCATCTCCAGGAACAAGCAGGAATGTAGTCTTCACATATGGGTGATGTTGGTACCGATGTTGCCCGCACGGAAATGCTCTCCAGCGTCCAATAGGAAAGCCTATGGGAGCACTCCACTGCATCTGCGTGGCTGCCTTCCCTCCTTCCCAACTCCCTCTTTTCAGTTCTTTGTTTTCCGCAGAGCCAGCAGGAAGCAAATCCTGTCACCGCAGAAAATTTTCTCTCGTTTTTTTGTGATTAGCGTCTGCCTTCACGTCGATGCCGGCACCATCTCAACACCACCAATTTCCTTATTCTTTCTTTAATTCTTTCTTTAATTTAGTTAAAAAAACAAACAAACCTTCAGGCATATTGATGCTATTTCAGGCCTTAAGCCTGTCATACTGTCCACCGACAGTATGGAGAAACCTACTAGTGGTTTCAAAAAATGTTCGAAGTGTGGCAGTACCATTTCAGCAACTAACACACATGACTGGTGCTTGAAATGCCTCAGACCCAACCACCAGCCAACAGAATGTTCCTTTTGTAAAAAGATGACAAAGAGAGGCCTGCAGAACCAGGCCTCTAAATTTGGAACTCTCTTCACTTCAGATGTGGTATCTTTGGCATCTCCGTCATAAAGATCCTCATCTTCCTCCCATGGATCTCAGGTATCGAAGATGTCCAAGCACAAGTTTTCATCGAAAACAGAAAATTCCTCCAGAGGTAGATCTCATTCCAAGCATCGAGATACCTCTTGAGTTGCCCTAGAAGTGGATTGGCCTGCCAAACAGCTCTGGGGGGGAGGACCTGCTCTCCAAAGCCATTGAGGGACCCCAGGATGCTCCCGACGCCTCGACCTCCAGAGAACTACTGGTGCCATGCTCTGTGACAGTGGCGCAAGTATCTGTCACCGATACTCGAGCATCGGCAACCTCAATAGACCAGCGTATACTGGCCATCAAACTGAGCTTGGCAGCTCTATTGGCAGCCTTGGTTCCCATCAAACCTTTGCCCTGAGACACCGGTCCATCAATACCGGTACCAGCATAGGTGCACGGTGCGTCAGGACACATGGCATTGTCATCACTGCCACCCATGCACTCCCTTGAGTCCATAACCAATACTGGTGTTCTACCCAAACGGCTCCCTGAGCCTGATACCGACACCCATCAGTTCCGGCACCTGGCGGGGGACAAACACATTCCCGCCGATACTTCGAGTCCTCCGATTCCGATTCCCCCATTTTGGATGCGGAGTCGCTCAATTCCCAGGGGCCTCGAGGCCTGCCTTTGGACCCCTCCCCGCCTCCAGAGTGAGGCATGTTGCCTCCTGAGGACATGTCCTTCCAGGAATTCATTCGAGACCTAACTTAGGGGTCTCTCCATAACAGTGACATCCAAGAAAGAACCCAGGGTGGAGATCCTCCAATATCCAACCGCTCCCAAGGAGGCAGCCAGTCTGCCGGTGCACCGCATCCTCCGTGATCTGATGCTCCAGATGTAGGAGACTACCCTCACAATCTCGCCTCATGCTCAATGCCTCAATACCATGTATCGAGTACTGGAGTGTCCCGGCTTCCAAAAGCCACAGCTTTCCCACCATTCAGTGGTGGTGAAATAGGCAATGCGCCGAATCAAGAATTCTAAAACCCATTCCTCTAACCCACCGGGAAGGGAATCGAGAACCCTCGATGTCTTTGGGTGTCGATGTTTTCAGGCTTCCGTGCTTTCAGCCAGGATTAACGCCTATATATTCTACATGAGTATGTTCCTCAAGGAGGGTTTCAAGGACCTCGAAGCCATGGCTCCTCTTCTCCCAGATGATGGAAGAGTGAAGACTATCTTGCTCTAGTCAAACATACCCAAAATGTATCGGTTTGTCAATAGGGCAACCTGTGATGCATTTGAATGTACAAGCAGAGCTACAGCAATATGCATCGGTGCATGCAGGATTGCATGGCTTCAGGCCTCCGATCTTGAACAGTGGGTTCAAGATAAGCTGGGAAACATACACTGTACAGGGGAAAACCTCTTTGGCAAAGACTGGCAGCATAAGGCTTCTTAGAGACAGAAAATACCATTCTAAAGAGACTGTCCAGAAAAACAGCTGACCCTGCTAGAAAAAAGACAAATGCAAAGGGGGCTTTCTTCAGTAATAAGAAGAAATTATATTCTTCTTATACTCCTGCTTCTCAGTACCAGGCTCAAGGCCCACAGAAAAGGCAGCAGCCTCCTATGCAACAGAATCCACAGCCACAGTCTGCGCCTGGTTTTTGACTCTTTTCTAGAGAACATTGCCACCCTGCCTCTGGAGGACCCTGAACCCCTCCACATAGCAGGGAGACTTTGTCACAACGCCAACAGATGGCACCTTATCACCTCAGAGCAGTGGACACTAACCATAGTCTGGGTGGGGTACAGACTTCATCTGCAAACTCTGTCCCCCTTGACATCTGTGGGGGAATATAACACACGACCCCCACTCGCTGCTCTCCTACGGGAAGAGGTGTCTTTTCTTCTAACGCAGGGTGCCTTAGATTTCCTAATATCCCAACAGAGAATGGGATTCTACTCTCCGTACTTTCCCTTACCAAAGATGATCGGAGAGTGCAGGCCCATCCTGGACTTTAGAAACCTCAACAAGTTTCTGGTCCGCGAGAGGTTCAAAATTATCTCTCTCAGAACTCTTCTAGCCTCCTTCCAGAGTCAGGACTGACTCTGTCCTCTAGATCTAAAAGAAGTGTACACACATATCCTCATCCATTCATGACATAGGAAATTTCTACACTTCATCTTTCAGGGAAGACATTATCAGTACAAGTCCTTCGTTTCAGACTAGCTTCTGCCCCAAGGATCTTCACAAAGTGCATGGCGGTCATAGCTGCATATCTAAGATATCTGGGAATATTTGTCTTCCCTTACTTAGA
This sequence comes from Ichthyophis bannanicus, assembly GCA_033557465.1. Taxonomy (NCBI): domain Eukaryota; kingdom Metazoa; phylum Chordata; class Amphibia; order Gymnophiona; family Ichthyophiidae; genus Ichthyophis; species Ichthyophis bannanicus. The sequence continues at coordinate 283,739,029 of CM066035.1, forward strand.
TGACTGGCTCATAGGAGCAGACACCTCCCAAGAGGTTCAGCTTTCCTTGCATCGTACCATCACAGTACTTCAACACTTGGGATTTGTTATAAACTTTCCAAAATCCCAGCTCACTCCAACTTTACTGGACACAACAGTCCAGGGCATTTCTGCCCCAACTCTGTTGTGCTCGTCTCATTGAGCTATCGTCCCAAATGCTACTACAAGACCATCTGACTGCCCGAGAAATGCTGCAGCTTCTAGGGCACATGGCCTCAACAATACATGTCGTCCCATATGCCTACCTATATATGTGGAGAGCCCAGTGGACTCTTCCCTCCCAATGGACGCAGGCCTCAGGCCACCTCAGGGACAAGATCCAAGTCACTGCCCCCTCTCACCACATCCCTCCAATGGTGGTGTTCTCCATAAAATCTTGTCGGGTCACCTTTTCAGATGCCTCCATATCAATGCACCCTGATGACGTATGCCTTCAAACTGGGTTGTGGGGTTCACTTGGACACTCTCTACACAAGGACTCTGGACAACGCAGGAGTCACAGCTCCAGATCAGTCTCTTGGAGCTTTGTGCTATCTCAAATGCCCTCAGGGTGTTTCACGATTACCTCAGGGCACAACGGGTTCTAGTCAGGACAGACAATCAAGAGGCCATGTTCTATGTGAACACAGGGCAGAACAGGCTCTTGAGCCCTCTACGAGGAGGCTCTCCATCTGTTGTCCTTTGCCATTTCTCATCAAATACACCTCCAAGCGGTATATCTCCCAGGGGAGCTCAGTGCCTTGGCAGACAAGCTGAGTTGGATTCTTCTTCCCAACAAATGATCTCTCCATCCGGACATAATGTCCTACGTCTTTCAGACCTGGGTAACTCCAGACATAGATCTGTTTGCCATTCTGCAGAATGCCAAGCTTCTCCACTTCTGCACCAGAGTTCCAACATCCAGCAAACAGCAGGTGGATGCTTTCTACCTGCATTGGGGTCAGAGTCAGCTTTATGTTTTCCTTACCATACCCCTCATTTCCAAGATGCTTTTCAAGCTACAGGCCAACAAGGGCTCCATGATTCTCATAGCCCCCCACTGGCCACGTCAGCTGTGGTTCCCTCTGCTGCTACGTCTGACTCAGACTCAGCTTCTATGATTGGTATCTGCACCCAATCTCCTCTCCAGGACAACAGCTCACTGCTCCATTCCAATCCACAGTTTCCTCTGTCTCACAACTTGGCTGCTGAGAGCATAGCATTACAAGACTTTAACCTTACACAAGAGGTTAAAGAGATCCTTTTGGCTTTCAGGAAGCCATCTACCAGGCATTACTACGCTTTCAAGTGGCATAGATTATCTGTCTGTTGTTCCCTGAAGGATCTCAATCCCTTCTCTACTCCCATGGATTCACTCCTCCAGTATCTCCTCCACCTGTCCTCGACAGGTCTCAAGACCAACCCGGTGAGAGTGCACCTCAGTGTCATTGCGGCCTCTCATCATCTACTGGATGGACAACCCATCTCCTCACAATCACTAATAGCATGCTTTATGAGAGGGCTCTTGCTGACTAAGCCACCTCCAGTGGCTTAGGATCTCAATGTCATTCTAGCGCAGCTTCTTAAACCGCCTTTTGAAACCATTGGCCACAGTCTCACTAAAGTTCCTCTCTTGGAAGGTGATCTTTCTTATTGCCCTCACTTCAGCTAGACGCATTAGTGAGCCTCAGGCTTTGGTGGTGGACCCACCCTATACTCGGTTCCACCTTGACAAGGTCGTCCTTAGAATTCACCCGCATTTCATGCCAAAAGTGGTGGCTTCTTTTCATTTGAATCAGTCAGTTTACCTTCCTGTATTATTTCCTAGATCACATGCGTCTAGAACAGAATCAACCCTGCATACTCTTGACTGCAAGTATGCATTGGCTTTTTATCTCCAGAGGACTAGAGATCACCATAAAGCCTCGCAGTTGTTCATTTCCTTTGACCCTAATCACGTGGGTCTCCCAGTATCTAAACATATGCTCTCCAGATGCATTTCATTTGCTTATGACAAAGCAGGACTCACCCTGGAAGGGCATGTCACTGCTCACAATATTCATGCCATGGCTACCTCGAAGGCAACCCTACGCTTTGTAGTCATTGATGAAATTTGCAAGGCAGCAACTTGGTCTTCTGTCCATACCTTTGCTGCCTATTATTGTCTGGACAAGGACTCCAGCACCTCCTTCAGACTTAAGGGCAACTCCTACCCTCTATCCTGGACTTTCACGATACCAGACATCCAAGAGGGATCCATGACCTCTTTGAGCCTACTCAGAGGCGACCCTCCACCAGTTCAGAGGTCACTTCATCTGGGAGCTACGGAGTCCCATAAAGACCTCATTCCTGCTTGTTTCTGGAGATAGCGTGGTTACTCACCTGTAACAGGTGATCTCCGGGAACAACAGGAATTTAGTCTTCACAACCTGCCCTCCTCCCCAAGGAGTTGTAGGGTTTTCTGTCTTATTCTCCTTTATCTCAGCTACAAACTCAACTGAAGAGAGGAAGATGGGAAATTGGGAAGACAGCCACGCAAGAATAGTGGAGTGCTACTAAAGGCTTTCCTATTGGACACTGGGGCGTGTTCCTGCACAGGCTCCTTCGGTACCAACGTCACCCATATTCCTGCTGTTCCCGGAGATCACCTGTTACAGGTGAGTAACCGCATTTCCAGGAACAAGCAGGAATGTAGTCTTCACATATGGGTGACGTTGGTACTGACGGAGCCCACGCAGGAATGCTCCCCAGCGTCCAATAGGAAAGCTTTTGGGAGCATCCCACTGCTCCTGCGTAGCTGCCTTTCCCGCCTTTCCTGCTCTCCCTCCTCAGTTCTTCATTTTCTGCAGAGCAGCAAGAAGCAATTCCTGTCACAGCAGAAAATTTGTCTTGCTTATTTTTTGTGGTCAAGTCTGCCTTCCCGACGACGTTGGTACCAACCCCTGTTGGTGCTTGCTTTCTTTCTTAAAAAAAAAAAAAAATCTTCTGTGAGGGAAAGAATTATTTCTCCAGGACCAAGCAGGAAGTCAGTCCTCACATATGGGTGATGTCAGCACCGACGGAGCCCTCGTGCGGAGCATTTCCCCAGCTTTCAAAGAAAGCCTTTGGGAATGCAGCGTGCATGCAGGGTCCCCTTCCCGCCCAAGGGTGCCATCTTCTTTTTCCGTGGAGCCCAATGGACGTAGTTCGTGTCACCCGGGAAAAGTAGATTTTATTCTGCGATTTTTTTTGCGTCTCTTTATCCGGTTCGACGCCAGTTCCCCATCCCGCCTCGGCTCGGTACACCGGTATCGAGTCCAGAACTTCTTTTTTGGTTTTTGTCCTTTGTGACTAGCGTTCGCACTTTTTCTGTTATTTTCACTGATGGCCCTGTCTTTTGACCTTGCAGGGGCCCTTTTTCCCCCGATGGCTGCCTGCGGGTTCAAAAAATGTGAGGGGTGCAAGAAACCTATTTCTCTCACTGACACACACGACTGCTGCCTCCGATGACTCAGGCCTGACCATGACCCGCTGTTCTGTGGCCCGTGCGGCAAGATATCGTCGAAGGCGCATCGGAGCGTCAGCATCAACATGAAAGATTTTTTTTCGGAGTCCGCCTCCGTCCGGGCCCAGTCTTCGTCAGAGGCCTCGACATCTCAGGAGTCTGACCCCGAGCACTGTCGTGGGTCCTCTGAGAGGGGGTCGCCTGCCCGGGAGCACAAAAAGAAGAAAAAGCTCGTGAGGGCGGCGTCAGTGGAGGCACTTGGATCCACGAGGGCCAGGTCACGAAGCCTTGACCGCCATCCTGGGCTCTCGGAGTCGGAGCGGCCGACCAAACTACCTCGCCTGGAGCCGGAGTCCCCGAGTCAGGTAACTACAGTTGTCCTCGTTGACTCTCTTCCAGGAGAACCGACGGTGTCGGGCCCTGAGTCGGGGGCTGCGGAGTCTCCTGAACTCGGTCTCAGGTTGACAGCCCTGGAGAGCAGCCTGGCTGCCTTCATGGAGCAGCAGCGGGTACTGATCTCCGGTCTGACCAGTGCATCTGCCCCGACCACTGGGACCTGGATGTCTAAGTCGACCCCGGAGGCCAAGCTGATTCTCGAGTCCATCAAGTCTTAAGTCGATCCTCGGCCAAGGTCTCCCCATGCGGGGCCGAGGTCGCCGACGCCAGTGCCCTCGGCATCGGGGCGGGTGGCATCGAGGCCCACATGGCCGGAGCCACTCGAGTGCGGGAGACGGAGGACGAGGAGTCTCCTGACATCTTCCGGACCCGGTGCGTCCCGTCGGACTCCCCGGAGTCCGAGCCTCGGAGAAGGTCCCCCCCCCCCCCCCCGGAGGATACCCAGTTCTCAGATTTCGGTAGGGACATGGCCAAGGCTTTGGCATTCCCAGGGGATGCCGTGGAGGAGCCTTGAGCCGAAGAGCTCGATGCCCTCCAGTATGATTTTCCTCCGAAGGAAGCCTTTACGGTACACCGGTTCCTCCGATGCTGGAACGGCTGCTCTTCTGTATGTGGGAAGCACCAGCCTTGGCGCCGGTTCTTAGCAAGTGGGTAGATTCCATTTATTGAGTCCGTAAGAGCCCTGGGTTCAAAAAGGCGCAGCTACCGCACAACTCCATGGTTGTGGAATCGGCCATGCACAGGCTGAAAAGCTAAAAGATGCACACCTTGGTGCCTCCCGGCCGGGGGGCCCAGAACCTGGATGCTCTCGGTAGAAAGTGCTTCCAGGGCTCTATTCTGTCTTGCCATGTCCAGACTTACCAGCTGTACATGGGCAAGTACTTATGGGACCTGGCAAAGGAGATTGCCGGGTTCTCAGCTGGCCTCTCCGAGGAACCCTTGCAGAGATTCAAAGCCTTGTCTTCAGGGATCCGAGAGTGCTCAACGTTTATATCTCAAGCAGCCTATGACGGCTTTGAGGCTTCGGCCCGGGTAGCCGCGGCTGGCATCGGTGCACGCCATCAGGCCTGGCTACAGTCATCGGACCTGGAGTCATGGGTACAGGATAAGTTGGTCGATGTACCGTGCCGAGGTGACAACCTATTCGGCAAGCCCATTACTGAGAAGGCTGCAGAAATCGAGACCAAGACTCTCACCAGGACAAGACTGTCCAGAAAGACTTCTGCCCCTTCTCACAAAAAGAAGGGCTCGGGAAAGAAGCCCTTTTTCCCAAGGAAGGGTGCTGCCTACAAAACCTACCCTCAATATCAGGCCTCTCCAGCTCCCCAACAGGGCCAGCAGGCCAAGGGGCAGGGGCATGGACCCCATAGGTAGAAAACCCCCAAGCCTCCAGCTCCGGCTCCTGCACAGCAGGGAGCGGGGTTTTGACTCCCAGAGCATAGCCTCCCCTCCACCGGTGGCTCCACTCAGCACAGGAAGTCAGCTGACCCTGTATGCCTACATGTGGCCAGCCATCACAGGGGATACTAGGGTACTGAGCATAGTCCAGAAGGGCTATATGCTCCATTTCCACCAGCTACCCCCCCCCCTCCTATTATCCAGGGGAGCCTCCAAGACTCCCTCTACACAGGGACCTCCTCCTTCAGGAGTTGGCAAGTCTTTTAAAGGAACAGGCGGTGAAACCGGTGCCACACCACCTGGAAGGGCGAGGCTTCTACTCCAGGTACTTCCTAGTATCAAAGAGAACAGGAGGCCTCAGACATATCCTAGACTTGTGAAATCTGAACAAGTTTCTGGAGAGGGAAAAGTTCAAGATGCTTACCCTTGTGATACTGCTGCCCTACTTCCAGCAGGGAGACTGGCTACGCTCCTTAGACCTAAAGGATGCTTATACTCACATCCTCATCCATCCAGACCACAGACAATATCTCAGATTTGTGGTGGGAGGAAACCATTTTCAGTACAGGGTGCTTCCCTTTGGCCTAACCTCTGCCCCCAGAGTTTTCACCAAATGCCTGGCGGTGGTGGTGGCTTTTCTCAGGAATTGAGATTTTTGTCTTCCCGTACCTGGACGACTGGCTAATCAGTGGCCAGTCACTCCAGGAGGCCCGACAGGCCACTCTTCGCACTGTCTCTCTTCTTCAGCATCTGGGCTTTGTCATAAACTACGCAAAGTCCACTTTGCTCCCCTCTCAGAACCTAGAGTTTATAGCGGCAAGATTAGACACCCTTCAGGCAAGAGCTTACTTGCCCGAGGACAGGGCCCACAGACTGATAGACTTGGCCAACCAGTTCCAACGCAATTATCATGTTTCCGCCAGGCACTTCCTGCGGCTCCTGGGCCACATGGCATGCACTGTACATGTGACCCCGAATGCCCATCTGCACATGTGGGCTGCTCAATGGTGCCTCAGAGATGAGTGGACACAAGCCACCGGCGACCTCCAAGACAGAGTAAAGGTGTCCAGACAACTTCTGAACTCCTTACAGTGGTGGCTACATCTGCCAAACCTTCTCAGGGGTGTACCTTTTCAGGCTCCAGCACACACAAGGGTGCTGACGACAGATGCTTCTTTAAGGGGCTGGGGTGCACATTGCCAGGGCACGTGCAATCAAGGCCTGTGGTCCCCTCGGGAGGCCACACAGCAAATCAACCTTTTAGAGCTGCGAGCAATCCGCTTAGCTCTGCAAACCTTCTGTCATGTCCTCTCTCAACAGTCTGTCCTAGTTCAGACTGACAATCAGGTGGTAATGTTCTACATGAACAAGCAAGGGGGCATAGGGTCCAGGCTCCTATGTCAGGGAGCCACTGGCCCTATGCTCCTTTGCGGTCAGGTAGGGTGTGTTTCTCAAAGCTGTCTACCTACCTGGTCAATAAAACTTCCTAGCAGACAAGCTAAGCAGGATTCTCCGGCCTCACGAATGGCAGTTGAATCCATTGGTGGTCCAGCAGATCTTCCTCCGCTGGGGACTTCCATCCATCGATCTCTTTGCAAGTCCACTAAACCATCAGCTGCCTAGGTTTTGCTCCAGACAGCCGCATCCCCTGAGGATGGCAGCAGATGCTTTTCTGATCTCTTGGTCTACGGGCCTCCTGTATGCGTTTCCTCCCACGCCCCTGGTGGCCAGAATTCTGTTCAAGATCCTCTGGGACAAGGCCTCGGTGATTCTGGTAGCCCCCAGATGGCCGAGACAGCCGTGGTTTCCACTTCTTCTGCAGTTGGCGGTGGAAGCTCCGTTCCCTCTAGGGCTGCAACATGATCTCCTGTCTCAAGAACAGGGTTCCCTTCTGCACCCCAATCTCAGGTCCCTCAATCTGATGGCCTGGCTGCTGAAAGGATAGTGCTAGCTCCCTTACTTCTACCTAAGGAGGTTTAGGAGGTTGTATTGGCCTCTAGGAGGCAGTACACCAGAAAATCCTATGCCCTCAAGTGGCGTAGGTTTACAGTGTGGTGTGCTCAGCACAATAAAGATACTTTCTCTTGCCCTGTGTCAGTAGTACTGCAGTATCTACTTCACCTTGCAGACCTAGGCCTTAAGTCTAACTCTGTTTGGGTCCACCTCAGTGCTTTGTCAGCGCACCACTCACCAGTGGAAGGTCAGTCTCTGTTGGTTCACCCCTTGGTGTCCAGATTTCTCAGAGGTCTGCTTCTGCTCAAGCCTCTGGTTCGTCCGCCGGCGACAGAGTGGGATCTGAACGTGGTTTTGCAGCAACTTACTCGCCCACCGTTTCAGCCAATGGCTATTTGCCATTTGCGCTTCCTCTCTTGGAAAACGCTCTTCCTGGTGGCTCTTACCTCGGCCAGACGTGTGAGTGAAGTACAAGCTCTGGTTTCTGATAGACCGTACACACGGTTCTATAGGAACAGGGTGGTCCTACGGACCCATCCCAAGTTCCTCCTAAAAGTGGTGGTCTCTTTCCACCTCAATCAGGAGGTGGTGCTTCTGACCTTTTTTCCCAGGCCGCATGCCAGCCAGGCTGAAACAGTCTCGCATACCCTGCACTGTAAGAGGGTGTTTTCCTTTTACATAGAGCGTACGCGGTAGCATCGAAGGGCTGCTCAGCTCTTCGTCTCGTTTGACCCTAATAGGATGAGGTTACCTGTCTCCAAGCACACGTTGTCTACGTGGGTAGCGGATTTCATCGCCTGGGCATACAGGGCAGCCGACCTCCCCTTGCAGGGTCTGGTCACGGCCCACTGTGTCAGGGCGAAAGCTGCGTCAGTAGCTCATCTCTGCTCTGTTCCGTTGGGAGACATCTGCTGGCCCGCAACTTGGTCTTCAAGCCAGACCTTTGCGGCCCATTACTGCCTGGAGAAAGTCCCGGCAGGGCAGTGTTTTCAGCCAGGCGGTACTCCGTAATCTCTTTGAGGTTTAGGCAACTCCTACCCTCCGGCCCTTTGTGTTGGGCTACCGTACGGGGTGCGTTCTCAGAGAAAATTCTTATCACAGATGTCTGAGGCTCTTGAGAGGGAGCCATTTTTTCAGCTCTGGGTTCACGGTAGCCTAGATCTGGGGAGTCCCATATGTGAGGACTGACTTCCTACTTGGTCCTGGAGAAAGCGTAGTTACTCACCTGTAACAGGTGTTCTCCAGGAGCAGCAGAAATCAGTCCTCAGGACCCTCCCTCCTCCCCTGGAGTTGCAGTTATATACTTCATTTGTTTTTTTGCTGTCTTTTAGCTGTGTCATCAGACTGAGCAAGATGGCACCCTTGGGCAGGAAGGGGACCGTGCATGCGCGCTGCATTCCCAAAAGGTTTCTTTGAAAGCTGGGGGAATGCTCCGCATGAGGGCTCCGTCGGCGCCGACGTCACCCATATGTGAGGACTGATTCCTGCTGCTCCTGGAGAACACCTGTTACAAGTGAGTAACTACGCTTTCTTTCCTTCGGGCACATCAATGCTATCTTAGACTTAGGCCTCCCCTTTTGTCACAGACAAAATGGAAAAACCATCCAGTGGTATTAAGAAGTTTTCCAAATGTGGCAGTACCTTTTCGGCCACAGACACCCATGACTGGTGTCTCAAATGCTTAGGAATGGATCATCAACTGTCTGAATGTCCTCTTTGTAGGAAGATAAAAAAGAGAGGCCTACAAAATCAAGCTGCAAAGCTGAGCACCCTCTTTGCCTCCGATGCAGTATCTTTAGCAGTGACATTATCAAGAGCTTCATCTTCCGCCGAAGGATCTCATGTATCAAAACCTAAGTCTTCATCGAAGATTGGCCGGCCCTCTAAGGGTAGATCTCCTTCTAAGCATCGAGATGCCTCGGGCGTTGCCTTGCAGGGGGACACACCGGCGAAACAACCCCGGCAGGAGGACCTTTCCTCCAAAGCTGTAGTGGGGGTCCCAGGATGCTCTTGAGGCCTCCACCTCTGGAGAGCTCTTGGTGCCATGCTCAGGGATCGTGGCCCGCAATTCCAGTATCGATACCCAAGCATCGGCAGGCTCAATGGATCGACATATCCTGGCCATTGAGCGGAGCTTAGCGGCTTTACTGGCAGCCTCGGTACCAGTAAAATCTCTGCAGTCGATTCCGCAGGCATCGGTACCAGCTCCAGTACCGACACAACCTGCATTGACTTTTTTGCCACTTATCAGGCTACTGCCCATGCCAGCCCTCAAATTCGTTTCTGGTACCGGGGTTCCGGCACCGCAAGCCTCAGCTACCGGTTTTGATCGGTACCGAGTAAGTCGAGAATGGAAACACCCTGCCTGTCGATGCTTTGAGTCTTCAGATTCTGATTCCTCGGATGATGAATTGGCCGATACCCAGGACATGAGAACTATCCCGGAAGACCCATCTCCATCTACGCAGCGTCGCGTGTCCCCTCCAGAGGACATGTCTTTTCAAAACTTTATTCTCGATGTTGCTCGGGGTTTGTCCATAACAGTGACATCGGAGAAAGTGCCTAGGGCCAAAGAACTTGAAATTCTTCAATACCTTACAGCCCCGAAGGAGGCTGCTAGGCTCCCTATCCATCACATACTTCATAACTTTATGCTTCGGATGTGAGAAACACCCCTTACCATCTCTCCCATAACCCGACGACTCAATACCATGTACTGGGTACCGGAGTGTCCTGGTTTTCAAAAGACGCAATTACCGCACCATTCCATTGTGGTGGAATCAGAAATGCATTGAATAGAGTGCTAAGACACATTCCTCGAACCCTCCAGATAGGGAATCGAGAACCCCTCGGCGCCTTTGGTCGATGTTGTTTTCAGACCTCCAAGTTATTGGCCAGGAATAGTTCCTACATATTCGATATGGGTATATTCCTTAAAGAGTCGGCTAAGGATTTGGAGTTAATGGCTCCTCTTCTCCCCGATGACAAGAGAGCAGATTATCTCACTCTTGTACAGCATGCTCATAATGTTTCAAAGTTTGTTAACAGGGCAACTTTTGACTGTTTTGAGTGCATCAGCAGAACTTCTCCCATCTTCATCAGTGCACGCAGAATTTGGATCTTGAACAATGGTTTCAAGATAAGCTGGGTAATATCCCTTGCACTGGTGAAAACGTCTTTGGCAAGGATTGGCAGGACAAGGCCTCTCAGTTAGAATCCATGAACACCACTCTTATTAGGCCATCTAGGTCTACTGCCAACCCAGCTAGGAAAAAAGCAGTAAAGAAAGCTTTTTTCAATAATAAGAAATATTATCCTTCTTACACCCCTGCTGTACAATGTCAGCACCATGCTCCTCAGAAGGGGCAGCAACCATCAAAGCAAAAAAATGGCTCAGACTCTTAAATCACAGCCACCTCAGCAGACCCTTCCTCCTCAGGGTCTTTGACTGCTTTCTAGAGAACATAGCTCTTCTGCCACTGGAGATTCCAGATCCCGTCCACATCCCTGGCAGACTCTGTCACTTTGCCCACAGATAGCATCTTATTACATCAGAGCAGTGGACACTATCCATAGTACAGGAGGGGGGTACAAGCTTCATCTACAAATTCTACCCCCCCCCCCTCTCTGTTCTATTGCTGCAAGAGGTCACCTCCCTTCTCTTCAGGGCACAATAGAGGAGGTTCCTCCATCTCAGCACAGAATGGGCTTTTATTCTCCATACTTCCTCATTCCAAAGAAAACTGGAGAATACAAGCCCATTCTGAACCTCAGAGTACTAAACAAGTACCTACTACAGGATATTTGTCTTCTCTTACTTTGACGACTGGCTCATTAGAGCAAACATCTCCCTAGAGGCTAGCCTTTCTCTCTTGTATATCATGCAGGTGCTGCAACATTTGGGTTTTCTAATAATTCTTCCAAAGTCCCAACTTGTCCCCTCTCAAACTTTAAAGTTTATAGGGGGCTCTCCTAGACACTCAGCAATCATAGGCATTTCTGCTGCAACTCCGCTGCGCTTGACTCAATCAGTTAGCATCTCAGGCATGCCTCAAGAACTTTCTCACTGCTCAAGAAATGCTACAGCTTCTGGGTCATATGGCATCAACGGTGCATGTTGATCCATATGCTCATCTACATATGTGTGCAGCTCAATGGACACTGGCTTCCTAGTGCTCTCAGACATTGGGTCACCTGGGAGACAAATAATGGTCTCTACCCGCCTAATCTTGTCTCTCTAGTGGTGGCAATCCCTAAAAAAAACTTTTCAGATGCCAGCACATCAATGTACCCTGATGATGGACGTGTCCAAATTGGCCTGGGGAGTTCATCTGGACACTCTCTCCACTCTGGGGCTTTGGTCTCATCGGGAGTCACAACGCCACATAAATCTGCTGCACAATGCTCTCAAAGTATTCCAGGACCATCTTTGATTCTGCACAGTTCTAGTCCAGACGGACAATCAAGTAGCCATATTCTACTTGAACAAGCAGGGTGGAACAGGCTCTTGGACCCTCTGCAGCAAGGCCCTGCATTTGTGGTCTTTTGCCATACAACATCGCATTCACCTACGTGTGGTGTATCTTCCGGGCAAACACAATGTCTTGGCGGACAAACTGAGTCGAGTGGTCTCTCCATGCAGATAAAGTCGCTCACATTTTTCAGATCTAGGGAACCCGAGATAGACTTGTTCTCAAGTCCTCAGAATGCCAAGCTTCCTCGCTTCTTCTCTAGGACTCCTGAACCGGACAGCCAGCAGGTGGATGCTTTTCACTTCCACTGGGGTCAAGGCTTGCTATATGCCTTCCCTCCCATTCCCTTCATTCCGAAGACTCTCTTCAAACTCCAGAGAGACAGGGGCTAAATGATACTCATAGCCCACGCTGGCCACGACAACCATGGTATCCTCTCTTTCTACGTCTGTCTCGGGCTCAACCCATAGAGCTGGAATCTGCTCCAGATCTCCTCTCTCAGGAGGAGGGGATGTTGCTCCAACCCAATCCACAGTCTCTCCATCTCACCACATGGCTGCTGAGGGCTTAGCCTGTCAGGACATCAAGCTTTCCCGTTATGTTAAAGACACACTTTTGGCTTCTAGGAGGTCATCCACCAGGCACTCCTATGCTTTCAAGTGGCGTATATTCGCTCTCTGGTGTTCTGAGAGGGACCTTAACCCCTTCTCAGCTCTTGTGGAGGCATTACATGAGTGTCTCCTCCACCTATCTTCTTCTGGACTCAAAATCAATTCAGTAAGAGTACACCTCTGTGCAATTGCGGCCTCTCACATGCCCTTAGATGGCCAGCCCATCTTTTCTCGGCCGCTTGTAGCACCCTTCATGAGGGGATGAGGGGTCTTCTGTTTACCAAACCTCCCATTAAGCCCACTCCAGTGGCATGGGATTTTAATGTTGTCTTAGGACAGCTTCTCAAGCCACCCTTTGAACCTCTAGCTACTACGTCACTAAAGATTTTCACGTGGAAGGTCACCTTCTTTATTGCACTCACTTCAGCAAGAAGCATTAGTGAGCTCCAGGCTTTGGTGTCTGAACCTCTTTATACACGATTCCATCATGATAAGGTAGTCACTTTATGCCGAAAGTGGTGTCGCCCTTCCATTTAAAACAGTCAGTCTACCTTCTTACTGTCTTTTTCCCTAGACCTCATTCCTCTAGAGCATAGACAACCCTTCACACTCTGGATTGCAAACGTGCCTTGGCATTTTATCTCCAGAGAACTCGAGCACAGAAAAGCTTCCCAACTTTTCATCTCCCTTGCCTTGAGTCACCTGGGGTTGCCAGTATCCAAACAAACTCTTTCCAGGTGGAAAACAGACTTCATCTCCTTTGCTTATGAAAAGGCAGGACTCTCTCTCAAGGGTCACATCACTGCACATAATATTCGCTGTATGGCTGCCTCTATGCAAATCTACGCTCTGTAGCAATTGATGAGATATGCAAAGCAGCAACTTGTTCTTCTCCAGGACCAGCAGGAAGTCAGTCATCACATATGGGTGACGTCGGCGCCGACGGAGCCCCCATGCGGAGCTTTCAAAGAAAGCCTTTGGGAATGCAGGCACGCATGCGCGGTCCCCTTCCCGCCCAAAGGTGCCATCTTGCTCAGTCTCCTTTTTTCCGTGCAGCCCTAAGGACGCCTGTCCTTGTCACTCGTGGAAAAAGTTGATCTTTTGCGTTGGGTCGAATATTTTTCTTCGGTTCGACGTCGGTTCTTTTCCCGCCTGGATTCGGTACACCGGTGCCGAGCCCGGATCTCTGTTTTCGGTTTTTGTCCTTAGAGACTGTGTTCGCGCCTTTTTTCTTTTCCCTGGCAGCCCAATTTTTTGATCTTGCAGGGGCCCTTTTTCCCCCAATGGCTGCCAGTGGCTTTAAGAAGTGTGATCGGTGTAAGAAACTGATGTCTCTCACAGACACACACGACTGCTGCCTCCGGTGCCTGGGGCCAGACCACGATTCTACGGTCTGTAGCCCTTGTGGCAAAATGTCTTCCAAGGCATTACGGAGCCGTCAGCACCAGCGTGAGAGGATCTTCTCCGAGTCTGCCTCTGGATGGGTCCGGACTTCGTCAGAGGCCTCGACGTCTCGGGAGTCTGACACCGAGCATCGTTGGGACTCCTCTGAGAGGGAGTCCCCCTCGAGGGAGCACCGAAGGAAGAAGAAACCCGCGAGGGCGGCGTTGGTGGATGCTCTTGGCTCTAGGGCCAGGTCGCATAGCCCCGATCGCCGTCCTGGGTCTTCGGAGTCGGAGAGGCCTGCAAAGCATCCTCGTGTGGAGTCGGAGGCCCCGAGTCACGTGAGTACTGTTGTCCTCCTGGACTCTCCTCCGGGGGAGCCGACGTCGGACCCGACGCCGTCGGGGCCCGAGTTGGAGGCTGCTGGGTCTCCTGAGCTCAGACTCAGGTTGACGGTCTTGGAGAGCAGATTGTCTGCCTTCATGGAACAGCGGGTGCTGATCGCCGGTCTCACCGGCGCATCTGCCCCGTCCACCGGGACATCAACGTCCAAGTCGACCCCGGAGGCCGAGCCGATCCTCGAGACCATGCGAACTCGAGTCGATCCTCGGCCACGGTCACCCTCGGCCTCCCGTTCGGGACCGAGGTCATCAACGCCGGTTCCCTCGGCGTCAGGGCGGATGGCGTCGGTGCCCGCCCACTCGGAGCCGCTCGATTCCTCCTTGGAGGAATCGGCGTGGGAGACGGAGGAGTCTCCTGCCACCTTCCGGACTCGGTGCGTCCCTTCGGACTCACCGGGATCCGAGCCCCGGACAAGGTCCCCCCCGGAGGATACTAGGTTCTCAGATTTCGTGTGGGACATGGCCAAAGCACTGGCATTCCCGGTGGATCCAGAGGAAGAGCCTCGAGCCGAGGAGCTCGAGGCTCTGCAGTATGACTCTCCTCCGAAGGAGGCCTTTACTGTCCCGGTTCCTCCGATGCTGGAGCGGTTGCTCTTCCGCATGTGGGAAGGGCCGGCCTTGATGCCGGTTCTAAGCAAGCGGGTCGATTCCATCTATCGAGTCCGCAAGAGCCCCTGGTTCCAAAAGGTGCAGCTACAGCACCATTCCATGATTGTGGAATCGGCCATGCATCGACTGAAGAGGCAGAAGGTGCACTCCTCGGTGCCCCTCGGCAGGGAGGCCCGGAACCTGGATGCCCTTGGTAGAAAGTGCTTCCAGGGCTCTATGCTTGCTTGCCGAGTCCAGACCTACCAGCTGTACATGGGCACGTACTTACGAGACCTGGCAAAGGAGATTGCCGGGTTCTCTGCTGGTTTGTCCGAGGAACCTTTGCAGAGGTTCAAGGCCTTGTCTTCTGGTATTCGGGAGTGCTCGAAGTTTATATCTCGAGCAGCCTGCGATGGATTTGAGGCTTTGGCCAGGGTAGCAGGGGCCGGCATCGCTGCACGCCGCTAGGCCTGTCTACAATCCTCGGACCTCGAGCCATGGGTTCAGGACAAGTTGGTCGATGTCCCTTGCCGAGGCGAAAACCTTTTTGGTAAGCCCATGGCAGAAAAGGCTGCAGAACTCGAGACTGAGACTCTTATCCGGACGAGGCTGTCCAGAAAAACCTCTGCCTCTTCTCAGAAGAAGAAGGGCTTGGGGAAAAAGACCTTTTACCCGAGGAAGACTACTGCCTATAAAACCTACCCTCATTACCAGGCCTCTGTAGCTCCCCAACAGGGACAGCAGGCCAAGGGGCAGGGTCATGGGCCCCGTAGGCAGAAGGCCCCCAAGCCTCCTACTCCGGCTCCTGCTCAGCAAGGAGGGGTTTTTTGACTATGCCAGCATAGTCTCTCCTCCTCTCCACGGCACAGGAGGTCGGCTGACCCTGTATGCAGACAGGTGGCCAGCCATCACAGGGGATATGTGGGTGCTAAGCATCTTCAAAAGGGGCTATCTGCTCCACTTCACCCAGATACCCCCCTTCTACTTTCCAGGGGAGCCTCCAAGACCCCCTCTGCACAGAAACTTACTCCTTCAGGAGTTGGAAAGTCTGCTAAGGGACCAGGTGGTGGAACTGGTGCCTCACCACCTGGAAGGGCAGGGCTTCTACTCGAGGTACTTCCTGGTACCAAAAAGAACAGGCGGCCTCAGACCAATGTTCCCTCTAATTTTCTGTAGGCTGTGTGCGCATAAAATATCACCTGTGTGCAGCTTTTGAAGGAAGGTTAAATTTTTGTGCTTCACATAACGACACTCGGAGTTATATACTTTAAAATTTGACTACATGTCAGAATACAGTTTGTACACAACATTGATTTTAATCAGATTAAATGAAAATAGATGATTACTAAATGCAGTCATAACTTTTAAATTTTAAGACGTCTGTGTTGTTCTCTATCAGAATCAGAGCCGTAATTTTTGTGCGCTCTGTTGTAAAGTATGTGCGCTCGCTCGGCGAGGTGTGTGCGCGCGCACACGCGCACAGCTTAGAGGGAAGAGTGCCTCAGACCCATCCCGGACCTGAGAAATCTGAACAAGTTTCTGGAGAGGGAAAAGTTCAAGATGCTTACCCTTGGAATCTTACTGCCCTACCTCCAGCAGGGAGATTGGCTATGCTCCTTAGACCTGAAGGATGCTTATACTCACATCCTCATCCATCCAAGTCACAGGCAATTCCTCAGATTTGTGGTGGGAGGAAAGCACTTCCAGTACAGAGTGGTTCCTTTCGGCCTCACCTCCGCCCCCAGGGTTTTCACAAAATTCCTGGTGGTGGTTGCAGCCTACCTCAGGAACCAGGGGATCTTTGTGTTCCCTTACTTGGAAGACTGGCTTATCAGGGGCCAGTCTCCACAAGAGGCCAGGCAGGCCACCTTCAGAACCATATCCCTGCTTCAGCACCTGGGGTTCGTCATAAACTTCCCCAAGTCCACTTTAGTCCCCTCACAGGACGTGGAGTTCATATGGGCAAGATTGGATACCATCCATGCAAAGGCCTATTTGCCTGTGGACAGAGCTCACAGTCTGATAATCTTGGCCGGCCAGTTTAAGGCGAACTCTCTGGTCTCGGCCAGACACTTCCTCCGGCTCATAGGTCACATGGCTTCCACAGTGCATGTCACACCGCATGCCCGGCTGCACATGAGGCCGGCTCAGTGGCACCTCAAGGCGCAGTGGTTGCAGGCCATAGGGAAGTTGTCAGACAGAATAAGGGTGTCCAAACTCAGGATTCAACATAAGAAGACAGAGGTGCTCTTCATGTCAAAGAACCCGAACTTTAGCCCTCCACAATTCCTGAAGGTGAAAGATGCTGAGCTACAATCAAAACATAAAATACGTTATCTGGGTGTTACACTCGATCAGAACCTGGACATGAAGGCGCATATAGCTAACACTGTAAGATCCATATACTACAAAATCCGGTCACTAAGACATCTTCGTCCACTGCTTGAACCTGAGGATTTCCGTACCATCTACCAGGCTCTGATCATGCCTCACTTTGACTATGCCAATGTCATTTTGCTAGGCCTCCCTCAATCCACCTTGAATCCCTTACAGCTTGCAATGAATAGCGCTGCGAGGGTTCTCTATGGGGCATCGAGGAGTGAGCATGTGTCGCCCCTTCTGAAGCAGTTACACTGGCTTCCTATACAGGCTAGGATCATTTTCAAGACATTACTACTTACCTTCAAAGCGGTAAACAGTCTCTTCTCCACCTCTTTTAACTGAGCTCATCAAACCCATATCCCCTAATAGATCAAGAAGATCAACTGCATTAAATATGCTGTTGGTTCCCCGTGAACTTACAAAAAGCACCTCATCAACAGCAAACAGGGCTTTCAGTCTCCGTGCCCCAAAGCTTTGGAATACGTTGCCACCAGATATTAGAGCAATCACCAACCTACTTCAATTCAGAAAGGCCCTCAAACATTACTTATTCCTTATATACTTCCCGGTGAGTGCAGAATCACGTCCCATCTCTGTTAGTTATAGAAACTCCGAATCACCTAGTGACCCTGAATTCCCCATATAGTAAGTTTAAGGTTCCGCTGACCATTACGTCTCAGTTGTGCTCTTAATTTAAAGATGTAAATAGTTTACATTGCAATCAAAGTTTATTTTCCTGTGATTCATAATTACCTTGTTATCCAGGTTATTGACCCTGTTTAATGTAACTCAGACACTGTTTTTGTGCCGAAGTTTTGTGTTCGATGTAAACCGCACTGATGTCGAATAGTGCGGTATATAAGAAATGTAAAATAAATAAATAAAATAAATAAAAAAACTCTTGGTGGACTCCTTACGCTGGTGGAGGCATCTCCCAAATCTGGTCAGGGGTCTTCCTTTCCAGGCCTCCCCACACACTCAGGTACTGACGACCGATGCTTCCCTGCAGGCCTGGGGGGCACACTGCCAAGGGGTCTGCACACAAGGCCTGTGGTCTCCGTGGGAGGCCGCCCATCAGATCAACCTGTTGGAATTGTGGGCCATTCGACTGGCCTTACGGACTTTCTCTCAGATCCTGTCTCACCAGTCTGTCTTAATTCAGACGGACAACCAGGTGGCTATGTTCTCCGTCAACAAGCAGGGAGGCACAGGATCCAGACTTCTGTGCCTGGAAGCACAAGCTCTCTGCTCCTGGGCTTTCAATCAGGGCATGACCCTCAGGGCGGTCTACCTCCCAGGCCAGGAAAACTACCTGGCGGACAGGCTAAGCAGACTCCTGCAGCCTCACGAGTGGCAGTTGGATCCTCTGGTGGTTCAGCAGATCTTTCTGAAGTGGGGACTTCTGACCATGGATCTTTTTGCCAGTCCGCTGAACAGGCAACTACTCAGGTTCTGTTCCAGGCACCCCATCCCTCGCGGACAGCGCCGGATGCATTCCTGATCCCCTGGTCAGAGAGCCTGCTATATGCTTTTCCTCCCACACCTCTGGTGGCCCGGACTCTGTTCAAGATCCAGCAGGACCGAGCCACGGTGATCCTAATAGCCCCCAGGTGACCCAGGCAGCCGTGGTTCCCTCTTCTTCTGCAGTTGGCAGTGGATACTCCACTTCCTCTGGGGTTGAAAGCCGACCTTCTGACTTAGGATCAGGGATCCCTCTTGCATCCCAATCTCAAATCCCTCAATTTGATGGCCTGGCTGCTGAAAGGCTAGTCCTTGCTCCCTTGCTATTATCAAGAGAGGTTGAAGAGATGGTGCTGGCCTCCAGAAAGCATTCCACTAGGAAGGCCGATGCTCTGAAGTGGCGTAGGTGTTCTCAACAGCAAGAGGACCCCTTCTCCTGCTCGGTCCAGGTGGTGTTGCAGTATCTGCTCCACCTTTCCAACCTGGGACTTCAGTCCAACTCTGTCCGGGTTCACCTCAGTGCCCTCTCAGCTCACCACTCGCCGGTGGATGGACATTCCCTTTCGGGCCACCCTCTGGTGTCTCGTTTTCTCAGAGGCCTGCTTCTGCTTAAGCCTCCTATTCGTCCACCGGTCACTGAGTGGGATCTCAGTGTGGTCTTGCAGCAGCTGATTCACCCACCTTTTGAGCCAATGGCAACCTGCCATTTACGCTTCCTCTCCTGGAAGGTGTTGTTCCTTGTGGCACTCACCTCAGCCAGGCGTGTGAGTGAACTTCAGGCCCTGGTTTCGGATAGGCCGTATACCAGGTTCTATAAGAACAGGGTAGTCTTGAGGACTCATCCTAATTTCCTTCCCAAGGTAGTGTCCTCCTTCTACCTCAACCAGGAGGTGGTACTTCCGACGTTCTTTCCCAGGCCGCACGCCAGTAGGGCAGAAACTGTCTTGCATACCCTGGATTGTAGAAGGATGCTGTCCTTTTATCTGGAACGTACGCAGGGGCATAGAAGGGCTTCTCAGCTCTTCGTTTCCTTTGACCCTAATAGATTGGGGTTGCCTGTAACTAAGCGTACGTTGTCCATCTCGGTGGCAGACTGTATCGCCTGGGCGTACAGGGCAGCCAGCCTCTCCCTGGAGGGTCGAGTCACGGCCCACCGGGTCTGGGCGAAGGCCGCATCAGTAGCTCACTTCCGTTCTGTTCCGTTGGCAGACATCTGCCGGGCCGCTACTTGGTCTTCAAGCCAGACCTTTGCGCACCACTACTGCCTTGAGAGGGAGTCCCGTAGGGACAGTGCTTTCGGGCAAGCGGTACTCCATAATCTCTTTGAGGTTTAGGCAACTCCTACCCTCCGTCCCTGGTGTTGGGCTACCGTTCAGGTGTGGTCTCAGAGAAGATTCTCTCACTGTTGCTGAGGCTCTAGAGGGAGCTCTATTTCTCCAGGACCAAGCAGGAAGTCAGTCCTCTCATATGGGTGTCATCGGCGCCGATGAAGCCCCAGCGGAGCATTTCCCCAGCTTTCTATGAAAGCCTTTGGGAATGCAGGAACGCATGTGCGGTTCCCTTCCCGCCCAAAGGTGCCATCTTACCTCAATCTCTTTTTTTCCGTGAAGCCCACCGGACGTGTGTCCTGTTCTCCCAGTTAAAATTAGTTTTTTTCAGCGATTATCGCTATTTTTTCTCCCGGTTCGACGCCGGTTCCCCTCCCGCCGGGTTCGGTACACCGGTATCGAGCCCGATTCTTCTTTTTCGGTTTTTGCCCTTCGTGGCTGGCGTTCGCGCCCTTTTTTCCATTTTTCCCTGGAAGGCCGGTCCTTTGACCTCGCGGGGACTCTTTTTTTCCTCGATGGCTTCCAGTGGTTTTAAAAAGTGTGATCGGTGTAAGAAATTAATGTCTCTCACCGACACACACGACTGCTGCCTTCGGTGCCTCGGCCCCAACCACGACCCTAAGTCGTGCGGGCCATGTGGAAAAATGTCTTCCAAGGCACTCCGAAGTCGACAGCAGCAAAAAGAAAGGCTTTTCTCGGACTCAGCCTCCGGCCGGGCCCGGACCTCATCTGAGGCCTCGACATCTCGGGATTCCGAACCCGAGTGCCGTCGAAGCTCCTCGGACAGGGGGTCCCCCGACCGGGAACGCAAGAGGAAGAAGCGGCTCGCGAGGGCATCGGAGGAGGAGGTCCCTGGCTCCTCGAGGGCCATGTCTAAGACCCACGACCGTCGCCCCGGGCCCGTGGAACACGAGAAGCCTGCAAAAGTTCCTCGCGTGGAGCTGGAGTCTGCTGGACACATAAGCCCCGTAGTCCTCGAGGACTCTCCTCCCAGGGAGCCGACGTCGGGCCCGGCGCCGCCAGAGCCCGAGTCGGTGGCTGCTGCGTCTCCCGAGCTGAGTCTCAGGATGACAGCCTTGGAGAGCAGATTGTCTGCCTTCATGGAGCAGCAGCGGGCACTGATGGCCAGCCTGTCTGGCGCATCTGCCCCGACCACTGGGACATCGACCTCGGAGTCAACCTCGGTCGCGATCTCCCTCGACCTCCCATTCGGGGCCGAGGGCGTCGACGCCGGTGCCTCCGGCATTGGGGCGGGTGCTCCAGGGCCCCGTGGGGTCGGAACCTGACTCCTCCTTGGACGAGTCAGCTTGGGAGACAGAGGACGAGGAGTCTCCTGATACCTTCAAGACTCGGTGCGTCCCGTCGGACTCTCCGCAATCTGAGCCCCGGAGTAGGTCCCCCCCGGAGGATACTCGGTTCTCGGAGTTCGTCCGGGATATGGCCACTGCCTTGGCTATTCCGGCGGACCCCGAGGAGGAGCCTCGAGCTGAAGAGCTCGAGGCCCTACAGTATGACTCTTCTCCGAAGGAGGCCTTTACTGTCCGGTTCCTCCGATGCTGGAACGGCTCCTCTTCCGTATGTGGGAGGCACCGGCCTCGGCGCCGGTTCTCAGCAAGCGAGTCGACTCGATCTATCGACTCCGAAAGAGCTCTGGTTTTCAGAAGGCACAGCTACCGCACCATTCTATGGTTGTGGAATCGGCCATGCCTCGTCTGAAGAGCCAGAAGATGCACTCCGCGGTGCCCCCTGGCAGGGAGGCCCGAAACCTCGATGTTGCGGCAGCCGGCATCGCAGCTCGACACCAGGCATGGCTGCAGTCATCTGACCTCGAGCTATAGGTTCAGGACAAGTTGGTCGATGTCCCTTGCTGAGGTGAAAACCTTTTTGGCAAGCCCATGACCGAGAAGGCCGCTCAGCTCGAAACTGAGCACCTCACACGGACAAGGCTGTCTAGGAAGACCTCTGCCCCTTCTCATAAAAAGAAGGGCTCTGGTAAAAAGCCCTTTTACCCGAGGAAGGGCACTGCCTACAATCAGTACCTGCAATATCAGGCTGCCCAAGTTGCCCCAGGGTCAGCAAGCCAAGGGGCAGGGTAATGGGCCCCGTAGGCAGAGGACCCACAAGCCTCCGGCCCCTGCTACCACTCAGCAGGGTGGGGGTTTTTGACTCCTTGAGCGTAGCTTCTCCTCCACTGCTCTCCCAACCCTGCACAGGAGGTCGCCTCGCCCTCTTTGCCCACCAGTGGCCCCTTATCACCGGGGACAGTTGGGTGTTGGAGATAGTCCACAAGGGCTATGCCCTGCATTTTCACCAACTGCCTCCACCATATATTCCAGGGGAGCCTCCAAGGCCTCCCCTGCACACAGACCTTCTCCTGCAAGAGCTTCATGGTCTGTTGGTGGACAGGGCGGTGGAGCCTGTGCCTCCCCACTTACAAGGTCACGGTTTCTACTCCAGGTCTTTCCTGGTGCCCAAAAGAACCGGTGGCCTTTGACCCATTCTGGACCTCAGGAACCTCAACAAGTTCCTAGTGAAGGAGAAGTTCAAGATGCTTACTCTTGGGATACTTCTGCCCTACCTTCAGCTGGGAGATTGGCTATGCTCTTTAGATCTAAAGGATGCGTACACTCACATCCTCATTCATCCAGACCACAGAAAGTACCTCAGGTTTATTGTGGGAGGAAACCATTATCAGTACAGAGTGCTGCCTTTCGGCCTCACCTCCGCCCCCAGAGTCTTCACAAAGTGCCTAGCAGTGGTGGCGGCCTACCTGAGAAACCAGGGCATCTTTGTCTTCCCCTATCTGGACAACTGGCTCATCAGGGGTCAGACGTGCCTGGAGGCCAAACAAGCCATCCTCAGCACTATTGCTCTTCTCCAAAGGCTGGGGTTTGTCATAAACTTCGCAAAGTCCACTTTGCTCCCCTCCCAGAACTTAGAGTTCATAGGAGCAAGGCTGGACTCTCTGCTGGCAAAGGCTTTCTTGCCAGAAGACAGAGCCCAAAGGTTGATGGCCTTGGCAAATCAGTTTCTCAGCAGGTCACTGGTCTCTGCCAGACTCTGCCTGAGGCTTCTGGGCCACATGGCTTCGACAGTACATGTGACCCCCAATGCCAGGCTCCATATTAGGCCTGCACAGTGGTGCCTTCGGACTCAGTGGTCACAGGCCACAGGTAGTCTCAGAGACAGGATAAGGGTGTCCAGACAATTTCTGCACTCCCTCAACTGCTGGCTGCACCCACCCCATCTACTGAAGGGGGTGCCTTTTCAGATTCCAGGGTACACGGTAGTAATGACAACAGACGCCTCCCTGCAAGGCTGGGGAGCTCATTGTCTGGGCAAGTGCACCCAGGGCCTGTGGTCTCCTTGGGAAGCTGCATAGCAGATCAATCTCCTCGAACTCAGAGCTATTCGATTATCACTCAAAGCTTTCTCTCCTACCCTGGCTCATGAATCTGTCCTAATTCAGACAGACAACCAAGTAGCCATGTTTTATGTGAACAAACAGGGCGGGACTGGGTCCAGGATCCTTTGTCGGGAGGCTCAGGACCATTGTTCATTTGCCCTCAAGCACAACATGCTCCTCAAGGCTGTGTACCTTCCAGGCCCAGGACAACTACCTGGCAGACAGGTTAAGCAGAATACTGCAGTCCCACGAGTGGCAGCTGCATCCTTCAGTAGTTCAGAAGATCTTCCTAAAAGGGGGTCTCCCTTTGATAGATCTCTTTGCCAGCCCAACGAACAAGCAACTGCCAAAGTTCTGCTCCAGGCAACCGCATCCTCTGCGGAAAGCAGCGGATGCTTTTCTGATATCCTGGTCTCAGGGCCTTCTGTATGCATTTCCTCCCACGCCCTTGGTGGCCCGAACTCTCTTCAGGATTCTTCAGGACAGGGCCTCTGTCCTGCTGGTGGCTCCCAGGTGGCCGAGACAGCCTTGGTTTCCTCTTCTGCTTCAACTGGCGGTGGATCCTCCACTTCCTCTGGGGTTGCAACCCAACCTTCTCTCACAGGAGCAGGGTTCCTTTCTGCACCCCAATCTCAAAGCTCTCAATTTAATGGCATGGAGGTTGCAAGGGTAGTCTTGGCTCCCTAGGGCCTACCTCAGGAGGTTGAGGAGGTTGTCCTAGCCTCTAGGAAACAGTCCACTAGGAAAACCTATGCTCTCAAATGGAAAAGGTTTTCTGTGTGGTGTCAGCTACGTACAGAGGACCCTTTCTCTTGTACTGTGCCAGTAGTGCTTCAGTACTTGCTGCACTTATCAAATCAGGGACTTAAGTCCAATTCTGTTCGGGTCCACCTCTCAGCTCTAGCAGCTCACCACTCACTGGTGGATGGACATTCTCTGTCTGGTCACCCCTTGGTGTCCCGCTTTCTCAGGGGCTTGCTTTTGCTCAAGCCTCCCATCCGTCCTCCTGCCCCTGAGTGGGAGCTGAATGTGGTCTTGCAGCAACTGACTCGCCCACCTTTTGAGCCGATGGCTACTTGTCCACTACGCTTCCTCTCCTGGAAGACACTCTTCCTGATAGCTCTTACCTCGGCCTGGCGAGTAAGTGAGCTTCAAGCCCTGGTCTGTGATAGGCCTTACACCATGATTTATAGGAACAGGGTAGTCCTTAGGACTCATCCAAAGTTCCTCCCTAAGGTTGTCTCCTCTTTCCACCTCAACCAGGAGGTGGTTCTTCCAACATTCTTCCCTAGACCTCATGCAAGCCAGGCTGAAGCGGTCCTGCATACCCTGGACTGTAGGAGGGCCTTATCCTTCTACCTTGACCGTACGCAGGGGCATAGAAGGGCTACTCAGCTCTTCGTTTCTTTTGACCCTAATAAGTTGGGGTTGGCTGTGTCCAAGCGTACCTTCTCCATCTGGGTGTCTGACTGTATCACCTGGGCTTACAAGGCGGCTGACCTTCCTTTGCAGGGTCGGGTCATGGCCCACCGTGTCAGGGCAATGGCTGCCTCAGTGGCTCATCTCCGCTCTGTGCCCTTGGTAGACATCTGCAGGGCTGCAACTTGGTCTTCAAGCCAGACTTTTGCGGCCCATTACTGTCTGGAGAGGGAGTCCCGTAGGGACAGTGCTTTTGGCCAAGCAGTACTCCGGAATCTTTTTTGAGGTTTAGGCAACTCCTGCCCTCTCTTGGGCTACCGGTGGAAGTTGTGTCCTTGAAAAGCCTTTCTTTGCTGCTGAGACTAGAGGGAGTACTCTTGTTCAGCCTGGGTTCCTCTGTAGCCCAGAGCTTGGGAGTCACCCATATGTGAGGACTGATTTCCTGCTTGGTCCTGGAGAAAGAGTAGTTACTCACCTGTAACAGGTGTTCTCCAGGAGCAGCAGGAATCAGTCCTCACAACCCTTCCTCCTCCCCTTGGAGTTGCAGTTGTACATAGTTTATTTTTTATTTTTGTGTGCTGTTCTTAGCTATGTCATTTGACTGAGGTAAGATGGCACATTTGGGCGGGAAGGGAACAGCGCATGCGTGCATGCATTCCCAAAGGCTTTCATAGAAAGCTGGGGAAATGCTCCTCTGGGGCTTCATCAGCGCCGATGACACCCATATGTGAGGACTGATTCCTACTGCTCCTGGAGAACACCTGTTACAGGTGAGTAACTGCTCTTTCTGTCCACACTTTTGCTGCTCACTATTGCCTGAACAAGAACTCTTGCTGGGATTCCTTGTTTGGCCAAGCTGTTCTCCAGCATCTCTTTCGGACTTAGATCAACTCCTACCCTCCGTCGCAAGCTTGGATTCCAGACATCCTTGGGGGATACATGACCTCCTTAATTATAGCTGTGATTCCACAGCCGACTCTGAGGTCATCTCTCTGGCATCTCCTAACTGGGGAGTCCCATATGTGAAGACTACATTCCTGATTGTTCCTGAAGATAGTGTAGTTACTCACCTGTAACAGGTGATCTCCGGGAACAGCAGGAATGTAGTCTTCACAACCCACCCTCCTCCCCTAGGAGTAGTAGTTCTTCTCCTTCTCTCCTTTTATCTCAGCTACAAACTCAACTGAGGTGGGAGAGCAGAAAAAGCAGGAAGGCAGCTACGCAGGCGCAGTGGGATGCTCCCACAAGCTTTCCTATTGGACGCTGAGGAGCATTTCCACACCAGCTCTGTTGGTACCAACGTCACCCATATGTGAAGACTAAATTCCTGCTGTTCCCGGAGATCACCTGTTACAGGTGAGTAACTACGCTTTTCCTCATGCTCCGATTGGAAGCACTTGAGAACCTCTCTCGTGCCAAGAATTTTCACTTTTTACATTTTCCTCAAACTCATTTACTAGCTCCAGACAGGGGCGGCCCATTGAGTGCGAGGCCATGTCCGGAGACACCTTGTGGGGCCCCATTTGCATAAGGAGCCTCATTTGCATTAATATTTGCATAATGTTAACATGCGCTAACTTTTAGTATACATTCCTCTTAATGAGTGTCTGGATAAAGAAAGACTGCCAGATTTCTACATTACTATACTCCAATGCCAACCGCCAGGCACATTAGGAAGTACTATAAATACTGCCCTTTTAGAACCCATAGCAAACCCACCATATCAAAACAGCACTACCAGGACTCGCAAAGCACCAAACCTTACCTATCAAAAGGCAACTATTGGCAAATATTAAACCAATATATCTCAGAAAATACCAATACATCTCTTTCTGGGGAAAGAGAACAAGTGGCACTCTCAAATAGAAACTACATGAACAGAATACCTTGGCTCGGTCACACATGCAGAACATAGACCATCAACAAACAAAGAAGGAACAAGTGATCACAATTTAGAAATAGGAAGACAACAATTAAATTAGGAACCCCTAATGCCAAACTGGAGAAATAAAACTATAAATTAATTTCCTCTTGTACTAAACAAAAACGCAAAGATGTTAGCGATGCACTTTTTCCAGAGCTGACATATTCCAGTTAATAAATTCAAAATAAAAAAAGTATTTTCTACATTTTGTTGTTTGGGCATTTTATTTTTCAGTTGCAATTGCTCCAGTCACTTTCTTCTGGTTTCTTCGTGTCTTCTGCTAATTCTCCATTGTCTACTGTGCATTTGTCCTTTCTTCTCTCTTCTAGATATTTTCCATTCTCTCTCTACATCTTCTTTAACATACTGCTCTTTCCCCTTTTGCTTTTTCCTCCACTTTTTCTTCCTTTATCATCCACTCAAATTTCATCCTTCCATCCTCAATCCCCACTTACTTTCCCAATATCCGGCCAGTCGTAGATTTTTCTTCCCTCCCACACAAAGTATTGTTTCCCCTCTCCCATCCTCATCCCCCAGCCCCATTCCCTTCTAGTCCTCCCCCAACATCAACTCCCTTCTAGTTCCAGCCCCACCCAGCATCCGCTCCCTTCTAGTTCCATGCCCTCATGTCCCCGCATCAGCCCATTTCCATCCTAGCCCCCCCCCCAATCAGCTCATTTCCAGTCCTATTCAAGCCCCCGTCAGCCCATTTCCTGTCCCCGTCAGCCCATTTCCAGTCCAAGCTCCCCCCATCAGCCAATTTGCAATCCTAGCCCCCCATCAGCACATTTGCAATCCTATTCCAGCCCCCCATCAGCCCATTTCCAAGTCTAGCCCCCTCCCCCACTCAGCCCATTTCCAGTCTTAGCCCCTACAGCCCATTTCAAGTCCTAGCTGCCCCGTCTCCAAAGAGCCCCGCGGCTGGCTTTAGAGGCCCCAGCTCACCTCCCTACAGCGGCTCCTGGCAGGTTCAAAAACACCTCCCTACAGCTGCCGAAGTGAAGAGTGCTGTTTTTCTTCACTTTGGCAGCTGGGTTCTAAAGGAGGAAGAATCATTCTATAAGAGTGTTTTGCAAATCTTCCTATAGAGAGGGAAGAATGAAATAATTATCATAAACTGACTTTTGGAAAGGGGAGAGAGGGATTGTAAGTCCCTGACTTGTGACTCTAAAATGTAGCAGTAAATAGAGTTGTGGCCAACATTATTAGCACCCTTGCATTGAGGTATGTCGTGTACAATATCTTGAGAAAAAATTGGAAATATTCCAACTGTATGCCATCATAATGTATATTTTTCTCTGGGAACAAGCAGGAAGTCAGTCCTCACATATGGGCTTTGGGAATTGCATCACGCATGGGCGGTCCCCTTCCCGCCGAAGGTTGCTATCTTGCTCAGTCTCCTTTTTTCTGCAGAGCCCAACGGACATTGTCCGATAGTCGCTGTGGAAAAAGTTCTCAAAGTTAGGAAATTTGTTTACTTTCTTTGCCGGTTCGACATTGGTTCCCCTTCCCGCCTTTGGCTCGGTACACCGTATCGAGTCCGGCTTGATTTTTCGTTTTTTGTCCTTAGTGACTAGCATTCACGCTCTTTTTATTTTTCACTGACAGTCTGGGTCTTCGACCTCGCAGGGGCCCTTTTTCCCCCGATGGCTGCCAGCGGGTTTAAAAAATGTGATCGGTGTACCAAGTAGATGTCTCTCACCTATACACATGACTGCTGTCTCCGGTGCCTCGGGCCTGACCATGACCCGAAGGTCTGTGGCCCGTGTAGGAAGATGTCCTTGAAGGCCCTGAGAAGCCGCCAGCAGAAGCATGATAGGATTTTTGGTGAGTCTGTACCTTCACGGGCCCAGACCTCGTCCGAGGTCTCCTCAGGGGGAACATTCCGAGCCCGAGCATCGTAGAGGTTCCTCGGAGAGGGGGTCTCCCTTGTGGGAACATCGAAGGAAGAAAAAATTCTCTAAGGTGGCGTCATTGGATGGCTCTGAAGAGCCAGGTCCCTCCTGGGACCGGTCACGGAGCCCCGAGGACCGGCCCCGATCCTCGGAGATGGAGCATTCAGCGAAGCTTCCTCAACAGGATACAGCGCAGCCGAGGCAGGTAACTGTCCTCATCGAGGACTTCCCTCCGGGGGAACCGGCGTCGGGGCCGACGGTGTCGGGACTCGACCCGGAGGCTGTGGAGCCTTCTGGACTCGCTCAGAATGGTGGCCCTGGAGCACAGTATGTCTGCCATCATAGAGCAGAAGTGGGTGCTGATTACCGGTCTCACTGGTCCTTCCGCCCTGACCACTGGGCCACTGACATCCAAGTCGACCCCGGAGGCCGAGCCGATCCTCGAGAACATGCGTACTCGAGTCAATCCTCAGCCGAGATCCCCCTCGACCTCCTGCTGGGGATTGAGGTCATCGCTGCCGGTTCCATAGGCATCGGGGCGGTCGAGGCCGGTGCCCTCGATGCCGGAGCCCCTCAATTCCTCCTCGGAGTCTGGATGGGAGGCGGAGGAGGAAGAGTCCCCGGACACCTGTCAGCATAGGGACGTCCCGTCCGATTCTCCAGTGTCCGAACCTCAGAGAAGGTTCCCCCCAGAGGACACTAGGTTCTGGAACTTCTTGAGGGACATGTCAAAGGCTTTGGCATTTCCTGCCGAAGAGCTTGAGATCCTCCAGTATGACTCTCCCCTTCGGGAGGCCCTTACTGTGCCCATGCCTCTGATCCTGGAACGACCGATGCTCCACATGTGGGAGACACCGGCGTCGGCGCTGGTGATCAGCAGACGGATCAACTCGATGTATCGTGTCCGTAAGAGCCCTGGGTTTCAAAAAGCACAATTGCCGCACAACTCCTTGGTTGTGGAATCGGCTATGCGCAGGCTAAAGAGTCAGAAGATGCACCCCTCGATGCCTCCTGGCAGGGAGGCCTGCAACTTGGATGCCCTCGTCAAGAAGTGCTTCCAGGGTTCTATGCTGACATGTCGGATCCAGGCCTACCAGCTGTACATGGGCATGTACCTGAGGGACCTGGTGAAGGAACTCGCCGGGTTCTCGGCTGGTCTCTCCGAGGGACCTTTGCAGCGCTTCAACAGCCTGTCCACCGGTGTCCGTGAGTGCTTGAAATTCATGACTCGAACAGCCTATGACTGCTTAGAGTCAGCGGCCTGAGTAGTTTCAGCGGGCATCGGTGCACGCCGCCAAGCATGGCTAGAGTCGTCAGACCTCAAGCAATGGGTTCAGGACAAGTTGGTCGATGTCCCATGCTAGGGAGAGAATCTCTATGGGAAACCAATGACCGACAAGGCTGCTGAGATCGAGTCCGAGTACATGACCAGGACACGGCTCTGAAAGAAGACCTCTGCCCCTTTTAAGAAGAAGGACTCGGGTAAGAAGCCCTTTTACCTGAGGAAGGGTGCTGCTTACCGAAGCTACCCTCCATTTCAGGCCTCCCCGGCTCCCCAGCAGGGGCAGCAGGCCAAGGGACAGGGGCACAGCCTGCGTAAGCATAAAGGCCCCAAACCCCAGGCACCGGCTCCGGCCCAGCCTGGTAGTGGCTTTTGACTCTCACAGCATGGCCCCTCTCCCCACAGGGGACAGGCAATGCACAGGAGGAAAGCTTGTCCTGTATGCCCACAGGTGGACAGCCATTTAGCACCGATGCCTGGGTCCTACAGATAGGACTATCTCCTCCATTTGACCCAAGTTCCTCCTCCTCATTTTCCAGGAGAGCCCCTCAGGTCTCCCCTTCACCAGGACCTTCTTCTGAAGGAGTTAGCAGGTCTTCTCGAGGATCAGGCGGTAGAACCAGTGCCCCACCACCTACAGGGCAAGGGCTTCTATCCCAGGTACTTCC
This sequence comes from Ichthyophis bannanicus, assembly GCA_033557465.1. Classification (NCBI taxonomy): domain Eukaryota; kingdom Metazoa; phylum Chordata; class Amphibia; order Gymnophiona; family Ichthyophiidae; genus Ichthyophis; species Ichthyophis bannanicus. The sequence continues at coordinate 283,769,498 of CM066035.1, forward strand.
AGGTACCAAAAAGGACAGACGCATCCTCGACCTGTGCAACTTAAACAAATTCCTGGTGAGGGAGAAGTTCAAGATGCCCTCTCTTGGAATATTGCTGCCTTACCTCCGCCAGGGAGACTGGCTATGCTCAGACTTAAATTATGTGTATACACACATCCTAATACACCCAGACCACAGGCAATATCTACGCTTTGTGGTGGGAGGCAATCACTACCCGTTCAGGGTACTTCCCTTTGGCCTGGCCTCCGCCCCCAGGATATTCACAAAATGCCTGACAGTGGTGGCTGCCTTTCTCAGACTCCAAGGAGGAGTTTTTGTCTTCCCCTACCTAGACGACTGGCTCATCAGAGCCACTTCAGCCAGAGAGGTCCATTAGGCCACATCTTGCACCATCCAGGTGCTCCAGCATCTGGGGTTTGTAATCAATTACCCCAAATCCAGCCTTGTACCCACTCAACAACTAGAGTTCATTGGGGCCAGACTGGATACCCTTCAAGCAAGGGCCAACCTGCCAGCAGACAGGGCAAAAAGGCTGGTCCTCACATGCCAAGTGAGTGTCATATCCTAGGTGTCAGCAAGGCACTTTCTGCGCCTCCTCGGGCACATGGCCTCCACCATCCATGTAACACCAGATGCCCGCCTCCACCTGAAACCTGCTCAGTGCTGCCTCAGAGACCAGTGGACACTGGCCACAGGCAGCCTCCGAGACAGGATCAAAGTGTCCAGAAGACTAGTACAGTCCTTGGACTGGTGGCTTCAGCCATTACACTTGGAGGTGGGGATGCCTTTCCAGGCTTCTCGACACACGAGAATCCTGACCACGGATGCATCCTTGCTGGGCTGGGGAGCCCATTGCCAGGGGCTTTGTACTCAGGGTGTGTGGTCTCTGAACGAGAGCACACAACAAATCAATTTCTTGGAACTCCATGCCATCCACCTGGCTCTACGAGTTTTCTGTCAGACTTTGGCTCACCAGCCTGTCTTGGTACAAACAGACAACCAAGTAGCCATGTTCTATGTGAACAAGCAGGGCGGCATGGGGTCCTGCCTATAGTGTCAGGAAACCCTGGATCTGTGCTCCTTTGCAGTCCGGCATGGCATTAATCTGAGGGCAGTTTACCTGCCAGGCGAGGACAGCTACTTAGCTGACAGACTAAGCAGGATTCTGCAGCCCCACGAGTGGTAGCTGGACAAGGACCTGGGGACGGCTAGTAATGGACTTGTTTGCGAGTACGCTCAATCAGTTGTCCCAGTTCTGCTCCAGGCTGCCATACCCGCACATGGTGGCTGCCGACACATTTCTTATATCGTGGTCTGTGTTCCTCCTGTATGCATTTACCCCAACGCCTCTGGTTGCCAAGACTTTATTCAAGATCCTCCAGGACAGGGCCTCGGTCATCCTGGTAGCCCCCAGGTAGCCAAGGCAACTCTGGTTTCTGCTTCTACTCCAGCTAGCAGTGGAGACCCCCATCCCCTTGGGGTCCTCCCCGAATCTCCTGTCCCAGGAAGGGGGCACTCTCCTGCCCCCCAATCTCAGCTCCCTCAACCTAATGGCATGACGGCTGAAAGGGTAGTACTCGCACCACTCCTCCTCCTCCTAAAAATGTGGAAGAGGTCTTGCTGGCCTCAAGGAGTCTGTCAACTATATGGACCTATGCCTTCAAGTGGCGTAGGTTTGGGATTTGGTGCAAGAAGCAGAAGGTGAACCCTTTCTCCTGCCAGGTTGCAGTGGTACTATAGTATGTTCTCCACCTTTCGGATTTGGACCTTAAGTCCAACTCCGTCAGAGTTCACGTCAGTGCCCTTGCTGCACACCACTTCCTGGTGGAAGGGAAGCCTCTCTCTGCGCATTCTCTGGTTTCTAGGTTCTTGAGAGGCCTACTTCTGCTGAAGCCCCCTGGTTCGCCCTACGGCGACCGAATGGGATATGAATGTAGTTTTGGGGCAGCTGACTAGGCTGCCTTTTGAGCCGATGGCAGCCTGCCATCTATGCTACCTTTCTTGGAAGATAGTTTTCTTGGTGGCACTCATGTCGGCTCGGCGAGTGAGTGAGCTTCAGGCCCTTGTGTCCAACAGGCCTTATACAAGGTTCTATAGGAACTAGGTGGTGCTCTGCACACACCCCAAGTTCCTTCCGAAAGTGGTCTCTTCATTCCACCTAATCCAGGAGGTGGTGCTGCCTACCTTCTTTCCCAGGCCGTATGCCAGTCGGGCAGAGACAGTTCTGCATACCCTGGACTGTAAGAGGGCATTGGCCTTCTATATTCAGTGTACGCAAGGCCATAGGAGGGTTTATAAGCTCTTCGTATCCTATGACCACTTGTAAGCTGGGGATGGCATTTCCAAGCGTATGCTCTCCACCTGGGTAGCGGACTGTATTGCTTGGGCATACAGGGCAGCCGAGCTTCCGTTGGAGGGTCGTGTTATGGCCCACCGGGTCAGGGCCATGGCGGCATCAGTGGCTCACTTCCGCTCTGTTCCACTGGCAGACATCTGCCGGGCTGCCACCTGGTCTTTGGGTCAGACTTTCGCTACCCATTACTGCCTGGATAGGGAGTCCCGATGGGACATTGCTTTCAGCCATGCTGTACTCCGTAACCTTTTCGAGGTCTAGGCAACTCCTGCCCTCTGACCCTTCTGTGTCAGTCTATCGGAGTGCTACTCTCTCAGTTAAATTCCTATTGTAGCTGCTTGCGGCTCTCGTAGAGGGAGAACATTTTTCAGCTGTGGGTTCTTGATAGCCTATCGCTTGGGAGTCCCATATGTGAGGACTGACTTCCTGCTTGTTCCCGGAGAAAGCGTAGTTACTCACCTGTAACAGGTGTTCTCTGGGGACAGCAGGAATCTGTCCTCACGACCCTCCCTCCTCCCCTTGGAGTCGCAGTCCTATTATTATATTTTGTTCTTTTTGCCGTCTTTTTACTGTGTCATTTGACTGAGCAAGATGGCACACTTGGGCGGGAAGGGGACTGCACATGCGTGATGCAATTTCCAAATGCTTTCTTTGAAAGCTGGGGATTAGCTCCACACGAGGGCTTCATCAGCACCAATGTCACCCATATATGAGGACTGATTCCTGCAGTCCCTGGAGAACACCTGTTACAGGTGAGTAACTACGCTTTTTAATTTAATTTTATATTTATCAAATTTTACAAACTACACTAACCCAACCTTGGCAACAGGAAAAACATTCAGTCTGTTCAAAGTTACAAATAAAGTCAAAATAAAACAAGAAATCATCCCTTTTACAGGACCCAACACTAACCAAATGTTGTAGACCACAAATGATCCAAAACTATCACACCCATGAGAAGCTGGGATAAAAAGTAGACAAAAAACCCCACCCAAGACTTAAAACGGGTCAAAACGGCGAAGCATATACATAAATAAAGACCCCAACTTATCCCCCCAATCTGACTCAGCCATGCAATTTCTTAGCATCCAGAAAGAAATGTAATTGAGAAGGCTCAAAGTAATGATATACAGAATTTTGGTAATAAAGTACTCATTTACACGGGAATCCAAGTTGGAACTTTGCACCCAAGGCTACCGCTTCCTTACAAAGCTCCAAAAACATCTTCTTCCTGTGTCCAATGGGACACATCTGGAAAGATCTGTATTCTACCCCCCATAAAGGCAATATCAGTTTTCTTAAGAAACAAACAATAACGCTTCCTTGTCCTGGAGAAACACAAAATAAATTAATAATGTCTCTTTAGTCACCACCTCCTCAGTCAACTGCTCCAGTAGCTCAGACAAGTTCCCCAAATCTAAAGAATCCGAAGAAATATCAACTCTAGGAGCAGGGGCCAAGGCTGAGGCGTCTTTAATAGGTCCAGAAGGGAGATAATAGATCTTTTGGAGAGGAGTAAACCACCCTCACAATAGCCAAAGGTTTCTTTAAGGAACCTGTGAAACAGATCTCTAACCGGAGAGCCAGTCACCCATGGGATATTCAAAATCCTCAAATTCAGAGACCCTGAGCATTCTCCAAATTTTCAAGCTTTCGCTGAAACAACATTCTGTCTTGAGACAAAACACCTTGCTGATCTTGAACCCGCTGTACTTTGTCTTCGAGCCCAGAAACCACACCTTACTGAGCTTCCAATCTCTTCTCCACGCTATCCATGCAGATAGCAGAGGGGCCAAGACTTGGATAGCCACAGCACATACCTGGTGCACAGAATGCAAGACAGATCAAATTGAGTCCAAAGTCACTTCCTGTGGCTGCAATAATGGAGGAAAAGACAGTTGAGACACAACGCTAGACTCAGGGGTAGCCATGCCCCCTCTCCCCACCTCCCCCCCACAAAGCTGCACCCGCCTGGAGACCCGATGTCCAGGATCCTTCAGCCAGCAGTACTCCATTTACCACCGCCGCCGAACTCCCAGGAAAAACAGTGTCTCCATTCAGCACCAACAAAGCAGCGTTGGTCAAACCAGGTGCGGGAGGGGTGGAAGAGCTAGCAGGTCTCAACAAGACATCGCTGCCCCAGTCGGGGCTCTCCCCCACCCAGCAAGGAGGATGCCCAAATCCTTTGCCGATGCGTAGTTCTCCATGGTACACTGCCTGGCAGGTAATCCTTCCTTACCCTTTGCCTTTTATTTCGACATAGGGCAGGAAAACAAAAGTCTACAAAAGCAATAGAAACAGGAGCAGCTACCAAATGTGTCCTTTTAGAATGCCATCTTGGATCCCGTTATAATATTTTTAATAGTATCTTCAAGGGTATACAATTAAAAAAAAAGATGTCTGTGGAACTTAGACTAGAAATTTCTGAGAAAAAAAACAAAATATGACCTGAACAAGAATAATGGTGCCCTTCACTAATATTTGGTTGTGCAAACCTTGGCAGTGATGAGAGTCTCAAAATGTTTCTTGTAGCCATCTACAAGTTTCGTACATCTGTCTTCTAGTAGTGCCTCCTACTCTTCAACTGTGATTTTGTTTTCCCAGTTCATGAATGTTTCTTGGATGTCTTATACCAATGGCAGATATCAGTTTAAAACAGTGCATTTTTTTTCCTTTTGTACTTTTGGATGTATGTTTTGGGTCCTTGTCCTGCTGAAGGACCCATGACCTTTGGCCCAGACCTAGCTTTCTGACACTAGGTAGCACATTTCACTTCAAAATACCTTGGTAGTCCTCTGACTTTGTGATTCCTTCAATACATTCCAGGCCTCTAGTTCTTGAGGCAGCAAAACAGCCCTACTACACTATGGAACCTCCACCGCATTTAACTATAGGAAGGGTGTTTTTTCCTTATAAGCTTCATTTCTTTACCTATAAATGTATCGCTGGTCTGCGTTGCCAAAGAGCTTGTTTGTTTTCATCTGTCCACAGAACATTTTCCCAGAATGATTGTAGCTTCTCAAGATTTGAGCAAAGATCAGGCGTGCCTTTTTATGTCTGTCTTTGAACAATGGAGTCTTCCTTGGTCTTTGCCCATGAAGTCATCCTTTGTTTAGTGGATGGCATATGGTGCGGGCTGAAACCACCATGCCAGATTGCTCAAGATCTACCTTAAGCTCTTTGGATGTTGTACGTGGTGTTTTTCTAACAGTTCACACTAACCTTCAAAGACTTCTTGGATTAATTTCCCCTTTCCCACTACATCCTGGGAGGCACTTGAGAGTTCCATGAGCAGAAAACCTCTTGATAACATCGCAAACTGTAGAGACAGGAATACTAAGGTTTTGGAAATGGCATTGTACCTCATTGAAGTTTGTTTGGTGATAATGGCTTTTCTTATGGTCTCAGACAGCTTTCTTGTCTTCACTGTTGTGAAATGGAACAGGGAGTGAATGTGGCCATATTAAACTGCAGTGGGAATGTGGTTCTTCTGTTCTAACTGACTTGAATTGTTTATAAGGGTGCCAGTAATCATGATCTTTCAAACAGCAACCCCCTTATATCTCCCACATTTACAATCATTCATCAAGGGAAACACATCAACAAAACTATTTTTTGTCGGAAATGACACCGTGAAGGAACTAATCCTTCTCGTGGTGTAATGCTCCTTTTATTCTTTTATCTAGGGACGCAACCCTAACTTCAGGTATTCGAGGGAATATAAATCCCTCAACACCAACCAGTATAAATTGTGTGCACTTCCATCACAAACAATCATCAAACGGAAAGATCACTTAGCTGAGTTCACATTAGTTTTTCTTTTCTATGTGAAGACGATATCTTCTGTTCAACAGCTAAATGGCCAAAGGTGTAGCCAAATAATCTTCCCTAAATTTGGATTTGTAGCAACCAAGTCGAGATCTCCAAACTCTCAAAATAGTAACCCAACGTTGTGTTTCAAGCCAAAGAAACTCCTGGCCCTTCTTCAAACTGTGTTGCTCATCCTTTTCCCGGAAGTAACCCTATTTAAACTTCCTGAAATAAACATATGACCAGTTGGTAATAATGCAAAGGCTCACGGTAGTTGAAGTCCTCACCTCCATGATTAAATGATACTCCACCAGTCCAAAGATGAATTTAACCCCTGTGGATTAGTTCCTTCACGGTGTCAGTTCCGACAAAAAATAGTAATCATGATCTGGCAATGTTCCCGTTTTTATAGTATTTCCTACTATTTCCTTTTTTAATTGGTCTTGTTTTATTTGATTCTTTTACATGTGAAATATAATCCAAAGCCAATTCACTGGCCACTGTTTTTTTAGGAGATATTGGACATTAAGGGCTTGAACTGCAAGAGTGTGCCAATAATGTTGACCACAACTGTACATATTTGGCAGGGAGGCTGCTTTTGGGGGAACAACAAACCTGCCAGAAGGGATAGTGGCGGTGTTGTCAGGACTGTATGACTTAGTAAATTTGTTGCATGGGTCTATGGTTAAGTCATTGAAACATACATGTGTGCAGTTCACTCTAATATCTTCTAAGAGTTGACTTTAAATGGTAACCCATTTTTGAAATCTTCATCTTTTGGCTGTATTATATTAGTATTCTCTTAAAGCTAAAATATCAAGTTAATTGAAAGTATCATAACAAATATAGTTTAATTTTCTAAATTTATGTGCTAGAGAAAGAAGAACTTTGAATATAAGAAGCTAATTCTAGAGGGTATACATTTGGTTAATCAGATGCTAAATATAGCATCTCAAGATCTTGTCTTATACTTGAGGCCTTCAGTGAATAATCAGGTGAAATCGGTAGTTCAGTTGTACATCATTTCTCTAAATAGGTATTAGCAAATTATATAGACCTAGGTTCTCCATTTGTTTGCTACATTAAATTAAATTAAATTTTCCTAGTAGTATTGACAACATTGGGCTTGATAATTCCATTATAATGGCCAGGATCCTTTTGTAGCTGTGACCCATGAAATTGAAAGGTTTATATGAAAATGTGTATCATATAATTCATTTATATATGGTTAATTTTCACATCTTAGCCCTAACAATCTCCAGAAACAAGCAGGCATTCAGTCTTCACATATGGGTGACATCGGCACCGACGGAGCCTACGTGGGAGCACTCCACTGCACCTGCGCTCCTGCCTTCCCAACTCCTCTCAGTTCATTTTCCGTGGAGCCAGCAGGTTGTAAAATCCTGTCACCGATGAAAAACTTTTCTTTTTTTATCTACTGCTGTGCCCTTCCTTTCTGTTGACACCGGTTCCATCAGAGTCGACACCAGTCCCGATTTCATTTTTCTTTTTCATGATAAATTTTTCTATATTTTTTTCTTTTTCTGCGGGTTTCCTGCTCACCCTCAGGCCTTTAATCCCTCTCAGGGATATTTTTTCTTTCCACAATGGAAAAAACAATTAGTGGTTTTAAAAAATGTACAAAGCGTGCTGGTACAATATCAGTCACGGCTAAACATGACTGGTATCTCAAATGTTTGGGCCCTGACCATATGCCAAATTCTTGTCCTTTGTGCCAACAAATGACAAAGAGAGGCCTAAAGGACAGAGCCAGACAGTATGGATCCCTGTTCGCCCCGGACTCAATTTCAGTGGCTTCCGAGAACATCAACTTCCTCTCATGGTTCTCAGGTCCAAGTCCAAACATAAGAGTAAGTTTTTGATTTCTTCTAAGACATCAGCATCGAAGACTGATCCTGACACTAGAGGAAAGTCCCAGCATCAACATTGGGATTCAACGAAAGGTGCCTCAGATACAGACCAGCCAGCCAAACAGCCCCAGTCAACAGGACCAGTCATCCAAAGCACAAGAGAGGTTCTGGGACACTCCCGAAGAATCGACCTCTGGAGAGCTACCGGTTCCATGCTCTAGGACGGTGGCTCAAAGCCCTATAGATGATTCCACCCAGACATTGGCCAACTCCCTGGACCAGCACATAGTGGCTATTGAGAGGAGTTTGGCTGTGCTTCTGGCAGCCTTGGTACCAACAGGTTTGACAGCTCCAGCAATGCAGGCTTTGGCACCCTGTCTACAGCCAAATGTATCATCCCCAATGCCGGCCATGGAACCCGCATCGATGGATCTCTCAAGACCAATGCCTCAGTTGGAACAGACTCATAACATCAGTACCCAACAGGCTAATACTGCCAGTCCTCTCAGTTCTGTGGTCTGTGAGCATCAGTATTGACATTGACCCTCAACGTCAATGAAGTATCGAGGTCAAACACAGGACCGTCGATACTTTAATTTTTTGTCAGATTCTGATTCTTCTACTTCCGATTCTGACGATGCCTCACTCGATTCCTGGGAATTTCCAGACATCCTCAGACCTGTCCCCTCCTCATGAGCGGCAGAGGTCTCCACCAGAAGATATGTCTTTTCCAAGTTTTCATCCAGGACATGATGGTGGCACTGAACATCACAGTTGCTACAGAAAAGTAACAGAGAGCAGAGGAATTGGAGATACTCCAATTCCCTCCCACACCTAAAGAAGCAGCTACTTTTGATCTGCATGTGAGAGGTTCCTCTCATGGTTCTTCACATTAGCAAAAGACTCAATACCATGTACAGAGTACCAGAGTGCCCAGGCTTCCAGAAGCCACAATTCCCACACCACTCAGTGTTGGTGGAATTGGCAATGTGCTGAATAAACAGTTCAAAAAATCATTTTTCCATGCCTCTGGTTCGGGAATTGAGGACACTCGATGCCTTTGGGCGTCAGTGTTTTCAAGCATCCATGCTCACCTCCTAGGATTATTTCCTACATGTTATATATACACGGTCATGTTCCTGAAAGATTGTCACCAGGGATCTGGAGACATTTGCCTCCATGCTTCCTGATGATAAGCAGAGTGCATTCCAAGCACTCATCAGGCAAGGTCAAAATACCTCAAAATTTCTTACCAGAGCATCTTTTGATGCTTTTGAGTCAACAAGCAGAACTTCAGCAATCCGCATAGGAGCTTGTAGGATAGCCTTATTACAGGCATCAGACCTTGAGCAGTGGGTCCAGGATAAGTTGGCTAATACCCCATGTATGGAAGAACCTTTTTGAAAAGGATTGGAGAGAAAAAGCTGGTGAGATTGAGACAGATTTATCTCACCTTCAAATGCCTTTCCAGGAAAACTGTGGACCCCTCCAAAAGAAAAAGTCTCCCAAAGAAGCCTTTCTATTCTAAGAAAAAGAGGCATTATTCTTCCTACCGACCTGCAACTGCATACCAGCCTCAGCAGCGGCAGCAGAGCCCTCGCCAACCCCAAAAGCCCAAGGCTCCTAAGCCTCAACCATCAGCTCAGGCACAACCTGCGCCTAGTTTTTGACTCCTTCCTAGAGAGCATTGCCACTCCGCCTCTGCTGGTTCCTTATCCCCTCCACATAGCAGACAGACTATGTTCATATGCCCACAGGTGGCACCTTATAACTTCAGAACAGTGGACTCCCAGCATCGTCCAAAGGGGGTATCTGCTGCACTTCGAAACCCTATCCCCCACCATCTTCGCAGGGGACTATCCTACCCATCCCATTCAAAGCACTCTTGTGTGTTCAACAATTTTATTAAGATATAATAAGATAAGTACAACACAACAGTACAATATCAGGCAATAATCCCTATTAGCCCCGTCCTCCCACCATCACAAATGATGAATCACAACAGAAGCTTGGCTTATAATTGCCCTATAGGGTTGGAGACCCGATAACCAATGCATATTTGTGGTACAGAGTAAGAAGACTACAGTACAAGCTTAGTACCTGTATTCACAAAACCCAAACCTATAATATATATACTAGACTTCACCCGCTTACTATAAGAAATTGTCTAAGTTGTGATTCTCAGCAAATGGTCACTACTGAATGAAAGGACAATTCTAAACATGGGTTTTATAATCAAGCTTCCTAACTCTCTAATGATAACAGATACTGAATGTATAGTATTATGTAATAAACTGGACAACTCCTAAACTATCTAAGGCAGGATATCCTAAAAGAAATAAGAAAATTAAATATACGTCTGATATCATCCACCCTCCCTTCCCCTCTCCCTCTCCCCCTCAACTCCCTGCCCTCCCCCCCAACCCTCCCACCCAATCTCAAAGAGCAAAAAACCTTAATATCTCGAGCTAAAGAGTGTGCAGGGACTCAATGCTACTGCTGTACCAAGTGACGGTATCCACCCATACATAGCTGCTGTCGGCAGGAAGTATATAAAGAAATTTATTGTGTGTCATCATTAAGAGGTAAAAACAAAGCCCAAAGGTGTAATAGTTTATCCGTATGTCCCCTTAAGTCTGCTGTTAGCTTTTCCATCCTATATACCCTCCCATACCTTTACCCACCATTCATTTAGGGTGGGAGCATATGAACGCTTCCAGAAACGACTAATCACCGAGCGGGCCGCTAACAGTAAGCAATTGTCCAGCCCAACTCTATCAGAAATTGGTGGTACTTCTGATACATGCCCAAAAAGGCAGGACTCCAGCGTGCACGGAACCGCCACCCCCAATTTAGTCGTAATTAGAGAGTGAACCTCCAGCCAAAATTGCTGTACTTTGCGGCATTCCCACCACATATCTAGAAATGTACCCTTTTGACTGCATAAGTGCCAACAAAAGGGATCATCTGCCCTTTTCCAACAGAATAAATTCTCAGGCGTAATGGACATCCTAAATAATACCCATAATTGAGTATTGACGAGCGACAATGAGATAGAACATTTATGCGAGTAAGAGAAAACCTCTAACCAAAACTCCTCTGATCTTCCTGGAAGTTCTTCCTCCCAGTGTTTTTGGAACGGTAGTCTAGAGATATTAGCATAGATCTCTGTTGACAGGGCCCTGTAAAGTCTAGCTAGCAAAGCTCGGGGACGCGAACTCTGGAATAAAATAGTCTCCCACTGCTTTGGTACCCTAGTTCCTGCCAAAGTATACTCCTGCAAAGAGAAGCAGTGCTTTAATTGGAAATACTGAAAGTCTGGTAACTCCAAGTCAAAGAGTTGTTCTGTTCGCTGTTTAGACAGAAACTTAGCATGATCGTACATAGACGAAAATCGGGTCTTAACACTAATTGCTCTCGTTTCCCCCCCAACATTTCTAATGAAGGATAAAGACCCTCTTACTGTAAAGGGAGATAATTTTGAGGGCAAGATGCCAATTTGCTAATCTTTCCCCAGCTTCTCCACACAGGTCCCTAGAAAGCGTGTTGCATAATTTTTTGAATTTCACCGTGTACAGTTGCAAAGGGCACCACTAGCAGGGGAATAGGAGACAGCCATTTCACTTCTGCTTGGACCCATGAAGACCTCTGAGCATTTAACCAGAAATGGAGAACACGCAAACAAGAACAATGATAGTATAATTCAACATCTGGGAGTCCCAATCCACCTAATACCCAAGGACGGATCATCGTGTACCAATTAATCCTGGGTCTTTTATCTTGCCATACAAATTTTGTAAGTAATTGGCGTACCTTTATAAAAAAACCCCTCTGGGAATCATTATCGGTAATTGCTGAAAAAGGAACAACAATTTAGGTAAAAGTAACATCTTGATCACATTTATCCTGCCTAACCAGGACACCATGAAAGATGACCACTGCAAAGTCTCAGCTCTCAAGGTTTTCATCAGCGGCCAATAATTCAGTAAGTATAAATCTTCAAGTCTTCTAGGAATTATAATACCCAAGTATCTAAACTGGGATACAATGGAAAAAACTGTAGAAGGCAAACCTTCCTTCTCTTTCAAACTTGTATAACATGGCAACATAGCTGACTTGGAAAAGTTGACCTTGAATCCAGACATGAGAGAAAAGTTTTGCAACAAGTCAACGATGATAGGTAGGGTGTGAACAGGATCACGGAGGAAGATCAATGTATCGTCAGCATATAAGGAGACGACATGGACTTGCTCCCCTATCCTAATTCCTTGCTCCCCTATCCTAATTCCTTGCTCCCCTATCCTAATTCCTATATCCTGAGCCTGGGCACGCAATCAAATTGCTAGAGGCTCAAGGGCCAGAGCGAAAAGCAATGAGGAGAGCGGGCAACCCTGTTGAGTCCCGCGTCCTAATGAAAACGGAGGTGAGCTAAACCCATTGATCTGCACTGCTGCTGTTAGTGACTTGTACAAGGCCTCAATCCACCCTCGAAAATGAGGTCCAAATCCAAAATGTAGCAATGACGCGAATAGGTAAGGTCACTCTACTCTGTCAAAGGCCTTTTCAGCATCCAGAGATAACACAGGATAAGTTCCAATTTGATTCTTCAAACTAGATAAGACATTGATTAGTCTCCGTACATTTTCAAAACCTTATCTACCTTGTATAAAACCTGTCTGGTCAGGATGCACAATCTCCTGGATGCTAGAGTCCAACCTCATTGCAAAAAGTTTTGTCAGAATTTTATAGTCCAAATTCAATAAAGATATTGGTCTGTAATTAGAGCAAAGTGTTGGGTCTTTACCGTCCTTAGGAATCACAATTATAGAAGCTTGATACATGGATTGCGGCAATCTCCCTTGGGATATGATATCATTAAACACTCTAGAAGCGGAGCAACTTGCTCTAAAAGGGTCTTATACACTTCTGCCGGAAACATATCTGGGCCAGAAGCCTTGAATTTTTTCAGCCGGCGAATAGCCTCTCTCACCTCCTCCATCTGAATAGGACCTTCTAATTTGTTAAAGCAATCCTCTGATAATTGAGAAGGTTGGTTTCAGCGAACCAACGGGTAAGCCTCTGTGAATCTACAGAAAATTGAGAGGTATATAAAGATTCGTAAAATTTTGCAAAGCAACCTGCAATCGCTGTAGATTTCTGAAGTCCACATCTAGTTTCATCCACAACATTTGAGATTTTTTTCTTCAACCTTTGGCGCTTTAATTGCCAGAGAAGCAATTTGTGTGCTTTGTTACCATGTTCATAGAAATTACGCCTAGTGCGTTGCATTCGAAATGCTATCCCATCAGTTTCTAAAGAAGCTAGTTTGCCACGCAACGTTAATATTTGACGCCATACTTTCCTATTCTGGGTTTTCTTGCGTGTCAATTCAAGAGCAGCAATCTGATTGTGCAAAGCATCTTTTTGTAGCATTTTTTTGTCGCTGAAATGCTTTTGAAAGCGATATGAGCTGACCCCTCAACCTTCTTTCCCCGCATCCCATAACAGAAAACTTGGAGTCTCTGGTAGGTCATTAAACCTCAAGTATTCTTTCCAACAATTCTGTAGTTGCTCAACAAAGTTTTTATTTTTCAACCATTGTCTGTTTAGTGACCAGATCCAGGGGGGATTCTCTTGGTCTTTTACCCTCCAATCTAAGGAGACCAGATGGTGGTCAGATGGACCCATAACTCCTATTTGCACTTTGGAGATGTGAGGAATTAACGATTTTGACAATAACCAGGTATCAAGTCTTGAATGGAAATGATGTCTCAGAGAAAAGAAAGTATAATCCCTTTCACCAGGGTGGAACTCCCTCCAAGCATCAATTAAATCAGAGTTAGAGATGCTTTGGACCACCCTCTTCCGCTCCCTATGGAGTCCGATCTATCCATCTCAGACGTTGCACTATTAAAATCTCCCCCTAACAGGATTTCACCTGTGGCATGGACTCGAAGTGTTTCCAAAAGATCATTCAATGACATTGCTATATCAGCAGGAGGAATATAAGCATTAATCAAAGTTAATGGACAGTTATGGCAAGTCCCGGAGATAAGGAGAAATCGACCCGATGAATCTGAGACTTGGTTCAATACTACAAAAGGGCAATCTTTGGATATTAATATAGCCACCCCTCATTTATGGGAAGTGAAATTAGAATAAAAAACCTGCGAATAATCTCGCGAGGATAGGCATGATGGTGCCCCTGGAGCTAGATGAATCTCTTGAAGAAACACAATGTCAGCTTTTACCCTGTGGAGTTGGTCTAACACCCTACATCTCTTAATAGAATGATGAAGCCCTCTGATATTCCACATAATCAACTTAATCATTTGGATTGTGTAGTGTTCGCTTACCTTGAGCAGTAAGTTGGTTCCATACCATCACTTTGTTGTTTCTCAAATCTGCGCTCCGCTGCACTGGAAGCCCACCTTGTTGAAAAATACCCCAGAAAAGTCTCCTGTACCACTCTTGCCTCCCCAAATTTCCCCCAACCCCTAATCCCCACCTCCCCCCTCCCCATCCCTGCCACCCCCCTCTCCCTACCCTTGTTCCTGAATATATAGGACCAATCCATTCTGTGCCAAAAGATGAACCAGTTAAGCGTCATCAACGCCACAAAAAGGGTGAAGAAAAAACCAATTAACTCCGGCCACCTTCATCCCCTCCCCATATAGCATACATTTCTCCTCTGAGCAGACATGTAATAAGATTAATAGCATTATCCCTCCTTCTTTACACAATAAAAGTATCTTGTAGATTCAAACAAGTCTAACCCTAGCAATTCAATGTACTTAACTAAATAAGTAGAGAGAGAGAAGAGATGTCCACCCTGCTATCCCATGGCACCATAGAAAGAGTCCCTCCCTATTAAGAAAGGATGGGCTTCTACTCTCCATATTTTCTCATTCCAAAGAAAATAGGAGGGTTCAGGCCCATTTTGGATCTCAGAAACCTCAACAAGTTCCTGGTCTGAGAAAAATGCAGAATAATTTCCCTGGGAACCCTTCTGCCATACCTCCAGAGACACAATTGGCTATGTCCTCCAGACCTCAAGGAGGCATACATGCACTTACTGATCAATCCTCAGCACAGACAGTATCTACATTTCATGGTTCAAGAAAACCACTTCCAATACCAGGTGTTACCCTTCAGCTTAGCCTCCGCACCCAGAGTATTCACAAAATGTATGGCAGTAGTTACATAAGAACATAAGATATGCCATACTGGGTCAGACCAAGGTCCATCAAGCCCAGTATCCTGTTTCCAACAGTGGCCAATCTATGTCATACGTACCTAGCAGTTTCCCCAAAGGACACAGGTTCCTCAATCCTTGTACTGGATCAAGCATTGATATCCTGGGTCCCTTCTTAATAATGGTTTATAGACCTTTCCTCCAGGAACTTGTCCAAACCTTTTTTAAACCCAGCTACACTAACAGCCTTTACTACATTCTCCGGTAACAAATTCCAGAGTTTGATTACACGTTGAGTGAGAAAAGATATTTTCTTTTATTAGTCTTAAATAGTTTACCCTATAGCTTCATTGTATGTCCCCTAGTCTTTCTATATTCAGATAATGTAAACAATCGATCTACGTTTACCCGTTCCACTCCGTTCATTAATTTATCGACTTCTGTCATATCTCCCCTCAGCCGTCTCTTTTCCAGGTTAAAGAGCCCTAACCTTTTTAGCCTTTCTTCATAGGAGTATCCTTCCATCCCCTTTACCATTTTGGTGGCTCTTCTCTGAACCTTTTCTAATAATGCTATATCCTTTTTAAGATACGTCGACCAAAATTGCACACAATATTCAAGGTGCGGTCTCACCATGGAACGGTATAGAGGCATTATATCTTTTGTTTTATTTTCCATTCCTTTCCTTATGATACCTAGCATTCTATTTGCTCTCTTGGCCGTCGCTGCACACTGGGCCGAGGATTTTAACATGTTATCCACAATGACGCCTAAATCTTTTTCCTGGGTGGTGGTTCCTAATGTGGAACCTTGCATTGTGTAACCATAGTTTGGGTTGTTCTTCCCTATGTGCATAACTTTGCACTTGTCCACATTAAATTTCATCTGCCATTTTGATGCCCAGTCTTCCAATTTATCAAGATCCTCTTGCAATTTTCCACAATCCTCTTGGGTTTTAACAACTTTAAATAGTTGTGTGTCATCTGCAAATTTGATAACCTCACTCGTCATTCCACTTTCCAGGTCATTTATGAATATGTCAAAAAGCAGCGGACCCAGCACAGATCCCTGGGGTACACCACTATTCACCTTTCTCCATTGGGAAAATTGGCCATTTAGCCCAACCCTCTGCTTTCTATCTTTTAACCAGTTCCTGATCCACAGTAGTACACTGCCTCCTATCCCATGTGGCCTATCTCTGCATTTTGGGGATCTTCATCTTCTCCTACTTAGGCAACTTGCTAATCACAGGAGGCTCCCCTCAGGAAGTAAAACTCTCCCTTCATCACACTATCAATGTGCTCCAGCATCTGGGATTCGTTGACAACTTCCCAAAGTCTTATCTCGCTCCATCCTAACGGCTGGAGTTCATTGGAGCATTCTTAGATACCCAACAGGCCTGAGCATTTCTTTCTTGAGATCACTGCACCCATCTCATCAAGCTGGCAAGACACATACAACTTGCAGACAGGCTAAACAGAGTACTTCATCCACATGAGTGGACCCGATATTGGGATACTGCTGCTTGGATCTTCCAAATGTGGGGAGCCCCACGCATAGATCTTTTTGCCACTTCACAGAATACACAGCTTCCACTCTGCTCCAGATGTCCATCTCTGCATCGACAGGCCTTGGATGCCTTAATGGGGAACTCACCTAAGCGGCCTTACAACCCAAGGCTTCTGGTCTGCTCACGAGAACATCCTTCACATCAATCTCCTGGAACTCAGAGCAATCTTAACACCATCCTTGTCTTCTCTCCCCAACTCATAGAGCTCAGTCCTCATCCAGATGGACAACCAGGTGGCCATGTTCTATATCAACAAACAGGAAGGAACAGGATCTCGCCCCTTATGCAGGGAGGCCATCCGCTGGTGGGCAATCCCTTGAGGAATTCACCTTCATACAGTATACCTTCCAGGAGCAGAGAATTACTTAGCTGACAGACTAAGCCCCATCCTTCATCCGCATGAGTGTAGGCTGGGACCTCAAGTAGCACAGCATTTGTTCCACCTCTTGGGGATGCCGCTACTCAACTTCTTTGCTTCTCCTTTCAATGCCCAACTACCTTGCTTTTACTCCAGGATCCCCTCCCCTCACAGAGAGAGGTCAGATGCCTCTCTCCTCCATTGGGGACAAGATCTGCTCTATGCTTTTCCTCCTCTCCCCCTCATAGCAAAGACACTATTCAAACTCCGAGCTGACCAGGGAATGATGATACTCATTGTCCCCTACTGGCCCAGACAGCCGTGGTTTCCTCTACTTTTCCAACTAGCTCAATGCCTCCTCTCAAGCTGGGTCATTCTCCCACCCTTCTCTCTCAAGAACAGGGGGACCCTCCTGCGCCCCAGCCTCAAGACATTTCGCTTGATGGCCTGGCTGCTGAGCACTTTGTCCTCTCACACCTAGGACTTCAAGAGGAGGTTTTGCACATTCTTCTATCTTCCAGGAAAGATTCAACCAGGCAATCTTAAGCTTTCAAGTGGCACAGATTCTCGATTTGGTGTTCACAGAGAGTACTAGATCTTTTCACATGTCCATTAATGGACCTGCTCCATTACCTCCTCCATTTGTCCTCCTCTGCCCCCAAGACAAACTCTCTAAGGGTACATTTATACGCCATTGCGGCCTTTCACTATACTTTGGAGAACTGCCCTATCTCAACACACCCCTTAGTGGCCAGATTCATATGGGGTCTTCTCTTGACCAAACCGCCTCTCTGCCCACCACCCACAGTGTGGCATTTAAATGTTGTTCTTGTGCAGCTCATGTGCACCCCTTTTGAGTCTATGGCATTGGCTTCTTTAAAATTCCTAACATGGAAAGTTCTTTTTCTGATAACAGTAACTTCAGCCCAAAGGGTTAGTGAACTGCAGGCTTTGGTGGACTATGCTCCATATACCAGATTCTACCATGACAAGATAGTCCTTTGGACAGATCCTAAGTTCTTACTGAAGCTCATCACCTCCTTCCATTTGAACCAATCTATCTCATTACCAACATTTTTTCCAAAGCCTCGCAGATCCCCTGCTGAGGCCAAACTGCATACCCTGGATTGTAAGAGAGCATTGGCCTTTTAACTAGACTACACTAAGAGTCATTGGCAAGCCTCTCAGTTATTTGTCTCCTTTGACCAAAGTCATCTAAGGTTGCCAGTTTCCAAGAGGACACTCTCAAACTGGCTAGCAGATTGCATATATTTTACTTACTCGCAGCCTGGGCTGTCTCTACAGCAGCAGATCCCAGCTCACGATATCTGAACCCTGGCTACCACTGTGGCTAATCTCCATTCCATCCCTATTTTGGAGATCTGTCAAGCAGCTATGTGGTTTTCACTGCATACCTTTGAAGTGCACTATTGCCTAGACAAGGACTTCAGAATTGATGCTTAATTCGGACAATCTTTTCTACATAACCTCTTTCAAATCTAGACAACTTGCCCACCACCCATTGGACTACCTCGTAAGGTGTGCTCCGAACGAGCTGTCAGATCTCTTCTGCAACTTCTCGCTGCGCCGGGACTATTTTTCTCCAGGACCAAGCAGGAAGTCAGTCCTCACATATGGGTGACGTCGGCACCGACGGAGCCCTCGCGGAGCAATTTTCCCCAGCTTTCAAAGAAAGCCTTTGGGAATTGCAGCGCGCATGCGCGGTCCTCTTCCTGCCCAAGGGTGCCAACTTGCTCAGTCTTCTTTTTTCCGCGGAGCCCTGCAGACGTTGTCTGTGAATCCCCACCGAAAAGTTGATTTTTTTCTCTATTTTTCTCTTTTTTCTTCGGGATATGACTCTCCCCCGAAGGAGGCCTTTATTGTACCGGTTCCTCCGATGCTGGAACGACTTCTCTTCCGTATGTGGGAGAGCCCGGCGTCGTCGCCGGTGTTAAGCAAGCGGGTCGATTCCATTTATCGAGTCCGCAAGAGCCCCGGCTTCCAAAAGGCACAACTACCGCACCATTCCATGGTGGTGGAATCGGCCATGCATAGACTTAAGAGTCAAAAAATGCACTCCTTGGTTCCCCCTGGTAGGGAAGCCCGAAGCCTGGATGCCCTCGGTAGGAAGTGCTTCCAGGGCTCTATGCTTGCTTGTCGAGTCCAGACTTACCAGCTCTACATGGGCATGTATCTCCGAGACCTGGCTAAAGAAATAGCCGGGTTCTCTGCTGGTCTCTCCGATGAACCTTTGCAGAGGTTCCAAACCTTGTCTACTGGTATTCAAGAGTGCTCCAAGTTTATATCTCGAGCAGCCTATGATGGTTTTGAGGCTTCGGCTCGAGTAGCTGCGGCCGGCATCGGTGGACGCCGCCAGGCTTGGCTTCAGACGTCCGACCTCGAGCCCTGGGTACAGGACAAGTTGGTCGATGTCCCCTGCCGAGGTGATAACCTCTTTGGCAAGCCCATGGATGAGAAGGCTGCACAAATCGAGACGGAGACTCTCACCAGGACTCGTCTCTCAAGGAAGACCTCTGCCCCTTCTCAAAAGAAGAAGGCCTCGGGGAAAAAGCCCTTTTTACCTAGTAATGGTGCTGCCTATAAATACTACCCTCAGTATCAGGCCTCAGCAGCTCCCCCACAGGGAAAGCAGGCCAAGGGACGGGGTAATGGGTCCCGTAGGCAGCAAGCCCCCAAGCCTGCACCACCGGCCCCTGCTCAGCAGGGTGGGGGCTTTTGACTTCCTCAGCATAGCCTCTCCCCCTCAGCTGGTTTCTCTCAGCACAGGAGGCCGGCTAGTCCACTTTGCCCACAGGTGGTCCAACATCACCACAGATACCTGGGTACTTCACATAGTTCAAAAGGGCTATCTTCTTCACTTTCACCAGGTACCTCCCTCCTACTTTCCAGGGGAGCCTCCCAGACTCCCTTTGCACAGGGACTTACTCCTTCAGGAGTTAGCAAGTCTCGTTCAGGAACAAGCCGTGGAACCGGTGCCCCACCACCTGAAGGGCCAAGGATTTTACTCCAGGTACTTCCTGATTCCAAAAAGAACAGGAGGCCTCAGACCCATCCTGGACTTGCGAAACCTCAACAAGTTCCTTGCAAAGGAAAAGTTCAAGATGCTTACCCTTGGAATCCTGCTGCCCTACCTCCAGCAGGGAGACTGGCTATGCTCCTTGGATCTGAAGGATGCGTATACTCATATCCTCATTCATCCGGACCACAGACAATATCTCAGATTTGTTGTGGGAGGAAATCATTACCAGTACAGAGTGCTGCCCTTTGGCCTATCCTCCGCCCCCAGGGTGTTCCCCAAATGCCTCGCAGTGGTGGCGGCCTATCTAAGACTTCAAGGTCTGTTTGTGTTCCCATACCTGGACGACTGGCTCATCAGAGCCCCATCTTCAACAGAGGCCGCTCAGGCCACTCATCGCACTGTGGCTCTGCTCCAGCACTTGGGTTTTGTCATAAACTTCGCAAAGTCCACTTTGCTCCCCTCTCAAAATCTCGAGTTCATCGGCGCCAGGTTGGATACACTTCAGGCGCGGGCCTTCCTCCCTCTGGACAGGGCCAGGCGGCTCATGGATCTCGCCGGCCACTTTCACAGCAATGCGCTGGTCTCAGCCAGGCACTTTCTGCGACTGCTCGGCCATATGGCTTCCACAGTCCATGTGACCCCCAATGCCCGACTGAACATGCGTCCTGCTCAGTGGTGCCTTCGCAATGAATGGCATCAGGCCACGGGGAGCCTAGCGGACTCTGTGCAGATCTCCGACCAGCTGGTCTCATCTCTGCGATGGTGGCTTCATCTACCAAACCTAGTGCTAGGGGTGGCTTTTCAGCCCCCTACGAATTCTCAGGTCCTAACGACCGATGCTTCCCTCTTGGGTTGGGGAGCCCATTGCCAAGGGTCATGTACTCAAGGCCTCTGGACTCCTTGGGAGTCTGCTCAACAGATAAACTTTCTGGAGCTCAGAGCCATCCGCCTAGCGCTCAGAGCCTTCTCTCACCTGGTGTCCCACCAGTCGCTACTGATACAGACGGACAACCAGGTTGCCATGTTCTACGTAAACAAACAAGGCGGAACAGGCTCCTTCCTCCTCTGTCAGGAGGCGCAACAGCTATGCTCTTGGGCAGTCCGCCACGGCATCCTCCTCAGGGCTGTCTATCTCCCAGGTCAAGAAAATTACCTGGCCGACAAGCTCAGCAGGATCCTCCAGCAACACGAGTGGAGGCTGGATCCGATGGTGGTTCAGCAAATCTTTCTCAAGTGGGGTCTCCCCACCATGGATCTGTTTGCCAGTCCTCTGAACCGGCAGCTGCCCAGATTCTGCTCTCGACAGCCGCATCCTCTCAGGGTAGCGGCGGATGCTTTTCTGATTCCCTGGTCCACCAGCCTCTTGTATGCCTTTCCTCCCATGCCACTGGTGTCTCGGACGCTCTTCAAGGTTCTCAGAGACAAAGCATCGATGATCCTTGTGGCTCCCCGGTGGCCGAGACAACCTTGGTTCCCGCTTCTGATGCAGCTGGCGGTGGACACTCCTCTTCCACTGGGGTTTCAGCCCGACCTCCTGTCGCAGGATCAGGGGACTCTCCTACACCCCAACCTCCGGTCCCTTCATCTGATGGCCTGGCTGCTGAAAGGATAGTCCTTGCTCCTCTGCAGCTACCTCCAGATGTGGAGGAGGTCGTCTTGGCCTCCAGGAGGCCCTCCACCCGGAAGTCCTACGCTCTAAAGTGGCGTCGGTTCTCCGTCTGGTGTACTCAGCAGTCTCAAGATCCCTTCTCCTGTTCAGCATCAGTGGTCTTGCAGTACTTGCTCTCTCTCTCTAACCTTGGACTTAAGTCCAACTCGGTCAAGGTCCACCTCAGTGCTCTTTCTGCGCATCACATGCTGGTGGATGGTAGGCCTCTTTCCAGCCACCCTCTGGTGGCTCGGTTTCTCAGAGGCCTCCTTCTCCTTAAGCCACCTTTGTGCCCGCCAGCCCCGGACTGGGATCTCAATGTGGTTTTGCAGCGGATTACCTGTCCGCCTTTTGAGCCTATGGCTACCTGTCCACTGCATTTTCTTTCGTGGAAAACCTTGTTCTTGGTAGCCCTCACTTCTGCTAGACGCGTTAGTGAGTTGCAGGCCCTAGTGTCTGATCCTCCTTACACTAGGTTCTATAAGAACCGGGTAGTCCTACGGACTCACCCTAAGTTTCTTCCCAAAGTGGTACCCCCTTTTCACATCAACCAGGAGGTGGTACTTCCGACCTACTTTCCCAGGCCACACTCCAGCCGAGCTGAAATGGTCCTGCATACCCTGGACTGTAGAAGGGCATTGACCTTCTACCTTGACCGTACGCGGGAGCACCGAAGGACTGTTCAGCTCTTCGTTTCTTATTACCCCAACAAGTTGGGGCTCCCTGTCTCCAAGCGTACTCTGTCCATCTGGATTGCTGACTGTATCGCTTAGGCTTACGAGGCAGCCGGCCTCGTGTTGGAAGGTAGAGTCACAGCTCATCGTGTTCGGGCGAAGGCTACGTCGGTGGCTTACCTCCGCTCTGTTCCATTGGCAGACATCTGCCGGGCCGCTACTTGGTCTTCAAGCCAGACTTTTGCAGCCCATTACTGCCTGGAGAGGGAGTCCCGCAGGGACAGTGCTTTCGGACAGGCAGTCCTCCGTAACCTCTTTGAGGTATAGGCAACTCCTACCCTCCATCCCGGATGTTGGGCTACCGGTTGGAGACATATTCAGAGAAGATTCCTTCCTTCTGTGCTACTGAGCTTGAGGGAGCTCATTTTTGTGCTTAGGGTCTCCGGTAGCCTTAAGCTTGGGAGTCCCATATGTGAGGACTGACTTCCTGCTTGGTCCTAGAGAAAGTGTAGTTACTCACCTGTAACAGGTGTTCTCCAGGAGCAGCAGGAATCAGTCCTCACAACCCTCCCTCCTCCCCTTGGAGTTGCAGTTCTATGCTTTCGTTTTTGCTAATTTTTTGCTGTCTTTTGGCTATGTCATCAGACTGAGCAAGATGGCACCCTTGGGCGGGAAGAGGACCGCGCATGCGCGCTGCAATTCCCAAAGGCTTTCTTTGAAAGCTGGGGAAAATTGCTCCGCGAGGACTCCGTCGGCGCCGACGTCACCCATATGTGAGGACTGATTCCTGCTGCTCCTGGAGAACACCTGTTACAGGTGAGTAACTACGCTTTCTCGCTTGGTAGTCTGCTGCTAGGGAGGTCCCATATGTGAGGACTGACTTCTGCTTGTTCCTGGAAATAGCGTAGTTACTCACCTGTAACAGGTGATCTCCGGGAACAGCAGGAATCAGTCTTCATAACCTGCCCACCTCCCCTTCAAGTTGTCCCTTTCTATTTTTGTTCTAAATTTGTCTCCGCTATTCACTTGACTGAGGAGACCAGGAGCAAAGATGGGAAGGCAGCCACCCATGTGTGGAGGAAGGCTCCCAAAAGCATTCCTGTTGGATGCTGCGGAGTGTTCCTGCGCCAGGCTCCGTCTGTGCTGACGTCACCCATATGTGAAGACTGATTTCTGCTGTTTCCGCAGATCATCTGTTACAGGTTAGTAACTATGCTTTACTCAACTGTAGCAGGTGATCTCTGGGAATAGCAGGAGTCGGTCTTCACAATGCACCCTTCACCCCTAGGAGTTATAGGGTTGGTTTATTTTTTTCTTTTCCTCTCAGCTACAAACTCAACTGAGGATAGAAGTTGGGAAGGCAGGCACACAGGCACCATGGAGTGCTCCCAATGGCTTTCCTATTGGATGCTAGGGAAAGTTCCCACGCGGGCTCCATCGGTGCCAACGTCGCCCATATGTGAAGACTGATTCCTGTTGTTTCCAGAGATTACCTGTTACAGGTGAGTAATTACGCTTTCCTGACAGTGAGGTGGTGGTTCTCAAATATTTTTAATGAATGCCAATGTGATTATAGTAGTAACATAAACAAGTTTACTTGTGTATTAATAGAGAACATTCTTTCCTGGAACACTCATAGTTAAAAGGAAGGATTAAAGGACATATTTCGTTTTCCAGATTATATACTGTCATTTAATTAGTTTTCCGAATCAACCACTTAAGATTTATTTTGAAATTAAATTAACAATAAAACATGGTCCTATTTCATTTTCTATTTTATAGATTTTATAGAGCATTAATAAGTTATAATAAGGATGCAAAGATTGTAAAATGCTTCCCACAGCATATGTTGCAGAAGTTTTTCAAGATGCTATATTAACAGTTTTGCTTCTTTTGCCTTTTGTTAAATGTTTTAATTGCTACAATTTTTGGTCTTTTAAGACTGAATTGGAAAATATTGAGGTCACACAAGGAATGTCAGCAGAGACCGCAGTGACTTTCCTCAGTCGTCTGATGGCCATGGTTGATGTACTGGTGTTTGCAAGTTCTTTGAATTTTAGTGAGATTGAAGCTGAAAAAAACATGTCTTCTGGAGGCTTAATGCGACAATGCCTCAGGCTTGGTAAGTTTACATACAACAACTCAAGCCATGTATATAAAATGATTACTAACAGATGAAATAACTGAGGCTGGTGAATTTATTGTATTCAGAATTTGACATGTTGTAACTGTAGTATGATAACATTTTTCTCCAGGAACAAGCAGGAAGTCAGTCCTCACATATGAGTGACACCGGTGCCAACGGAGCCCGCATGGAGCATTTCCCCAGCTTTTGGAGTGCTATCACACATGCCCAAGTGTGCCATCTTGCTCAGTCTCCTTTTTTCCGCGGAACCCAACAGACGCACGTCCAGTTTCCCTGGAAAAAAATCCTAAAAAAATTAGTAGTTTGCGGTTTGCATACCGATTCCTCTTCCTGCCATGAGCTGGTGCCGGGCCCGGCACTGTCCTCGGCTCTTTCCCATTTTTTTCATCGAGGCTTGCCTCGACCAGCGTTTGTGCCATTTTTCGCCTGGGGATTGTTGACCCTGGCTGGATATGTCCCACCATGTCTCCCGGTGGGTTCAAAAAATGTGACCGCTGCAGTCAAACCATGTCTGTCACGGACACCCATGACTACTGCTTACGCTGCCTGGGACCAGACCATGATAGCACATCTTGTGATCTGTGCCAGGCCATGACGACTAAAACTAATAAAAAGAGGTTGGAATTGCAGAAGAAGCTGTTCCCAAGGTCTGACTCGGCACCGGCCTCCCCGACGCCGAGTTCGAAGCCCAGCACTTCTTGTGAGGCCCAAGCATCCTCTGAGTCCCACGGCGGTGGCACCACCGGAAAGACCTCGGACCCAGAGTGAAAGAACAAAAAATCCTCAAAGTCTATCTATGTTCCACTGGACAAACCTGATAAGACAACTCGGAAGGACTCAAGTGACTCTGAGAAGCATCCCATCATGGTCATCAAGAAGGATTCCTCGGCCGGCAGAGACCGTGCGAGGTTCCTCGAGGCCATAGTCCTCATTGAGGATGCACTCGTGAGAATGTCAACACCGGGGCCAAAAGCCTTGGTTCCTGCACCAAAAGCTGCGGAGCCTTCTGGCTTTTATTTATTTATTTAGTATATATTTGTATACCGCTGCTTCCAGCGATCAGTAGCGGCTTGATTACATGTATGAATTTGTCAATCATGACAGGAATTTTTGCGGTATACACACATTGATTTGAAGGGAGAAGCACAGCACACGGTGAAGGACTTACAGAGAGTAATCGGAATATACATATGCACATATTTACATAACTGCAACAATGCTTCATTGGGAGGAAACGTTTTACCCCGGGACTATATCAGATTGTATTGGCACTGGAAAAGATGTGTCTTGAGTTTCTTTCTGAAATCCATAAGGTCTTTGATTGCTCTTAGCTCTGGTGGTAGTTGGTTCCAGAGGGCAGGGGCCGAGTAGGAGTATGCTCGTTGGCTAGTACTGGTTGTTACAGATCTGATATCGGGGGGGAATGTGGAGTATGTTTGAGTGGAATGTTCGCCTGCTTCTGTTGGGTGGTTGCGTGCTGTGGAGCAGAACATCACCGCTATTCTGGTCGTGCAGCAGGCAATGATGTCAGGTTTGTCCGCATCATCTGCCCCGACGACTGGGCCTCCAACTGCGGGGGAGTCCCTGGTCGTCGAGCCAAGCTCCGAGCGCCACTGGCCTCTGGTAAGTCCTTGGCCCGGGCAAGGTCCCGGTCCCATTCCTTGGGCATCTGGTCCTCTCTGGCAAGTTTATCAGACTCAGACCTCAGGTCCTCGGGGGGGGGGGCCCGGGCTTCAGGTCCTCAGGGGGGGGGGCCCAGGCCTCAGGTCCTCAGGGGGAGCCCAGGCCTCAGGTCCTTGGGGGGAGGCCCAGGCCTTGAGGCACGGAGCCACAAGGCTTTGGACTCATCATCTCTCCTCGACTCTGAGTGGGAAGCCAATGACGAGGCCTCCACGGAAACCAGACGGCACCGAGACATTCATTCGGACCTATCTCCCCCAGCACTCTGGCGCCATTCTCCTCTGGAAGACGTTGTCTTCCATGACTTTGTCAGAGATATGGCCTGAGCCCTATCGGTGCAAACTGAAGCGGAGGAGGACTTCCGCAGCGAGGAACTGGAGATCCTCCAGTTTGAATTTCCACCCATGGAAGCTCGAATGCTGCTGGTGCAGGCGATCCTCGAGAGGCTACTTTTGAGAATGTGGAAGACCCCGGCATCAGTGCTAGTGGTCAGCCGATGTCTTGATGCCATATACCACGTCAGGAAGGGGCCAGAGTTCCACAAGTCCCAACTCCCATATAACTCCACGATTGTCGAGTCAACCATGCAGAAACTCAAGCCAGAAGAATTACTTTTCTTTCGCCCCTGGAAGGGATGCTAGAGCCCTCGATGCCCTTGGGCACAAGTGCTACCAGGGTTCAATGCTGGGGTGTCAAATCCAGGCCTATGATTTGTACATAGGCATGTAATTGAAGGCCTTAACCCAGGAGTTGTCCAGGTTCTCAGCCAGGCTGGTCAGCGAACTTCTCCAATGGTTCCAAGCCCTGACCTTCAGGATCAAGGACTGTTCAAAGTTCCTCTCCTGAGCAGCCTACAATGGATTTGAGTCAGCAGCTCGAATAGCAGCAGCAGACATTGGGGCTCGATGCCAAGCCTGGCTACAATCATCAGACCTTGAACTGTGGGTCTAGGACAAGCTGCTCAACATCCCCTGCATGGTGAGATCCTGTTCGGCAAACCCATGGCTGACAAGGCGGTGGAGATAGAGGCTAAAGTGGTGACCTGACAGAGGCTCTCAAAAAGGACCTCTTCCTTTCCCCGCAAGAAACTCTCGATGAAAAGGCCTCTGTTCCAAGAGATAAAGTGGCACTTCCAGCAGGGTCACCGCTACCAGCCCTTCTCTGGCCACCAACATAGTTCTCTCCCCAAGAGACAAGGGTAGGGAGCTCAGAAGCCCTAAGCCCCAGCTCCAGCCCAGCCAGGGGGGGAGCTTTCGACTCCCAGAGGAGGGTCCCCCTTCCCCCGGGAGACCTTTACCAGCCCATAGTGGGCCATATGGCACTCTGCCCACCAATGGGCTGAGATCACTTCAGACCAGTGGGTGCCATAGGTGGTAAGGGGAGGGTACCTTCTCTGCTTACATCAGTTACCCCCCAAGTTCTTCCCAGGAGGGCCTGTGCATCCTCTCCATCACCAGACTATTCTGCTCACAGAGCTTATAGGTCTGCTCAGGGACAAGACAGTGGAGCCTGTACCCAAACACCTATGGGGGAAAGGCTTCTACTCAAGGTACTTCCTTGTCCCAAAAAGGACTGGGGGCCTCAGGCCCATACTAGACCTGAGAAACTTAATCAAGTTTCTGGTGAGGGAGAAGTTCAAGATGTTCTCTCTTGGAACACTGCTGCCATACCTCCACTAGGGAGAATGGCTGTGCTCCTTGGATCTAAAGGATGCATATACACATCCTGATCCATCCCTCCCACAGGCAGTACCTACGGTTTGTCGTGGCGTGGGAGGAGGGCACTCCAGTACAGAGTGTTACCCTTCGGCCTGGCCTCCTCGCCAATGGTCTTTACTAAATGCTTAGCAGTAGTAGCTGCCCACTTGCTCCTACAAGGGGCCTTTGTATTCCCCTACCTGGATGACTGGCTAATCAGAATGGGTTCGGCCTCAGAGGTCAGTCAGGCTGCCAAGCGAATAACCCTCCTGCTTCAGCACCTGGGATTCGTCATCAACTACCCCAAATTCCATCTTTCTCCAATCCAAAATCTGGAGTTCATAGGGGCTCAGTTGGACACCTTAAAAGTCAAGGCTGTCCTCCATGGTCCATGTCACCCCATTAGCTCGCTTGCAAATGCAGATAGCCCAATGGTGCCTCCGCTCACAGTGGACTTAAGCCATGGGCAGGTTACGGGATAGGGTCAAAGTCACACGCCACTTGGCAGAGGCCCTCACCTGGTGGCAAAACCTGCACCACCTACAGGCGGGGAAATGCTGTTCCAGGCACCTGCGCTGCAGAGGACCCTGACAATGGACGCCTCCCTCCTGGGGTTGGGGGTGCATTGTGGGGACCGCCACATGCAAGGCAGATGGTCCCAAGAGGAGTCACTCTTGCAGATCAACCTCCTGGGACTCATGGTAATTTTCTTTGCCCTGTGAGCATTCCGCCACCACCTGTAGCACCGACCTGTGCTGATCCAGACAGACAGCCAGGTTGCCATGTTTTATATCAACAAGCATTGAGGAATGGGCTTGTACTCCCTCTGCCAGGAGGTGGTGGCCCTCCTCTCCTTCACAGTGCGCAATGGCATGTTGCTACGAGCGGTGTATCTGCCAGGCCAGGACAACTGCTTAGCAGACAGACTGAGCAGAGTCCTTCACCCACATGAGTGGCGTTTGAACCCCAGGGTAGTGAAGCAACTCTTCCACCACTTGGGCAGGCCTGTGATAGACCTCTTTGCTTCCCTGGATAATGGCATACTGCGCTTTTGCTCACGCCAACCCCACCCACGGATAGTGGCGACAGATGCCTTCCTAATCCTGTGGTCAGAAGGACTACTTTATGCGTTTTCACCAAACCCCCCCCTCCCCGGGTTGCCAAGACCCTCTTCAGGTCCAGAGCAAGAGGGCGTCAGTGATGCTGATCACCCCCAGGTGGCCTAGACAACCATGGTTCACTCTGCTGCTTTCTCTGTCGGTGACACTCCCATTTTCACTGGGCTGGGCCCTGGACCTCCTGTCCCTGGAGGAAGTCTCTCTCTTGCACCCCACTCTGGGATTGCTAACACTAACAGCGTGGCTGCTGAAAGGGTAGCGTTGGCCCCTTTCAATTTTCCTGAGGAAGTCGAGGAGGTCCTACTGGCCTCCCGAAAACCCTCCACCAGAGGGGCGTATGCCTTTAAGTGGAGAAGGTTTTCTGTCTGGTGTGCGGAGAAGAAGGAGGATTCTTCTCCTGCTAGATGCCAATTTGTTCTTCAGTATCGCCTAAACCTGTCACACACTGGGCTAAAATCAAACTCTCTGAGGGTGCACCTGAGCGCTATAGTCGCGCACCACCACCATATAGAGGGAAAACCCCTTTCAAGCCAGCTCCTGCTCTCCAGGTTCCTCTGGGGCCTCCTGTTATCCAAGCCCCCTCTCCACCCACCAGCAGCGGAATGGGACCTCAACGTGGTGATCTCTCAGCTCATCAAATCACTGTTTGAGCCCTTGGCCACTTGTCACCTTCGTTACCTGTCTTGGAAAGTGTCTTTTCTTGTGGCCCTTATGTCTACTTGTAGAGTGAGCAAACTCCAGCCTCTGGTGGCAGATCCACCATGCACACGTTCTACAAGAACACTGTAGTGCTCCACACACACCCCGAATTCCTCCCAAAGGTGGTATCTCCTTTTCACCTCAACCAAGTGGTGGTCCTCCCCTCCTTCCCGTGGCCTCACGCCAGCAGGGAAGAAGAGCTAGTGCTTCATACACTGGATTACAAATGGGCCCTGTCCTACCTACAGCAGACTCAGGCCCATCGCAAAGCTCCTCAGCTTTTCGTATCATATGACACCAGCAGGCTGGGGCTCCCCATGACCAAGCAAACTCTGTCCACTTGGGTGGCAGATTGTTTTGTCCTCACTCACGAGCGAGCTGGCCACTCCCTTGAGCACCGGACCACAGTGCATTGTGTGAGGGTGATGGCCGCATCTATTGCCAGCCTTTGCTCAGTAACAGACAAACAGTGGATACCCTCTAATAATATTGAGAGTATGCTAATGAACTCTGCACTTTTTTTTCTTTTTTTGTATTTTATATAAAAGTGAAAAATGGTCTCAGACTCACATTGGCAATGCTTAAAACTTTCAAAAGCAGTATGCCTTATCGCATCAACAACCATAAAGATTCATTCTTGTCTTAGAAATGTTGTGCTTTTTCCATTCATCAGACTTTTCTCTAATTGTTGACTCTTTTCATGAAACAAGTTTTGTGTAATAAAGATTGTGCTTATCTTAAATCTGTTGGTATAGTTCCCCTATAGGGAACAAAACTTGTTTCATGAAAAGAGCCAACAATTAGAGAAAAGTCTGATGAATGGAAAAAGCACAACATTTCTAAGACAAGAGTGAATCTTTATGGTCGTTGATGCGATAAGGCATACTGCTTTTGAAAGTTTTAAGCATTGCCAATGTGAGTCTGAGACCATTTTTCACTTTTATATAAAATACAAAAAAAGAAAAAAAGTGCAGAGTTCATTAGCATACTCTCAATATTATTAGAGGGTATCCACTGTTTGTCTGTTAGTTATAACCCTCTGGCAATTTGACCTAAGTTATAGTGTTGGTACACAACCTTTGCTCAGTGCCAATGATGGAGATCTGTAAGGCCACCACATGGTCTTCAGTTCATATATTTGCAGCTCACTACTGCCGCAGGGACAGTGCCTTTGGCCAGGCAGTACTCTGTAATATTCTCAGGGTGTAGGCAACTTCTGCCCCCCGACCCTTCTGTGTTCAGGCTACTGGAGTGATAGTGTCGCTGGACGCAAGAGTCTGCAGAGTCTCTCAATGGGGACTCAACTCCTGCAACTCATGGCTATCCGATTGGTCACCGTTGGTGCTGTCGTGGTTCGGTCCTCAGCAGCCTGGAGCTAGTGAGTCTCATATGTGAGAACTGACTTCCTGCTTGTCCTGGAGAAAGTGTAGTTGCTCACCTGTAACTGGTGTTCTCCAGGGACAGCAGGAATCAGTCCGCGCAACCCTCCCTCCTCCCCTGGGAGTTGCCTCCTTACCTTGTTTAGTTTTTACTGCCATCCTAGCTATGTCATCTGATTAAGCAAAATGAGACCCTTGGGCGAGAAGGGGTCCACGCATGCGTGGTAACATTCCCAAAGGCTTTCTTTGAAAGCTGGGGAAATGCTCCACGGGGGCTCCGTCATTGCCGATGTCAACCATATGTGAGGACAGATTCCTGCTGTCCCTGGAGAACACCTGTTACAGGTGAATTAACTACGCTAAATCTTCTGCAATATTTTTCATGGTATAACATGTTCTCCAAAGGCAAGCTAAATAACTTATCCATAGCCATGAATGATGTCATCTGATAGTGCATGGTAGCTCATATTGTATCATAGAGAGTTCAGGAAAAACCTTTCTGGTCATGTGTGATTTCTTCATCCATGCTGTTTAACAGGGCCCCCTCAGGATTATTATTATTATTTTTTTTGTCTGCAGTGGTAGTTTGCTATGTTCTCTCCTGCACCAGTCCTTTATGGGAGAGGTCTTTACTGTTTGTTCCATTAATTGTGAAAAGTTTTTCTTTCCTTTCTATGCAGTATTGTTTTAGATGTTCATTTTTGATTATTCTTAAGTCTCCTTTCTTTTCGTCATGGGCTGAGTCCCTAATAAGTTGTTTTTCTTATTCTCTGTGGCATCTGCTTTGGCCTTGGTCAGTGCTTTTCATGGAGGAAAAGCTGTTTTGTTTTGTTTTTAGCTTTGCCTCCTTAATTTTTCTTGCCAAATCCCAGAAGACCATTAGCTGTACACTGCACCTTTTGCAAGTTCACAATGTTCATTGTCACAAAGTCTGTATTTGTCTGAGGCTAGAACCTGTTCCTTGTTAAAGCATCCAGTCAAAGATGTCACTCTGCCATCAGTCTTCTAAGATTTGTACTCCAAGATATCTTTTCTTCCAAGCAGAAGCCTGATTCAGTTCTATTTGCACCAAAGGCATTGGTATTGGAAAAACTATGGTTCTGCACCAACTGCAGGTGATGCACAAGCACCACAAATTTGATTTTTATATTTAATTACTTGTCTTTTTCAAATCCGATCTTGGGGTTATTGGTAGGTCCTACCTGAGAGGGCTTACAATCCTTGACTCTGAAATCAAAGCGTAGGTAAGACTTCCCTCTTCTATCACTTGGCATCTTAGAAGAGTGCTCGTATCTCACAAGACTTAAAATGAGCAACATGAGAGAGCACCAGAACATCAGCACTAGTCCTCTTTGGTACAGACATCTGAGAACATGAAGGTTGTTGATATTCACCTTTTCAAATGACTGTATCAAGAGATTCACTCAGCCTGTCTGAAATAAGCTTAGCTGTGACAAACCTCTGATGTTAAGATAGTGGTTATTGGTACATTCCTAATGTTATTCAAGAATAGAAGTCCTCTCCTGCAGAGACCATTCTAGTGTTGACCTCAGTGACGTTGGAGAAAGAGTGACCCATGAGGCCCTTTTCTTGGCATCTCCGTCAGTTCCAGATGCCCACACTGATAGTGGTTCCAAGTGAACCATTCCTTGAGATTAGTGACCTTAGCTCTGCACTGACTCTGGTGTTCTGATACTGAAACTTGGCATAAGTCCTATTTGTACATAGTTGGAAGCAGGATAACTTTAGAGAAAGAAGCTCTTAACTAACTTTGATCTTGATGCCCAAAGGGACATTTGAGAAACCTCTTGAAGTAATGTATTTTGTCTTTGTCTCCCCTATGCACCCTTTTTAACCCATCTCTTTCTATTTTCTCTTTCCTCTTTCCTGTCCTAATTATGTATTTCCTTTCTTGCTATAGGGCTTGTGCCCATCCCGGTTAGTTTGTACTATGAGAACCGCCCTGTTGTAATGAAGGGCGGTATATCAAGTTGAATAAACAAACATATACGTGGTTAATTCTGCTGCTTTTTGACATATTCATAAATGATCTTGAAAAGGGAATAACGAGTGAGGTTATCAAATTTGCAGATGAGACAAAACTATTTAAAGTTGTTAAAACCCAAGAGGATTGTGGAAAATTGCAAGAGGATCTTGATAAATTGGAAGACTGGGCATCCAAATGGCAGATTAAATTTAATGTGGACAAGTGCAAAGTTATGCACCTAGGAAAGAGCAACCCAAACTATGGTTACACAATGCAAGGTTCCACATTGGGTACTACCACCCAGGAAAAAGATTTAGGCGTCATCGTGGACATGTTAAAACCCTCCGCCCAGTGTGCAGCGGTGGCCAAGAGAGCAAATAGAATGCTAGGTATCATAAGGAAAGGAATGGAAGATAAAACAAAGGACATTATAATTCCTCTGTATCGTTCCATGATGCGACCGCACCTTGAATATTGCATGCAGTTCTGGTTGCCGTATCTTAAAAAGGATATAGCGTTATTAGAAAAGGTACAGAGAAGAGCCACCAAAATGGTAAAGGGGATGGAAGACTACTCCTATGAAGAGGGGCTAAAAAGGTTAGGGCTCTTCAACCTGGAAAAGAGACGGCTAAGGGGAGATATGATAGAGGTCTACAAATTAATGAATGGAGTGGAACGGGTAAACGTAGATCGATTGTTTACGTCATCAGAATATAAAAGGACTAGGGGACATGCAATGAAGCTACAGGGTAACCTATTTAAAACTAATAAGAGAAAATATTTTTTCACTCAACGTGTAATCAAACTCTGGAATTTGTTACTGGGGGATGTAGTAAGAGCAGTTAGTGTAGCTGGGTTTAAAAAAGGTTTGGACAAGTTCCTGGAGGAAAGGTCCATAAACCATTATTAAAAGGTACTCGGGATATCACTGCTTGACCCAATACAAGCATTGAGGAACTTGTGTCTTTTGGGGAAACTGCTAGGTACTTGTGACCTGGATTGGCCACTGTTATTTATTTACATTCTCTTATATACCGCGCTATTCTGCATCAGTGCAGTTTACATTGAACAAACTGAAATTACATTGAACAGGGCATTATAACTTGGAGATAACTATTTTACAGGGAACATGGGCTATGGAGGGTTAAGTGGCTTGCCCAAGACCACAAGGAGCACCTGTGGGACTAGAAACCCCAGTCCTTCCGGCCCAAGGTTGCTGTCCTCTAGTGGGATTTGAACCCCTGACCTTCCGGCCTGAAGTACCTTGCCCCAACCACTAGGCCACTCCTCCACTCACTGTTGGAGTGGAGGAGTGGTTGGAAATAGGATACTGGGCTTGATGGACCTTGGTCTGACCCAGTATGGCATATCTTATGTTCTTATTCATTCTCAACTACAGATCCTATTTTATTCCTTGAATTAATCTGTAGAGTCTCGGGACTTAGATGGGTCTTCAAAATCTAATTCTGAGGAGGGATGTTCCTCTGACCTTCCTTCAGGCCATTTTTCTCCTAAGATAAGGGATTCATCTCTTCCATTGGATCTTTTCTTTCTTATACAGAATTATTGGAATTATTCCTTTTAAAACAGAGGTAGAGAATGAACCCAGGACATCATTACTTAACTTCTTCAGGCAAAGCTGGCCATATTACCAGGAGGATTAGGTATATACTGCGGCTGGCATATTAGGAGGGGAGGTGGGGCATCAACACTGTGCCAGACTGCCCAAGGCAGAAGCGCAGCAGCTTGATGCTCTACTTTCACCGGAACCAAATGTAAGAGCACAGCAGCAAGTCTGCTGTGTCCTACCTCCTTCAACAGGAAGTTTGCATCAGAGGTGGTAGCAAGCCATGAGATGTGTGGTGCTCAAAAGCCTGCCAACATGTTGCTCTTAATTTTGCTGAGCTGGCTCTGATGATGCTGGCGAGCTGGGCCAAGGATTGGGGAGGGGAAGAGAAGGGGGGATGCTGGACTGTGGAGAGGGTAGGGCCTTGAGCCACCATGGGGGAGGGGTGTAACACCTTGAGCTGCTCCTGAGGGGGGAGGGGTACAGGTCTAAAGGTTCGCTAGGGGTGTCAACCCATGGGCTGCCCTATTCTTAAAGAAGCAGTGAAATTGCTTAATCACTAGAATTTCTAGGATGTGTAGAAAATATTTTGCCAATCAGCCTATAGTATTTGATATGGAAGGGCAGACTACATAGGCTATATGGTCTTTTTCTGCTGACATGTTTCTATATTTCTAAAACCTCACTCACTTTGCCTCCTGTGTGTGTGTTGGGGGGGACGGGGGACCCAAACACCAAGATCTCTGTCCAAACATCTCTAAGATTCAACAAGATGCAAAAACCATCTATATTTCTTGAATCCACTCTGAAAAAGGCCAAAGATCAAAGCTATATTCTTTGGGTACCCACAGGGGTATGAAATTTAAGCCTAGGACCAATATGGTAGAAAATTACTCAATAATGCTATGCTCAAGTCTCACATAGTTTCTTAAAAATTTTCTATACCCTTTCTAGTATGTAATGAGGATACTCTTTCATAACAATCTGTTAAGTTTCTCCATCCAGAGAAACAGGAATTATTTGTTGATTATATTTGAGCAGTGGTATAGAGTGGGAAGCATCTGGCTTGTTCAACCTAAAATATTTTCAAAATTGCATTGAGAGTTTCCTTCATGGACATTGATGCCCACAGACTCTAATATTTGTAGGCTCCAGCCTTCAGGAAAGAATTTCTATGATAGGCTAACAGGGTACCTTTGTAGCCGAGAGCATCTCTTTGGAGATAAAGTTAATGAAGCCCTGGGTATGATAACAGATTGCTGTTCAATGCCTCAAAAACTTTGTTGCATCCTCTGAAGGAGATGGCAAAGAGGTCCCCAGAGTGGTCAGCAGAGAAGAGAGTTTTTACTTCAGATAAAACACTTCTTTCCATTTGCTCACATCCTTCAGCAGCAGAGTTTGAGATCTCATCCACATGAACACAGAAACCCCTGAGCCCAGTCCAGCAACCAGGGGACGTTCTTTTGACTGGATCCAGAGTGCATAATCAATATGCCATTCTCTATCTAGAGCAATCTACTAGTTGGGATAAAGCTGAGGTTTTATGTAAAGTTAGCCTTATATAACCTTGGATCCTTCAAATTATAAAGGGAGGGTTATAGATTGTTTTGTGTGAATCCGGGCATATCTCTCCACAGAGTTTTTCCATTCTTCTTATCATGAGGAATTGCTACAAATGGCACTTTTCTTCCTCTAAAGACTAGAGCACTTAACTTTTCCATATGAAGAAAAGAGCAGACATTTGACTCTTACTACATCTAAGAAAACTGGAGGATGCCAACCCATCCTAAATCTTTGGGCTTTGAACAAATTTCTGTTAAATGAAATGTTCAAGATGATTGCTTTAGGCACCGTTAATGCTTTGTTATCTAAGGAGACTGGTTATGCTCTCTGAATCTCAATGATGCATGTTTCTATATATCCTTATTCTTATACATATATCTCCAGGAATGCATTCTTCACATATGGGTAAATGTTACTGACGGAGCCTGCATGGGAACGCTCCCCAGCATCCAGTAGGAAAGCCTCTGTAAACCGCTCTGATGCACATAGTAAAGGGCAGTATATCAAGTGCCTAAACTATAAACCATAAAGCCTTTGGGATCATACCATCGCACCTGTGCTTCTGCCTTCCCGCCTTCCCATCTCTTCTCAGTTCTTTGGTTTTCCATGGAGCCAACAGGTCACTCTGTTTCCTGTCACTGCTGAAAAAACACGTTATTTTCTTAAATAGTTGGACTTCTGCCTTCCTGTCGATGCCAGTGCCGTTGAAGTCGGTACCATCGAAGCTGCTACCAGTCCTGTTTATACTTTCATTTTTCTTTTCTTTTCTTTCCTTTCTTTCTTTTTATTTTTTCATCACAATTTTTACCGCCATTTTAGGCCTACAGGCCTCCAGTGCCTCCTCTTCTCACCAGACGTTCACCAGTAAGGTATGGATAAACCACATAATGGGTTTAAGAAATGTACAAAATGTTCTTCCACAATTTCAGTCACAGACAAACATGACAGGCAGTTGAAGCCTGCATAACAGGCTCCAGTGCCCTGCCCTTTTGAGGCTTTCCTAACCAGGGCTCCACAGATCAAACAGTAAGGATTTGAGGGTTTCTTTTTTGTTTTATTATATTACATTGCTAGCTCTCTGACTGGGAGCTCTTAAAAGGGTTTTGTGTATATTTTTTAAAGCAAGGTTACTTTCACTTTTGCTGTTTTAGGGGAACTTTCCTTGAGGCACAGTAGGTTGCTGAACTCCAGTAACCTCCTCAGGTTTAGAAACTGCTAACACCTAATCAGGAGTTAGTTCCCTCCCTACCCACCCCGACTCCCACCCACCCCTAGTGAGCAGTCTTGCTTTATAGGGCACCTCCCCCTTTAACAAATCACAGTGAATTGGACCAGCACATTTGTATATAATTAAAGAGATTTAACTGCTTTTTCTCTGAAAGGACAGCTGCGAAACCGGCTGGTACTTGGTAGATCTCTCTCTTTTGCTTTAACAGATACCTAAGCTCCACGAACAGAACAATGGCTGGGAAAAATCGTATTGCTAAAGCTGTTGCCCCTGTTACAGCTTCTGCCTCGGTCCAGACAGAGGTCCTAATGCCAGTTGAAGGACTGGTTCCATGTGCAGGGTGCCTGCATGCTGAAGCTCTGAGGAAACAAGTGGAGGAACTCAGAGAGGAGGTGGCGAGGCTGAAGAGCATTCAAGACAGTGAGAAGTACATTGATGAGATGCTTCTTGCAGCAACCAGGCTCTCCAGCACAGGAGAAGATGGGTGCCAACAGAATGTCGATGGTTGGACACAAGTCACCAGGGCCTGCAAAATCACCAATCCAACTTCTCCAGCCCTTGAATTGAAGAACCATTATGCAGCCCTAGAAGTGGAGGAGGTGAAAGCATCCCTGGAAAGGGAAGAACCAGAGTTCAAGTACCCCAAAGTTGCGGAATCAGTGACCAGAAGGAAACGAAGGATAGTGGTGGTTGGAGACTCTCTTCTGAGGGGTACTGAGGCGTCCATCTGCCGACCAGACTTGATGTCCAGAGAGGTATGCTGTCTGCCTGGTGCCAAAATCCAAGATGTTACGGAGAGTTTGCCGAGACTCATCAAGCCTACTGACTATTACCCAATGTTGCTAATCCATGTTGGAACAAATGATACTGCCAGGTATACCTCGGAACGTATCAAAAGTGACTTCATGGCTCTGGGATAGAGGGTGAAGCAGTTAGGTGCACTGGTGGTGTTCTCTTCAATCCTCCCTGTTGAGGGTAAAGGCCAAGGCAGAGAGGCTCGCATCCTGGATATGAATGCATGGCTGCATGGATGGTGTAATCGAGAGCGTTTTGGTTTCCTAGACCATGGGATGCTGTTCCAAGGGTTTCAGAGCAGAGATGGCATCCATCTGTCCAAGAAAGGTCAACGCATCTTTGGTAGTAGACTGGCTAATCTACTGAAGAGGGCTTTAAACTAGATTCGTTGGGGATGGGTGAAGAAAGCCCCCAGGTAAGTGAAAGCCCCAGGTAGGTGATAAATTAAATACCTTTATGGAAATGGGTAACAGGGGTAACATATGGAAAGCAGTGTGTATTAATGCCCGTAGCATGGGAAATAAGATCCCTGAAGTTGAAGCTTTGGTGGGAGTGGCCGACTTGGATTTAGTGGCAGTTACAGAAACGTGGTTCACAGAAAACCATGACTGGGATGTAACTATACCTGGCTATACTTTATTCAGAAAGGACAGGGTAGGAAGAAGGGGAGGAGGAGTGGCACTATATGTAAAAACTACTATTAAACTTTGGAATTACAGAGCTTAAAAGGGAGAGAGGAGGCATTGTGGGTTAAACTAGAAAGAGGGAAAGAGAAATCTATTTGCATTGGTGTGATATACAGACTTCCCTCACAAGAGGAAGAGGTGGACAGAGAGTTAATTGAAGACATATGCAGCATTGCTAGGAAAGGGGAAGTGCTACTGATAGGAGATTTCAATATGCCAGATGTTGATTGGCACATTCCTGCTGCAGTATCATCTAGAAGTAAGGAGATCCTGGATTCTCTACAGGGAGAACTATTCAGGCAATTGGTAACAGACCCCACACGTGAAGGGGCCATACTGGACTTGGTGCTTACCAATGGTGAAAGTGTTTCTGATGTTGTAGTGGGAGATCATTTTGCATCCAGTGATCACCAGATGGTGTGGTTCAGTATTAGGACTAGGGCTGTTAGAATCCATTCCAAGGTGAGGATCTTAGACTTTAGGAAGACTAACTTTGCGAAGATGGGCCAATACCTCAGGGAGTCGTTAGTGGGATGGGAACAG
Source organism: Ichthyophis bannanicus (assembly GCA_033557465.1). NCBI lineage: Eukaryota > Metazoa > Chordata > Amphibia > Gymnophiona > Ichthyophiidae > Ichthyophis > Ichthyophis bannanicus. The sequence goes on from CM066035.1 coordinate 283,809,105, forward strand.
CTGGGGGATGTAGAAAAACAGTGGGCAAAACTGAAAGGGGGTATTTTAAAGGCAACCAACCTTTTTGTTAAAATGGTAAATAAAGGCAAAAGGAACAGTAGACCGCTATGGTTTTCGAAGGAAGTAGCTGAAAAAGTGAAGAAAAAGAGTGAGGCCTTCATGAAATACAAGAGATCACAGAGAGAGGAAGACGGGCATCTGTATTTGGAAAAACTTAGAGAAGCTAGCAAAGTAGTCAAGAAGGCAAAGATTCAAAAGCAGGAGGAAATAGCCAATGCAATAAAATGGGGGGATAAGACATTTTTCAGATATATTAGTGAGAAGAGGAAGGGCAAAAGTGGTATTGTCAGACTCAAGGGTACAGGGGGGGAATATGTAGAAGCTGATAAGGATAAAGCGGAATTGCTTAACAAATATTTTTGTTCTGTGTTCACAGATGAAGAACCAGGAGCAGGACCTTAGAAAACATCCACAAATAAGAACAGAAGCGAGGGACATCTTGAACAATTTTCAGAAGACTGTGTTCTTGAGAAACTAGCTCAACTTAAAGTAGACAAAGCGATGGGACCGGATGGGATACACCCTAGAATACTGAGGGAACTTGGGGACGTTCTAGCAACTCCACTGACTGACCTTTTCAATGCCTTTGGAGTCGGGAGTGGTGCCAAAGGACTGGAGAGAGGCTCATGTGGTGCCTTTACACAAAAGCGGAAGTAAGGATGTGGTTGAAAACTACAGGCCGGTTAGTTTAACTTCGGTGGTGAGTAAATTATTGGAAACGCTGCTGAAAGAGAAAATAGTGAGGTTTCTGGAGTCCAGCGGATTACAGGATCCGAGGCAGCATGGATTCACCAGAGGCAGGTCTTGTCAGACAAATCTGATTGATTTCTTTGACTGGGTGACCAGGGAGTTGGACCGAGGGAGAGCTCTAGTTGTGGTGTATTTAGATTTCAGTAAAGCCTTTGACACTGTTCCTCACAGGTGACTTATAAACAAACTGAGCACCCTAGGGATGGACCCTAAAGTTACTGCTTGGGTTAGAAATTGGTTGGGTGGGAGGCGACAAAGAGTACAAGTAAATGGAGCTCACTCTGAGGAGAAGGATGTTACCAGTGGTGTGCCCCAGGGATCTGTCCTTGGTCCGATTCTTTTTAACATCTTTGTTAGTGATATAGCGGAAGGGCTGTCGGGTAAGGTTTGCCTCTTTGCGGATGATACCAAAATCTGCAATAGAGTAGACACCCAGGAAGGTGTAGATAACATGAGGAGGGATCTAGCTAAGCTTGAAGAATGGTCTAGAATTTGGCAGCTGGGATTTAGTGTTAAAAAATGTAAGGTCATGCATTTCGGCTGCAGCAATCCAAGGGAGCAATACAGTATAGGAGGTGAACTACTTTTGTCCACTAAAGAAGAGCGGGACCTAGGCGTGGTTGTGTCTGATGATCTTAAAGTAGCTAAACAGGTAGAAAAGGCAACGGCAAAAGCTAGAAGGATGCTTGGGTGCATACGGAGAGGAATGGCTAGCAGAAAAAAGGAGATGATAATGCCTCTGTATAAGTCTTTGGTGCGACCTCATTTGGAGTATGGTGTGCAATTCTGGAGACCGCACCTTCAAAAGGATGTGAACAGGATGGAGTCGGTGCAGAGGGTTGCTACTAAAATGATTAATGGGCTTCATTATAAATCATATGAGGACAGACTTAAGGATCTTAATATGTACACCTTAGAGGAAAGGCGGGATAGAGGTGATATGATTGAGATGTTTAAATACCTCCATGGCATAAATGTTCAGGGAGAGAGCCTCTTTCAATTGAAAGCAAGTTCTGCTACGAGGGGACATGGGATGAGGGTGAAGGGAGATAGATTCAGGAGTGATATGCGGAAATATTTCTTTACAGAAAGAGTAGTGGATCCATGGAATAGTCTCCCAGTGGAGGTGGTAGAGATGAGGACATTAACTGAATTCAAAAAAGCATGGGACCAACACAGAAGATCTCTAAAGGTAAAAAGTTGACTGTTGTAGTTGTTGTTATTTATTTTATTTATTTATTTATTTGCTTTTCTTATATACCGCGCTATTAAGATCAGTGCGGTTTACATTACAACTGAACAATGCAACAATGTTTTTTACATAACACAATGTGCTTACATAGAACAAGGGTACAGTCATAACGGGAGAATAACGGGGGAAACTATTTACAAGATATATACACATAAATTTACATAGAGTTAAATACAACTGATATTTGGTTATAGCTAGATCGGATGGGGGACAGGATACAGCCATAGGGAGAGGGCGGCTAACCGTTTTCGTGTTGGGTTAGTGCGGTGGGATAATTAGAGCAGGGGGTGGATGCCTGCGACTTATGTTTTTCAGGACTGGTTTCAGGATAGTAGATTTGAAATAGATGGTGTTTTATTTCTTTTCTGAATGTGGTGAGGCTTGGTATGGATCGAATCCAGGTGGGAAGTTCATTCCAGGTTGTCGGAGCATAAATCGAGAAAGCTCTATTAGTAGTTGTCTTTGTGCACCTTGTGGTAAATTTGGGTACTATTAACATGTTGAGTAGTGCAGGCCGTCTTATTCTATTTTCAGGAATATTGTTAATCAGGTTGCTGATAGGTGTAGGAGACTGGTTGTTCAGTGCCTTGAAAGTCATGACTAGTACCTTGTATTGGATTCGGGCTTGTAGTGGTAGCCAGTGTAACTCTTTCATCACTGGTGTTATATGTTCCATTTTTGATACACCTGTTAAGACCCTAGCAGCTGAGTTAATGGCCAGCCGAAGCGGGTTGAGGGTTGCCTGTGGGGGACCATGAAGGATGATGTTTGCGAAATCAAGATGTGGGATTACTAGGGCCTGAAATATCGTTCGGTAGTCAGAGAAATCTAGCAGAGGGCGGAGGTGGCGGAGGGTTCGTATCTTGTGGTAAACTGATCTTGTAACGGCCTTTACATGGGTTGTCATGTCCAGACGCCGATCTAGAGTAATTCCTAGATATCGGATTGTGTCTCTTGTTTTGAGTTCAGCATTTTTAACTTGCAGGTAAGGAGGTGTAACGAACTTCTGGTTCCTAGTGACAAAGAGGACATCAGTCTTGTTATGATTGATCCTCAGGTTTTGAGTGAGGAGCCATTCAGCAACTGCATCAAAGCATCTGATGATAGGGGAGAAATCGGGCTGCTCAATAGTAAATGGAATGTATAGTAGTATGTCGTCAGCATACACCAGGCATTCTACATTTAGGGAGCGGATCAGAGAGCAGATAGGCTGCATATAAATGTTAAATAGTAAGGCAGACAGGGATGATCCCTGGGGTACTCCCTGCTTCTGTAGAAAAGGTTCAGAAGAGGTGGTGCCTGTTTTTACTTGCTGCCATCTATTGGTTAAGTATGATTCACACCATTGTAGCGCAGTATCCTGTAGCCCTTTTTCCTGGAGACGCTGTAATAGTATCTTATGGTTCACAGAATCGAAGGCGGCAGCAATGTCGAGGAAGATAAGGATGAAGCCTTGGTGTATATTATTAATTCCTGTGATTAATTTGTCGAAAAGGGTAGTTAAGATGGTGTCTACCCCATGCGATTCTCTGAAGCCATGTTGAGCTGGGTCGAGAGGTGACTCAATGTCGACGTGTTGCTGGATCTGTCGCTGGACTATTTTCTCGATGATCTTGGCCAGCAGGGGGATACTCGATATAGGTCTATAGGATTCGACTTTGGATGTATCAAGGCGACTATTTTTTAGTAGGGGCCTGATTGATGTGTGTTTTAAACTTTGTGGGAAGATGCCTCTTAGTAGAGATTGGTTGGTTATATTGCATAATGAGTGGCTTAGTTCATGTCGAAGTTCCTTTATCCAGCTTGCTGGGCAAGGGTCATTTGGGGCAGTGGTGAGATTGATGGAGGTGATGGTGTCTTCAATTTCTTTAGTAGATACTGCAGAGAAATTGAGTAGTAGGGTAGGCTTTGTTGTACTTATTACAATGGTTGGGTTATAGGTGGATGGAATCGTGTTGGATTGGATCATTTTTGATTGTAGGTAGTTCGAGTAATCCTGTGGTTGAGGCATGAGTGGGCTTACTGGTGCTGGGTCCCCTGTTAATGACTTTACTATATTAAATAGGTCATGTGTTTTATTCAAAGACCGTTTTAGAATGGTTGAGTGATGTTGTTTCTTTTTTTCACTTATTTTCTCTCTGTGTAGAGCTAGATGAGAGTTGTAGTTGTGATAGGCTGCTGTAGTCTGGTTCCTGCGCCATCGTCTTTCGAGTTTACGTAGTTGTAAAAGGGAAGCTCGAAGGTCAGTAGAGTACCAGGGAGCATGCGCACGTTTCCTGGATACCTTGTTGGTGGATGGGATACAGGCTATAGCTCTGATACTGTTGTTCCAATTCACTACAAGTTCGTCTGGGTCAAGGATAGGAACGTCAAGGCGTGGCAGTAGCTTGATAAGTACATCTTCCTTGTCGAGTGGACGAAATCGTGTTGTTAGTATTCCGGGGTCAGGGGTGCTGGCCTTGTCACTGGTCTTATGGTGGTATGTGATTGGTATGTGGAAGTTGAGGAGGTTATGGTCAGACCAAGGTACTGGGGATATAGCAGTCAGCAGCTGAGGTGTGGTGTCAGCTATATATTGAGGGGCAAAAATAAGGTCAAGGATACCACCCTTTGCATGCGTAGGGGAGTGTACTATTTGCTTGTAGTCCAGGTCGTATAAAGCTTCGAGGAAGGTTCTTGCTTGGCTTCAGGTAAGGAGAGGAGGTTGAAGTCTCCTATTAGCCAGTTTGATGAACGTGGATTATCCGAGTTGCATGCAAGCTTGATGATTGCTGGTAGGTCATCAGAGGATGATGTTGGTGCTCTGTAGAGTGCGTTTATTGTGCATTGGTCATTTGATATCGTAATAGTGTCAAGGTGCGTTGAGGTAGATGCGTCGTTTAGTTTGCATTTCAGTTCTGCTTTTGCGAGGATGAGTACCCCACCTCCTTTTTGTTTAGCTCTGTGACAAGTATACGGTGAGAAGCCGGCTGGGGTCATTTGATTGATGATCGCATTATCACAATCTGACAACCATGTCTCCGTGATTATTAATATGTCAAGGTCGTGGAATGTTATAAGGTCGGTGATTGCTGGCCATTTTTGGCGTGTAGATCTCGCGTTTATGAGCGCACATTTTAGTAGATGATGTTGCTGATGTTTGACTGAGTGAGTTTTTTTGGTGTTTTGTAGGGGAATGTATAGTAGGTGCTGATATGGAGTGTTGGTAGTGTTATGAGCAGTTTGGTGGACTTTCTCTGACCATCTCCTATTGTTACTGTAATGGATTGGGATGTGGTTAGCACATGTATTGAATGCATGACTAGAGAGACCAAAGGTGAGAAAGAGAATAGACAGTGGTATGAGTGCATACATCTTGGAGGAATATTGGTCTCAGTTGAGATGTGGACAATTAACAGGGGTGATTCAGTGGTATGGGATATCTGGGCAGTAATGTGACTGAGATATTTGGATAAAATATCTTAATTTACAGGAGGGTGGCATGCACCTGTGGACTTGGATTCGCTACTGCATAGTTGGTCTAGCTTCAGCATTAAAATGTTTTGAGAGAGCTACTGGCAACAGTAATAAAGGATTGCTACTAGCTATAGTAAAGGTTGAGTACAATGGTAATAAGTAAATGCTACTGACAACAGTAAAAAATTGAGATGCAACAATGATAGCTGAGTGTTACCGGAAACATCAGTAAGTGAATGCAACAGTAAATAAATTAAATGCTACTGGCGACAGTATATAAGTTGTGTACATGTTACTGACAACAGTAATAAATATTTAATAAATATTTTCCTATCAAGCGTGTGTCAGCTGGTAATGGTGGACCTGACAGAATAAAGTTAAGCAAATTCACGAGATATGATATCTAGTATAAATCAGATAATTAGGCTGTTTAGGAAGAGTTTTGTTGAGTCACGTCTGAGAAGAGTATACTTGCTGTGGGAGTTCAGCCGACAATCCTGGACTATAGAGGCTCCTTTTGTGTGGGCGCGTGTCTTGTGCGGGCTGCTGATTCGGCGTCTGGTCTCAGGCGAGCTGTGGCAGAGGAGCACTTCAAACTAGGTCTGCAGATTTGTTCTCATAGGTCCACGCCTAAGGGCCACGCCAAAGGGCCCTCTGGCGAGGCCCTCAGGCGCGGGCCCGCCAGGCGCGGGCGAGCCCGATGGCGCGAAGCTTTTAAATTGCAGAGGTGCTGTCCTGATTGGACAGTTGTAGCTGTGAGGCCCCTCCCGCTATCGGTGGCTCGATCCCCGGGAAGGGGAGAGCTGCTGGTGGTGGCGGGGGCTGAAGAGGACCTGCGCCCGATGGCGCGAAGCTTTTAAATTGCAGAGGTGCTGTCCCGATTGGACAGTTGTAGCTGTGAGGCCCCTCCCGCTATCGGTGGCTCGATCCCCGGGAAGGGGAGAGCTGCTGGTGGTGGCGGGGGCTGAAGAGGACCTGCGCCCGATGGTGCGAAGCTTTTAAATTGCAGAGGTGCTGTCCCGATTGGACAGTTGTAGCTGTGAGGCCCCTCCCGCTATCGGTGGTTCGATCCCCGGGAAGGGGAGAGCTGCTGGTGGTGGCGGGGGCTGAAGAGGACCTGCGCCCGATGGCGCGAAGCTTTTAAATTGCAGAGGTGCTGTCCCGATTGGACAGTTGTAGCTGTGAGGCCCCTCCCGCTATTGGTGGCTCGATCCCCGGGAAGGGGAGAGCTGCTGGTGGTGGCGGGGGCTGAAGAGGACCTGCGCCCGATGGCGCGAAGCTTTTTAATTGCAGAGGTGCTGTCCCGATTGGACAGTTGTAGCTGTGAGGCCCCTCCCGCTATCGGTGGCTCGATCCCCGGGAAGGGGAGAGCTGCTGGAGGTGGCGGGGGCTGAAGAGGACCTGCACCCGATGGCGCGAAGCTTTTAAATTGCAGAGGTGCTGTCCCGATTGGACAGTTGTAGCTGTGAGGCCCCTCCCGCTATCGGTGGCTCGATCCCCGGGAAGGGGAGAGCTGCTGGTGGTGGCGGGGGCTGAAGAGGACCTGCGCCCGATGGTGCGAAGCTTTTAAATTGCAGAGGTGCTGTCCCGATTGGACAGTTGTAGCTGTGAGGCCCCTCCCGCTATCGGTGGCTCGATCCCCGGGAAGGGGAGAGCTGCTGGTGGTGGCGGGGGCTGAAGAGGACCTGCGCCCGATGGCGCGAAGCTTTTTAATTGCAGAGGTGCTGTCCCGATTGGACAGTTGTAGCTGTGAGGCCCCTCCCGCTATCGGTGGCTCGATCCCCGGGAAGGGGAGAGCTGCTGGTGGTGGCGGGGGCTGAAGAGGACCTGCGCCCGATGGCGCGAAGCTTTTAAATTGCAGAGGTGCTGTCCCGATTGGACAGTTGTAGCTGTGAGGCCCCTCCCGCTATCGGTGGCTCGATCCCCGGGAAGGGGAGAGCTGCTGGTGGTGGCGGGGGCTGAAGAGGACCTGCGCCCGATGGTGCGAAGCTTTTTAATTGCAGAGGTGCTGTCCCGATTGGACAGTTGTAGCTGTGAGGCCCCTCCCGCTATCGGTGGCTCGATCCCCGGGAAGGGGAGAGCTGCTGGTGGTGGCGGGGGCTGAAGAGGACCTGCGCCCGATGGCGCGAAGCTTTTAAATTGCAGAGGTGCTGTCCCGATTGGACAGTTGTAGCTGTGAGGCCCCTCCCGCTATCGGTGGTTCGATCCCCGGGAAGGGGAGAGCTGCTGGTGGTGGCGGGGGCTGAAGAGGACCTGCGCCCGATGGCGCAAAGCTTTTAAATTGCAGAGGTGCTGTCCCGATTGGACAGTTGTAGCTGTGAGGCCCCTCCCGCTTTCGGTGGCTCGATCCCCGGGAAGGGGAGAGCTGCTGGTGGTGGCGGGGGCTGAAGAGGACCTGCGCCCGATGGCGCGAAGCTTTTAAATTGCAGAGGTGCTGTCCCGATTGGACAGTTGTAGCTGTGAGGCCCCTCCCGCTATCGGTGGCTCGATCCCCGGGAAGGGGAGAGCTGCTGGTGGTGGCGGGGGCTGAAGAACAGACTAGATAGGCCATGTGGTCTTTTTCTGTCATCATGTTTCTATGTTTCTATGACTGGTGCCTCAGATGTTTGGTCTCCGAGCACCAACCCACTACCAACCCAGAAGGTGAGACGTCTGAAAGTTTATGATGAAGCCCAGGTGTTGGAGCAGTGTGTGAGTTGAATTAAGAGTTCTAAGCTGTACTCTCGCACTTCTGTGGGAACTAGAGCAACTCCTTCTCACTGTCCCTTCTGCCCATCCAGACTACCGTAGAGTCGATCTGCTGTTGATGGTCCTGCTGAACCTCTCAGTGATTCCCGATGCTGTTTTCTCGGTTCGTTGTTCTGCTTGCCCTGTTAGGCTTTTTACAGTTTTTTTTTCAGTAGCCTGTAGCTTGGGAGTCCCATATGTGAGGACTGACTTCCTGCTTGGTCCCAGAGAAAGCATAGTTACTCACCTGTAGCAGATGTTCCCCAGGAACAAGCGGAATCAGTCCTCACTACCCTCCCACCTCCCTGTGGAGTTGATTCTTTTTTGCTTGATTAATCTATGTTGTCATACTGAGATAAGATGGCTCTCTTCAGGTGGGAAGATGAGCACGCATGCTCATTGGTCCTCCCAAAAGCTTCCTATGGAAACTGAGGAGCATTCCCGCATGGGCTCCATCAGTGATGTCACCTATATGTGAGGAGTGATTCCGGCTGTTTCCAAAGAACATCTGCTATAGGTGAGTAACTACGCTTTTTGTGGATTGCAATGGAGAATATCTTGGATTTTAACTTGTAGGAGGGATTTTACCAGGAAATATTGCTCATTTAAGTGGAGGAGTAGCCTATTGATTAGAGTAGCAGGGCTGAGAACCAGGAAAGCCAGGTTTGAATTCCACTGCTGCTTCATGGTACCTTTAGCAAGTCATTTAAATTAACTTCATTGCCTCTGATACAAACTTAGTCCTCTGGGAAAAGGAAAATACTGTACCTGAATATAACTTACCTTAAACTCCTGAGAAAGACATGAATTAAATCCATTTTTCTGTTCTCTATGGACAAGCAGGATAAGTTCTCCCATATGGGTGATGTCACTGGCTGAGGCCCCATGCAGGAACTTCTCTCATCATCTTCTGGAAGTATTTAGATTAGTACTTCTGTGTATGTGCACATCATCCAACCTGCTGCCACTGTAGCTCATTTTTTCAGTCTTTATTTTTCCACATAGCCCCACAGCCATTCTTCGTGTTAATCTCCTGGAACAAGCAGGAATGAGTCTTCACATATGGGTATGTCGGTACCGACGGAGTCTGCGCGGGAACGCTCCCCAGTGTCCAATTAGAACGCTTTTGGGAGCATCCCACCTCGCCTGTGTGCTGCCTTCCCGCCTTTCCCAACTGCCTCTCCTCAGTTTTCGTTTTTCTGCGGAGCTGGCAGGACGTCCTCCTGTCACCGCAGAAAATTCTTCCTTTATTTTTGTTTTTTCTTGTGGTCGCATCTACCTTCCCTTGACACACCGGTACCGCCGGTGTTTTCTTTTTTCTTTCTTCTACAAATATTTCCGTTTGTGGGAAATTTTTTCCTGTTTAGTGCCTGACAGGTTTCGGCCTGCTAGGCCTCTCCTCTTTCCCTCATGGAAATGCTAGCCACTAGAATGTGTTTCAACTGTGGCGCTACCAAATCAGTTTTAGACACCCATAATTGGTGCCTTCCATGTTTGGGACCTGAATACCATCCACTGGAGTGTCCCTCCTGCACTACTATTTCTGCAAGAAGTTTTCAGCATCGAGCTCAACTCCATACGCCATTCCCTTCAGACCTGAGGGTACCAGCTACATCATCTTTTTCCCAGGATCAGGTAACCAAACAAAAGTCTGAAAGACTAGCCAGTCCTTGGAAGGTAGATCTCATGTACAACATAGAGATGCCTTTGGGCTTGCACCCGAGGACATACTGGCTTTAAAACCCCAGCGGGAGGCTTCTGTCTCCAAAGCATTAACGGGGTTTCAGGTTGTTCCCGGGGTTTTTACCTCGGTGAACATACCTGAGCCATGCCCGGTGGTGGTATCTGCTTTGAGCAGTGCCGGTACCGGCATCGGCAATGGTGTTGGATGAAACATTCCACACCGATGATCGTAGTAAAGCGCTCTCGGTATCTTCGGTGCCGCTAGAGCTGCTACCGACCGATCTTCCCACATCGGCCCCGGTACCGATGCTGGTATCCATGTCGGTGCCCTCCAGATATGCATCGATAGACTCGCTTCTTTTGATGCCGAGTCTAGAATCGATCTCTAGTCTGGAGGACTGGGTACTGACTCATCTCGGTTCCGACTTCAGACGGTACCGAAGACATTCTACCGATGATCAAGGTCTGCCATGTTCGGTTACCTCAATACCGATAGTGCCGTCACAGACTGATCTTCATATATCGGTGTCACCGACGGTACCGGTCCCGATACCGGTATCGACATCAACATCTGTGTCGGTACCTCCCATGCTTTCAACCGGCTTGCTTCCTTCCATACCGAGTTTGGAATCGATCCCTAGCATGGACGATTTGCTACCGACGAGTTGCGGTACCGATTTTCAGCGGTACTGACAGCTATCTTTCAAAGATAATCCGATGCTCCACCCCTCCAGATCTTCTATTCTACAGAATCTGAATGAACCGGTGGATGCTAGAGCTAGTTCTTCAACAGATCTAGTTCTTCCTCCTCTTCCTCGAGGACTCCCCTCGGGGGAGATTTCTTTTCAAGCTTTCCTGCTTGATATGGCCAAGTTACTTGCCATTTCTATACCTGGTCAAGACCCTGCACCAGGGAATCCACAACCTATACAGATTCCCTGCAATCCGAAGGAAGTCATTATGTTTCCTTTGCATCAAACCTTGCAGGATCTCCTATTTAGAACGTGGGAAACCCCTTTAAACGGTATCCCCACCTTCTAGGGCAACTGATCTTCTATACAAAGTGCCCCCTTCTCCAGGTTTTCAAAAGCCTCAGCTCCCTCATCATTCTCTTGTTGTAGAATCAGCAATGAGGCGTGTTAAGAGTACTAAGAAGCACTCTTCTTATCCGCCAGGTCATGAGGCTAAGACTTTAGATGCCTTTGGACGTCAAACTTTCCAGGCATCCATGTTTTCAGCAAGAATCCTTTCATATATTTTCTATATGGGATTATCTCTTGAGGAAGTTACAAAAGATCTACTACTTTTGACCCCTTCCCTCCAAGAGTCTAAAAGAGCAGATTTTTCTATGCTAGTCAATCATGCTCAAAATATTTCTAAGTTCCTTACTCGTGCTTCCCTGGACTCTTTTGAGTCTGTTAGCAGAACTTCTGCTATAGCCATAGGGGCACGACGTAGAGCCTGGCTCCAAGCTTCAGACTTGGACAGATGCGTACAAGATAGACTGGGAAATGCTCCTTGCACTGGAGAGATTCTCTTTAATAAAGAGACTTTACTCCAGTCTGCTCAGTTAACCACTGACACTATTGCTTTCAGAGGCTTGTCTATGCCTTCCTCTATCCCAGTTTGTAGAAAATCTACTAATAAGCTTTGTTCCCTTAATGGGAGAAGGTTTTATCCATCTTCTACCCATCCTACAGATGCTCCCAAGCAGGGGAAACAACCAGCCAGGCTCAGGAAACCACAACCTCAACGGGTTCAGCAAACCCAGCAGCCGCAGGGTTGCTGATAGACTCTTCCCTGAATCCTTTTTCCTGTTTGAGGTTTACATCCTGTAGTTTGCTTCCTAAACTTTACATATGTCCCTTTCAAAGAGACATCCTGACTATCAGCTCAAAGAGCTTCTTAAGATGATTATGCTTTACAGGTAATACAGTTACTCCTCGTCCTCTGAACTACACAGAGGAGTAACAGCTGTCAATAAGGTTGCCATGCTTTTACCTTTGACCTTTTCTCCTGTATCAGCATCTCTCATATTACTTTTCAAAGATTTACTCCACTGTAAGTCTTCTTTTCAACTCTGCCACTCTTAATAAGACACTTGGTCTGTAAGAGTGATACCACTCTACTAAGGGCTTTTTCTTAAGCCCCTAAGTTTAATTTCAGAGTTCTCTCCCCCTTGCATTCTTAGTTTTCCTGGCAGCTTCTCAGACAATAGCGGGGTCTTACCACTCCTACTTATGTCTGCATTTCTTTCCCAACCTTGGGACCTACTGCTGCCCTATCAATAGTTAGAACTGCAGGGGCTCTTACTGGTTAGACCACTGACTTGCTGTCCAAGCAACCAGGGCTTGTTCCCCAATTTCAATGGCTTACCACTAAGTCCCAGATGGTTTCAGTACCTTTTCTGGCTATTGTTGCAGGCCTTACCTTCTATCCTTAGCCTTCCCCAATTCTTGGGCTGGGCGGTGTAGTTCATGATACCTACAGGCTCTTAAACACCAGTTTTTCTTCTAATTAACCTGCAACATGCTCTCTGCATCTCTACGGAGCAGCTCTACACTATGGGGCCTTGTTAGAGAGCACATAATGTCAGATGGTTAAGAAGGGCTTTACCTAGTCATACCTACTGGGTTCTCCCTGCCCTTACATTTCCATTAAAGGCTTCTTAGATAAAGGACACAGGCCTTTAATTAAGGAAAGACCTAAAGAATTAGCCAATTCCCTGGATTGCTTCACGTCTCCAGGGGACCCCTTCACCAGGGATGTTTTTTCTTTCAGTATAGACAATCCTTGTCTTGTATTTTCCTTCCATCCTCAATTCTTCATGGCGTAATCCATGTTGAGCACAAGAATGCACCATGCCCTTTTTACCCTCCTTAAGGGTAAATATGGTGTTTTCATTGCATCTTTTTCTCCAGCTACCTGCTGGAGTTATGGAAGGATTCAGACTTACTGTCTGCAGATTAAAAACATCCTCTGCATTTTCCAGGTAGGTCTCCAATCCTGGTTTTTCAGGGGCGAGAGTTCTTCGAAGACTCTAGACTTCTCTTGCCAGTGAGAGAACTCCCTGGGCTTCCTACCCATAACCAGGAAGTACGGATTCTCTAAATATCTTCTCAAGCAGGTACCTCCTTTTTTGTTGTTAGATAAATCTTTTTCTCTCCACATACCCTATGTGCAGACATAGGTATGTATACATACACATATATATATATATGTTTACATGTATATGGACATCTGCATGTCTGTGCCCATATATATATTCATCTATGATGGATATATCTGTATTTACCTATCTATATATATGTATTGCAATATATGATAGTGGGTAGATATATGTCTATATACTATTTCTGTCTGTTTGCCTTGATATATATATACTTATACATATATATATATTCCCCTACGGACCCGACAGATATTCTCTATCCCTTTCCATGCTGTCCCAGCATACTTAGGGTTCTCCATAATCAACCACTTCCTGTGGTACTTGAGGAGTTTTTGTACCATGACCTCCAATTTAGGTACACCTGAAGCCTTCCATATACTTTCCTTTTAAATTAAGAGGGACTTTCTGAATCTTCAGAAAATGGGAGGCTACAATGCCTCATTACTCCTATCCTTCTTGTTATCGGATATAGGGATCTTCGAAGCTCCCTGCTCCTATAAGAACTATGTTATTATTATTATTATTATTACAGTTGCTTATATACCGCACTATTCGGCATCAGCGCGGTTTACAGTATAACAAAATGACCAAACACACATTCTGTTTTGGTTATGTCTCTTAAAGTCAAAAGAGCTTCAGTTTTTATCTAATAGGGACTTCCGCGGTTTTCCGCAAAGTCCTACCTCATTGAACTACCCCAGTTCCACTGGGATTGTTTTTTCTCACCCTAAGGGTTCTAACCTCAGACTGTTTTTTATACAGTTATTTACCTCCCCTTACATTGAGGTACTCCCTGGGGATATTCTGTTGGTTCATATTCACAAATCCACATGAACTTCCATATACCCCTTTTCAATACCACCAGCTGAGGTCCATATTGGTTTATTGCTCCCAATATTACCACTGAATATCACCTGCACAGAGACTCCTATCTAGGCATCCTGCTTGGTCCAGCTGTTCCATAGCACATCTTTTTAGTTCAACTCCTACCCTCCATCCCTAGGATGCCTGGGGTTTCGGTAAAATAGCATGGCTCTCAGATTCGCAACATGCTGGGACTCCTCCAGGCATCTTAGCTTGGGAGTCCCCATATGTGAAGACTCATTCCTGCTTGTTCCTGGAGATAGCACGGTTACTTACCTGTAACAGGTGATCTCTGGGAACAGCAGGAATAAGTCTTCACAACCCACCCACCTCCCCTAGGAGTTGTATTTTCTCTTTCTCTATCTTTCCCCTCTCTCTCTCTCTCTTTGTCTCAGCTTTAAAACTTAACTGAGGAGAGGCAGTTGGGAAAGGCGGGAAGGCAGCATGCAGGCGTGGTGGGATGCTCCCAAAAGCGTTCTAATTGGACGCTGGGGATCGTTCCCGCGCAGACTCCGTCGGTACAGACGTACCCATATGTGAAGACTTATTCCTGCTGTTCCCAGAGATCACCTGTTACAGGTAAGTAACTGTGCTGTCCGTGGGTCTCATAGCCATTTGCTGTTTTTCCTTAATTGCTTTTTTGTAAGTGCTCCTGCCTGCAACCATTTTAGCAATGAGTTTATACCTTTACTTTTATCCTTTAATTTAGAGTTATGAGTCATTTAAAGTTTTTTTTCTTTTTCTCGCATCCCCACTATAGGCTGCAATATATATATTTTCTCCGGGAAAAATCAGGAAGTCAGTCCTCACATATGGTTGACTTTGGCACCTATGGAGTCCATGCAGCAATCGCTCCCCAATTTTTTTTAAGAAAGCCCTTGGGAGTTACACCACACATGTGTGGTCACCTTCCCACCCAAGAGTGCCATCTTATCTCGGTCTTCTTTTTTCCATGGAGCCCAGCAAGATTTCCTATCTGTTCACTCAGTAAAAAGTTAATTTTTTTCTTAGCGTTTTTTCACACGCTTTTACTGATTCACGTTTTGATCATCTTCCCTTCACCCGAGATTGTCCTTACCTTGGCATCATGTTTTTTCTCAGTCTATTTTCTCCCTTTTTATTTTTCTAGGAGTGCATGTTTATCTCCAGGAACAAGCAGGAATGTATTCTTCACATATGGGTAACGTCAGTACCGACGGAGCCCGCATGGGAATGCTCCCAGTTTTCAATAGGAAATCTTTTGGGAGAATCCCACTGCGCCTGCGTAGCTGCCTTCCCGCCTTTCCAGCTCTCCCTCCTTAGTTCTTTGTTTTCCACGGAGCTGACAAGAAGCAATTCCTGTCACCGCAGAAATTTGTTTTTTTACTTATTTTTTGTGGTTGTGTCTGCCTTCCGGTCGATGCTGATTCCAGCCCCCATCGGTACTTTCTTTTCTTCTGTCTTTGTTTAAAAAAATATATAAAATCTGTGAGGGAAGGAATTTTTTTCTTCCTTCAGGCACATCAATGCCAACTTAGGCCTAGGCCTCTCCTTTTGTCATAGACAAAATGGAAAAAGCATCCAGTGATTTTAAATAGTGTTCAAAATGTGGCAGTACCATTTCAGCCACAGACACTCATGACTGGTGCCTAAAATGCTTAGGTCCGGATCATCTACCATCAGTGTCTTTGCAGGAAGATAACAAAGAAAGACCTACAAAACCGAGCTGCAAAACTAGGCACTCTCTTTGTCTCCGAAGCAGTATCTATAGCATCGACATCATCAAGAGCTTCATCTTCCTCCCAAGGATCTCAGGTATCAAAACCTAGGTCTTCTTTGAAGACTGGTCGGCTCTCCAAGGGTAGATCTCCTTCTAAGCCTCGAGATGCCTCAGGCGTTGCCCTGGAGGGAGACATTCCGGCCAAACAACCCCGGCGGGGGGATCTTGCCTCCAAAGCCTTAGTGGGGTCCCAGGATGCTCCCGAGGCTTCCACCTCTGGGAGAGCTCCTGGTGCCATGCTCAGAGATCATGGCCCACAATTCTGGTACCGATATCCAAGCATTGGCAAGTTCCATGGATCAACTTATCCTGGCTATTGAGCGTAGCTTAGCAGCCTTACTGGCGGCCTCTGTACTGGTAAAGCTTTTACAGCTGATCCCTCAGGCAGTGGTACCGATTCCGGTACCGACACAGCTTGCATCGACTTTTTTGCCGCTTACCATGCTACTGCCCATGCCGGCCCTCGAATCCGTTTCTGTACCGAGGTTCCAGCACCGCCAGCTTCAACTACCAATTTGATCGGTATTGGGTACGGGTACAGTGGGAATATCCTGCCCATCGGTACTTTGAGTCTTCGGACTCAAATTTGTCGGACGATGAATCGGCCGATACCTGGGACATGAGAACTCTCCCGAAAGACCCATCTCCGTCCCCACAAAGTTTCATGTCCCCTCCAGAGGACATGTCTTTCCAAGACTTTATTCGCGATGCTGCTCGGGATCTGTCCAAAACAGTGACATTGGAGAAAGAGCCTAGGGCTGAAGAACTTGAAATTCTTCAGTACCCCACAGCTCCGAAGGAAGCTGCCACTCTCCCCATTCATCGCATACTTCAAGATCTTATGCTTCGTATGTGGGAAATGCCCCTTACCGTTTCTCCACATACCCGACGACTCGATACCATGTATCAGGTTCCGGAGTGTCCCGGTTTCCAAAAGACACAATTACCACACCATTCCATGGTGGTGGAATCGGCAATGTGTCGAATAAAGAGTGCTAAGTCACATTCCTCGAACCCTCCATGTAGGGAATCGAGAACCCTCGATGCCTTTGGTCGACGTTGTTTTCAGGTCTCCATGTTATTGGCTAGAATCAGTTCCAACATACTGTATATGGGTATGTTCCTCAGAGAGTTGGCTAGGGATTTGGAGTTAATGGCTTCTCTTCTCCCCGATGACAAAAGAGCAGATTATCTCACCCTTGTAAAACATACCCAAAATGTTTCAGTTTGTTAACATGGCAACTTTTGACTGTTTTGAGTGCATCAGCAGAACTTCATCTATCTGCATTGGGGCACGCAGAATTGCTTGGTTTCAAGCATCGGATCTTGAACAATGGGTTCATGACAAACTGGGTAATATCCCTTGCACCGGTGAAAACCATTTTGGCAAGACAAGGCCTCTCAGTTAGAATCTGAGGACACTACTCTTAATAGACTATCTAGGTCTACGGTCAACCCAGCTAAGAAAAAAGCAGCAAAAAAAGCTTTTTTCAATAAGAAAAAGTACTATCCTTCTTACATGCTTGCTTATATAGTGTCAACCCCATGCTCCTCAGAAGGTGCAGCAGCCATCAAAACAGCAAAGGAAGGCTTATACTCCTAGGTCACAGCCACCTCAACAGACCCAGCCTCCTCAGGGTCTTTGACTCCTTCCTAGAGAACATAGCCACTCTGCCTCTGGAGATTCCAAATCCTACTCTCATCCGCGGCAGGCTTTGCCACTTTGCCCACAGGTGGCATCTTATCACATCATAGCAGTGGACATTATCCATAGTACGGGAGGGGTACAAGCTTCATCTACAAAGTCTGTGCCCCCAGACTCCTCCAAGAGAGTTCTGCTCTTAGGGCCCCCTTTCTGTTCTGTTGTTACAAGAGATCACCTCCATTTTTCTTCAGGGAGCAATAGAGGAGGTTCCACCATCCCAGCAAGGAATGGGCTTTTATTCTCCCTACTTTCTCATTCCAAAGAGAACAGAGGGATACAGGAACATTCTGGACCTCTGAGAACTGAACAGGCACCTGATACGGGAGAAATTCAAAATGATATCCCTAGGTACCCTTCTTCCCTATCTCCACATTCAGGACTGGCTCTGTTCTCTAGACCTCAAAGAGACATATACTCACATATTGATTCATTCACAGCACGGAAGGTTCCTGCGCTTTATGTTTCAAGGGAGACAATATCAATACAGAGTCCTGCCTATCGGCCTTGCCTCTGCCCCAAGAGTTTTCTTAAGAACTCTTGGGATATTTATCTTCCCTTACTTAGACAACTGGCTCATTTGAGCAAACGCTTCTCTAGAGGCCAGTCTTTCCCTCTCATGCACCATGCAAGTGCTGCAACACTTAGGATTTGTAATAAATCCTCCAAAGTCCCAACTTATTCCCTCTCAAACTCTAGAATTCATAGGTGCTCTTATAGACATTCAGCAATCAAAGATATTTCTACCTCAACTCCGCTGTGCATGACTCAATCAGCATGTCAAGCAAGTTTCAAGAGGTTTCTCACTGCTTGAGATCTACTACAACTTCTGGGTCATATGGCATTAACAGTGCATGTTGTCCCATATACTTGTCTACATATGCGTGCAGCTCAATGGGCACTGGCTTCCCAGTGGTCTCAGACATCCGGTCTCCTGGGAGACAAAATAATGGTCTCTACCCACCTAATCTCGTCTCTCCAGTGGTGGTAATCTCCAGAAAACCTCCTGGTAGGGTCACCTTTTCAGATGTCAGCACATCAATGTACCCTGACGTTGGATGCGTCCAAATTGGGCAGGTGAGCTCATCTGGACAATCTTTCCACTCAGGGGCTTTGGTGTCCTCAGGAGTCACAACTCCACATTTATCTGCTGGAGCTCAGAACCATTCACAATGCTCTCAAGATCTTCCAGGATCATCTTCAATTCCTCTCAGTTCTAGTCCAGACAGACAATCAAGTAGCCATGTTCTTCTTGAACAAGCAGGGTGGAACAGGCTCTTGGACCCTCTGCAGCG
The DNA here is from genome assembly GCA_033557465.1 of Ichthyophis bannanicus. Taxonomy (NCBI): domain Eukaryota; kingdom Metazoa; phylum Chordata; class Amphibia; order Gymnophiona; family Ichthyophiidae; genus Ichthyophis; species Ichthyophis bannanicus. The sequence continues at coordinate 283,827,825 of CM066035.1, forward strand.
AGGCCCTGCATCTATGGTCTTTTGCCATACATCATCACATTCACCTACTCGCTGTCTATCAACAAGGCAAACACAATGTCTTTGCGGACAAATTCAGTCGAGTCTTCCTCCCTCTCGAGTGGTCTCTCCATGCAGACAAGGTTGTTCATGTCTTTAAGATCTGGGGAACCCCAGAGATAGACCTGTTCACAAGTCCTCAGAATTCCAAGCTTCCTCGCTTCTGCTCCAGGACTCCTGCACTGGAGAGCCAACAGGTGGATGCTTTTCACCTCCACTGGTGTCAGGGCTTCCTATATGCCTTCCCTTTCATTCCTCTCATTCTCAATACACGTTTTCAAACTCCAGAGAGACAGGAGCTACATGATACTCATAGCCCCACGCTGGCCACGACAACCGTGGTATCCTCTCGTTCTACGTCTTTCTCGGGCTCAACCCGTAGATCTGCTCCAGATCATCTCTCTCAGGAGGAGGGGACATTGTTCTATCCCAATCCACAGTCCCTCCATCTTACAGCATAGCTGCTGAAGGCATAGCCTTCCAGGACATTAACCTCTCTCAGCAGGTTAAAGATATCCTTTTAACTTCCAGGAAGCCTTCCACCAGACATTCCTACGCCTTCTAATGACGTAGATTATCTCTCTGGTGTTCGCAGAGGGCGCTTAGCCCCTTCTCAACTCCGGTGGATGCATTACTTGAGTATCTTTCCACTTATCTTCTTCTGGACTTAAAACCAACTCAGTAAGAGTACACCTCAGTGCAATTGCGGCCTCTCACATGTCCTTCGATGGTCAACCCATCTCTTCTCAGCTGCTTGTAGCACAGTTCATGAGGGGTCTTCTGTTAACCAAACCTCCCATTAAGCCCCCTCCAGTGGCATGGGATCTCAGTGTTGTTCGAGGACAGCTTCTCAAGCCGCCCTTTGAACCTCTAGCCACCACCTCTCTGAAGTTTCTCACGTGGAAGGTCACCTTCCTTATTGCTCTCACTTTGGTGAGATGCATTAGTGAGCTCCAACCTGGGTGGCTGACCCTCCTTATACACGATTCCACCATGATAAAGTAGTCCTTAGGACTCATCCTCACTTTATGCCAAAGGTGGTCTTCCCCTTCCATTTAAACCAGTCTACCTTCCTGTCTTTTTCCCTAGACCTCATTCCTCTAGGGCAGAGGTAACCCTTCACACTCTGGATTGCAAATGTGCCTTAGCTTTCTATCTCCAACTTTTCATTGCCTTTGACTCGAGTCACTTGAGCTTGCCAGTATCTAAGTGAACTCTTTCCAGGTGGATTGCGGACTGCATCTCCTTTGCTTATGAAAGTGCAGGTCTCTCTTTCGAGGGTCACGTCACTACACATAATGTTCGAGCCATGGCTGCCTCCATGGCAAATCTACGCTCTGTAGCGATTGATGAGATATGCAAAGCAGCAACTTGGTCTTCTGTCCACACTTTTGCTGCTCGCTATTGTGTGGACAAGGACTCTCGTCGGAATGCCTTGTTTTGCCAAGCTGTTCTCCAGCATCTCTTTCAGACTTAGATCAACTCCTGCCCTCTGTCCCAGGTTTTGATACCAGACATCCTGGTAGTTGTACCTGTGATCCACAGCTCACCTTGAGTTCATCTCTCTGGCATCTTCAAGCTAGGGAGTCCCATACGTGAAGACTACATTCCTGCTTGTTCCTGGAGATAGTGTAGTTACTCAACTGTAACAGATGATCTCCAGGAACAGCAGGAATTTAGTCTTCACCACCTGCCCTCCTCCCCTAGGAGTTTAGGTTGTCTTCTTCTTTTTTTCTCCTTCTCTCCTTTTATCTCAGCTACAAACTCAACTGAGGAGGGAGAGCTGGAAAAGTGGAAAGGCAGCTACGCAGGCGCAGTGGGATGCTCCCAAAAGCTTTCCTATTGGACGGTGGGGAGCATTCCCGTGTGTGCTCCATCAGTACCATCGTTACCTATATGTGAAGACTAAATTCCTGCTGTTGTTCCCAGAGATCACCTATTACAAGTGAGTAACTATGCTTTCCTTGCACCCACACTGACCGGGATGTTCAAGTTTGATCTTGTGGGAGCTGTCTTTTTTTTTCCCCACTATGTCATCAGTCAGTGGCTTCAAGCGGTGTGGGAAGTGCTCCTTCAGCATGTCCATCATGAACCGCCACAGCTGCTGCCTTTGCTGCCTCAGTGTTGAACATGATGACTCCATCTGCCCACTCTGCCTGCAGTTGTCGAGCAAGAGTCAGAAGATTCGTGAATCTAAGCGGGACTCAATCTTCGGCCATAAGTCCTTGGTCTTTGCTCCAACATCGAGTGTGGACTCACTGCCCACAGGGGCCAAGCTCTGTCTGATACCTGATTTGTGGGGCCTCATATTGGAGATCATCTTCTGAGTACCTCCCCTATAAGGTACAGACTCTGCCCAAGTCGGCGTTGAGGTCTGAGGCTATAGCCAGGCGTAAGACCTCTGGCCACTGGCCCTGAAGCCCTCAACACAAGGCCGAGGGTGGCCCCCTAAGCTGCCTTGATGGGAGGACATACTCGTCACCACTGGTGATTCCCCATCTGGGGAGCTGGCTCCATGCCTTATTCCATCATTGCCCAATCCAGTGATTGCTATGCCACCTTGCCTTGAAACCAGGATAGTAGCCCTGGAATGCACCTTGACTGCCTTCTGGACTTGCAGCACGGTCCAATGCCCGATATCTCTGGGTCTTCTTTACCCTCCTCCTCGATGGCTTCCATGGAGGATGTCCAGCTGGAGCTTGAGAAACATGCGCTCCAAGTCAAGCCACAGTGCTCCTTTTCACTCGTGAGGCTCTGGTCTTGCTGCCGAGTGCTTCTCCATCAGGCCCCTCTGTCCCTATCGACACCTCCATTGGGTCATCTGGCCGATGCCTGTCGAGTCCCGAGGCACTCTCTGTGTGGGAGACCAAGGATGAGTTGCCCAATACCTGGCTGTATAGGGATGTCCCATCGGATCCCTCCCCACCACATGAGCGGATTTGGTCCCCACCTGAGGACCTTGTGTTCCTCAACTTTGTCCAAGAGATGTCCAAGGCCCTGTCCTGTGTGGCTGAACCGGAGGACGAGCCTCTTGCCGAGGACCTGGAGATTCTCCAGTATGACACCCCTCAGAGGGAGTCACTGATAGTGCCTGTCCCTCCCATTATAGAGCATTTGCTCTTCAAAATGTTGGGGGCCCTGGTGACAGGCCAGTATAGTGTCTACAAGAACCCTGTGTTTTTAAAGTCATAGCTGTCACACAACTCCATGGAGGTGGAGTTAGCTGTGCGTTGGATCAAAAGCCAGAAGTTGCACTCCTCGTTACCCCCAGGCAGGGAGGCCCGCACCATGGATGTGTTTGGTATTAAGTGCTTAAGTATTAAGATCTTCAGAAAACATCTAAAAACACATCTGTTCAAGGAACACTTCAACCTAGGCTCATGACCCCCTCCCCCCTCTGAAAGAACATTATAAGATGACTATCATTACAACTGTACCTAGCTGGAAATGTATATAGTTAAGATCAATGGATCTGTTATGTAGTTAATAAGCCAAGGGTTCATAGTTGCATGTTTGTATATAGTTTCTGCAGGAACAAGCAAGAAGTCAGTCCTCACATACGGGTGACATTGGCGCCGATGGAGCCTTCGTACGGAGCAAATCCCCAGCTTTCTAAGAAAGCCTTTGGGAATTGCATCATGCATACGCGGTCCCCTTCCCTCCCAAGGGTGCCATCTTGCTCAGTCTCCTTTTTTCCTCGGAGCCCTTCAGACGTTGTCCTTGTGCCGTCACGAAAAAAGTGTTTAAAAATACTTGAAAAGTTTCTCTTTTCTTTCGGTTCGACACCGATTCCCCTTCCCGACTTCGGTGCGGTACGCCGGTATTGAGTCTGATCAAATTTTTCGTTTTTTGTCCTTTGTGACTAGCGTTCGCACTCTTTTTCTTTTTCACTGGCAGCCCGGGTCTTCAACCTTGCAGGGGCCCTTTTTCCCCGATGGCTGCCAGCGGGTTCAAAAAGTGTGATCGGTGTACAAAGTTAAAGTCCCTCACTAACACACATGACTGCTGCCTCCGTTGCCTCGGGCCCAACCATGACCCGAAAGCCTGTGGCCCATGCAGGAAAATATCCTTGAAGCCCTTGAGAAGCTGCCAGCAGCAGCACAACAGGATTTTTGGTGAGTCCATACCCTCCTGGGCCCGGACCTCATCCGAGGCCTCAACATCTCGGGAACTTTCTGAGCCTGAGCAGCGTCTGTCTTCGGAGAGAGGGTCTCTTTCATGGGAACATCAGAGGAAGAAAAAATCCTCAAAGGCGGCGGCGTTGGATGGTTCCGAACGACCTGGTTCCTCGTGGGATCGGTCGCGGAGCCACGATCATTGGCCAGGTTCCTCGGAGCTGGAGCGCCCAGCAAAACTTCCTCGAAGGGATCTGAATCTGCCGAGACAGTTAACCACTGTCCTCATTGAGGACTCTCCTCTGGGAGAACCGGCATTGGGCCCGACGGCGTCAGGACCTGACCTGGGGGCTGCAGAGCCTTCCGAGCTCGGTCTCAGAATGGTGGCCTTGGAGCACAGCATGTCTGCCTTCATGGACCCAGCAGCGGGCACTGATTGCCGGTCTCACCGGTCCTTCCGCCCCGACCACTGGGCAACCGACGTCCAAGTCAACCCCAGAGGCCGAGCCGATCCTCGAGACCATATGGACTGGAGTCGATCCTCGGCCAAGGTCCCCCTCGACCTCCTGTTCGGGACTGAGGTCGTTGGAATGGTCGAGGCCGGAGCCACTCGACTCCTCTTCGGAGTCGGACTGGGAGACAGAGGATGACGAGTCCCCGGACTCCTACAAGACCAAGTACGTTCCATCTGATTCCCCGGTGTCCGAACCTCGGAGAAGGTCCCCCTCAGAGGACACTCGGTTTTTGGACTTCGTTAGAGACATGTCAAAGGTTTTGGCATTCCCTACGGAGTCCGAGGAGGAGCCTCGATCTGAGGAGCTCGAGATCCTCCAGTATGACTTCCCCCTCGGGAAACCCTTACTGTACTGGTGCCTCCAATCCTGCAAAGACTGATGCTCCAGATGTGGGAGATGCTGGCGTTGGTGCCGGTGATCAGCAGATAGCTTGATTCGATGTATCGAGTCCGCAAGAGCCCTGGGTTCCAGAAAGCTCAACTGCCGCACAACTCCATGGTTGTGGAATTGGCCTTGCGCCGGCTCAAGAGCCAGAAGACGCACTCCTCTCTGCCTCCTGGTGGGGAGGCCTGCAACTTGGCGCCCTCGGCAGGAAGTGCTACCAGGGTTCTATGCTGGCATGTCAGATCCAGGCTTACCAGCTGTACATGGGCATGTAGTTACGAGACCTGGCGAAGGAAATTGCCAGGTTCTCAGCTGGACTCTCCGAGGGACCTTTGCAGTGCTTCAAAACCCTGTCCACCGGAGTCCGTGAATGCTCGAAGTTCATGACTCGAGCAGCCTATGACGGATTCGAGGTGTCGGCACGAGTAGCTGCAGCTGGCATCGGTGAACGCCGCCATGCATGGCTACAGTCATCAGACCTGGAACAGTGGGTTCAGGACAAGTTGGTCGATATCCCATGCCTTGGTGAAAACCTCTTTGGCAAACCCATGACCAAAAAGGCTGCTGAGATCGAGTCCGAGTACCTGACCAGGACAAGGCTCTCGAAGAAGACTTCTTCTCCTTCTAAAAAGAAGGTCTCAGGTAAGAAGCCCTTTTTCCAGAGGAAAGGTGCTGCTTACTGAAGCTACCACCCATTTCAGGCCTCCCCGGCTCCCCAACAGGGGCAGCAGGCCAAGGGACAGGGGCATGACCCGCATAAGCAGAAAGCCCCAAACCCCAGGCACCAGCTCCGGTCCAGCCTGGGAGTGGCTTTTGACCCTCATGGCATAGCCCCTCTCACCATAGGAGAAAAGCAATGCATAGGGGGGAGGCTCGACCTGTATGCCCACAGGTGGCCTGCCATCACCACAGACACTTGGGTTCTCCAGATAGTCCATCAGGGCTATCTACTTCACTTGACCCAGGTATTCCCCCTTACTTTCCAGGAGAGCCTTTCAGGTCTCCCCTTCACCGAGACCACCACCTGAAGGATTTAGCAGGTCTTCTCGAGGATCAGGCGGTAGAACTGGTGCCCCACCACCTGCAGGGCAAAGGCTTCTATTCCAGGTACTTCCTGATACCAAAAAGGACAGGAGTCCTAAGAACCATCCTCGACTTGTGCAACTTAAACTAATTCCTGGTGAGGGAGAAGTTCAAAATGATTTCCCTTGGAATATTGCTGACTTACCTCCGCCAGGGAGCTTGGCTAGGCTCCTTAGACCTAAAGGATGTGTATACACACATCCTGATTCATCCAGACTACAGGCAATATCTATGCTTTGTGGTAGGGGGAAAACACTATCAGTACAGAGTACTTCCCTTTGGCCTGGCCTCTGCCCCAGGGTGTTCACAAAGTGCCTGGCAGTGGTGGCCACCTTCCTCAAAATACAAGGAGTTTTTGTCTTCCCATACCTGGATGATTAGCTCATCAAAGCCACGTCAGCCAGGGAGGTCGAACAGTCCACAGCTCGCACCATTCAGGTGCTCCAAAACCTGGGATTTGTAGTCCGTTATCCAAAGTCTACCCTAGTCCCCACTCAACAACTAGAGTTCATTGGGGCCAAACTAGATACCATTCAGGCGAGGGCCTACCTGCCAGTGGACAGGGTGCAGAGACTCCTGGCCCTGGCACATCAAGTGAGCCGCAGGTCTCAGATAACAGCAAGACATTTCCTGTGCCTCCTAGGCCACATGGCCTCCATGGTACAAGGAAAAACCACCTACCCTGCTTTCAGTTGCATTACATTCTAATTCTAAATCGTTAGTCTTTCTCCATTCTTTCACACCTGCCAGTTCTTTCATTTTTCTTAAATTTCTTTTTCCCGTCTGGTCACCAAGCCTACCGGCTTACAAAAAACGCCGCGTGTGCGTATTGGATTTTAAACCCACTGTCGGCTCCTCCTCCACCATTATGTCACGAGCGAGCAGGTATTTCATTCATCTACATACTTCCCACTCTATCCGGGCATTTAAGAAAAATTAAAGAACTGGCAGGTGTGAAAGAATGGAGAAAGACTAACGATTTAGAATTAGAATGTAATGCAACTGAAAGCAGGGTAGGTGGTTTTTCCTTGTATGAGAAACATGTGAAGTTCATGAATTCGTGTTATATTTTTTTGGGAGAAGTGTGTACATATTATGAGCACAATTTTATCTGTGTTACAGTGCTTTCTATGTAACCCCCTGAAGAAACTGAAATTTGGTGAAATGCTTATACAGCGCAGAAGGTGGCGTTGGGGAAGATACTGAAAGTTAAGCACAGCTTTAAGTTTTATTGATCTTAAGCGACGGATTTAGTAATTCATATACATGACATATAAGAAACAGGTCATTGATGCGAATTAAGGCGTGTTCAGAAAGTACAAAACAAAGTCTGAATATTTTAAACGCCTGATAAGTCTGAGACCTGCAAGTTGCTTGGATTAGAGAGATATATATTTACATATAAGAAAAAGTTATTAGAGACAAGATTGTCTATGTGATATTTGATACAGTACACTTCAATGAATGATATCAGAGTGATTGATTGATTAGTTTGACAAAGTATACGACTCTGAATAAGTGACCCTTGTGGGATTTCCATGGTACATGTGACACCGAATGCCCACCTCCACATGAGAACAGCTCAGTGGTGTCTTTGGGACCAGTGGACACAAGCCACAGGCAGACTCGGAGACAGAGTCAAAGTGTCCAAAAGACTGGTACAGGCCTTGGCCTGGTGGCTTCAACCAAAACACTTGGAGGCGGGGGTCGCTTTCCAAGCTCCTCAACACACGAGGATCCTAACTACGGATGCATCCTTGCTGGGCTGGGGAGCCCATTGCCAGGGACTGTGCACTCAAGGAGTGTGGTATCCGCATGAAACCACACAGCAGATCAATCTCCTGGAACTTTGTGCCTTTTGCCTAGCTCTACGAGCTTTTTGCCAAACTTTGGCTCATCAATCTGTTCTAATACAGACAGAAAACCAAGTAGCGATGTTCTATGTGAACAAACAGGGAGGCACGGGGTCCCGCAGTCTGTGTCAGGAAACTCTGGACCTGTGCTCCTTTGCAGTCCAGCATGAGATGCATCTGAAAGCAGTTTATCTGCCAGGCCAGGAAAACTACTTATCCGACAGGCTCAGCAGGATTCTCCAGCCCCATTGTAGTAGCGAAGTGCACGCAACAAATACACCAGGAGTCTATTTACTAGAATTCAAACCAGATTGTTTGTGCACAGTCTCAGACGCTTGTCAATTGTCACTTTCAAAATGGTCTGAGCATGGCGTTCAGTAAAACAACAGCATTTATAGCTTTCTTCATCAGTTCTATACAGACAAACTCCTCATTGGTCCCGGTGGCCCCCTCACCCCCCATCCAGTGGAGGCCCACACCGCTCTCCCCCTGCTCTCAGGCCTTCCTAGCCATGGCTCAGTATCTAGACATAACATATTCTGCCTTGCGTTTTGCTTACAAGGTCACTCTACAGTACAGAAGCTGTGTGGAAAGCAGGATTCTGAAATACATCTGTGAATAACATAACAAACTCAATGGAAAAGTTTTACTTTCTTATCAGAGCAGCTTGAAGCAGATTTCTGTTTTCTCTGGCTTTCAGCTCTGTTCAGCTATAATATTCTGAAGTGGGGGTTGGGGACTCAGGCCTAACCTACAGGCTTCTGCTACATAACATACATTTACAGGCTATTCTAGGCCATAGCCTATCACATTCCCCCCTTTGATTATTCTCACACGCAAGTGAGAAAGGGTGAGAATTAAATCACATATGGTACTCTACACTAGGGTGGAGGGATCACTTTGTGGTATAGGGCTAGGGTAGTAATGCCACATGGCTAGTATCTGCGAATCGGCCTTGCGTTCAACAATTCTATCAATGGTTGAGTTCAGCATACGCAAGCATAAGGGAAGGAAACATGGGACACATAAGCACACAGCCACAATTAAGAATACTATCAATAGAAGTGTCTTCAGGCTGCCCATACTTGAAAACCACGAACCAAACCAGCCATCAAGTTGCAAGCCATGCCAGGTTTGGACTGGGACATAAGTTTGTTTTCTCATATGATTGGCTATGTCTTCTACAACTTGCCCTTCATTATCAATTTGCAAACAACAGTTAGTTAAATTAAGCTTACCACATACGCCTCCTTCAGCTGCAAGCAGATAATCTAATGCTAAGCGGTTCTGGTAAATGGCTGTACGCATCTGTGTGGCTTGTTTGGCTAACAAGGTTAGTGCTCTACTAGTTTCATTGGTTATAATTTCAACAACAGCTTGCAAACGTATAATACGGTCCAACATATACACAGGAGTGCAGTAGCCCCAAGAACCATCTTGTGCCCAGGTAGCAGATCCATCGTAAGAAACAATTCTCTCTGGCGGCCATTCTTCAGAGGTTGCATTCCATTTGTCCCACTGGCCGATCTTGAGAGCCTCTCGCTTTTGTCGGCTTTTGTATACAGGGAATCCCAATTGTTCTCCGTGGGAAAGGGGCAAAAGGAAGAAAGATGGTCGTATAGTTCCTAGAACACACGCCCCTCCCCAATTGGCAGGGAGTTTAGCATATGCTCGAGTGCCACAAATCCAATAAAGTCCAGGTGGAGCTTGCCAGGTGCTATGCGTAGCCAGATTTGTCCATATCCTGGCCAAGTGAGGAAAGACGATCAAAGGATTAGAAGGTTCCGGAGTATTGGCACCTGACCACCAAGATGTCGTCTCAGTAGTAGCATTGTAATATTTCTGGTTCAAACAGACCAACTGTCCTACTAATGCAGTCAATTGTGGTCCTGCTCGTACAAAACATAGTTTACCCACTATGGAGTGGGCGAGGACCCATTCATTGGTAGTGTTATGAACATCAGTCTGGTTATATGGTACGGAATAGTTCAGTTCTTGTGCTTCCCAAGGCCATTGGTCTCCCATCTGAGTTCCTCCACAAAAGAGACAGTCTTAGACATGGAGGCTGGAGGCCACAGCTCCAGCTAGTTCGATGAACAAATTCTGCGAAGTATGGGGAACTACAAATTCTGCTTTCATGGCCTCGTGGAAGGTATGATGTATGCGATAAGGTGAAGAAACATGAGTCTTTACATTCAGTTGGATGAATACGATGATTCCAGGATCAGTTCCACCTCCTGCAATGCGCAGGCCAAATCAAAATCCTTGCTTCCATTGACTGGGGTCAAAGATCTGGAGTCGTAGGGGATTGCATGTACTCTTCTTGCACTTGTTGGGTTCTAGTTATCTTTCCAATATAGCTTTACGATTATCTCCAGTTTGTCCTGTAGGGCCACCAGACCAGGTGGCATAGTACACACAGTCCCACTTCGGACAGTAGTAGTCTGCTTCTGATGATTTGCTATACGTTGTTGGTGAGTGTGTTCCAGTGCACATTCCCCATCTGTATTCACCTTCAGGACACACATATTTCTCATCATAATAGTAAGCTTGTTCCCATGATCCACACCTGTAGTAATTATTTCTGTTAATTAAGTCATAAGCATCAAAATACAGGTACACAGGTTGGGTGGGATCAGAGAGTTGACTTGCAGCGTTGACGAGGGCTCCATCTTCATCATTCCATCTCAGTTCCAGGACATAGTAAGATGGATTCTGTCGAGGTCTGAAGCAAGTACGAGTCTTTCCCTTTGTACAGACATTCAGTTCCGTACCATTATAGATACACTGGCTGACTATGCCAGTACAAGTATAGTAAGAGTGATAAAGTAGAGTCTGAGTGACCTGCATTCCAGTTCGGGTGGTGGTTATACAGGCTGCACAAGGGGGCAAGGCAAGAAGGGTTCTCAAGTGTCCCAGGGCTACCGCAAGAATAAAACAGTAATTAGTAAGCATCATGATCATAGCCTCTAATAATTGATGAGGTAGGTAATGGTTGATTGAGGTAGATAGATAATGGTTGATTGGTTGATAGAGTTTGCAATGTGGATACTGTAAAACTGAAGGACGGCTCTTTCGTTGATGTCCAGGAGTAGGTTGGCAAAGTCTTTACGATGATGGATCTTGTCTTCGCAGTGTGAGTCGCAATGGTGATGCAGGATTAGCAATTGAGGTCCAGGGGTGACTCTCAGGAATTGCTGCTGGCTTTACTCGACTGTGGTGGATCCAGGAGTCGATTTCTGCCACTTTGACTGCTGTTGGGGTTGACAACAAGACGATGTATGGCCCTTTCCAATGAGGCGCCAACGGTGTCGTCTTCCACTCTTTTACCCACACCGAGGCTCCAGGCTTGAAAGGATGCAAGGGCTCTGTTAGATTGATAGGCAACCGGTCTTGCACCCAGGCATGAAGGCCCTGTAAAACAGAACTTAGAGCCAACAATTCTTGCCTAGTGATTACTGATCCAATTTGATTCATATCCCCCCCCCTTATCCCCTGAATTATGGGCGGGGGCCTCCCATACAAAATCTCAAACGGGGATACTCCTAATGGCGTGGTGGGGGCTGAACGTATCTAGAGAAGGGCTATGGGGAGAGCTTGGGGCCATTTCAGGCGGGCTTCTTGACAGAGCTTAGATAACTGAGACTTCAGGGTTCGGTTCATTCTCTCTACTTTCCCTGAACACTGGGGTCTATAAGCTGTGTGTAACTTCCATTGCATTTGCACGGCATGGGCTAGCTTCTGGGTTACTTGTGATACAAAAGAGGGCCCATTGTCAGATCCCATGGTCAAAGGTATTCCGAATCGGGGGATGATCTCATGGAGCAAGGCTTTAGTGACTTCCCTGGCCTTCTCAGTTCTAGTGGGAAAAGCTTCCACCCATCCAGAAAAGGTACAGACTAGGACTAACAAGTAGCGATATCCATTCGCTCGTGGCATTTCTGCAAAGTCGATTTGAATATTCCCCATAGGGGTAACTCCTACTGACTGAGCTCTTGGGGGTGGGACAGGACCTTGTCGGGCATTGTTCTTGGCACAAGTCACACATCTTCGGGCTACTGAGGTGGTCAGAGGTCCCAGCAACGAGATATAAAAGTATGGTTTTAGAGCGTCTGCCATTTTGGTTTTTCCATTGTGTGTGGCTTGATGAAAGGCTTGGACAAAGGCAGGGCCTAGGGCTTCGGGAATCACAGTCATACCAGGGGGTGAGCTCCCTTCAGGCGGTGGCAACACTATCCATCCAGTTTCCGATAGTTGCCCCCCCTCTTGTCGACAGTAATGGTCCATCTCTGTCTGGGTATATCTGGGTGTCCATGCACTAAGAGGTACTGGAAATATGGCTGCTTGAATTGTTACACTAGGGGTAGTGATTTGTCCAGCAATGGCTGCTTTTTGGGCTGTGGCATCGGCAAATCTATTTCCTCGGGACACATCTCCATCTCCAGTTTGATGGCCTCGACAATGCATTACGGCAACGCGTTTGGGGGCCCATACTGCTTCCAATAAAGTCAATATTTCTGGGCCATACTTGACAGACTTGCCTCCTGAGGTGATTAATCCACGCTCCTTGTACAGGGCTCCATGGGCATGTAATGTTGTAAAAGCATATTTGGAGTCTGTGTAGACGTTCAGGCTGATTCCTTTTCCAAGTTTGAGTGCGCGTGTGAGGGCTATCAATTCAGCCTTCTGCGCTGAGGTTCCTGGGGCCAGGGCTGACGATTCTACTACCATGTCCAGGGTCACAACTGCATAACCAGCACATCACTGTCCTTCGACTATGAGGCTACTTCCATCCACGAAGAAAGTTCTGTCTGGGTGTGGTCCAAAGGGATATCAGTTAAGTCTTGGCGACTTGAATATACAGTGTCCATTACTTCCAAGCAATCATGGTCAGGAGGGCCTGGACCGGTTGGCAATAGGGTAGCTGGGTTCAGAGTTTGGCTGACACTCAATTGCAATCGAGGATTCTCACATAGCATGCTTTGATATTTCAACATTCGAGCGTTAGTGAGCCAATGGTTTCCTTTGTGTTCCATCAGGGTTAAGACAGCATGTGGTACGGTGACTTGACGCTCTTGTCCTAGGGTGAGCTTGTCCGCTTCGCTCACCAAGAGGGCTGTGGCTGCTACAGCTCTCAGGCAAGGTGGCCATCCTTTGGCAACAGGATCCAATTGTTTTGACAGGTAGGCTACAGGTCGCTGCCAAGACCCAAGAGGCTGAGTCAAGACGCCCGATGCGTTTCCACTTGACTCATGGACATATAGGCGAAAGGGTTTCTGCACATCTGGTAGTCCCAAAGCCGGGGATGACATCAACGCTGTTTTTAGGGATTTGAATGCTTTATCTTGTTCTGGGCCCCATTCCAAGGGGGATCGTTCTGCTCCCTTTGTGGCTTGGTACAAGGGTTTTGCCGTGAGCGCAAAATTTGGTATCCATATGCGGCAATAGCCTGCAGCTCCCAGGAAAGCCCGCACCTGCTTTCTGGTGGTGGGGGTTGGGATGCGGCATACTGCTTCCTTTCGTTCAAGTCCTAATTTCCGGGTTCCTTTGGACAGATGGAACCCTAAGTATTTCACTTCTGTCTGACACAGTTGCGCCTTGGCTCTCGAGACCTTGTAGCCAGCTTCATTCAAGAGGTGCAAGAGATCGCTGGTAGCTTGCACACAATCAGTTTCGTTGTTGGTGGCTATAAGCAAGTCATCTACATATTGGAGTAAGATTCGTTTTCCCGGAGTTACAGGGTAACTTGACAGATCTTGACTGAGGGCTACACTGAAAATAGTGGGTGAATTCTTGAATCCTTGTGGTAATCGAGTCCAAATGAGTTGTCCTCGTCGTCCTATGGTAGGGTTTTCCCATTCAAATGCAAACAAAAGCTGACTGGCAGATGCCAGGCGTATACAGAAAAAGGCATCCTTTAAGTCCAGAACAGTGAAATGTGTGGCTTCTGCTGGAATCAGTCCCAGGAGGGTGTAAGGATTTGGTACTACTGGATGTATGGTTTCAACTGCACTGTTCACTCGACGTAGATCCTGCACTGGGCGGTAATCACCCGTCCCAGGCTTCTTGATTGGGAGAAGGGGGGTGTTCCAGGGTGATTGGCATTCTCTAAGGAGTCCATATTGCAGTAGTTTCTTCAGATGGCGATGGATACCTTCAATTGCTGGTCGTGGGAGGGGATACTGACGCACATGCACTGGTTCTGCTCCTGGCTTAAGGGTGACAAGCACAGGAGCTATATTCTTTGCTAGGCCAGGTGGATTATTCTCTGCCCATACTCCAGACGGGGCTGCAATGCTGGTAGGTATACAGGAGCTTGCTGCTTTGGATATAGGTAAATAGAACCGCCATTCTTCTTCTTGGGGGACAGCTAACACCATAAGGCTAGCAGGTTTTGAATTTATAGTCATTTCCATTTTTCCCCCTTCAACGAAGGATATCTGTGCTTGAAGCTTTGCAAGCATGTCTCGGCCCAAAAGGGGAACTGGGCATTCAGGCATATACAGGAACTGGTGTGTTATCGTCTGTCCCCCTAGTTCACAGGCGCGGTTCTGCAGAAAAGGTCTTGTGGTTCTCGTTCCAGTAGCTCCCACAATTGTGACAGATCGAGAGGACACAGGAGCCACAGGTTTGGCTACTACTGAATGCTCGGCCCCTGTGTCTACCATAAAGTCCATATGCTGGTCTCCAATCTTTAATTTGACCATAGGCTCCTGGAGACCTAGGACGAACTTGGAGCCCAGTCTGGCCTAGTCCTCATCATCCATAGAATTGTTCTCGGCGGTTGCCACTCCTGCTATGGCAGTCTCTTCTCGCTGTTGAAACTGCGCGCGCTGCATCCCCCCTCGCTGCTGGAATCGCCCCCCCCCCCCGCTCTCCTAGCGCTCCCACCTCCCCTCCAGGGGGTGGAGCTAATGTTTGGGCACTCGTTCTTCCAATGTCCTTCTTCCTTACAATAGGCGCACTGGTTCGTACCTAAGGTGGGCCGAGCACTCCCCCGGCCCCTTCCCCATCCTCTGGCTCTTCTATTAGGATATCCTCCTCCGCGTCCTTCCACTAATGCTGCAGCGAGCAGATCCGCTTTCTTCTTCATCTTTCTTTCACTTTCCCATTGGCATTCTTGATCACGATTCACAAATACCTTTTGTGCGACTTCCATTAACTGTGTTGAGTTCATGCCCGCAAATCCCTCTAATTTCTGCAGTTTTCGTTTTATGTCTCCCTGGGACTGACTCACAAAAGCGGCGTTCACTATACGTAAATTCTCCTGGGCTGCTGGATCATATGGGGTGTAAAGTCTATAGGCTTCAGTCAATCGTTCATAGAAAGCAGCTGGACTTTCATCTGGGCGTTGAAGAACGTCCGCTACTTTCCCAACATTCATAGCTCTCTGCCCTCCCTTCTTTAGGCCCTGCAGTAAGGCATGGCGGAACCGGGTGAGGGCCTTCTCTCCGTCATCACTATTTGGGTCCCATCCGGGATCTTCATTTGGGAAATCTGCGGCTGCTGCCCGTCGGGGATCTAGGTTTCTCCCATCTTCAGGGTTCTCTTCCAACCATCTAGTGGTTGCTCGCACTATCCGTGCCCGCTCTTCAGTAGTAAAGAGGGTAGCCAAGAGCTGGCGACAGTCAGACCAGGTGGGCTGGTGGGTTTGCATAATACTGGACATTAACTCTGTCAAATCTTGGGGCTTTTCAGTATAGGAGGCATAATGCGTTTTCCAGTTCAATAAATCTGTTGTGGTGAAAGGCACATAAACTAGACTGGTCGGTCCGATCACAACCTGACCCTCTGCATTTACAGTAGGTAATCCTGGGACCTGCCGCAGTGGCATTTGGCGAACTTCTCTCTGGCCCGCTGTCCTGCTTCTGAAGGCGTAACGCAGATTAGCGGGGGTAGTGCTGCTGCTGGTGCTTGGACTAGTGGGTGGCCCTGGACTGGCATCTGACCCTCCGCTAGCAGATCCTTCAGGGGATGATGGTTCTGCTAGCGGAGGGTCAGATGCCAGTCCAGTCAAGCACACTTCACACAACCAAACATGCTAGCATTTCCCAAATTCCAAATTCACGGGCTAACTGACTAAACCAAAATTACCAAACCAAAAGGGTCAGTGGCTTCGCCCCGCGCATACTCATGCAGGGTTACTAGGACTGCCCTGGAAGTTGATCAGACTCCCTTTACCTGTTACCATACCATATTAGTCTCGAGACTTTCCCAGAGCTAACTGACTAAGAACCAGAAAAATCAATACTCACCGGATCCAGTAGCTAATGCGCTGCGCAACCAGTTCCACCTTGGGTTGAATCCTGGACTCCCCTCCGGGTTCGAGGTGTTGGCCGGCTGGACCCAGCAAGCCGCCAAGGCAGGGCAGAACCCTCGGATGCAAGGGGACCGGCGGCGCCTGGGCTCCTCTCCGCTGTCGGCCGGCTGCGGTGCCAGCCGGACCAAACCTGGAGGCGGTAATACGTGGTAGTATTCACTTGTGCACCAATCACGTACCCCACCCTTCCCGGTCAGGGAACCAATGTAGTAGCGAAGTGCACGCAACAAATACACCAGGAGTCTATTTACTAGAATTCAAACCAGATTATTTGTGCACAGTCTCAGACGCTTGTCAATTGTCACTTTCAAAATGGTCTGAGCATGGCGTTCAGTAAAACAACAGCATTTATAGCTTTCTTCATCAGTTCTATACAGACAAACTCCTCATTGGTCCCGGTGGCCCCCTCACCCCCCCATCCAATGGAGGCCCACACCGCTCTCCCCCTGCTCTCAGGCCTTCCTAGCCATGGCTCAGTATCTAGACATAACATATTCTGCCTTGCTTTTTGCTTACAAGGTCACTCTACAGTACAGAAGCTGTGTGGAAAGCAGGATTCTGAAATACATCTGTGAATAACATAAACTCAATGGAAAAGTTTTACTTTCTTATCAGAGCAGCTTGAAGCAGATTTCTGTTTTCTCTGGCTTTCAGCTCTGTTCAGCTATAATATTCTGAAGTGGGGGTTGGGGACTCAGGCCTAGCCTACAGGCTTCTGCTACATAACATAAATTTACAGGCTATTCTAGGTCATAGCCTATCACATCATGAGTGGCAGCTGGATACGAATATGTCCCAATGGATTTTTCACATCTGGGGACAGCTGAAACTGAACTTGTTTGCGAGCCCACACAACTACCAGTTGTCCAGGTTTTGCTCCAGACAGCCACATCCAAACAGAGTGGCTACCGATGCCTTTCTCATCTCATGGTCTGTTGGCCTCCTGTATGCGTTTCCTCCTCCACCTCTGGTGGCCAAAACCCTTTTCAAAATTCTCCAGGACAGGGCCTCGGTCATTCTGGTAGCCCCCAGATGGCCGAGGCAGCCCTGGTTTCCACTTCTACTTCAACTGGCGGTGGAGGCCCCAATCCCTTTGGGATCCTATCCCAACCTCCTGTCTCAGGAGGGGGGAACTCTTCTGCACCCCTACCTCAGATCACTCAAACTGAAGGCATGGCTGCTGAAAGGGTAGTTCTCGTGCCATTTTTCCTTCCCAAAAATGTGGAAGAGGTTCTGCTGGTCTCAAGGAGACAATCAACTAGATGGACCTATGCTTTCAAGTGGCATAGGTTCGGGGTGTGGTGCGAGAAGCAAAATGAAGATCCTTTCTCTTGCCAGGTTACAGTGGTCTTGCACTATCTTCTCCACCTTTCGGATTTGGGCCTTAAGTCCAACTCCGTCAGAGTTCACCTCAGTGCCTTAGCGGCACACCACTTCCCAGTGGAAGGAAAGCCTCTTTCTGCACATCCTTTGGTGTCCAGGTTCCTAAGAGGCCTACTTCTTCTGAAGCCCCCGGTTCGCCCTCCGGCAACCAAATGGGATTTGAATGTGGTCTTAGGGCAGCTTTCTCGGCCGCCATTTGAGCCGATGGCAACTTGCCATATACACTACCTTTCTTGGAAGGTAGTGTTCTTGGTGGCACTCACGTTGGCCCGGGGAGTGATTGAGCTTCAGGCCCTGGTGTCCGATAGGCCTTATACAAGGTTCTGTAGGAACCGGGTAGTGCTCTGCATTCACCCCAAGTTCCTTCCTAAAGTGGTCTCTTCGTTCCACCTCAATCAGGAGGTAGTACTACCTACCTTCTTTCCCAGGCCAAATGTCAGTCGGGCAGAGACAGTTCTGCATACCCTGGACTGTAAGAGGGTGCTGGCCTTCTACATTCAGCATACGCAAGGCCATAGAAGGGCTTCACAGCTCTTCGTATCCTATGAACCCAGTAAACTGGGGATGGCCGTCTCCAAACGTATGTTATCTATCTGGGTGGCGGACTGTATCGCCTGGGCATACAGGGCGGCCGACCTTCCGTTGAGGGCCTTGTTACGGCCCACCGGGTCAGGGCTAAGGCGACATCAGTGGCTCACTTCCACTCTCTTCTGCTGGCAGACATCTGCCGGGCCGTCACCTGGTCTTCGGGCCAGACTTTCGCAACCCATTACTGCCTGGACAGAGAGTCTCAACGGGACAGTGCTTTCGGTCAGGCTGTACTCCGTAACCTATTCAAGGTCTAGGCATCTCCTACCCTCCGGCCCTTTGGTGTCAGGCTACCGGAGTGTTTCTCTCTCAGTAGGATTCCTATTGTGACTGCTTTCGACTCTCATAGAGGAAGCCTATTTTTCAGCTGTGGGTTCTCGGTAGCCTATAGCTGGGGAGTCCCATATGTGAGGACTGACTTCCTGCTTGTTCCTGGAGAAAGCATAGTTACTCACCTGTAACAGGTGTTCTCCAGGGACAGCAGGAATCAGTCCTCATGACCCTCCCTCCTCCCCTTGGAGTTTGTCCTATTATTATTTTTTATTCTTTTGCCGTCTTTTTAGCTATGTCATTTGACTGAGCAAGATGACACCCTTGGGTGGGAAGGGGACCACGCATGCGTGATGCAATTCCCAAAGGCTTTCTTAGAAAGCTGGGGATTTGCTCCGCAAGAGGGCTCCGTCGGCGCCGACGTCACCCATATGTGAGGACTGATTCTTGCTGTCCCTGGAGAACACCTATTACAGGTGAGTAACTACGCTTTAATGACAGTTATTTATTTATTTAGTTAACAAGCTTTTATATACCGCCCCTTCCTGAGATCAGGTGCAGTTTACATAGAATGTCACAGCAAATTTTACATTGAACTTAGCAACTATGTACAGTTAATTTGTTATAACTATATACAATAAATACAGCATGGTAGTAGAAATTTGGATCATGAAGAACTGATGTATCCTTATTTATGAACTCTCATGGTCATGGGTAGGTGAGTTACAGTGTTTCAGTTTTCTTGGGATTTAGGGACATTATAGGAGTCTCCAAAATGTTCAATGAATAGAAACATCTTTAGATTCCTCCGGAATTGTAGAGGTCTTTTGTAGCTCTTAAGTCATTGGGGAGGGAATTCTACAATATTTGGGCATTGTAAGAGAAGGCTCTGGAGCTGGTGTATTGGTTCATGTTGCGGATGTGGGAGGGTATGGTATAGGTGTTTTGGGAGTAATGTCTTCTTACCCTGGAAGTGTTGGGTGATATGAGAAGGGCGGATAGAGGGGTTGAGGCTATTTTGTTATGATGCTTAAATATAATCATTAGGTATTTATATTTTATTCTTGAGGTGACTCGTAACCAATGGAGGTCATGGAGTATCGGGGTGATGTGATCAGTGCGTCTTGACTTTGATACTATGGGTGCAGCTAAGTTTTGGGCTATTTGGAGCTGGTGAATGGTTTTCTTTGGAAGTCCCTGTAGGATACTATTGCAATAGTCAATGTGTGGTGTTATTAGTGATTGGAGGACAATTTGTGAACTTCTAATAGTGGTCTGAGACATTGGATTGTGCGTAGTTTAAAGTATATGCTTTTTGTAACTGTTTTTATGTGGGAGGTCATGCTTTCCTTAACTACAAGTTCCGTATCTTGTAAGAGTATTTTGCTGGGGGGGGGGGGGGTGAAGTTTGGATTTCTGGAGATATAAAGGACTTCAGTCTTTTTAAAGTTGATTTTGAAGTTATGGATATTGAGCCTTACTGTTGTTTTGGTTATGCATGCGATTATCTGAGAGTGGTCCGGGTTGGTAGTATCTATTGGATGGTACATCATAATATCAGCTTAGAGATGTTGTGCTTTTTGAAGATCTTGCATATTGGCTGAAGGTAAATGTTAACTAATAGGGCGGGGAGGGAAGAGCCTTGGGGGATACCCTGTTTCTGATTAAAGATTGAGGATGAGTCTTGGACAATTTGGACCTGTCGTGTTCGGTTGGTTAGATAGGATGGAAACCATTGGATGACTGTTCCTTGCAGGCCAATTTGTTTTAGTCTGTTTATAAGTAGTTTGTGGTTTATGCTATCAAAAACTGCAGTGATATCTATAAAAATTAGGATAAATGCCTGTTTACTAGTGTCTAAGCCACGTATCAGCTTGTCAAGGAATGGTAGCATAAGGGTCTCAACACTATGGTGTGGTCTATACATGTGTTGATGCTCATCTCGTGGTGCATTCAGTTCAATGAAATCTTGTAGTTGTAATTGTACAGCTTTTTCTATGGCCTTCGCTAGGAATGGCAAGCTTGATATTGGTCAATATGAGTTGGGGAGGTTTTTGTCGAAGGTTGCAGATTTTAGTATAGGATGGATTGTAGCCTGTTTTAAGGCAGTAGGCATGTATCCTTGGTGCAATGAGGTGTTTACTATCTCCCGGATTATTGGGGAGAACTCGTCTTTTGATGTCTCAACCAGCTGACCGGGCAGGGGTCACTGGGAAAGGTAGTTGTGTTGATGTTAGTTATTATATTCTTGAGATGTTTATTAATAAGGTGAAACGTTGACGATGTAGAGTGATTATGGGAGTTTGGGTTAATGGGCTGAGGGCTAAATGGGACCATTGGACTCTCATTATGAGCTGGGTGGCTAAGTTTGTCTATATAGTAGTTTGCTATTAGTTGTGGGTGTAATGTTATGTTGTCTTCCACAGGTGTGTGTGTGTTCTTGTTAAAGAGGGAAAATAGTTCCCTCTGTCTGTTAAGGGATTTTGTGGTTAATGTGGTATTGCAATATTTTTTTTCTTTTCTTTATGCCTTCTTTGTAAATTTTTAGTGTTCACATGTATTGCTGGTTATCATTTTCTGATTTTGTATGTCTCCATTTGTGTTCTATTTTTCATAATTTTTGCTTCAGTTTTCTTAGATCTGATGTGTACCAGTTATTGGTGTTTTTTTCCTTGTGTTTCTGTGAGTATTTCCGGCTAGGGCAGCGTTATGGTTGTGTTCCAGTTTTGTATAATGTTATCCAAGTTAGTGAGGGAGCTATTAATGTATGGTAGGGTGTTATCTAAGGAATTTTTATTAATGGCTTTATATTTATTAAGGAATGTTGGGATTTTATTAGGTATATTTAGAGATGACAATGTAGGTAGTGCAAATTCTATAAGGAAATGGTCTGTCTATGGTAGCGGCGTGGTTATTGGGCTGAAGTAGCAAATGTCTTGAATGACATTTTTGTGGAGGAATATGAAGTCTAGAACATTACCTTTTTTGTGTGTTGGGCACTGAACTACTTGATTGAAGCCAATGTCAGCCATCGCATTTAAGAAATGAGAAGAGTGTGTGTTTTGCAGAGAGGGGAGATTGAAGTCTTCAAGAATGATATGTGATTTATTAGCTTTTGTGGAACATGCTGATTCCAGTATGGTCCCCTTCACAAAACCCCCTGAAATCAATCTAAAAGCCCAAAAGCAAAAGATCTCAGAAAAAACAAAACACCCCCTCAAAACACAAAACAATTGTGCAAAATACTGTTTTTGTCGGAATATGCCAACAAAGTACCGGGAATTCAGTCCAAGTACCACTGTGGCAGTTCCTTTTATTAAAGATACGGATAAAAATTTCAAAATCCAGAACTTAGCTTATGTATAGTGCTGCTCTCCGCACTGCAAAAATATGCCAGCAAACACAATGACGACGTGGCTCCACGTTTCGGGTGTATCATCAGATATGAAAACCTTGAACACCCTGCTTCAGGCCCATCCAAACTGGCAAAAATTCAGCTCTGCAGTGCGGAGAGCAGCACTATACATAAGCTAAGTTCTGGATTTTGAAATTTTTATCCGTATCTTTAATAAAAGGAACTGCCACAGTGGTACTTGGACTGAATTCCCGGTACTTTGTTGGCATATTCCGACAAAAACAGTATTTTGCACAATTGTTTTGTGTTTTGAGGGGGTGTTTTGTTTTTTCTGAGATCTTTTGCTTTTGGGATTCCAGTATGGTGGCAAGGTTGTCAGGGGAGGTCAAGGGGGGTCTGTAAATTAGGGTAAGTGAGTTGTATTTATTTTCAGTGGTTAAGATGTCAATGTCCTCAACGTTTTTGTTTAGCTGTAGGGTTATAATGTACTTTACTTTTGTTCCATGTGAACCGCCTTGACCCTGTGAAAGGCGGTATATAAATACAGCTAAATAAATAAATATTAGGGCTTCCTGATCGTCCCTCCAGTCTAGTCCCGGAATCTCTGTGGAATCTCTGGGTTGTCAACCTCCTCTAGCAGCTTTGGAGACTGAGAAACTTCACTCTTGTGATGTCATCAGTATATAAGGGCTGGCTCCACCTCCATCCTCCAGTTTATCAGTCTCCAAAGCAGCTAGTGGAGGGGTGAGCCCAAGAGGTTCCAGGGCTCACTAGAGAAACGATTAAGAAACGATTAAGAAATAGTGCTAGGACGGGGGTTCAGAGAGCATAATCTGAGGGAAAGCTGTTTTAATGCTTTGCCGGCAGTTTGGCTGGGTGAGCTGATTTCCTGTGGCCCTGATGTCCTCTACTCCTTCCCCCCCCCCTTTTTTTCATTGGATTTTACTTTACTTTTCATTTTAAGTTTCATTTTAAGTTTTCCTTTTTCTTTCCGTTTTTCTTTGGGGACCAGCTTAGGCTTGGGCAGACTGCGGGAGAGAGGACACTCAGCGGGTTACCATCCTGAAGCGGAAGGGACTGGAACCGGCGGCTGGTTTAGTTCAGCGCGTGCAGAAGCATTGCCTGCCGGCGCTTTGAGCGTGAGAGTGCGGCCTCAATGGTTTTTGCCGCGATTTGGGGCTCCGACTTGGAGGAAACTCAGATCCGGCCGGCGGAGTTGCAGAGCACTCAAGTTAAGCCCCTGGCAGTTCGTTGGGCAGTGGAACTGCAGGTAGGACGGCTTTTGGCGGGAAGCTTCTGAGTGCAGAGGCAGGCCAAGCCGCGTGGGCGAGAGCGGGAAGATCGCGGTTTGGAGTGCAGGATTTTGGCGCCTTCTCCCTCAGCATAGGAGCTTCGTTTTTTTGAAGTTTCTTCAGGATTTGCCTGGGGGAGCGTTTCTGCAGAGCCTGCTGTGGTAAATAAAAAAAAAAAAAAAAAACGGGTATCTGGCTATGTGTATGTCTCCATATCTGTAGTTATATATTTTCTTTTAAGCGGGGAGGAGCCTGTCGCCCGGGGTTTCGGACATACAGCGCAGCATGCCTTCCAAACAACTATGCCTCTTGTGTGGGGCCAAGCGCAGTTCAGTGTCTGCAGAAGGAGTTTGTAGGGGCTGCGCTCCCGATCTGGAAGCCAGGGAGCCACTCCCAGATTCAGAGCTTGGGGAACAGGTGCCTTTGGAGGAGGCTCTGCACCCCAATCTCTCTTCCTTGCCGGTTTCGGAGCCGGGGCTCAGCGTCGCTTCAGCGCCTGAACTCCAGCCTTCCCAGCAGCCGGTAGCAGGGAGTTTAGCGGCAATTTTCTCAGCGGAATTTCTAGTGTTGCTCCAGAGGTCCTTCCCTGCCGCTCAGGGGACGCCGGTTGCAGGTCCCTCAGGGGCGGGGATTGGTCAGAAGAGGCCACCTTCGCCGGGAGCAGCGGAGGGATTGGGCGCTCTTGCTAAGAAGGCCAGGTATGAGAAGGATCGCCTAGATCAGTCTGTCCTGTCTGAGGACATCCGGTCTGAGGAGGCGGACACGGAGCATGACCCGGAGGATCTAGAAGGTGAGATTAGAGAGCAGGAAGATCAGGCGCGAGTGGTTCATGTATTTCGGAGGGAGGAGCTCCCGGCACTCATAGCGGAGTCGCTCAAAGCTCTGAATATGCCGGATGCCGAGCCGGCACAGGATTCTACCCTGGAGGATCCGCTCCTGCAGGCAGTCCGGAAAACGCAGAGGGCTTTCCCGGTGCACAGGGTGTTTAAGGAAATGATTCAGGAGGAATGGGATACGCCGGAAGCTGCTCTTAAAGGTTCTAGGGTTATGGCTCGGCTGTACCCTCTGCTGGATCAGGAGCGGGATTTGTTCAAGGCCCCGAAAGTGGATGCGGCTGTGTCGGCGGTAACCAAGAAAACTACCATCCCGGTGGAGGGGGCAGCGGCGCTGAAAGATGCGCAGGACCGCAAGTTGGAGGCCTTGTTGAAGCAGGTTTTTGAGGCTAATGCGCTGTCCTTACAGGCGTCTATTTGTGGAGCCTGGGTCGCAAGGGCCTGCTTACGGTGGGCGCAGCGGGTCCAGGGCGATCCCGCGGTAGAGGTGGCAGAGGAAGCGGCCAGATTGGAGTCCGGTGCTGCATATCTGGCCGACATGCAGTATGACCTGATGCGTGGTTTGGCGAAGAATATGGCTTCCGTCGTCGCCGGTCGGCGGTGTCTCTGGCTGAGGAATTGGGCTGCGGATGGTTCCTCCAAGGCCAGATTAAGTAAGCTTCCTTTTCGGGGTAAGCTGCTCTTCGGAGAAGATTTAGAAAAGCTGGTTAAGGATTTAGGGGAGTCCAAAGGTGGTCGGTTGCCAGAGGACAAGCAGAAGCAGGGTCGTTCTCTTCCCGGGCCTTGGGGGCCACAGCGGGATTTTCGCCGTTTCCATTCCCCGAAAATGGGACAATTTCAGCAGGGTCGGTTTCCTAGTAGGTCCCAAGGTTTTCAGGGGTTTCGTGGAGCGAACAGAGGTTTTGCAGCGGCATCCTCGTCGTCCACCTTCAAGAAGGCCCAATGAAGTCAGGCGGGTCCAGGAGGAGTTTTCCCGTGGGGGGTCGACTGCGGGATTTTTACCCTGCCTGGGCCCAAATCACATCCGATCAGTGGGTGTTGGAGGTGATCAGGGACGGCTATGTTCTGGAGTTGCAGCGGCCGGTGACCGATTCGTTCGTTCGGTCGCCGTGCCATGCCCCCACAAAGCGCAAGGCCGTGCGGGAAACGGTGCAGTGGCTCCTTCAGCTTGGAGCCATTGTTCTGGTTCCTCCCGGCCAGTTAGGTTGCGGTCGGTACTCCATTTACTTCGTGGTCCCGAAGAAGGAAGGGACATGGTGTCCCATCCTGGATTTAAAAAGGTTGAATCGCTGTCTCCGCGTGTCTCATTTTCGGATGGAGACTCTCCGGTCGGTCATTGTGGCGGTACGGAGCAGGGAGTTTCTGACGTCCTTGGACTTATCGGAAGCGTATCTTCACATCCCGATCTGCTTGGAGCATCAGAAGTTCCTCCGGTTTGCGGTCCCTATGGGACATTTTCAGTTTCAGGCACTTCCATTTGGCCTAGCAACTGCGCCGCGCACATTCACCAAAGTGATGGTGGTGGTAGCGGCGGCCTTACGAAAGGAAGGAATTTTGGTTCACCCGTATCTGGACAATTGGTTGATCAGGGCGAAGTCCAGAGCCGAGAGTGTGTCCGCTACGTCAAGGGTGGTAGCTCTCTTGCAGAGTCTTGGTTGGGTGATCAACGAAGCAAAGAGCAGATTGGTTCCGTCTCAGGACCTGGAGTATCTCGGAGCGCGTTTCGACACAAGTGCGGGTCGAGTTTTTCTGCCACAGCAGCAGGTGCTGGGGATCCGACGCTTGGTGCGTCGTTTTCTCGGGCTTCCGTGTCCCACGGCATGGGATTATCTGCAGGTCCTGGGAACAATGGCGGCGACTCTGGAGTTGGTTCCCTGGGCACGAGCCCACATGAGGCCGTTGCAACGGGCGCTGCTAAGAAGATGGTCGCATCAGAGAGATTCGCTGTCCCAAAGGTTGCCTTGTCCTCCACGCACTCAGTTGGCGCTGCGTTGGTGGCTAACCCCGGGAAATCTGGAGAAAGGGATGTCGTTGGAAGCGCCGGCTTGGGTTCCGCTGACAACGGATGCCAGTCTGTATGGCTGGGGAGCCCATTGTCAAGGTCGCCTGGTGCAGGGCCAATGGTCCGACCTGGAAAAGTCGTGGTCAATCAACAGATTGGAACTGCGGGCGGTGGCACTGGCTCTGCGGGAGTTGCGCCCCCTTCTGCGGGGAAAGGCCGTTCGAGTGTTCTCAGACAATGCGACTGCAGTAGCTTACGTGAATCGGCAAGGGGGCACCAGCAGCGTAGCGCTAGAGGCCGAGGCGGAGAGTCTGTTCGAGTGGGCCGAGGCCAATCTGCTGGCTTTGTCGGCGGCACATGTCGCAGGCGTGGAAAATGTGCAGGCAGATTTTCTCAGTCACGTAAAGGTGGATCTAGGAGAATGGGTCCTGCACCCGGAGGTGTTTGCAATGTTGGTCAGGCGCTGGGGGCTGCCGGTGATGGATCTGATGGCGACTTTTCAGTCCGCAAAGGTAGATCGGTTCTTCAGCTGAAGAAAGGAGAGGATGTCAGAAGGGTTAGACGCCCTAGTCCAGAAGTGGCCAGAAGGGCTTCTGCTGTATGTCTTTCCACCGTGGGTGTTGATCGGCAGGGTGATACAGCGCATAGAACGACACAGGGGTCGTGTAATTCTCATCGCGCTGGATTGGCCCAGAAGGCCGTGGTATGCGGATTTGGTCTGGCTCTCGGTGGAGAGTCCCTGGAAGCTTCCTCTTCGCGCGGATCTTCTAACCCAGGGGCCCCTGTC
Organism: Ichthyophis bannanicus; assembly: GCA_033557465.1. Lineage (NCBI taxonomy): Eukaryota > Metazoa > Chordata > Amphibia > Gymnophiona > Ichthyophiidae > Ichthyophis > Ichthyophis bannanicus. The sequence goes on from CM066035.1 coordinate 283,854,662, forward strand.
CATGCCACAAGTGGATCGATTCTCGCTTACGGCCTGGCTCTTGAGCGGGCTCGGTTGAGGGCGAGGGGTTATTCGGTGGCGGTCATAGCTACCTTGCTCAAGGCGAGACGGAGGTCTACTTCCTTGGCTTATGTTAGAGTGTGGCGCGTTTTCGAGGCTTGTTGTGCGGAATGGAACTGTGTTCCTTTAAAGGCATCGGTTCCGCAGGTGCTGTCGTTTTTGCAGGATGGTTTTCAGAAGGGCCTAGCGGCATCCTCCTTGAAAGTACAGTTGGCAGCCTTGTCCTGTTACTGGGGAAAGGTGAATGGAGTTTCTCTGGGGAGTCATGCAGATATTAAGCGTTTTTTGAAGGCAGTAACGCTTCTTCGGCCTCCGAAGCGACCGATGGTTCCGGCTTGGGATCTGCCTTTGGTCCTGGAAGCTTTAGGGAAGGCGCCGTTTGAGCCTTTGGAATCGGCTTCCTTGAAGGATTTGACGTTGAAGGTGGTATTTTTGGTGGCGATTGCTTCGGCGAGGCGCGTCTCCGAATTACAGGCGTTGTCCTGTCGGCCGCCCTTTCTGTCTTTCTTCGATTCTAAGGTGGTACTGAGGCCAGTTCCGTCCTTCTTGCCAAAGGTAGTTTCGGTGTTTCATGTGAACCAGGTGATCTCGTTGCCTGTTTTTCGCGTCCCGGGGAAGGGGCGGAAGCAGCGCGGTTTCATCGTTTGGATGTTCGCCGGGCATTGAAGAAATATGTCGCTCGAACAGCCGCTTTCTTTAGGTCTGACAGGCTTTTCATGCTGTTTGCGGGTGCCTGAAAAGGGGAGGCGGCCTCTAAGGGGTCCATTGCTCGGTGGGTGAAGGAGGCCGTCGCTTCGGCTTATATTTTGCAGGGTCGAGCAGTGCCAGTAGGTTTGCGAGCTCACTCCACTAGAGCGCAAGCGGCGTCCTGGGCGGAGTGTAGCTTGGTGCCGGCGGTGGAAATCTGTAAAGCGGCAACGTGGTCGTCGCTGCATACCTTTGTGAAGCATAACCGTCTGGATGTGTAGGCGGACAGGGACACTTGTTTTGGGTCGGCGGTTCTTCAGGCCGGTCTAGCAGGTCCCTCCCGTTGATGGTATTACTGCTCTGGCACATCCCCAGAGATTCCGGGACTAGACTGGAGGGACAATCAGGAAGGTTAAATTAGACTTACCTGCTAATTGTAGTTTTTGGAGTAACTCCAGTCTAGTCCCGGGTCCCGCCCTGTCTCGTTGCTACACGGTGGCCTGAAGCGAGAGTTATAACTGGTAAGTAGCACTTTTGCTTTAGGGGTGGAGTGTTGCCAGTTCACAAAGGTGGTCACCTGGGGGAGGGCGGGCGGCCGGCTGGATGGGATCCTTGTGGGGGATGGACAGGGGATATCACGGCATGCTTATGTAGGTACAGATCTTGTATATAGTTGGGCCAGCAGGCCTGGGTAATTTAAAGGTACAGTGGGTTGGTTTATGTAATTCACTTCTTACTTGTTGCTCCGGTGAGTCTGCTTTGTCAATAGGTAAACTGGAGGATGGAGGTGGAGCCAGCCCTTATATACTGATGACATCACAAGAGTGAAGTTTCTCAGTCTCCAAAGCTGCTAGAGGAGGTTGACAACCCAGAGATTCCCCAGAGATTCTGGGACTAGACTGGAGTTACTCCAGGAACTACAATTAGCAGGTAAGTCTAATTTAACCTTGATTCTTGTAGCCTGCATTCAGGCTTACCAGTTGTACATGGGCATGTACCTGAGAGACCTGGCAAAGAAGCTTGCCAGGTTCTCTGCTGGTCTGACTGATGAACCTCTAGCACAGTTACAGACCCTGGTTTCTCCGTTCAAGGACTGCTCCAAGTTTATTACTCGGGTGGTCTATGATGGCTTTGAGTCTGTGGCTCGGGTAGCTGCCATGGGCATTGATGCCTGCCAATTGGCCTGGCCTCAGTCCTCAGTCCTGGAGCAATGGCTTAGGACAAGTTGGTCGACATCCCATGCCGAGTGGACAACCTTTTTGACCAAGCCCATGATTGACAAGGCCGCGGAGTTGGAGTTTGAATATATGACTAGAGCCAAGCTCTCTTGGAAGACCACTGACCGTTCCCTGCGGGAAGGCTTCATGGAAAAAGTCCTACCTAAAGAAGAAAAAACTTACCCACAGTTTCTGGCCTCCCAAACTCACTAACAGGGTCTGCAGGCAAAGTGCCAGGGTCATGGCCCTTGTAAGTCTAAGGCCCTCAAGCCCCAGAGAGCACCCCTGCAACAGCTGTGGTGGGGAGGGGCTTTTGACTCCCTAGGCATAGCCACTCTCCCTCTCAAGGGTCATGACCCAGGGCACATTGGGGAGGCATCTAGATCTCTTTGCCCACTTCTGGCCGGGCATCACTACTGACACCTGGGTTCTGCAGATAGTGAAGGAAGGTTACATCCTCCACTTCAAGCAGACACCCCCTCCATTCTTTCAAGGGGAACCCCTATGACTTCTCTTCACCGAGACCTCCTGCAGAAGGAGCTCAGGACCCTCCTTGCGGACCAAGCAGTAGAGCCCATCCCCCAACATCTCTGGGACAAGGGGGTTCTTCTCCTGATACTTCCTTGTCCCCAAAAAGACAGGCAGGTTCTGTCCCATCCTATATCTGTGGGACCTCAACCACTATCTCCAGGAACAAGCAGGAATGAGTCTTCACATATGGGTACGTCGGTACCGACGGAGCCTGCGCGGGAACGCTCCCCAGCGTCCAATCAGAAAGCTTTTGGGAGCATCCCACAGCACCTGCGTGCTGCCTTCCCACCTTTCCCAACTGTCTCTCCTCACTTCTTCTTTTTCCGCGGAGCCAGCAGGTCGTGTTCCTGTCACCGCAGAATAATTTCTTTTATTTTTTCTTATTTCTTTTGTGTCGCGTCTGCCTTCTTCGATGTTGTACCGGTACCGCCAGTCTTTGTTCTTTTCTTCTTGTAAAAAAAACCCCAAAAACCTTTTTTTCCGTTCTTTTTCTTCAGGTGCACTTGAGTTTTGGGCCTTAGGCCCAAAACCTTTTTCCTTAAATATGGAAAAGCCTGCCTCAGGTTTTAAGAAGTTTTCCCAAAATGTGGCAGTACTATTTCCGTCACCGACACCCATGACTGGTGTCTCAAATGTTTAGGTCCTGACCATTCCATAACAGATTGTGTGTCCTGTTCCATGATGTCTAAAAGAGGTCGGCAGAACCGAGCTGCCAAGCTCAGTACCCTGTTTCCCTCTGATGCAGCTTCGGTGGCATCGACATCTTCCAGGGCTTCATCTTCCTCACAGGGATCTCAGGTAACTAAACATAAATCCAGCCGGTCCTCGAAGGGTAGATCTCCTTCTAAGCATCGAGGTGCCTCTGGCCTTGCCCTTGAGGATCCTGCACCGGCAAAATTACCCCGGCGGGAGGATTCGGCCTCTAAAGCATCATCATCGGGGTTCCAGGATGATCTCAATGGCGTGGCCTCGACAGATCTCCTGGTGCCATGCTCTGGGGTACCGGTGGCCTCCACCAGTACCGACTTCCAGGCATTGGCAGCGTCAATGGATCAGTGGATTCTGTCCATAGAACGCAGTCTGGCGGCTTTCCTTGTGGCATCGACGCCCGTGGTACCACATCAGACTACTCTGCCGGTACCGGTTCTAGCATCGCCATCGGTACTGATCCCGGTACCGGTGGCATCGGCATCGGTGTCCGCTATGCCAGTATTCTGTCCTCTAAAGCCCTCCGGTACCAATACCCCGGTACCGGTGATTCCCGATACCGATCCCAGTCGGTACGGGTATCGGGCTTTGCAAGAGCATCCGGACAGACGATACTTCAATTCCTCTGAGGACTCTGAGGATTCTGAAGAGTCAGTCGATGCAGTGATGCTTCTTCCACAGGAGGAGTCCTCTCCTAAACGAAGGATGTCTCCTCCAGAGGAATTGTCTTTTCAAGACTTTATCAGAGAGGTGGCTCGGGGTCTCTCTATTACAGTGGCACCTGAGACAGAGCCCAGAGCCAAGGAGTTAGATATTCTACAATATCCTAAAACTCCTAAGGAGGCAGCTACCTTACCTATTCATGAGATTCTGTATGATCTCATGTTGAGGATGTGGGAAGCACCTCTAACCACCTCTCCTCATTCTCGCAGGTTGGATACCATGTATCGTGTCCCTCCTTATCCTGGTTTCCATAAAACTCAACTTCCTCACCACTATATTGTGGTTGAGTCTGCAATGAGAAGGATTAAAGTGCCAAAAGACATGCTTCTAATCCTCCAGGACGTGAATGTAGAACCCTGGATGCTTTTGGAAGAAGAATCTTCCAAGCTTCCATGCTTGCTGCAAGAATTAATTCTTATAGTCTCTACATGGGAATGTTCTTGAAAGAAGTCACTGACCATTTGCAGACTTTAAGTCCTTTTGTATCTGAAGATAAAAGGCAAGAATTTCTCACTGGGCTCAAACATGCCCAGGATATCTCCAAATTCTCCAACCGTGCAGCTTTCGACTCCTTTGAATGTGTGAGCAGAGCCTCATCTATTGCCATAGGTGCACGTAGGATTGCTTGGCTTCAAGCATCTGATCTGGAGACCTGGGTTCAAGATGAATTGGGAAATATCCCTTGTACAGGTGAGAACCTGTTTGGTAAGGATTGGCAAGCAAAGGCCAATCAGATGGATGCTGAAAATTCTGCTTTGGATAGACTATCCAAATCCACAGCTGCTCCTGCTAGGAAGAGGTTGTTCAAGAAAACACCTTTTTCTAAGAAGGGAAGATTCTATCCTGCTTATGGTCAGCGGGCATCTTCTGCAGCTCAGTTCTCTTCCAAACGTCAGCAATCCTCCAAACAGAGCAAAGCAAAGGCTGCGAGGCCTGCTCCAGCCCAGCAACCTCAGCCCCCTCAGGGCCTTTGACTTTCTGCTAGAGAACTTAGCCTTCCTGGCTCTAGAAGGACTAGAGCCCTCCACCATTCCAGGAAGGTTATGTCACTTTGCTCCCAGATGGGGGCAAATTACAGCAGAGCATTGGACACTCTCCATCATAAGAGAGGGGTACAAACTTCATTTTTCAAGCTTGCCCCGTCTCACAAGAGTGCACCAGTTCAATTCTCCAACCTCCCTCCTCAGCCTGTTGGAGCAGGAGGTTGCCACTCTTCTTGCCCAGGGGGCAATAGAGGAAGTGCCTTTTCAACAACAGGGCACAGGGTTCTACTCCCCCTATTTTCTTATTCCAAAGAAAACAGGGCGCTTCAGACCCATCTTAGATCTCAGAGAGTTGAACAGATTCCTAGTCAAGGAAAAAATCAAGATGGTTTCCCTAGGAACTCTGCTGCCATACCTTCAGAGTCAGGATTGGCTTTGTTCTCTAGATCTCAAGGATGCGTACACTCATGTTCTCATCCATCCAACTCACAGAAGGTTCCTTCGGTTCCTTTTTCAGGAAAAGCACTATCAATACAAAGTGCTCCCCTTTGGTCTGGCCTCTGCACCAAGGGTGTTAACGAAATGCATGGCAGTGGTTGCTGCTTTCCTGCGCACCCTGGGAATCTTTGTCTTCCCTTACTTGGACGACTGGCTCATTCGAGCTCCCACTCAATCAGAGGCCAAGACTTCTCTAGCCTGCACAATGCGTATCCTTCAGTATTTGGGGTTGGTAATAAACATCCCAAAATCAAATTTGATCCCTACTCAGTCCCTGGAGTTTATAGGGGCATTGCTGGATACCACAAAGGCAAGGGCCTATCTTCCCCAGGCCCGTTGCCTTCGCTTGGTGCAGTTAGCTTCTTAAGCAGAGTTAAAACCCCTACTAACTGCTCGAGAAATGTTACTGTTGCTGGGCCACATGGCATCCACCGTACATGTGGTACCATATGCTCGCCTTCACATGAGAGCAGCTCAGTGGACTTTATCCACCCAATGGACCCAGGCATTAGGTTGCCTGGCAGACAAAATAGCAAACACAAGTCGCCTTATTTTGTCCCTCCAGTGGTGGAAGTCCCCTCAAAACCTGTTGCTGGGGTCCCCCTTTCAACAGCCTCTACCCCAAGCAACTCTTAAAACAGATGCGTCTCCAGTGGGCTGGGAAGCTCATCTTCAGAACCTCTCCACCCAGGGCATCTGGTCCCCACAGGAGACTTGTCTACATATCAATCTCTTGGAACTCAGAGCAATCTTCCTTGCTCTGCGAGTTTTCAACATCCTGCTCAGCCACAAGACAGTCCTTATCCACACGGACAATCAGGTAGCCATGTTCTTTGTAAACAAGCAGGGAGGAACTGGCTCTCTGTCGCTTTGCAATGAAGCTTTGCGACTGTGGGCCCTCGCCAGAGAGCATCACATCCATCTTCTGGCAATTTATCTTCCAGTTGTTCAAAACTCTTGGGCAGACAGACTCAGTCGAGTTCTGCTTCCACACGAGTGGTCCCTACATATGGACCAGGTATCCAGGATTTTTCGAATTTGGGGAACCCCGGACATAGACGTCTTTGCAAGTCCATGGAATGCCAAACTTCCCAGGTTCTGTTCCAGAAATCCGGTTCAGGGGCCTCAGGCAAGGGATGCTTTCCTCCTTCACTGGGGTCAAGACTTCCTCTATACCTTTCCACCCATTCCCCTAATTCCCAAAACCTTGTTCAAGCTTCAGAGAGACAGAGGCCACATGATTCTCATAGCTCCACATTGACCACGGCAAGTGTGGTACCCTCTGCTTCTCCATCTCTCTCAAGCTCCCTCAAGAGGACAGAAGGTTATGGCATCCCAATCCCCAGTCTCTGCATCTCAGGGCTTGGTTGCTGAGGGCCTAGATCCCCAGGATCTTCATCTTTCTCAACAAGTGAAAGATGTTCTTTATGGTTCCAGAAAACCTTCCACTAGACGTTCTTATGCTTTCAAGTGGAAGAGGTTTACCATCTGGTGTCCTGAGAAGGGTCTTAACCCCCTTGCCATACCTCTGGAATCATTGCTGGAGTATCTCCTTCATCTGTCTAATGCAGGCCTTAAGACAAATTCAGTAAGGGTCCATTTGAGTGCTATTGCAGCTTCCCTTAAGCCTCTAAATGGACAACCTATTTCCTGTCATCCTCTTATAGCAAGATTCATGAGAGGCCTCCTTCTAACTAAGCCTCCCATTAGACCACCTCCGGTGGCATGGGTCTTAAACTTGGTTCTTGGTCAGCTTATGAAGCCGTCCTTTGAACCTTTAGCTACTACCTCCTTGGAATACCTTTCTTGGAAGGTTATCTTTCTCATTGCAATCACATCAGCACGTCGCATTAGTGAATTGCAAGCACTCGTAGCTAATCCACCTTATACAAGGTTCCATCATGACAAGGTGGTCCTTAGGACAAACCCACACTTTATGCCTAAGGTGGTCTCGCCTTTTCACCTCAACCAGGAGGTCTACTTACCTGTCTTTTTTCCAGGGCCTAATGCATTGAATGCAGACAGGAATCTTCATACCCTGGACTGTAAAAGATCTCTGGCTTTTTACTTACAAAGGACACAGCAACATAGAAAGTCTTCCCAACTCTTTGTTGCCTTTGATCCTTCTCATCTTGGACAACCAGTCTCCAAGAGGACGCTTTCAAACTGGATTGCCCAGTGCATTTCTTTCGCCTGTCAGAGCAAGAACCTTTCTCTGGAGGGCCATGTCACAGCTCACAATGTGAGAGCCATGGCAGCCTCAATGGCTCATCTGAACTCTGTGTCTATTGACGACATCTGTCGAGCAGCCTCTTGGGCTTCGGTTCATACCTTCACAGCCCATTACTGCTTAGACAAGGACTCCCGCCGGGATGCCTTGTTTGGTCAGGCTGTTCTTAAACACCTGTTCCATACTTAATCAACTCCTACCCACCATCCCTCATGGGATGCCTGAGATCCAGGTGGGGAAGTGCAGCCCTGTTCCAGGGACACACAACTTCTGGGATCTCTCCCTGGCATCTAAAGCTAGGGAGTCCCCATATGTGAGGACTCATTCCTGCTTGTTCCTGGAGATAGCACAGTTACTTACCTGTAACAGGTGATCTCTGGGAACAGCAGGAATAAGTCTTCACAACCCACCCACCTCCCCTAGGAGTTGTATCTCTCTATCTATCTTTCCTTTCCCTCTCTCTCTCTCTTTGTCTCAGCTTAAAACTCAACTGAGGAGAGACAGTTGGAAAAGGCGGGAAGGCAGCACGCAGGCGCTGTGGGATGCTCCCAAAAGCTTTCTGATTGGACACTGGGGAGCGTTCCCGTGCAGGCTCCGTCGGTACCAACGTACCCATATGTGAAGACTTATTCCTGCTGTTCCCAGAGATCACCTGTTACAGGTAAGTAACTGTGCTTTCTGTTCAGGGAGAAGTTCAAAATGGGTATCCCTTGGAACATTGGTGCCTTACCTCCAGCAGGGAGTTTGGCTATGCTTCTTGGATCTAAAAGATGCATATACCCACATCATGATTCATTACAGGCACAGTCAGTTCCTCTGCTTCGTTGTAGGTGGGGGTCACTATCAGTACAGCGTTCTACCCTTCGGCCTCTCAACCGCCCCAAGGGTGCTCATCAAATGCCTGGTGGTTGTTGCCACCTATCTCTGCCTTCAAGCTGTTTTCATGTTCCCCTATCTGGATAATTGGCTCATAAGGGCAATCTCACCAGAGGAAGTCCATCAAGCGGGCTGCCGCACCCTCCCGCTATTGCAAGGTCTGTGGTTTGTCATCAACTACCCCTGGTCCCATCTGCAGCTCATGAAATGTCTGGAGTTCATAGGAGCCCTCCTCAATACCACTCAGTCCAGGGTCTTCCTCCCTCTAGACAGGGCCTAACGGCTTGCTTCCCTGGCAACTGAAGTGCAGGGTCATGTCATGATATCAGCTTGCCTCATGCTTGCCTCATGGGGCACATCACCTTGATAGTTCATGTGACCCCAGATGCCCGCCTGCGCTTGCGGCAGGCGCAATGGTCCCTCATCGCTTAATGATCTCAGGCCGCGGGTTGCTTAGAGAATCGCGTGCGGGTCACCAGGCACCTCGCAAATTCCCTCACCTGATGGAAGCCTGCTGAACTTTTTGTCAGGTCTGCCCTTCCAGGCCTCGCCTGTCCAGGGCATCCACACCACGGATGCCTCTAATTTCGAGTAGGTTGCCCACTGTGATGATCTTTGCTCCTGGAGTGTCTGGTCGCAGAAAGAAAGCCTGCATGAGATCAACTTCCTCGAGCTCCAGGCAGTGGCAAATGCCCTTCAAATGTTCCAGAGCCAGCGCTCGAGCCAGGAGGTCCTCATCCAAATGGACAACCAGGTAGTGAAGATCTGTCTCAACAAGCAGGGCAACGCAGACTTGTACCTCCTGTGCTGGGAGGTGGTCCACATCTGGACGTTTGCAATGGCAAGGGGCATGCTCCTTTGGGCTGCCTACCTTCTGGGACATGAGAATGTTCTGGCAGACAGACTCAGCAGGGTCCTTCAGCCACACTAGTGGTGTCAGAACCTGTTTTTGGCCCGCTGTCTCTTCTGGCATTGGGGGTCTCCGATGATAAACATCTTCACCAGTCCCAGCAGTGCTCAGTTGCCTCACTTTTGCTCCCAGATACCAACCCGGGACTGAGTGACAACCAAAGCCTTTCTCTTTCCATGGATGGGGAGTCTGCTGTATGCATATCCTCCCACTCTGCTGATTCCACGAACTCTGCTCAAGATTCATTCGGACCAGGCCATGGTGATACTCATTGCTCTCCACTTCGCTCAGCATCTCGTGGCTCCCACTGCTGCTGCAGCTATCGTGAGCGGCCTCGGTTCCCCTGGGATATGCTTAGGACTTGATATCGCAGGAAGACAGATCTCTCCTGCACTCCAACCTCCATTCTCTGGTTCTGATGGCTTGGCTGCTGATAGGGTAGCTCTGGCCCCTTTCCATCTTCCCACGGAGGTTGAGGATATTCTGTTGGCCTCCTGCAAGGATTCCACCAGGCAGGCTTATGCCTCCAAGTGGCGCCAGTTTTCACTGGGTGCGCTGACAAAGGTCTTAGCCCTTTCTCCTGCCCGGTGTAATCAATATACCAGTACCTGTTGTACCTTTCTCATGCTGACTTAAATTCCAATTCCATCAGGGTGTGCCTCAGTGCCTTGGCTGCACATCATCATCCGGTGGACGGACAGTCCATCTCGGTCCACCCTCTCATGGTTTGCTTCATGAGATGTTTCTTCTTCTCGAGATCCCCGGCATGGGACATGAATGTGGTTCTTGCGAAGCTCATGGCTCCTCTCTTTGAACCAGTTGCTTCGGCTCATCTAAAATTCCTTTCCTGGAAAGTTGTCTTTCTTGTTGTGCTCACTTCTGTGTGGTGAGTCAGTGAGCTGCAAGTGTTGCTGGCTCATGCTCCATATACCAGATTTCACAGGAATAGGGTGGTATTACGCACCCATCCCAAGTTTCTACCAAAGGTGGTATCTACGTTTCATCTCAGCCAGAAGGTGGTTTTCCCCACCTTCTTCCCTAGACCTCATGTGTCTCGGGCGGAGGCTTCCCTCCATACCCTTGACTGTAAGATGGTGCTGGCCTTTTACCTTGAGTGGACGAAGGCCCACTGCTGCTTGTTGCAACTGTTCATTTCTTATGACACAAACAGGCTCAGCGTTACCATCTCTAAGTGCACCCTGTCCACCTGAGTGGTGGACTGCATCTCCTTTGCCTATAGCAAGTTGGACTCTCCTTGGAGCACATGGTCACTGCCCATAGTGTGCATGCCATGGTGGCCTTGGTGGCACAATTGCGCTCGGTTCTTCTGCAAAATATATCCTGGCCAACTGGTCCTCAGTCCATACCTTCACAGCTCCTTACTGCCTGGAGGAGAGCTCAGTGTGACAGCGCCTTCGACCAGGCAGTACTCTGTCATCTCTTTCGAATTAGTGCAACTCCTTCCCTCTGGCCCTTACATCCAGGCTATCAGATAGATGATTCCATCTTTGTTGCGAGAGTTGTATCTTTGTACTTAAGGTCATTCATCACTCCCTGCTGCCATTCATAGATCACCGTTTTTTTGGTCGCCCCTGGCTTTTTACAGGTTTTTTTGGTAGCCTAAAGTCGGGGAGTCCCATATGTGAGGACTGACTTCCTACTTGTTCCTGGAGAAAGCGTAGTTACTCACTTTTGTAGCAGGTGTTCTCTGGGGACAGCAGGAATCAGTCCTCACAACGTTCCCTCCACCCGATAACGGAGTTGGTTTTTTTATGCTTGATTAAGCTATGTGGTCATACTAATGTAAGATGGCACCCTTGGGTGGGAAAGTGACCATGCATGCATGGTGTAACTCCCAAGGGCTTTCTTTTAAAGCTGGGGAGTGATTGCCACATGAGCTCCTTCTGTTCCGATGTCACCCATATGTGAGGACTGATTCCTGCTGTCCCCGGAGAAAACCTGTTACAGGTGTGTATTGTCAGACGGCTGCCTGGGTGAGAATCTTCACACTCTTGGCAAGTGCATATTTCTATATGATTTGCAAGGTATTGTGGGCAATGTAGTTTATTCACACCAGACACAGCTGCTGACAATAATTTAGTTGTGCTCTTGGGTAAAGCCAATAAGATATTTATTTATGGGGTTATTTCTCCCAACACAGATATGCTTGGTAGCACATAAATTAGGTTACTTACTTTCAGTGTTAATTTGGAAAAACAAAGTCAAAATCAGGAAAACAACAAATGAAAAGCCACAAAGCAAGAAACAAACTGTTCTTTTCAGGTTAACTTCTGATTACTTCCCACATAGATACAGAAGTGATTCTCTCCTAGCTCACAAGCAATTAGGTAAGGCTTAATTGCTAGCAGTTATCCAGCTGAAACCCCTTAGCTGGCTTGCTTTCTACTGTGTGGGTCAAATCCTGCTTCAGGAGCTTTTCTGGGTAGATTAAAGAACAAATTTGTATTTCTTTGTGATGGTCGCTGTACTTTATAACAGAAAGTTACCAACGGAGTTTAGATAAAGAGCAGTCCATATAAACAGGATCCTCATCTGCTATTATTCCCCCTTGTTCAACAAGCATGGGTTCAATATCATGGATTGGCACAGATGAATCTCTCAATGGAGCATTTTCAGGAGAATACTTGTTTCCCTGCTGTCTTTCAAGGTTATAGCTAGGGCATAGATCAGTGTTCATACCTGAGCTTCCATTGCTGCTAGAGTTCCTCTCTATATAGCCTGGCCAGTATGTAGTCCAGTTCTTATGTCCAGCCTTCCAATCCAGATCCCTGGACACTGGATCTCTCTTCACATACCTTCTGGCACGGGTCTTAGGGTCCCTTCCACGTGCAGCCTTCTCCCTCACAGGTAGCCTCTGGTGATTCCTAGCTCTGCAGCACCATTCCTCTGGCTTTCCCCAGTCCAATGGTGTATGCTGGCCCTTGGAATACCTCCCAGTATACGTACTGCTTTGGACTCTTCTAGACCTCTCAAAGGCTTTTCTCCTCTTTCTTCCAGAGGGTTTCTTTTTCTCTCTGTCCGTCCGGTTTGGCTTCTGCTTCTGATGATCCTTCAGATGAAACTGATGATCCTTCTCTGGATATCTAAGGTGATCATGAAGATGATCATCTGTAGAATAAACTCTACTCTTATTCTGCCTAGATGAGTGCTCCTCCTTAACACAGGGCAGCTGTGCTGAATCAGGCCTTGCCCTTTGAGATGAGTGTTCCATCCTAGCACAGCGCAGCTGTGCTGAATCAAGCCCTGCCCTTTGCAATGAGTGCTTGGGGATTACCTCATAGCCCTTTTGATTGAACACACGTTTTCTCTCTTCAGCTCCTCTCATGGCTGTTGGAAACCTGGTGCATTCTGGGACTGGTAGTCTTATGGCAAAATTCTGTTTTCTCATTTCTACCAGCACTGACAGGTTGCTTGTTCAGAGACACTTCACCTTTTCTATAGCCCCTTCCTGAGCTATGATAAGCTTCCTTATCACAGTATCTATGCATCTCCAGGAACAAGCAGGAATGAGTCTTCACATATGGGTACGTCGGTACTGACGGAGTCTGCGCGGGAACGCTCCCCAGCGTCCAATCAGAATGCTTTTGGAAGCATCCCAGCAAGCCTGCGTGCTGCCTTCCCGCCTTTCCCAACTGCCTCTCCTCAGTTTTCGTTTTTCCGCGGAGCCGGCAGGACGTCCTCCTGTCACCGCAGAAAATTCTTCCTTATTTTTTGTTTTTTTCTTGTGGTTGCGTCTACCTTCCCTCGACGCACCGGTACCGCCGGTGTTTTCTTCTTTTACAATATTTCCTTCTTAGGAAATTTTTTCCTATTTAGTGCCTGACAGGCTTCGGCCTGCTAGGCCTCTCCTTTTTCCCTCATGGAAATTCTAGCCACTAGAAAGTGTTTTAACTGTGGCACTACCAAATTACTTTTGGACACCCATAATTGGTGCCTTCCATGTTTGGGACCTGAACACAATCCGCTGGACTGTCCCTCCTGTGCTACTATTTCTCCAAGAAGTTTTCAGCATCGAGCTCAACTCGATACGCCGTTCCCCTCAGTCCTGAGGGTACCAGCTCCATCTTCTTTTTCGCAGGATCAGGTAACCAAACAAAAGTCTGTAAAGACTAGCCAGTCCTCGGGTGGTAGATCTCATGTACTTCATAGAGATGCCTTTGGGCTTGCCCCGAGGACATTTTGGCTTTAAAACCCCGGCGGGAGGCTTCTGTCTCCAAAGCACTAACTGGGTTTCAGGCTGTTCCCGTGGTTTTTACCTCGGTGAACATGCCTGAGCCATGCCCGGTGGTGGTATCCGCTTTGAGCGGTGCCGGTACCCCGACATCGGCAATGGTGCTGGATGAAACATTCCACACCGATGATCGCAGTCGAGCGCTCTCGGTATCCTCAGTGCTGCTAGAGCCGCTGCCGACCGATCTTTCCACATCGGTCCCGGTACCGATGCTGGTATCCACGCCGGTACCCTCCAGACATGCATCGATAGACTCGCTTCTTTTGATGCCGAGTCTAGAATCGATCTCTAGTCTGGATGACTGGGTACCGACTCGTCTCGGTACCGACTTCAGACGGTACCGTAGACATTACACGATCAGGGTCTGTCACATTTCGGTTTCCACGGTACCGATAGTGCCATCACAGACTGATCTTCATATATCGGTGTCACCGACGGTACCTTTCCCGGTACTGGGATCGACATCAACATTGGTGTCGGTACCTCCCATGCTCCTTTCAGCCGGCTTGCTTCCTTCCATACTGAGTTTGGAATCGATCCCTAGCATGGAAGACTTGCTACTGACGAGTTGTGGTACTGGTTTTCAGCGGTACCAACAACTATCTTTCAAAGATAATTCGATGCTCCACCCCTCCAGATCTTCTATTCTACAGAATCTGAATGAGGGGTGGGTGCTAGAACTAGTTCTTCAACAGATCTAGTTCTTCCTCCTCTTCCTCGAGGACTCCCCTCTGGGGAGATTTCTTTTCAAGCTTTTCTGCTTGATATGGCTAAGTTACTTGCCATTTCTATACCTGGTCAAGACCCTGCACCAGGGGATCCACAACCTATACAGATCCCCTGCAATCCAAAGGAAGTCATTATGCTTCCTTTGCATCAGACCTTGCAGGATCTCCTATTTAGAACGTGGGAAACTCCTTTAATGGTATCCTCACCTTCTAGGGCAACTGATCTTCTATACAAGGTGCCCCCTTCTCCAGATTTTCAAAAGCCTCAGCTCCCTCCTCATTCTCTGGTTGTAGAATCAGCAATGAGGCGTGTTAAGAGTACTAAGAAGCACTCTTCTTATCCGCCAAGTCGTGAGGCTAAGACTTTAGATGCCTTTGGACGTCAAACTTTCCAGACATCCATGTTTTCAGCAAGAATCCTTTCATATATTTTTTATATGGGATTATCTCTTGAGGAGGTCACAAAAGATTTATTACTTTTGACCCCTTCCCTCCAAGAGCCTAAAAGAGCAGATTTTTCTATGCTAGTCAATCATGCTCAAAATATTTCTAAGTTCCTTACTCGTGCTTCCCTAGACTCTTTTGAGTCTGTTAGCAGAACTTCTGCTATAGCCATAGGGGCACGACGTAGAGCCTGGCTCCAAGCTTCAGACTTGGACAAATCTGTACAAGATAAACTGGGAAATGCTCCTTGCACTGGAGAAAATCTCTTTAATAAAGAGACTTTACTCCAGGCTGCTCAGTTAACCACTGACACTATTGCTTTACAAAGTTTGTCTTTGCCTTCCTCTATCCCAGTTTGTAGAAAATCTACTACTAAGCTTTGTTCCCTTAATGGGAGAAGGTTTTATCCATCTTCTACCCATCATACAGAGGCTTCTAGGCAGGGGAATCAACCAGCCAGGCTCAGGAAACCACAATCTCAACGGGTTCAGCAAACCCAGCAGCAGCAGGGTTTCTGATAAACTCTTCCCTGAATCCTTTTTCCTCTTTGAGGTTTAGATCCTGTAGTTTGCTTCTTACCTCTACAAGCATCTACATCGGTTCCATCTTTAAATTTACATATGTCCCTCTCAAAGAGACATCCTGACTATTAGCTCAATGAGCTTCTTAAAATGATTATGCTTTACAGGTAGTACAGTTACTCCTCGTCCTCTGAACTACACAGAGGAGTAACAGCTGTCAATAAGGTTGCCATACCTTTACCCTTGACCTTTCTCCTGTATCAGCATCTCTCATACTACTTATCAAAGATTTACTCCACAGTAAGTCTTCTTTTCAACTCTGCCACTCTTACTAAGACATTTCGTCTGTAGGAGTGATACCACTTATTGAGGGCTTTTCCTTAAGCCCCTAAGTTTTCTTTCAGAGTTGTTTCCCCCTTGCATTCTTACTTTTCCTGGCAGCTTCTCAGACGATAGCGGAGTCTCACCACTCCTACTTAGGTCTGTATTTCTTTCCCAATCTTGGGACCTAAGATGTCTACTGCTGCCCTATCAGTAGTTAGAATTGCAGGGGCTCTTACTGGTTAGACCACTGACTTGCTGACCAAGCAGTCAAAGCTTGTCCTCCAATTTCAATTGTTTCTGGTCTTACCACCAGATCCCAAATGGTTTAATAACCTTTTCTGGCTATTGTTGCAGACACATCACCTTGCCTTCTATCCTTAGCCTTCCCCAATCCTTGGGCTGGGCGGAATAGTCCATGATACCTACTGGCTCTTAAACACCAGTTTTTCTTCTGTTTAACCTGCAACATGCTCTCTGCATCCCTACGGAGCAGCTCTACACTATGGGGCCTTGTTAGAGAGCACATATTGTCAGATGGTTAGAAAGGGCTTTACCTAGTCAGGCCTACTGGGTTCTCCCTGCCTTTACCATTTCCATTAAAGGCTTCTTAAATAAAGGTCACAGGCCTTTAATTAAGGGAAGACCTAAAGAATTATCCAATTCCCTGGTTTGCTTCACATCTCCAGGGGACCCCTTCACCAGAGATGGTTTTTCTTTCAGTATAGACCATTTCTGTCTGGTTTTTTCCTTCCATCCTCAATTCTTCATGGCGTGATCCATGTTGAGCACAAAAATGCACCATACCCTTTTTACCCTCATCAAGGGTAAATGTGGTATTTTTATTTCATTGCATCTTTTTCTCCAGCTACCTGCTGGAGTTACGGAAGGATTCAGACTTACTGTCTGCAGATTGAAAACCTCCTCTGCATTATCCAGGTAGGTCTCCATTCTGGGTTATTTCAGGGGCTAGAGTTCTTAGAAGACTCTAGACTTTTTTTGCCAGTGAAAGGAACTCCCTTGGCTTCCTACCCATAACCAGGAAATAGGGATTCTTTTAATATCTTCTCAAGCAGGCACCTCCCTCCTTGTTGCTAGATAAATCTTTCTCTCTTCACATACCCTATGTGCACA
Source organism: Ichthyophis bannanicus (assembly GCA_033557465.1). Classification (NCBI taxonomy): domain Eukaryota; kingdom Metazoa; phylum Chordata; class Amphibia; order Gymnophiona; family Ichthyophiidae; genus Ichthyophis; species Ichthyophis bannanicus. Next base: position 283,871,485 of record CM066035.1, read on the forward strand.
CATGGGTATGTATACATATATGGGGTATATATCTGCATTTACCTATCTATATATATATATATATATGTATTGCAATATATGATAGTGGGTTGCTATATGTCTATATACTCTTTCTGTCTGTCTGCCTAGATATATATATACTTATACATATATATATATATATATATATATATATATATATACACCCCTACGGACCCAACGGATACTCTCTATCCCTTTCCATGCTGTCCCAGCATACTTAGGGTTCTCCATAATCAACCACTTCCTGTGGTAGTTGAGGGGTTTTTGTACCATGACCTTCAGTTTAGGTACACCTGAAGCCCTCCATATATTTTCCCTTTCAATTAGGAGGGACTTTTTCTGAATCTTCAGAAAATGGGAGGCTGCAATGCCTCATAACTCTTATCCTTCTTTGTTATCGGATATAGGAATCTTCGAAGCTCCTTTCTCCTACAAGAATTATGTCTCTAAAGTCAAAAGAGCTTCAGTTTTATTTAATAGAGACTTCCGCGTTTTCCGCTAAGTCCTACCTCATTGAACTACCCCAGTTCCACTGGGATTGTTTCTTCTCATCCTAAGGGTTCTAACCTCAGCCTGTTTTTTGCACAGTTTTACCTCTCCTTACATTGAGGTACTCCCTGGGGATATTCTGTTGGTTCATATTCACAAATCCACATGAACCTCCATATACTCTTTTACAATGCCACCAGGTGAGGTCCATATTGGTTTATTGCTCTTCAATATTACCACTAAATATCACCTGCACAGAGACTCCTATCTAGGCATCCTGTTTGGTCCAGCTGTTCCACAGCACTTCTTTTTAGTTCAACTCCTACCCTCCATCCCTAGGATACCTGGGGTTTCGGTAAAATAGCATGGCTCACAGATTCGCAACATGCTGGGACTCCTCCAGGCATCTTAGCTTGGGAGTCCCCATATGTGAAGACTCTTTCCTGCTTGTTCCTGGAGATGAACAAGATAACCCAAATCTTCTCGAGGGGCAAAAAATAATAGAAAAAAATATAGGTACAACCCCAATCAAAAAATTGAAAAAAATGAAAAAACTACCCGTCAGCCAGTAACGGAGGAAAAAAGACCTCAGTATCTCCCTGCATAAACAAATAACAGGAATCAAGTCTGTCGGTAGACGCCCAGACGTCTAAAGTACCAACACAGACTGAAAATTACATCAATGGTCATAAAAAAACCTCCAGCCGACCCAAAAAAAAGCAGGTGGCAATCAGCAGGCTTTCAGGCAGTTAAAGTGCTGCCGTCACAAACACTAACATTAAACAGTAAAGAAAAAGCTCCGGACACTTATCTTTTTTGCATGATGATGACAAACTGATTTTAACAGTCACAATCTGATGTAGATGGTGAAGATAAAGATGCATGAATAGAGATGAACAAAATCAATATGCAGGATCCCAGATGATAGAGGGCTCCAACATTAAACAGTAAAGAAAAAGCTCCGGACACTTATCTTTTTTGCATGATGATGACAAACTGATTTTAACAGTCACGATCTGATGTAGATGGTGATGTAGATGGTGAAGATAAAGATGCATGAATAGAGATGAACAAAATCAATATGCAGGATCCCAGATGATAGAGGGCTCCGACATCTGATGTTTCGCCGTTATGGCTTCTTCAGGGAGCAAAAATTCACTTATCACCGGGCAAACCTTATGACTCAAATGAACGGAGCGCCGGAACAAAAAAGCTGAAAAACAAAAAGAGAAAAAGAGTGACTACTGCAGCAATGAAAATAAGGCTGGGAACAACCCTCAAAATGCCAGACCCAGGCCCACAAATACAGCAAGTACAGACCCTGTAGGCTGGGTTTAGGAAAAGTAATGAGCACCGCCAAAAGACGCTATGATAATTGCCGGCTCACAGCTCACCATTCTAAACGCCGACGCATGCGTCATGGCAAAAATATAAAGGCGGGATAAAAAACGAGAAGCCAATCAAAAAACAGGAAAAGGCTTTGTCAGACCTAAACGTCCATACCAATGGACAAAACCTAACAGGGAAATGCCAAAAAAACCACAGAAATGTGGCTGAAATTTACTCCCAACTGTCAGATGCTGCTACTTATCAACAGTTACTGTGTGATCCTACTCCAGTATTACAACGGGAGATCAATCAACTAATTTCTCAGGCTCTGCAAGACGGGTTGATTACCACTAAAGAAGCTAGATTTTTAGGCATCCCTCATCCCCGGATTCCACATTTTTATGTGTTGCCTAAAATACATAAGAATTTTCATCATCCACCGGGACGGCCTATTGTGTCGTTACGTGGTTCTCTCCTTGAACCCTTATCCATTTTTGCAGATTCTTATCTTCGGCCTCTAGTGTCTCGAATTCCGTCGTATTTACGTGACACCATGCATTTTTTGCAGATACTGGCAGATGGACACGATCGAGATCTACCTACCGGATTGCTAATGGTCACTTTAGATGTCTTTTCCCTTTATACCAGTATCCCTCAGCATGATGCTATGGTTATAGGTCGGTCTACCTTGATAGCACGTCAGGATCTGAGTTCTGCTAAAGTAGATTTCATCATGCAGTTACTGAAGATGGCAATGACAAATAATTATTTCTGCTTTGATGGCGTGTTTTATCAACAAATACGAGGGGTGGCAATGGGGGCTACGATAGCTCCCTCCATTGCTAATTTATACATGGCCGAATTTGAACGACGATGGCTGACAGGAAGCATATATCAGTCTCATATCCGTCTTTGGGTGCGCTACATTGACGACGTGTTTATGCTCTGGACTGGGGGTCATGAGTTGTTGCAGATATTCTTCACTTGGTTGAATGGCTGTGATCCTCATATTACTTTTTCCATGGATCATAGCACCACAGTGATTCCTTTTTTGGACGTCCTCCTGACACGTCAAGATGATCATTTGGTCACTACAGTATACACTAAGCCGACGCACAGGATGTCTTTTTTGCACTTCGACAGTTTACATCCTCATCGGTTGAAGGAGAGCTTACCTTTTGCTCAATTTCTTCGGTATCGTCGGAATTGTTCTGCAGTGTCTGACTACAAATCACAATCTCGGATTCTTCAAGCTGCTTTTGAATCCCATGGATATCCTGCTCCTCTGGTTCATCGAGCTAGACTTCGTGCCCGATTCAATGATCGTGACTGGCTGTTGACCCCACGCACTCGATCTTTGGGGGATTCCTCTATGGTTCATTTCATCACTAAATATAACCCTTTGAGTTACCAAGTGTCTAAGATTCTTCAGCGACATTCTCATGTCTTGCGTTTAACCCCTGGGCTTCATCGTCATGTTATTCGTTCAGTGTACACCAAGGGTTCTAATTTGAAGGATATTCTTTGTCCGTCCGCCTTCTCCAGCTCTCCATCGGTACCAGCTGACACTGGGCGACACCGCAGCTGTGGTCATTGCTCGGTGTGTTCCATTATGGATTCTTGTACCAGCTTTTTCTTATCAAGATCAAGACATCAAGCTACGATTTTCCACGTCTTGTGACAGTGTTAATGTTATCTATTTTCTTCGTTGCCCGTGTGGTTTGGGCTACGTTGGTAAGACCAGCCGGGCTTTGCGTACCCGTCTGATTGAACACCGTAGTCGTCTCCGATGTTCGGCTGAGGGCGCTCCCTTGGTCCATCATTTTAAGAGTATGGGGCATGTTTTTGAAGATCTGACATGTGTGGTAATTACCCAGTGTGTTCCCTCTGTGTATGGTGGGGACATGTCACGACAATTATCTCGTCTAGAACAGCGTTGGATTTTTTCTCTCCGCACTGTAGTTCCTGGTGGATTGAATGACTCCATCGAATGGAAAAGCTGTTTGTGATTTTTCATCAACGTTTGTATTAATACGTTTTTCATCTCAGCTTTTTCATTTTTCATTTAAGTATTTTTGATCAACAGGGTGGGTGGGTTTCTGTGGTTTTTTTGGCATTTCCCTGTTAGGTTTTGTCCATTGGTATGGACGTTTAGGTCTGACAAAGCCTTTTCCTGTTTTTTGATTGGCTTCTCGTTTTTTATCCCGCCTTTATATTTTTGCCATGACGCATGCGTCGGCGTTTAGAATGGTGAGCTGTGAGCCGGCAATTATCATAGCGTCTTTTGGCGGTGCTCATTACTTTTCCTAAACCCAGCCTACAGGGTCTGTACTTGCTGTATTTGTGGGCCTGGGTCTGGCATTTTGAGGGTTGTTCCCAGCCTTATTTTCATTGCTGCAGTAGTCACTCTTTTTCTCTTTTTGTTTTTCAGCTTTTTTGTTCCGGCGCTCCGTTCATTTGAGTCATAAGGTTTGCCCGGTGATAAGTGAATTTTTGCTCCCTGAAGAAGCCATAACGGCGAAACATCAGATGTCGGAGCCCTCTATCATCTGGGATCCTGCATATTGATTTTGTTCATCTCTATTCATGCATCTTTATCTTCACCATCTACATCAGATCGTGACTGTTAAAATCAGTTTGTCATCATCATGCAAAAAAGATAAGTGTCCGGAGCTTTTTCTTTACTGTTTAATGTTGGAGCCCTCTATCATCTGGGATCCTGCATATTGATTTTGTTCATCTCTATTCATGCATCTTTATCTTCACCATCTACATCAGATCGTGACTGTTAAAATCAGTTTGTCATCATCATGCAAAAAAGATAAGTGTCCGGAGCTTTTTCTTTACTGTTTAATGTTAGTGTTTGTGACGGCAGCACTCTAACTGCCTGAAAGCCTGCTGATTGCCACCTGCTTTTTTTTGGGTCGGCTGGAGGTTTTTTTATGACCATTGATGTAATTTTCAGTCTGTGTTGGTGCTTTAGACGTCTGGGCGTCTACCGACAGACTTGATTCCTGTTATTTGTTTATGCAGGGAGATACTGAGGTCTTTTTTCCTCCGTTACTGGCTGACGGGTAGTTTTTTCATTTTTTTCAATTTTTTGATTGGGGTTGTACCTATATTTTTTTCTGTTCCTGGAGATAGCACAGTTACTTACCTGTAACAGGTGATCTCTGGGAACAGCAGGAATAAGTCTTCACAACCCACCCACCTCCCCTAGGAGTTGCATTTCTCTATCTCTATCTTTCCCTTTCTCTCTCTCTCTCTCTTTGTCTCAGCTTTAAAACTTAACTGAGGAGAGGCAGTTGGGAAAGGCGGGAAGGCAGCACGCAGGCGTGCTGGGATGCTTCCAAAAGCATTCTGATTGGACACTGGGGAGCGTTCCCGCGCAGACTCCGTCGGTACCGACGTACCCATATGCGAAGACTTATTCCTGCTGTTCCCAGGGATCACCTGTTACAGGTAAGTAACTGTGCTTTTTTCACTTAAAAATCCATTCATTTGATTCTGCTGTGGCTACATTTCTGGATATAATGCCCCAGAAACAGCCAGAAGATTCAAAAAGTGCACCAGATGTTGCAGGGCCACATATATTAAAGACACTCACATATGGTGCATCCATTGTCTAGGGCTGGACCATGAGCCACCTCTTTGTGTTTTGTGTTCACAGATAAGGGGAGGGCTCCAGGTCAAGAGAAACAGTGCAAACATAAATTTGGCGCTATCAGACTTACCCTCCTCAGAATCAGAGGTGTTATACCAGAATCCATGAAGCCAGACCAACCTAACTATCTTCCCCCATCAGATTCTGCAGATAGCAGCTGAATATACTGCAGGCCTTACATCTTTGTCCATGACAGTCCTTGACTCATGTCCTTGGCTCATGAGGGGGTTGAGCAAAGGATGCCTTGGTCCATCACCCTTTGCAAGGCTGCAACTTTGTTGACATTAATGATCATGCAGCAGCACATCAAACCCATCCTCAAAGTGCATAGACTGCTTGCAGAAGAGGAATTGTCATCGAGGCCTCAAAGGACCTCAAGACCAGTTTCTGCCCAGCTGATATTGCCAGGAGGTGATATTCCTTCAACCTACTGGAAGTCATTGCTGCATCAACTCTCCCAGAGATCATCTGCCTCCCCTGTGAGGCAGAGGTCGATCCAGGCATCGTCTCAGACATCCTTATTTACATCTGAATTATACTCAGGGGTGAGCTTCTCCAGAGCTTTCCTCAAACCCCATTCTTCTTCTTGAGCAATGTTAATCGCTGCATATGGTATCACAAAGGAAATGAAGCGGTAAACACTGAGTTCTTCCACTGCAATGGGCTCTACAACTTACTACTACTTATCATTTGTATAGCTGTAGTGGAGAAAGTGCCTGATGTTGTGGTTGATGTCTCATGATACTTCAAACTGGATGGTAAGCTCAAACTTCTTTCACCATGAGCTATCGCATGGGAAAAGTGTGAACCCTTGTGTTTTTCAGGAACTGCAGCCAGGAAGAAGAATATGTGAGTAAAAGAGCAACTGAATGAAAATGGGTGAGAGAAAAGAGAGAAAGGGGAAAGCCTGGGGGGGAGAGGGTGTCATCAGAGAGACAGACTTGGAGAAGGCTGTTGAGGAGGAAGGTTATATGAGAGAAAATGGAGGAAGCCTGAGAAGGGAGATCATGAAAGAGAGTCACACGCAGCCTCCAACACTGCCCATAGTGTGTACATAAGCACATGCATACATGAACAAACACACACACACATATACATGCATGCATACATGCGTACACACACATGCAGAAGAAGTCCAGAGAGAGAGCAACGAACACCTGAGGGTGTACACAAGAAAACAAAAGAAGCAGGCTCACCAAACAGTGTGGTCAGGTTATCAACTTTATTCCAGCCCAAACGCCTTCCTCAGGAGGCACACACCTCAAAGATAAAAACAAAAAACATTACATAAAAACGTGCAAAGGAACGAGTAAAAAAAATATATATCATAAAGATGAACATATATAAATATGCATAAAGAATAATAATGATGCAATAGAATTAAAAAACAGAGCAACATGAAAAACATTAAAAACCAATATTAAAAGCTGGACATTATAAATCAAGGTATGTGACAATTTTGAAAGGTGTGACAGTTAAAACCAAATACGAGCGTGGTACATACAACATGTGCCAAAAAGGGACGATTAAAAAGTTATAATCCAATCAGAATCAGAAATTGAAATTAAATAACATTGACAGTCCCTCACTTGGTTTGCAGCTTGTCGTGCTGTGAGGGCTTGTGTGCATCAGTGATGCTGAGAGCTAAGCTATCGGTAGTTTAACTACTGGCAGGGTCTCCCAAGATGGACAGGTCTCAGCTGAGGTGCCAGACCAAGACAAACCACCCATCTGGGCAGCAGCAGAATGGGATAGTGTTGACGGCGGAGGATCACATTTCTGTGACAATGGCAACAACACCAAACTTAAACTGCACGGAAGAAAGGCCCGGCAATCTACTTCTGTATCTTGCCATGAAACCCCAATGGATAGTTACAACAAAACAAATTGTGCTATAGTGCTGGAAGATGAGACCCCCAGGTCGGAAGGCACTCAACTAGCTACTGGGGAAGAACTGAAGACTTCTCAGAGTAAAGCCAGCATTTATGATGTGGTTGGATCAAAGCCCTCGGGACATCTGACTGCTGATGTAGCTGCGCACGAAATGAGAGTCAGAAGCTGTAAAGATGTCTTACGCATTGGAACATGGAATGTACGAAGCATGAACCAAGGGAAGTTGGAGGTGGTCAAGAATGAAATGGAATGTGTACAATTTGATCTGTTGGGTGTCAGCGAACTGAAATGGACTGGCATTGGGCACTTGCATCAGATGATCACATGGTCTACTATGCTGGAAATGAAAGACAAAGAAGAAATGGTGTTGCATTTATAATAAAGAAGAAACTTGCAAGAACTGTAATGAAATACAATGCAGTCAGCGAACGCTTAATCTCTATTCGTCTACGAGGAATGCCTATCAACACAACTATAATTTAAGTATATGCCCCAACAACAGCTGCAGAAGAGAATGAAATTGAAGAGTTCTATGAACAAGTACAAGCTGAAATTGACAGAACATGCAAACAGGATATCCTTATAGTCATGGGTGACTGGAACACAAAAGTTGGCAACAAAGAAGAAGGCAAAGTAGTTGGAAAATATGGACTTGGCAACAGAAATGAAGCTGGAGAAAAACTGATAGAATTCTGCAAGACCAACGATCTATTCATCTCAAACACCACCTTCCAGCAACACAAGCGGCGACTGTACACATGGACTTCGCCCAATGGATTGTATAAAAATCAAATTGACTACATCTGTGGAAGTCAACGATGGAAAAGTTCTATAACATCAACAAAGACAAAACCTGGAGCTGACTGTGGTACAGATCATCAACTACTAGTATGCAAACTCAAGCTAAAGTTGAAAAAGAGCAAACGACTCATGAATGCAGCAAAATATGACCTTGAGAATATACCACTGGAATTTAAAAACTGCTTGCAAAATCGATTTGCTGCTTTAGATACAAATGACAGAGCTCCAGAAGAGTTATGGAATAACATCAAGAAGGTTGTGTTGGAAGAAAGCGAGAAGTCTCTACAAAAGGTGAAAAAGCAAAAACGGCCAAAATGGATGACAGAAGAAACTCTGAAAATTGCCCAGAATCGCAGAGAAGCTAAAGCCAGAGGAGAAAGAAAGACAATAACAATGGAAGACTCATCAACAACCTTCGCTATGCTGATGATACCACATTACTGGCTGAAAGTGAAGATGATCTGAAACATTTGCTTCTCACAATCAAAGAACATAGTCTCAAAATGGGCCTGCACCTTAATGTAAAGAAGACAAAGATCATGACAACTGGCATAATCAACAGGTTCATCGTTGAAGGAGAAGAAATTGAAATTGTGAACAACTTTAACCTACTTGGATCAACTATCAATAAAGAAGCAACAAGCAGTCAAGAAATCAGATGACGCATTGCTCTTGGCAGAATGGCTAAGAAAGACCTAGATAAGATCCTCAAGAGCAGAGATGTCTCTCTCCATACAAAGATTAGACTTGTTCAAGCCATGGTATTTTCAATAACATCATATGGATGTGAAAGCTGAACAGTGAAAAAGATAGACAGGAAGAAAATTGATGCCTTTGAATTATGGTGCTGGCGGCGAATACTGTGTATACCATGGACTGCCCGAAGACATGCCCGAAGAACAAACCAGTCGGTACTAGAGGAGATCAAGCCTAAGCTTTCTTTAGAAGCTCAGATGACAAGACTTCGACTTTCATATTTTGGACACACCATGCGAAGAGAGAGATCATTAGAGAAGGACATCATGCTTGGCAAGATAGAAGGTCAGCGCAAAAGATGAAGGCCAGCAATGAGATGGATCGATACAATAACAGCAGCTACGGGTACCAGTCTGTCAACAATGAGCCGCCTGATTCAAGACCGAACATAATTTAGGATAGCTATCCAGAGGGTCGCCATGAGTCGACTCCGACTCAACGGCACTTAACAACAACAACAACAACAACATTGACAGTAAGCAGTGATTATATGGAGTACACACATATTATAAAGAAGAAAGGGCAAAACACCTGTACCAACCCCCACTATAGAGATGCCCTAAGAAATCCTACAGATAAAACCAATAATAAAACAAACAATACAACCAAAAGAAGGGGGGAAGGGGAAGAGGAATGGGAAGGGAGAAAAAGGAAGAGTAAAATATAGAAAAAGAGGGGAAGAGGGGAAGAGGGAGGGGAGAACTCCACATAATCATTGCTTACTGTGATCTTTGACTTTTTTTTTTATTTGTTCCTCTGCACATTTTTATGTAATGTTGTTTTTTTTGTTTTTATCTTTGAGGTGTGAGCCCCCTGAGGAAGGTGTTGCCGAAACACATTGGGGCTGGAATAAAGTTGGTAAACTGACCACACTGGTACTCCTGCTGCTTTTGTTTTCTTACATACATACGTACATACACACACACTGTCCCCCGCAGCCCCCTCTGGTGGCGGCGTAGTGGTTCCACCGGGGCTGGGGAGCGCATAAGATTAGGGGTATTAGGGTTGGCCTGTTGCGAGGGTCATGAGGTAGCGGCCCTCTGTGCCAACCTCGTTGCCAACTTACCAATAAAGCGACTTTCAGCCAAGTGTAGGGAAAAAGGAAAAAGGCATTTATTTCACCTTTACGCAAAATGGTTCAAAATATGCGGTTAAGACAATAACAGGGCTGTATCATTCCTTGTATCAGGTTCAACTCACACAAAACGTTCAAAATAACATTGTTAATCTTCACAGAAACTTAAAACATAAGGCATCCTGTATTCTCTTCATACATTCTGTTGCTCCAAACAGCTTAAAGCTTTCCTACTGTACAATAAATACAATCCATGGGTTCAACTGCCTCATCAACCTCAGATTCCCCTGGCATCCATTCCATCTCTGAGGGTCTGAGTCTGAAACCTCAGGAGGGTTGAATTCGGGCTTTCTAAAAGCATGCCATACTGTGTTCCAATGCTGGTTTGTCAGCTTGGGGCGTCGGTTTTTGGCTATGGTATAGAACCCTGGCTGTTCATCTGCTACAGGTTTAAAGGTTCGCTTGTCCCAGCCTTTAGCATTACTAGCTTTCTTCTTGGAGAGATTATCTGTTACTTTTTGCATAAAAGTGTCCTTATCATACAGATAAAACTCATTCTTTTGTTTCTCTCTGGTGCTAGGTTTAGGCAAGCAATTGCAGGCAACAACTGTTTTACCTTTAAACTTCCTGCAGTCTCTTACAGGCAAGGCTTGAGGCCCAGCCTGATTGTCCTCCAATTCTTGCAGGCTCAAGTATTCCCTGTGTGTCTTTCTTTCTTTAGAATGGGGAGAAACTTCCCTGAGGCATGGCTACAGCTGATGCGCTTGTCCTTCACTTCCACCCCTGTGGCAGTTGGCTAGTGGCCGCGCCCTCTCAGCTCTTCCCTGTTCCCCAGGCCTCTGAGTTTTCCATTTCTCCTTCAGGTTACTTCTATAAAAATCTTTAAAAGTACCTTTCTCTCCTCGGGTATTCTTTTCAGCTGGATATCTCTTTCTCAGATTATATCTCAGCCCTTCTCCCTGGATAGGGCTTTCTCTCAGGCTGGAAGGGAGAGCACCTCCTTCCTTGGCTGCTCTCTGCAGTGCTGCTCCTTCCAGTTGTCTCTGGCCTGCTCTCTGGCCTGCTTTTTGGCCTTCCTCTAGGCCTGCTCTTTGGCCTTCACCTCGGCCTGCTCTCTGAGTTACTCCTTGGCCTGCTTCTCGGCCTACTCTCTGGCCTGCTCTCCAAGTTGCTTCAACTCCTCCAGCTGCTCTGGGTCTGAGACCGACTCCAACTCTGTCTCTGACTCCGACCCTCCTTGACTCAGCACTGTCCCTGCTTAAATCGGGACTAACTGATTCTAGGTCCTGCCCATAGAGGCGTGGTTCCTCTGCTTCCAGGCTGGCTATCCTGCTCCCTCTATGTGGACCTTCAGGAAATTGCATGTGAAGCTAGTTTTTTTCAAAATTTAAAACTTTTTTTCTTTCTGCCAGAGGGTCCGCTGTATCACAACACACACACACACACACACACACACATGTGTGCATGCACATACCTGGATACATGCACACACACACATGCATACACAAACATGTGCACACAAACACTCACATGCACACTTGCATACACACATGTGTTGATGCACATACATGGGTACATGTATGTGTTGTCAGACGGCTGCCTGGGTGAGAATGTTCACAGTCTTGGCAAGTGCATATGTCAATATGATTTGCAAGGGATTGTGGGCAATGCAGTCCATTCACACCAGACATAGCTGCTCACAATAATTAGTTGTGCTTGAGGGTAAAGCCAATAAGATATTTATTTATGGGGTTATTTCTCCCAACATAGATATGCTTGGTAGCACATAAATCAGGTTACTTGCTTTCAGTGTTAAACTTGGAAAAACAAAATCAGGAAAAGAACATTTGAACTTATCAGGCAATCCAAAGCAAAAGAAATAAGACCTGGTTGGTAACAAACTGGTCTTTTCTGTAGGCTTTAGCTAATATTTTCTTAGCAGTGTATCAAACAACAAACAAAAATCCACAAAGAAAGGAAAAACTGTTCTTTTCAGGTTAACTTAACATAAGAACATAAGACATGCCATACTGGGTCAGACCGAGGTCCATCAAGCCCAGTATCCTGTTTCCAACAGTGGCCAATCTAGGTTATACGTACCTAGCAATATCCCCAAAAGACAGGTTCCACAATGCTTCTACTGGGTCAAGCATTGATATCCTGGGTCCCTTTTTAATAGTGGTTTATGGACCTTTCCTCCAGGAACTTGTCCAAACCTTTTTTAAACCCAGCTATACTAACAGCCCTTACTACATCCTCCTGTAACAGATTCCAGAGTTTGATTACACGTTGAGTGAAAAAATATTTTCTCTTATTTGTCTTAAATAGTTTACCCTGTAGCTTCATTACATGTCCCCTAGTCTTTCTATACTCTGATAGCGTAAACAATTGATCCATGTTTATCCGTTCCACTCCATTCATTAATTTATAGACCTCTATCATATCTCCCCTCAGCCGTCTCTTCTCCAGGCTAAAGAGCCCTAACCTTCTTAGCCTCTCTTCATAGGAGTAGCCTTCCATCCCCTTCACCAATTTGGTGGCTCTTCTCTGTACTTTTTCTAATAACGCTATGTCCTTTTTAAGATACGGTGACCAGAGTTGCACACAATATTCAAGGTGCGGTCGTACCATGGAGCGATACAGAGGCATTATAATATCCTTTGTTTTGTTCTCCATCCCTTTCCTTATGATACCTAGCATTCTATTTGCTTTCTTGGCCGCCGCTGCACACTGGGCGGAGGGTTTTAACATGTTATCCACAATGACTCCTAAATCTTTTTCCTGGGTGGTGGTTTCTAATGTGGAGCCTTGCATTGTGTAACTATAGTGTGGGTTGTTCTTTCCTAGGTGCATAACTTTGCACTTGTCCACATTAAATTTCATCTGCCATTTGGATGCCCAGTCTTCCAATTTATCCAGATCCGCCTGCAGTTTTCCACAATCCTCTTGGGTTTTAACAACTTTAAACAGTTTTGTGTCATCTGCAAATTTGATAACCTCACTAGTTATTCCCTTTTCCAGGTCATTTATGAATATGTCAAAAAGCAGCGGACCCAGTACAGATCCCTGGGGTACTCCACTATTCACCTTTTTCCATTGGGGATATTGGCCATTTAGCCCTACCTTGAACTTCTTCTATCTTCCCACATAGATTCAGAAGTGATTCCCTCAAAGCTCACAAGCAATTAGGTAAGGCTCAATTGCTAGCAGTTACCCAGCTGAAACCCCTTAGCTGGCTTGCTTTCTACTGCGTGGCTAAAAATCCTACTCAGGAGCTTTTCTGAGTAGATTAAAGAACAAGTTTGTATTTCTTTGTGATGGTTGCTGAACTTTGTAACAGAAAATTACCAAAGGAGTTTAGACAGAGAGCAGTCCATGTAAACACATCCTTCATCTGCAATCTCTCCCCCTTCTTCCACAATCATAGGTTCAATATCATGGATTGGCACAGATGAATTTCTCAATGGAGCACTTTCAGGAGAATACTTGTTTCCCTGCTGTCTTTCAAGGTTATAGCTAGGGCATAGATCAGTATTCATACCTGAGCTTCCATTGCTGTTAGAGTTCCTCTCTATATAGCCTGGCCAGTATGTAGTCCAGTTCTTATGTCCAGCCTTCCAATCCAGATCCCTGGACACTGGATCTCTCTTCACATACCTTCTGGCACGGGTCTTAGGGTCCCTTCCACGTGCAGCCGTCTCCCTCACAGGTACCGTCTGGAGATTCCTAGCTCTGCAGCACCATTCCTCTGGCTTTCCCCAGTCCAATGGTGTATGCTGGCCCTTGGAATGCCTCCCAGTATACGTACTGCTCCAGACTCCTCTAGACCTCCCAAAGGCTTTTCTCTTCTTTCTTCCAAAGGGTTTCTTGCCCTCTCTGTCCATCCGGTTTGGCTTCTGCTTCTGATGATCCTCCAGATGAAACTGAGGATAATTCTGAGGATGATGATCCTGAGGATAATTCTCTGTAGAATAAACTCTACCTTTATTCTGCTTTGATGAGTGCTCCACCTTAACACAGCGCAGCTGTGCTGAATCAGGCCCTGCCCTTTGAGATGAGTACTTAGGGATTACCTCATAGCCCTCCTGATTGAACACATGTTTCCCCACTTCAGCTCCTCTAATGGCTGTTGGAAACCTGGTGCATTCTGGGACTGGTAGTCTTTTATGGGAAAATTCTGTTTTCTTATTTCTACCAGAACTGACAGGTTGCTTGTTCAGAGTCACTTCACCTTTTCTATAGCTCCTTCCTGAGCTATGATAAGCTTCCTTATCACATACCCCCCTGCTTAAGTTATTACGGACTGGTGTAACTGGTGAAACCTCTTTCCTACAGTCCGTAATACCTACGAGAGTGTTATCTTTTTGAAGCTCACTTACTTCCTGACTGGCTTCAGGGTCATTATTATTTACAGGCCTCTCCTTCCAAGACTTAAGTACATTAATATGGTAGGTCTGCCTACGCCCTCTTGCATTTTCTACCATATAAGAAACTGGGCTCACTTGTTTAACAACCTTCCATGGCCCTTTCCACTGTACTTCAAACTTTGGAGCAGTTCCTGCTACTTGAACCAAAACCTTTTCACCAATGCTTAATTGGCGGCTTTTGGCCTTCCTATCATACCACCCTTTCTGGCGCACTTGACTGTCCTGCAGGTTCCTCTCAGCAACCTGCGAGGTCCTTTTCAAACGTGCTCTCAGGTTACGTAGAAACTGTGGCACCTCCTGACTCCCTGGTTCAGGATCAATCCATTGTTCCCTCAAAATATCTAACAAACCCCGTGGAGCCCTACCATACATCAATTCATATGGAGTTACACCTAGGGACACCTGAATTCTTTCCCTGCAGGCATATAAGGCAAAGAGCAATAACATATCCCATTCTTTTACCTCTCCTGCTAACCCCCTTCTCAACATTTGTTTGAGAGTTTGGTTGAATCTCTCCACCAAACCATTTGATTGTGGATGGTAGGCTGAGGTTTTCACGTGATGAATGCCAAAGGCATCCCAGACCTGGGCCAAATATTTGGATACAAAATTGGACCCTCGGTCAGTCAACACCTCTCTTGGGAATCCCACTTCACAAAACAATTTTACTAGCTCTAAAGCTATTGTTTTTGCAGACACATTCCTCAATGGTATGGCCCAGGGAAACCTTGTTGCCTGATCTACCATAACTAGGATGTATTGGAAACCTCGGGGCGTTTTGACTAATGGGCCTACAATATCCATGGCAATGCGACCAATTGGGTCTGTGATAATTGGCATGGGAATCAATGGCACCACCGGTGGGTGAGCCGCTGTAACTCACTGACACGCTGGAAATGCAGCACAAAACTGGGCAGTTTCTTTGAAGATACCTGGCCAGTAAAAACGCATAAGTATTTGATCCAGCGTTCCTTGCATCCCTTTATGACCTCCAACTTGGATGATCATGTGCTAATCTAAGTAGCACTTTGAAAGTTGTGGGTACCACCAATTGTTTACGTATGGTCCCATTTCTGGAGTCCTGACTCTCTCTATATAATATATTATTATCTAGTCTGAATCTGGGCAACTCCTCCCTGACCTCATGAGCATACTTAAAAGCTCGGGTGAGAGCTTGATCAGCTCGCTGCTCTTGTGGAAAGTTAGGAAACTTTGCCACTAACTCAGCTGGCACCCAGGGTAAACTTTGACCATCTAACATCTCAGCCCTACCCTGTGCTCTGCAAAGTCTCTCACGCCGCTTTTGTGCTTTCAACTTTCTTACTTTACCAGATGATGGAGTTATTAAATCATCATGAGAGGGTAAGTCTCCTAAAAACTCTGCCTGCTCCCCCTCCTCCTTCTGCTGGCTCTCTACCTTAGCCTGCGAGCGGGTGGATTCAAGGCCCCTCTTATTGCCTATAGCTTGGCCTTCTGGAAGCTTAACCATCTTTTTAGCTAGGGACTGAGGACTTCCAAAGAAAGGCCCGGGAGCTATTTCCATTATTCCTTCTCCCTCCTTCTTTCCTAGCCCTTCCACTAGACCAGGGGTCTCAAACTCAAATTGCTTTGAGGGCCAAATGAGGACTTGTAGAGTAACCCGGGGGCCGCACAAGACGCAGGCCTCATTTGCATAAGGGCATCATTTGCATAATGTTACCATACACTAACTTTTAGTAAACATGCCTCTTAATGAGTGTATGGATAAAGAAAGACTAAAAGATTTCTACATTACTATAAACCAGTGCCAACCGCCAGGCACATTAGGAACTACTAGAAACACTGCTCATTTAGAACCCATAGCAAACCTGCCGTGTCCTAACAGCACTACCAGGACTCACAAAGCACCATACCCTAACTATCAAAAGGCAACACTGCAAATATTAAATCAACACATTTCAGAGAATAACAATACATGACCTACTCGGGAAAGAGAACAAGTGGCAATGTCAAATAGGAATTACATAAACAGAATACCTCAGCTCAGTTACACATGCAGAACATACACCATCACCAAACAAGGAATCACAATTTAGAAACAGGAAGACAATTAAACTGGGAACCCCAAAAGCCAAACTTAGAATGTACAACACTGTAGAAATAAAACTATACATTGATTTCCTCTTGTATTAAATAAAGTGCAGACGTTAAAGATGCACATTTCCAAGAGCTGACATATTTCAGTTAATAAATTCAAAATAAAGAGATATTTTTCTACCTTTTGTGCATTTTTTTTTCAGTTGCAATTGTTCCATTCACTTTCTTCTGGTTTCTTTGTGTCTTCTGCTAACTCTCCATCGTCTGCTGTCCATTTGTCCTTCTCTCTTTTAGTTTTTTTCCATTCTCTCTACATCTGCTTTAACATACTAATCATTCTCCTTTTGCTCTTTCCTCATTCCTATTTCATCCACTCAAATTTTACCCCTCCATCCTCAATCCCCACTTACTCTCCCAATACCCGGCCAATTGTAGATTTTTATTTCCCCTCTCCATTTCACTCTCCCAGCCCCATCCCATTCTAATCGTCCCCCAACATCAACTCCCTTCTAGCTCCTGCCCCACCCAGCATCCGCTCCCTTCTAGTCCCCGCATCATCAGCCCATTTCCAGTCCTAGCTCCCTCCCCTCACAGCCCATTTCCTTTCCAAGCCCCCCTCCCCATCAGCCCATTTCCATTCCAAGCCCCCTTCCACTCAGCCCATTACCATTCCAAGACCCTGTCCCCATCAGCTATTTGCAGTTCAAGCTCCCCCTTCTACTCGGCCCATTTCCAGTCATAGCACCCCCCAGTCCATTACCAGTTCTAGCCCCCCCCTAGCCCATTATCGGTCCTAAGCCCCCCAACAGCCCACTTCCAGGCCTAACCCTTCCATCGCCCTATCTTCATTCTTAGCCCCCCCATAACCCCATTTCAGTCTTAGCCCCCTAATCAGACCACCTCCAGTCCTAACCCCCATCTGTCCATTACCAGTCCTAACCCCCATCACCCCATTTTCAGTACTACCCCCCCAGCCACACATCAAGTCCTGCTCCCCCCCCAGCCACACATCAAGTCCTGCTCCCCCCCCGTCCTGGGTCCCCCCCCCGTCCTGCTCCCCCCCCCCGTCCTGCTCTCACCCCCCATCAAGTCCTGCTCCCCCCCCATCAAGCTCCCCCCCCAGGTCCTGCTCTCCCCCCCCATCGTCCTGCTCCCCCCCCCCATCAAGTCCTGCTCCCCCTCCAGTCCTGCGCCCCCCCCCCCATCAAGTCCTGCTCCCCCCCAGTCCTGCTCCCCCCCATCAAGTCCTGCTCTCCCCCCACATCACGTCCTGCTCTCCCCCCCCAGTCCTGCTCCCCCCCATCAAGTCCTGCTCCCCCCCATCAAGTCCTGCTCCCCCCCCATCAAGTCCTGCTACCCCCCCCATCAAGTCCTGCTCTCCTCCCCCCCCAGTCCTACTCCCCCCCATCAAGTTCTGCTCTCCCCCCCATCAAGTCCTGCTCTCCCCCCCCATCAAGTCCTGCTCCCTCCCTCCCTCCCCCCCCCCGGGAAAATTAGACTTTTAAAAAACCCAGCTTCTGCTGCTGCTGCTGCCGCCGCTGCCGTGGCCGGCAATAGCAGCAATATCGCAAGTCCCGCGGGCTCCGCTCCCCCCCCCTTCCTTCCTTCCTTCCTTCCTGCTTGCCTGCCAGTTCTCCGCTTCGGCTTCGCCTTTCAGAGCCGCGAAGGGAGAGCTTCTCCCTCGTGACTCTGGTCAGCCCGCTGGGGCAGAGGGGATATGTCCCATCTGCCCCAGCGGGCTGAACAGAGTCGTGAGGGAGAAGCTCTCCCTTCACAGCTCTGAAAGGCGAAGCCGAAGCGGAAGCGGAGAACTGGCAGGCAAGCAGGAAGGAAGGGGGGGGGGAGGGGAGCGGAGCCCGCGGGACTTGCGATATTGCTGCTATTGCCGGCCACGGCAGCGGCGGCAGCAGCAGCAGAAGCCGGGGTGTTTTTTTTTTTCCCCCTATGCATCGCGGGCCGCACAAAGGTCTCTCGCGGGCCGCATGCGGCCCGCGGGCCGCGTGTTTGAGACCCCTGCACTAGACCCTGCTTAAATCTTGGCCAGTCTTTTCCTAGAACCAAATCAAAGGGTAGCCTAGGCACCACTGCTAACAGGACTTCCTCTTGTTCCCACAGGCACTTAACCTTTAGCCTATAGGTGGGATATGATGTTGCAGCACCATGAATGCATCTGATGTGAACTTGGCTTTCAGGGGTTCTAGGCACAAATCCTTCTTGGGCCTCTATCCTCTTCCAAAGCCTTTTTGACATCATACTCTGGTCTGCCCCAGAGTCTAACAAAGCATTTGTGGTAATTCCTTGCACATCAACCATCAAAAGAAATCCTTCTTTGGGCTGTTTTAAATCCAGACCCATTAAGCTAGTGTGTGTCTGGCATCCCTTTTCTAAATGTCCCCATTTTCCACATTTGAAACATTTCTTTCTACTCCACTGTGTCATCTGGTTTGATACAGTACATTCATTTTCAGAAATATCTTTAATTATTTTCTTTTCTGATACAGCACATCTTGCCTCAGCACCAATCTTCAGAGGGCCACCCATTCTATGGCAAGCCTGCGTGGCTTCCAAGAATCTCTCTGCTAGCATGGTTGCCTCTCCAAGATTTTGGCAATTTTGCTGTATAAGGAAAGTGTGCAAATCTTTAGGCACCGCAGACATAAATTGTTCAAGCATAATAATGTCTAATAACATTTCTACCGTCTTTTGCTCAGGCTCCAACCATTTTACAGCTAATCCTCTGATTCTCTGACTCAGAGCCCTGGGTGTTTCACCCACTCTCAATGTAGTAGCTCTAAACATTCGCCTATACTCTGAAATAGACAACCCTAGGCGATCTCTAATAGCAGCCTTTACATCCTTATAATTCAAAGCCTGGGCTGCTGGCATTGCTCTATAAGCTGCAAGCGCCTCTCCAGTTAATGAGGCTGCCAGCCTTACTGCCCACTGGGTCTCTGGCCATGCTAATGCTTGTGCCACTCTTTCAAAAGACTCTAGAAAATCATCAACATTATCATCTGGAGTTAGCTTCCCAAAACTAAATGCCCCAATTCCTTGATTGAGTCCCACACTGTCCACATGTGGTGTACCAGTATTTACTGCTGGTCTTGCATCTGGTCCACTTTGGTTCTGCAGCTGAACTAGGGCTTGCACCAGATCAAGCACTGGCTTCTGCTGGTCCATTAAGGCTTTCATAGCAGTGTCCTGAGCCTGCTGTGCTAGCTCCTGTTGCCTGCTAAACTGGGCTACCATCCAGCTAGCCATCTCCCTCGGATCCATCTTGATCCCTGCAAGAAACAAAGAAAAAAAAAAAAGTGCACCACCTTCCAAACAGGTGGGGTTTTTCTACTTTTTTTTTCAATTACCCCTGTGCCTTACTCCCATCCACCACTAGACATGCCTAGGTACTTGTTACCTTATGCCAGTGATGAATCCAGCTCTGCACAGGGTCTTTTCCTCCTGGGACAGCTACCTGGAACATCCACGTCTCCTCCAAAGTGCAGTTGAGGGAAAATCTTTTTTTCCAGCTTTAAACTTGAACTTTAGTTGTAATCCTTAGCAAGTAAATCCCTTCGTGCAAAAGCAATCCGAAAAACTACGCCATTTATCAGACGTCTGCCTGGGTGAGAATGTTCACAGTCTTAGCAAGTGCATATGTCAATATGATTTGCAATGGATTGTGGGCAATGCAGTCCATTCACACCAGACACAGCTGCTCACAATAATTAGTTGTGCTTGAGGGTAAAGCCAATAAGATATTTATTTATGGGGTTATTTCTCCCAACACAGATATGCTTGGTAGCACATAAATCAGGTTACTTGCTTTCAGTGTTAAACTTGGAAAAACAAAATCAGGAAAACAACATTTGAACTTATCAGGCAATCCAAAGCAAAAGAAATAAGACCTGGTTGGTAACAAACTGGTCTTTTCTGTAGGCTTTAGCTAATATTTTCTTAGCAGTGTATCAAACAACAAACAAAAATCCACAAAGAAAGGAAAAAGTGTTCTTTTCAGGTTAACTTCTTCTATCTTCCCACATAGATTCAGAAGTGATTCCCTCAAAGCTCACAAGCAATTAGGTAAGGCTCAATTGCTAGCAGTTACCCAGCTGAAACCCCTTAGCTGGCTTGCTTTCTACTGCGTGGCTAAAAATCCTACTCAGGAGCTTTTCTGAGTAGATTAAAGAACAAGTTTGTATTTCTTTGTGATGGTTGCTGAACTTTGTAACAGAAAATTACCAAAGGAGTTTAGACAGAGAGCAGTCCATGTAAACACATCCTTCATCTGCAATCTCTCCCCCTTCTTCCACAATCATAGGTTCAATATCATGGATTGGCACAGATGAATTTCTCAATGGAGCACTTTCAGGAGAATACTTGTTTCCCTGCTGTCTTTCAAGGTTATAGCTAGGGCATAGATCAGTATTCATACCTGAGCTTCCATTGCTGTTAGAGTTCCTCTCTATATAGCCTGGCCAGTATGTAGTCCAGTTCTTATGTCCAGCCTTCCAATCCAGATCCCTGGACACTGGATCTCTCTTCACATACCTTCTGGCACGGGTCTTAGGGTCCCTTCCACGTGCAGCCGTCTCCCTCACAGGTACCGTCTGGAGATTCCTAGCTCTGCAGCACCATTTCTCTGGCTTTCCCCAGTCCAATAGTGTATGCTGGCCCTTGGAATGCCTCCCAGTATACGTACTGCTCCAGACTCCTCTAGACCTCCCAAAGGCTTTTCTCTTCTTTCTTCCAAAGGGTTTCTTGCCCTCTCTGTCCGTCCGGTTTGGCTTCTGCTTCTGATGATCCTCCAGATGAAACTGAGGATAATTCTGAGGATGATGATCCTGAGGATAATTCTCTGTAGAATAAACTCTACCTTTATTCTGCTTTGATCAGTGCTCCACCTTAACACAGCGCAGCTGTGCTGAATCAGGCCCTGCCCTTTGAGATGAGTGCTTAGGGATTACCTCATAGCCCTCCTGATTTTACACACGTCTCCCCACTTCAGCTCCTCTAATGGCTGTTGGAAACCTGGTGCATTCTGGGACTGGTAGTCTTTTATGGGAAAATTCTGTTTTCTTATTTTTACCAGAACTGACAGGTTGCTTGTTCAGAGTCACTTCACCTTTTCTATAGCTCCTTCCTGAGCTATGATAAGCTTCCTTATCACAGTGTGCACGCACACAAACATGCGCACATGCACACACACAAATACATGCACAAGCACAAACATGCACACACACAAGCACATGTGCAAAAATTCACACAGGCAAACACACGTGCAAATATGCACACATAAATACACACATGCACCAATACATGCACACATGCACAGGCATGCACATGCACACACAGAGCTACAGGCTGTCTTACTACATCAAAGGCTAACACCTTGTAATGAAGACGTGCAGTTTATTTACAAACAAAGCAAGGATACTTATTCAGAAAGGCAAGTAATTCTCTTAGTTACACATGAATAGTTAGAAAAGATAACTAGAAAGCAATTATTTACAGGAGAATAATACATCACCGATAGAGTTATGAGATATTGCAGCTATTTACAGGAGAATAATACTTCACCAAACTGTCATCATGCAGCCCTTTAAAACATCAGCTGGGAGAACTCAACGAAGGCTGGAGAAAAGTCTGTGATTCTTCATGCGTTGGCCTGCGCCTGGCCAAGCAGATCTAATCTCTCTCTGTTCTGGATTTTCTCTGTCCTTATATAGGCACAAATGTGTTGCAGCTAGCTCTCACACATGAGCTTTTCCCTACAGATATTCTCCACCCCATCCACCTTTGCTAATAGTAATTTGAGCAGTCCTTCTCCAGCCTTTGTTTGCTCCCAGCCTTTGGTTTCCAGGCAGGCTTCTGACAATGCTCGCCCCCCATGGTTTTAGAACATAGGTGTCAAACTCTGGCCCGCGGGCCAAATTTGGCCCGTAGTGTAATTATATTTGGCCCGCGAGGCTATACCAAATGACTACTAGAGCTAGCCCGCCGGTATTATACAGCACATTCATTCATCGCTAATATTACAAATCCCATAATGCCTTGCTGTTGTTTTGGCACGTCAATCAGGACAGGTCCCAGAAACGCCCTCTCCTGTGTGACAGAAGTCATAGCAATCTCAAGCTACAACTGTCACTGTGGAACCCCTTCCCAAAAATGGCAAAAAGAAAGGCAGACAACAGGAACTTTCTGGACAGGTGGGAGACAGGATATTTGTTTACATATGTAAAAGACAGACCTGTTTGTCTGATTTGTGGAGTCAACGTGGCTATAACTAAGGAGTATAACATTCGACGACACTATGAAACAAAACACCATGACAAGTACAAGGACCTGGACATGACTCAAAGGAGCCAGAAAGTGGAGGAGATGAAAAGAAGTTTGGTTTCACAACAGAATATGTTCAAAAAAGCCACATCACAAAGTGAGGCTGCTGTAAAGGCTAGTTATATTGTGGCAGCAGAGATCGCAAAATCAGCCCGGCCCTTTAATGAGGGAGAGTTTGTGAAAAAGTGCATGTTGAAAGTTTGTGACATCGTGTGCCCAGAGAAAAAGCAAGCCTTTTCAAACGTGAGCCTGAGCAGAAACACAGTAGCTGATCGCACATGTGATCTTGCCACCAATCTGTATGACCAGCTTTTGGAAAAGGGAAAAGATTTCGTTGCATTCTCCCTTGCTGTGGATGAGAGCAGCGACGCATCTGATACTGCTCAGCTGTCAGTCTTCATCCGTGGAGTGGACTCAAATATGTGTGTTACGGAGGAGCTATTGGGATTCAAATCAATGCATGGCACAACCACAGGAAAGGAAATTTTTGAGGAGGTTTCCAAATGCGTAACTGAAATAAAGCTGCCGTGGGATAAACTCGTGGGATTAACGACAGATGGTGCGCCAGCGATGTGCTTTAAAACAAGTGGACTGGTGGGCAGGGTCCGGGAGAAGATGCAGGAAGAGAACTGTGCAGGTGAACTAACTGTTTATCACTGCATCATACATCAGGAATCATTGTGTGGCAAAGCCCTAAAGATGGAACATGTTATGACCACAGTAACACAAGTAGTTAACTTTATAAGAGCCAAAGGTCTGAATCACCGCCAGTTTAAGTCTTTTCTGGAGGAGTGTGGTTCGGAATACGCAGACGTGCCGTATCACACAGAGGTGAGATGGTTAAGCCGAGGAAAAGTACTGAATAGATGTTTTGAGATGCATGAGGAAATATGTCAGTTTCTGGAAAGCAAAGGGAAGGACACAGCAGAGCTTCGGGAGAAAACGTTTCTGTGTGAGCTGGCCTTTCTGTGTGACATCTCGAGCCATCTCGATGCGCTGAACCTGCAGCTTCAGGGGTGGGGGCGCATCATCACAGACATGTACGCTGCAGTGAGGGCTTTTAAAACTAAACTGTGCCTGTGGGAGAATCAGATGCTGCAAGGAAACCTTGGCCATTTTCCCTGCTGCCAAACCATGAAAACGCAGTTCTTTACCAACTTGTTCCCATGCGCACAGTTTGCTGAAAAACTCAGTGTACTCGGCGCTGAGTTTAGCCGGCGATTTGCCGACTTTGATGTCCAGAAATGTAGGTTTGAACTGCTCAGTAATCCCTTTGCAGTTAATGTGGAAAACGCACCAACCAACCTCCAAATGGAGCTAATTGAACTCCAGTGTAATGACACGCTGAAGTCAAAGTATGATGCTGTGGGCGCCGCCCAATTTCCACAGTTCATCCCTGACACAATGCCTCAGCTCCGCACCCAAGCTGCTCAGATGCTCTCCATGTTCGGCAGCACTTATCTATGTGAGCAACTTTTCTCCTCGATGAAGATGACCAAAACATCTCACAGGAGACGTCTGACTGATGAACACCTTCGCTCGATACTGAGGATTTCCTCAGCTCAAAGCCTGAGCCCAGACATTGATGAACTATCATCCAAGAAGAGATGCCAGGTATCTGGCTTGGGCACATCAGATTAGATCAGTGTGCAGCAAACTGAGCAATAATTAACGTTTTCTTTATGCACTTTTTCTTGCTACTCCAAGACATGGGCTTGAATGGTTGATTAATTTTATTATTGTTATTTTATTTTAAAAATTATTATTTATTATTATTTAAATCTTATTTAATAAATGAATGTCATTGATGTTTTTTTTTATTTGAAATTGGTTTTTGCATATCTGAACTATTAAGTTATAAATTGTATAGTAATAAGTGTTGCTTCATATTCAGTGTTAAAGCAAATCTTGTTTGGGTCCATATTAAAAGGTTCATTTGTTCAATGCTGGCCCGCGACTTTGTTCAAGTTTTACATTTTGGCCCACTGTGTATTTGAGTTTGACACCCCTGTTTTAGAAGCTCAAAACTTACACAATCAAGACGCTGGTCAGACATCTGAGAATGCTCAAGGGAGACACCCCCCATGGTTTTAGAAGCAGCTCAAAACTTCTACATTATAATTGATGAATTCTTATCCTGTCTACATTGGCTAGGTAAATGTTTCTATATTGGCTAAGAGAATTGTTTCGAAGGCTAGGTGAATTGTTCTCTTTAATGGATCTCCATTAGAAGAACTCCTCTCTAGTCTTTCAGTATCCCTCAGGCTAGATGTGTAAGCAGTTTCTCACCAGATTGCAAATACAGCTTTGGTCTCTGGGCTAGCAGCTGTGTCAGCATGATTTCTCACAGGCAGAATGGCTCAAAGCAGAATGACTCAAGAGTTCAATTTCCTTGCAAAGTTCAGTATTCCTTGCTGATCCAAATAAATCTTTAATTAGTAATACACAGGCACTGCCTGTGACATGCATGTACACACATGCCCCTGCCAGGACTGCCTATGGCACACACAGTTCCTGACGCTGCCTGTGACGTGTGCATATGCACTTACGCATGCACGCACATGTAGTTCTCCATGAGCAAGCAGGAAATAAGTACTCACGTA
The DNA here is from genome assembly GCA_033557465.1 of Ichthyophis bannanicus. Taxonomy (NCBI): domain Eukaryota; kingdom Metazoa; phylum Chordata; class Amphibia; order Gymnophiona; family Ichthyophiidae; genus Ichthyophis; species Ichthyophis bannanicus. The sequence continues at coordinate 283,896,952 of CM066035.1, forward strand.
TGGGTAACGTCACCGACGGAGCACTGCGTGGAATGCTCCCCAATTTGCAAAGGAAGCTTTTGGGAGATATACCATGTATGCACGCCTGCCTTCCTACCCGCTGTGGCACCATATTCTCCAGTCTTCTTTTTTCTGTGGAACCCCTAGTACATGTTCCTGCAGTTCGGAAAATGTTTGGATTTCTTGCCATTGTGGATTAGCTTTTGCTCATTTTTTTATCCGCCTGTCATCAGTTAGCCTTTTTTTACCCTTTGGGTGTGTTTTTCTGTAGTTTTTTTACGCGTTTTGGGTGTTTTTCCCCCTTTGGAGGCTTTTTCTTTTTGATTTTGCCAAGGTTGTGTTTTTCGGCATGTCTAGCCAGTTAGCTGCTTTAAGAAATGCACTAAATGTGGCATGACCATTTCTGCCAGTGACCGCAATGCCTTGGATCTGACTACCAGCCAGTATCCTGAGAGCTCTGCTTGCAGATGGCATGTGGCAGAGGTCTCAGTCGGAGCAGAAGGGATCAAGTGGAGAAGAGTGATCCTCTGCAGTGACCCTGTCTATGTCAAAAGGGAAGTACAAGGAGAAAATCCATGTGCAGCGATACCTCAGCCCCTCTCAAAGTGAGATGAGCAGCAAGGGCTGGGAATGGCCGACCAAGCTTCCTTGATGGGAAGACCCGATCCAGACTGTGGAGTCCTCTCCCAGTGCCCAGGAGGGAAACCAGAAGTCTTCCGATGCTCCAGTCATCATGGAGTTCCCACCCAAGTGATCACCGGTGATGTCCATAGCTGTGGCATCGATGTCCTCATTGGAATGCTTATTAGCCTTAGAAGCTCACTTGGTGGCAGTTGAAGCCCTGCAGAATGCAGTTCTTCCAGCCTGTCCTGGAGACCCATGCCCTGCCCGTCACAGCTGAGACATTGGGTGAAGATTGGTATTGAATCCAGTGAACGGAGCCATCTCCTTTTCCACTGTGTCAGTCTGAGGCCCCAAGCCATCGTCATCGGCATGCCGGGTGCATGGGGGACCATTGACATCCACCCTCTCCTGAGTTGCGCAGTTGGCATTTGGGGGAGATGCTGCATTACTTCAGCTTCCTCTTGGAGTCTGAATCAGAATGGGAAACTGAAGTAGAATCAATGACGTAGGACATTAGGGCCCAAGTTCTTTCGTCCGACACGTCACCCCCAGATTGATGAAAGTTGCCCCCGGAAGACATGTCCTTCCCAGATTTTGTTCAGGATCTGGCCATGACCGTCCCCTTTTCTCTGGACTCAGAAGAGGAACTGGGGACGGAGGAACTGGAACTCCTCCAATACCCCTCAGCCCCTGTGAGGCAGTGACTGTTCCCATCCACCATGTTGTGCAGAGGCTTCTACTGCGGCTGAGGGAGGTACCGCTTACACTTCTGGTCATCAGCTGCCGTCTCCGACTTCCTGTACCTGATCTAAAAAGCCCCTGGGTTCGAGAAGCCTCAGTTGTCCCACAATTCTGTAGTGTTGGAGTCTGCCTTGAAACATGCCAAGAATGCTAAAACATACTCCTCGGTTCCGCCCACATGGAAAGCGAGGACTCTGGATTCCTTTGGAAGGAGGTGCTTTCAGGGTTCCACGCTGATAGCCCGGATCCTGGCCTACCAGACTTACATGTCCAAATATCATGAAAAGGAGCGAGACCACTGGTAGCAATAACAGGAACCACACAAGAGCAAGTGCTAAAAATAGAGTCACAGGTGCTTTATTCAACCTCTAGGCATTTTGGCAAAATCGCCGCCTTCAGGGGGTGATACCTCAAACAGAACATACTTGCTCTTATGCGGTTCCTACCAGACTTTCATGGCTGTGTTCCTCAAGGATGTCATGCTAGATATAAAGGACTTTGCTTCCCTTGTTCCCTGCGAGTCTTTTCAAGACCTTGTAGCTCATGGCAAGGATTGCTTGAAATTTGTGGTCCAGGGCACATATGACACCTTCAAATGCACTGGTGGGGTGGCAGCCATGGGTATTGCCGCTTGGCGGATGGCCTGGTTGCAGTCCTGGAGCAGTAAGTCCAGGACAAGATTATCAACATCCCCTGTTGGGGTGAGAACCTCTTCAGCAAGCCCATGAAGGAGAGAAGACCGAGGAGTTAGAGAAGGAGAGGTGATCCTCACCAGGCTCTCCAAAAAGACTGCGGACCCCATGCCAAAGAAACAAGAAGCCAAGAAGGCTTTCTTTCCATGTCTGCGATGGTGACTCCCATCTAAGCTGCAGGTGCAGCCTAAGGCCCAGGCTCCCTGCTCATAAAGGAGGGAGAAAACTCCAAAGGCACAGCCTGCCCCCCAGCCCAAGCCAGTTGAAGGTTTTTGACAGTGTCCTCAGCAGCATAGCCAGTCAACCGTTGTCCGTTGAGGTCTCTCCGCAGGTGAGGGGGTGATTTATCCACTTTGCTCACTAGGGGCCTCTCACCTCTGATGCCTAGGTGCTGCAGATCATCCAAAGCAGCTATCAGTTGCATTTCACCCGGCTGCCGCCCTCTTACAATCCCAGGGAGTACCTCATGGACCCTGCACACCGAAACCTACTGCAGACTGAGGTCGTGGCCCTGCTGGCCAACATCTTCATCGAGCCGGTTCTCCCGGCCCAGATTGGGCAAGTTTTTTACTCCAGGTACTTCCTAGTCCCCAAAAAGACCATGGGCTTCACCCCCTTCTGGATCTGTGAAACCTCAACTGGTTCCTGGTTTATGAAAAGGTCAAAATGGTCTCGTTGGGGATGCTGCTCCCGTTCCTCCTACAAGACCCGACTGGCTGTGCTCCTTGGATCTGAAGGATGCATATACACATATTCTGATCCACCCACATCACAGACAGTACCTTCTGTTCGTTCTGGGCGGCCAGCACTGTCAATACTGGATGCTACCTTTTGGGTGGCCACAGCCCCCAGAGTCTTTGCAATGTGCTTGGCAGTCGTGGCTGCCTTCCTTCTAACCCTGGGTATCTTTGTCTTTCCCATACCTAGATGACTGGCTTGTAAAGAGTAAACAGTACAAAGGCGTAGACAGGTGTGAATTCTCACCAATACTTTATTGATCCGTATATGTAAAAGGGAGACCTGACCCGACACAGGCCGTGTTTCGATAAATTCTTCATCAGGGGTTGGCTCACCTCATACTAAAAACATATTATAAATATATTATAAATAAATAAAAACACAAGCATAAAAACATAAAAGATTACATAATTAATAAAACTGTAAGAACACGAAGTAAATAAATAATATGTATACTATATATATAAAGAAACAAAAGTTGCTGTTCAAAAACTCATAAGCAAAATCATATATTAATATGTGTCACATCAAGACATATAAAAGCCTAAACATGTGAGACATAAAAACGTATTAAATGCTAAAACAAGGCTCCCTTTCAAAACTAAAATGATACGTTGTATATGTAAACCAATAATGACAAACAGTTGTTAATCAAAAACCAATAAATTAAATAAAAACAATGAAGTAATAAAAAGCTTGTTGTTAAGTACCATTATCACCACGAGAATAAAATCAAAAATACAAATAAATGTGTCAATACAGCATGGAGAAAAATAAGAGAAAAGCAGGAGAGATGGAGGACCTAAGGAGCAGGAGTGAAAAAAGATTCTTTACCTTGAAAATGTAATAGGAATGCGCCAATGAAAATACTTTGTTGCACTGAAAGTTATACAACCTTCTGTAACTGCAAATAAACTAAAGGAGATAAAAGTGGGGAAAATTGTATCTTGGAAAACTTATTACATTCATAAATTTCATTATGCAGTTTCAACTTTTTAAACTTTTTTTAAAAAACTTTATTGGTTAAAGACATGCCAGGCTGTAATGATATAAAGGAATGAAACCAAAGAATTGATGTCTATTAAAGAAAATGATAATGATGCGAATCCGATGGATGCAGCATTTAAATATGGTTTTTTGCTATAGCATGTGGTGATTTAAAAATATCCTAAACCGATTGGATGCAGTATATAAATATGATTTTTTACTATAGAATGTGGTAATATAAAGATATCCTGAACCAGGGGGATGATCGCGTGTTAAAACTATTGAAAGCACCCTTCTATATGTGGCTAAATATAAATAACCAGTATGTCTATAATGAAAGGGCAACGTCTTTCTTATTAAGTAATTCATTTTATAAACTTAAAAGCCGCCACGTGCGCTATCGGCTTGACTATGCACATATTCGTCCAAAGACTTAAAACGGGCTCTGAGTAAAAAAAGTCGGCATGCACACGTATCATGTCCAACGGTCTCCCAAATGAATAAATAAAATGGCTTTTTATATAAATTATTTTCGCCAATTTGTAAAAACAACCATTACTGGATTATTAAACTAAGGAACCGCCTAAGGCACTACTATGTAACCCCGTAGGCTCTACCGCCAGAACAAATTTACACCTTAAAAAATAGAATTAATATCTTAATAATTATATGACGATCATGCAAATGTAATCCCAAAGGTGCCTACTAAGAATTGTAAATACAGCACGATTCAAAAAAACTTACATCTGCACACTTCCAAAGCTTCTGATGCAGAAGGCAGCATATAGTGTCCGTGGTGGGGCCGCTGATTAAAAAGTGAGAGAGACGCCAGCGCATGCGTGCAAGACTCAAATAGCGCGGGCTGACTCACAAAAAAATAAAAAATAAATTATTCAATAAAAAATTGTCAATGCTCTAGGCTTGACAAATAATATCACCATCATAAAAAAAGGGGATAAAAACCAGACAGAATTAAAAATCTTGTTATGGGGATGACTAAAAATGCCACCTTCCTTAGCGTCCCTCTAGTCCAGTCCCGGAACCATAGAGTTGTGAACCTCCACCAGCAGATTTGGAGACTGAACATCTTCATCTCTTTGATCATCCAGCTATATGCAGCCCCAAGGACCGCCCACACATCAGTATCTCAGTCTCCAAGCAGCTTGGAAGTCAGAGCCCAGAACTGGGCTCCTTAGGAACAAATAAGCAGAGCTTTAGTGTTTTATTATTTTCTAGATTTAGGTGCTGGGCTGCTGCTGTGGAGGAAATCTTTGACTGTGTCCCTTCTGTCTTTCTGTAATCTGTTTTTTTCTCTCTGTCTCTCTCTGTCAGTCTCCCCATAGGTCAAACAAGCAGGGGAGCTGCACAGGACACAGGTCTCCTTTCTACCGAACCCCCTTGGTGGGTGAGGAGAAGGTTGAAGACAATTACAGGCAGCAATTGAATACAGCAGTAGGCTCTGAGGGTCCCCTGACTGATTTAGGGGTTCCCCGAGCTGCCCTGAGCGGTTATTACTCTGTTATTGACTCTGATAACTGCTACTCAGAGCTTGTGACAGGCACGCTGGACAGCACTCTCAGTGTTTTGACCTCCCCTCCACTCCTGTGTGTGGGTGAGTAGAGTTTGAAGCTTTTTCTTTCTAAAGGCAGTGGTGGAGGCCTTGGGGTGGCCTGGAATCAGCTCTGGGGAGTGTTTTAGACCTTTTGGGTATTTTTTCTGGTCCTTTTTTTGGCGGGATCGGGTCCGGCGGCCATTTTGGATTTTTTTCAAAGTTGTTTTTCTTCATGGTTTTTTTTAGGGATAGGAGCTTCGTTTTTGCATTTCTTGGTCAGATATCAGCTAATTGACTCCAGCTCTATCTAATCCTGCAATTTGGAGCATTTTTGAGCACTTTTAAAATCGCGATTTTTTTTCTGCTCTGTTTGCTTCAGCAAGGTGTTCCTGCTTTGCTGGCAAAGGGCTGTGTGCATAGCAGTGCCTCCTAGTCCTTGGTGTCTGGTCTGTGGCATTCGTAGAAGTAGTAATTTGGAAGCCCGAGTCTGTGCCACTTGTTCTGCTGTGGGTGCTGACATGGAGGACTCTCTGGAGGGCTCCAGTGCAGATCTCCCACCTGTATCTACAGAAGGAACATCAGAGCAGGCAGAGACGGTCCTTGGTCCGGGGATTTCTGCAGTGCCGGAGCGCCTGTTGGCGGGGGGCGTCCAGGAGGGATCCCTGGGAGTTCCACCCGCCTTTTTCTCTCTCATGCAGGAGGCTCTGGCTCTCTTGCAGCCGGCGGGGAGAGGCTCGGTCCTGCCCCGCCGTGGGCTAAAGCGTCCACTTTCAGTAGAGGGAGACACTGGTCCACAAAAGAAGAGCCGGCCCCCGAGTGTTGCGGATTCTGCGCCTCCTGGGGACGAGTTCCACGAGGGGCTGGGGGAGGCTCTCGAGCTGGAGTCTGCGGAGGATTTAGAAGACGGCGAGTTGTTGGACGACGAGCAGAGTAGTAGAATAGTGCGTGTATTTCGTAAAGAGGAACTTCCGGCACTGATTGCCGAAACCCTCAAGGTATTGAACATACCCGTGGAAGATGCCACTGCAGAGGACAAGTTGGAGGATCCCTTGATGCAGGCGGTGCGCACTTCCCACAGAGTCTTTCCGCTCCATAGGGTTTTTAAAGCTATGATCCAGGAGGAGTGGAACAGTCCAGAGTCCGCTTTGCGCGGGGCTAGACTGTTGCCTAAATTGTATCCTCTGTCGGAGGCTGATAGAGAGCTCTTTCGTTCGCCGAAGGTGGATGAGGCAGTTTCCGCGGTTACTAAACGGACTACTATCCCGGTGGAAGGTGCTGCGGCGTTGAAGGACCCGCAGGATCGGAAAGTTGATAGCTTGTTGAGACAGGCATTTGATGTTGCTGCCCTGTCTATGCAGGCGGCGGTAGCCGGGGCCTGGGTGGCGCGCGGCTGCCTCCGCTGGTCTCAACAGTTCCAGAGTCCCCAGTCAGCGGAACAAGAGGCCGCGGCGTCCAGATTAGAGTCGGGTACCGCTTATTTGGCGGATATCCACTATGACCTCATTAGGGGGTTAGCTAACGGCATGGCGTCGGTGGTAGCGGCGCGTCGTTCTCTTTGGTTACGCAATTGGGCGGCTGATGGCTCTTCTAAAGCTCGCCTTAGTAAGCTGCCGTTTAAAGGCAGGCAGTTATTTGGAGCGGACTTGGATAGGTTGGTAAAAGATCTCGGGGATTCTAAGGGGGGTCGGCTTCCGGAGGATAAGCCCAAGCAGGGGAAGCCGACTTTCACCTTCCGGGGTCTCAGCAGTCCTTTCAGAGGTTTCGTGCCTCCCGCTTTGGTCAGTCCCAGCGTTCCAGATATCTGGGGCGCGGACAGAGTTTCCGCGGATTTCGGGGGGCAGGTAGAGGTTTTGGCTCCTTCCAGGTGCAGGTCCCCAAAAAGTCACAATGAAGCGAGGCCTGCTCCGGTGGCGGTGATTCCCGTAGGGGGCAGACTGCGGGATTTCTACCCTGCCTGGGCCGCTATCACATCCGATCGGTGGGTGTTAGAAGTGATACGAGAGGGATATGCGCTCGAGCTACATCGACCGGTGCTCGATTCCTTCGTTATGTCCCCGTGCAGCGCTCCCTGGAAACGAAGAGTCATATCCGATACACTTTCCCGGCTGCTTCGGCTCCAGGCGGTCGCCCCCGTGCCGGAGGGGCAGTTAGGGTCCGGTCGATACTCCATCTACTTCGTAGTGCCGAAAAAGGAGGGCACCTTTCGACCAATCCTGGATTTAAAGAGAGTGAATCGGTGCCTCCGGGTGTCGCATTTTCGCATGGAAACGCTGCGCTCGGTCATAGCGGCGGTCCGCGAGGGGGAATTCCTAACGTCCCTAGACCTTACGGAGGCCTATTTGCACATTCCCATTTGCCGGGAACATCAAAGATTTCTGCGGTTTGCGCTGCCGATGGGCCATTTTCAGTTTCAAGCCATGCCCTTCGGCCTAGCGATGGCGCTACGGGTCTTCACGAAGATCATGGTGGTGGTAGCGGCGTTCCTGCGGAAGGAGGGTGTCCTCGTGCATCCCTATCTTGACGGCTGGTTGATCCAGGCGAAGTCGAGGGAGGAGAGTCTCCGGGCGATGGCGCGGGTCATACAGGTTTTGCAGTCGTTAGGCTGGGTGGTCAATCGGGCGAAGAGCAGCCTTCTTCCCTCGCAGACCTTGGAGTATTTGGGGGCGCGTTTCGAGACCGGCAACGGGAAGGTTTTTCTCCCAGTGCACAGAGCGCGGGCCCTGAGGCAGCTCGTGGAGCAGTTTCTAGCGAGACGGGCGTCCTCGGCTTGGCAATACCTTCAGCTTCTCGGCACGATAGCAGCGACCATCGAGGTAGTTCCGTGGGCAAGGGCGCACATGCGGCCCCTGCAGCGAGCGCTGCTGCGTCGATGGTGTCATCAGTCCGACTCGCTAGCTCGTCAGTTAGTTTGCCCCTTGGGGGTTCGGCGCAGCCTTCGCTGGTGGTTGCGTCGGCGCTCTCTGGCGAACGGTATGCCCTTGGAGTCTGGCGTCTGCTGATGACGGATGCCAGTTTGAGCGGCTGGGGGGCTCATTGCGAGGGCCAGATTGCTCAGGGCCAATGGTCCTCGCGGGAGAGCCGGTGGTCCATCAACCAACTGGAAATGAGAGCCGTGTGGTTGGCTCTGACAGCGTTTCAGCCTTGGCTGCAGGGAGCGGCGGTCAGGGTGCTATCCGACAATGCCTCCACGGTAGCCTACATAAAGGGTCGAAAGGTTCTTCAGCAGGCGTCGGGAACGCATGTCGGAAGGCCTCGATGCATTGGCACAAAGGTGGCCAAGGTACGGACTGCTCTATGTCTTTCCTCCGTGGGCTCTGCTGGGTCGCCTGGTACAGCGGATCGAACGGCATCCGGGTTCCGTGGTTCTGATTGCCCTGGACTGGCCTCATCGGCCTTGGTATGCGGATCTGGTGCGGTTGAGTGTGGCCGATCCGTGGCTCCTTCCTCCTCGGCCGGATCTCCTTCGGCAGGGGCCACTGCAGATGCCTCAGGTGGCTCGATTCTCGCTTACGGCATGGCTATTGAGAGGGCGCGAATGAGAGCCAAAGGTTATTCTCCGGAGGTCATTGCTACCTTGTTGCGGGTGCGGCGTCGGTCTACGTCGCTAGCGTATGTCCGGGTCTGGCGTATTTTTGAGAGCTGGTGTGCGGCTCGCGAGTTGCGGCCTTTGCGGACCTCCGTTCCTCAGATCCTCTCCTTCTTGCAAGCAGGGGTGGACAAGGGCCTGGCGGCCAGTTCGTTGAGGGTCCAACTTGCAGCTCTTGCGTGTTTGAGGCAAGGTTCAGGGCCAGTTATTGGGGTCCCATGCGGACGTGAAGCGCTTCTTGCGAGCGGTGTTGCTTATGCGTCCTCCGTGCAGGGCTTTAGTGCCCTCGTGGGACTTGAATTTGGTGTTGAGGTCTCTGGTGGCTTCGCCGTTTGAACCCTTGGCGCAAGCTTCATTGAAGGACTTGACGTTGAAAACGGTGTTTCTGGTAGCGATCTCGTCAGCTCGCAGGATCTCGGAGTTGCAGGCTCTTTCGTGTAGGGAACCCTATCTGTCTTTCTCTGCCGACAAGGTGGTATTGCGACCGGTTCCCGTGTTTTTGCCTAAGGTAGTTTCGGCGTTTCACATGAATCAGGTGGTGTCTCTCCCGGTGATTACCAAGGAACGGGGCAAGCACGTGGATAACTCCTTGCACGCGTTGGATGTCCGTCGAGCTCTTCGTCGGTATTTGAGGGAAACGGCGGCCTTCCGTAAGTCCGATCGCCTATTTGTCGCATTTGGCGGTCCGCGCAAGGGGGAAGCGGCGTCTAAGTCTTCCATTTCCCGCTGGTTGAAAGAGGCAATTTCGTCGGCATACCTTTTACACGGCAGGATGGTTCCTGCCGGGCTTTGGGCTCACTCAACTAGGGCGCAGGCGGCGTCTTGGGCAGAAGTGAGCTTGGTACCGGCGGTGGATATTTGTCGGGCGGCGACGTGGTCGTCCTTGCACACCTTTCCTAAGCACTATTGTCTGGATGTGCAGGCGGCGTCGGATGCGCGGTTTTGGTCTCGGGTGCTTCAGGCTGGACTAGCGAGGCCCTCTCGTTGAGATTTACTGCTCTGTTACATCCTCTATGGTTCCGGGACTGGACTAGAGGGACGCTAAGGAAGAGTAAATTAGACTTACCTGCTAATTGTTGTTCCTTGCGGAACTCTAGTCCAGTCCCGGATCCCTCCCTGTCTATCTGTTCTCGCTGCCAGCCAAGAAGGTACATTCATTATAGGAGTCTGCCAGGGTTTTTGTTCTCTATACTTTCGGTCAGAGCTCCTCTGCTTGCAGCATGCCTTAGTTTCCTTTCGGAGTCAAATCTTGGGGGTGAGCGGTGGCGCCTCTTGTTGCATGCGTTTTGCACAAGGGTCGCCACGGCCGTTCTGGTCCGCCTTCCCGTAGGCGGGAGCTTGTTCTTACGCAATTGGAAAAAGAAAAAAAAAAAAAAAAGAAAGAATTTTTGCTCGTAGTGGGAACTTTAGGGTCAGAATCCTTTTTTCCACTGTGTTGTTATATCTACTTATTTGTTGCTCTGCTTAGTATGCTTTGTCAATAGGTACTGATGTGTGGGCAGTCCTTGGGGCTGCATATAGCTGGATGATCAAAGAGATGAAGATGTTCAGTCTCCAAAGCTGCTGGTGGAGGTTCACAACTCTATGGTTCCGGGACTGGACTAGAGTTCCGCAAGGAACAACAATTAGCAGGTAAGTCTAATTTACTCATCATTATTGTTGTGGCAAAGGAGATGCAAAAAAAAAAAAAAAGAGAACCGCCATTGTTATTTGTAAATACGATTACAAACAAACAACATTATTATTTATAAATATGAGTGCCGACAGATCTTAGATAATCAAATAAACATTAAAAACCGCCACAAACAAGTCTGGAAACCAACGACTTCTAAATTGGCCAACACTTATTAAACAAATATAAATCACATATATCAATCAATCAATCAAATAAATAAATAAATAAATAAAACCATAAAATGAATAAATACGTAAAAAACAATCTTAAAATAATCATAGTGACACACGTATAGTCACAACGTAAGCATCACTTACAAAAAAACAGAAAAATCTCATACAGAATTCAAACCAACACTTATTAAATATAAATCACATATATTAATCAATCAATAAATAAATAAGTAAAACCATAAAATGAATAAATATGTAAAAACCAATCTGAAATGATCCGAGTGACACATGTATAATCACAACGTAAGCATCACTCACAAAAAAACAGAAAAATCTTGTTCAGAATTCAAACCATGTGGAGTGAGAGTGTTGAGAGCAAAAATGTATTTCTGTTCCAACCGAAGAATGGTCTTTTCAATATTTCCACCCCTCCAATTCAGTCTCACTTTTTTAATAACACAAAATTTCAAATCTGACGATTTATGTGCTTTATCTATCCAATGTTGCACCAACGGTTTATCTGTTAATTGTCTCTTAATGCAACTTTTGTGTTTTATTTTTATTTATTTATTTACAGTTTCTTTTATACCGCGCTATTTGACATCAGTGCGGTTTACAATGAACATAAAACTACACGTCACAAAGATTGATCATTGCTTACAATGAACAGGACAATAAGCTGGGTATACATTAAACAGGTTTCATAAACAGAGAACATGAGAACTATGTACAAAAAGCAACTATGTACAAAGCAACTAAATGCAGCTATATGTTTCTTGATGAGAGGATTATGCACACTCGAATGCTCCGTTTGGTTTTATCTACGCACAAAAGATTACATGGGCATTGTATAATGTAAATAACATGTGTGGTGTCACAATTAGAAAAGTCGTCAATGTAAAATGGCTGCTGTGTCACTGGGTGTATAAAAACCTTCCTTATTGCTAAAACATTCAGACAAACAGAACAATGACCACACTGGTATTGCCCCTTGTATGCAGAAAGAGGTTTTTTCTCAGTGAAAGCAGAGGGTACCAATAAATTACGAAGATTAATGTTGCGTTTGTGAGCAACCATAAATTGGGTGTCCTGAAACCCAGGGACTGCCTGAATTAGGTGCCATTCTTTTTTAAGAATTGCCACAATCCGTTGGGACTGTAAGGAATACAGTAATGGACAAACAATTTTGGTATCATTTTTACTTCTATTGTTGTGTAATTTATCTACCTTTGTTCGGGAATAATTTCTATGAGTGATATGCGGAAATATTTCTTTACGGAAAAGTAGTGGATCCGTGGAATAGTCTCCCAGTGGAGGTGGTGGAGATGAGGACAGTAACTGAATTCAAAAAAGCATGGGACCAACACAGAGGATCTCTAAAGGTAGAAAGTGGTCTGTTGTAGTTGTTGTTATGGAAGGACAGACTAGATGGGCCTTGTGGTCTTTTTCTGTCATCATGTTTCTATGTTTCTATGTTTCTAATAATCACGTGCTCTGGAATATGCTCTATGAATATATTGCTGGGGATATTGGCGTGCTTCAAATCTTTCTTTTAAATCTTTAGCCTGCAATTCAAATTCAGCATCAGTGGTACAATTTCTCCTTACTCTAAGGAATTGCCCAACAGGTAAATTGTTTCTTAATGCAGGATTGTGGAAACTTTGATAATGGAGCAACTGATGTCGGTTTTCTGTACAGTTTCGTAATAAGTCCTTTTTCTTCCCTCTGAATTACTAAATCTAAATATGGAATTTGTACCGGATCGTAGGTGAGTTGAAAACGTAAATTTTGATCTAGGTCATTTATCCATACATTAAATGCAGACATTTCCTCCATAGAGCCATCCCATATGATAAAAATGTCGTCAATGTACCTAATCCACAACTTGACTCTAGACGCAAAGGGATGAGCTTTGAGGAAAGTGTTCTCAAATTTGTACATATATAAGTTGGCAATGTCTGGTGCCATGGAGGACCCCATTACCACACCCTTAATTTGCTGGTAATATATATCTCGAAAACAAAAGACATTTTTACATAACGCTATCTCTGCTAGAACTAAAAGAAAGGAGGTAGAAATGCGTGTATATTCTTTCCTATCCACTAGATATTCTTCAATAATACTCAGGGCTTCAGGCTGTGGAACATTGGTATACAATGCCTCAACATCTAAGGTGACTAGTAAAACTTCTGAGCCTAAGTCATTAAATGTTGAGAGAATATCAATAACATGTGAAGAATCACGAACATAGGACCACATGCGTGTGATATGAGGCCTCAAAAGAGTATCCATCAATTGGGAGATGTGTTCCAAAAGTGACCCAATGGCGGATACAATGGGTCGGCCAGGGGGGGGTCTACAAGAGACTTATGGATCTTAGGGATCACATAAATCATAGGCATGACCGGTTTATCTACAATCAAGAATTCCTTCTCTTTTTTAGTAAAATGGCCCGTCTCAAAAGCACTGATGACAATGTTATCTATTGTACGTTTCAAGGCCTCTGTAGGGTCATCATCAAGACGTAAATAAAAATTTTTGTCATTCAGTTGTCTAGTAATTTCAGCTAAATATTTGTTCTTGTCCATGACTACCACAGCACCTCCCTTGTCTGCTGGTTTAATAATGATTTTACTATTTGTCTGTAATGCCTTAAGAGCCTGTCGTTTATGATATGTTAGATTTTGAAACGGTAAACGATAATTTTCATGAATCTGTTCAACCTGCTGCATCACAACTTTTTCAAAAGCCTCAATGAGGGGACTTGTTTTTGGAGGAGGGACCCAGGTGGATGGTCTACTGACAATTGAAGTGTCACTATGAAATTCAATTTGATCATTAAAAAAGTGACGTATGCGGATTTTTCTGAAAAACTTATACAAATCAATGTGTGTTTGAAACGGATCATATTTCCTGGTTCTCCCAGCTGATGTTTTAAAGGGCTGCATGATGACAGTTTGGTGAAGTATTATTCTCCTGTAAATAGCTGCAATATCTCATAAGGTAGTCCTTAGGACTCATCCACACTTTATGCCAAAGGTGGTGTCACCTTTTCATTTAAACCATGCGGTTTACCTTCCTGTATGCTTCCCAAGGCCTCACGCCTCAAATGCAGAAAGGAATCTTCATATTTTGAACTGCAAAAGGGCTTTGGCCTTTTACTTGCAAAGGACACAACATAGAAAGTCCTCTCAACTCTTTGTTGCTTTTGATCCTAGTCATTTGGGACTTCCAGTCTCCAAAAGAACACTGTCCAGCTGGATTGCACAGTGTATTTCTTTTGCCTATGAGAGTAAGAACCTTCCTCTTGAAGGCCATGTCACAGCTCACAATGTGAGAGCCATGGCAGCCTCTATGGCTCATCTTCACTCTGTGTCTATCAATGACAACTGTCGAGCAGCTACTTGGGCTTCGGTTCATACCTTCACAGCCTATTACTGCTTAGACAAGGACTCCCGCCGGGATGCATTGTTTGGTTAGGCTGTTCTTCAACACCTGTTCCGTACTTAATCAACTCCTACCCACCATCCCTGGTAGGATGCCAGAGATCCATGGGGGGAAGTGGAGCCCTTTCACAGGGGCACACAACTTCTGGGGCCTTCTCCCTGGCATCTGCAGCTAGGGAGTCCCCATATGTGAAGACTACATTCCTGCTTTTTCCTGGAGATAGCATAGTTACTCACCTGTAACAGGTGATCTCCGGGAACAGCAGGAATTTAATCTTCACAACCCACCCACCTCCCCTAGGAGTTGTATCTCTCTATCTTTCTCTCCTTCCTTCTCTCTTTGTCTCAGCTTTAAACTCAACTGGAGAGGGACAGTTGGGAAAGGCGGGAAGGCAGCACGCAGGCGCTTCGGGATGCTCCCAAACGTTTTCCTATTGGACGCTGGGGAGCGTTCCCGCGCAGGCTCCGTCGGTACCGACAATACCCATATGTGAAGACTAAATTCCTGCTGTTCCTGGAGATCACCTGTTACAGGTGAGTAACTATTCTTTGTGCCCCTTTTTTTCTTTATCATGCAATGTAGCTTTGGAGACTTGGTAGCGGTTTCTATATATGTTTATTTTATTTGACTTTTATGGTGTTCTCCCTGGCTTTTATTTATTGTTTAGCCTATGGCATGCGCTTTGTTAGCTTTGCTCATTTTTGATCATATGTCTTATTTTTCTTTTTTGATGCTTTTTTTAAGATGCTTTGACACACACCCTTCATAATAATGTATATATTGGATCTATTTCCCTGCTTACAGTTGATTTATATTTAAGAACATGCCCATGTCCATGTGACATGCTGTTTCTGTTGGACCCCCTTTGGATGCTGTCAGTGGTGTAACTTTTTCCCATACTTTATATAGTGTTTACAGTTTGTTTTAATCTGCAATTAGGCACTTTTGAGAGCTACTCGCAATACCTATTTTGATTGTTTGGATTACGTTTTTCCTTGGGAACTGATAGAGTTCCTGATTGGGCAGTGCTGTGGATAACATTATTTGCCTCTATTTTAAAAGATTGACATGTTTTACAGCTACATATCTTTTGCTAACAGAACACTGTTGGGCAGCTATGTGTAAGGTTGGTATTCCCCTCTTTTTGTAATGACCTTTGTGAATTATGCTCAATGTCACATTTAGGGTTTCTGTTTTTCTCCAGGAACAAGCAGGAAGTCAGTCCTCACATATGGCTGACGGCTCCAAATAAAGCCTTTGGGAGATGCCACCATGCATGCATGGTCCTCTTCCCGCCCAAGGGAGCTATCTTGCTCAGTCTCCTTTTTTCCAAGGAGCCCAACAGACATATGTCCTGTTACCCCAGAAAAATCTATAACTGTTCCTAAAAGTATAACTTTCCATTAGGCTTACCAGTTCCTCTTCCCACCTCGAGTGGACTCCCTCAGCATCATTCTCAGCCACTTTTTGTTTTTCTTCTCAAGGTCTTCCTTGACTGGCGCTCACACTTTTTTTTGCCCGGGGGTCGTTGACCCCGTCCGGGTGTTCTCCCACCATGTCTTCTGATGGGTTCAAAAAATATGACTGCTGCAGTCAAACCATGTCCGTCACTGACACCCATGACTACTGCTTGCATTGCCTGGGCCTGGACCGTGATATCACCTCCTACGACCTGTGCCCAGGCCATGACGCCAAAAACCAACAAGAAAAGGTCGGAATTGCAGGAGAAGAAAGATGTTCTGTAGTTCTGACTCAACACCAGCCTCCCCGGCACCGAGCTCCCAGCGCAGCACATCCCATGATGCGCAGGTGTCTCTGGAGTCCCACGGACCCTGAGAGAAGACCCCGGAGCCGTAGAAAAAGAAGAAGCCATTGAAGTCCACCAAGGTTGCACCATTGAAACCCGGTAAAATTCCACGGAGAGACTTGGGCAACTCCAAGAAGCGTCTCACCAAGGTCCTCGATTCCTTGGCCAGCGAAGACCATGTGAGGTTTCTTGAGGCCGTAGTCCTCATCAAGGACGCACTCTGTAGAGTGCCGGTGCCGAAAGATGTGGAGCCTTCTGGTTTGGAAACCAGAATGGTGGCCCTGGAGCAGAACATCACTGCTATCCTGGCCCTGCAGCAGATGATGGCCGGTTTCTCCACCTCATCTGCTCTGACGACCGGCCCTTCAACTGTGCCCTGGGCCTCGAGAAAGTCCTCGGCGCCGGTCGAGGTCCCAGTCCCATTCGTCGGTCATCCGGTCTTTGCTGGTCAGTGTCCGTGACTCGGACCCTAGGTCCTCCACAGGCCGACAGCCCTTCGGCACCGGCCTCAATGCAAGGAGTCACAGAGCCTCATACTCTTTGTCACCGCTCGACTCCAAGTGTAAGGACGAGGCATCCCCAGATAACAGAAGGCACCAAGACATTCCCTAGGATCCGCTTCCCCCGGCCTCTCGATGCCACTCTCCCCCTAAGGACTTAACCTTCCATGACCATCAGGGACTTGCCCAGGGCCCCCTCGGTGCATACTGAGGCGGACGAGGACCTGCGCACCGAGGAGCTGGAGATTCTCCAGTATTTGACTCCACCTAGACAAACCCTCATGGTGCCCATACAGCCAATCCCTGAGAAGCTGCTACTGCACATGTGGGAGAGGCAGGCATCGGTGCCTAGATTTAGCCATCAGCTCAGTGCTATGTACTGCATCCAGAAAGGGCTGAGTTTTCTCAAACCCCTGGTCATTGAGTCGACCCTGCAGAAGCTCAAGAGTCAGAAGACCCACTCCTCCATCTCTCCTGGCAGGGAGTCCAAGGCCCTCAACGCCCTCAGGCACAAATCCTATCAGGGTTCGATGCTGGATTGCCAATCCAGGCCTATAAGCTATACATAAAGGCACTGCCCAAAGAGCAGTCGGGGTTTGCAGCAGGCCTCATTGAGGAACCCCTCCAACGATTCCAGACCTTGACCTCGGGAATGAGGGACTGCTCCAAGTTACTCTCCTAGGCTGCCTATGACGGCTTCAAGTTGGCGGCTTGAGTCATGGTGGCTACCATCGGGGCCCGGCATCAGGCCTGGCTGCAATCCACTGACCTTGAGCAGTTGGTCTAGGACAAACTTCTTGATGACCTTTGTACCGGTGAGAACCTTTTTCGGCAAACCTATGGCCGACAAAGCTGCTGAGATCAAGGCAAATATGATAACCCATCAGAGGCTCACTGAGAAGACCTCATCTTTTTTTTTTTTTTTAAACTTTTATTTTCATTTTGCAACAAACAAAAGAAACAACACACCAAAAGAGACAAAACAAGTATACAATAAGGAAAAGTAAACCCATTACCCCCCACCCCGATGCTTCTTCTCTACCCGATTATATCAGCATGTGAGCGCTTCCAATTAACAGTGATTATACATCAAACGATCAAAAGAGTATCTACAATACAGCATGATCATGGGACAGAGATATAGACAAAGTTAGACAGTCAGATGAGAGCATTTAGCAAAATGTACATAGTCATTGAGCATCTTCCATTGAGACCAATGAGAAGGAGTCTGAACGGAGGAAGCGAACAGACGAGGTATTTGTTCATATTTACTGTAAAGACAAGCATGATTCCACCATTCATTGGGGCTCAGATGGGAGCTAATTTTCCAGTATTACTTAATTAGGGAAATAGCAATGCCAAGCATAAAGTTCGAAAGGAGATAAGCCATTTTTGGGAGAGAGGGGATCCCCGCAACTGGGCGAAGTCCCACTATCCTCCAAGAAAGGGGCTCCTGAGAGTGCGAGATAGACTAAATACGACCCCAGACCCGACGCCAGTAATACTGTAGTGCGGGATATTCATGCAGAACATGAGGCAATGAACCAATGGCCGCAGGACGTGTCCAGCAACCATTGCCCTGAGTAGTGTTCCATTTGTCTAATCTGTGAGGAGTGTAAAAACACCGGTGGGCTAGAAAAAAGAGGGTCTGAGTGAGTAAGGCGGGTCGGGAACCCGTGTCCCTCTACTCCAGATAAGGCTCCATTGCTCCGAGGTCAAAGACACAGGCAATTCTCTCTCCCATACTTTCTGCGCTATAGGGGTATCTCTAGTTATAGCATTACATAAGATTTAGTAAAAGTGGATGCTACACCCGGTGAGCTACCGAGAGATCGGAAAGTCTCCAAGCAACCTTATGTAGAGAATGCCGATGGCGGGAGTCCTCTAGTGCTCCGAAGGCGATGCTGAAGTTGCACTGACCAGAGTCGGGAGTCTAAAGATTGCATAAGAGTATTAAAGGCACCTAAAGTGTCTAAAAGCATTGGTGGATAGTGGGAATCTGATGGGAGAGTCATACCAGGGAGAAAGGTAAGAGGAATCGGTTTGCAAAGGTCCGCTTCTATATCTAGCCACACAGGTCTACTCGGTACTGGATCTTCCAACCAACGAGCACCTTGTTTGAGAAGAAAAGATTGAGGGAACACTTGAGTAAAATCGCCACCAAGTATTAATGGAGCATTGGCAGAGGCCAAGGCCAACTGCGCAATACTTGCATAGTAAGCAGGGTTGTCCACATTCGGGGCATAATGCAAATACACGTGAATTCACTATCTCCAACCTCAAGGTGTACACGGGCCCATCTACCCTCCTTGTCAGCGCTAATATCAGGTACAGTAGCGTGCAAAGACTTCCTAACCAGAATGGCTATCCCGTACCATTTGGAAACGGTGGGAGAATAGGCAGCTACCATGTGAGGCTTAGCATTGAGTTTCAGTGTTTCAGCAGAGTTTAAATGCGTTTCCTGAAGAAACACTAAATCAACATGCTCATGGCTAAGATAGCTAAGGATTTTCTTTCCTTTGAGTGGACCATTAATGCCTTTGACGGTGAATGATAAGATTTTACATAAGGCCATTCAGAAAAGTTAAAATTCTAAGCATGATAGCACACATAATTTCACTATGTCCCTCAAACTGACTGTATCTGGCTGTACACATGA
The DNA here is from genome assembly GCA_033557465.1 of Ichthyophis bannanicus. Lineage (NCBI taxonomy): Eukaryota > Metazoa > Chordata > Amphibia > Gymnophiona > Ichthyophiidae > Ichthyophis > Ichthyophis bannanicus. The sequence continues at coordinate 283,916,133 of CM066035.1, forward strand.
CATAGGAAAAATAAGCTAATATAATACAATGAAGCGCCCCACATTAACAAAGAAAACCGCAGTACGGTAGAGGAGAAGCAAAACCCCAAAATTACTGGCGACCATGTGTCTGCGGGGAGAAACCCCAGAGAAGGCCGAAATTGAAAAAACACATAACCTGTAGGACTGTACGTGCTCCGAATCCGACCGAGGCACACATCATGAAGGGATAGGAGACCAAAAAAACAAAAGTCATATAGAGAAAGAAAGAAAGTCCAGGCTATTTCTGTGCTTGGCTATGACCGCCGCATCGGGCCCTTCAAAATGGCGGATAGAGCCGGCAGATAAGAGTCCAAGATTTGGGATTAGCGCATCTGCTCTGCTTCTTTGGAGTCTAAAAATGTTGATAGTAGATCAGGATCTTCGAACGTCCTGGTTTGGTTGTGGAGAGTCACTCGGAGCTTCGCTGGATACAACAGGCCAAAGCGAGCCTGTAGCTGTTGAAGTCGAGGGCGAAAAGCAAGGAGTTTCTTCCGACGGTCAACGGTAGGCTTTGCCAAATCAGGAAAGAAGGAGACCTTACGACCTTCAAATTCCAAATGATGATTCGCTCGGGCAGCATGTAAAATTTGTTCCACTTGTTGATATCGTAGCAAGCTAAAGATAATAGGCCGGGGGGTCGTGCGGTTGAGCGCCATGTGGGCAGGAACACGGTGTGCTCGATCGATTTCCAGTTCTCTGTGAAAAGTGATCTTCAGCAAGGAGGGAAGAGTTTTGAGCAAGAATTCTCTTATATCTCCTGCTTCCACCCCCTCCGGCATTCCGAGGAGCCTCACATTGTTGCGACGGGCTCGATTATTGCTATCTTCTAACTCCTTTTGAAGATTCTGTATCTGGCGCTCAGCCTTGTCCAGTTTGCCCAAGCGCACCTCGTGCGAGTCGAGGACCCCCGCCATGTTGTCCTGCCGTAATGAAAGACTTTCAAGTCGGTCCTGGAGCACTCCAAAGTCTTCTCGCATGGCTCGAAGCGCTTCTCCATTGGACTGCACCAATTCCTTCACGCCGCGTATTTCCTCCAAAATCTCCAGGTGCATTTCGGGGTTTTCACGAAATGGAACCATCTTCTGTGGGGAGGACACCTCTGTTTTGGAGCGTTTTCCGCGAGAAGAAGAAGGAGACCCGAAGTCCAAGCGCGCTGGTTTATGGGCCGCCATCCCCCCCGAGGTGCCCCGGTCAGCTCGGAGCGAAATAGTAAATTTGTATATGTATTAAGTCAGGATTCTAAGTAGGCCTCTCGGGAGCTTCAACGCAAAGCGTCCTACCCGCTGGACATCAGGCTCCGCCCCCCCAAGACCTCATCTTTATCATTTATCTTTATTGCAAGATTTGATTAGCCGCCCTTCGCAACATCAGAGCGGTGTACAGAGTGAAAATAGCAGAGGCCAAGGCCAGAATAGAAAAGAACCATAATTTTGACAGGAAAGGAATACGATCACACCAGAGAGAAGAGAAGCAGAAAGGAGAGAAGATAGGGTAATCATTATATGTCAGAGGAAGGGAGTTCATAGGCCAGGGAAAAAAGGTGCATCTTAAGGAAGGCTTTAAATTTGGGGTAAGACTGTCATTGGCAAAACAAAAGGGGGGAGGGAATTCCAGAGGGAGGGGGCCAGAAAAAAGAATGCAGTGTGACAGGTCTGCTCCAGGCGGGCCAGAGTGCGGTTGGAAGGTGCAGGTGGTGGTTGTGAACTCAGTAGAGGCTGCAAGGAACTGAACGGTGTTGCAAGGAATCAACCAAATACTGTGGGGTGTGAACATGGGAGGGCCTTATGAGTAAGGATCAGAAACTTATAGATAATGCAAAATGAGACTGGCAGCCAATGTCAAATAATGAGATGGGGTGTAATGTGGGCATAACGTGAGGTGTGGGAAAGAATCCTCGCTGCAGTATTTTGGCTCAACTGGAGGCGGTGAAGCTGATGTTGAGGAAGGCCCGCAAAGTGGAGTGGCCTAGTGGTTGGAGGCAAGGTACTTCAGGCTGGATGGTCGGGGGTTCAAATCCCACTAGAGGACAGCAACCTTGGACCAGAAGGACTGGGGTTTCTAGTCCCACAGGTGCTCCTTGTGGTCTTAGGCAAGCCACTTAACCCTCCATAGCCCATGTTCCCTGTAAAATAGTTATCTCCAAGTTATAATGCCCTGTTCAATGTAATTTTAGTTTGTTCAATGTAAACTGCACTGATGCAGAATAGCGCAGTATATAAGAGAATGTAGATAAATAAATAAATAATTAAAGTTGACATTACAGTAATCATCCCATCCCTGCAAAGAACCATCGGGGAAAATGACATTTTTCTTGAGGAAAAATGGTGTCAGTACCAGTACCAGCCATATTCTGGCCATCAGCAGGGTTCTCACCCCAAGAGGCAGGGGCTCAGAAAGCAAAAATACCTAAACCCCAGGCTCCAGCTCCCACCCAGCCTTGGGGAGGGGGGAGCTTTTTACTCCCAGGGCAGGGCTCCCCCTCCCCCAGGAGACCTTCACCAGCCCACAGGGGGGTACCTGGCACTCTTCGCCCACTAATGGGCCTCAATCACCTCGGACCTTTCGGTACTGCAGGTGGTCAGGTATGGATATCTCCTCCACCTGCATCAGATTCCACCTAGGTTCTTTACCGGAGAGCCGTTATGACCCCTCCTTCACCTGACCCTCATGGAGCTCGCAGGTCTTCTCAGGGACAACGCAATAGAACCTGTACCTAGACACCTGTGGGACAAAGGCTTCTACTCCAGGTACTTCCTTGTCCCGAAGAGGACTTTGAGCCTCAGGCCCATCCTAGACCTGTGAAACTTAAACAAGTTTCTGATGAGGGAGAGGTTCAAGATGCTCTCTCTTGGAACACTGCTGCCCTGTCTACGCTAGGGTAACTTGCTCTGCTCCGTAGACCTAAAGAATGCTTACACACACATCCTGATCCACCCCTCCCACAGGCAGTACCTAAGGTTCGTGGTAGGAGGAGTGCACTACCAATACAGGGTGCTACCCTTCAGCCTGGCCTCCTCACTGAGGGTCTTCACAAAGTACCTAGCAGTGGTTGCTGCCCATCTGCAAGAGGCTTTTGTCTTCCCATACCTGTGCGACTGGCTTATCAGAGACAGCACGGCCTCAGAGGCCCATCAGGCCACAAGGTGCACAGTCCTCTGGTTGCAGCACCTGGGGTTTATCATCAACTACCCCAAATCTCATCTCACTCCAGCCCAGAGCCTGGAATTCATAGGTGCTCAGTTAGACACTCTACAGGCCTTTCTTCCCAAGGAAAGGGCAGATTGCCTCAGGGAGTTAGCGGCGAAGGTGCTGCACCGTTGCTCAGTGCCAGCCTGTCTCCTCCTCTGCCTTCTGGGCCACATAGCCTCCACAGTCCATGTGATCCTGCCTGCACATGCGGGAAGCTCAGTGGTGCCTCCCCTTCCAGTGGAAGCAAGCCATGGGCAGAATGCAGGACAGGATCAGGGTAACCCACCAGCTGGCGAAATCCCTCGATTGGTGACAACTTCCCTGCCACCTTTGGGCTGGGATGTCTTTCCAGGCAACCACGCCGCTGAGAGTCCTCACCATGGACGGCTCCCTCCTCAGCTGGGGGGCACATTGCGAGGATCATCGCACACAACGCAGCTGGTCCCAGGTGGAATCCCTTCTGCAGATGATTCTTTTGGAACTCAGGGCGATCTTCTTGGCCCCATGGGCATTCCACCACTGCCTGCGACACCAGCCGGTGCTGATACAGGCAGACAGCCAAGTAGTCATGTTCTGTGTCAACAGGCAGGGAGGCATGGGGTCATACTCCCTCTGTCAGGAGGCGGTGGCCCTCCTTTCCTTTGCGGCTCGCTGTAATATGCTCCTGTGGACGGTCTACCTCCTGGGCCAGGACAACCTCCTGGCAGACAGACTGAGCAGGGTGCTTCAGCCGCACGAGTGGTGCCTAAACACCAGAGTGGCTTCACGGCTCTTCCGCCTCTGGGGGATGCCCGTGATGAACCTCTTTGCCATCCCAGACAATGCACAACTGCCCTGCTTCTGCTCGTGATAGCTGCACCCAACAAGGGTGGCGGCAGACGACTTCCTGATCCTGTGGACGGAAGGCTCTCCTGTATGCCTTTCTGTTGATTCCTCTGGTCGCCAAGACCCTCTTTAAGTTCCAGCACGATGGGCAGTACTGATACTAATTGCCCCAGGTGGCCCAGATAACTTTGGTTCCCACTGCTGCTCTCCCTGTTGGCAGCACTCCCGGTCCCACCTGGCCGTGCCCTGGACCTCCTGTCTCAAGAGGAGGACTCCCTCCTGCATCCAATCTGGGGTCTCTAACGCTAACAGCGTGGCTGCTGAAAGGGTAGCCTTGGCCCCTTTCAACCTACCATGAGAGATCGAGGAGGTCTTGTTGGCCTCCTGCAAGTCATCCACAAGGCGAGCCTACACCTTCGTGGTGGAGATTCTCTCTGTATGGTGTACAGAGAGGCAGGAGAACCTGTTCTTCTGCCCTGTGCAACTAGTGCTCCAGTACCTACTGCATCTGCAGCACGCTGGACTAAAGTCAAACTCAGTTATGGTGTTCTGAGTGCAATCGCAGCACACCACCACCCCGTCAAGAGGAAGCCCCTTTTGGGTCAGCCTTGGTCTGTCAGTTTCTCCGGGGCCTGTTGCTGTCTAATCCCCACATCTGCCCCCTGGCGGCGGAATGGGACCTCAACTTGGTATTCTCACAGCTCAAACCTCTATTCGAGCCTCTAGCTACTTGCCATCTGCAGTGTCTCTCATGGAAGGTTGCTTTCCTGGTGGCAGAGCCACGATATACAAGATTCTACAAAAACAGGGTAGTCCTCCTAAAGGTGTTATCTCCCTTCCACCTCAACTAGGAGGTGGTCCTGCCCACCTTTTCCCCGTGGCTTCATGCTGGTCAGGAGAAAACTATACTCCATACACTGGACTGCAAATGAGCCCTGTCCTACAGCAGACCCAGGGGCATTGCAAAGTCCCTCAGCTTTTTGTTTCCTATGACCCCAGCAGACTGGGTCTTCCTGTGACTAAGTGAACTCTTATTGCTGTTTTAACTTGGTTTGTTTTGTGTTTTATTAGTATTTTTACTATTGATTTGATGCTCCTGGTAACTCGAGGGCCAGGTCGCAGAGCCCCGATAGCCGTCCTGGGTCTTCGGAGTCGGAGAGGCCTGCCAAGCAACCTCGTCTCGAGATGGAGTCTCCTGGACACGTGAGTGCTGTAGTCCTCGTGGACTCTCCTCCAGGGGAGCCGACGTCGGGCCCGACGCTGTCGGGGCCTGAGTCGGGGGCTGCTGGGTCTCCTGAGCTCGGACTCAGGTTGACGGCCTTGGAGAGCAGCCTCGCTGCCTTCATGGAACAGCAGCGGGCATTGATCGCCGGTCTCACCGGTGCATCTGCCCCGACCTCCAGGACATCGACGTCCAAGTCGACCCCGGAGGCCGAGCTGATCCTCGAGTCCATGCGGGCTCGAGTCGATCCTCGGCCACGGTCTCCCTCGGCCTCCCGTTCGGGACCGAGGTCGTCAACGCCGGTACCCTCGGCGTCGGAGCGGATGGCATCGGTGCCCGCCCAACCAGAGCCGCTCGATTCCTCCTCCGAGGAGTCGGGCTGGGAGACGGAGGACGAAGAGTCACCTGACACCTATCGGACTCGGTGTGTCCCATCGGACTCGCCGGAGTCCGAACCTCGGAGACGATCCCCACCGGAGGATACCCGGTTCTCGGACTTTGTGCGGGATATGGCCAAGGCCTTGGCATTCCCTGCGGATCCCGAGGAGGAGCCTCGAGCCGAGGAGCTCGAGGCCCTCCAGTATGACTCTCGCCCGAAGGAGGCCTTTACTGTACCGGTTCCTCCGATGCTGGAGCGGCTGCTCTTCCGCATATGGGAGACCCCGGCCTCGACACCGGTGTTAAGCAAGCGGGTCGATTCCATTGATCAAGTCCGCGAGAGCCCAGGGTTCCAAAAGGCACAATTACCGCACCACTCCATGGTTGTGGAATCGGCCATGCATCGACTGAAAAGTCAGAAGATGCACTCCTCGGTTCCTCCAGGCCGGGAGGCCCGGAACCTGGATGCCCTCGGTAAGAAGTGCTTCCAGGGCTCTATGCTTGCTTGCCGTGTCCAGACTTACCAGCTCTACATGGGCATGTATCTCCGAGACCTGGCAAAGGAGATTGCCGGGTTCTCTGCTGGTCTCTCCGAGGAACCTTTGTAGAGGTTCCAGGCCTTGTCCACTGGTATTCGAGAGTGCTCGAAGTTTATCTCTCGGGCAGCCTACGATGGCTTCGAAGCTTCGGCCCGAGTAGCCGGGGCCGGCATCGGTGCCCGCTGACAGACTTGGCTACAGTCATCCGACCTCGAGCCATGGGTACAGGACAAGTTGGTCGATGTCCCCTGCCGGGGTGAAAACCTCTTTGGCAAGCCCATGGCTAAAAAGGCTGCAGAACCCGAGACCGAGACTCTGACCCGGACTAGGCTGTCCAGAAAAACCTCTGCCCCTTCTCAGAAAAAGAAGGGCTTGGGGAAAAAGACCTTTTACCCGAGGAAGTCATCTGCCTATAAACAATACCCTCATTATCAGGCCTCTGCAGCTCCCCAACAGGGTCAGCAGGCCAAGGGGCAGGGTCATGGGCCCTGTAGGCAGAAGGCCCCCAAGCCACCAACACCGGCCCCTGCTCAGCAGGGTGGGGGGTTTTGACTCAGAAGGCATAGCCTCTTCTCCTCAGCTGGCTCACGCCAGCACAGGAGGCCGGCTGGCCCACTTTGCCGTCACATCAGATACCTGGGTGCTCCATATAGTCTAAAAGGGTTATCTTCTCCGTTTTCACCAGGTACCTCCCTCCTATTTTCCAGGGGAGCCTCCAAGACCCCCTCTGCACAGGGACCTACTCCTTCAGGAGTTAGCAAGTCTGCTAAAGGACCAGGCTGTGGAACCGGTGCTCCACCGCCTGAGAGGTCACGGCTTTTATTCCAGGTACTTTCTGGTACCAAAAAGAACAGGAGGCCTCAGACCCATCCTAGACTTGCGCAACCTCAACAAGTTCCTGGAGAGGGAAAAGTTCAAGATGCTTACCCTTGGAATCCTGCTGCCCTACCTCCAGCAGAAAGATTGGCTATGCTCCTTGGATCTGAAGGATGCTTATACTCACATCCTTATTCATCCAGACCACAGACAATATCTCAGATTTGTTGTGGGAGGAAACCACTACCAGTACAGAGTACTACCCTTTGGCCTAACCTCCGCCCCCAGGGTGTTCACCAAGTGCCTGGCAGTGGTGGCGGCCTACCTGAGGCTTCAAGGTCTTTTTGTGTTCCCATACCTGGACGACTGGCTCATAAGGGGCCAGTCTTCCCAGGAGGCCAATCAAGCCACCCTTCGCACTGTGGCTCTGCTTCAGCACTTGGGGTTTGTCATAAACTTCGCAAAGTCCACTTTGCTTCCGTCCCAGAACTTAGAATTCATAGGTGCAAGGCTGGACACTCTTCAGGCGAAGGCTTTTCTGCCAGTGGACAGAGCCCACAGGTTGATGGATCTAGCCAGGCAGTTTCACAGCAATTCCCTGGTCTCCGCCAGGCAATTCCTGAGACTTCTCGACCATATGGCTTCCACGGTACATGTAACCCCCAATGCCCGCCTGCACATGCGGCCTGCTCAGTGGAGCCTTCGAACTCAGTGGTATCAAGCCACAGGGAGCCTTGCAGACTCAGTAAGAATATCCACCCTGCTCGTCTCCTCTCTGCAATGGTGGCTTCATCTTCCGAATCTGGTACTCTGAGTGGTTTTTCAATCCCCTCTGCATTCTCAAGTGCTGACGACAGATGCTTCTCTTCTAGGTTGGGAGCGCATTGCCAAGGGGCATGTACTCAGGTACATGGGAGGCTGCTCAGCAGATAAACTTCCTGGAGCTACGGGCGATACGCCTAGCTCTGAGAGCCTTCTCCCACCTCACATCTCACCAGTCTGTACTGGTCCAGACGGACAATCAAGTTGCCATGTTCTATGTGAACAAACAAGGTGGCACAGGCTCCTTCCTTCTCTGTGAGGAGGCACAGCGACTGTGCTCTTGGGCCGTCAATCACGGAATGCTCCTCAAGGAGGTCTACCTCCCAGGTCAAGACAATTACCTGGCGGACAGACTGAACAGGATCCTGCAACCACACGAATGGAGATTGAATCCTTAGGTGGTTCAGCAGATCTTTCTCAGGTGGGGCCTCCCCACCATGGATCTTTTCGCCAGTCCTCTGAACCGGTAACTCCCGAGATTCTGTTCCAGACAACCGCATCCTCTCAGAGTAGCAGTGGATGCCTTTCTGATTCCGTGGTCCCAAGGCCTACTGTATGCATTTCCTCCCACGCTACTAGTGTCCCGAACACTGTTCAAAGTCCTCAAGGACGGGGCCTCCATGATTCTGATAGCCCCCAGGTGGCCGAGGCAACCCTGGTTCCCCCTTTTGCTACAACTGGCGGTGGACACTCCTCTTCCTCTGGGGATTCAACACGATCTCCTGCCTCAGGAACAGGGATCTCTCTTGCACCCCAACCTCCAGTCCCTTCATCTGATGGCCTGGCTGCTGAAAGGGTAGTCCTGGCTCCCCTACTACTGCCTAGAGAGGTGGAAGATGTAGTCTTAGCCTCTAGACGGCAATCCACCAGGAAATCCTACGCTCTTAAGTGGTGTAGATTCGCCGCATGGTGTGCTCAGCGCAACGAGAATCCCTTCTCGTGCTTGGTAGCGGTAGTATTGCAATATTTGCTTTACCTCTCCAATCTGGGCCTTAAGTCCAACTCTGTCAGGGTTCACCTCAGTGCTCTCTCAGCGCACCACTCGCCGGTGGACGGCAGGCCTCTTTCCAACCACCCATTGGTGGCTCGTTTTCTCAGAGGCCTCCTCCTGCTTAAGCCTCCTTTACGTCCACCAGCCCCTGAGTGGGATCTGAATGTGGTCTTACAGCGGATTACTTGTCCGCCATTTGAACCTATGGCTACCTGCCCTCTCCTTTTTCTCTCCTGGAAAACCTTGTTTCTGGTAGCTCTTACCTCTGCTAGGCGAGTAAGTGTCTGATCCCCCTTACACTAGGTTACACTAGTGTCTGATCCCCCTTACACTAGGTTCTACAGGAATAGGGTAGTCTTACGGACTCACCCCAAGTTTCTCCCTAAGGTTGTCTCCCCTTTTCACCTCAATCAGGAGGTGGTTCTTCCGACCTTCTTTCCCAGGCCGCATGCCAACCGGGCTAAGATGGTCCTGCATACCCTGGACTATAGGAGGGTGTTATCCTTCTACCTTGACCGTACGCGGGAGCATCGGAGGGCTGTTCAGCTTTTCGTTTCTTTTGACCCCAATAAGTTGGGGTTACCTGTCTCCAAGCGTACTTTGTCCATATGTCTCCTTTTCGAAAGTTAAAAGGTAGTACTGTGGATTTCCTTACTATCCCTCCTCCACTAATTAAATCAAATGCGATCGTGCTATGATCACTGTTGCCAAGTGGCCCCAACACCCTTATCTCTTCCACAAGATCTGGTGTTCCACTAAGGACTAGGGCTAATATGGCTTCCCCTCTGGTTGGTTCGTGAACCAGCTGCTCCAAGAAGCAGTCATTTATTTCATCTAGGAACTTTATCTCCCTAGCATGTCCTGCTGTGACACTGACCCAGTCGATACCGGGGTAATTGAAATCACCCATTATTATTACTGCGCTGTAACGTTTGTTAGCTTCCTTGGTTTCTTTGAGCATTTCATCATCCATTTGTTCATTCTGGCCAGGCGGTTGATAGTACACCCCCACTGCCATCACCTTCCCCTTTTTACGTGGAATGTCAATCCATAGAGATTCTACAGCAAATTTTGTTTCCTGCAAAACTTTAATCCTTTCTGACTCAATGCCCTCTCGAACATAGAGCGCAACCCCTCCACCAATTTGATCAGCTCTATCATTACGATATAGTTTGTACCCAGGTATCACAGTGTCCCACTGGTTGTCCTCCTTCCACCATGTCTCTGATATTCCAATCATATCTAACCTCTCATTTAGTGCTATATATTGTAACTCTCCCATCTTATTTTTTAGACTTCTAGCATTTGCATACAAGCATTTTAGAGACTGTATTTATTCATATTAATCTGGCTATTGGTAGACATGGGTAATTTGGGATCTTTAAGCTCTGTCTGCTCCATACTCGAGGGCATTTGGACTATTTTACTCTTTTTGGAACTTCTCTGCTTTTGGTAGTATCCTTCAAGGATACATTCTTCCGAACCATGCGCTCTTGGGTGACTGTCAGCTTTCCCCTATTATCTAGTTTAAAAACTGCTCTATCTCCTTTTTAAAGGTTAATGCCAGCAGCCTGGTTCCATCCCGGTTAAGATGAAGCCCATCCCTTTGGAAGAGCCCCTCCTTTCCCCAGAATGTTCCCCAGTTCCTAACAAATCCAAAACCCTCATCTCTGCACCATTGTCTCATCCGCACATTGAGACTCTGGAGCTCTGCCTGCCTTTTGAGTCCTACGCGTGGAACGGGAAGCATTTCGGAGAATGCTACCCTGGAAGTTCTGGATTTCAACTTCCTACCTAAAAGCCTAAATTTAGCCTCCGGAATCTCCCAACCACATTTTCCTATGTCATTGGTACTGAAATGTACCAAGACAGCAGTCTCCTAGCTCTTTAATCCTTCCTCCCTGTGATTCATCAGAGAGAGGTAAAAATCTGTTTCAACAATGTGATGATAATAGCATACATCATTTTGTCAGGGAGGCACAAGTAGAGTGATGTTGGCGCAAGAGATTCGTCCACTATTGCTGAGGGTGGAAGATAGCCTCAAGGCTCTTTCAGCAGTTGACTTGGCTGGCAAGGTGAATGTTGAAGCGGATTTTCTGTCAGCAAAGTCTAGACACGGGTGAATGGGAAATAAACCCGGCAGTGTTTCATGAAATCACCTACCGGTGGAGTGTGCTGGTCATGGATCTCATGGCCTCTGCTTCCAATGTCAAGGCAAACAGGTTCTTCAGCAGACCTTGGGAGCCCATGTCTGAGGGCTTCAGTGCTCTGGTGTGTTGGCCGATGGTATGACTCCTGTATGGGTTTCCTTCATAACCCCTAATAGGACATCTCCTTCAACGCATAGAGGACCATCCTGGAAAGGTGATTCTTGTCACTCTGAACTGGCTCCAAAGTCCATGGTATGCCGACCTCCGCAGGCTTTTGATAGCCAGTCCCTGGCCTCTCCTGAACATAAGCAATCTGCCCTTGCATGGGCCCATCCTGATGCCTCAAGTAGATTGATTTTTTGCATATGACTTGGCTCTTCAAAGGCCACAGCTGAAGTGGAAGGGCTATCCGTCAGCGGTGGTAGATACTCTCTTGAAAGCCCATAAGCGTTCAATGCTCTTGGTTTATGTCAGAGTGTGGAGATTGTTTGAATGCTGGTGAGGGGATAGTGGGCTCCAGGCCGCCTTGTTCTTGCTTCTGGATGTTCTAGCCTTTTTGCAGGCTGGGCTGGACAAAGGGTTGGTCTTTAATTTCCTCAGAGTCCAGGTGGCAGCTTGCTCATGTTACCATGGTCGTGTATAGGGGTTCTCGCTGGCAGCTTACCCCGACATGGTCCGGTTTCTCAGGGCAGTAAGGCAAGTGCGGTTGATCTGACAGGTTATCATTCCTCTGTGGGACCTCAACCTGGTGCTATCCATTCTTGCACTGTTGCTTTTTGAGCCTCTCTCGAGCGCTTCCTTAAAGGATCTTACCTTGAAGGTGTTTTTCTTGGTGGCAATCTGTTCGGCTGTATGTTGTAGGGAGCTTTTTCTATTCCTCTCTAATGAAATAGTGGTGTTGAGACCTGTTCTGTCATTTTTACCGAACGTAGTCTCGTGTTTTCATCTCAATCAGGCCATGAATTTTCTATTTTTTCATGCTTTGCAGGATATAGAGGAGTATCAGCAGCTGCACTGTCTGGATCTGCACAGACAGGATCTTGCATTGGTATCTTACGAGAACAGTCCTTCCATAAGTCTGATCATCTCGTTGTTTTGTTTGGGGGAGCCGCACAAAGGTGTGAAGCTGCTTCCATTGTCCAGTGGGTCAAGGAGGCAATAGCCTCTGCCTACATGCTAAAGTGTAGGCCAATCACAGCTGCTCTGTCGGCACATTCGACAAGATCTCAGTTGGCCTCCTGGGCAGAGTTTAAGCTAATCTGTCCGCTGACATTTGCAGGCAGCCACTTAGTTGTCCTTGCATACCTTTATGCATCATTACTGTGTCTGAATGTGCAAGCCTCAAATGATGCACATTTTGGGGCTTCAATAATCCAGGCTGGCTCACAGGTTCCTCCCAAGATTGGTTACTGCTTTTTTACATTCCACTTGTACTAGACTGGACTGATCAGGAAGGCAAAATTAGACCTTACCTGCTAATTGCCTTTCCTTGAGGCCATCCAGTCCTTTTCAGGACACCCCCCCCCCCCCTTTGTGGGCAACAACATTCTGTATTTTGATTCCTAGGAGCACTGGATGAGTCCTGCTGTTTGTCCCAGGAGGGCTTTCTTAAGATGAACATCACTATACACCGGGTAGTTCTGTTGGATGTTTTCCTTACTCTATAGCAAGAATGACCCTGGCCACATTCTCACCTCACAATTTTCTTTTCTCCAGGAACAAGCAGAAAGTCAGTCCTCACATGTGGGTGATGGCGCCGACGGAGCCCATGCAGAGTATTGCCCCAGCTGTCAAAGCCTTTGGGAATGCTACCACGCATGAGTGGACCCTTTCCCACTCAAGGGTGCCATCTTGCTCAGTCTCCTTTTGTCTGTGGAGCCCAATGGACGCATGTCCTGTGTCCCCAGAAAAAATCCCTTAAAAATTATCCTCTTAGTGAGTTTTTTCACGGTTTGCATACTGGTTCCTCTTTCCACCTCGAGCCGACGCCGTCCCCGGTGCTGTTCTCGGCTCCTTTCTCTTTTTACATTGAGGCTCACCTCAACCGGTGTTCGTGCCCTTTTTCACCTGGGGTCCTCGACCGCATCCGGATGGGATCCACCATGTCTCCCGGTGGCTTTAAAAAATGTGATCGTTGCAGTCAAATTATGTTTAGCACAGACATGCACGACTGCTGCTTGCACTGCCTTGGCTCAGACCACGACAGTACCTCCTACGACTTGTGTCAGGCCATGACCCCCTCGGACCAACAAGAAACGGTCGGAGTTGGCAGGAGAAGACGTTCCCATGGTTCGGCTCTGTTCTGGCTTCTCCGATGCTGAGCCTGAAGCCGAGCACCTCCCGGGAGGCCCGGGCATCTTCAGAGTCCTGCGGCAGCAGCTCCTCTGGAATGACGCTGGACTCTGGCAAGAAAAAGAAAAAATCCTTGAAGCCAGTCGAGATTCAACCGGGGAAACCCGGTAAGGTCCCTTGGCGGAACTCAGGCAACTCCGAGCAGTGCCCTCCTAAAGTCTGTAGGAAGGAGTTCTTGGCTGGTGGTGACTGTGTGAGGCTCCCCGAGGCCACGGTCCTTGTAGAGGACGCGCTTGCCAGAGCACTGGCACTGGGCCTGAAACCCTTGGTGCCCACGCCGAAAGCTGCGGAGCCTTCTGGCATCAAGGCCAGAATGGCAGTCCTGGAACAGAGTATCTTTGCTATCCTGACCATGCAGCAGGCGACGATGTCAGGTTCGTCTGCATCATCTGCCCCCACAACTGGGCCCCTGACTACAGTGACATCCCCAGGCGTCGAGCCGGGCCCCGAGCACTATTGGTCTCTGGCCAGCCCTCAGCATCGATTGAGGTCCCAGTCCCAATCTTCAGGTGTCCGGTCCTCCCTGGCTAGTTTCTGGGAGTCTGACCTGAGACTGGTCGAGGAGTTTTGATTTCCCAAAGCAGGTCTCAAGGAACAGGAGCTCTGAGCCTCGGATTCCTCGATACCCTCATAGTCAGACTGGGAGAACAACGTCGAGGCCTCCCCCGAGACTTCTCAACACCAAGACATATCCTCGGAGCTATCTCCCCTGGAACTCCGATGCCATTTCCCACCTGAGTACGTGGCATTCCACGACTTCAGATCCTCCAATATGAGTCTCTCCTGAAGGAGGCTCTATTGGTGCCGGTGCAATCCATCCTCGAACGGCTACTCCTACGGATGTGTGAGACCCCAGCTTCGGTGACAGTGATCAGCTGATGCCTCAACGCCATCTACCACATCCAGAGGAGTCCAGGCTTCCAGAAGGCCTAAACGTCCCTACAATTCCATGGTGGTAGAGTCCTTGATGCAAAACCTCAAGAGATAGAAGACTTATTCTTCTGTACCCCCGGGTAGAAAGGCCAGGGCCCTTGACGCCCTGGAGCATAAGTGTTTCCAAGGGTCCATGCTGGGCTGCTGGATACAAACCTTTGAGCTGTACACAGGGATGTATCTTAAGAGCTTCATCCAGGAGCTTGCTAGCTTCTCAGCATGGCTCACCGGGGAACCCCTGCAACTGTTCCAGAGTTCCAGACCTTGGTAGCCACCATCCGGGACTCTTCCAAGTTCCTGTCCCAGGCCGCCTTCGATGGGTTTGAGGCTGCAGCTCGGGCAGCAGCTGCAGACCTTGGACCTCGAGCAAAGGGTCCAGGAAATACTGCTGTATGTCCCCTGCACTGGGGAGAATCTATTTGGAAAACCTATTGCTGACAAGGTGGCTAAGATTGAGGCCAAGGTGGTGACCAGGCAGAGGCTCTCAAAAAAGACCTTTACCCTTCCCCATAAGAAAGCCTCAGGGAAAAGGCCAACTTTCTCGAGGAAGAAGGGCCCTTTCCATCAGTCACCACTACCAGGCCTTTCCAATCCAGCAACACCAGGGACCCCAGCTCAAGGGCCAGTGACACAGACCCAGGGAGCCAGAGGCTCCCAAGCCACAGACACCGGCTCTGGCTCAACCTGGTGGGAGCTTTTGACTCCCAGGGTGGGGCCTCCCTTCCCTTGGGAGACCCTCACCAGCCTAAAGGTTACCATCTCCGCTTCCAGCTACCACCTCTGAGGCATTTTCCAGGAGAGCCAATGTGACCTCTCCTTCACCAGGCCCTCTTGCTCTCAGACCTATCAGGTCTACTAAGGGACAGGGCGGTAGAGCCTGTTCCCCAGCACCTCTGGGGCAAGGGCTTCTACTCAGGGTACTTTCTTTGTCCCCAAGAGAATTGGGGGGTCTCAGGCCCATCCTGGACCTCCGAGACCTAAACAAATTCCCGGTGAGGGAGAACTTCAAAATTCTCTCCCTTGGGACACTGTTGCCCTACCTCCACCAGGGAGACTGTCTTTGCTCCTTGGATCTAAAGGATGCCTACACGCACATCCTGGTCCACCCATCTCACTGACAATACCTGAGATTCATGGTAGGGGGAGGCCATTACTAATACAGGGTATTTCCCTTCGGCCTAGCATCTTTGCCAAGAGTATTCACAAAGTGTCTAACAGTGGTAGCCGCCCATCTGCGCCTACAAGGGGTGTTCATCTTCGCTAGTCAGGGCACAGAACATACCATCCTCCTCCTGCAGCAACTGGGGTTAGTCATCAACTACCCCCCAATCGCATCTCTCTCCGGTGCAGGACTTAGAGTTCATCAGTGCTTAGCTGAACATGGTGCTGGCCAGAACCGTCCTTCCTCAGGACAGGGCAGAATGCCTAAAACATCTGGCAGAGGAGGTCCAGCAATGCACAACGGTGCTGGTTCACCACCAACTCTGCCTGCTGGGATGCATGGCCTCCACGGTCCATGTCACACCCCTAGCCCACCTACACATGTGGACAGCCTAATTGTGCCTGCTTTCTCAGTGGACCCAGGCCATGGGCCGACTCTGGGACAGGGTCAGAGTCTCCCGCCAGCTGGCAGAACCAGGGCCTCCTTCGTGCAGTGATTCCAGGTGCCCCTGCCGCAGTGTACCCTGACCACGGATGCCTCTCTCCAGGGCTGTGGAGCTCACTGCAGAGTTCATCGCACTCAGGGTTGCTGGTCCAGGGAGGCGTCTCTACTGCACATCATCCTCCTGGAACTCTGGGCGATAGCCCTCGCCCTATGTTCCTCCTGCTCCCTCTTGCATAACAGACCTGTGCTAGTCCAGACAGCAACCAGGTCGCTATGTTCTATATAAACAAGCATGGGGCACGAGTTGTACTCCCTCTGCCAGGAGGCTGTAACCCTCCTCGGCTTTGCAGTGTGCAGTGGCATGCTTCTGCGAGTGATCTACCTCCCGGGCCAATACAACTACCTGGCAGACAGACTCAGCAGAGTCCTCCGCCCTCACGAGTGGCATTTTACCCTGCAGTGGTGAAGAAGCTCTTCCACCTTTGGGGTTGGCCCGAGATGGATCTCTTCACCTCTCCAGACAATGCGCAACTTGCTCGCTTCTGCTCCAGGCAACCGCACCCACAGAGGGTAGTGGCAGACGCGTTCCTGATCTCATGGTCCGGAGGACTGCTGTATGCATTCCCACCAACTCCCCTAGTCGCCAAGACTCTGTTCAAAATCCAGAACAAGAGGGCACTGGTGATACTAATCGCCCCCAGAAGGCCCAGGCAACTCTGGTTCCCCTACTGCTCTTGCTGGCGGCGACACTCCCAGTACCCCTGGGTTGAGCCCCGGACCTCCTGATGAAGGAGGAGGGCTCCCTTCTGCACCCCAATGCGGGGTCATTGACTCTAATGGCCTGGCTGCTGGGAGGGTAGCCTTGTCCCCCAGTCAACCTACCACAAGAGGTTGAGGAAATCCTGCTAGCCTCCAGGAAGCCTTCCATGAGGAGGCGTATGCCTTTAAATGGTGCAGTTTCGCTCTGTGGTATGTAGATAGGAAGGAGAACCCATTCTCCTGCCACATCCAGCTGGTATTCCAGTATCTAGTGCATCTGTCACACACAGGGCTGAAATATAATTCAGTCTGGAAGCATCTGAGCGCCATTGCCACTCACCACCACCCAACTGGGGGAAAGCCCTTATCTAGCCAGCCCCTGGTTTCCCATTTCCTATGGGGCCTTCTGCTTTCCAAGCCCCCTGTCCACCCTCCGGCAGCAGAATGGGACCTCAACATGATGTTCTCCCAGCTCACTAGGCCATTGTTTGAGCCACTGGCCACCTGCCACCTCAGATACCTATCCTGGAAGGTGGCCTTCCTGGTGGCCCTTATTTCAGCTCGCAGAGTCAGCAAGCTTCAAACGCTGGTGGCGGACTCCCTGTACACCAGGTTCTTCAAAAACAGGGTAGTGCTCCACACTCACTCTAAGTTCCTCCTTAAGGTGGTATCCCCATTTTACCTCAACCAGGAGATGGTGCTCTCTACTTTCTACCCTAACCAGGAGATGGTGCTCCCCACGTTCTACCCATGGCCTCATGCCGGCAGAGAGGAGCTCATACTCCACACACTGGACTGTAAACAGGCCCTGTCCTTCTATCTGCAGTGGACCCAAGGCCACCGCACGGCACCTCAGCTTTTCATGTCCTATTACCCCAGCAGACTGGGGCTCCCTGTAACCAAGCGTACCCTATCCTGTTGGGTGGCGGACTGCATTGCCTTCACCTTTGAGCGGGCAGGCCTCACCCTGGAGCACCGGATCATAGCGCATTGCGTGAGGGCAATGGCCACGTCGGTGGTCCACCTCCGTTCTGTGCTGGCGACAGAAATTTGCAGAGCCACCACTTGGTCATCCATTCACACATTCGCAGCACACTACTGCCTGGAAAGTGAATCCCTTAGGGACAATGCCTTTGGTCTGGCAATGCTGTGTAATATTCCTGGAGTGTAGGCAACTCCAACCCTCCGACCCTCTGTGTTCAGGCTACCGGAATGATAGTGTTGCTAAACGCTAGGGTCTTGCAGAGTCTCTCAGTGGGGTCTCACTTTCTGCAACTCATGACCACCTGACTGGTCGCCGCTGGTACTATGGTTCTGTCCTCGGCAGCCTGGAACTAGGGAATCCTATATGTGAGGGCTGACTTCCTGCTTGTTCCTGGAGAAAGCGTAGTTACTCACCTGTAACAGTTGTTCTCCAGGAACAGCAGGAATCAGTCCTCACAACCCTCCCATCTTCCCTTGGAGTTGCTGTCTTTTTGTTTTTGCCTGACTATCGTCTTAGCTATATCATCTGACTGAGCAAGATGGCACCCTTGGGCAGGAAGGGGATCACGTATGCGTGGTAGCATTCCCAAACGCTTTCTTTGAAAGCTGGGGAAATGCTCTACGCGGGCTCCGTTGGTGCCAACATCACCCATATGTGAGGACTGATTTCTGCCGTTCTCAGAGAATACCTGTTACAGGCCATTGCCCTACGCTTTATGCAACACAAGTTTTTGTGGGGACTTAGTTTTTGCCCTCGGGTTTTTATGCTGGAAATATTGCCCATGTTTGTAACCTTACTATCCTCTCTTGGAGAGTCTGCTTTGTCAGTAGGATGCTGATTCTGGAGCGTATGGAGAGAGCTCTTGTACTATGACATCAGAAATCTGACATGCTCAGTTCCCAGCTGCTAATAAAGGCTGATAACCTACCCATACTGGACTGAACTAGATGGACTCAAGGAAAGACAATTAGCAGGTAAGGTCTAATTTTACATTATATTTGAAAAGCTAGAATAATATTCTCCCATATTGGTTTTGTCAGATGTTGTTGCCCATTTTGGAGGACTTCTATCCTATTTTCCATAGGAGAACACCCACTATAGGCAGGTACAGTAAGTTTTTTTTTTCCTGATGTAAAGCTACCACTCTATCACACTTAAAAGTCAATAAAAGTAGTTTCCATCAGCACGCCCAAATCTTGTAACTCTTCAGCTCCAAATAGGATATTCTGTCACCATGATAAAGAATAGTCCTCTAAACTAATAGAATTCTAATTTGGCCTGGTTGTTCATATTTCTCTGTATATTACTTCTCAGAATTCTATCTGGTAAATCATATTGGGCATTTGAAACAGAAAACATAATGCCTATGTTAAAAAGGAAAATATTGTTGAGTTTCTCCATTTGTTTCTGTGATGTTAGTTTTTTATGCCGAATATATATATACACGCACACAGGGTGGTCCAAAAAAAGTGAGGAACCAATCCAAAAACGTGGCAAAGAGTACAAGAAAAAGCCTTTATTAATCCAGGGGATGAGTAGTGCCAAACTCGACACTGGCCGTGTTTCGTAAGAAACTTCTTCAGGGGTATGTGGCTCTAACACGAATAAATACATTAATATAAAAAAACAAAAAAACAAATGAGAAAATAATTAAAAACAATCAAGAATTGATATATAAAACCAACAAATATAAAATCATTTAAAATATAAGAAACTTATGTGAATAATTGGGGAACATCCATCGGAAATAAAATGTTTCATAAATGATAACATATATATGAGAACATTATCTATAAACCATGACAATTAATAATTAATAAATATAATAAAACAAAGTGACAACAACAATGTGCATCAATAGTGCATAAAATATAAAAACCATAAAGAATGCTAAATTAATAATCATAAACAGACTAAATTAAACATGTAAAGTGCCATTATACACATGTAATAAAACAATTGACTTCAACCTGCTACTAAAAGGCTAAAAATGAATAAAATGAAGAACGCTAAAGCACAGGAGAGAACTAATTATAAAACTATGTGCTGAAACCAGATAATTAATTAAAAACATGTATATAGTACAATAAATATAATAATTAAGAACAATAAAAACAAAAAAATAAATAAACGAGGTCAATAAAAAGAGATCAATAATGAAAGGACTATAGGAGAAAAAGGAAACGGAGCAAATCAGTAGAACCTGAAAATCATGTCATGAGGAAATTACTCATGGACATGATGCTGAATAAATAATTAAAAAATGAATCAAAAAAGATAAAAGCAAATAAAACCTACCACTATGTTGTGTATTAAATGGACACAACGTTAATTTCGAATGGGATCCCAAAGGATCATGAACCTTAAAAACATAAATAGTTAATTGAGTCATAAAAACAAACTCAATAATTCTTAATTATTGATTATTATATTTATTGTACTATATACATGTTTTTAATTATCTGGTTTCAGCACATAGTTTTATAATTAGTTCTCTCCTGTGCTTTAGCGTTCTTCATTTTGTTCATTTTTAGCCTTTTAGTAGCAGGTTGAAGTCAATTGTTTTATTACATGTGTATAATGGCACTTTACATGTTTAATTTAGTCTGTTTATGATTATTAATTTAGCATTCTTTATGGTTTTTATATTTTTATGCACTATTGATGCACATTGTTGTTGTCACTTTGTTTTAATATATTTATTAATTATTAATTGTCATGTTTATAAATAATGTTCTCATATATATGTTATCATTTATGAAATTTTATTTCTGATGGATGTTCCCCAATTATTCACATAAGTTTCTTATATTTTAAATGATTTTATATTTGTTGGTTTTATATATCAATTCTTGATTGTTTTTAATTATTTTCTCATTTGTTGTTTATTTTGATATTAATGTATTTATTCGTGTTAGAGCCACATACCCCTGAAGAAGTTTCTTGCGAAACACGGCCAGTGTCGGGTTTGGCACTTCTCATCCCCTGGATTAATAAAGGCTTTTTCTTGTACTCTTTGCCACGTTTTTGGATTGGTTTCTTTGGTTTTCTGTGGCAATTTGCTGTTTTCTCTGGTGGACCAAAAAAAGTGAGAACATCTCGTAGCATATAAGTTATTTAAAAATTCAAAAAGACAGATGTAAACGATTGACAAATTTAAAAAAAAAGATGGCAACCAGAAATTGTTGAAATAAAGACGTTATATAGCTAAAAAAGGTAAATAAGTAAACTATTTAAGCTTTTAATTTATGAGATGTTCTCACTTTTTTTGGGCCACCGTGTGTGTGTATATATATATATATATATATATATTTATATATATATATATATTTATATATTTTTTTTTAGAACATCTCTCAATTGAGAATAAAATGCTTTTTTTCTTTGCCTGGCAATACTTTCTTGTTCCTTTGAACTTCCAACTCTATTGGACCCAGCCTCTACTTTATGTGCCATGAGCCTTAATTACTAACTACATGGTCTGTCTTCCCTGTTTTGAATCACCCTCCTAAGTTAACCCACTCCTGCAGTAGTAGTTCTGGCCAAGGACTATAAATAATCGCTCCTCATGTCACTGCTAAGCAGTGGCTCCAACTTTATCTCCCCAGGGGCTGTGAAGTCTGCTTCAGCATTTTTCCCAGCCCTGCTCAGTCCAGGGAATTAAACCAAAGTTCTCTGCATAGCACTTGCAGCACTTTTTACTAGATCCATCAGACTACAGCTGCAAAATTAAATGTTTAACTTCTCTTCCATGTCAAGGTTATATATATCTTCTTTTGATTTTAGAACTCTTGAAAGTATTCCCTCTTCCATTTACATCTATGAATCTAAGAAACAATGGTCATACCTACGAATTGCAAAAGGCAATATGATTGCTATTCAGTTTCTATACTAGAATTTAGCATTTTGTAGAATAATGAAACATGAATTTCAGAAATGTTAATGCCACTTACTGTAAATAGACAATTGAGAAGAGGAATCCTTTATTCTACCACTGCACTATACTTCCCCAGCAAATATTTATTAAACTTCTTTTAGTTTGTTGTGTAGCTGTGAGAAATTGCCTGGAATGTAGACAGAGGCAGAGGGAAAGAGGAAACAAATCTTCCATAACCAGTAGTAAAGCTCAAGAGATTCTTCAGAATATGACTGCAGCAACAGCTACTAAGGTAAGTTACATTATTTTGCCATACAGCTCTGATACAGATAGTTGTTTCTGTCTTACTATTTCAGTGTCTCATTGTTGTTTGCTTGCTGCTACATTGTTTCATTCATTGTTTGCTCGCTGCTACATTGTTTCAAATACCTGCACATTGTCAAGCAGTGAGTTTATTATTATTATTATTATTATTACAATCTCTTATATACCGCGCTATTTGGCATCAGCGCGGTTTACATTATAACACAACGACCATAACAACATGCTGTTTGGTTTTACATCGAACAGGTGATCAAACTTGGATAACAGGGGTAACTATATACATGAGATATTTACATGGTGAGGAGTAACTTGTATAACAGGGGTCAATTATGATATACATGAGATATTTACATGGTAATGAGTAAAATTATCATAGTGAACGTAGGTAATCTATACTTATACTTATTAAAGACCTACTACTACACCCCACAAAGTACTTCAGCCTAACCAATCCAGCCCCACCCAACAGTAACTGCACAGACAACACTCATCCACAATGCTTCCTCCCACCACAACCACGCTCTCATACACCCTTGCCTGCTGCTGCATGTTACTTGCTCTAATGCATAGCACTCAAGCCCTTACCCATAGCCCCATCCCAATTCTTCAATGTTCATGGAGAAGACATCATGCACCCCCTCACCACCAAACAGAGAGACCTCAACATAAGCTATACCCTCACCTCATTTATGTCACCCTCCAACAATCCTACCCCCCTCAGCAGGAGACACCCACCCCACCTTCTGACCTTAAATGTGCTCTCATAAATGCCCGTTCCATCCGCAAGAAATGGCCTGCCATAACAGAAATGCTAGCCACCTACAACCTCGACAACCTATGCATTACGGAAACATGGATGTCTGCCTCAGATTCGGTTCTCCTCCATCAATATGTACCCCCTAATTATTCTATCCACTCATGTCACAGATCCGACCGGAGAGGTGGAGGAACACTTACCCTTACCAAGGACAACCTACATTTCCAACTAATTACCTCCAATAGCACCCCTCACCTTGATTACATCTCTATAGCTAACAAACACTGTACCATCAACCTGTTTTACAGAACTCCTTCCCCAGCACCAGATGACCTCTCCTTAATCATTGACCTTGCTTGCAACCCAACCAAACCACGTACAGCAAACTGGTTGTTGGGAGATTTCAACCTCCCTGCCCTTCAAGCTAACTAATCCGAGGCCTTTCTCGATGCCCTTAATTCACTAGGCTATACTCAAGTCGTAGACTCCCCCACCCATGTCAAGGGAAACATGCTGGATCTTATATTTGCACCACAAGTAGCCACCATTTCTACACACAAGTTCAATCTCTCAATAAGCTCAGTGCCATGGTCTGACCATAGTCTGATTAGATTCTCTCTGCCCTCTCACTCCATGACCAATAACCCCCATATCTCAAGCGAACCACTTGCTACTACTTCCAAGCGCTACCTTCCTTTCATCAAAGAAGAGATTCTTGAAAGGGCACAGCCTCTCCTAGAACCACCCGAACAAAACCTAGATGCCATGCTATCCTTGTGGAACCAGAGTCTTAATGCTGTAATTGATACACCATCTAGCAACAAACCATCCAGCAAAAGAAAGAAGGCACCCTGGTATTCACCCGATCTAACAGCATCCCTTTGCCGACTTCGACAACTTGAAAAACGGCGCCGATCTAGGACAAGTGAATCCTTTGACACATACACCACCCATCTGGATACCCACAGAGCTGCTGTGTCCACAAAAATGAAGCAATACTACGCAGGGATCTTACAACGCTCAATTAACAAACCACATGAGTTCTTCAATATTGTCAAAACCTTATCAAAAGAACCTTCACCCTACCAACTCAACCTCCCACATCCACAGGATTATGCAAACTACCTACGAGCCAAATTAAGTCATTCTACCACTCTCATAAGATCTCCTCCCCCGGGCCAATCTTCTATACCCCCCTCTCCATCCACCTCCCCACCAATCTTATTCCCAGCCTTCTTACCATTGACCCTAGATACCCAACATATCTCCACCCCCTCCCTCCCATCAAGCTCAGCAAATAATCACAGGTACACTAAAAAAAAAAATTTTTTTAACTGCCTCTAATGTTTCGATTGATTTTTACGTTTTTTGGTGCGCTGAATCCAAATCTGGTAATCAATTTGCTCCATCACGTACAGATTTTTTGCTACATTGGGTTAGCAGTTTGAGGTGAACGTTTCAGATTGAGTGCAATCGAGATAAAAGTTTCTTGGATGAATTCTTTATACTAATTGTTTAGTAGTTATTCAAATAAGAATAAAGAAAATTGTAACAAGGCAGCACATAAGAATAGAGTAATGTCAACAAAACACACTGTGATGGTAGCAAAATTGTCTGCACTTAAAACAGCCACATACATGTGCACAAACATTGAGCATATAAGAGCGAGGTTAGACACAAAGCAAAGCAAAGAAATGTGCAAAAAATGTTGTACAGGTATGTATGTAAGAATAGAAAACGCAAACCGCACCACTGCAATACATGAAGACAAACACCCGATGGTGTGAAAATAAAATTCTAATAAATGAGATCGAACACTGTGGTAATAACTAGCAAATTTTTATTTCAAAGTTTAGTAAAAACACGATATTTGTCAACACAGTTTAGATTTTAAAGTCATTCTTGGGTCAATCAATCTCCTGGTGGGCCCGTTTCTTCTTCCCCGAATGCTTCTCTTGGTGCGCTGCTTGGCGTATTTTTCATCTGGGGTTTCCCGCAGCAGCAACCAGCAGAAATCAGCCATCATAGTGGTGTTCCATCTTCCTTGGTACCTTCTCTCTGCGTCCTTGATGTCCTGGTGAAACCTTTCACCTTGTTCTTCACTGTACGCCCCCAAGTTTTCGGGAAAGTAGTTCACATGGGAGTGCAAGAAATGGACTTTCAGGCTCATGTTACAGCCTTGTTCTTTGAAGGCATTGAGCATCCTGGCAACAATATCCTTATAGTTCTCATCCCGCCTGTTCCAAGAATTTGAGAACAACATCCTTGAAGGAATCCCAGGCTTCTTTTTCCTTCTCAGACATCGTTTCAGCGAATGCTCCATCTGAAATGAGTTTCCTTATATCAGGGCCAACAAACACTCCTTCCTTTAGCTTTGTTTCAGAAAGTCGGGGGAACTTTGAGCAAAGGTACCGAAAGCACTCACCATCTTTTGGAAGGGACTTGATGAATTGCTTAATGAGACCCAACTTAATGTGGAGAGGTGGTAATAGAATTTTATCACGAGGTACCAAGCTCTCATGAAGAACATTTTTCTCACCGGGTCTCAAATACTCCCGAATTGGCCAGTCTTTTTTCCCCCAGTGTAGGTCGCGGGCCCGGCTATCCCACAAGCAAAGGAAGCAGGGATATTTGGTGAAACCGGATTGCTGCCCTAATAGCATGGATAGAATTTTAAAGTCTCCACAAATCATCCACTTATGCTCATCATAATGAATCTTCTGAAGAATCAGGGCCAAATTCTCGTATTTTTCTTGGAGAATAACAGAGTGAGCAATAGGAACTGAAGTGAATGTGTTGCCATTATGAAGAACACCTTTTATGCTGTCTTTTGACAAATCAATGAACAGCCGCCATTCAGCAGGATCATACTTGAGTTTAAACTTTTCCATCACTCCGTATATATCGTTGCAAAATACCAAATCTTCCTCTTTGCTGAAATACTTCAAAAATTGTGTCTCGCGGTTGCGGTACCAATAAAAAGTTGTTCCTGTTTCTGTTTAAGCCGAGAACCTAGCAGTGGGCAGCATCTTTTGGGAGTCCTAAATCCCGGACTAAATCATTCAATTCAGCTTGAGAGAAAAGTTCAGGTTTCGGATCTGGTTCAGTTTCAAACTCGGAAGTACTGGACTCATCGGGAAAAGCCATCTGATGAGTCTCATCATGATCAGAACCGTCCACACAAATATGATCCAAAGATTTTGGTGGTTCAGGCACAGGTACTTCGTTGCTATGAGGCATAGGCCTAATTGCTGAGGGAAGGTTGGGGTAACTTATTACGTTCTTATTTTTTAAGTTGTATCCCTTCACAATGCAAGAGCAAAAATAGCAGTCACTGCTGTGGTCTCTTTGTTCACGCCACATCATAGGTATTCCGAAACGAAATGCTTGTTTTTTACCTTTCATCCATAAGCGTAGATCTTCCTCACATGTCTTGCACACTTTGTGAGGAGCTCACGGTTTGTCTTGATCGCCTAACTTCAAACCGAAATAGGCGAAATATACTTTTTTAATAAATGCAGAAATGTTCCTCTGCCGCTTTTTCACGGTATATTCCCCACAAATAAAACAAAAACTGTCCGGAGTGTTGACGCAACCTCTGGCTCTGTGAGCCATCACAAATACACAGCACTGCAAACTACAACTGTAGTGAACCACTTCGGAATAAAGCTGGATTACGACTGAGCAAACAAAAGGTAATAATGAACTTGCAAGAAACTGAAATTTGACAGGAACGTTCATGTCGCAACCACCGTGTTTGAGCGAGCGAACGAGGCGAGGCGAACAGGAAAGAACATGCGCCAGCGCGAGTACTGGATTTAGCCACCCGCCTCCCAATTGTCCTGTTAATGTATAAAATGAATACAAAACACTCTAAAATATCATGAGGGAGTGTTTCTAGTTAGTTAACCATTACAACCTCTATTTTGGGCCAAGAAAATAAACTGCAGTCGGCTAAAAAGAAATTATGTGAACATTCCTTATATGGGTAAGAAATCTAATTTTGCAAGAAAACGTGACGTGATGGAACATTTTGGCTATTTTTCCTGGATTTAGCACCCCAAAATCTATAGGAATCAGTTGCAAAACTGGAGGCAGTTTTTTGGTAGTGTACCTGTGTAATCAATATATCATTACCTCCTTCTCTCCCTCAACTGCAAAGGATATCCAAAACACCATTTCAACTATAAACACCACCACCGCACCAGACGACCCATGTTCCGCGCACTGGATAAAATCTCTTCGGACCGAACTTAGTCCTTTTTTGGCCAAACTAATAGGCACATCATTCCTCTCCGGTACATTCCCCCAGAACCTAAAGCAAACATCAATAAGACCGCTGCTAAAAAACAATAGGCTTGACCCCGCAAAAATGGAATCTTATAGGCCAATATCGAGCATCCCTCTCCTTGCCAAAATCATGGAAAAAATAGTTCAACAGCAGTTGACCCATCACATAGAGACAAACGCCCCCCTTGACGCTTGCCAGCACGGATTCAGAGAGTCACATGGAGTGGAAACATTGCTGATAACCTTATTTAACACACTAACCATTGGGCTTGACAACATTAAGCAAGGCTTTGTGCTCATCTTTCTCGACATCGCGGCTGCTTTTGACTCGGTCAGCCACAAGATACTCTTATCTCGCCTCGCAGATAAGGGTGTCCATGGGAATGCCCTCGCCTGGTGCGCCTCATATCTCAACAATAGAATGCAATATGTATGCTCTGGTTCATCTATATCCGCTCCTTTCCCACAAGAGAAAGGGGTTCCACAAGGATCATCACTTTCAGCCCTACTGTTCAATATCTATATGCAACCGATTTGCAACCTTATCCGATCATTTAATATCGACTGTCTAGTATATGCTGACGATGTCCTAATGTTCACCCCAATATCCACACTCCAGCCTGACCTCTCCCAACTCTCAGCATGTTTCGACGCTGTCACAGACTGGTTACAAACTCAAGAACTCAAAATAAATTTCAAAAAGACGGAGGTTCTCTTTATCAGCAGAGACCAGATGTTCTCCCCACCCTCATCACTCAAGGTTCGCAATGCTGAACTCATCTCCAAGATGACGATTTGATACCTGGGTATAATACTTGACCAGCGCCTTGACATGCATGCCCAGATAAGCAATACCGTTAAGGCAATCTACCATAAAGTTCGGGTCCTACAACAGATGAAACGGATTCTGGAACCAAACGACTTCAGAACTGTCTTTCAAGCTCTCATACTGCCTCATTTTGATTACACCAACTCCACCCTTTTTGGCCTCCCCAAGAGCTTGCTTAAACCCCTCCAACTCGCGATGAACACCGCAGCCAGAATCCTCTACGGAGCATCAAGAGCAGACCATATTACCCCCATCTTAAAGGATTTGCACTGGCTCCCTGTCCACCTCAGAATCACCTTCAAGGCACTAACAATTACATTCAAAGCAGTTAACAGATGCACATTGTCATGCTGCCGCCCCAGAGGCCAAGGTTGGTATGGGCAGGTCAGATGGACATGAGAGTTTTTTTATATTTTTTGAATTTGGTCCTTCTGTAAGAGGTCTTGGTAATGTTCCCAGGACCTACCGAGGGCCAAAGTTCAAGAGAACACACTAGCCAGAATGTAGGGAAAATAAGGCTTTATTTCCCTTTAAGCACAATGGTTCAAGTTATGGGAGACTACTTCAACCAACTGAAAGAAACCTTGCTTCAGGCAACAAAAAGAAAATATATTCACACTTGCTTTGTTTAACTGTTGCTTCACAGTACTTGGCATAAACAAACTTTACAGGCATTCGCTACTATTCACTGTTTTATGTTTCATGCACAGACCTTAGGCTACCTGCCTGACAGTAGCTACAGTCCATCGGGGTTTCAGGTGGGTCTTCGTTGAATTCCACCTGCATGGGCTGAGTATCAGACAGCTGTGAATCAGTGTCAGTAAACTCTTGAGGAGTGTACTGAGGTTTCTCATATAACACATTTACTAGCTTCCACTGTTCAGCATTCAAGTCAGGGCCGCGCCCATGTGAGTGTTTGTTATGGCAGTTACTTCCCCTTGCAGGCTGCCTTATGTTATACAGTCTTTTTACCAAGGGCTTGTGCCCTGTTTCACAAACAGTTTGATAGGGAGGATATACTCCAGTATCTTGTGTTTCCTGTCTTCTTAACTTATATTGCTTATCAGAATAAAAAGGTATTTTACCTTGTTTAGTTGAGTCCCATGGCCTGCTCCTGCTGTAGTTCAGCGTGTCTTAAGCAGTAGGCTGTTCACACTCCAGCTGGCCTTCGTGCAGAGTCACCACTCTCTCACATTCACACCTTTTACCATTTGAATAAGGAATATTACCATTTGCAGCAAAGACTTCATCCTGGCTCAGATAATGCTTACTGTGTCTTGCCTTTACTGCTGCCGGTTCTTCACACCAAACTCTGGGGTTTATTTCTCCCCTTGTGCCTTTCTTCCCAGTACCTCTCAACCAAGGACTCCTGGAACTCTGTGGGCTCGGATTCACTATGCCCTCCTGCCAGGAACTCCTTCCTCTCTGGTGCTCTGGACACTCCTTATGGTGCTCTCCTCCTTGGTTCCTTTCCAGAAGCTCTCTGTGGTGTGACTCTCCGTGGTCTGCTTTTCCTTGATAAGCCTCTTCTTGATATGCCTCCTTTTGGTAGGCCTTCCTTGGTATGCCTCTCTCTGGTCTCTCTCTCCCTGGTCTGCTTTTAACTTGTCCTAGTTCCTCATTTTCCAGCTCCCAGCCTTTCTTCAGGGGAACTCCCCCTTTTCTCCATTGGCTGTTAGGTTGCATTACCTCATCAGCTCTGAGGTGCAGTTCTCTGGGCCTTGGAAGGTCACTCCTGCTCCCTCTATTGGGCTCCTCATAATATTGCAGCTGATGATAAAATCTTTTTTCAGGATTTAAAACCCTTTTTTCTTCATGAATAGGCTCTGCGGTACCACAACATCCACCTCACTCTCAGACCTCTTACACCCCACCCCCCCCAACAGAGCGAGAAGATCAATAGCCTGCAACACCTTACTTCTACCAAAGACCATCACCAAATGCTCAAAGACAACGAGTAACCGTGCTTTTTCTCTTTACGCACCTTCCTGTTGGAACTCCCTCCCTGCAGATATCCATGCCATAACCAACCTCCCCCAGTTCAGGAAGGCAATCAAACACCATCTCTTCTTACAACACTTCTCCACTCTTGACAACATCACCTAACCCTTTTATCCTGAGCCATTGCGACTCCCACAAAGGAATGTACCCTGTGCCCTAATTACTGCATTTAAATTTTCCCCACGTCAATCTTCCCCTAAAGACAAACATGTCAATCTGTATTCTAATTTGTACATAGTGTAGATCAGGGGTCTCAAACATGCGGCCCGCGAGAGAACGTTGTGCGGCCCACGACGGAGGGAAACAAAAAAGCCTGGCTTCTGCTGCTGCCGTTGCCGCCGTGGCAGCGGCAGAATCGACTGTCAAATTTAAAAGAAAAAAAACTGGCTTCTGCTGCTCAAGCAGCAAAATCAGCTGTCCTGCGGCCCCTTCCCCTCTGCCCGTAGATCCCTGAGTGTGTGCTCCATCAGCGGGTGCTTTTCAAGCCGCGAAGAGAGTATTCCCCTCTCGCGAGGCTTGAAAAGTGAATAGGCTTTAGCCGCGCGAGAGGGAAATACTCTCTTCGCGGCTTAAAAAGCACCCGCTGATGAAGCACACTCAGGGCTCTCCGCGCAGAGGGTAAGGGGCCGCGGGACACCTGATTTTCTGCTGCAGCAGCAGAAGCCAGTTTTTTTTTTATTTACCTGGGTTGATGGGGGGGGGTAGGACTGGAAATGGGCTATTGGGAGGGGTAGGACTGGAAATGGGCTATTGGCAGGGGGGGTTATGACTGGAAATGGGCTATTGGCAGGGGGGGGTTTAGGACGGAAAAGGGGCTATTGCCAGTGGGGTGGTGAAGACTAAAAAGGGTATATTGGCAGGGGGGGTTATGACTGGAAATGGGCTATTGGCAGGGGAGGTTATGACTGGAAATGGGCTTTTGGCAGGGGGGGTATGACTGGAAATGGGCTATTGGCAGGGGGGGTTATGACTGGAAATGGGCTATTGGCAGGGGGGGTTATGACTGGAAATGGGCTATTAGCAGGGGGGGTTATGACTGGTAATGTGCTATTAGCAGGGGGGGTTATGACTGGTCATGGGCTATGGTGGGGGCTAGGACTGGAAATGGGCAGGTGAGGGTTAGTAAGGACTGGAGGTGGGCTGATGGGTGGAGTTAGGACTGGTAATGAGCTATGGAGGGGCTGACTGAAATGGGGTAATGGGGGTTAGGGCTGGAAGTGGGCTATTGGCAGGGGGGGGTTATGACTGGAAATGGGCAGATGGGGGTTAGGACTGGAGGTGGGCTGATTGGGGGGTTAGGACTGGAGGTGGGCTGATTGGGGGGTTAGGACTGGTAATGGCCTATGAGGGGAGGTAAGACTGAAAATGGGGTGATGGCGGATAAGACTGCAAGTGGGCTATGGGGGGGACTAGGACTGGTAATGGGCTATGGGGGGGGTAAGACTGAAAATGGGGTGATGGGGGTAAAACTGGAAGTGCGCTATGGGGAGGTTAGGACTGGTAATGGGCTATGGGGGGTCTAGGACTGGTAATGGGCTGGGGGGGTTGCTAGGACTGGAAATGGGCTGAGTGGAAGGGGGGCTTGAACTGCAAATGGCTGATGGGGAGGGGGGCTTGGAATGGAAATGGGCTGTGAGGGGAGGGAGCTAGAATTGGAAATGGGCTGATGGGGGGCTAGGATTGGAAATGGGCTGATGGTGAGGCTAGGATAGGACTGGAAATGGACTGATGCAGGGACTAGAAGGGAGCGGATGCTGGGTGGGGCTGGAACTAGAAGGGAGCTGATGTTGGGGGAGGATTAGAATGGGATGGAGCTGGGAAAGTGAAATGGAGAGGGGAAAAATATTTTGTCTGGGAGAGAAGACAAATCTACAATTGGCCAGGTAATGGGCGAGTAAGTGGGGATTGAGGATGGAGGGGTAAAATTTGAGTGGATGAAATAGGAATGAGGAAAGAGAAAAAGGAGAAAGATTAGTATGTTAAAGCAGATGTAGAGAGAGAATGGAAAAAAAACTAGGAGAGAGAAGAAAGGGCAAATGGACAGCAGACAATGGAGAGTTAGCAGAAGACATGAAGAAACCAGAAGAAAGTGGCTGGAACAATTGCAACTGAAAAAAATGCACAAAAGGTAGAAAAATATCTCTTTATTTTGAATTTATTAACTGGAATATGTCAGCTCTGGGAAATGTGCATCATTAATGTTTGCGCTTTGTTTAGTACAAGAGGAAATTAATTTATAGTTTTATTTCTACAGAGTTGTTGTACATTCCAAGTTTGGCTTTTGGGGTTCCCAGTTTAATTATTGTCTTCCTGTTTCTAAATCTTTTAGTCTTTCTTTATCCATACTCATTAAAGAGGCATGTTTACTAAAAGTTAGTGTATGGTAACATTATGCAAATATTTATGCAAATGAGGCCCCTTATGCAAATGAGGCCCCGCGTCTTATGCGGCCCCCGGGTTACTTTACAAGTCCTCATTTGGCCCTCAAAGCAATTTGAGTTTGAGACCCCTGGTGTAGATAGTTCTCCCCGTTCTCCATGTTTTATTTCCCTGTTCTCTGTAAATGTCAATGTTAGACTGTTACACATTGTACATCTTTGGTTATATGTAAACCGCGCTGATGATAAATAGTGCGGTATAGAAGAAATTACAAATAAATAAATAATAAATAAATAAATATTTTTGAAAGCACTCTAGTAGAAAGTGATTTGAATTCAGTGTTAATAGAATTCAACTATAAAATGTTTTGTTCCTTTGCACCAAGACTTTCCCTCAAACCTGCTTCTATATCAGTTGTTAACTAAGCAACTAGATTATTGGTTTTAATTGTAAGCTCATGGGAGCTATTGGTGGTTATCATTAACCCAAAGTGTGGCTCCTAATCATATTCTCCCCTAATCTTCTCTGAGGTTGCTGTCCGCACATCTGGAGCAACTGTTTTCTTCCAGTACTGTGTGGTTCTCAATGACTTTGAACCATATGATGCCCAAAATCCCATGTTGTTCATGTGAATTCATAATATTGTGGGCATATTGGCACTGAGATACGCACACAGTGTCGTAAGAAAACAAAAGAGCTGTTCCAGAGATGACACTTCTGGAATGATGCTGCTGGCAGGTGAGGGGGTTTAAACAAACTGGGGGGAAAACTATCTTTAAAAGAATGGCTTGCTCCACAAAGATGACCCCCCCCCCCAAAAAAAAAAGGGGTAAGAAAACACAAGGACACTACTAATATTACCTCCCCACTGAATTCACACTGGCAGTGGCTCAAAAACTTCAAAGATTAATAAAATATTTCAAGACCCACTACAAAAGAGAAGAGCCATCATAACGGGGCTGCAGTCCAAGCTCATCAATAATACCGTTCATAAACAAAAAATGTCACCTGATACTGCCCACTTTACTCAATCATTGGGGCAATCCCCTTTTGATACCACATCTATTGCACCATTAGTTGTAATAACTATTCCTTATAAAACGGGCCAGTGCACACAACAACAGGTCATTCACTGCGTACAATATATAAAAGGCTTACAAAATATCAACAAGTAGCAACAGAGTAACAATGCCATTCAGTTAATACAATCTGTATCAAATGTTACAAAATGTTGCAATTCATATCCCAAAATTTTTTTTTCAAAAGCCTTAGAAAGCAAACAACGAACGCACACTCCCCCTACACGCAAGTATAGGGTTCAATTCATAACAGGGTAGCTTCCATATACAATCAATTTCATAATACACAATGTTCACACCAGTTAGTATTGGCTATAATGGCCAGGAAACAAAATAGTCAGCTGTAGGTCAGTTGTCACTGTCTCGCAATTGGACAGGCAGTCTCCAGCAGTCTGATATGTACTATTTGCAATGCAGCACATGCTCCACCATAGCTAGCAGCTGGATGCCTTCCTTCTCCCGACCTGCCTGGAAGTTTTGAGGCACTGCTTCAGGGACTCAGCATTTTTATCTAGCACAAAATAGCATCTACCACAGGAGAATATATAACACTTTTTATAAATATTAAATCCCACAGCAAAATGAATACCTAACTCAAAACCAAACATTTATTGCTCCCAGCTTTAAAAAAGAATGACTGAAGAGAGAATTAATGGAGCTTCAAGACTGCTACATGGACCTTCCAAGCACATAAAAGTCCCATTCCAGGGTACTAAATTAAATAGCCCGTGAAAACCCTCCCTCGACCAATCAGAATTCTAGGGATGACAATAGCAAAACCACCTGGGTTCAAATTATAACACAATAGTTTGTTTATTTTACTTAATATACTGCCTATAGTGGGTAGCAACTAGGCGATTATGGAAGTTACATTCAAGTACTGGATGCATTTAACCTTCACTTGGTTTGAGGCTTGTTGTGCTGTGAGGGCTTGTGTGCATCAGTGATGATGAGTGCTAAGCTATAAGTACTTTAACTACTGGCAGAATCTCCCAAGATGGACAGGTCTCAGCTGAAGTGCCAGACCAAGACAAACCATCCATCTGGGCGGCAGCAGAATGGGACGGTGTTGGCAGCAGAGGATCACATTTCTGTGACAACTGCAACAACACTAAACTTAAATTGCGCGGAAGAAAGGCCTGGCAATCTACATCCGTATCTTGCCACAAAAACCCAATGGATATTCACAACAAAACAAATTGCACTGTAGTGCTAGAAGATGAGACCCCCCAGGTCGGAAGGCACTCAACTTGCTACTGGGGAGCAGCTGAAGACTTTTCAGAGTAAAGCCAGCATTTTTAATGTGGTTAGATCAAAGCCCTCGGAGCGTCTGACTGCTGCTGTAGCTGCTCATGAAATGAGAGTCAGAAGCTGCAAAGATGTTTTAGATATTGGGACATGGAACATACAAAGCATGAACCAAAGGAAGTTGGAGGTGGTAAGAATGAAATGGAACATGTACAACTTGATCTGTTGGGTGTCAGCAAACTGAAAAGTATGGACTGGCATCGGGCACTTGGCATCAGATGATCACATGGTCTACTATGCTGGAAATGAAAGATAAAAAAGAAATGGTGGTGTATTTATAATTAAGAAGAAACTTGCAAGAACAGTAATGCAAAACAATGCAGTCAGTGAATGCTTGGTTTATATTTGTCTACAAGGAATGCCTATAAATACAATAGCTGCAGAAGATGATAAAATTGATGAGTTCTATGAACAAGTACAAACTGAAATTGACAGAACATGCAAACGGGATATGCTGATAGTCATGGGTGACTGGAACGCAAAAGTTGGCAACAAAGAAGATGGCAAAATGGTTGGAAGATATGAACTTGGCAACAGAAATGAAGCTGGAGAAAGACTGATAGAATTCTGCAAGACCAGCAATCTATTCATCTCAAACACCTTCTTCCAGAAACACAAGCGGTGACTGTACACATGGACTTCACCCAATGGATTGTACAAAAATCAAATTGACTACATTTGTGGAAGTCAACGATGGAAAAGCCCTATAAAATCAACAAAAACAAAACCTGGAACTGATTGTGGTACAGATCGGCAACTACTAGTATTCAAGCTCAAGCTGAAGTTGAAAAAGAGCAAGCCATTCATGAATGTAACAAAATATGACCTTTAGACTATACAACTGGAATTTAAAGACTGCCTGCAAAATTGATTTGCTGCCTTAGATACAAATGACAGAGCTCCAGAAGAGTTATGGGATGATATCAAAAAGGTTGTGTTGGAAGAAAGCGAGAAGTCTGTACAAAAGGTGAAAAAGCAGAAACGGCCAAAATGGATGACTGAAGAAACTCTGGAAATTGCCCAGAAATGCAGAGAAGCTAAATCCAGATGAGAAAGAGAAGCAATCGCAGAATTCAACAGAGATTTCCAACATGCAGCAAGACAAGACAAGGAGAAGTACTACAATGTTGCATGCAAGGAAATAGAAGCAGAAATTATTAGAGGAAGAACAAGATCGGCTTTCCTAAAGCTACTAGAGTTAAAGAAAAAATTCCAGCCTCGAATTGGAATGTTACAAGATGCTCAAGATTCTATGTTGAATGATGCTGAGCAGATCAAGAAAAGGTGGAAAGAATATACAGAGTTTTTATATGATAAAGATCAAGTGGACCAACAGCTGTTTCAAGCTGTACCTTATAATCCGGAACCATTGTTGATGAAAGAAGAAATCAAAGCAGCATTGAAAGCCTTATTAATGAACAAAGCACCAGGCATTGATGGCATTCCCATAGACGTATTACAGCAATCTGATAGTTTGTTACCATACTTACAAGGCTCTGCCAGGAAATTTGGAAGACAGCATCATGGCCAACTGACTGGAAAAGATCTGTGTTTATACCAATACGAAAGAAACGTGATCCAACTGACTGTGGAAATTATCTCGCAATCGCTCTGATCCCACATGCCAGCAAGATTCTACTGAAGATTATTCAACAGAGACTACAACCATACCTGGAACAAGAACTACCTGAAGTACAAGCAGAGTTCAGGAAAGGGCGAGGAATGAGAGACATCTTCGTGGATGTGAGATGGATCCTTGAAAAGACTAAAGAATACTAAAAGGATATCTATTTGTGCTTTATTGACTACAGCAAGGCTTTTAACTGTGTAAACCATGAGAAACTCTGGGTCACATTAAGAAGCATGGGTATACCAGAAGTAGATTGTCAGGCCTTTACTTCCAAGGCAATGGAGAGTAAAATGACTTTCCCAAGGTCATAAGGAGTGTCAGTGAGAAATGAACCTTGATCTCTTGGGTACTAGGCTGTTGCTCTAACTACTAGGCTACTCCTCTATTCATTATTTAAAAATACTGCCTTGAAAGCCCAAACCAGATTTATTCCATGCTTTAAGAGTGGTGGAAGGAAGGCTAAACGACTGCCGCCATGTTTTAAAGGTGTCATCAAAAAGGCTGTTGTAGCCAAAAAAGCATCTTTAAGGAAATGGAAGAAGGAGCCAGTTGACAAAAACGAGAAACAACATAAGCACTGGCAAGTTAATGCAAGGCATTGATAAGTATGCAAAGAGAGAATTTGGAGAGAAGCTTGCCATGGAAGGAAAAACGCATAATAAAAACTTTTTCAAGTATATACGTAGCAAAAATCCTGTGAGAGAGTCAGTTTGACCATTAAATGATAAAGGTTAAATGGAGCGCTACGGGAGGACAAGGTCATAGCAGAGAGACTAAATGAATTCTTTGCTTTAGTCTTTACTAAAAATGATATAGGGAAGTTATCCATACCTGAAATGGTATTTAAAGGTGACCTATTGGAGGAATTGAAACAAATCTCAATAAACTATAAAGTAGCAAATCACATGGACCAGATGGTGCTACAAGAACTGAAATATTAGATTACGAACCTTCTGTTAGTTATCTGTGAACTATCATTAAAAACATCTGTATTACCTGAAGATTGAAGAGTTGTCATTGTAACTCCAATTTTTAAAGAGGGTTCCAGGGGTGATTCAGGAAACTACAGACTGGTGAGCCTAATGTCAGTACTAAGCAAAATGGTAGAAACCATGATACAGAATAAAATAGCTAAACATTTAGATTAGCCATGGTTTAATGGGAGAATGCCAACATGGATTTTTGCAAGGAAAGTATTGTCTCACTAATATGTTATATTTTTTGAAGGTGTGAATAAACGGGTAGATAAAGGTAAGCTGATTGATATCATGTTTCTGAACATCTAGCTACACTATATCATAGGCTTTAACAAGGGCCTTAATGAGAGACATTAAATTATAAAGTGATGTGGTAGGAGGCAGTGCACTATTATGAATTAGGAAATGGTTAAAAAATAGAAAACGGAGATTAGGGCTAAATGGCCAATTTTCTCAATGGAAAGGGTGAATAGTGGAGTACCCCAGGAACCTGTGCTTGTCCTACTGCTTTTTAACATATTCATAAATTACCTGGAAATAGGAATAACGAGTGAGGTGATCAGATTTGCAGATGAGACAAATTATTCAAAGTTGTTAAAACAAAAGAGGATTGTGAAAAATTACAAGAGGACCTTGATAAATTTAGTGACTGGGTGTTCAAATAGTAGATGAAATTTAATGTGGACAAGTGCAAAGTTACGCACTTAGGGAAGAACAACCCAAGCTACACCTTGAAACATAGAAACATGATGGCAGAAAAAGACCACGTGGCCTATCTAGTCTGCCCTTCCATCAACTACAATAGTACTCTTTTTTTTTTTTATCCTTTAGAGATCCTCTGTGTTTGTCCCATGCTTTTTGGAATTTAGACACTGTCTTCATCTCTACCACCTCTGCTGGGAGACTATTCCACTAATCTTCCACTGTTTCTGTAAAGAAATATTTCCGCATATTATTCCTGAGTCTATCCCCTTTCACCCTCATCCTATATCCCCTCATAGCAGAGTTTGCTTTCAATCAGAAGACACTCCTGTGCATTGATGCCATGGAAGTATTTAAACATCTCTATCATATTTCCCCTATCCTACCTTTCCTCTAAAGTGTACATATTAAGTCTGTCCTCATATGCTTCATAACAAAGACCACTAACCATTTTAGTAGCCACCCTCTGCACCAACTCCAGTCTGCTTAAATCCTTGCCACCATATTCAGTGGTGGCAAGAAGCAAACCCATATCTAATGCTGCTAAAGATGCTGTTGATAAATATACCTGAGTGACTACTTTTTAGATGTGGTTGGATACAGTAGTGCCACAGAAGTTTGTTCTTTGGTTTATTCTAACAGACAAGGACTCAAGCAAGGACACTGCTCTGACATTTCAGCCTTGGTTTGTAGAATTTGAGACCTATGGTTCATACACCACTAAAGACACGGCTGTCTCAACTCTCTCAAGTTTTAAAGATGTTAACAGGAGGGTTTCCAAGGTGGGGAGGTGTGGGGGCAAGTTGAATGGAAGAAATAGTCATGGGAGTATAAGTCTGTAAGTGAGTGGCTTGGTGGGTGTATTTAAGGTGGTCATTGGAAAATACTCTAATATGGGTAAAAATGGCTTGAAAGTGGTCTCTTTGAATGTTAAGGGGCTGAACGCCCCTGAAGAGAACACTTCTCTTCTGTGAGGAAAAAAAAGAACCATCAGGCTGATATCCTCATTTAGGACACTCATCTGCAAATTCATGATTAGGGCCATCTAAGACACAGAGTTGCAGTGTGTGCTGTTGAGTCATGGTGACACAAAAGCCCCAGGGTTTTCGAGGCAAGGTGTGACTGGAAATGGGTTTCCAGTCTTTCTTCCAAGGCAATGGAGGGTTAAGTGACTTAGAAGCAATGGAGGGTTAAGTGACTTAGAAGCAAATAATATAATATAAGAGGGAAATATCTGTGTCTTTGGAGTGAAGGAGTAGCCTAGTGGTTAAATCAGCAGTCTGGTGACCAATGATGATGGGTCATAAATGCCATGGAGGGAGCTAGGCAGGAAAACTAGGTCAAGAGAGTTCCCTTTAATGTGTGTATGACTATTGATAATTTGGTGGAGGTCCATGTCTTCAATAGAATTGAAGAAGGATGTTATGTGTGTGTTAGACAGAGGGGGTAAATTTAAGTCACCGAGGAGTATAACTGGTTTCGTATCAGTGGAGGAACCCAGTAGTTCAGTTAGGATGTCCATGTTTTCAGGTCTTGGGTCAGGTGGTCTGTAGGCTAGGCATATGCGGTATTGCTTTATTTTTATGATGAGGGTGTCTATATTAGCTACGTTGTCTGATGAAATTAAAGATGCTTTCAGGGATTCTTTTAAAATGATGAGGACTCCTCCTCCTATTTTGGATGTTCTGTGTGTGTGAAATATTTCATAACCTGGTGTCTTCAGTTGGTTGATTAAGATTGTGTCCGTGTTTGTTAGCCATGTCTCCGTTATGCAGATAATATCTGTTTTTTGGTCAGAGAGCAGGTCCTGGCAGCTTATTTCTCATTGACCTAGCATTGATTAGGTAACATATGAGATTACTATGTTGGGGTGATAAAGATTTTGGAGCTGTTGGAGGCTTTGTTATTAATTTTATGTTCATTAGTCTAGTATGATTTACTTTTTGATTATTGGCCAAAATTAAGAACCGAAGGTGTATAAAAGTTTTGGTTTGGGTTATAGATAATAGGGATAGTGAAGGGGTGTGAAGGAATAAACAACTAATCTACATTTACCCATTCCACTCTATTCATTATTTTATAGAGCTCTGTCATATCTCCCCTCAGTTGTCT
This sequence comes from Ichthyophis bannanicus, assembly GCA_033557465.1. Taxonomy (NCBI): domain Eukaryota; kingdom Metazoa; phylum Chordata; class Amphibia; order Gymnophiona; family Ichthyophiidae; genus Ichthyophis; species Ichthyophis bannanicus. The sequence continues at coordinate 283,955,986 of CM066035.1, forward strand.
TTTATTCAAGTTAAAGAGCCCTAACCTTTTATGCTGTTCCTCATTGGAGTATCCTTTCATCCCCCTTTATCATTTTGGTGGCTGTTCTCTATACATTTCCTAATTCCGCTATATCCTTTTTAACATATAGCAACAAGACTTGCATATAATATCCAAGGTGCGGTCACACCATGAGCAATACAGAGGCACAATATTGTTCTTGGTTTTATTCTCCATTCCTTTCCTTATGATTACTAGCTTTCTCCAGGACCAAGCAGGAAGTCAGTCCTCACATATGGGTGACGTCGGCGTTGACAGAGCCCCCATGCGGAGCATTTCCCCAGCTTTCAAAGAATGCCTTTGGGAATGCAGGCACGCATGTGCGGTCCCCTTCCCGCCCAAAGGTGCCATCTTGCTCAGTCTCCTTTTTTCCGCGGAGCCCTATGGACGCCTGTCCTTGTCACCCATGGAAAAAGTTGATCTTTCTGTGTTGGGTCGAGTGTTTTTTCTTCGGTTCAACATCGTTTTTTTTCCCGCCTGGACTTGGTACACCGGTGCCAAGCCGGGATCTCTTTTTTCGGTTTTTGTCCTTAGAGACTGCGTTCGCGCCTTTTTTCTTTTCCCTGGCAGCCCAATTTTTTGATCTTGCAGGGGCCCTTTTTCCCACAATGGCTGTTAGTGGCTTTAAGAAGTGTGATCGGTGTAAGAAACTGATGTCTCTCACCGACACACACGACTGCTGCCTCCGGTGCCTGGGGCCAGACCATGATTCCATGGTCTGTAGCCCCTGTGGCAAAATGTCGTCCAAGGCATTACAGAGCCGTCAGTACCAGCATGAGAAGATCTTCTCCGAATCTGCCTCGGGACGGGTCCGGACTTCGTCGGAGGCCTCGACATCTCGGGAGTCTGACCCCGAGCATCGTCGGGGATCCTCTGAGAGGGAGTCCCCCTCGAGGGAGCACCGAAGGAAGAAGAAACCCGCGAGGGCGGTGTCGGTGGATGCTCTTGGCTCCAGGGCCAGGTCGCATGGCCCCGATCGCCGTCCCGGAGTCAGAGAGGCCTACAAAGCATCCTCGTGTGGAGTTGGAGGCCCCGAGTCACGTGAGTATTGTTGGCCTCGTGGACTGTCCTCCGGGGGAGCCAACGTCGGGCCCAATGCCGTCGGGGCCCGAGTCGGAGGCTGCTGGGTCTCTTGAGCTCGGACTCAGGTTGACGGCCTTGGAGAGCAGATTGTCTGCCTTCATGGAACAGCAACGGGTGCTGATCGCCGGTCTCACCGGCACATCTGCCCCGACCACCGGGACATCGACGTCCAAGTCGACCCCAGAGGCCGAGCCGATCCTCGAGACCATGCGAACTCGAGTCAATCCTTGGCCGAGGTCACCCTCGTCCTCCCGTTTGGGACCGAGGTCATCGACGCCGGTTCCCTCGGCATCGGGGTGGATGATGTCGGTGCCCGCCCACTCGGAGCCGCTCGATTCCTCCTCGGAGGAATCTGTGTGGGAGATGGAGGAGGAGGAGTCCGCTGACACCTTCCGGACTCGGTGCGTCCTTTCGGACTCACCGGGATCCGAGCCTCAGACAAGGTCCCCCCCCGGAGGATACCAGGTTCTCGGATTTCGTACGGGACATGGCCAAAGCACTGGCATTCCCTGCGGATCCAGAGGAGGAGCCTCGAGCCAAGGAGCTCGAGGCTCTGCAGTATGACTCTCCTCCCAAGGAGGCCTTTACTGTCCCAGTTCCTCCAATGCTGGAGCAGTTGCTCTTCCGCATGTGCGAGGCGCCGGCCTCGATGCCGGTTCTAAGCAAGTGGATCGATTCCATCTATCGAGTCCGCAGGAGCCCCGGGTTCCAAAAGGCACAGCTACCGTACCACTCCATGATTGTGGAATTGGCCATGCATCGCCTGAAGAGTCAGAAGATGCACTCCTCGGTGCCTCCCAGCAGAGAGGCTCGGAACCTGGATGCCCTCGGTAGAAAGTGCTTCCAGGGCTCTATACTTGCTTGCCGTGTCCAGACCTACCAGCTGTAGATGGGCATGTACCTTCGGGACCTGGTAAAGGAGATTTCCGGGTTCTCTGCTGGTTTGTCCGAGGAACCTTTGTAGAGGTTCAAGGCCTTGTCTTCTGGTATTTGGGAGTGCTCGACGTTTATATCTCGAGCTGCCTACGATGGATTTGAGGCTTCGGCCCGGGTAGCAGGGGCCGGCATCGGTGCACGCTGCCAGGCCTGGCTACAATCCTCGGACCTCGAGCCATGGGTACAGGACAAGTTGGTCGATGTCCTTTGCTGAGGTGAAAACCTCTTTGGCAAGCCCATGGCAGAAAAGGCTGCAGAACTCGAGACCGAGACTCTTACCCGGACGAGGCTGTCCAGGAAAACCTCTGCCCCTTCTCAGAAGAAGAACGGCTCGGGGAAAAAGACCTTTTACCCGAGGAAGACCACTGCCTACAAAACATACCCTCACTACCAGGCCTCTGCAGCTCCCCAACAGGGCCAGCAGGCCAAGGGGCAGGGTCATGGGCCCCGTAGGCAGAAGGCCCACAAGCCTCCTACTCCGGCTCCTGCTCAGCAGGGAGGTTTTTTTTGACTATGTCAGCATAGCCTCTCCTCCTCTCCAGGGCACAGGAGGTCGGCTGACCCTGTACGCAGACAGGTGGCCAGCCATCACTGGGGATACTTGGGTGTTAAGTATCATCGAAAGGGGCTTTCTGCTCCACTTCACCCAGATACCCCCCTCCTACTTTCCAGGGGAGCCTCCAAGACCCCCTCTGCACAGAAACTTGCTCCTTCAGAAGTTGGAAGGTCTACTAAGGGACCAGGTGGTGGAACCGGTGCCTCACCACCTGGAAGGGCAAGGCTTCTACTCGAGGTACTTCCTGGTACCAAAAAGAACAGGAGGCCTCAGACCCATCCTCGACCTGAGAAATCTGAACAAGTTTCTGGAGAGGGAATAGTTCAAGATGCTTACCCTTGGAATCTTACTGCCCTACCTCCAGCAGGGAGATTGGCTATGCTCCTTAGACCTGAAGGTTGCTTATACTCACATCCTCATCCACCCAAGTCACGGACAATTCCTCAGATTTGTGGTGGGAGGAAAGCACTTCCAGTACAGAGTGCTTCCTTTCGGCCTCACCTCTGCCCCCAGGGTTTTTACAAAATGCCTGGCGGTGGTTGCAGCCTACCTCAGGAACCAGGGGATCTTTGTGTTCCCTTACCTGGACGACTGGCTTATCAGGGGCCAGTCTCCACAAGAGGCCAGGCAGGCCACCTTCAGAACCATATCCCTGCTTTATCACCTGGGGTTCGTCATAAACTTCCCCAAGTCCACTTTAGTCCCCTCACAGGATGTGGAGTTCATAGGGGCGAGACTGGATACCATCCATGCAAAGGCCTATTTGCCTGTGGACAGGGCTCACAGGCTGATAAAGTTGGCCGGCCAGTTTCAGGCGAACTCTCTGGTCTCGGCCAGACACTTCCTCCGGCTCTTAGGGCACATGGCTTCCACAGTGCATGTCACGACACATGCCCGGCTGCACATGAGGCTGGCTCAGTGGCACCTCAAGGCACAGTGGCTGCAGGCCACAGGGAAATTATCAGACAGAATAAGGGTGTCCAAACTCTTGGTGGACTCCTTACGCTGGTGGAGGCATCTCCCAAATCTGGTCAGGGTTCTTCCTTTCCAGGCCTCCCCACATACTCAGGTACTGACAACCGATGCTTCCCTGCAGGGCTAGGGAGCACACTGCCAAGGGGCCTGCACACAGGGCCTGTGGTCTCCGTGGGAGGCCGCCCAGCAGATCAACCTGTTGGAATTGCGGGCCATTCGACTAGCCTTACGGACTTTCTCTCAGATCCTGTCTCACCAGTCTGTCCTGGTTCAGACAGACAAGCAGGTGGCTATGTTCTACGTCAACAAGCAGGGAGGCACAGGATCCAGACTTCTGTGCCTGGAAGCACAAGCTCTCTGCTCCTGGGCTGTCAATCAGGGCATGACCCTCAGGGCGGTCTACCTCCCAGGCCAGGAGAACTACCTGGCAGACAGGCACAGCAGACTCCTGCAGCCTCACGAGTGGCAATTGCATCCTCTGGTGGTTCAACAGCTCTTTCTGAAGTGGGGACTTCCGACCATGGATCTTTTTGCCAGCCCGCTGAACAGGCAAATACCCAGGTTCTGTTCCAGGCAACCGCATCCCTCGAGAATAGTGCCAGATGCCTTCCTGATCCCCTGGTCAGAGGGCCTGCTGTATGCTTTTCCTCTCACACCTCTGGTGGCCCGGACTCTATTCAAAATCCAGCAGGACCGAGCCACGGTGATCCTGATAGCTCCCGGTGGCCCAGGCAGCCGTGGTTCCCTCCTCTTCTGCAGTTGGCAGTGGATACTCCACTTCCTCTGGGGTTGTAACCCGACCTTCTGACTCAGGATCAAGGGTCCCTCTTGCATCCCAACTTCAAATTCCTCAATTTGATGGCCTGGCTGCTGAAAGGCTAGTCCTTGCTCCCTTGCTCCTATCAAGGGAGGTTGAAGAGGTGGTGTTGGCCTCCAGGAAGCATTCCACTAGGAAGGCCTATGCTCTGAAATGGCGTAGGTTTTCTACTTGGTGTTCTCAACAGCAGGAGGACCCCTTCTCCTGCTCGGTCCAGGTGGTGTTGCAATTCCTGCTCCACCTTTCCAACCTGGGGCTTCAGTCCAACTCTGTCCGGGTTCACCTCAGTGCCCTCTCAGCTCACCACTCGCCGGTGGATGGACAGTCCCTCTCGGGCCACCCTCTGGTGTCTCATTTTCTCAGAGGCCTGCTTCTGCTTAATCCTCCTATTTGTCCACCGGCCACTGATTGGGATCTCAATGTGGTCTTGCAGCAACTCACTCGCCCACCTTTTGAGCCGATGGCAACCTGCCATTTACGTTTCCTCTCCTGGAAGGTGTTGTTCCTTGTGGCACTCACCTCGGTCAGGCGTGTGAGTAAACCTCAGGCCCTGGTCTCGGATAGACCGTATACCAGGTTCTAAAAGAACAGGGTAGTCTTGAGGACTCATCCTAGCTTCCTTCCCAAGGTAGTGTCCTCCTTCCACCTCAACCAGGAGGTGGTACTTCCGACATTCTTTCCCTAGCCACACGCCAGTAGGACAGAAACTGTCTTGCATACCCTGGATTGTAGGAGGGTGCTGACCTTTTACCAAGAACATACGCAGGGGCATAGAAGGGCTCATCAGCTCTTCATTTCCTTTGACCCTAATAAATTGGGGTTGCCTGTCACTAAGCGTACGTTGTCCATCTGGGTGGCAGACTGTATCGCCTGGGCGTACAGGGCAGCCGGCCTCTCCCTGGAGGGTCGAGTCACGGCCCACCGAGTCAGGGCGAAGGCCGCATCAGTAGCTCACTTCCATTCTGTTCCGTTGGCAGACATCTGCCGGGCCGCTACTTGGTCTTCAAGCCAGACTTTTGCGGACCACTACTGCCTCGAGTGGGAGTCCCGTAGGGACAGTGGTTTCGGGCAAGCGGTACTCCGTAATCTCTTTGAGGTTTAGGCAACTCCTACCCTCCGGCCCTGGTGTAGGGCTACCGTTCAGGTGTGGTCTCAGAGAAGATTCTCTCACTGTTGCTGAGACTCTAGAGGGAGCTCTATTTTTCAGCCTGGGTTCCTGGTAGCCCAGAGCTAGGGAGTCACCCATATGTGAGGACTGACTTCCTGCTTGGTCCTGGAGAAAGAGTAGTTACTCACCTGTAACAGGTGTTCTCCAGGAGCAGCAGGAATCAGTCCTCACAACCCTCCCTCCTTCCCTTGGAGTTGCAGTTGTATATAGTTCATTTTCTTTTTGTGCTGTCTTTTAGCTATGTCATTAGACTGAGCAAGATGGTACCTTTGGGCGGGAAGGGGACCGCGCATGCGTGCTTGCATTCCCAAAGGCTTTCTTTGAAAGCTGGGGAAATGCTCCGCATGGGGGCTCCGTCGACGCCGACATCACCCATATGTGAGGACTGATTTCTGCTGCTCCTGGAGAACACCTGTTACAGGTGAGTAACTACTCTTTCTATTCACTTTTTTTGGCCGCCATTAAATAATGGATCAGAGGGTTTCAACATATTATCCACGAAGATGCCAAGATCTTTTTCCTGGGTGTCTGTTCCTAATGTGCAACATTGCATCTTTGTTAGTGATATTGCAGAAGAATTGTTGGGCAAGGTTTGCTTGTTTGCGGATGATATCAAAATCTGCAATAGAGTAGACACCCAGGAAGGAGTAGATAACACGAGGAGGGATCTAGCTAAGCTTGAAAATGGTCTAGAATTTGGCAGCTGAAATTTAATGTTGAAAAAAGCATGATCATATATTTGGGCTGCAAAAATCCAAGAACGGTACAGTGTAGGGGGTGAGGTACTTCTGTCCACAAAAGAAGAGTGGAACCAGGGCGTAATTGTGTCTTCAAGTAGCTAAACAGGTAACAAGGCGACTGCGAAAACCAGAAGAATTCTTGGGTGTATAGGGAGAGGAGAGGAATGGCCAGCAGGAAAAAGGAGATGATAATGCCTCTGTATAAGGCTCTGGTGCGAACTCATTTGGAGTATTGTGTGCATTAGATGTGGGTATGCCTCTTGCCACCATTGAATATTCTGTGCTATTTAGGTGCTTCTTTCAAGACATTTGAACCCTTTTTAGGCTTAAGGTAGGAGCATCATTGAACTTAGCCTCATGCAAGATTCTCCAGGCTTTGTCCAGCTCCATCACTCTTTGTGTGGCTCCCTGCAATGTGAAAGTTATTCCAAGTGGAAAAAGCCAATGGAATCAAATATTTTCTGCTTTTAGCCTCTTAGTAAAGTTCCAGAATTCCTGATGGGGCTTTGGTGTCACTGGTGCTAAGTCATTCTAGGTCTCTTTCTTATTATGATCGTTCCAGACTAAAGCACCAATTCTACAAAGGCTAGTCTTTAAGGTCATGATAATGATATTGCACATGTGGCTTGGCCTATTGGGATCCTGCACTCTATGATCCTGATCTATCTTGATCACAGAGATTTCCATTGGGGTACATCCTTGAATTACAACAGCTGCACTAATTTGATTAATCACCATGGCACAATCAAAATATGCTGCTGATTGAAGGAACCGCTGCCAGCAGATGTTACTTTATCTTTATTTCATTTCTGGATATACCGCATTGGCCAAGGCATTCAGGTGGTTTACAACATACAATAAATAAGACTGCAAAGAAAGAAAAGGAAAAGAACGCCAATTAACTGACAGGACAGAAGAGAGATAGAATAGAAAAGATCAGTGATAGAGGTAGAAAAAAAAGCTGAGAGAAAACTTACAAAGAACCAGAGTGAGGCCGGAGAAGTTCAGAGTACTAATGGTGGGTGGGTAGATCAAAGGCTAGCTCGAAGAGGTGAGTCTTTAAGGCAGCTTTAAATCTGATGAAAGAGAATTCCATAGTGCAGGACCCAGGAAGAAGAAAGCTGCACCCCGAGTGCATTCGAGGCAAGCCATAGAGACAGAGGGAAGAGCTAGGCAGTGGGTATGAACAGAGCGCAGAAGGCGGTTGGGAATGTGAAAATACTGAAGGTCAGCCAGATGCTGGGAGGTGGAGATGTGAATGATCCTGTGCACAAACATAAGAATTTTATATCGAAACCGGAAGCGAATAGGTAACCAGTGGAGGAATATGAGGAGCAGAGAGACGTGATCAAAACGAGAGGAATGGGTCAGAAGTCATGCTGCTGTGTTCTGAAGTAACTGGAGTCTATGAAGCTGATATTGTGGAAGGCTGGCCAGAATAGCATTGCAGTAATCAATCTGGGAGATGACGAGAGAAAGAAGGAGTGTAGTCAGGGAGTGAGAAAAGGCCAAACTGCACAAATTTGACGGAGGTGATAGAAGGAGCGACGAGTAAGGGATGAAATGTGTTCAGCAAAGGAGAGAGCAGAATCCAAGATAACCCCGAGATAACAGAAAGAGGGGCCAGAGGAATAGTGGTAGAAGAAAGGAGCTAACGATGGAGAGGGTGCCCCAAAGGTAATCCAAGTGGCCATTGTTTTAGAGGGATTCAAATGAAGGTAATTAGAGGACAGCCAAGTGTGAATAGTGGTCAAACAGGAGTTTAGCAGGGAAAGGTCAGGGGCAGAGGAATTGGTGTGATGAAGGAAAATAATATCGTCTGCATAATAGTACGTGGAAATACCAGACTGTTGAATCAATAAGGCAAATAGTGCTAGAAAGATGTTGAAAAGAAGGGGAGAAGACTGAGCCCTGAGAGACACCACAGGAGAGAGTGACAGAGGGGGAGGCCGAGGTTGCTGAGTGAACAGAAAATGAACGAGCAGTAAGAAATGATTGAAACCAATGTAAGGTAGGCCAGAAACATCAAAGTCGGAGAGACATGAAAGAAGTGTACGGTGGTCGACAAAATCAAAAGCTGAAGAAAGATTGAGAGAAACAGCAAGTGTAAAGTCACCACATTCGTGGACTGTGTGATGGGCAGGATTGTGAGAGACGTGTCGAGGTGGGGGGGGGGGGCAAAGTGGTTAAGGGACATTGAAAGAGTGGTGTTCCATGTGCAAGCCTGTGAATCAGGAGACAGCAAAGAAAAATTGGATGGGAAAAGTTGATCAGCTGAAGGAAAATGCTGCAGAGTAATAGGGGAGACACGATGCTTGTAGTGTTGTGGAGGGGAGGGGAGGGGGGAGAAGCAGATGAGGGAGGAAGCTGCAAAGCAAAGCATACACAATAATGGTCTGTCCAAGGGAGAGGAAGGGTTGATATCGCAGAGGGGGGAGCAGAGATGGAAGATGACGAAGTAATAAGTAGATCAAGGATGTATCAAGCTATACGTGTAGGGAGAGTGACATATTGTACTAGTGAAAGGTCGTCGAGAACTGCTCCGGGATCTGTTTTTTAGGTCCACTACATTCATCACCAAATTTTGATATTCAAAATTTGGATGAATGTAGTGGACCTAAAAAACAGATCCCAGAGCAGTTCTCGACGTCCTTTCAGATCCCCTGTTGTAGCACTTTCAGGGAACCATCATGATCCTCAGTAACGCTGCTCCTTTTCATCCACAGTATCAGCCTTTAGTTCCCAGCTCCTTCTTTAAAATGACAATTTCTTTTTTTAAATTGGCAGATCAACCCTTTATTTTGACGAAACAGGGTCGATCACTAGTCTCTGGAACTTTTCTGGGAGAAGAAGATGGCCTCTCTGAATCTCTGTGATTTGCAGTCTGACAATGTGGTCTGGTCGCGCTGTCTGGCAGTGGCTGTAATGTAAGAAAAATTCTTGAGATCAACCGTTTTTTCTCTTTTTGTCATATTTTTTGGTGTCTTCCTCTTTCCACAACCTGACTCATGAGTTTTGGTCAGCTAATAATCACCACAGAAGAGATCAGCAAAGAAATTATAACATACCTTAGTGGAGCAATGAAATCACGCCTCCATCTTTGTTGATAATGTTGAGCTATTGAAGCTGCATTTTCCCTAGACAAGTAGAATAATCCTCACAAATGGGTGATGTCACACACATGACTCCGAGTGTGGGAGCAATTTTCCAGCAACCTTTCAGAGGTTTTTGTAAGAGTTTCAGCATGCATATGTGACATTTCCTGCCTCCTGCCGCTGCATGTGACTTCCTCCATATTCTTCTGTAAAGCAGCCAGGATGTATCCCCCCACAGTTCAGAAGAATTTTCCTCTTTATTTTTTGCTTACTTTTTGGTAATTCTGCTTCCTGCTTGTGAGATTTTGTTTTTCCCTGCTGTTGCTGCATCGCTATTTCCTCTTTAGTTCCTCTAGTTAAGGGTTTCAGCTGGTTTTTAAGTTTCCTTTACTTTTGTCAGAGCACGTCTATGGGCTACATTTTAGATTTCAGGCATTCCCAGCCATAATACTTTTACTATCAAATCGTTAGATTTCGCTGTGGCTATTTTTCTGGAAAATAGGTCCCAGAAACTCCCCAGCAGATTTAGCAGGTGCATCCGGTGCCACACAAGCACATCCATGATGGATACTCTTAAGTGGTGCTTACAGTGTTTGGGGCTCAACCATGAGGAGAAGCTCTTTCAATTGAAAGCAAGCTCTGCTACGAGGGAACATAGGATGAGGATGAAAGGGGAAGACTCAGGAGTACTATGCAGAAATATTTCTTTACAGAAAGAATGGTAGATGCATGGAATCCCAGTTGAGGTGGTACAGATAAGGACAGTATCTGAATTTAAAAAAAAGCATGGGACAAACACAGAGGATCTCTAAGGAAAAAAGGGGACTGTTGTAGTGGTTGATATGGAAGGGCAGACTAGATAGGCCCTGTGGTCTTTTTCTGCTGTCACGTTTCTATGTTTCTATGAACTTTTTTGTTGTACTTGTGTCTAACGATGACAGAGAGGATTCAAGATGTCATGAAGAACAGTGCAAAAGGATTTTTCGCATGAGAAAGTCTGATCCACAACATTAGCAACATTGGTCTACATGACCCAAGGAAATGCACTGAATGCTGGAATGTATTGACATCAAGAGGACACTGATCCCACTTGACATCAAGCATCAGTAGGGTCCATCAGGAGTGGTCATCCACCAATTTCCACCCAAAGAAGAGGGAAGATTTGTCCTCAGTTTCACCAACATCTAAGGCTCACAATGCCAAACCCTAGGGGGAGGCTGGGGTGCATCAGCAACACAGCTCGTTGAAGCATGATGTTGAGAATATCGAGGTATTGGAGGATCCAGAATCCTCAAAGCCACTCCTTTGTGAGGATTGCTCATCCTCTACAGTATTGTAAGAGCCATGCCAGTCTCCAAGAGGCTAGGACCAACCTACTGATATACCCTTCAGCAGATTCAGGGGATATTAACCACTCCAACAGTGATACCTATTCCCCCCCCCCCCATACATACACACCTTTGTCAGTGGCAGCCCTCTGGAGGCCTTTGCACAACCCAAGACAGCTGCTCTGACTACATTGGTGCTGGTATATCAAGACATCAAACTGATCCTTTAGATTTGTGGTCTGCTTGTGGGAGATTAAACATCATCGAGGCATTGAAGCACCTTGATTCTGGCGATTATCTAGCCAGTGTCCATCTCCAGTGCCTCGGGGGAGGGGAGATTGGAGACTATCAGTGTATCAGTAGTCTGCCCACAGATCTGCACTCCATGACCAGCAGATGTTAAGCCAGGAGGTGATGCAGATATATTTCAAATATTATTTTGTGCCAGATTCTAAGTGCCCCTGGGATTATGAGTATGAGTCAGAGATACTCTTGGAGGAAAAAATTCAGATCAATTTCCTGGTATTGAGAATGATATTGAATGCTCTAAAAGCATTCAGAGATTGGTTCACCACCAGTTTATAATAATCCAAAAAGATAATCAAGTAGCCATGAGCTACAACAACAAGCAGGGAAGAACAACTGGATATGGAACTATGCCATCTCTCAGGGATGATATTCAAGTTTACTTATCTTACTAAAGGAAGGCACTATCCTTGCAGACAGTCATGTGTTCCAACTCCACAAGTGGACCCCAGAGAAGGAATTTGCTCTGAATATCCTTCACCAGTGGAACACCACTTGTTAGATCTGTTTCCACTCCCCAGAAAAGGCAAGCACCTCTGTTCTGTTCCAGGATAGGGATACAAGGAAATTAGCTTTGGATGCTTCCTTCAGCATCTTTCATAACATAAGCTCTCCTGACAATCAGAATAAACTAGATAGCCATGATATTCATAGCTCCTTTTTGACTCAGACAGCCATAGTTTTTTCTCTTACTGGAAACTCTCAGAGATCCCATAAGGCTAGGCAGTTCATCAGAACTAATCATACAGGATTTGGGGACACTTTTACACCCCAGTATCAGGTCCCTGGCTCTCACAGCTTTGATGTTAAGGGGGTAACCTTGTCCTCTCTGAACCTGCCTATTAGTGTAGCCAACACCACTCTGTCTTCCAGGAGAGATTCCATTAGAAAGTCAGTTTTAAGTGAAAGAGATTTGCTGTCTGGTGTAATAAAAAGGCCTGAGATCCCTTCACTTATCCCACACAGAAACTGCTTGATTATGTTGGAGCCAGGTCTAAAGAGCAACTCATTAAGGGTTCACCTCAATGCAAAAGGTGCATGTCGCCATCATGTAGAACGTTAAACCCATTTCTCCACAGCCTTTAGTTGTTCATATCTTGTGAGGCTTGCTTCTACCCACACACATTTACATCTCACTACTGCCTAGAATTGGATTTCTGATGCAGTAGTAGGTTTGGTCAATCAATTCTCCAGAATCTGATCAGGAATAAAATCCAACTCCATCTGCCCTAGGCCCAGTTGTTTTTCTTTTCAGGCTGCCTTGCAAAAATGGGAAAAAAAAGACTACTTGTAACAAAAAACACATTCTTATTGTAAGCTTGTTGTGACAATTCTAGGATAGGCCCTTTTTCTTTTAAGCCAACATCTACTTGAGCATTCCCATTATCCTGCTTTTACATGGAGAAAACTGTTGCAGATATTCTCAGGGAACAGCAAGATAAGTCCTCGCAGAACTCTTCCTCTTGGCATTATATTCTACATTCAGCTAGTATACTTATCAGCTTTTTTTTTTAAATACCGCTTTATCATTTCAGTCAAAGCAGTTTACATTGTAACTTAAACTTGGTAATGTACATTAAACAGGGACTTTGATAACTTGGATTTTTCTGAGGCAATGGAGGATTAAGTGACTTACCCAAAGCCACAAGGAGTGCTAATGGGAATCAAACATTGGTCTCTTGGTTTCTCAAGCCAGTGCCCTAACCATTAGGCTACTCCTCCACTCCAGTATATCTCCTCTAGTATATCAGACTGAGGTAGTACTGCACAGTGGTGGCAGGCAGGATGTGCCAAGCATATATGGTGGAGCACTTCTGGAATGTAGCTGGGCTCCATTGGTAACCTAACCCATTTTTGAAGATTTATCCTGCAGCCAACCGAGAAACTTGCTACAGGTGGATAATGTTCTCCATGGACAAGCAGGAAAAAAGTCCTCTTGTATGGGTGACATCATCTGACGGAAACCCCACACGGGATTATTTCCTGCTCCTTCCAGAAGCTTTTGGAAGGCTCTCCCTGCATGCATGTGTCTTCCTGCCTGCTGCCATGTCACTATCTTTGGCTCAGTCTATATTTTTTCCATGGAGCCCCTCTGTTATGTCTTTGATTGCTCTGTGAGTATTTTTCGGATAAAGAAGTATGACAGCCATGTTAGTCTACTGTAATGGTAGTTATAAAGAGAAACAAAAAGGAAAATAAGGCAATACCTTTTTATTGGACCAACGTAATACAGTTTTAGACTAGCCTTTGAAGGTAAAACCTTCTTCCTGAGGTCAGGCTACTGTCCTGACCTAAAAAGAAGGTTTTACCTTTGAAAGCTATTCTATAAATAGAGACCTAGTTCATCTCTGTAAATAGTTAAGAGTGCACTGCATGCTTTATACTACCAGTGTTACTTTGTTACATTGTTCTAGTTCCTTGTACAACAGTATGCCCACCATGACCCTGTTTCACCTTCAGTTAACTGTAAAGTGCCTTGAATGGTAGAAAGGCACTATAAAGGTAAGTTTAAATAAATAAATAAGAAGTGTTCCAGGTGCTCAAAGACCGTATCTATTGCAGACACACATAGTTGTGCCTGCAGTGTTTGGGGACCCGATCATGAGCCCTCCTCTTGTAAATTGTGTTTACAGGTGACAAAAAACAGGCTAACGGGTCGAGAGAAGCAGCACAGTATTCTTTTGGTGCTTCTGATCCATTAACATCAGCATCGTCAACATCGGTCTCTATGGCTTTCAAGACTGCATCAGATGCTGGAGGTGCATTGACACCAAGGAGCCTTTGAGCCCACTCAGAGCTGAGTGCCCATAGAGCACCTGGACATCAATCATCTATCGATGCCCCCTGTAGGACGAAGAAGGATTTGATTTAGCCTTTGCTGGCACCAAAGGGCAAGGATGGCAAACATCGGGCGGAGGCCTTAGTGCACTGTTGTTTAAACCCTCCAAGGCATGGTGTCAAGAGCATTGAAGGTTCACAAAAACATCTCTCTAAGCTGACCCAAAGGAGGAAAGCTCAGCCTCAACAGTTCCAGAGAGACAATGAGGGTCTTCACTTGGCTGAGACCAGCCTACTGATACATTCCCTCAGATTTCAGGGACGTTGGCAGATACTGCTGTGGCCCCTGCACCTTTGGCAGCTTTGGATAGAGTCACCTTCTGAGGTCTGTTGACAGAACCATGATGCTCTTTGCCATGCAGCATGTCAGGGCCTTGATGGATGCTGCTATGATGTCTCCAGCCATCAAACCTATCTTTGAGAAGCACAGTGTGCCTGCAGTAGAGGCATCAGCATCGGGGCATCGAGCAACCCCAACACTAATTCCTGTCCGGCCATTTTCACTGTCCAGCATGTCTGAGTACAATGTGCCCCTCCACCCCCCGCCTCCCCATGCTCAGGAAGTCATCAGTGCATTGACACTCCCAAAGGAGCTTCTTATGCCCACAGGAAAGTAGAATCGACCATGCCAAGACTCAGAACTACTTTGACTTCTCTGAGTCTAATTCAGAAGACTGGATCACAGATGGGGTAATCTGAGGGCCTGTTGGAGAACAGACCTCCAGAACTCAGCTCTGACCCTTCTCCTCCTCATGAAAGACACAAGTCTCCACCTGAGGATATATGCAGGTTCTCCAGGACCAAGCAGGAAGTCAGTCCTCACATATGGGTGTCATCGGCGCCGATGAAGCCCCAGCGAAGCATTTCCCCAGCTTTCCACGAAAGCCTTTGGGAATGCTGGCACGCATGCGCAGTTCCCTTCCCGCCTAAAGGTGCCATCTTATCTCAGTCTCTTTTTTTCCGAGAAGCCCTGTTCTCCCGGATAAAAGTGATTTTTTTCTTCGGCGATTTTCGCTATTTTTTCTCCGGTTCGACGCCGGTTCCCCTCCCGCCGGGTTTGGTACACCGGTATCGAGCCCGTTTTCTTCATTTTTTGGTTTTTGCCCTTCGTGACTGGCGTTCGCGCCCTTTTTTCATTTTTCACTGGAAGGCCGGTCTTTCGACCTCGCTGGGGCTATTTTTTCCCCCAATGGCTTCCAGTGGTTTCAAAAAGTGTGATCGGTGTAAGAAAATTATGTCTCTCACCGACACACACGACTGCTGCCTTCGGTGCCTCGGCCCTGACCACGACCCAAAGTCGTGTGGGCCATGTGGGAAGATGTCTTCCAAGGCACTAAAGAGTCGACAGCATCAAAAGGAAAGGTTTTTCTCGGACTCTGCCTCCGGCCGGGGCCCGGACCTCGTCTGAGGCCTCGACATCTCGGGATTCCGATCCCGAGCTCCGTCGAAGCTCCTCGGACTGGGGGTCCCCCGACCGGGAACGTAAGAGGAAGAAGCGGCTCGCGAGGGTGGCATCGGAGGAGGTCCCTGGTCCCTCGAGGGCCAGGTCTAAGACCCCCGACCGCCGTCCCGGGCCCGTGGACCAAGAGAAGCCTGCCAAAGTTCCTCGCGTGGAGCCGGAGTCTGCTGGACACGTAAGCCCCCTAGTCCTCATGGACTCTCTTCCCAGAGAGCCGACGTCGGGCCCGGTGCCGCCAGGGCCCGAGTCGGTGGCTGCTACATCTCCCGAGCTGAGTCTCAGGATGATAGCCTTGGAGTGCAGACTGTCTGCCTTCATGGAGCAGCAACGGGCACTGATGGCCAGCCTATCTGGTGCATCTGCCCCGACCACCGGGACGTCGACTTCGAAGTCAACCCCGGAGACTGAGCCGATACTCGAGACCCTCGTGGCTCGAAGTTGTCCTCGGTCGAGGTCTCCCTCGACCTCCCGTTCGGGACTGAGGGTGTCGACGCTGGTGCCCCCGGCGTCGGGGCGGGTGCCTCGGGACCCCGCGGGGTCGGACCCTGACTCCTCCTTGGACGAGTCCACCTGGGAGACGGAGGATGAGGAGTCTCCCGATACTTTTAAGACTCGGTGCATCCCGTCGGACTCACCGCAGTCTGATCCCCGGAGTAGATACCCTCCAGTGGCACTAGGTTCTCGGAGTTCGTCCGGGATATGGCTGCTGCCTTGGCTATCCCTGCCGATCCCGAGGAAGAGCCTCGAGCTGAGGAGCTCGATGCTCTACAGTACGACTCTCCTCCGAAGGAGACCTTTACTGTCCCGGTTCCTCTGATGCTGGAATGGCTCCTCTTCCGAATGTGGGAGGCCCCGGCCTCGGCGCCGGTTCTAAGTAAGCGAGCCGATTCCATTTATCAACTCCGCAAAAGCCCTGGTTTCCAGAAAGCACAGCTACCACACCATTCCATGGTTGTGGAATCGGCCATGCATCGTCTGAAGAGCCAGAAGATGCACTCCGCGGTGCCCCCTCCGGCAGGGAGGCCCGCAACCTCGATGGCGTTGGTAGGAAGTGCTTCCAGGGGTCGATGCTTGCTTGCCGTGTCCAGTCTTACCAGCTGTACATGGGCATGTACTTGCGGGACTTGGCCAAAGAACTGGCCGGCTTCTCTGCTGGTCTCTCCGGGGAACCCTTGCAGAGATTTCAGACCTTGTCCTCGGGGATTCGGGAATGCTCGAAGTTCATTTCCCGTGCCGCCTACGATGGCTTCGAGGCTTCGGCCCGAGTAGCGGATGCCAGCATCGCGGCTTGACGCCAGGCGTGGCTGCAGTCATCGGACCTCAAACCATGGGTTCAGGACAAGTTGGTCGATGTCCCCTGCTGAGGTGAGAACCTTTTTGGCAAACCCGTGTCCGAGAAGGCCGCTCAGCTCGAGACAGAGCACCTTACCAGGACAAGGCTGTCGAGGAAGACCTCTGCCCCTTCACATAAGAAGAAGGGCTCAGGTAAAAAGTCCTTTTACCCGAGGAAGGGCACTGCCTACAAACAGTACCCTCAGTATCAGGCTGCCCAAGCTGCCCCCCAGGGTCAGCAAGCCAAGGGCCAGGGTAATGGGCCCCGTAGGCATTGGACCCCCAAGCCTCAGGCCCCTGCTCCAACTCAGCAGGGTGGGGGGTTTTGACTCCTTGAGCGTAGCCTCTCCTCCACTGCTCTCCCCACCCTGCACAGGAGGTCGCCTCGCCCTCTTTGCCCACCAGTGGCCCCTTATCACCGGGGACAGTTGGGTGCTGGACATAGTCCACAATGGCTATGCCCTCCATTTTCACCAACTGTCTCCACCATATTTTCCAGGGGAGCCTCCAAGGCCTCCCCTGCACACAGACCTCCTTCTAAAAGAGCTTCATGGTCTGTTGGTGGACAGGGCGGTGGAGCCTGTGCCTCCCCACTTGCAAGGTCACGGATTTTACTCCAGGTATTTACTGATACCCAAACGAACCGGTGGCCTTCGACCCATTCTGGACCTCAGAAACCTCAACAAGTTCCTAGAGAAAGAAAAGTTCAAGATGCTTACTGTTGGAACACTTCTGCCCTACCTCCAGCAGGGAGATTGGCTATGCTCCTTAAATCGAAAGGATGCATACACTCACATCCTCATTCATCCAGACCACAGAAAGTACCTCAGGTTCATTGTGGGAGGAAACCATTATCAGTACAGAGTACTACCTTTTGGCCTATCCTCCGCTCCCAGGGTCTTTACCAAGTGCCTGGCAGTGGTTGCGGCCTACCTAAGAAATCAAGGCATCTTTGTCTTTCCCTATCTGGACGACTGGCTCATCAGGGGTCAGACGTCCCTGGAGGCCAGACAAGCCACCCTCAACACCATTGCTCTGCTTCAAAAGGTGGGCTTTGTCATAAACTTCGCAAAGTCCACTTTGCTCCCATCCCAGAACTTGGAGTTCATAGGGGCAAGGTTGGATTCTCAACTGGCAAAGGCATTCTTGCCAGAAGACAGGGCTCAAAGTCTGATGGACGTGGCAAAGCAGTTTCTGAACAAGTCCCTGGTCTCCGCCAGACTCTGCCTCAGGCTTCTGGGTCACATGGCTTCGACAGTACATGTGACTCCCAATGCCAGGCTCCATATGAGGCCTGCACAGTGGTGCCTTCGGACTCAGTGGTCTCAAGCCATAGGCCACTTACGAGACAAGATAAAGGTGTCCAAACCCCTTTTGGCCTCCCTCAGCTGGTGGCTACATTCACCCAATCTACTCAAAGGCATGCCCTTCCAAATGCTAGAATAATCAGTGGTCCTCACCACCGACGCCTCTCTGAAGGGCTGGGGTTCTCATTGTCTGGACAAGTGCACCCAGGGCCTCTGGTCTCCCTGGGAGGCAGCCCAACAGATCAATCTGCTGGAACTTCGAGCTATCCGCTTGGCTCTCAGAATTTTTTCTCCGGCCCTGGCTCACCGCTCAGCCTTGATTCAAACAGACAACCAGGTGGCCATGTTTTATGTGAACAAGCAGGGCGGCACTGGGTCACAGATCCTTTGTCGAGAGACTCAGAACCTTTGTTCCTTTGCCCTGAAGCACCACATGCTTCTCACGGCGGTGTACCTCCCAGGCCAGGAGAACTGCCTGGCCGACCGGTTGAGCAGGATTCTGCAGCCCCACGAGTGGCAGCTGCATCCCTTGGTGGTTCAAAAGATCTTCCTGAAGTGGGGTCTCCCTTGGATAGATCTCTTTGCCAGTCCACTAAACAAGCAGCTACCCAAGTTCTGCTCCAGGCAACCACATCCTTTGAGGATCGCACCAGATGCTTTTCTGATGTCGTGGTCTCAGGGCCTCCTGTATGCGTTTCCTCCCACGCCCTTGGTGGCCCGAACTCTGTTCAAGATTCTTCGGGACAAGGCCTCAGTCCTGCTGGTAGCTCCCAGATGGCCGAGACAGCCTTGGTTTCCTCTTCTGCTTCAACTGGCGGTGGATCCCCCACTGCCTCTGGGGTTGCAACCCGACCTTCTCTCTCAGGAGCAGGGTTCCTTACTACACCCCAATCTCAAGACTCTCAATTTGATGGCCTGGAGGCTGCAAGGGTAGTCTTGGCTCCCTGGGGCCTGCCTCAGGAAGTTGAGGAGGTTGTCCTAGCTTCTAGAAAACAGTCCACTAGGAAAGCCTATGCTCTCAAATGGAAGAGGTTTTCTGTGTGGTGTCAGCTACGTACAGAGGATCCTTTCTCCTGTACTGTGCCGGTAGTGCTTCAGTACTTACTGCACTTATCAAATCAGGGACTTAAGTCCAATTCTGTTTGGGTCCACCTCTGCTTTAGCAGCTCACCACTCACTGGTGGAGGAACATTCTTTGTCAGGTCACCCCTTGGTGTCCCGCTTTCTCAGGGGCTTGCTTTTGTTTAAGCCCCCCATCCGTCCTCCTGCTCCTGAGTGGGAGCTGAATGTGGTCTTGCAGCAACTGACTCGCCCACCCTTTGAGCCAATGGCTACTTGTCCACTGTGCTTCCTCTCCTGGAAGACACTCTTCCTGATAGCCCTTACCTCGGCTAGGCGAGTGAGTGAGCTTCAGGCCCTAGTCTGTGATAGGCCTTACACCAGGATTTATAGGAACAGGGTAGTCCTCAGGACTCATCCCAAGTTCCTCCCTAAGGTTGTCTCCTCTTTCCACCTCAATCAGGAGGTGGTTCTTCCAACATTCTTCCCTAGGCCTCATGCAAGCCAGGCTGAAGCAGTCCTGCATACCCTGGACTGTAGGAGGGCCTTATCCTTCTACCTTGACCGTACGCAGGGGCATAGAAGGGCTACTCAGCTCTTCGTATCCTTTGACCCCAATAAGTTGGGGTTAGCTGTGTACAAGCGTACCTTGTCTATCTGGGTGGCTGACTGTATCACCTGGGCTTTGGAAAGCTGGGTAAATGCTCCGCTGGGGCTTCATCAGCGCCGATGACATCCATATGTGAGGACTGATTCCTGCTGCTCCTGGAGAACACCTGTTACAGGTGAGTAACTACTCTATATGGCTAAGGCCATACTGTTTTCTTTGGAGACTGAGGATGAGCACAGGGCAGAAAAATTGGAGATCCTGCAGTACTCCTCTGCCCCCAAGAAAGCTGTGGAAGTGTGCGTGCACTGCATCCTTCAGTGGTTACAGATGAAAATGTGGGAGGCACCTTCTCTGTACCTCCTGTCAGTAGACAGCTCGACTCAGTGTACCAAGTTTGGAAGGCTCCTGAATTCGAGAATCCCCAACTCCCACCCCACTCTCTAGTCATTGAGAGTGCCCTCAAAAAGTCCAAAAGTTCCAAGATGCCCTGCTCGGCACCTCAGAAAGGGAGGCTCGAACATTGGACTCTTCTGGGAGGAAAGTGGATGAGTGCCTTGCTCACCTCCCATGTGGCCTCTTACTAGCTCTGCATGGACATGGTCTTGAAGGACATCATGCATGGCCTGGATCATATGTCACCACAAAGCTGTCTCAGGGAAGCAATAATCCAAAATACAAATCAAACCCTGTACTATGCTTTACTCAAATAGTAACAACCAATATTAATCTTATTACAATAATTTCTTTTAGCAGGCAAAAATGACCTCAGGATGGCTAATATCCCTCATACAGTGACAAGTCACTATAGGGAAATAGCAGACGCTTCACATCACAGGTCAAATAGCCTATACCATCCAACCTAATAAATACAACCAATTTTACAAACTTAATACACCCCAAACAATTCACTCAGGAACCTATATCCAGTAATCTTCACAAACATTCACCACATAAATAACACACACTCATTAAAAGCGTCTCACTTAAATAATCATGGCAGTACATCTGGAGTCATCAGTGCAGTCCCAAAGCTGAAAAAACATAACACAGAATTACTCCCATGTAAATATAGGCTCACAAATAAGAGCACACTATACTTATCTGAAGTAAGCAGCTTAAACAGCACACAGCCTCAACGGGACCAAAACCAATGGCTCTTCAGCACACTGCCCAAAGCCAGCACAATGAACCAGCCAGAACTTGAGGAAAAACACTTCTCTTTCAGGCTCTAGACTTAAAACTTCAACTCTCCATGCTTGCCCTTGACGCAAGCTTCCGTTTCGCCAAAAGGCTTTATCAAAAGGGCTTACAGCAATGGAACAAAAAAGCCTAGGTCTAACAAACGTTTCCTCATGTTGAAAACCACACCCCAGCAACTAACCGACCTCTGTAGCTCCGCCTCCTGCTTCTGTGCTGCTGCTGATGTGGCAGATTTTGTGCTGCTGCTGATGTGGCGGCTGCTGCTGCTGCTGATGTGGCAGATTTTGATTCGTGGGTGAGTGTTTTTAGTGTCGGTTAGTTGCTGGGGTGTGGTTTTCAACATGAGGAAAAGTTTGAGCTGGCTTTGGGCAGTGTGCTGAAGAGCCATTGGTTTTGGTCCCGTTGAGGCTGTGTGCTGTTTAAGCTGCTTACTTCAGATAAGTACAGTGTGCTCTTATTTGTGAGCCTATATTTACATGGGAGTAATTCTGTTTTTTCAGCTTTGGGACTGCACTGATGACTCCAGATGTACTGCCATGATTATTTAAGTGAGACGCTTTTAATGAGTGTGTGTTATTTATGTGGTGAATGTTTGTGAAGATTACTGGATATAGTTTCCTGAGTGAATTGTTTGGGGTGTATTAAGTTTGTAAAATTGGTTGTATTTATTAGGTTGGATGGTGCCTCAGAACTCAGTGGTCGCAGGCCACAGGGAGCCTCAGCGACAGAGTAAGGGTGTCCTGACCATTCCTACACTCCCTGCGTTGGTGGCTGCATCCCCCAGACTTACTGAAAGGGGTGCCTTTTCAGCCACCTGGGTTCACAGTGGTATTGACCACCGATGCCTCCCTGCAGGGCTGGGGAGCACACTGTCTGGGCAAGTGCACCCAGGGCCTGTGGTCCCCCTGGGAGGCCAAGCAGCAAATCAATTTACTGGAACTGCGGGCTATTCGCTTAGCCCTCAAGATTTTCTCTCAAACCCTGGCCCACCAGTCTGTCTTAGTACAAACAGACAATCAGGTAGCCATGTTTTATGTGAACAAACAGGGGGGCACTGGCTCCAGGCTTCTTTGTTAGGAGGCACAGGACCTTTGCTTGTTTGCGCTCAGGCGCAACATGTTTCTCAGGGCGGTTTATCTTCCTGGCCAGGAAAATTACCTGGCAGACAGGTTGAGCAGGATTCTGCAGCCCCACGAATGGCAACTCCATCCTTTGGTGGTTCAGAAGATTTTCCTGAAATGGGGACTTCCATCCATAGATCTGTTTGCCAGTCCCCTGAACAGACAGCTGCCCAGGTTCTGCTCCAGGCAACCGCATCCTCTGTGGCTAGCAGCACATGCTTTTCTGATTTCCTGGTCCCAGGGCCTCCTGTATGCATTTCCTCCCACGCCTCTGGTGGCCCGAACCTTGTTCAAGATTCTACAGGACAAGGCCTCGGTCCTTCTGGTAGCTCCCAGGTGGCCGAGGCAGCCTTGGTTCCCACTTCTGCTTCAACTGGCAGTGGACACTCCACTACCTCTGGGGTTGCAGCCCGACCTTCTCTCTCAGGATCAGGGGTCTCTTCTGCACCCCAATCTCAAATCTCTCAATTTGATGGCCTGGAGGCTGCAAGGGTAGTTTTGGCTCCCTGGGGCCTCCCTCAGGAAGTTGAGGAGGTCGTCCTGGCCTCTAGGAAGCAGTCCACTAGGAAAACCTATGCCCTGAAATGGAAGAGGTTTTCTGTGTGGTGTCAGCTGCGTACAGAAGATCCTTTCTCCTGTGCTGTACCGGTGGTGCTTTCAGTACCTGCTGCACTTATCCAATCAGGGACTTAAGTCCATTTCTGTTCGGGTCCACCTCTCAGCTCTAGAAGCTCACCACTCACTGGTGGAAGGACACTCTTTGTCGGTTCACCCCTTGGTGTCCAGGTTTCTCAGAGGCTTGCTCTTGCTCAAGCCTCCTGTCCGTCCTCCAGCCCCTGAGTGGGAGTTGAATGTGGTCTTGCAGCAACTAACTTGCCCACCTTTTGAGCCGATGGCTACTTGTCCTCTCCGCTTCCTGTCCTGGAAGACACTCTTCCTGGTAGCCCTAACCTCGGCCAGGCAAGTAAGTGAGCTTCAAGCCCTGGTCTGTGACAGGCCTTACACTCGCTTCTATAGGAACAGGGTAGTCCTTAGGACTCATCCAAAGTTCCTTCCAAAGGTTGTCTCCTCTTTCCACCTCAACCAGGAGGTGGTTCTTCCAACATTCTTCCCTAGGCCTCATACAACCCGTATGTGAGGACTGATTCCTGCTGCTCCTGAAGAACACCTGTTACAGGTGAGTAACTACTCTTTCCCTGGCTTATATTCGCATTTGGCGTATCTTTGAGCGCTGGTGCGAAGAGCGGGGCCTGCGACCGGGCAACACTCTAGTACCAGAGGTGGTGTCGTTTCTGCAGGACGGTCTGGATAAGGGTTTAGACCTCGGTACTCTAAAAGTTCAGTTGGCGGCTCTGGCGTGTTTTCGAGGTAAGGTACGGGGAGTTCTGTCTGGTCATCCGGATATTCTGCGATTCTTGAGAGCGGTGAAGAACATGCGTCCTCCGGTTCGGGCAGTGGTTCCGGCCTGGGATCTGAATTTAGTTCTCGAAGCATTGGCGAGACCTCCCTTTGAACCAGCAAGGGAAGTATTGCTCAAGGAGCTATCATGAAAGACCGCTTTCTTAGTGGCTTTGTGTTCAGCAAGAAGAATTTCGGATCTCCTGATGCTTTCGTGTAGAAAGCCGTATCTTCAGTTTTCCGAGGAGAAGGTAATGTTGCGGCCTGTTCCCTCCTTTCTTCTGAAGGTAGT
This sequence comes from Ichthyophis bannanicus, assembly GCA_033557465.1. NCBI lineage: Eukaryota > Metazoa > Chordata > Amphibia > Gymnophiona > Ichthyophiidae > Ichthyophis > Ichthyophis bannanicus. The sequence goes on from CM066035.1 coordinate 283,979,645, forward strand.
GTCAAAGTTTCATGTGAATCAGACTATTTCACTTCCAACCTTTAGGGGCCAGGGGGGAATGCCTATAGATGGGGTTCTGAATAAGTTGGATTTAGGTAAAATGCTCAGAAGGTACCTTAGGAGGACGAAACCTTTTCGAAAAACAGACAGGCTGTTTGTGCTGTTTGGGGAGCCTCGGAAGGGGGAAGCGGCCTCGAAGGCCTCGATTGCTAGATGGGTAAAACACGCCGTAGCAGCGCCGTATCAAGCAAGCGGAAAGACACCTCCGGAGGGGCTCCGCGCTCATTTGACTCGTAGCCAGGCGGCGTCCTGGGTGGAGTTTGCTTTGATTCCGCCTGTGGATATATTCCTGGCATCTACTTGGTCATCTCTTCACACGTTTGCAAAGCATTATAGATTGGATGTTCAAGCCAGGGGAGACGCAAATGTAGGGGCTTTGGCCATCATAGCGGGCCTGGCGGGTCCCTCCCAGGGTTAGGTACTGCTTTGGTACTTCCCTAATGTTCCTGGACTGGCCCGGAGAGACGAAGAGGAATAATAAATTAGACTTTACCTGCTAATTGTCTTTCCTTGAGATCTCTCCGGGCCACTCCAGGACCTACCCATCACATTTGCAGTTTGACGGTATTTGGCAAAGGCCGCTTGCACGTCCGTAGTCCATGTGTTACCGGACTTAGGGGCATGTGAGTTACTGAGCGGGAGACTCAGAAGATGTTATTGTTGGTCTTCTGCCCAGGGAGCCTGGGTCGATGTGGTCTATGGGGCTTCCTTGTTCTAAAACGGGGTTCACTGTAGAGTAAAAAAAAAAAAAAAAAAGGAGCTGTTAACTTTTGAGGTAGGCTCTGAATATTCATTTGATGGTTTAGTGTTGTTTATAATAGTTCAAGGAATGGGTTATATTCTTAGACTGCTTGGAAAGTGACAGACTGAGGTTATGCCACCAGGGGGAGCCGGAAAGCATGTCAGCAAAACTTCAGAATTCAGTCCTCAGCTGCTGGAGAAGGTTGACAACCCTAATGTTCCTGCACTGGCCTGGAGAGATCTCAAGGAAAGACAATTAGCAGGTAAGGTCTAATTTCTTCTGATAGTGCCTCTGTATAGGTCTTTGGTGCAACCTCATTTGGAGTATAGTGTGTAATTCTGGAGACCACACCTTCAAAAGGATGTGAACAGAATGGAGTCAGTGCAGAGGGTGGCTACTAAAATGGTTAGTGGTCTTCACTAGAAAGCATATGAGGACAGACTTAAGGATCTTAATATGTACACCTTAGAGGAAAGGCGGGATAGAGGTGATATGATTGAGATGTTTAAATACCTCCATGGCATAAATGTTCAGGGGGAGAGCCTCTTTCAATTGAAAGCAAGTTCTGCTATGAGGGGACATGGGATGAGGGTGATGGGGGATAGATTCAGGAGTGATATGCGGAAATATTTCTTTACGGAAAGAGTGGTGGATCCGTGGAATAGTCTCCCAGTGGAGGTGGTAGAGATGAGGACAGTAACTGAATTCAAAAAAACATGGGGCAAACACAGAGGATCTCTAAAGGAAAAAAGGGGACTGTTGTAGTTGTTGATATGGAAGGACAGACTAGATAGGCCATGTGGTCTTTTTCTGTCGTCATATTTCTATGTTTCTATGAGAAGGAACCGAGAGCTGAAGAACTTGAAATTCTTCAGTATCCGGCAGCCCCTAAGGAGGCTGCTACTTTACCCATTCATTGGATATTGCATTACCTCATACTTAGGATGTGGGAAATACCTTTAACGGTGTCGCCACATTCTCGAAGACTCTATACCATGTACCGGGTACCGCAGTGTCCTGGTTTCCAGAAGATCCAGTTGCCACACCATTTCATGGTTGTGGAATCAGCAGTGCGTCAAATCAAAAGTGCTAAGACACATTCATCTAATCCTCGGGCCGTGAAGTGAGAACTCTCAATGCCTTTGGCTGTCGATGTTTTCAGGCCTCCATTTTATCGGCCAGAATAAGTTCATGCATACTCTACATGGGTATGTTTTTTCAGGAGGTTACTAAAGATTTGGAACTAATGGCTGCTCTTCTCCCAGATGACAAGAGGGCTGATTTCCTAAGGCTTGCTAAACATGCCCAGAATGTTTCCAAGTTCATGAACAGGGCAACCTTTGATTGTTTTGAGTGTATTAGCAGAACGTCTGCTATTTCCATTGGTGCACATCGGATTGCTAGGTTACAAGCATCTGATATAGAGCAGTGGGTGCAAGATAAGCTGGGGAATATTCCTTGCATGGGAGAAAACCTCTTTGGCAAGGATTAGCAAGACAAAGCTTCTCAGCTTGAGTCCGAGAATACTACCCTAAGCAGGCTCTCTGGGACCACTGCCAGCCCAGCTAAGAAAAAGACGGTTGTAATCTTCTGAATATGTAATCTTCTGAATATGTAATCTTCTGGTCTAGTCTCAGCTTGGTCCTGGGTTCATTTCACTTCACTGACGCAGGAGGGCTTGTAATAAGACAACCAAACAGGTGTGGCCCCAGAGCCAAATGCATAAGTCTATCAAAGTCTGATTGTTTTCTTCTGTATTTCCCTAGACCCCAGTGAATCAGAATATCAATCGCCCATTTAACCCACTGATTTACATTAAGAGGCATAGTGTCAATTTTCTCAACTATTTTTTCTATATCTCTATCTTTTAAATGTTCCTGCAACATTACTTTAACTGGTGCCTTGAGTTCAGTACTGGGTGCCATGTCTAAGTCATCTGAATTATGCTCCAGACAGAGATCCTGATTATTGCTCTGTTCTGGCTGAGATAAACTATCAGAATTTTCCTGCTGTGATTCATCTGTGTTCTTCCCATTCCTAAGTCCAACTATGCATACTTCTGTATTCTCTTGTTGCTGATCAGGTGTGTCATAGGCATAGGGGGCTGAGGGAGGGGTGGGCGTATATTTAGTCTTTTGTTTCTCAAGAGCTTGTATGCATGGCTGATAGGGTGTGTCATAGGCATAGTGGGCTGAGGGAGAAATGGGTGTTGGCTTTCTTGCAGAGGCCAATTGATCTTTAACGTGCCTCAATTCAAGTTTAAGTGCTTCTAATTGTTCACTAACAGTTATAAAATAATTTGTGGCTTGTATCACTTGAGTTCTTTGTATAGAGATGCAAATTTGTGCCTCCTCAAGGTCTTTGGTCAATTGGGTACACTGAGAAGTCAGTTCAGAGTTTTCTTGTCTCATGCTAATGAGGCCCCTGCACATGCCTTGGATAAAAAGGCATTTTCTTTTATTTGTTTTCTTTTTGAATTCTTGATCATGGTTTAACATTTGTCTTTGAATATTATACCATGATGAGTCAGGGAATTCCCCTTCAAATGGACCTCCTTTTCTCTTACAGTATGAAATAATAATTTCTTTAAGTTCTTTAAAATCAAATGCTTCCATATTTGATACTGCAGAGAGGCTGTAGTTGGACTATCTCAACTGTGTAACCTTAGAAGGAGGAATGCTCACTTTTATGAAGAAGTGAGACTTAGAATTATAGTTGGAATGGTATAAATTTTATGGGTGTTCAGTAAAGAGTACTGGCATAAAGACCACACCTTAAAATTATACCTGAATAAAAAGTGCTTATCACCTTTTAACAGGGTGGAAGTTTAGGGTGAAGTTATAGTAAGAAGGGTGTTAGGAGATTATCAATTGCAGCCAGCTTTAAGCCTGCTCTCACTAAGATAGTTACTGACAGGAGACAGAGAAATAAAAGTTAAAAGGGACATGAGATTAACAGAATTGTCAGCTATTCCTGCTCTCACCAAGATATATACTGACAGGAGAGAGAAATAAAAGTCAAACAGACAGGAGGTAAATTAGTGTTACCAGGAAAGATGTATATTGTACTCTATGAGGGAATATTTAACTGTGTAACTCTGTATTTTCTTAGCAGCTCAAATACTATAGAAAAATCTTTAGCAAGCCTATACATCAAAATAAGACAATTGCAAGCCACTCTGTGTGATGTCCTTAAAATTCTAGATTCTTACAGAGCCTTTTGACAATAAAAATCTCACCTTGTCTAACAAAACAAAATTGTAAATGGTCACACGGACTTTCGATTCTGTCTCACTCTGTCTGGAATCTACTTAATGTATTATACAAAATTATTACTTACCCAACTGGAGATCTGCTGTGAAATCCGAGAAGGCGAGCCCCCATATGTAATCTTCTGAATATGTAATCTTCTAGTCTAGTCTCAGCTTGGTCCTGGGTTCATTTCACTTCACAGACGCAGGAGGGCTTGTAATAAGACAACCAAACAGGTGTGGCTTGAAGAAAGGTTTTTATGTAGAAATAAGCTTAATACATAGGTATTGAACAGAGGTATATAGTGATTGTTACAGAGCTGTTTCAGTGTGCATCAATGAATCTGTGTGTGCATGTGCATGTGTGAAGTGTAAGATAGAGAGATAGGCCCAAACATGTGGCTCAGAGCCTCATGGCAGGAGAGAGAGAGAGAACGGGGAGGGGTGAAGGGAATTGATTATCAGAGCCTCCTGTCCTTCATGTCCAAGGGATGGTGGGAGAGAGAGAGAGACAGGAAGTGTTTCTGTCTTTTATAGTGAACTGAATCCTTTCCAGCACTTCCCCTTGAGGTCTGCTAGCCACTCCCTTTAAGGTCTGCTATTCTTGATTTAGCAAGGAGGGGCTTCAGGCCTTGGAGAATGAAATCACCAGGGGGTCAGAGTTAATCTCATCTTGTAAACTGTCCTATTACCTTTGGGGACTGAAGTCACCAGAGTCCACAGCTGCATGAAATGTATGCTGACAACGGTTAAGAAGCCCTTTTTCAACAAGAAAAAGAAGTTGTATCATCCTTACACCCATGCTGTTCACTCTCCGGTCCATGCTTCGAAGAAAGGACAACAACAACCGAAGCAACAAAGGAAGGCTCAGGCCCCCAGAGCTCAACCAGCTCAGCAGACCCAGCCTCCACAAGGTCTTTGACTCCTTGCTAGAGAACTTAGCTATCCTACCTCTGGAAACTCCAGAGCCAGTCAACATCCCAGGCAGACTGTGTTAATTTGCCAAAAGGTGGCACCAGATAACATTGGACTCTCTCCATAGTGACTGAAGGGTACAAACTTCACTTCTAAAGTATGCCCTCTCCCTCCACTCCAAGAGAGTTCAGCTCTCGGCCCCCTCTTACCACTCTCTTGTGCCAGGAGGTCACCACCCTTCTCGCTCAGGGTGTGATAGAGGAAGTGCCACTTTCTCAGCAAGGCCTGTGCTTTTACTCCCCCTACTGTGAATTTTCATTAAAATCATCTGTAATACTTGAAGATTGGAGGATCGCCAATGTAATGCCATTTTTTAAAAAGGGTTCCAGGGGTGATCCGGGAAACTATAGACCAGTGAGCCTGACGTCAGTACCGGTAAAAATGGTAGAAACCATCATAAAGAACAAAATTACTCAGCATGTAGATAGTCATGGCCTAATGGGAGACAGCCAACATGGCTTTAGACAAAGAAGATCTTGTCTTACTAATCTGTTATGTTTTTTTAAAGGTGTGAATAAACAGGTGGACAAAGGTGAGTCGGTTGATATAGTGTATCTGGACTTTCAGAAAGCCTTTGACAAGGTCCCTCATCAGAGACTTTTGGCAAAACTAAAGAGTCATGGGATAGGAGGCAGTGTACTATTGTGGATCAGGAACTGGTTAAAAGATAGAAAGCAGAGAGGGTAGGGCTAAATGGCCAATTTTCCCAATGGAGAAAGGTGAATAGTGGAGTACCCAAGGGATCTGTGCTGGGTCCGCTGCTTTTTGACATATTCATAAATGACCTGGAAAAGGGAATAATGAGTGTGGTTATCAAATTTGCAGATGACACAAAACTATTTAAAGTTGTTAAAACCCAAGAGGATTTGTGGAAAATTGCAAGAGGATCTTGATAAATTGGAAGACTGGGCATCCAAATGGCAGATGAAATTTAATGTGGACAAGTGCAAAGTTATGCACCTAGGGAAGAACAACCCAAACTATGGTTACAAGATGCAAGGTTCCATATTAGGAACCACCACCCAGGAAAATGTTTTAGGCGTCATTGTGGATAACATGTTAAAACCCTCGGCCCAGTGTGCAGCGGTGGCCAAGAGAGCAAATAGAATGCTAGGTATCATAAGGAAAGGAATGGAAAATAAAACAAAAGATATTATAATGCCTCTATATTGTTCCATGGTGAGACCGCACCTTGAATATTGTGTGCAATTCTGGTCGCCGTATCGTAAAAAGGATATAGTGTTATTAGTAAGGGTTCAAAGAAGAGCCACCAAAATGGTAAAGGGGATGGAAGGATATTCCTATGAAGAAAGGCCAAAAAGGTTAGGGCCCTTTAACCTGGAAAAGAGACAGCTGAGGGGGAGATATGATAGAAGTCTATAAATTAATGAACGGAGTGGAACGGGTAACCGTTGATCGATTGTTTACGTTATCAGAATATAGAAAGACTAGGGGACATGCAATGAAGCTACAGGATAAACTATTTAAGACTAATAAAATAAAATATTTTTTCACTCAACGTGTAATCAAACTCTGGAATTTGTTACCGGAGGATGTAGTAAAGGCTGTTAGTGTAGCTGGGTTTAAAAAAATGTTTGGACAAGTTCCTGGAGGAAAGGTCCACATACCATTATTAAGAAGGGACCCAGGATATCAATTCTTGCCCCAAAACAAGCATTGTGGAACCTGTGTCTTTTGGGGAAACTGCTAGGTATGTATGACCTAGATTGGCCACTGTTGGAAACAGGATACTGGGCTTGATGGACCTTGGTCTGACCCAGTATGGCATATCTTATGTTCTTATGTTATGTTCTTACTTCCTTATACCAAAGAAAACAGGAGGATACAGGCCCATTCTGGATCTCCGAGAATTAAACAAGTATCTGCTTCGAGAGAAATTCAAAATGGTTTGGCTATGTTCCCTAGACCTAAAGGATGCATATACGCATATCCTTTTTCACACAGAACACAGGAGGTTTCTTTGATTCCTCTTGCAGGGAAGACATTGCCAATACAGGGTTCTACCCTTCGGCCTGGCTTCTGCCCCAAGAGTCTTCACAAAATGAATGGCAGTAGTAGCAGCATTTCTAAGAACTCTAGGGATATTTGACTTCCCCTACTTAGACGACTGGCTCCTCTGAGCATCGTCAGCTCCAGAGGCCAGCTCTGCTCTCTCCTGCACAATGCAGGTTCTTCACCATTTGGGATTTGCAATAAATCTTCCAAAATCCCATCTCACCCCTTATCAAACCTTAGAGTTCATAGGGGCTCTTCTAGACATGCAGCAGTCAAGGGCTTTTCTGCTACAGGTCCATTGCGCTCGAGTAGTTCAACTAGCTTCTCAAACAGCTATGAAAACTTTACTAACTGCTCGAGAAATGCTTCAGTGCTTGGTCATATGGCTTCCACTCTACATGTGGTTCCCTATGCTCGTCTGCACATGCGTGCAACTCAATGGACCCTAACATCGCAGTGGACTCGAGCATCAGGTCATCTGGGGGACAAAATCAGGAACTCTGCATACCTCATTTCATCCCTCCAATGGTGGTAATCACCAGAAAACCTACTCATAGGGTCACCTTTTCAGAGGCCACCGCACCAGTCTACCCTGACGACGGATGCGTCCAAATTGGGTTGGGGAGCTCATCTGGACAATCCCTTCACTTAGGGTCTTTGGACCCAGCAGGAGGCTCAGCTTCACATAAACCTGCTAGAACTCAGGCCCATCTTCAATGTTCTCAGAGTGTTCCAGGACCACCTGCGCTTCAAAACAGTTCTAGTCCAGACGGACAATCAGGTAGCCAGGTTCTATGTGAACAAGCAGGGTGGAACAGGTTCTCAGGCGTTGTGCAACAAAGCCCTACACTTATAGTCCTTTGCCATGCGCCTTCAGATCCACCTACTAGCGGTGTATCTCCCAGGGAAATAGAATCTCTTGGCAGACGAATTCATTTGAGTACTACTGCCACACGAATGGTTTCTCCATTCAGATCAAATTGCTTGAATCTTTCAAATCCGGGGAACTCCAGATATAGATCTGTTTGCAAGTCCTCAGAATGCCAAATTTCCCCGCTTATTTTCCAGAATTCCTGCTCAGAACAGTCGGGTGACGGATGCTTTCCACCTCCACTGGGGTCAGGACTTCCTATATGCCTACCCACCGATTCTCCTCATTCCCAAGAATCTGTTCAAGCTTCAGCGAGACAGGGGCCACATGATCCTCATAGCCCCACGCTGGCCACGTCAGATGTGGTATCCATTGCTTCTACATCTCTCTCAAGCCAAACGTCTGTAGTTGGGATATGTTCCAGATCTCCTATCCCAGGAGAACGGGATGCTTCTGTATTCGAACCCCCAGTCTTTGCACCTAATGGTGTGGCTGCTGAGAGCTTAGAACTCCAGGATATCAACCTCTCTCAGCAGGTGAATGATATCCTTTGGGCCTCCAGGAAACCTTCCACAAAGCGTGCTTACGCTTTTAAATGGAGAAGGTTCTCAATCTGGTGGTCAGAGAAGGAATTTAATCCTTTTTCCATTCCAGTGGAGGCATTACTTGAGTATCTCCTCCACATTTCATCCTCTGGACTTAAAACTAATTCAGTGAGAGTCTACCTCAGTGACATTGTGGCTTTTCACATGCCCTTTCATGGACAACCTGTCTCCTCTCAGCCGCTTGTAGCACGCTTTATGAGAGGTCTACTCTTAACTAAGCCACCACCTGTGGCATGGAATCTCAGTCTTGTCCTTGGACAGCTGATGAAGCTGCCCTTCGAACCCCTAGCCACTACATCTCAGAAGTTTCAGTCTTGGAAAGTTATCTTCCTAATTGCCCTCATTTCTGCAAGACGCATCAGTGAGGTCCAAGCTTTAGTGGCTGGACCTCCCTACTCTCGTTTCCATCATGATAAAGTACTCCTTAGGACTCATCCTCACTTTATGCCAAAGGTGGTTTCGCCTTTTCATTTGAACCAGCCAGTTTACCTTCCTGTTTTCTTCCCTAGGCCTCATGCCTCTAGTGCAGAAAGGAATCTGCATACTCTGGATTGCAAGCATGCCTTGGCCTTGGCCTACCGGAGGATGTAGTAAGGGCTGTTAGTATAGCTGGGTTTAAAAAAGGTTTGGACAAGTTCCTGGAGGAAAGGTCCATAAACCACTATTAAAAAGGGACCCAGGATATCAATGCTTGACCCAGTACAAGCATTGTGGAACCTGTGTCTTTTGGGGATATTGCTAGGTACGTATGACCTAGATTGGCCACTGTTGGAAACAGGATACTGGGCTTGATGAACCTTGGTCTGACCCAGTATGGCATGTCTTATGTTCTTTTATCTTCAGAGAACTAGGCAGCACAGAAAAGCTTCACAGCTTTTTGTTGTGTTTGATTCCAGTCACCTGGGTTACCAGTTTCCAAGAGAACACTCTCCAAGTGGATTGAAGACTGTATATCTTTTACCTATGAGAGTAAAGGACTTTCTCTTGAAGGGTCATGTCACAGCACATAATGTAGGTCACATAATGCCTCTATGGCAAACCTACGCTCGGTGGCAATTGATGAAATATGCAAAGCAGCAACCTGGTCGTCCGCCCACACCTTTGCAGCCCATTATTGCTTGGACAAGGACTCCCGCCGGGATGCCTTGTTTGGCCAGGCTGTTCTCCAGCATCTCTTTCAGACTTACAACAACTCCTATCCCCCATCCCGGGTTTCAATACCAGAGATCCTTGGGAGGATACATGACCCACTTCAGCTTGTGTTTCACTGCTCTCTCTGGGGTCATCTCCCTGCCATCTCCAAGCTGGGGAGTCCCATATGTGAAGACTACATTCCTGCTTGTTCCTGGAGATAGCGTAGTTGCTCACCTGTTACAGGTGATCTCCGGGAAGAGCAGGAATTGAGTCTTCACAGCCCACTCTCCTCCCCTAGGAGTTGTATTTCTCTCTCTCTGTCTTTCTCTCCTTTTATCTCAGCTACAAACCCAACTGAGGAGGGAGAGTTGGAAAGGCGGGAAGGCAGCTGCACAGGAGCAGTGGGATGCTCCCAAAAGCTTTCCTATAGGATGCTGGGGCGCATTCCTGCGTGGGCTCCGTTGGTGCCGACGTCATCCATATGTGAAGACTCAATTCCTGCTGTTCCCAGAGATCACCTGTGCCCAGTTGAAAAGTCTATATTCTGTAGCCTCTTGTTGTTAGGTGTTCAGGGATTCCAAGATCTGATGCCATCCTCTTTGAACTGGGCAATGGCTGATCCGTTATAGTAATTGTTTTATGAGCTGTCACCGTAGTTATTGGTAATTGGATATGTTAATCTGGCTTCTTCTCAGAGGCGCAGTTGATTTGGGTGACCCTCCAACTTAACCTTATGAGTCATTGGAGTATGCAGCCGCCTCTTCTTGTCATGGTATTTTCTATTGAGGGTAATGATTGTTATGATTATTATTGTTATTAGCATAATTGCAGTACATGCTTCATTCAACTGGGCACATATATATACATATATATATATATATATATATTGTCACCACCAGGTGGGCAGGCTGCCGCCTAGGGCTAGCAGGTCTGGTTCTGATGGTGGTTAATGAAAATAAAGTAGTTGTAGACACGAATGATAAGGTAAATTAGGATTTATTTCCCCTCCCGGGGTCGGATTCTCCAGATGTATAACACAGCAAACTTAGGACACATAAACCATACTTTCTGGTATAATATAAAGGAAACAGAAAAGCTTCTTCTTGCTTCTTAAAGTAAACGGTAATTGTAAAGCATATGAAAACTCAGCACACAGCTCCTCTCTGTACAAACAGGCACTCTTCACATATAGTGTTAGCTTCCAGCACTATACAGCCTCTTATCTAACAAAGAGAGGTTATTCTATCAGAGAATGTTAATGTACAGTCCATCGGGTCTCCGAATGAGCATTCACTGAGGCTATCAGTGATCATGGGTTCATGCAGGTTCTCAGAAAGGCCTGAGTTTTCCTGGCTACAAAATGTCTGTAAGTTACCTTGTAACGTCTCTTCACAGAGCCTATCTGGCCAGCTCCCTCTAGGGCTGGAATAGCTGCTGCTGTACTTCTCTGTGTCTGGGAGAGAAGGAAGCCACCATTCAGGGTTTCTAGAATCCAACTTCTTATAGGTGTTTCTACCTTTGGGATATTTGTTGGCTCTAGCTTCAGGCTTTGGCACCGAGTAAAAGTATTCCTCTCTCTTATCAGCACAAGGTTTAGCTCTGCGTGGCTTTCTTTGAGGTTTAGGAACTTCTAATACCTCTTCCTCTGTCATGCAAATATCTTCAATGGCATACCTTTCTCTTTCAGGGACTTTTAACTGCTCTCTCTTCAGCTCTCCAGATAAATCCCTCGGCTGGGTGTTAGAGCCCTGCCCCCACTTAGGATTTCTCACACGAAGCTTCTCAGTATTAACCCTATAGGTATTTCTACTGTCAGTATACTCTCTTAGCTCTCTGCCAGAATCACTCTCAAGGTTACAGCTTTCAGATACATACTGTTTGGGTTTCTTAGGCTTCCATTCACACCAGCTAGAACGTTGTCTCTGAGTTTCAAACGGCTTTACTTCAGCAGAACACTCACAGCTGCTCTCTGACCTCACTGCTCCTAGCTGCTTTCTCCTGAGGTATTCTGGGTAGCTTCTGGGTTGAACTCTTCCTGGTTCCTGAACTCTTCCTGGTTCTGAATCTGAATCACCTCCTGGGTCAGACTCTGAAGCTGAAACTGAACCCGAACCTGAAACTGGAACTCTATTTCCTGCGTGACTCTTATAGCGGCTAATAGCCCTCCCTCTATCCAGGTGCAAGCTATTAGGAACTTGGGAATGTTTTTCAGCTGGGCATGTTTGCAAACCCTGTGGCTGGGTTTGTTTATGTTGCCCCTGACAACTACTGCTCACATGGCTTGTCTTCCTGTCAGCTTCTAGGCTAGAATTCACTGAATCCTGTGTTTTTAGGGCAGAGAATGAATCTTCCTCATCACAATATATATATATATATATATATATATCTATATATCTATCAGCAGTTACAAATTTGAAGCCTTTGCGTAACAAAGTCGTGAAGTACTTCAAAACAGTAACAATAATAACCAGCCACCACTTCGCCCTTGCTACCTTGCACGTCTCTTTTTCCTCCTTTTCTTCTGAATTTTCCCTGCTGTCTCCATACCATTCCCATTCATCTTTCCTCACATTCATTCCTTGCCCTTTGTCCTTTCCCTTTCTCTCCCCTACTATCCTTACAATTTCAATCCATCAAAAATGCCATCTAATTTTAGGTTGCTTTTCCCCCAACAAATTATGGAAGGTACCCCGTGCTCCTAGGTACTCTTCTGTGACCTTTCATTCTGCACATTTCACATCTATCCTTTCTTGCTGAATTACGTCCACCATCCTATCTTGCTACAGCTCTATCATTGGTGGTTGCTTTTCTTTCCACTGCAGTAGCACACATTTCCATGTAGCAATTAGGGGCATGGATATGAAAATCCTTCAGCCTTTCCCCCCCCCCCCCCCAACTGCTATCTCAGATAAATGCCCCAACAAAAGCAGTTTTTGCTGTTGAGGTATGCATACACCAGTACACTGCTCGATATCTTCTTCCACTGCTTGCCCGAAAAGTTGCAGGAATTGACAGCAAACTACATTGTAAAGGAGAGACCCTGATTCTGCTTTACACTTGCTATTTATTTAGTGTTCTTTTATACCGCACTCTTTTTCATCAGCGCGGTTTACATTAAACAGAAATACTCATTGCAAGCAACAAACTGTGATGAGTTTACATATAACAGGAGAATTCAACTGGGAATTTAACTTTGGGAAAACTTTGTACATATTTGTAAAAAAATTTTTTTAAAAAACTTAGTACGTATTTGTAATGAACCTGTATACTTATGGAGACTTTATACATATTTGTGAAAAAACCTATATACAGAGGATAGAATTTCTTAGTTACATCTTGAGTAAATAAGGTATTTGCAATTTTTACTGTGCCTGTTAGAGGGATGATGATGTGCTTTGGAAATGCAGAATGAAGAGGTGGTGTTTTATGGCTTTTCTGAAATGCTTGAGGTCAGTAATAGCTCTTATGTTGGGGGGTAGGTTGTTCCAACATCTGGGTGCATAGTATGCAAAGGCCCTGTCAGATGTTGAGTGTTTGCATTTTGTGGTCTCATGTGGTGTAACTAGTGTATTTGCCGCTGCTGACCTCCTGGATCTGATATTGGGAGTTGGATGGATGAGTTTTGAAATTGATGAAGGAGCTATAGTATTTATCGCTTTAAAGGTCATGAGAAGAGCTTTATATGCTATTCTGCAGTATATAGGGAGCCAGTGAAGCTCCATTAGGATGGGTGTTATGTGTTCGCCCTTTGATGCACCGTATAGCACCCGGGCAGCGGCATTCATGGCTAGTTGTAATGTATTTAGGGTATTTTTTGGGAGACCATGGAGTATTTGCTTTTTCCAACAGTCTAATTCTGTGATGCTTGAACAGTCCATATGAAGTATTTTAACCTGCATTTCCTGAAGGCTAGCATGTATATTTTGAAATAGTAGCCCTCGACATCCTGTGTGGACATTTCACTGCCCAATTCCTTTTCCAGTATAAATTCTATCTACTTCATGTATTTTTTTTTATTGCCATAACTTCCTATTTATTAAATTTACTCTTGAGCCCTGTGAAAGTCTCACGCTGGGGGGAAAAATTTACATAACTGCTGGAAGGTCTTACTTCATGTGACTTGTTGTGAGATGCTTGAGATAGTAGTGGAGAAAGATGGCCACTAGTACGAGGGTAACTGACTTCATAAAGGGATAGAAAATTAGGACTGGTGGTGAAGAGATTGGGTTGATGAAACTTGAAACAAGATGGAGGGATAAGATACACTGCTTGGGACAAGAGGATATGAGAGAGAGAGAATTGAGATAAACTTATTTATTAAAAGATTGAGATCCTAAAACTGCTGGGAACAGAGGAGTGAAAGAAAGAAAGAAAAACATAGTGAAGGCAGGATGTGGGGATAGAGAGAGAGGCTGGGTGAGGACAGGGTGCAGGGAGAGAGACTGTGTTGAGAGAGAGAGAGAGACCAAGTGATCACAGTGTATGGGGGAATGAGAGAGGCAGTGTGGTTGCTGTAGCAAAGTGCAATCAATGAATAAATCCAGGAGTCAATTGACAGGGTCTTGCCAGTTTATTGTGCATAGGCCCAGTCAGTCAAAGCTTCAAAAGGAACTGAGCAAAGGTTTTTACAGAGACATAACCATTTATACCCCTTTTTCAGTTTGATACATGAGAACTTTCTATTGGTTCTAGCTCGATACATGCAAACTTCTCATTGGTTCCCCGCTCCCTGCACCTGTCCAATTAGAAATCCCTCCGGGGCCTAGCAACCAGCCCCCTCCCTTAGGATTGTTCTAACAATTGTGCAGTTCTTGATTTTGTTATTTCCCTACTGCAAGGTTATCCCTAGCTTCAGGAATGCATGTATTGAAGCATTTATTTTCTTTCACACACAAGAGAATAATGAAAGACTTATGAATTCATAAAAACTTCTTATTAAGCAGTTTAAAACAGTTTTCTCATTTTTCACAGATTTTTGGTTCTTTTCTAGCTATAATGGGAGTTAGGATCCAGGCCTAACTTACAGGCCTTAAATAGTAGCAGGCCATGCTAGGCCATAGCCTACCACATTCCCCCCTTTGATTATTCTCACCCACAAGTGAGAAAGGGTGAGAATTAAATCACTCATTAGTCATTTAACACATTATACAGGTGTAATAGCATCATCGTGGGGTATAGGGTAATATTGCCACATAGCTAATACCTTCGCAGCTGCCTTCCGCTCTATAGTGTTATCAATTGCTGAAGTTATCATGCGTAAGCAAAAGGGTAGGAGACAAGGGAGCAATAAGCACATAGCTAGTTTGAATAGTACAATAAACATAAGGGCTTTTAGACCACCAATCCATGAAAATAATGACCCAAACCACCCATCCATTTTCAAACTGTGCCAGGTCTGGACAGGCACAAATGTCTGCTCTCTCATCTGCGTGGCTAAATCTTCAACTACATGCCCATTATTATCAATCTGTAAACAACAATTACTTAAATTCAATTTTCCACATACCCCACCTTCAGCTGCTAACAAATAATCTAAAGCTAATCGATTTTGATAAATGGCTGTGCACATTTGCATACTTTGCTTTGCCAAAAGGGTTAGTGCTTTACTAGTTTCATTAGTTATTATTTCAACAACAGCTTGCAAACGTATTATTCGATTAATCATATAAACAGGGGTATGATATTCCCATGTCCCATCCTGCTCCCAAGTAGCAGGTCCATAGTATGAAATAATTCTCTCAGGTGGCTATTCTTCAGATGTCGCATCACATTTGTCCCATTGGCCTATCTTCAAGGCCTCCTTCAGCTGTCGACTTCTGTACACAGGATATCCCAGTTGTTCTCCCTGGGATGAAGGAAAAAGGAAGGTCGTATGGTTCCCAATACACATGCGCCTCCCCAGTGGTGAGGGAGCCTAGCATATGCTCGGGTTCCGCAAATCCAATACAATCCAGGTGGTGCTTGCCAGGAATTATATGCTGCTAAGTTAGTCCAGATACTGGCAAGTTTGGGAAACTGAACTAGAGGATTGGAAGGTTTAGTAGCGTTGACTCCTGACCACCAAGACGTCGTCTTAGTGGTACTGTTGTAGAACTTCTGATTGAGACAGACCAGCTGCCCCACTTCCATATTAAACAATGGTCCATAGCGAGAAAAACATAAGTTACCCACAATGGAGTGGGCCAATACCCATTCACTCGTGGTATTGTATATATTAGTCTGATTATATGGAACAGAATAGTTCAGTTCTTGTGCCTCCCAAGGCCATTGGTCTCCCATCGTAGTTCCTGCACAAAATAGTCTGAAACGCGGAGACTAGATGCAGCTGCTCCCGCTAGCTCAAGGAACAAGTTCTGGGAGGCAGGAGGAATTTCAAACTCTGCTTTCATGGCCTCGTAGAAGGAGTGATGTATACGATAGGGTGAGGATACATGGGTCTTTGTGTTTAATTGCAGATATAAGATAGTCCCAGGATCTATACCTCCTCCTGCTATACGCAACCCAAATTTGTATCCTTGCTTCCATTGGCTGGGGTTGACTATGAAGAGTTGCAGGGGATTACAGGCACCTTTCTGACATTTCTTGGGCTCTGGTAATCTGATCTTTGTCAAGCTGCCTTTGCGGTGATCGCCATCTCGTCCCATAGGTGCATTCTTCCATGTAGCAAAATATACGCAGTCCCATTTTGGGCAAAAGTAATCATGTTTAGATGTAGTAGTGTAAATGGTGGCTGCAGAGTTCTTTCCTGTACACCGTCCCCATCCGTAGGCTCCTTCTGGACACATATATTTATCATCATGGTAGTATGCTCGCTCCCATGACCCACATCTGTGGTAAGCATTTCTGTTAATTGCATCACAAGCATCAAAGTTCAAGATAATAGGTTTTGTGGGGTTTGCAAGGGGTTTTGTTGCATTTAGGATGGCTCCATCTTCATCATTCCACCGTATCTCAAATGTATAATATGAGGGGTTTTGTCGGGGGTTATAACAAGTCTTACTTTTCCCCTTTGTGCAAATATTCAGTTCGGTGCCATTATAAATACACCGGCTGACTGTACCAGTGCAATTATAGTAGGAATGATAGCGTAAAGTCTGAGTAATCTTCTGTCCTGTTCGGGTGGTGGTTATGCAGGCTGCACAAGGGGGTAGGGCAAAAGTCTTTTCCAGGATTCCCAGGATCACCACTCCCACAAGGCAATAGTGGAAGAACATTGTGATTACAGTCTTTGGAGGTTAACTGGAAAGTTGGGTATGATGAACTTGTTGAGTTTTCTTCTGTTTCTGCTGTGATGGTCACTCCCGCGTGACAAAGGTAGATTCTGAAGATTCTCTATAACACCGGCTGTCTTCTCAATGTGAGTCGCAATGGAGTCTCGGGATCATTCACTGATGCCCATTGGTCAGGATCAGGAGTAGCTGCCGGCTTCACTCGACTGTGGTGGATCCAGGGTTCAAATTCTGCAACTTTCACTGCAGTGGGGGTTGACAGGATGACGACATATGGTCCCTTCCAATGCGGCGCCAGCGGGGTCTTTCTCCACTCTTTCACCCACACGGACGTTCCTGGCTTGAAGGGATGCAGAGGCTCGGTCAGGTTGATGGGTAGTCGATCTTGCACCCACGTTTGGAGATTCTGCAAGACAGAACCTAAAGCTAATAGTTCTTGTCTAGTTATTTCAGATCCTATCTGTTTCATGTCTCCCTTTATTCCCTGCACCATGGGTGGAGGTCGCCCATACAAAATCTCAAAAGGGGAGACTCCTAGGGATCTGATGGGAGCTGAACGATTCCTATGAAGGGCTATAGGGAGAACTTGGAGCCACTTCAGGTGTGTTTCTTGGCAAAGCTTGGATAACTGAGTTCTCAAGGTTCTATTCATGCGTTCCACTTTTCCTGAGCTCTGGGGTCTGTAAGCAGTGTGTAACTTCCATTGTATTTGCAGAGCTCGAGCTAACTGTTGGGTCACTTGGGATACAAATGATGGACCATTATCTGACCCTATAGTTGATGGTATTCCGAATCGGGGAATGATCTCATGAAGCAATACCCTAGTGACTTCTCGGGCTTTCTCAGTTCGAGTGGGGTAGGCTTCCACCCATCCCGAAAATGTACAGACTAACATTAACATATAGTGATATCCATTTGCAGGGGGCATTTCAGCAAAGTCTACCTGTATATCACTCATTGGGGTCATCCCTACTGACTGGGGGGTGGAATGGGACCTTGCTTGGCATTATATTTGGCAAATATCGAACATTGCTGTGCCACCGAGGCGGTCAGGGATCCTAGCAGTGAAATACAGAAATGGGGTCTCAGGGCTTTTTCCATAGCTGTTTTTCCATAGTGTGTGGCTTAGTGAAAAGCTTGAACAAAGGCTGGCCCTAATGCTTCAGGGATGACTGTAGGACCTGGAGGTGGGCTACCTTCTGGGGGTGGCAACACTATCCAACCTTGTTCTGTCAAGACTCCTCCCTCTTTTTCACAATAATAGTCTAACTCTCTTGTAGTGTATCGGGGTGCCCAGGAACTGAGGGGCACAGGGAATAGGGCTGCTTGCATTACAGTATCTTGGGTCCTAACTTGTCCTGTGGTGGCTGCCTTCCGGGCTGTGGCATCTGCAAATCTATTCCCTCAGGTGACTTCTCCTGCTCCTGCCTGATGACTTCGGCAGTGCATGACTGCCACTTGTTTGGGGGCCCACACAGCATCTAATAACACCAATATCTCGGGCCCATACCTAATGGCCTTACCCCCTGAGGTGATCAACCCTCGCTCTTTATACAAGGCTCCATGTGCATGCAAAGTGGTGAAAGCATATTTGGAATCTGTGTACACATTTAAGCGGAGTCCTCCTAATGTCAAGGCTCTGGTGAGGGCTATCAATTCAGCTTTCTGTGTAGAAGTTCCTGGGGTTAGGGCTGAGGACTCAACTACCAGATCAAGGGTCACCACTGCATATCCAGCACAACGATGTCCATTGATGACCAAACTGCTTCCATCCACAAAGAAAGTCCGTTCAGGGTCCTCTAGAGGGACATCGGTCAAATCAGGGCGACTTGAAAATACAGTGTCCATGGTTTCTAAGCAATTATGATCAGGGGGCCCAGGACCAATTGGGAACAACGTAGCAGGGTTCAGAGCTTGACTGACTTTCAACTGTATCTGGGGGTTTTCGCACAGCATGCTCTGATATTTCAACATTCATGCATTTGTCAGCCAGAAGTTTCCTTTGTGTTCCATGAGAGTCAGAACAGAGTGTGGCACGGTGACTTGTAGAGTTTGTCCCAGTGTGAGTTTATCTGCTTTGCCCACTAGGAGGGCTGTTGCTGCAACAGCTCTCAAACAAGGGGGCCATCCTTTTGCAACTACATCCAATTGTTTTGACAGATAGGCTACTGGTCGTTGCCAAGATCCAAGAGATTGAGTCAATACTCCCAATGTGTTTCCTTGTGACTCATGGACAAAAAGATGGAAAGGCTTCTGAACATCTGGAAGACCTAAAGCTGGGGATGACATCAGGGCATTTTTCAGGGACTGGAATGCTGCATCTTGTTGAGGTCCCTATTCTAGTGGAGATTTTTCCATTCTTTTGGTGACTTGGTACAGTGGTTTTGCAATCAGCGCGAAGTTGGGGATCCATATGCGACAGTATCCCGCGGCCCCCAGGAAGGCTCTTACTTGCCTCCTAGTGGTTGGAATGGGGATACTGCATACAGCTTCTTTGCGTTCTGGTCCCAGACGTCAGATCCCACTGGACAACTGGAATCCTAGATACTTGACTTCAGTTTGGCATAGTTGTGCTTTGGCTCTTGAGACTTTGTATCCAGCCTCTTTGAGAAGGTACAAGAGTTCACTGGTGGCTTGTAGGCATTCACTTTCTGAGTTGGTGGCTATGAGCAAGTCATCTACATACTGGAAAAGAACCCTCTTTCCTGGGTCCACGGGGTAACTTGAGAGATCTTGATTCAGGGCAGTACTGAAGAGAGTAGGTGAATTCTTGAATCCTTGGGGTAATCTGGTCCAGGTGAGCTGGCCCCGCCTTCCTGTTGTGGGGTCTTGCCATTCAAAAGCGAATAAAAGTTGACTGGTGGGGGCTAGGCGCACACAGAAAAAGGCATCTTTCAGGTCCAGAACAGTGAAATGAGTAGCCTCAGCGGGGATCAGTCCCAACAGAGTATAAGGGTTTGGTACTACAGGGTGTATAGTTTCAACTGCATCATTCACTCACCTTAGGTCTTGTACTGGGCGGTAGTCCCCTTCCCAGGTTTCTTTACTGGGAGAAGGGGGGTGTTCCAAGGTGACTGGCATTCCTTGAGAAGTCCATACTTCAGCAGTTTCATCAAATGGCAATGGATTCCTTCAATGGCTGGTCGAGGGAGAGGATACTGCTTCACATGCACTGGTTCCACTCCTGGCTTGAGGGTGACAATGACAGGGGCTATGTTCTTCGCTAGGCCAGGTGGATTATCTTCTGCCCATACTTCAGGTGGGGCTATGAGGTTGGTAGGTATACAGGGACTAGTTGACTTTATTGGAAGTGCACTATAGAACCGCCACTTTTCTTCTCGGGGAACAGTCAGCACCATCAATCCAGCAGGCTTTGGGTTCACAGTCATTTTCATTTCTCCCCCTTCAGCAAAAGATATTTGTGCCTGGAGCTTAGCAAGCATGTCTTGGCCCAGTAGTGGAATAGGGCACTCAGGCATATATAAGAACTGGTGCGTTATTTTCTGTCCCCCCTAGTTCACACATGCGGTTCTGTAAGAATGACTTTGTGGCTTTATTTCCAGTGGCTCCAATAATAGTGACAGATCGTGAGGACAAAGGAGCTACTGGCTTGGCTACTACTGAATGTTCTGCTCCTGTATCTACCATGAACTCCATGTATTGGTCCCCTATCTTTAAACTGACCATAGGCTCCTGGGGACCCAGGGTGAACTTGGAGCCCGGTCTGGCCTAGTCTTCATCTATGTCATCCAGGTCATAGCCCGTTGCTACTGCCACTCCATCAATGGCTTCCTCCTCCTCTTGCTGGAACTGTGTTTGGTTCATTCCTCCCCTCCTTCAAAATCGTCCTTCTGGCCTCCAGGGACTCCCTCCTCCCCTCGCAGGGGCGGAGTCCAGATGCGGACATTCATTTCTCCAATGCCCTTCTTCCTTGCAGTAGGCGCACTGATTTGCACCCAATTGAGGCCTTTCGCTTCCGCGGCCTCTTCCACGTCCTCTGGTCCTTTGATTAGGAAAACCTCCTCCACGTCATTCGGTTATAGCAGCAGCAAGAAGATCTGCCTTCTTCTTCATCTTTCGTTCACTTTCTCTGTCTCGTTCATTTTCACGATTCACAAATACTTTCTGAGCGACTTCCATTAACTGTGCTGTGTTCATGCCTGCAAATCCATCCAATTTCTGCAATTTTCGTTTTATGTCTCTCTGGGACTGACTAACAAAGGCCGCATTTACCATGCGTAAATTTTCCTGAGCGGCGGAATCATATGGGGTATACAATCTATAAGCTTCAGACAACCGCTCATAAAAGGCCGCTGGGCTCTCATCTGGACCCTGGAGAACTTCCGATACTTTCCCAATATTCATGGCCCTCTGGCCTCCCTTCTTCAGGCCCTGCAACAAGGCCTGGCGTAATCTGGTTAGGGCCGCCGCCCCCCTTTCATCATTCGGGTCCCACCCGGGATCTTCATTGGGATATTCTGCAACAGCTGCTTGCGAGGGGTTTATTCCTCCCCCTTCTATAGGGTATTCTTCTAACCAACGGAGGGCTGCGTGCCCGATTCGCCCTCGCTCCTCAGTAGTAAAGAGGGTGGACAGGAGCTGGCGACAATCGGCCCAGGTAGGCTGATGAGTTTGCATAATGCTAGACATTAATTCTGTTAATTCCTGAGGCTTGGCTGTATAGGATGCATAATGCATTTTCCAGTTTAATAAATCTGTGGTGGAAAAGGGTACATAAACTAAGCTGGTTGGTCCTGGCGCCATCTGGCCCTGATCATTTAAAACAGGTATTCCAGGCACTTGGCGTAATGGCATTAGGTGCCCTGCTTTCTCCTCCTTCTTCTTGGGAGTTACGCTTCTTAAATCATAAGGCTCCCGGGCACAAGTCTCCTTGGTGGGTGACCCTGAACTGGCAGGAGAGCCTCTGCTTTCTATCTCGTCAGAGGACTCGAGTCCCCCCGACGTGCTTGGGCCTGACTCGGGACTATCACTCGGGGAAGGGTGCTTCTTAGGCTGCTGCAGTGGTATTTTCTGGGGCTCCTCATCTGGCTCCACCTCAGGCCGTGGTGCTGGGGGAACTAACTTCTGTGGGTACTGGGGTAACCTAGCCAGGATATCTGGGGACTCTGGGGCAGAATACACAGGCAGCTTCTCCTCCTTAACTTTTCTGGTTCCCCTAGTAGTAGCTACAAATATTTTACAGCGCTCCTCATAGCAGTGCTTCATCCATGAGGGCTGCTGTTCACAAGCACTTAACCAGGAATCTATATAGGGGAACTGGTCAGGATACACTCTTTGTATAAGCTGATGAATCCAAAAAACTGTTTCTAAATCAAAGGTGCCCCCACGGGGCCATGAAGCAGCTAGCGCGGGCCACTCCCTTTCACATAACATTTTTAATCTGGACGGAGTCATTTTCATACCATAATCACCCGAAAATCCTTTACGGAAATTCTTGATCATACATTCCAACGGAGTTTACGTGGACTCCGCCCCTCCCATAATCTAAACGTAACTACGTACACTACCTACGTACTCTACTAACTACGTACGCTACGTACTCTACGTACACGTAATGACGTACAAGACAACGAACAATAAGGATAGGTAGTATGGCTGTAGGTAAGGGGTCCGTACAGCCCACAGAACACTGGGGGGGACAAACACCACTCGCTTCCTCTTTTTCGCGACCTGGGCGCGGTCGCCCGGCCAGGAACTGCGCTACTTAGGAGTCCGCTCTCGCTCGGTCCGTATTTCAAGACCTCTCACTCACACAAGCAAGCATATTTCAACAGGAAATCATATTTCAAGTGCCCAGGTTTTCTGACTAACTGACTAGTTCAAACAAGAAGGGTTGATGGCTTTGGCTTCTGCTTTCTCTTACGCGGAGCTTACTAGGACTGCCCTTATGGGAGGTGATCAGGCTCCCTTGTCTCGCACACACTCATGCGAGATTTCCCAGTTAGTCTATACCAAATATACCAAATCAGTCCTGCGCATGCAAGCGTTGTCCCAGGCTGTTCTTTCTGACTATCGAATCACAAAAATGTCTACTCACCGGATCCGGTCCCCGATACCACATCAGCTCCTGAGTTGGAACCTGGACTCCCCCGGGTCGGAGGTGTTGGCCAGCTGGACCCGATGGCCCGCCGAAGCAGGCGGAACCCTCTCCGGCACAAAGGGGCCGGCGGCGCCTGAGGTTTCCCCCGCAGTCGGACAGACACGGTTCCAACCGGGCCAAACCTCCAGGCGAATCGCGTGGATTATTCACTTGAATACCATTGACCACTCGCACTTCCCGGCCAATGCACCAAGAATATGCTGTAGCAAAGTGCAATCAATGAATAAATCCAGGAGTCAATTGACAGGGTCCAAGCCAGTTTATTGTGCACAGGCCCAGTCAGTCAAAGTTTCAAAAGGAACTGAGCAAACGTTTTTACAGAGACATAACCATTTATTGCCCCTTTTTCAGTTTGATACATGAGAACTTTCTATTGGTTCTAGCTCGATACATGCAAACTTCTCATTGGTTCCCCGCTCCCTGCACCTGTCCATTTAGGAATCCCTCCGGGGCCTAGCAACCAGCCCCCCTCCCTTAGGATTGTTCTAACAATGGTGCAGTTCTTGATTTTGTTACTTCTCTACTGCAAGGTTATCCCTAGCTTCAGGAATGCATGTATTGAAACATTTATTTTCTTTCACACACAAGAGAATAATGAAAGACTTAAGAATTCATAAAAACTTCTTATTAAGCAGTTTAAAACAGTTTTCTCATTTTTCACAGATTTTTGGTTCTTTTCTAGCTATAATGGGAGTTAGGATCCAGGCCTAACTTACAGGCCTTTCATAGTAGCAGGCCATGCTAGGCCATAGCCTACCACATGGTGACTTGAGCAGGGGAATGGGAGATAGAGACTGGATGTATACAGAGTGCAGTGGAATCAGAAAGAAAGAGACTGGATGTAGACAAGGTGCAGAGGAATAAGAAAGAGAGAAACTCGGTGACAACAGGGTGCAGGGGTGTGAGGAAGAAAGAGACTGGGTGATGGGAGAATAACATCAAGACTGCTTGACAACTAGTACAAGAGAGAAACAGGGGTGATGGCAGCATGTGAGGGAATGAGAGATACTGAAATGACAGGGTGAAGGGAAATAAGAGAGAGAGTAGGTGAAGACAGGATATGGCGGAATCAGACAGATTGGATGAGAGCAAGGCACAAGGAAATGAGAGAGAGACTGGATGAGTAGGTGTAAAAGAATGAGAGAGAATGGTGATAGGGCACAGGGGAATGGAAGAGAGAAAATGGGTCATAACAGTCTTTGTGATGACAAGGTATGTGGAATATGAGAGAATGAGTGATGATGGGGAAAGAGAGAGAGAGACTGGGTGATGACAGTGTGTAGAGGAATGAATGAGAGATAGATAGACTACATGACATGGTGCTGGGGGGTATATGAGAGGGTGGTTGAAAACCTGGTGTGAGGGAATGAGAGACTTGGTGACAACAGATTGTGAAACACAGAAACATAGAAAATGAGTGTAGGAGGGGTTACGTGATGAGGTCTTCTTGAGCTGAGCTTCTCTTTCCACCCTCCAAAAACAACTTAAAACTAGGGTTGCCAACTTTTTCACAGAGAAAAAACCGACACCTGTGGCTCGCCATGCTCCACCCATTCTCTGCCCCTAGTCCCACCCCTGCCCCGCCCCCAGCCCCACCCACCAAAATTACCGAGGATTCAGTCACACCCCCCCTCAGTGTTGGTTCTCACAACCCCCCCCTCCCCTCCGTGCTGGTTCACTCACTCACCCCCCCTGCTGACTCACTCACCCCTCCCCTGCTGGTTCACTCACTCACCCCCCTCCCCTGCTGGTTCACTCACCCACCCCCCTGTCACTCACTCACCCCCTCCCCCGCTGGTTCACTCTCACCAACCCCCCCCCCCGGCTGGTTCACACCAACCCCCCTCCCCTGCTGGTTCACTCACACCCCCCCCTCCACTGCTGGTTCACTCACCCACACCCCTGTCACTTACTGACCCCTCCTGCTGGGTCACTCACTCACCCCGCCTCCCCTGCTGGTTCACTCACACCAACCCCCCCCCTCCACTGCTGGTTTACTCACACCACCACCACCATCCCCCCTTGCTGGTTCACTCACACCATCACCCCCCCTCCCCTACTGGTTCACTCATACCACCACCCCCCCCTTGCTGGTTCACTCACACCACCACCCCCCCCCCTTGCTGGTTAACTCCAACCACCCCCCCCTGCTGGTTAAATCACCCCATAACCCCCCCCCCCCTCTGCCCAAGCCGCTGCTTCTGCTTTGTACACAGCAGCGGCTGCAATACACTTACTTTGAAAAGTAAAGACAAACTGTGTAAGGAGTAGGGTTGCCAACTTTTTCACCGAGAAAAACCCAACACCTGTGGCTCGCCATGCTCCACCCATTCTCTGCCCCTAGTCCCACCCCTACCCCGCCCCCAGCCCCACCCACAGAAATTACCAAGGATTCAGTCACACCCCCCCTCAGTGTTGGTTCTCACACCCCGCTCCCCTCAGTGCTGGTTCACTCACTCACCCCCCTCCCCTGCTGGTTCACTCACTCACCCCCCTCCCCTGCTGGTTCACTCACCCACCCCCCTGTCACTCACTCACCCTCTCCCCTGCTGGTTCACTCACACCAACCCCCCTCCCCTGCTGGTTCACAACAACCCATCTCCCCTGCTGGTTCACTCACACCACCCCCCCCCTCCACTGCTGGTTCACTCACCCACCCCCCTGTCACTCACCCCTCCTGCTGGGTCACTCACTCACCCCCCTCCCCTGCTGGTTCACTCACACCAACCCCCCCCCCTCCACTGCTGGTTCACTCACACCACCACCACCAGCCCCCCTTGCTGGTTCACTCACACCATCACCCCCCCTCCCCTGCTGGTTTACTCACACCACCACCCCCCCCCTTGCTGGTTCACTCACACCACCCCCCCCCCTTTCTGGTTCACTCTCACCACCCCCCCCCTTGCTGGTTCACTCACACCCTCACCCCACCTCCCCCTCTGCCCAAGCCGCGGCTTCTGCTTTGTACAGAGCAGCAGCTGCAATACACTTACTTTGAAAAGTAAAGACAAACTGTGTAAGGAGTAGGGTTGCCAACTTTTTCACCGAGAAAAACCCGACACCTGTGGCTCGCCATGCTCCACCCATTCTCTGCCCCTAGTCCCACCCCTACCCCGCCCCCAGCCCCACCCACAGAAATTACCAAGGATTCAGTCACACCCCCCCTCAGTGTTGGTTCTCACACCCCCCTCCCCTCAGTGCTGGTTCACTCACTCACCCCCCCTGCTGACTCACTCACCCCCTCCCCTGCTGGTTCACTCACTCACCCCCCTCCCCTGCTGGTTCACTCACCCACCCCCCTGTCACTCACTCACCCTCTCCCCTGCTGGTTCACTCACACCAACCCCCCTCCCCTGCTGGTTCACAACAACCCCCCTCCCCTGCTGGTTCCCTCACACCACTCCCCCCTGCTCTGCTTGTTCACTCACCCCCCCCCTGTTTCTCACCCCCCCTGCTGGGTCACTCACTCACCCCCCCTCCCCTGCTGGTTCACTCACACCAACGCCCCCCCCTCCACTGCTGGTTCACTCACACCACCACCACCATCCCCCCTTGCTGGTTCACTCACACCATCACCCACCCCCCTCCCCTGCTGGTTCACTCACACCACCACCCCCCCCCCTTGCTGGTTCACTCACACCACCACCACCCCCCCCCCCCCTTGCTGGTTCACTCACACCACCCCCCCTTGCTGGTTCACTCACACCTTCACCCCCCCCCCCTCTTGCTGGTTCACTCACACCATCACACCCCCCCCCCCCTCTGCCCAAGCCGCTGCTTCTGCTTTGTACAGAGCAGCGGCTGCAATACACTTACTTTGAAAAGTAAAGACAAACTGTGTAAGGAGCCCTCCGGTCATCGCAGAGCCCGAGGAAGTGATGTCATGGGGGCGGGCTCCTCACAGGTTGTCTTTCCTTTTCAAATTAACTTTATTGCAGCTAAAGTTAATTTGAAAAGGAAAGACAACCTGTGAGGAGCCCGCCCCCATGACATCACTTCCTCGGGCTCTGCGATGACCGGAGGGCTCCTTACACAGTTTATCTTTAGTTTTCAATGTAAGTGTATTGCAGCCGCTGCTCTGTACAAAGCAGAAGCAGCGGCTGCACTGCTATGGGGAATCGCGTTCGCGCCGCGGACTTCGGCACAAAAGCCATTTTTTTGCGCTGGCTGCTCCCGATCTTGCGGCCAGAGCAAAAAACCGGCTTTTCAATGGCCGGTTTTACATCTGTGCCGGCAGCCGGCCTGGCCATGGAAAAACCGTCCAGGCCGGCTGAAAACCAGCCGGTTGGCAACCCTACTTAAAACATACCTAGATAATGGCATTTTGAAAGGGAAAGTGAAACCCCCACACTTGTGCTATGGAGAGTGCTGGCAAGTAGAAACGGTGGTGATTAGCAGTCGAGGGGGAATGTCGGCAAAGACACTGAAAACCACTGAAGACTGACCCAAGGGGAGGGGATGCAGCCCCAATGTTTACTCTTGAAAAGAAGCTGTGAAGGAATTGACTGACAGTGTGGCAGAGATCTTTATCTTTATTAGGAGCTTAATATACCGCTCACACTAATAGTACCAGAGCGGTTTACAATTGTTTAAAAATACATACTGCTTTGAAAAGGAAACAGAACGCCAGCAATCAGATAGGAGAGAGATAGCAAGAAAAGCAAAGGACAGCAGATAAGGGAGGGCTACGACAGAGAGGGAGGGATACAGACAAGACGTCAGTGGGGGGCAGGAGCCAGGGGGGAGGGAGGGGGGGGAGGTCAAAGGCTGTGCAAAAGAGGTGGGTCTTTAGTCGGGCCTTAAAGGTAATGAAGGAGGGTTCCAGGTGGAGGACAGATGGGAGCGAGTTCCAGAGCCTGGGGCCGAGGAAAAAAAAAGGCAGAGGAACGAGTGGACTCTAGATGGGCTTTGGATGGAGATGGAAGAGACATGCAATTAGAGTGAAGGACCTATGGAGTCGATGGGGTGTATGAAGGTGAACCAAATCGGAGAGGATGATGAGTTGTCCTGTCTCCAAAATTCAATCGATGAAATTAAGGGCTGCATCGAGACACAGCAAGTCCATTGGCAAAGCATGAACTGCGCAGCAGGAAGAATGCACAGATGGAATGGTGGGGTGCCTGCAGGCCTTGGAGCAGAGTAACAGTGCTCCTTAAGAAGATTGATGACCAAGAAAACAGGAGCCAGAGGATCAATATTTTTTTGATGGAGATGTTGGAGGCGATTAAAGGAGGATTGACCCTGGGACCTCGTCGAGAATTGGCTGCCACAAATGCTGGGTCTGTGTACAGAGGACTGAAAGATGCTGGTGGAGTATGTTCACTGGATTGGTCTGCAGTGAGATGAGGTGGCTCAGCCTAGACCAGTGGTGGCACAGATGCTAAGCTTTGTGGAAAAGCACTGGCTCATTGGTCTGTACCAGTTTAAGAGGGACCTGGAATAGAAGGGCAGCAAGCTCTTAATGTTCGATTACTCAGCAAGGGTGGCGTAGAGTAGAAGGGCTGTGGCTCCCTACTACTCAGACTTGGCCAGAAGAGGAGTACCATTTGCATTGCAGTTCATAGCCAGAGTACAGGTCACCCACAAGAAAAAGGTGCAGGTGTTCGAGACCACTACTGCCCTGAAAGCCTTCATGGACTCTCTACTGAAGCCTTAAGACTTACATAGTAACATCGAATATGACAGCAGATAAAGACCAGTATGGTTCATCTAGTCTGCCCAGCAGGGCGACAAGAATAGGTGCACTTGCCGCTCTGTGCAGCTCACCCCTCCCCATACCTTTGTTTAGGGGTGTACCCACCGCTCCATGTAGGTCACTCCTATTTGTTCAGATATAATAGATAGTTATGCTTATTTTTATTTTATCCTGTTGCTATAAAGGGATCCACTGTGTCTGCCCCATGCCATTTTGAATTCTGTCACTGTGTTTGCCCCCACCACTTCCTTCGGGAGGGCATTCCAAGCATCCAACACCCTTTCAGTGAAAAAGTATTTCCTGACATTACTTTTCAGTTTACCCTCTTGCTGCTTCATGTTATACCTGCTAGTTTTACAGCTTCCCCTTCTTTGGAAGAGGTTTGTTTGTCCATTAATACTCTTAAGTATTTAAAGGTCTGAATCATATTTCCTCTGTCCCTCCTCTCCTCCAGAGTATTGTCACACCCATAGCCCCTTACATGAGTATGGAGGGGTGTGCTTGTTAGATAAAGTTCCCCATTTAAGCAATGTTCCAGACTGGCTATCTTGCAAAGGATTATGGTACTGGTAGTCCAGTCATGCGGTGCTTGCCTTTGAGGTAAATGAAGAGAATGTAGTTGGCTCGAGTGTAAGGCAGTAACAGAATATTTATTTATGAGGTAAATCCAGATGCACACAGATTCTATTTGGTAACACCTTAGGATGTATTTTCCAGGATTTTTATATTCAAAACAATAATACAACTGAAGGATAAAGCAAGTAACTTGTAAAGTCCATAACAACAGAAAGTCCTTCAGTCACAGCTGACACACATGCTCAGCAGGGCTGGAGTAAAAGGAAACCAAAAAATAAAAGCTTCTTCACCAAAAACAGCTTTCCTTTTCACATTTAAAGCACTTTTGTATCCAACGTGTGCATAGCCTGTGCTGTGTGCTGCTTTGATACCAGCTGGCTCACAAGCTCTAATCAACAGCTCTTTCCCTTCTCTGCACAAGTATTTACACGAACCTCTAGTGCCAGTTACCAGAACGTTTCCCTTTTGATGTTTGATCCTAGTTTCAGGATTTCTCTGTGCTAGCAACCTTGCATAAAGAACAGTCCATGAGATTATCGTCTTCCTCTTTGATTATAGCCTGTTCTTCTACTTGCATTGGCTCTATATCAGGAGCTGAATCAGAGGACTTTACTAACTGACCTTCAATAGGACAGGAACTGTGTCTAAACACTCTGCCTTGCTTTAGGTTAGATAAACGTTCATAGTTCATACCTGGGTTAAAGCTGGCATTAGGCTGTCCTCTCAAGTATTCTGGCCAGTATGCATTGGAGCTGTTATGACCTGTCCTCCAGTCTATATTCCTGGACCTCAGGGTATCTGCTCCATACCTCTTCTTAGGGTTCCTAGCTGCAGTTCTCCAAGCCTTTGGATTTCCCCAATCCCTTGGAGCTGGCTTCTCCCAGGAATCTCTCCAAGAATAGGAATCTCTTAGAGCTCCTCTTTCTTTGCTCTCACGCTTTCCTTCAAGCCTCCTCTCAGGATTGCCTCCTCGCTCTCCTCGTCTTCCAGGCTCAAGCTTGCTCCCTCCTTCTCTCTGCATATTCTGTTCTAGTTTTAAAGTTCCCAGTTTCCAACCCCTCCCTTGCACTCCCCAGGTGTTGATGATTAAACTCTCTCCTGGCAGCTGAGTAATTAGAAGTGACGTAAGGGTTTCTGAATCTGGGCTTATACTCTTGCACCTCACCTCCACTAGAGGCTCTCTGCAGGCTACTACAGCCCGGAATATCCTGTCTTTTAGGTAAATATGCAGTTTTACTCCTGTGACCTGCCAAAACAGGTCGCTTGATTAGGGTAAATTCCCTTCCTTTATCAGTATTCTCTAGGCTCTGGGCAGCTTCCTCATCACAGTATGCATATTTAGGTCTTCAAGTTTCTTCTCATAAGTCTTCTGATGCAGGCTCCAAATGGAGCCTGCATCAGGAGTGGAGGAGTGGCCTAGTGGTTGGGGCAAGGTAGTTCAGGCCAGAAGGTCGGAGGTTCAAATCCCACTAGAGGACAGCAACCTTGGGCCGGAAGGACTGGGGTTTCTAGTCCCACAGGTGCTCCTTGTGGCCTTGGGCAAGCCACTTAACCCTCCATAGTCCATGTTCCCTGGAAAAATAGTTATCTCCAAGTTATAATGCCCTGTTCAATGGGAGGCGTAGCCTAGTGGTTGGGGCAAGGTACCACAGGCCGGAAGGTAGGTGGTTCAAATCCCGAGGACAGCAACCTTGGGCCGGAAGGACTGGGGTTTCTAGTCCCACAGGTGCTCCTTGTGGTCTTGGGCAAGCCACTTAACCCTCCATTGCCCATGTTCCCTGTAAGTATTAGTGTATGTGTGTCATATCTCCTCGTGTTAAATGGATCCCCCAACCGCTTTGACCCGGTGAAAAGCGGGATATAAATGCAGCTAAATAAATAAATTAAATAAATAAATTTCAGTTTGTTCAATGTAAACCGCACTGATGCAGAATAGCGCGGTATATAAGAGAATGTAAATAAATAAATAAAATAAATAAATAAATTTTGGTTGCCTTCCTCTGAACTGCTTCCAACCTTTTTATATCCTTTGTGAAATATGGTCTCCAAAACTGAACACAATATTCCAAGTGAGGCCTCACCAGTGACTTGTACAGTGGCATTGTTACCTCTTCCTTTCTGCTGGTAATTTCTCTCTGTATGCAACCCAGCATCCGTCTGGCTTTTGCCACTTTTTTGTCACACTGTTTCGCTACCTTGAGATAGTCAGAAACAATCACACCAAGGTCCTTCTCCTGGTCCGTGCACACCAATCTCTCGCCCCCTGTCACATACAATTCCCTTGGATTTCTGCTTACCAAGTGCATGACACTGCACTTCTTCACATTAAATCTTAATTGCCAAGCATTAGACCATTCTTCCAGCATTTGTAGAACTTTCCTCATGTTCCCCACTCCCTCAGGGGAGTCCAATCTGTTGCAAATTTTGGTGACATTTGTAAAAAGACAGACTTTCCATTCAGCCCTTTGGCAATATCACTCACAAATATATTGAACAGTACTGGTCCCAAGACCGAATCCTGGGGCACACCGCTTATCACCTTCCTTTCATCCAAGTGAGTTCCATTTACCGTCACCTTGTGTCATCTGTCAGTCAACCAATTTCTGATTCAGTTCACCATTTTTGGACCCATCCCCAAGCTGTTGAGTTTATTGATAAGCTACCTATGAGGAACAGTATCAAAAGCTTTGTTGAAATCTAGGTAGATCACATCCATCGCATGCCCTTGATCTAGTTCTCTGGTCACCCAGTCAAAGAACTCATTCAGATTTGTTTGTCAAGATCATCCTTTGGTAAAACCATGTTGCCT
Source organism: Ichthyophis bannanicus (assembly GCA_033557465.1). Classification (NCBI taxonomy): domain Eukaryota; kingdom Metazoa; phylum Chordata; class Amphibia; order Gymnophiona; family Ichthyophiidae; genus Ichthyophis; species Ichthyophis bannanicus. The sequence goes on from CM066035.1 coordinate 284,011,728, forward strand.
TGGATCATGCAACCTGTTGGTTTCGAGGAAGTCCACTATTTGCTCTTTGAGTCTGTGTTTTTTGCCTTTATTTGTGCAGCCACTTCTTTGGAGAACCAAATAGGTTTCCTTTTTCTCTTGTTTTAATTTACTTTCCTTACGTATATATCTGTTGCATCTTCTATTGCCTTCTTTAGTTTAGCCCATTGCAATTCCACTTCCCTTAACCCTTCCCACCCTACCAACTCCTCCTTCAGGTACTTGGCCATTTTACTGAAGTCAGCGTTTTTGACGTCTGAGACTTTGAGTTTGCTGTGATTGGATTCCACAGTGGCTTTTATCTCAAACCACACTGCATGATGATCGCTGCTGCTCACATGGGCACCTACCTGGATATTCGACACACTATCTCCATTGGTGAGTTCTAAATCTAGCACGGAGCTCTCCCTGGTCAGTTCCATCACCATTTGTTTAAGAAACGCATCTTGTAAGGCATCCAGAATTTTTTTTACTTCTTTCCAGATTTGCAGAAGGAACACTCCAATCCACATCGGGTAGATTAAAGTAACCCAATATGATCATGTTCCCCTTCATGGCTATCATTGCAATATCAACAACCAATTCACTATCCATTTCCTCGGTTTGAGTTGGAGGCCTGTAGACCACACCAGTATGGATGATAGTGCCATCTCCTCTTTCCAACACAATCTACAGCGCTTTTTCTTTTCCCCATGTCCCCTGCATTTCAGCAGCTTTAATATTGCTTTTGACATACAGGGCAGCTACTCCTCCTTTTCTACCCTCTTCATCTCTTCTAAATAGATTATAGCCAGCTGTGGCTATATCCCATTCATGTGACTCATTAAACCATGTTTCTATAATGGTCACAATGTCCAAGTCCGTTTCCACCATTATGGCTTCCAGATCGGGAACTTTCTTGGCTAGGCTTCGGACATTTGTGCTTATTGCTTTCCAGCATTTGTTGAATGGCTTGCCTGCATTTTGCATGGGTTTTGTTCTACATGCCCCTTCCTGCTTGCCATTGATGTGTTGTTCAAAAGAGTGGCTGGTTCCAATGTTTTGCTTTTGCTGGGAGTGACGTACTGAACTTGTCCTCCTCCATCTGTCACCCCCTTTCTCTAGTTAGTTTAAATGCCTGTCCACATACTGCCTGAATTTTTCACTTAGTATCCTTTTCCCTGCAGTATAGTTTCTTGTTGATCCATATGTTTCCCAAGTCACCTATATATCTAAATCCTTCTTGTTTGCATCAGGTTTTGAGCCATGTATTAAAGTTGTTTATGTGATGCAGCCTTTCTGCCCCCCCCCCCCCCCCTTACCATGAACAGGTAGTACTTCTGGAATGCTATAGTGTTAGCAATGGGCTTGAGTTTCTCTCCCAGAGTCTGGAAGTCCATTTGAACTGCAGAGGCACTGTTTATAGCCAGGTCATTTGTATCCAAGTGGATGATAATATCAGTTTTGGAGTGCTCACTTTCTGCACTTATACCAACAATTTGGTTTGTATTCCTGCTGGCTGAAGAGCCTGGTGGTATTTGACCATCCTCTCTCCTTTGAGCTGTGTTCTCAAGTTGGTGCCTCTGATGATGGAATCTCCAAGAAGTAGTAGTTTTCTGTTTTGTGATTTTTTTTTCTTCCTGTTTGGTACATTATCAGTAGATTTGGCAGTGTCTATCATTTAAGGGTACTTCAGTTTCCATCGATTTGGTACCCTCATTATCCAAGGCAGAGAAGGCATTATGCAGGAATATCACTTGATGTAGAGAGTGTCTCTGCGTTACAGGTTGCAACATACCAGCGCCCACTGTGATTCATTTGTACCTGGGCTGTTTGATTCTTTGTGGAAGCTGTGGTGGATTTTGTTCCGTTTGTAACCTAGAGGAAGTGTGTTTAATTGCAACTAATTCTTCCCTTAGTAGAGTCAATTATTTATGCATAGCAGCTAACTTGAGGCATATAGGGCAAGCTCTTAGGCTTCAAATGATTCTTCTTAGAATGAAAGCACCACAGTTATTGCATTGAATACACGGAATTCGGACTCGGCTGTCCTAGAAGGAGAAAAGGTGGGTGTAACACTTAAAGGACAGATGTCAATGTATATGATGACTATATAGACAATGCAACCCAGGGGTGGGTGGGGTGAGGGGTAGGATGGGCAGGAACTTAAGTGCCCTTGGCCAGTAGGCCTTCTCTGAACTGAGGGCATACTCGGATTCTGATTTAAAGGCTATGCAAGGAACGTAGGCAGGCTGGAGATCCTTAAAAACCTATATACAACAGGTAAAGTTTATCAAAAACATTCATTGATAAAGTTTGAAAGCCTTGATGGAGTATCAAGAAATCTGTATGGACTGGAAACAGCACAAGCACTGGCAAGTTAGATGCAAGACACTGATAAGGCAGGCAAAGAGAGAATTTGAGAAGAAGCTTGCTGTGGAAGCAAAAAAGGAGAGACTGAATGAATTTTTTGCTTTGGTCTTTACTGAGGAAGATGTAGGGATGTTACCCATGATTGAAGTGGTATTTAAAGGTGATACTGCGGAAGAATTGAAAGAAATATTGATGTACCGGGAAGATGAATTACAATTATTTGATAAACTGAAGAGTAGTAAATCACTTGGACCAAATGGTATACATCTAAGGGTGTTGAAAGAACTGAAATATGAGATTGCAGACCTCCTGCTATTTGTAATCTGTGAACTATCATTAAAATCATCTGTAATACCTGAAGATTGGAGGATGGCCAATGTATTGCCAATTTTTAAAAAGGGTTCCAGGGGTGATCGGGGAAACTACAGACCGGTGACCCTGGCGTCAGTACCAGGAAAAATGGTAGAAACCATCATAAACAACAAAATTACTGAACATGTAGATAGTCATGGCTTAATGGGAGACAGCCAACATGACTTTAGACAAGGAAGATCTTGTCTTACTAATCTGTTATGTTTTTTGAAGGTGTGAATAAACAGGTAGATAAAGGTGAGTCAGTAGATATAGTGTATCTGGACTTTCAGAAAGCTTTGATAAGGTCCCTCATCAGAGACCTTTGGCAAAACTAAAAAGTCATGAGATAGGAGGCAGTGTACTATTGTGGATCAGGAACTGATTAAAAGATAAAAAGCAGAGGGTAGGGCTAAATGGCCAATTTTCCCAATGGAGAAAGGTGAATAGTGGAGTACCCCAGGGATCTGTGTTTGTTCCGCTGCTTTTTGACATATTCATAAATGACCTGGAAAATGGAATAACGAGTGAGGTTATCAAATTTGCAGATGACATGAAACTATTTAAAGTTGTTAAAACTCATGAGGAATGTGGAAAATTGAAAGAGGATCTTGATAAATTGGAAGACTTGGCATCCAAATGGCAGATGAAATTTAATGTGGACAAGTGCAAAGTTATGCACGTAGGAAAGATAAACCCAAACTATGGTTACACGATGCAAGGTTCCACATTAGCAACCTCCACCCAGGAAAAAGATGTAGGCATCATTGTGAATAACATGTGATGTGCCCCAGGGATCTGTCCTTGGTCCGATTCTTTTTAACATCTTTGTTAGTGATATAGCAGAAGGGCTGCCGGGTAAGGTTTGCCTCTTTGCGGATGATACCAAAATCTGCAATAGAGTAGACACCCAAGAAGGTGTAGATAACATGAAGAGGGATCTAGCTAAGCTTGAAGAATAGTCTAGAATTTGGCAGCTGGGATTTAATGTTAAAAAATGCAAGGTCATGCTTTTGGGCTGCAGCAATCCAAGAGAGCAATATAGTATAGGGGGTGAAGTACTTTTGTCCACTAAAGAAGAGCCGGGACCTAGGCATGGTTGTGTCTGAAGATCTTAAAATGGCTAAACAGGTAGAAAAGGCGACAGCAAAAGCTAGAAGGATGCTTGGGTGCATACGGAGAGGAATGGCTAGCAGAAAAAAGGAGGTGATAGTGCCTCTCTATGTCTTTGGTGCAGCCTCATTTGGAGTATTGTGTGCAATTCTGGAGATCACACCTTCAAAAAGATATAAACAGGATGGAGTCAGTACAGAGGGTAACTAAAATGGTTAGTGGTCTTCATTATAAAGCATATGTGGACAGACTTAAGGATCTTTAATATGTACATATTAGAGGAAAGGCAGGATAGAAGTGATATGATTGAGATGTTTAAATAACTCCATGGCATAAATGCACAGGGGGAGAGCCTCTTTCGATAGAAAGCAAGTACTGCTACAAGGGGACATGGGATGAGGGTGAAAGGGGATAGATTCAGGAGTGATACCAGTAAAATATTTCTTTATGGAAAGAGTGGTGGATCTGTGGAATAGTCTCCCAGTGGAAGTGGTAGAGATGAGGACAGTATCTGAATTAAAAAGAGCATGGGACAAACACAGAGGATCTCTAAAGAAAAAGGACAGACTAGATAGGCCATGTGGTCTTTTACTGTCGTCATTTTTCTATGTTTCCATGTTAAAAACCCTCTGCCCAGTGTGCAGCGGCGGCCACGAGAGCAAATAGAATGCTAGCTATCATAAGGAAAGGAATGGAGAATAAAACCAAGGATATTAAAATGCCTCTGTATCGTTCCATGGTGCGACCGCTCCTTGAATATTCTGTGCAATTCTGGTCGCCATATCATAAAAAGGATGTAGTGTTATTAGAAAAGGTACAGAGAAGAACCAACAAAATTGTAAAGGGAATGGAAGGATACCCGTATGAAGAGAGGCTACAAAGGTTAGGACTTTTCAACCTGGAAAAGAGACGGCTGAGGGGAGATATGATAGAGGTCTGTAAATTAATGAATGGAGTAGAATGGGTAAATGTAGATCAATTGTTTACATCATCAGAATATAGAAAGACCAGGGGACATGCAATGAAGCTACAGGGTAACCATTTAAGACTAATAAGAGAAAATATTTTTTCGCTCAACGTGTAATCAAACTCTGGAATTTGTTACTGGAGGATGTATTAAAAGTTGTTAGTGTAGCCAGATTTAAAAAAGGTTTGGACAAGTTCCTGGAGGAAAGGTCCATAAACCATTATTAAAAGGGACCCGGGATATCACTGCTTGACCCAATTCAAGCATTGTGGAACCAGTGTCTTTTGGGGAAACTGCTAGGTACTTATGACCTAGATTGGCCACTGTTAGAAACAGGATACTGGGCTTGATGAATCTTGGTCTGACCCAGTATGGCATATCTTATGTTCTTATGTACTATAGTCTGAATGGGCTTTGGACTGTTTGTCAATGGGCAGAAAGGTATTTCATAGAGACACGACAAAGCTCAGTTACAGCAACATGTGGACTACTAGAGGAGAGGTGTTAAAGTATGTCACGTTTACACCTGAAGCGACTAGGTATGCCAAGCTGAGCACTGAAATGGGCACCGTTGGTGGAGGCAGGACGACGCGAGGATGGTTAACTGCACTGAAAAGATGGGGGGAGCGAAGTAAATTGACCAGAGGGGACAGTGCACACGCTCGTTAGAGTAGGGTGCGAAGTGTTTGCACATGAGATACAGGTGCTGAGAGGGCTACCTCCTTTGCTGAAGTTCACAGGCTGCCCTGGTTATCAGCATTCTGATTCAGTTTTGTGTCCTGCTGGGAGATTTTCACGGCTGAAGCTGTGTGTTGGAAGCATGAGTGCAGCTACCAGACCTGAGACTTTAATGTCTGGCCTTCATTCTGGTTAGAACGTGTGCCAGTGTGTATGAGAATGAGAAACTAAAGGTTTGATAGCGCAAAGGGTGAAGGACTGACTAACTGTATACTATTATGTGGTTTTATGTTGGTTCAGAAAGGCTCGGGGGAGAGTTGGGAACCTGTGATATGTGCACAGTCTGTGTGTAGGGTTAATAATTAGTACAGTGTATGAGATCTTCTGTAGAGTTGGGTACCTGTTCATTGTTAGTTGTGAGTGTATGGGGACCATGGTGATTGTGCATAAGAGTGGGGTGGGGAAGTTGCAGAAGTTGGAAGGTTGTGTGTATCTTGAGTCATATGTGGGGTCTACTTGATGGGATGGGGAGGAGTACGGTGTGAAGTTTGGTGGGTAGTGTCACCACCAGGTGGGCAGACTGCCTCCTGGCTAGCAGGCCTGTGTCTGGTGGCAAGAAATATAGTTGCACGCCTCGAGTGGTAAAGGCAAATGAGGATTTATTCCCCTCCCGGGGTCGGATCATTCAAAACAACAAAACACAAGTACTCAAAATAAATAAGCCATAGTTGCTGGCAAAAACATAAAGGAATAAACAGAACAATTTCTCCTTGCTTCAAAGTAAAGTTAGGCATTCAATTACAGGAGATATAGTGTTTTCTTCTCTCACACTATACAGCACTGACTAGCACAAAGATCCTATTTTATCTGATAAAATCAGTGTGCAATCCATCGGGTCACCATAGCTAGAACAGTCACTGAATGCATCAATTATCATCGGTTCCTGCAAGCTCTCAGAACCTTCCTTATTAAAGTAGGCTTGCAAATTCCCCTGTGCCGTGCCGTCACAGTACTTCCTGGCAGCACTTTCTCTAGGGCTGGAATAACTGCCCTGGTACTCTTTAGCATCTGGGAGAGAGAGAAGCCACCCCTCAGGGTTCATATAAACTCTCTTCCTAGTATCAGGTTTTAGCCTGCGTGGCTTTCTCTGACTCTTAGGGCTTTCTATAATGTCCTCTTCTGACATACATATGTCTTCTGGGTAATATCTGTCTTTCACTGGAGGTTTCACTTGCCCTTGGCTCAGCTCTCTGTTTGAATCCTTCTGTGGGGAGTAACAACCCCGCCCCCACCTTGGACTTCCTGCACGAGGCTGCTCCACATTCACTCTATAGGAACTTTTATCATTCACCACTCTTAGCTTCCCACTATAATCACTCCTCAGGTCACAGCTCCCTGATACATACGGTTTTGGCTTTTGCTTCCATTCACTCTGGCTGTAACGTAGCCTTCGTGTTCCACAGGGTTTGTAATCAAGAGAACACTCACACCTGCTCTCTGCTTCTGTTAGCTGCTTCCTCCTGTAGGACTCTGGGTAGCTGCTCGTGTGAATCCTTCCTGGCCCTGGCTCTGACTCACTTCCTGGGTCAAAGTAGGAAAGCCCTCCTGCTTCCTCTCGGCCAGCTGCTTCAGGTAAATCAGCTTGTTCTAACAGCTCTCTCCGTTTAGCCAATTCTCTCTGCTCTTCTTCATGCTGTTCCTGTTCTAACCCTGTGTTCCCTGCACTGTCCTTATAAGGGCTGTAAACTCTTCCCCTTCTCAGGTGCACGCTATCAGGAACTAGGGCACGTTTCCCAGTTGAGTGTTTTTTCAGACCTCGTGGCTGCATTTGTTTCTGTTGTCCCTGACAACAGCTGCTCACATGGTCTGTTTTCCTGTCAGCTTCAGGACTGAATTGCCGTGAATCTTGTGCTTTTAAGGTATAAAATGGGGCTGCTTCATCACAGTAGTCAGCGAATGTTGCGGTAGTAGGAGGTTAAGTGGTGGCTGGGTGGAGGTTGTCTGTGTGAGAGTGGAGGTGTGTATGTGAGGAATGATGTCTGACCAGGATGGGGGGTTGGGCAGAAAGGATTTTGGTGGAGAGGATATGGTCACATCATGTTGTTCAATGTATGAGGCCAGGAGACAGAGACCTGCCTTGGGGCTCGACTGGGAGGCCCTGGGACAGGGTTGTACATTCTGCTTTTGAGAGGAAGCAGTCTAGAATGTAGAAGGGAGGGGTTGGATAAGCTCAAGTTTCTGACTTTAAATGTGGATGGCATCTGCCCACCAGTTAAAAGAATCAAACTATTCAACTATTTTATGAAAGAACAAGCTGATACTGTGTATTTCAAGGAGTCACACCTGAGCTCTGTGGAACACCGCAAGTTACAAAGGGGGTGGGTAGGAGAAGTGGGGTTCTCATCTTTCAACAGCAGGCAGAGGGGAGTGGCAACTTTGCTGCTTAAAATGTTATCTTTCACTTTACAAAGGAGTGTGCAGGACCCCAGAGGGTTGTTTGCATATCATGACTGAGGTACTGCAGGGGATCCAGGTAGTGTTTTGTAAAGTCTATGCGCCAAACCTTTATAACCATCAATTTTTTTCCACACTGGTGGCGAGGTTGTTGTAATTTGAAATTTTTCACCTTATTGTAGGAGGGGATTTCAGTCTACCAAGGAATCCACTGGTGGACTTCCAGCCACACTGAGGGATACTGAGCATAATGATGTCCATTTTCTGAGGGAAATTTTGAATTTGATTGATACTTGGAGGACTCTTTAGCCTGGAGAGTTGGACCTCACTTTTTACTCAAATGCTCATGACAACTGTGCACATCTAGACTACCTCCTCATCTCCGAAGCTCTCTTTTGGAGATTAGAGAAGGCAGTTATCTGGGATGTGGGCCTGTCAGATCATTCTGCAGTGTGGATCACTGTGAGGCAGTGGGAGGATGGAGGGGAGAAGGGGGCAACAATGTGGTTTATGAATCCCATGCTATATAAGGATAAAGAATTTCATGAGCATCTGTAGCAGGATTGGCAGTGTTTCTGGAAGGCAAACAAGGGGAGAGAGGTGAATGCACACACCAGACGAGAAGCAGCGAAGGCCACTATGAGAGGTGAAATCATAGTATACATGGCTGGAATATGGAAAAAGTGAGATGGAGAACTTCTGGATCTCTCTCAGCAACTTCAATATTTCTGATGTAAGCACATGCATAGTTATGAGTAAGGAGGATAGGGAAAGGTACCAGGCTATCAAGAGTAGGATTAATAACTTCTTAATAGATGGCCCATATAAATAACAGCTCTACCGCTAGAGAAACAAGTGTGGGAAGCTCATGGCTAATCCGTTTAGACCGCTGAAGAAGAAATTTCCTCAGAGTAAAATTTTTGTTAAGAAGAAAGACATTAGGCTGCAATTTGAACACTATTTATTATAGGGCTTTATATGATGAAAGGTCTAATAATGCCCAACAGGGGAAGGATTTCTTTCGGGAACTTAAGCTAACCCAAGTGGGGGAGGATCATCTTGAGCGCCTTTATGCTTCCTTTAGTGTGATGGATGTTCTGATAGGAGTCTAAAATTGACAATAACTCGGCTCCTAACATAGTCCTAGATCCAGTAGATCAAACTCTACTCACTATCTTCTCAATACCATCTAAACGACAAATTGAAGACACCATTGCTTGCATAAACATGACCACCGCTCATACTGATCCTTGCCCTGCGTTCTGGATCAAAGATCTACGAGCTGATCTCAGTCCCATCATATCCAGACTCATGATTCAATCATTTACAACAGGAACTTTCCCTCGTACCCTTAAGCAAACATCCATAAGGCCATTACTAAAAAACAACAAACTTGACCCTCTTAAACCAGAATCATATAGACCTATTTCAAGTATTCCATTACTAGCAAAAATTTTGGAAAAAGAAGTACAAAAACAAATTCAGGATCATATAGATCTTAACGCCCCACTGGACTCATGCCAGCACGGTTTCAGAGAATTCCACGGTGTGGAAACGCTTCTAACTACTCTGTTCAGCAGCTTATTATCAGGAATTGATAACATCCGCCAAGGGTTCGTCCTTGTTTTTCTTGATATCGCAGCCGCTTTTGATTCTGTTAGCCATGAACGCCTCCTTGAGCGTCTCAAAGGGAAGGGAATTACTGATAAAGCACTTGAGTGGTGTAGATCCTACCTTTCTGACAGATAGCAACAAGTACGATCCAACGATACTTCATCAGATCAGTTTCATCAAAAACAAGGGGTCCCTCAAGGCTCATCCCTTTCCGCCCTTATGTTTAATATATACATGCAGCCTATCTGTAACCTGATTCGATCCTTTAGAGTTAACTGCATGATATACGCGGATGATGTACTTTTATATTTTCCTTTTACAACTGAGAACCCTGATCTCAATCCATTAACTAACTGCATAAATGAAGTATCCAACTGGCTACAATCACAAAATCTAAGGATCCAACACAAGAAAACGGAGATGTAATTAATTACACGTAACCAAAATTTCACTGCTCCATCCTTTTTGAAAGTGAATGATGCTAACCTCCAGACCAAGACCACCATCAGATACCTCGGTGTCACTTTAGACCTGAAATTAGATATGAAAGCACATATTAGTAATATTGTAAGAGCGGTATATCACAAAATACGCTCCCTTAGACACCTTCGATCCTTGCTAGAGCCAGACGATTTTAGAACCATCTATCAGGCGCTAATCATACCTCATTTTGATTATGCGAACTCAATTTTACAAGGTCTTCCACAAACCACCTTACACCCACTTCAAATGGCTATGAATGCTGCAGCTAGAGTCCTTCATGGAGCTTCCCGGAAAGACCATATCTCACCTATTCTAAAACATCTTCATTGGCTCCCAATTCAAAGTAGACTCACTTTCAAAATTTTACTAATTACATTCAAAGCCTTCAAAGAACTCTCATCTTCATCAATATCAGACTTGATCCAAACCACCCCTCAATAGAGACAGAAGGTCAGTAACACTCAATACTCTGTTAGTCCCTAAATCAATATCACAGTGTACCAAAACTACTTCAGACAGGGCCTTTTTATTCTGTGCACCAAGGTGTTGGAATAGCCTTCCTCAAAACATCCGAGCAATACCAGACCTTTTGCAGTTTCGCAAAGCTTTGAAACACTACCTCTTCCTTTTATCTTATCCAGTAAACAATAAAGACATCTCAACCAACCCACAGACCTTCCACTCATACACATACAATACAGATACCCCACAGACCACATACACACAAAACTGAAGCCATGATGATATTATGACTATGTTTATTAATTATATACCCTGTTATTCGAGTTATATTCTCCTGTTTTCTGTAAACACAAAGTACTGTTGAATTGTGTATCTCACTGTTTTTTGTGAACCGCGCTGATGCTTAATAGTGCGGTATATGAGTCTATAAATAAATAAATAAATAAAGCTGACTAAGTCACTGGGGCCAGACAGGTTTGGGGCTCAAGTTCTATAAAGTTCTGGGAGGGAGCATGGAGGACCCCTTTCTGGCTATGTGTGAAGAGGCATAGGCTAAGAGTGATTTGGGGGGGGGATGACAAAATCATGCCCATATTGTAGTGATTCCTAAACCTGATAGGGACAACTCCCAACTGGATTACTATAGACCCATATCACTACTTAATCAAGACATTAAGTGCATTGCCTCCATGTTGGCCAAGAAATTGTGGGCCATCATTGCTCACGTAGTGCACGAAGACCAAATGGGGTTTGTTCCTGTACATTTTGCCTCTGCAAATCTCATGAAGATGCTTACATTTCTGTATGAGGGATGGTGGAGAGAGGGAGATGCCAATATAGCGAGTTTGGATGTCGAAAAGGCATTCAATAATTTTATTTATTTATTTATTTACATTCTCTTATATACCGCGCTATTCTGCATCAGTGCGGTTTACATTGAACAAACTGAAATTACATTGAACAGGGCATTATAACTTGGAGATAACTATTTTACAGGGAACATGGGCAATGGAGGGTTAAGTGGCTTGCTTAATAATGTCTCCTAGGACTATTTGTCCTGGGTGCTTGAGTCCTTTGGCCTTCAGGGTAGTTTTCTGGAGTGGGTAAAGGTGTTGTACTGTAGGCCTATGGCATGGATCATGGTGACTGGTGCCCTGTCAGAGGCCTTTCCACTCAAGAAAGGAACCAGACAGGGGGGTGTCCCTTGTCCCACTATTGTTCTTGTTGTCTCTGGAGCCTTTGACAATGAAGGTGGGGCAGAGCACAGAATGGGGGGGGGGGAATACTAATGAGAAGACATGAGTACAAGATCAATCTCTTTGTTGATGGTATGCTGCTGTTTATAGACTATGCGAGCAGGAGCATCGGGAGTGTGATGAAGGTGATTACCAACTTTGGCTCCTTCACGGGATTGAAAATCAACTGGTGCAAATCTGAGACTATGCCAGTGTTGAAAGGGTGAAGCTGTAAACAGATGACCAATTTTCCACTGATGTGGATGAGGAATACCATGAAATATCTGGTTATTTATTTAAGTGCAGACCTGCAGAAAGTATATACTGCTAATGTAGTGGACAAGCTGGATCAAATGCAGAAGATGTGCGCTCAGTGGAGGGATTTGCCTCTCTCCCTTTATGGCAGGATAGTGCTGGATAGTAGAGTGGAGGACTAGCCTAGTGGTTAGAATAACAGCCTAGTACCCAAGAGATAAGAGTTCAATTCCCACTGGCACTCCTTGGACCTTGGGCAAGTCACTTTACCCTCTATTGCCTTGGAAGAAAAGGCCTGGCAATGTACTTCCAGTCATACTTTGCCAAGAGAACCCAGGGGTTGCTGGGTCACCAGGAGTCAGCATTGACTTAATGGCACTTAAAAAGAAAAAAATTGCTGTTAAAGATGGGGCTCCTCCCCAAGCTACTACACCCCGTGCAGATGCTATCTATTTGGTTGAGAGAGTGGGAGGGGAGGGGCTATAAGATGATGTTACAGGGATTCTTGTGAAATGGGACGGCAGCCTGGATTAACTATATTAAGCTCACGTTGGGAAGGGAGAGGGGAGGAGAATTGCTCCTGGATATCCGGCTGTATAACATAGCCACACTTATGAGGTGAATCCATGAGGCGCATGGTGGGCATGTGAAATTCACCCCTGCAGGATTGTTCAACAGGTGGAGCTTGTCTTGTTTTTTTTGGGCTGTTAAAGTACTACTACAGATCATTTGTATAATGCTACAAGTCATACACAGTGCTGTACAAGACATGTAAGAGATGATCCCTTCTCAGGAGAGATTACATTCTAGGCATTGCAGGCAAAACAATCTTAGTGGGTGAGGCTAGGCTATAGGGCACAATTCTGAGGCCCTTTAAAAAGGCTTGGGAATGGTAGTGAATGAGCTGGGGGAGGGGGAGGCAATAAAGAACTTGGGTTTTGCACGCTACTGGGTAATCCTTATTTTGTGCCAGGGATGGAGGGATTTTATTTTCCTCTGCTGGCTATAGAGGGCTGTAAATATGTGGGACAGGTGATGGAATTAGAAAGAAGGACCTTGCCCATGTTTGATCTTCTGAAGGAACGTTGGGATCTCCTAAATAAACATGTAATGGCATACTTGTAGGTACACCAATATACCTGCTTCTGGGGGGGGGGGGGGCGGCGTGGTCTTTACAGACTTAGATACATCTTTTCTCCAACTTCCACCAAAGTTCAATAAGATATCCACCTTGTATAGAGCAAGGAGAGAATGCAGGTGGCCCATTTTTGGAGAGCCACTGGTGGAAACTTAGTCTATGGAACTGGGGGACTGTGGAGAAACTGATGGGCTCTCTTTGAGGGGATTCCTAAGCTCTCCCCAAATGCATACTTACAGGAGATGCAGTTTAAAATTATTCATAGGGCTTACATCACAAAGGGGTGGGGAGCCTGGTTAAAAATGTGGGAAGGAGAGGAATGTACGAAGTATAAAATCATGAAGGATACCCTCTACAAAAGGTGGAAAAGCAAAAATGGCAAAATGGATGACTGAAGAAACTCTGAAAATTGCCCAGAAATGCAGAGAAGATAAAGCCAGAGGAAAAACCGAGGCATTCATACAGTAGAACTCAATGGAGATTTCCAATGTGCTGTGAGACAAGACAAGGAGAAGTACTACGATGACACATGCAAGGAAATAGAATCAGAAACTATTAAAGGAAGAAAAAGATTGGCTTTACTAAAACTGTTGCTTCTTGATCAATTTAAAGATTGTGCAAGAGAACGATCAGGTGTTCTGGTATACCCATGCTTCTTAATGTGGCCCAGAGTTTCTCATGGTTTACACAGTCAAAAACCTTACTATAGTCAATAAAACAAATATAGATATCCTTTTGTTATTCTTTAGTCTTTTCAAGGATCCATCTCACATCCGCGATGATGTGTCTCGTTCCTCACCCTTTTGAACAGGATTAGGAGAAACAGAATAGTTCAAAATAGTAGTAATACTACAAGCTGAGTTGCTGATTTCTCTTCACTGTGTTGTTTGTGTTTTAATTGTATCTATATTTTCCTTCTTGGTCGCAATAAAGATATTTATTTTAAAAAAAAGCATAGAAACATAAAAAATAAAAACATGATGGTAGAAAAAGACCGTATAGCCCAGCGATGGCAAACCTATGGCACGCGTGCCAGCTGTGGCACGCGAAGGCCTTGCAGCTGGCACGCGGGAAGGTCCGCAGAAAAATAAAAAGCTGGCTCTGACTGCTGCCGCGGACGCGGCAAGGGCAGAATGCAGCGTCCCGCGGGGCCCCCTCCGCCCGCTAAGCCCCTCTGCAAGAGCTTTCAGATTCGCGAGGGAGAGCGTCTCCCTCGCGTCTCTGTTAAGCCCGCAGGGGCTAATGGGAAATTTCCCATCAGCCCCTTAAGACGCGCGGGACTGATGGGAAATTTCCCAATAGCCCCTGCGGGCTTAACAGAGACGCGAGGGAGATGCTCTCCCTCGTGAATCTGAAAGCCCTTGCAGAGGGGCTTAGCGGGCGGAGGGGGCCCCGCGGGACATTGCAATCTGCCGCGGCAGCAGCCAGAGCCTGCTTTTTTTTAAAAAAAATTTGCCAGGGGGGGTTAGGACTGCTAATGGGCAGGGAGGGGGGGGTTAGGACTGCTAATGGGCAGGGAGGGGAGGTTAGGACTGCTAATGGGCAGGGAGGAGGAGGGGGGGTTAGGACTGCTAATGGGCAGGGAGGGGGGGGTTAGGACTGCTAATGGGCAGGGAGGAGGAGGGGGGGATTAGGACTGCTAATGGGCAGGGAGGAGGAGGGGGGATTAGGACTGCTAATGGGCAGGGAGGGGGGGTTAGGACTGCTAATGGGCAGGGAGGGAGGGGGGTTAGGACTGCTAATGGGCAGGGCAGGGCAGGGAGGGAGGGAGGGGGGGTTAGGACTGCTAATGGGCAGGGAGGGAGGGGGGGGTTAGGACTGCTAATGGGCAGGGAGGAAGGGAGGGAGGGAGGGGGGGTTAGGACTGCTAATGGGCAGGGAGGGAGGGAGGGGGGGGGGTTAGGACTGCTAATGGGCAGGGAGGGAGGGAGGGAGGGGGGGGTTCGAAAACATAATGGGCAGGGAGGGACGGTGGGGGGGTAGGACTGCAAAAGGGCAGGGAGGGAGGGAGGGAGGGGGGGGTAGGACTGCTAATGGGCAGGCAGGGAGGGAGGGAGGGAGGGGGGGGGTTAGGACTGCTAATGGGCAGGAGGGAGGGAGGGAGGGAGGGGGGGTTAGGACTGCTAATGGGCAGGCAGGGAGGGAGGGAGGGGGGGGTTAGGACTGCTAATGGGCAGGGAGGGAGGGAGGGAGGGGGGGGTTAGGACTGCTAATGGGCAGGGAGGGGGGGGTTAGGACTGCTAATGGGCAGGGAGGGAGGGAGGGGGGGGGTTAGGACTGCTAATGGGCAGAGAGGGAGGGGGGGTTAGGACTGCTAATGGGCAGGGAGGGAGGGAGGGAGGGAGGGGGGTTAGGACTGCTAATGGGCAGGGAGGGAGGGAGGGGGGGAGGTTAGGACTGCTAATGGGCCGGGAGGGGGGTTAGGACTGCTAATGGGCAGGGAGGGAGGGTGGGAGGGAGGGAGGGGGTTAGGACTGCTAATGGGCAGGGAGGGAGGGGGGGGTTAGGACTGCTAATGGGCAGGGAGGGGGGGTTAGGACTGCTAATGGGCAGGGAGGGGGGGGGAGGGAGGGGGGTTTAGGACTGCTAATGGGCAGGGAGGGAGGGAGGGGGGGGGGTTAGGACTGCTAATGGGCAGGGAGGGAGGGAGGGGGGGGGTTAGGACTGCTAATGGGCAGGGAGGGAGGGAGGGAGGGGGGGTTAGGACTGCTAATGGGCAGGGAGGGAGGGAGGGGGGGTTAGGACTGCTAATGGGCAGGGAGGGAGGGAGGGGGGGGTTAGGACTGCTAATGGGCAGGGAGGGAGGGAGCGTGGGTTAGGACTGCTATTGGGCTGGGTGGGTGGGGGGTTAGGACTGCTAATGGGCAGGGAGGGGGGGGTTAGGACTGCTAATGGGAGGGAGGGAGGGAGGGAGGGTTAGGACTGCTAATGGGCCGGGAGGGAGGGGGGGGGGTTAGGACTGCTAATGGGCAGGGAGGGAGGGGGGGTTAGGACTGCTAATGGGCAGGGGGGGCGGGCGGGCGGGGTAGGACTGCAAATGGGCTGGGGGGGTTAGGACTGCTAATGGGCTGGGGGGGTAGGACTGCTAATGGGCTGTGGGCTGATGGGGGCTGTCTGGAAATGGGGTGATGGGGGTTAGGACTGGTAATGGGTTATAGGGGGGGCTTAAACTGAAAATGGGGTGATGGGGGTTTAGGATTGGAAGTGGGTTGATGGGGGGGGCTAGGACTGGTATTGGGTTGGGGGGTTGCTAGGACTGGAAATGGGCTGATGGGGGGCTAGGACTGGAAATGGGCTGATGCAGGGACTAGAAGGGAATGGATGCTGGGTGAGGCTGGAACTAGAAGGGAGCTGATGTTGGGGGAGGATTAGAATGGGATGGGGCTGGGAGAGTAAAATGGAGAGGGGAAAATATTTTGTGTGGGAGGGATAAAAAATCTACAATTGGCCGGGTATTGGGAGAGTAAGTGGGGATTGAGGATGGAGGGGTAAAATTTGAGTGGATGAAATAGGAATGAGGAAAGAGCAAAAGGAGAAAGATTAGTATGTTAAAGCGGATGTAGAGAGAGAGAATGGAAAAAAAAAACTAGAAGAGAGAAGAAAGGACAAATGGACAGCAGATGATGGAGAGTTAGCAGAAAACATGAAGAAACCAGAAGAAAGTGGCTGGAGCAATTGCAACTGTGTAACTGAGCTGAGGTATTCTGTTTATGTAATTCCTTTATGACATTGCCACTTGTTCTCTTTCCCCAGTAGGCCATGTATTGTTATTGTCTGAAATGTATTGGTTTAATATTTGCAGTGTTGCCTTTTGATAGGTATGGTGTGGTGCTTTGTGAGTCCTGGTAGTGCTGTTAGGATACGGCGGGTTTGCTATTGGTTCTAAATGGGCAGTGTTTGTAGTAGTTCCTAATGTGCCTGGCGGTTGGCACTGGATTATAGTAATGTAGAAATCTTTTAGTCTGTCTTTATCCATACACTCATTAAGAGACATGTTTACTAAAAGTTAGTGTATGTTAGCATTATGCAAATATTTATGCAAATTGACGTGCTGGCACTTTGAGGAAATTCTTTGGTTTTGTGCGGCAGTTTGGGCACTCGGGCTCAAAAAGGTTAGCCATCACTGGTATAGCCTATCCATTCTGCCCTTCCATTTCAACTGCTATAGTCTCTTTCTTTCATTTAGCAATCTTCTATGTTTGTCCCATGCTTTCTTGAATTCAGATACTATCCTTGTCTCTACTTCCTCCACTAAGAGACTGTTCATGCATCTTACTACCCTTTCCGTAAAGAAATATTTTTGCATATTACTGCTGTGTCTGTCCCCTTTCACCTTCATCCTATGCCCCTTCATTGCAGAGCTTTCTTTCAATTGAAAGAGGCTTTCCAAGTGTGCATTTATGCCATGGAGATATTTAGACATCTTTATCATATCTCCTCTCTCCCACCTTTCCTCCAAAGTGTACATATTAAGATTTTTAAGATCTGTCCCCCTATGCCTTATGATGAAGCCCACTAACCATTTTGGTATTCACCCTCTGCACTGACTCCATCCTCTTTATATTCTTTTAAAGGTGTGGTCTCCAGAATTACACACAATACTCCAAATGAAGGCTCACAGAAGCTCTATCACCTCCTTGTTGGCCATTCCTCTCCCAGTGCACCCAAAGATTTTTCTGGCTTTTGCCATCACCTTTTCTACCTGTTTAGCCACCTTATGATTATCATAAACAATCACGTCCAGGCTCCGCTCTTATTTCATGGACAGAAGTACTTCACTCCTTGTACTGCACCGCTCCCTTGGAGTTTTGCAGCCCAAATGCATGACCCTGCATTTTTTAGTGCTGAATCTCAGTTGCCAAATTTTCATCCATTTGTCAAGCTTAGCTAGATCCCTTCTCATGTTATTTACTCCTTTCTGGGTGTACACGCTATTGCAGATTTTGGTATCATATGCAAAGAGGCAAACCTTACCCAACAGCTCTTCCACAATATCACTAGCAAAAATGTAAAAAAGAAATGGACCAAGGACAGAGCCCTTCCACATACCACTGGTAGCATCCTTCTCTTCTGAGTGAGCTCCATTTATCTGTACCCTTTGTTGCCTCCAACTCAACCAATTTCTAACCTAGTCAGTCATAAGTTGCCTGTGCACAATGGCATCAAAGGCTTTACTGAAATCTAAGTACACCAAATCTAGGGCTCTCCCTCAATCCAACTTTCTGGTTGCCCAGTCAAAGAAATTAATTAGATTTATCTGAGAAGCCCTGTCTTTAGTAAAGCCATGCTACCTCTGATCCTGCAATGCATTGTATTCTAGAAATCTCACTAGCCTTCTTTTAGCAGTGTTACCATTAATTTACTTTCCACAGCGGTCAGACTAATTGGCCTGTAGTTCCCAACCTCATCCTTCCACTCTTGTGTAAAGGGATCACATGCACCCTTCTCTCCAGTCCTTTGGGACCTCTTCCCACTCTAAAAAATCATTGAAAAGGTCAGACAGTGGAGCCGCTAGAACTTCCCCAACCTCCTTCAATACTTTGGGATTTATCCCATCCAGCTCAATTGCTTTGTCTACTTTTAGTTTAGCTAGTTCCTCAGAAACACAGTCTTCTGAAAGTCATTCAAGATCCCCTTCACTTTTTAAACACCTTGAAGCAACAAAGGGCTTCTGTGGAAAAAAAAATACAGTGAGGAGGAGGAGACCTGGGTGAGAGTACCAGAAGAAAGGAATACACAGAAACAGAAAAGAGCAGTTGAGGAGAAGATGGAGCTTGGAGATCTGGAATTGCAGCAGAATGAGATAACTACAGAACAGGTCAACCAATCAACTGAAGAGGAGGAAGAAAGGGAGGAGAAGAAAGACCCAGAAATGGAGGAATTCAAGATCAAACTCCCGGTCCACATGAAGAAAAGATTAATATGCAGGGTTTCAGGCAAGAGAAAGATTACCCACGTTAAATATAACATATTTTAGTTTTCTTTTAACTTTGTACACCGTCCTGGTGCTATTGTGAAGGGCTTTCAAGCAAATGCTAATAAACATAAGCATAAACAAACCTAAGGTTAGAAGTATGATTATAAAGATGAACAAGGCCATATCCAGTGTAAAGGGACCATTTATTGACATCATAGAAATCAAATACAATGCTGTGCAGCTAAAATTATTGCTGCAAGAATACTACCAGCTAAAGTACAGGGCCAGAAGAAAAAGAGAACCGTAACAGTTCCTCCTTGGAAAAAACGCATCAAATGAAAAATACAATCATTGCGTGTGGAGGTATCCCTGATAGATGGATATCTAAAAGGAGTAATATTAGTAAAGATATTAAGAAAGATCAAAGACATTAAGCTAAAGCATGCTGCATTAACAGAAGACCTGAAATTTCTATGTTCCAATAATAAATTGAAAGTAACAGCAGAAGCGCAAAAACTGTGAAAATACAAAGAAAATAGAAAAGAAATATCAAAATAAATGATTTAGAGAGAACCCAAAACAATTCTACAGGGAATTGGTAAAGAACATTAATATGGTGAAAGTACCACCGACCAAAGCAGAAATGGAAACCTTCTGGAGAAAAGTATATGAGGACCCTATAGAGCACAATCAAGAAGCAGAATAGTTACCCTGCATATGGGAGCATTTCGAAAAAGCAAACATCACACCTATGGAATGACCTGCAGTAATAATGAAAGAGATGGGAAGCAGGTTAAAACGAGCCACCAACTGGAAGAGTCCTGGCCCAGATGTAGTAACCAAACTTTGGCTCAAGCAATTAACATCACTCCACCAAGACGTGGTGAACTTCAAAAATCAATTGTTCAAGCAGCCAGACTTAAGACCACATGGCTTACTATAGGAAGAATACCTCCAAAGGGGGAACCCGAGTAAAATTCCCCAAAATTATAGACCAATAACTTTTCTACCTATAATCTATAAGTTGTTCACTGCAATAGATGCAGATAGCATATATGATCATATCGAGTCCAATAACATCTTGGAAAAAGAGCAAAAGAACAAGAGAGGAGCATATGAAATCAAAGACCAGTTAATGTTGAATAAGGCCATCATGACCAGTGCTAAGAAAAGCAGAAATCTCAGTATAGCATGGATTATAAGAAAGCTTTTGACAGTGTCCCACTCTCTTGGGTAATAAATTGCCATGAAATATATAAAATGAATCCTGATTTGATAGAGTACATTAAGTTCAACATGACACTGTGGTAAATCACACTCTCTTTGAAATATGAAGATGATCGGTACATCATTCCTAACATTAAAATCCAGCAAGGAATATTTCAGGGGGATTCCCTGTCGCTCCTTCTGTTTTGTGTGGCGCTTACTCCAATGAGTGCTCTCGTCAACTCCTTAGGATATGGATTTTGCCTGAATCCTGAAGAAGGTAACAATCCAGAAACAACGTCCCATTTATTATTTGTAGATGATCTGAAACTCTACAGTTCCAGCAACCAACAATTAGCAGAGCAACTCCGTGTGATGAAAAGCTTTTCTGATGACATCAGGATGACGTTTGGCCTTCACAAATGTGCTAAGACAGCTTTTTTTTTTTTTTAGAGGAAGGTTGAGCAAAATGGAAAAATCTCCCTGGCTGAAGGCTGTGCCATCAAGGACCTTGAACAGGAAGGTGTATATAAGTATCTCTGAGTAGAGGAAGGAACGACACCCAAGCAGAAATTACTGAGATAAAAGATCAGTAAAGAATACTACAGATTAAAATCATTATTAAAAAGTGCTTTTACATCACAAACTAAGATGCAAACCATCAATCAGGTGGAAATTCCTGTACTCTCATACAGCTTTGGGGTTGTGGACTGGCTTCTTAAAGATGTTGAAAAACTGGATGTGCGAACAAGAAAACTCCTCCATGCCCATGAGGTAATTTACAAGAATCATTGTATGCCAAGCCTGTACATCATCATTATTATTATTATTATTATTAATAAAGACTTATAAAGCGCCGCAACATATGAAGCGCTGTACAAACATAGGAGACAGTCTCTGCTCATCAGAGCTCACAATCTAATAAGACAGAAAACAAAATAAGTTACATAATACAAATAAAAAAATTTACAGGACAAAGTAAGCAAATGTTGATAGAGAGATCAAGGTAGGGTAAGACAGGAGATGAAGGAGGGCTAGGCCTCATAGAGATTGATTTACACATAGAGCGCTACTATCATAGGCTTCCATGCCTGCCTAACTACATCATTGCATCGAAATATGCAAAAAGTGCTGGAATGTGAAAGTAAATGTCCAGAATCTGTCTCCATCATCAAACTCAGACAGACGTTCCGACAACTAGAAGGAATGAGTGAGAATCCACAAGCATACACAAGGAAGGAAGTAACAGAATTTGCAAAACAAGAGAAAAAACTGTTCAAAGAATTAGATCAACAAATAAGGAAAAAGAAGTGGCAAATGCACAAATACAGTGGGAAATACAGTGTTACTCCAGGAACCCTTTGTCGATCAAGAACAGACACATGAATGGCTAAGGAGAGGTGAGCTGAAACCAGATGAGAGGTTGACAGTTGCAGCCCAGAACAGCAGCTTACATTCGAGATAGTTTACAGCAAGCATTGAAAAATCTGGCAAAACAGACATATGTCGTTTCTGTGGGAAAGAGCTAGAAACGGTGACTCACCTCATAGATGGCTGTGAAGTTCTGATAGCAGAAAATTTCTTTACAGAAAGGCAAAATAAAGTAGCACGCCTTATCATTGGAAACTCTGGTAAGTACTATAACATCACTGTATTTGAAAAGCACTGGGATCATGACCCTAAAAGAATTTTTGAGAATGGGGATGATCATCTGGGGTACTCCCATTCTGACTAATAAAAAGCTGGGTGTATGGAAGCCGGATATAGTGGTAAAGGAGAAAAACACCAGAATGGCATTTGTTATTGAGGTGTCATTTCCAAGCAACGACTATG
The DNA here is from genome assembly GCA_033557465.1 of Ichthyophis bannanicus. Lineage (NCBI taxonomy): Eukaryota > Metazoa > Chordata > Amphibia > Gymnophiona > Ichthyophiidae > Ichthyophis > Ichthyophis bannanicus. Next base: position 284,033,804 of record CM066035.1, read on the forward strand.
TGAATTGCGTTGAGAGGGAGAAAATATTGAAGTACCAAGAAATGAAATCTGAGACCAAGAAAATACGGCAGAAAGATACCGAGTTATTTCCCACCACTTTTGCACATCTTCCTGTCACTAACATATCTGAAAAGTGTCTTGTCCCCCATTTTACTGTATTGGCTATGTGTTCTACTATTTGTATCTTTGCTTTCCTAACTAATTTCCTAGCTTCTCTTTGCTTTTCTAAATATTGATGCTTGTGATCTCTTGTATTTTATGAAGGCCACCCTCTTTTTCTTCATCTTTTCAGCTGAGAACCATAGTGGTCTGCTTTTCCTAAAGATAAGCTTTGTTGCCTTTTTAAAATATCCCCTTTTAGTTTTGCCCGCTGCCTTTCTACATCCCCCAGCTGTTCCCATCCCGCTAATGACTCATTGAGGTATTGTCCTGTCTTGGCAATGTTAGTTTTCCTAAAGTCTATCCACTGTGCTGTACCCTCTTCATAGCTGTCATATTTTCCCTTTGCTAAGCTGTAGTCTTGCACCACTAGTTCAAACTGTATGTTTTGAGCCTCTTTAGGGTTCATGTAGCTATTAGTGTTTGCTCAGATGTTGAAAAGAAAACATTTGCAGAAATAGTTAATGAATAAAAACAAAATATAACGTGGTATCTTTTTATTCAATTAACTTTTGTTTTATCTAGCTTTTAGGAGCTAAAGCCCCCTTTCTCAGGTATATTTAAAACGTCTGTATTTGGATATATGTGGTTTTGTAGGATTTAATGTTTTTTTTTCAGTTGATTGGGCTTATGATCTGTTTTACGATGGAATTTTTTGTGGTAACTAAGCAGCTTTACTCTATGACCTGATTCTGCAGCACTCACTTGACCTCCTCTTTATAACCAAAACCTGGCTCAAGCTAGGTGACAAACCCATTCTTACCCGCTGCCTCCACGTTCTCCATCCCCCGAGTTACTTGCATTGGTGGAAGAGTCGCTGTTTTGCACTGCAACAATTTAACCTCTTTGAGGTCTCCTCCCATGTTCTCCATTACCCAGAGTCTTTGCTACTATGTCTTCCCACCTACCCTGTCACTTATTTCTTTTTAATATATTCCCCTCCTATGTTGTCTTCTTCACTCTGGCACTCTCTTCTCCTCAGTATATCTGAGGCTTCTCTTCACTACTCTAATCTTTATTTCCTGGATTATTTCAATATTCACGTGGATCTTCCCCTTAAATCTCGTGATAAGTTCTTCCTGACTCATTTCTCCGACTTATTGCTCATCTACCATGTTCCCTTTCCCATGCATACTGCAGGTCATATCCTTGATTTGATTATCTCTTCATCCAATGTCTCTTCCCCTCCTACTCAAGTCTCTGCCCGTCCTCTTCCTTGGACTGATTATTACTGTGTTCTCTTCCTTTACTCTCCTCCCCCTTTCATATCTACTCAGACATCTGTCTCTACAGCCCCTTCACCCAGACAAGCCTACAGAGTCACCCCTGACACTTTGCTGCTTTCCCACCATCAGATGCAATCTTTCCAACTGATTTTCTCATCCTCCCTGTTGATTAACAAGCCCATCTGTGGCATTCCCTCCTTGCTTCTGCCTTCAACCGCATTGCCCCTCTTCATCCCATACACTCTAGACCTCAACACCAACACCCCTGGTTCTATCCCGGCCTCCAACTCACATGCGCACACCTTCATTGCGTCAAGCAGCATTGGAGACAGCATCAGACCCCTGACACTCTGCACCTGTTCCAAGAATGCCATTGTAATTGTCATCACATGATCTCCACCACCAAGAATGATCACTATTCATCTCTTTTCACAGCCTCATCCTCACATTCTAAACAGTTGTTTTCCATTCTCTTCAAATTATTTCAGCCCCCATTACATCTCCCTGCTACCTCTGACCAGCCTTCTCCGACACAGTTGGCCTCCTTTCTCCATGAATAAAATGCTTTATTTCAAAGGGCATTCCTTGCCATGCACCCTGCCATAAGCTCAGCATATACCTCCCCCGCTTCTTTGTCCTTAACGTGTACTTGGGACACTTTCAATACTGTTATTTCCATAGCCCTGGCAAAACTTATTTCTGCTTTCATAAGACCACTTGTTCTCTGTAAACTCCTTGACCCTTTACCATGTAGCTGCAGGCCTAGATGCTCCAGCAGTCAGTTTTTGAAAAGTCCTCAGAGGACCTGTTCTTTTCAGAATTATGGTAGCCTGATGGCCCCTACCTGTAGTTCTTCTGATCCTCTGTCCTTTCAATCAACCTTCTGCATTCTTGCTGCAGCTCTGCTGTCTGTTGCTTTGCGCTGTCCATACTGTCTTCCTGTACAGATATCCTCTGTTCTACATGTGCAGTTTGGTACATGTGCAAATCAGAATTCCAACAGATCTTATCCTTGGCAGTATGGAATTGGTGAGTCTGTCTTCCAGATAATGGAAGCTTGCGGAATGTGTCTTCCAGAGTTTGTTCTCTCCTGCAGTGTGTCTTTGGATATGACTGCAGCTATTTTCTCATTGTTTGACACAATTTTCCCAACTCTGGCTTTGGCCTTCTCTCCGCTCCACTGTTTTTTTCACTGCCATAACCCATTCTGTTGCCAGCAATAGGTCTATATGCTTGTTAAGATCTGCAGCTGAGTTATTGACTTTGGAGTGTAGTTGTCATTTCTGGTTTGGGCAAAGCACACAGATCTTTACTGAGTCATATTTCAGCTCTCTACACATATATCTGCTCATCTTCCCTGCAACTCCTTAAGTCCACAAATCCTATAAAAACAAAGTGTCTGACAATAAAACAGTAAGAAAAATGGTAAACATGAGTGATTAAAAAATAAATAAATAAAATGAACATATGGATGTGGACGTGCCCAAAGATGATGATCACCTTAAAATCACTGAGTAATGCTTGGCAAGAGATCTTGTACAAAACCAAAGGCATCCATTGCTAAAATATCATTCATAAGTTTAAATGCAGTACCATTGTGAAAAGATATAATCAGAAATCATTACTTATTACAAGAAGTATCTAGCAAAAAATAACTGTAAGCTAAAATGTGAATAATAAATATTGTGACAAAGGAAATAAAATTCAAATTAAGAATCCAAAGTGGCAAACTCTGTCATCCATAATTAACTTGCATAAACTTATATTTGTGAACATTGCAGCTCTTGTCAAAGACGTTCATGGGGTATGTTTACTAAGGAACATGCCAGCAGAATGTGTTGAACCATGAATCTATCACGAAGGCCTCTGTCAACTTCTTGGGCATATGTGTCCATCCTCCTGTAGTTGGTATGTTGCTAATGCATGACACTGCGCAATCTGGCACGCAGGTGCACTTGACACCTCCCTTTGAGGTGGCATTAAGCTCACCTGCACTAATGGCAGCATTCACAATTAAAGCAAACCCATGATTCCCATGCTAACCATGATGCGCCATCAACTCCCATGTTCTGCATCCAACCTACCCAGTTTCCACCCATTCACACGCTACTCAGTTAGCATGGGGTTTTTAGCATAGGGTCCCACACTAACTTTTAGCACATTATTCCTACCATGTCCTAAACATGCCCTCATATGTGTTATGGTTGTGCCAGACAAAAAGTTAATAAAATCGACATTTTAAAAACAATATATAATCAAGTCAATTACCTTTTAACTCTTTTGTTGCAGGCTACATAACCACAAAAGTGAATGTGCCTTACTAAATTTGGATTGCAAGAGATCTGTAACCACCTGCTTAGAGTTGACTAAAGTCTATATAAAGTCCACCCAGTTTTTTGTTTTGACCCCAATAAACCTGATAATGCTATTTCTAAGCACATTGGGCCCAATAATGAAAGGCATTTACACAATTTGTAGACCTGCAAACTGTGTAAATGCCACTAAGTGGGATATTCAGCGGCACTAACATGGGTGCCGCCACTTTGAAACCCGATGATAACTGGTTAGTATCGGGGCATTTTGTGGGCAGCGCCCAGGGATAACTGGTCAAGTGCTATAATCATGCTTGCCACCTCTGAATATTGGGCCCATCCTTTTTAATTGGATAGTAGATTTTAAGTACTGTATGTGCAGCCAATGATTTTCAGGCTCATTTTTGTTGGAATATACCCATTCAGTAAGTCTTCAGGAACTGAATTATTCATGCATTTGTCCCATTTGTCCTCATTAAAGTCTATGGGAGGAGCTACTTTATGAGCAACAGTGGGGCTTGCCATCTATTTTCAATGAAACTTGCTTCATGGCAGGTATCTGTAATAGCACTACAAACCATCAAGAATGTAATAATTTGTTCCCCCCCCCATGAGGCACAAAAGGGTATGTACAGTGGCAGAAAGAGTACCAAAAGCTATTATCAGAAGGACAAAGCAGTAGAAAGAGCAACAAAATCCTCAAGATGGTTGTAGGAGGGCAAAGCCAACACCACAATCTGTGAAAAACACACCAAGGTAGTTTGAGAGGAGTAAAATGGCAAGGAAACCAGTGGAGCATCCACATTAGCTGCAACACCTTCAGCATGCCGAGGGGACCAGCACAGTTCATGTCCACCACTCACACTCTGGTGAAGGCACCATGTTATTTTTTGCCACTTCTCAAATCAATTGTCTCATGATAGGACTTTCTTTGCTCCCCAGGCCTAGGGAGCCTCTGACAACCAGGTGCAGCAGATTTGATTCTATGAAGGCCCCCCTCCTTCACTGCCTTGGCCTTGTTTCCCCACCATCGGTAGGAAAAAACCTGGATGCAAGCTGCTCTGTTTTTGCCCTTTGTGCCAGCCCTGCAGCATTGTTCCTTATTTCTGCTAAGAAATGGGTGTCATCAATTACCTGGATATACAGCACAGCCCTTTGGTACCCTCCTCCTTTCACTCTCCAGTTAGAATTAGTCTATTCCTTCTTGAGCTGACTGCCCACCAGTGTGCTGTCAGGGTGAGATCGGTATGTGTAGCATTCTACTAGTTGAGATGTCGATGGTGAAATGCATGCTACTACTGGCTTCTGCAGATAGCAACACAACTAATTATGAAGGCTGCAAATCACCTGCTTACTAAAAGTAAGCAGAGCTCTTGATAATCTCGTGCTGCCTCTTAAACCCCACCTTTTCATACATCTTCAGGGATGGTCATCCAGGGCCATCATTTCCCCTGTGTACCATGTCACCATCCTCAGTGCTGCCTGATGTCTTCTTCGTGACAGTGCTGCAGAACACCATCCCATCTCTTCCATGGCAGCTTGTTTTGATTCATTTTGGGCATGATGCCATACCATCTGACTAGTGGAAGAGACTAGGAGGCTCATTTGTGAAAGTGATTTCATTTTTCCTGTATCTTTCTCACCACTGTTATTTTCACTCCTGGGTGTCATCCCAAGCCATGGATCAGCGCTCTCCTGGAAAGAGTGTTGTTCTTATAAATGATGTAGCAGGACACTCTTCATAAGATAGCCATCAGTTTCCTTGTACTAATGTGTGTCCTACAGTAATTGCATTCTGCATACCACAGGTACTCGAGTACTAAAAAATGCTTCAACACCTATGAGGTTTTACTAGACTGTCCCTCTACTTCCTTGGGGTCAGAAGGGCTGCTGCTCTTGCTTCTGCTGCTGGACCTGTTGCTGGGAATGTAGGAGAGGATTGAAAAGCCAGAAGCATCTTTCCCACTCTCTATTGTCTCCTTTACCTATGTGATGCTCATGGACTTAGCACTGCCAGTATCACTTTCTACCTCACCAGTTAGCATGCTAGCAACAACTTCTTCAACACTCTCTTTAGCCACTACACTTTCAGTATCTGATGATTCAGATGTAAATCCCACCCATGTGGATTTCTCAGATTCCGTATGTGTGAAGACCATCGCCACATGCTTTTCATCAGGGAATACAGTGTACCAGCTGGTTGTCTGAATTGCTGCCTTCTGCTGCTTTTCTCATGTCCTGCACTTTGTCAATCTCTCTGCCCTTCTGTGGAGATGACATTGGACACCTGCTCTTTCATAGTTGAACTGGAAGCTGCAGCTCTTTCTTAGTCTCTTGTAAAGACATGTCATTTTAGTTTCATTGATAGTCTTGAGGAGCCTATAAGCATATACTGGGATTGACCTGTCTCTTTCTGTGTACTTGTGCAAGTACTGCTCTTGCTTTCCCTCCCTTCTTTCCATCAATCGTTTATTTTCCAAAAGTACCCTTCCCAAACATGATGATATATTTTGGCTGAATTCCCAGTTTTTGGAAGCAGGGACTGCCTGTCCTTTTTCACCCTGCAGCAACTGGCAGGCTTTGGAGTTCCATCACCTCAAGTGTGCTGCCTCAGATACTATTCCTGGGGTAACCTGCCTAACCTGAGGTAGACCCTGCACAACCCAGTTATCCTGCTTTACCCTCTCACACTCTTCAAAGGATTGGGGAGAGGGGGGGATGTATTTGCTCAGCTAATGCTCCTAGGGGACTGGATTCCCAGCTCTTGTGAGCAGGGACTGCCTACCTGTTAGCTTTTATATAATTGCATTCTATGAATGTAGGATGGAATAGATAGGCACAATAAGGTGCCTTCCCACCTTCACAGCTGCTGTTGCAGAAACAGGTGAACAGGATTGTTATGAAAATATTATGTCACTGTATCTTCTATTTGTGTAGTGGAATAGATAGATTTTGTATAATAGCCTATCTTTCCCCATTGCCCCCGGTTGTGTTATACTAATAAAGTGCACACTTTAAAGAAATTCTTCAGTCAGTGAACAATTGCCAGTTGGGAAACTGTAAAGACAGAATTTTCATATCCTCTTTGGCTTTTCTGATCTCCTCCCCTAACTCCATGAAGCCTGAGAGTTGACTGGCGCTATTACTGAATAGTGCATTATTAATTAATTAATTAATTTATTAATTTATTTATTTTTATTTGAACATTTTTATATACCGCCCCTTCCAGAGATCAGGAGCGGTTTACAGATAACAAAGTGATAATAATAAGAAATTATTATTATTTACATGGAACAGTTTAATACAGTGAACATTTTGAACAAATTCTCTCAAAACTCTTCAATAGAACAGTATTTTATAGTTACTAACAGAAAACTATTTCCAGTATTTTATAATTACTAACAGTGAACTATTTACAGAGGTAGATGATTCGGTATGTATAAAGACTTAGTGGCATATGTGTTAGAGATAAGACTGTGACTGTTATTGTCTAAGTAGGGTCAGTGTGTGATTGCTGGTCAGCACTAGTCTGAGATATCTGGGCGTCATTGTGCTGTAGGTTGTAAAAGTATTGGGTAAAGAGATGGGTTTTTAGTTCCCTTCTAAATGATTGTAGATCCTTTATCTCCCTTAGTGAAATTGGGAGGTTGTTCCACAATGTAGGTGCAAAGAACGAGAAGGGCGTGTTGCTAGTCTTCTGCTTTGCTTTTCTAATGGTATCGGGAACTTGACCTGCTTTCCTGAGGGGTATGAATAAGAGTTGCGAGATAAGACGGCGCTATAATATTGATGAGCTTGAAAGTAGTAACAATTGCTTTGTAGCAAATTCTGCATGACACCGGAAGCCAGTGCAGTGTGTAAAGGATTATGAGAAAGAAACAATTTCAGTGATGGACTTTAAAGGATAACTAGCATTTCCCTGAAGCAGAACTTAAAATTGAATATAGTTGGAAATATCTCTGGTGTCAGAAAAAAATCTATATGGAAAAACTTTGCTTCACTATTATAAGTCAGAATTACTTCATTTCTTATAGCAGAGATTTTGAACTGTCTATATAAATGACTTGATAGCTTTAATGCCTTTTGAGTTACATTGTGCAAATATTTTTTGTCTCCAGTGCTTTAGATTTTTCAATATCGAATATTAAATAAAGAAAAATGGACCTAATGCATGTGGGCTAAACCTAAACTGAGATTATCTTGTAGTAAGGTCTGACAAAAAATATTTTTTCTATGGGCTAAAGTATCAATGAAATTATTTTGGATAACTGTTAAATAAAGGTAAAGCAGATGGAAAAAATCTGGATCATAAATACATTCATTGACAACAAGCGTTTGTATCAGCTGGTGCAGAGCATTCTATTGTTTGTTCAGGAGGCAAAAATGAGTTTTGTTGCCAAGAGGCTTCACTTTACATTAAATTGCCCTAATAAGGAATATTTTAAGACTGTAAAGAGGTTGACAGGATTCCTAGGATATCTATGGAAGTACCTTGAGCTAAGGATCAGACTGCATTTTCTAAAGGTAGTATGCTGCAGATAGAAACATTAGAAACATGACGGCAGAAAAAGACCACAAGGCCTATCTAGTCTGTCCTTCCATATCAACAGCTACAACAGTCCCCTTTTTTCCTTTAGAGATCCTCTGTGTTTGTCCCATGCTTTTTTGAATTCAGTTACTAGTCTGCCCTTCCATATCAACCACTACAACATTCCCCTTTTTCCCTTTAGAGATTCTTTGTGTTTGTCCCATGCTCTTTTGAATTCAGATACTATCATCATCTCTACTGCCTTCACTAGGAGACTATTCCACGCATCTACCACTCTTTCCATAAATAAATATTTTTGCATATCACTCCTGAGTCTATCCCTTTTCACCCTCATCCTATGTCCCCCTCATAGCAGAGCTTGCTTTAAATCGAAAGAGGCTCTCCTCCTGTGCATTTATGCCATGGAGGTATTTAAACGTCTCAATCATATCACCTCTATCCTGCCTTTCCTCTAATGTATACATATTAAGATCCTTAAGTCTGTCATATGCTTTATAACATAGAAACATAGAAATATGACGACAGAAAAAGACCACATGGCCTATCTAGTCTGTCCTTCCGTATCAACAACTACAACAGTCCCCTTTTTTCCTTTAGAGATCCTCTGTGTTTGTCCCATGCTTTTTTGAATTCAGTTACTTTCCTCATCTCTACCACCTCCACTGGGAGACTATTCCACGGATCCACCACTCTTTCCGTAAAGAAATATTTCCGCAAATCACGAAGACCACTAACCATTTTAGTAGCCACCCTCTGTACTGACTCCATCCTGTTTATATCCTTTTGAAGGTGCGGTCTCCAGAATTGCACATAGTATTCCAAATGAGGTCACAACAAAAACCTATACAGAGGCACTATCATCTCCTTTCTTCTGCTGGCCATTCCTCTCCCTGTGCACCCAAGCATTCTAGATTTCGCCATTGCCTTTTCTACCTGTTTAGCTACTTTAAGATCATCAGATACAATCATGTCCAGGTCCCGCTCTTCTTTTGTGGACAGAAGTACTTCACCCCCCTATACTATTTCGGTCCCTTGGATTGCTGCAGCCCAAATGCATGACCTTGCATTTTTTAACATTAAATCTTAGCTGCCACATTCTAGACCATTCCTCAAGCTTAGCTAGATCCTTACTGGGTGTCTACTCTATTCCAGATTTTGGTATCATCCGCAAAGAGGCAAATCTTACCTGACAGTCCTTCCGCAATATCACTAACAAAGATGTTAAAAGGAATTGGACTAAGGACAGATCCCTGGGGCACACCACTGGTAATCTCCTCTTCAGAGTGAGCTCCGTTTACCTTTGTCGCCTCCCACTCAACCAGTTTCTAACCCAAGCAGTAACTTTAGGGTCCATCCCTAGGGTGCTCAGTTGGTTTATACATCGCCTGTGCGGAACTGTGTCCAAAAGCTTTACTAAAATCTAAATACACCACATCTAGGGCTCTCCCTCGGTCCAACTCCCTGGTTACCAGTCAAAGAAATCAATCTGATTTGTCTGACATGACCTTCCTCTGGTGTATCCATGCTGCCTCAGATCCAGTAATCCGTCGGACTCCAGAAACCTCACTATTTTCTCTTTCAACACCACTTCAAATAATTTACTCACCACCGAGGTTAAACTAACCAGCCTGTAGTTTTCAACCACATCCTTTCTTCCGCTTTTGTGTAAAGGGACCACATGTGCCTCTCTCCAGTCCTCTGGCACCACTCCCGACTCCAAGGAGGCATTGAAAAGGTCAGTCAGTAGAGCTGCTAGAACTTCCCCAAGTTCCCTCAGTATTCTCGGGTGTATCCCATCTGGTCCCATTGCTTTGTCTAGCTAGCTTCTCACGAACACAGTCTTCTGAAAATTGTTCAAGATGTTCCTCGCTTCTTTTTCTGTTTGTGAGTGTTTTCTCAGGTCCTGTTCCTAGTTCTTCATCTGTGAACACAGAACAGAAATATTTATTAAGCAATTCTGCTTTATCCTCATCAGCTTCTACATATTCCTCCCCTTCACCCTAGAGTCTGACAATACCACTTTTGCCCTTCCTCTTCTCACTAACATATCTGAAAAATGTCTTATTCACGCATTTTATTGCATTGACTATTTCTTCTTTTTGTGTCTTTGCTTTCTTGACAGCTTTGCTAGCTTCTGTAAGTTTTTTCCAAATAGAAATATGCCTGTCTTCCTCTCTCTGTGATCTCTTGTATTTCACGAAGGCCTCCCTCACCTTTTCAGCTGCTACTTTCAAAAAATGTAGCAGTTTCCTTTTCCTTTTATCTTTATTTACCATTTTAACAAAAATGTTGGTTGCCCTTAAAATATACCCTTTCAGTTTTGCTACATCCCCCAGCTGTTCCCATCCCGCTAATGACTCCCTGAGGTATTGGCCCATCTTGGCAAAGTTAGTTTTCCTAATGTCTAAGACCCTCGCTTTTGAATGGATTTTATCAGCCCTAGTCCTAATACTGAACCACACCATCTGGTGATCACTGGATGCAAAATGATCTCTCACTATAACATCAGAAACACTTTCTCCATTGGTAAGCACCAAGTTCAGTATGGCCTCTTCATGTGTGGGTTTTGTTACCAGTTGCCTCAATAGTTCTCCCTGTAGAGAATCCAGCATCTCCTTACTTCTAGATGATACTGCAGCAGGGATGTGCCAACCAACGTCTGGCATGTTGAAATACCCTATCATTAGCACTTCCCCTGTCCTGTCAGTGCTGAGTATGTCTTAAATTAACTCTCCGTCTCCCTGTGAGGGAGGTCTGTATTTCATGCCAATGCAAATAGATTTTTCTTTCCCTCTTTCTAGTTTAACCCACAGTGCTTCCTCTCTCCCTTTTAAGCCCTTTATGTCCATAGTTTTAATATTATTTTTTACATATAGTGCCACTCCTCCTCCCCTTCTTCCTACCCTGTCCTTTCTGAATAAAGTATAGCCTGGTATAGTACATCCCAGTCATGGTTGTCCGTGAACCATGTCTCTGTTACTGCCACAAAATCCCATTAAAGACTCAACATCTGGGATCTTATTTCCCATGCAACGAACATTTATAGACACTGCCTTCCAGATGTGTTGCCCCTTTTACCTATTTCTATAAAGGTATTTAATGTTTCACTTATCTGGAGGCTTTCTTCACCCATCCCCAAGGAATCTAGTTTAAAGCCCTCTTCAGTAGGTTAGCCAGTCTGGTACTGAAGACATGTCAACCCTTCTTGGACAGCTAGACACAATCTCTGCTCTGCAACCCTTGGAACAGCATGCCATGGTCCAGGAAACCAAAACACTCTTGATGACACCATCCACGCAGACATGCATTCATCGCCAGGATGCAAGCTTCTCTGCCTTGGCCTTTACCCTCAATGGGGAGAATTAAAGAGAGCACCACCTGCACCCCTATCTGCTTCACCCTCTGTCCCAGAGCCATGAAGTTACTTTTGATATGCTCAGAGGGATACCTGGCAGTATCATTTGTGCCGACATGGATGAGCAACATCGAGAAATAGTCAGTGGGCTTGATCAGTCTCCGTAAACTCTCCATAACATCTCGGATTTTGGCACCTGGCAGACAGCATACCTCTCTGGACATCAAGTCTGGTGGGCAGATAGATGCCTCAGTACCCCTCAGAAGAGAGTCACCAACCACCACTACACTTTGCTTCTTTGTGGTCACTAATTCTGCAACTTTGGGGTGCTTGAGCTCTGGTTCTTCCCTTTCCAGGGATGCTTTCACCCCTCCACTTTCAGGGCTTCATAATGGTACTTCAATTCAAGCGCTGGAGGAGTTGGATTGGTAGGTCTGCAGGTTCTGGTGACTTGTGTCCACCCTTCATCATTCTGTAGGTTCCCATCTTCTCCTCTGCTGGAGAGCTTGGATATTGCAAGAAGCGTCTCATCAATGTACTTCTCACTGTCTTGAATGTTCCTCAGCCTCGCCACCTCTTCTCTGAGCTCCTCCACTTCTTTCCTGAGAGCTTCAGTATGCAGGCATCCTGCACGTGGAACCGGTCCTTCAACTGGCATTGGGATCTCTGTCCGGACAGAGGCAGAAGCTGTAATGGGGACAACAGCTTTGGCGATACAACTTTTCCTAGCCGTTGTTCAATTGGTGGAGCTTAGGTGCCTGTTGAAGCAAAAGAGAGAGAGACCTATCAAAGTACCAGCCTGTTTCCCAGCTGACCTTTCAGAGAAAAGCAGTTAACCTCCTTTAAGTGTGTTCTAAATGTGCTGTTCCAAGTATCTGTGTGTAGCTAATTGCAGGAGGTACCCTATAAAGCAAGACTGCTCACAAGCGGTGGGTGGGAATTGGGGGGGAGGATAGAGAAGGAACTAGCATCTGATGAGGTGTCAGTAGATGATCAACTCTATCAGTGCGGGAGATACAGGTGGGTCTGAGCCATCTGTAGAGAATAATTTGAAAGGTGAGATTCTTTGGTGGAAGTAGTGGATGAGGAGTTCTAAAGTATTTGAGTGGGTTAAAACTGATGTGGCTTTGATGTTTGCCCCACTGAGTGATTAGATCACGTAAATCAGAAGAGACTACATTTTTAGGTGTTTAGTTAACTTATTTCTCTCTGCTGGTTTTGATCTGGGAGGATTAAAAGATGTGGTAGTTAGGCTGCTTCCAAAGATGGAGGATTGGGATGCTTCTTTGGCTTCCAAATATTGCCCTATATTTAATTTGCCAATTGCTGCCAAGGTGCTTGATAAGTGTGTATTGCACCAGTTGAATGTTTGTGCATAACTGTAATGGCTTGTATAAGGGGCAAAGTAATTTCCAGAGGAGATGTTGTATTGAGACAGTGTTGGTGACTGTCTTGAATAGTTTGTGGGTTCAGTTTGAGAAGAAGCAAGAGTCATTGCTGCTGATATTGTCTCAGCTTCTGACATGGTTAGGCATGATATTTTGCTGTGTTGCCTTAGATTGATTGGAATTGCTGGTGTAGTTTTAGACTAATTTGGTCATTTTCTGAGAGAAGAATGCAAAACGTCATCTTAAGGAAGGGTGAATCGGACTATGTGATAGTGTCATCAGACATTCCTCGCTTTTACTCTTTAATATTTATATTTATATTGTCTGACATCACATGTCTATTTATTCATGTCTTTGGTTTGAAAGGGGCAAAATGGTTTGGGCAGTATGGGTTTGGAAGTGGCAAAATGGTTTGGTCCTGAATGTTTAGAAAGCTGAACTTCTTGGGGTGGGTCAGAGAGAGGGATCTCTGATTATCCTCAGTAACTGTGAATGACGTGCTGATTCTGGTATTGTCTGTAGTGCTTCACCCAGGGTTTTGAATTGGTTCTAAGTTATATGGAAGAGAATAGGTCAAGGCAGTGGTTAGTGTTGCTTTTTTTTAACCTGCTAAAATGATTGAGATATTATATGCCTCTGTCCAGTTTTCATCTTGAATTACAGGCACTTGTATTAGAAGAGTTTGACTACTGCAATTAGCTTTTCCTTATCATACCTCAAGTCCAGTCCCGATGTGTGGGTTGTCACCTCCCCCAACCAGAAGCTTGGAGACTGATAGTAACAAACCTTGGTGACATCCCCCTACATAGGGCACTGCCACCACCCACCAGGCTCAGTATTGTCAGTCTCCAAGCAGCTGGATTGGTGATTCCCACCAGGGAACTCACTGATTGGTTTTCATTTTTCTTTAAACTCACATTGCCTTTTGTTCTTTTGGAGTTCTGTAGAGCTGGTTTCAGTATAGGTGTACAGTGGAGGGCTGGCCCTTTAACAGCCTCCAGGCCGCTTAAAAAAATAAATAAATAAAGAGCATCTGACCAGAGAGCCAAATAGGTGACCCAGGTCAGCAAACAACTCTCTTCAGGCCGCAGGGTTCTCCGGTGTCGGGAGTTGTGCTGGGACAAGCAAGGGACGGTAGTGCTTGGATCACAGCTCCCGATCCATGAGGGGTGGGGAGCCGCATGGAACGCATCGGGCCAGCCCGCCTTTAAAGGATCTGCCTCTTATGCTCCTGCCGCCGCCGCTGATGCCATTACCAGGTCTGAGCGGGCAAGAGAGGGAGTTGGCACCGGTAAGTTGAGCAGTAGCTTTGGAGCTATGGGCTTTTGGAGTGCAAGGGCGAGCCATCACAGGCGCAGAGAGCAAACTTGTAGAGTCGGGTGTGTGTGTTTTAGCTGCGGGGCTCGGTGGGGAGTCTAAGATCACTGAGGTATGCTGATAATTGTATTTGTATTTTTGCGCTTGGGTTTGTTTTGGCATGGTTTGCAAGAAAAAAGGAAGTAAGGACACGGGAAGCTGAAAGAAAGCATCACAGTGGAGGCAGTCCAGGGCTCATGGTCAGAGGCAGTTAAAAGCATAGAGGGGCCGGATACTGCTTTGATTTGGAGTGGGAGGCCAACCAGTCTCGGGGGGAGGGGGGCGGGGAGACTGCGGCATCCTCAGAGGGCAGGGCAAGTGCAAGCTGCTTAGCATTTGGTCTCCGCAAGAGTTCGCTCTCCACAACGGGTTTATGTAAGTGTTGTGTTGGGGATGCCTTCTCGGCGGAAGGTGACTGGCTGGATGAGGGTCATATGGGGGGGGGCCATCTTAGGACTCTGGAGGGCACAGACGGCCCCCCTTGATCCGTGGAAGGCTGGTACTCCCCCGTGATGGTGACAGGGACAACAGGGTCCGGTGTTGAGGACGGTGCATCCGTCCACCTATTTTGGAAGTACAGGGGAAGGGCGGAAGGTCTCTGCATCCCTCTTCCTCCAGGGTCCCGGCAGCACAGGGCCTACCAGAGGTTTCTTTCCTGAATTTGTTCTCCTAATGCATAAGGCCTTTTGCATGAAACAGGGAGAGAAGCCATCTGTGTGTGTGTGTGGGGGGGGGGGGGGTTGTAGCCTGAACAGAACAAAGTGGTGGTGCCTTGCAGAAACGGAGGAAGCTGGCCCTAGCTGAAGGGGGATCTGTGGGAAGAGACAAGGGTCCGTCAGGTCAGAGGAGGAGAAAGACGCTCCGGAACTGGGCTCAGCTCACGACCGATCAGTGGGTGCTGCAGGTCATGCAAGAGGTCTACGCATGCGAGTTTGCAAGACCCATGTTGGAAGCCTTTGTGTGCTTTCCCTGCAAGGCATCCCTCAAGATCCAAGTGGTGCATGGCATGCTATTACGATGCAGACTTTGAACGTAGTCATCGAAGTTCTACCAGACCAACACGGATTGGGTTGATACTCAATTTATTTTGTGGTCTCCAAAAAGATCCTCCCTGGATTACTTCATGGGGTGTGCACAATCCCGAGTCAGAAGATGCAGTTTCTGGAGGTGGCCAGGGTTGGAGGAAATCTGAGTTGTTGTTTCTTTGGGAGCGATGGCTGGCCCAAAGGGGGGGGGGGGCGGCAGTTACGGCTCAAGAAAAGAGAAAGGATGCAAATAGAGTGACTCTGAGTTACTTTGCTGACCTAGGTGTTTCAGGTATTGGTTCAGTATGATGCAGCTGAGGTTTCAGCTAGTTTATTATGGTTTATGGTTCGATTTTAGTCTGCTTTGCCAATAGAATACTGAGCCTGGTGGGCGATGGAAGTGCCCTATGTAGGGTGATGTCATTAAGGTTTGTTAATATCAGTCTCTAAGCTGATGGTTGGGGGTGACCACCTACACATCAGGACTGGACATGAGGTACTCAAGGAAAGCCAATTAGCAGATAAAACCTAATTAACCTTTTCTTGATCTCCAGGTGAGGTCATTCATGCCTTGCAGTTATCCAGAAAGGCTGCCTGTGCACCAGCGGCTGCAATTTAAAGTTTGTGTCCTAATTTTTAAAGTGTTTGAATGAGGATAATCCTTGTTATCTAAGAGAACTATTGGACTAATATGACTCAAAGCATTCAGTATGGTCTTAAGGGACTCATCAGTTGCTGGTGAGAACTGAATGTTCTGAGGACAGTGAGGGGCTGTGTAACTGATCTCCACGAACAAGTAGGAATGTAGTCTTCATAAATGGGTGATTTCTGTACTGACTGAGCCTGTGCAGGAACGCTCCCCAATGTCCAATTGAAAAGCTTTTGGCAGCACTCTACTGCACCAGTGACACTGCCTTCCTGCCTTCCAAACTCCCTCTCTTCAGTTCTTCATTTTCCATGGAGCCAGCAGGAAGCAAATCCTGTCACCGCAGAAAAACTTCTGTTTGTGGATAGCGCCTTTGCCCTCCCGTTGACATTGGCACTGTTGAAGACATCACTGATTTCCTTATTCTTTCTTTTACTTCCCTTTAATTTTCTTTAAAAAAAAAAGAAAAAAACGTGGGCATCGATGTCCTTTTTAGGCATTAAGTCTACCATAGCCTTCACATCCTTGAAGGCATGGAGAAACCATTTAGTAGTTTCAAGAAATGTTCTAATTGTGCCAGCACCATCTCCGCAACTAACACACATGACTGGTGTTTAAAATGCCTCGGCACAGACCACCAGCCAAAAGACACTTCCCTCTGTCAGATAATGACAATGGAGAAGCCTACAAAACTGGGCTTCTAAATTTGGAGCACTCTTTGCCTCAGATGCGGTATCGATGGTGTCCACTTCGTCGAGGGCCTCATCATCCTCCCATGGATATCAGGTATCTTCAAAGTCCAAGCACAAGGCCGCATCGAAGTCTGTCAATACCTCCAGGGGAAGATCAAAGCATTGAGACCCCTTGGGTGTTGCCTTGGAGACGGATCGGCCTGCCAAACAGCCCCGTTGGGAAGCCCTGTCATCCAAAGCCATCAAGGGGCCCCAGGATGCTTCAGAGGCCTAGACCTCTAGAGAGCAACTGGTGCCATGCTCTGGGACAATAGCATAAATACCAATCACAGACACCCAAGCATCAGCAACCTTGATATACCAGTGCATACTGGCCATCGAATGAAGCTTGGCAACTCTTTGCAGCCTTGGTACCTATAAAACCCTTGGCTAAAGGCATCGCCCTATCGATACCGGTTACAATACCAACATCAACACTGGTTGTGGGCTTGACATCAGGGCTGCTGCACATGACATCGACGTTGCTCCCGTCCATATCCTCCCTTGAAACTATCACCAATACTGGTACCAAACCCAAGCAGCTCACCGAGGCCAATACCTCGGAGCATCAGTACTGGCATTTAGCTTCGGGCAAACATCGTGCCTGTTGATACTATGAGTCCTCCAATTCCGATTCTCTAGTTTCAGGCATGGTGTCACTAGATTCCTGGGGGCCCAAGGACCTTCCTTCGGGCTCTTCCCTGCCTCAACAGTGATGCATGTCGCTTCTGGAAGACATGTCTTTCCAGAACTTCATTCGAGACCTATCCATCATGGTATCATTGGAGAAGGAGCCAAGGGCAGAGGAATTAGAGATCTTCCAATACCCAACAGCACCCAAAAATCTAGCCACTTTACCATTGCACCACATCCTTCATGGCCTTATGCTCCATATGTGGGAGACGCCTCTCATGGTATCTCCGTTTACATCTACGCTGACGATATTCTTCTGGTTCATCATACCTCTCCCTCCTCCCCTGATCTCGCTCCACTTAATCTCTGTCTAGCTTCCATCGCCTCATGGTTCGATCTCAACTTCCTTCATGCCAACCCTCTTAAGTCGTCTGCAATTTGGTTTTCCTTCAGACTTTCCCCTCCCGCCCTGGCACCTTCTATGTCTTCTCGTTCTATTCCCCTGGTTTCGACTCTTCGTTATCTGGGTGTTACTTTGGACTCTTCTCTTTTCTTTCATCAACACATTTCTTCTGTAGTACGTTCTTCCTTCTTCCACCTCCGTCAAATTAGAGCTGTTCGCTCGTTTCTCCCCCCTTCATCTGTTGTCACTCTGGTTTTGTCACTGGTTATCACACGTCTGGATTATTGCAACACCATCTATGCTGGTCTTCCTTCCTCTCAGCTTCGTCATCTCCAACTCGTCCAAAATACCGCCGCTCATCTCGTTACCTGCTCCCCCGCCCGTTCACATGTCACTCCCTGCCTTCTTGCCCTCCACTGGCTTCCGGTGAAGTTCAGATTTGTTTACAAATTACTCACCATCACACATAGAGCTCTTCACTCCAGCATCCCCCAGTATCTGGCGGACATCATTCATCTTCAACCTTCTCCATGCCTTCTTCGCTCAGCACATGGCAATCGTCTCTTTCTCCCCTCCCCTTCTCACGCACGTCTGGAACTCACTCGTCACTCCGCTTTTTTCTTCCTAGGCTAGCCCTTCCTCAACGTCTCTCCAGTCCTCTACCCCCCTTTCCACTTTATGGAACTCCTTTGTTCTCTATCTTCTCTCTGCACCTCTCTGTCCTCTGTCCTGTTGTTATTGGCATTCTTTTCCAACTTTATTTCTCGGTAGCCTTGCTTTTTTGTATTGTACACCGCCCTGACGCTACAGCTTGGGCGGTCTATCAAGCCTTACGAATAAAGATAAAGATAAATTCGACCTCAATACCATGTATCAGGTACCATAGTGTCCCGGCTTCTAAAAGGGCAGACCATGGTGGTTGAATCAGCAAAGCGCCGAATCAAAAGCTCAAAGACTTACTCCTCTAATCCTCCAGGTAGAGAATCGAGAGCTCTCAATGCCTTTGGCCGTCGAAGCTTCCAAGCATCCATGCTTTTGGCTAATATCAACTCCTATATCCCCTACATGTGAATATTCATCAAAGAGGTTTTCCAGAGATCTCGAGGCTTTTGCCCCTCTCCTCCCAGATGACAGATAATCTTGCCCTAGTTAAGCATTGCCAAAATATTTTGAAGTTCGTTAATAGGGCTACCTTCGAATGCACAAGCAGGACCTCAGCAATGTGCATTGGTGCACGTAGGATTGCATGGCTTCAAGCCTCATATCTTCAACAGTGCATTCAAGATAAGCTGGGCAACATATCTTGCACAGGGGGAAACCTGTTTGGCAAAGACTGGCAAGATAATGCCTCTCAATTGGAGTCAGAAAATACTACTCTAGAGCGACTGTTCAGAGTAACAGCTGACCCTGCTAGGAAAAAGATACTGCAAAGAAGTCTTTCTACAATAATAAGAATAAATTCTTCTCTACTTAACCTCCTTCTTCCCAGTACCAGGGTCAGGCCCCACAAAAGAGGCAGCAGCCTCCTAAGCAACAAAAGAAGCCACAGGTGGCTAAATCTCAACCAGCTCCACAGCCACAGTCTATGCCTGTTTTTTACTCATTTTTAGAGAACGTTGCCACCCTGCCTCTGGAGGACCCGCATCCCCTCCACATAGCAGGCAGACTTGTGTCACTACGCCCACAGATGACCCTTCATCACCTCAGAACAGTGGACATTCACCATAGTTCAGGACAGCTACAGACTTCATCTGCAAACTCTGCCCCTCTCCATTTTCATGGGGGAATATCAAATACAGCCCCCACTCACTGCTCTCATATAGGATAAGGTGTCCTCTCTTTGTCTCAAGGCGCCATAGAAGATATCCCAACATCCCAACAGGGAATGGTCTTCTGCTCTCTGTATTTTCTTATTCCAAAGAAAACCGGAGGATATTGGCCCATTCTGGACCTCAGAAACCTCAACAAGTTTCTAGTCCTCAAAAAGTTCAAGATGATCTCTCTCAGAACTCTTCTTCCCTACTTCCTGAGTCAAGACTGTCTCTGTTCTCCAGATCTAAAAGAAGCATACACACATATCCTCATCTGTCAATGACACAGGAAATATCTATGCTTCACCT
Organism: Ichthyophis bannanicus; assembly: GCA_033557465.1. Classification (NCBI taxonomy): domain Eukaryota; kingdom Metazoa; phylum Chordata; class Amphibia; order Gymnophiona; family Ichthyophiidae; genus Ichthyophis; species Ichthyophis bannanicus. The sequence goes on from CM066035.1 coordinate 284,053,707, forward strand.
TTCAAGGAAAACATTATCAATACAGAGTCCCTCCCTTCGGACTCGCCTCTGCCCCAAGAGTCTTCACAAAGTGCATGGTGGTCATAGCCGCATATCTAAGATCTCTGGGTATATTTGTCTTCCCTTACTTAGACAACTGGCTAATAAAAGCAAACACCTCCCAAGAGATACTGCTTTCCTTGCATCGCACCATCACAATACTATAACACTTGGGATTTGTGATAAACTTCCCAAAATGCTAGCTCACTCCAACTCAAAAGCTAGAGTTCATTGCAGCCCTACTAGACACCCAGCAGTCCAGGGTGTTTCTACCCCAGCTCCATTGTGCCTGTCTAGTTAAACTAGTATCCCAAACGCTCCTACGAGACCATCTGACTGCCCGAGAGATGCTGCAGCTCCTTGGGTACATGACCTCTACATTACATGTCATTCCATATGCCCGACTACATATGTGGACAACCCAGTGGACTCTTGCCTCCCAGTGGAAGCAGGTCTCAGGCTGTCTCCAGGACAGGATCCAAGTCATTGCCCATCTAGCCGCATCCCTTCAGTGATGGTGTTCTCCAGAAAATCTGCTCGTAGGGTCACCTTTTCAGATTCCTTCACTTCAGTGCACCCTGATGCCGCCAATATGGGTTGGGGAGCCCATCTGGGCAACCTTACTACCCAGGGCCTATGGACAATGCAAGATTCACATCTCCAGATCAGTCTCCTGAAACTTCGTGCTATCTCAAATACCCTCTGGATGTTTCAACACCACCTCAGAGCACAAGAAGATCTAGTCAAGATGGACAATCAGGTTGCCATGTTCTATGTGAACAAGCAGGGAGGGCCCTCTGTGAGGAAGCTCTACACCTGTGGTCTTTTGCCATTGCTCATCAAATACACCTCCAAGCGGTGTACTTCCCAGGGGAGTTCAATGTCTTGGCAGGCAGACTGAGTCACATACTTCTTCTCCACTAATGGTCTGCCCATCTGGATACAACTTCCAGACCTGGGGAACTCCAGACATAGATTTGTCCGCAACTCCCCAAAATGCCAAGCTTCCTCGCCTCTGCCCAAAAGCTCCGACATCCAGCAACCAGCAAGGGATACCTTCCACCTACACTGGGGTCAGGGTCTGCTTAATGATTTCCCTACTATACCCCTCATTCACAAGATGCTTTTCAAGCTTCAGTCTGACAGAAGCTCCATGATTCTCATAGCCCCTCACTGGCCGTGGCAACCGTGGTTTCCACTACTACTATGTTTGACTCAGACTCATCCTTTGTGATTGGGATATGCCCCAATCTCCTCTCCCAGGACGACAGCTCACTACTCCATCCCAATCCACAGTCTCTCCGCCTCACAGCTTGGCTGCTGAGAGCATAGCTTTACAAGGTTTTGATCTTACTCAAGAGATTAAGGAGATCCTTTTGGCTTCTAGAGAGCCCGCCACCAAACATTCATATGCTTTTAAATGGCGTAGATTCTCTGTCTGGTGTTCCCAGAAAAATCAATTTTCTGCTCCAGTGGAGTCACTCCTCCAGTATCTCCTCCACCTGTCCTCAACAGGTCTAAAGGCAAACTCGGTGAGAGTCCAACTTAGTTCCATTGCGGCCTCTCACCACCTACTCGATGGGCAGCCCATATCCACGCAACAGCTAGTAGCGCGTTTTATGAGAGGTCTCTTACTGTCCAAACCACCTATTTAGCCAACTCCAGTAGCTTGGGACCTCAGTGTCGTTCTAGCATTGCTTCTCAAGCTGCCCTTTGAACCTCACAACTTCACTAAAGTTCTTGTCTTGGAAGGTAATCTTTCTATTTGCCCACACTTCATCTGGATGCATTAGTGAGCTTCAGATTTTGGTGGCAGATCCACCCTATACTCGTTTCCACCATGACAAAATAGTCCTTCGGACTCACCAACACTTTATGCTAAGGTGGTGTCTCATTTCCATTTAAACCAGTCAATTTACCTTCCAGTTTTCTTTAATTATACTAATGGTTTATGATATGTGTTTATTTATCTGGTTTTATTAATATTTATGTATTTATGATTTTAGTGTGCCAGTTTTAACCCCTGATGAAGGTTAACAAAACATGGCCTGTGTCAGGTTGTCCCTGGTGTATGACAAATAAAGCTCTGTCTTTCCTATTACCACGCCTGGACTTGGTCTAAACCTACACTCAGTAGCCATTGATGAAATATGCAAAGCAGCAACTTGGTCTTCTGTTCATACCTTTGCTGCCCATTATTGTCTGTACAAGGACTCCCGTCGGGATGCCATGTTTGGTCAGGCTGTACTCCAGCACCTCTTTCAGACTTAGATGCAACTCCTACCCTCTGTCATGGACTTTAACAATACCAAAAATCCATGTAGGATCCATGACCTCTTCATGCCTGCTTCGAAGTGAACCTCTGTCAGTTCCGAGGACACTTCATGAGGCATTTAGGAGCTAGGGCATCCCATATATGAAGATTGCATTCCTGCTTTTTCCTGGGGATAGCGTAGTTACTCACCTATAACAGCTGATCTCCGGGAACAGCAGGAATTTAGTCTTCACAACCCATCTGCCTCCCCTAGGAGTTATTGGGTTTCGTTTACTCTCTTTTCTCAGCTACAACTTAACTGAAGAGAGCGAGTTGGGAAGGTGGGAAGGCAGTCATGCTGGCACAGTGGAGTGCTCCCAAAATCTTTCCAATTTGACGTTGGGGAGTGTTCCCGCGTGGGCTTTGTCAGTACCGACATCACCCAAATGTGAAGACTAAATTCCTGCTGTTCTCCAGGACCAAGCAGGAAGTCAGTCCTCACATATGGGTGACGTCGGCGCCGACGGAGCCCTCGTGGAGCAATTTTCCCCAGCTTTCAAAGAAAGCCTTTGGGAATTGCAGCGCGCATGCGCGGTCTCCTTCCCGCCCAAGGGTGCCATCTTAGCCAGTCTTCTTTTTTCCGCGGAGCCCTACAGACGTACCCGTCGTGTCCCCGCTGAAAAAGTTGATTTTAGTGATTTATTTCTCTTTTTTCCTTCGGTTCGACGCCGGTCTTTTTCCTGCCCGGACTCGCGATGCCGTTGCGAGTCTTTCTCTTATTTTTCGGTTTTTCTGATTTTTGGTCAGTTTCGTTTTTCGGTTTTTTGCTGGCAGCCCGGTCCTTTGACCTTGCAGGGGCCCTTTTTCCCCCGATGGCTGCCAGTGGTTTCAAGCGGTGTGTTCAGTGTGACAGAAATATGTCACTCACTGACACACACGATAATTGCCTCCGCTGCCTGTGCCCGGATCACGAAGAACTGATCTGTGGGGCCTGCGGCAAAATGTCCTCCAAAGCGTTAAGGAGTCGGCGGCACCAGCGGGAACAAATCTTCGCTGACCCCGGCCGTACCCGGACCTCGTCGGAGGCCTCGGCGTCCAGAGGTTCCAGCTCTGACCATCGCCGAAGTTCCTCCGACAGGGGTTCTCCCTCCGGGGACCATCGACGGAAGGTAAAACCCGCGAGGGCGGCGTCGGTGGATGCTCCTGGCTCCGCGAGGGCCAGGTCGCATAGCCCCGATAGCCGTCCCGGGTCTTTGGAGAAGGAGCACCTCCCGAAGCGACCTCGTCTGGAGTCGGAGATGCCTGCTCGGGTAAGTCCTGTAGTCCTCCTGGACTCGCCTCCGAGAGGTCCGACGTCGGGCCCGACGCCGTCGGGGCCTGAGTCGGGGGCTGCTGGGTCACCTGAGGTCGGACTCAGGTTGACGGCCTTGGAGAGCAGACTATCTGCCTTCATGGACCAGCAGCGGGCACTGATCGCTAGCCTCGCTGGCGCCACTGACCCGACCGCCGGGACGTCGACGTCTAAGTCGACCCCGGAGACCGAGCCGATCGTCGAGTCCATGCGAACTCGAGTCGATCCTCGGTTGAGGTTACCCTCGGCCTCCCGTTCAGGACCGAGGTTGTCGACGCCGACTCCCTCGGTGTCGGGGCGGCCGACGCCTCCGCCTGCCCGAGCCGACCCCACCGATTCCTCCTCGGAGTCGGCCTGGGAGTCTGAAGAGGAAGAGTCACCTGATTCGTTTCGGACTCGGTGTGTCCCCTCCGACTCCCCTGAGTCCGAACCTCGGAAGCAGTCCCCTCCAGAGGATGCCCGGTTCTCGGACTTCGTCAGGGATATGGCCAAGGCTTTGGCCTTCCCTGCGGATCCCGAGGAGGAGCCTCGAGCCGAAGAGCTCGACGCCCTTCAGTATGACTCTCCCGCCAGGGAACACTTTACTGTACCGGTTCCTCCCATGCTGGAACGACTACTCTTCCGCATGTGGGAGAGTCCGGCATCGTCGCCGGTATTAAGCAAGCGGGTCGATTCCATCTATCGAGTCCGCAAGAGTCCTGGCTTCCAAAAAGCACAGCTGCCGCACCATTCCATGGTAGTGGAATTGGCCATGCATAGGCTTAAGAGCCAAAAGATGCACTCCTCGGTGCCTCCTGGCAGGGAGGCCCGTAACCTGGATGGCCTTGGTAAGAAGTGTTTCCAGGCCTCTATGCTTGCTTGTCGTGTCCAGACCTACCAGCTCTACATGGGCATGTATCTCCGAGACCTGGCTAAAGAGATAGCCGGATTCTCCGCTGGGCTGTCCGAGGAACCTTTGCGGAGGTTCCTGGCCTTGACAACTGGTATTCGGGAATGCTCCAAATTCATGTCCCGAGCAGCCTATGATGGCTTTGAAGCGTCGGCTCGAGTGGCCGCAGCCGGCATCGGTGCCTGCCGACAGGCTTGGCTTCAGTCGTCTGACTTTGAACCCTGGGTGCAGGACAAGTTGGTCGATGTCCCCTGCCGAGGTGAGAACCTCTTTGGCAAGCCCATGGCTGAAAAGGCTGCACAAATCGAGACGGAGACTCTCACCAGGACTAGGCTTTCTAGGAAGACCTCCGCCCCTTCCCAGAAAAAGAAGGGCTCGGGAAAGAAGTCCTTTTACCCGAGAAAGGCGGCTGCCTATAAACACTACCCTCAATATCAGGCCTCCGCAACTCCCCAACAGGGCCAGCAGGCCAAGGGACGGGGTAACGGGTCCCGTAGGCAGCAAGCCCCCAAGCCTGCACCACCAGCCCCTGCTCAGCAGGGTGGGGGTTTTTGACTTCATCTGCATAGCCTCTCCCCCTCAGCTGGCTCCTCCCAGCACCGGAGGCCGGCTGGTTCACTTCGCCCACAGGTGGTCCAACATCACTTCAGATGCCTGGGTGCTTCAAGTCGTAAGAGAAGGCTATCTTCTCCACTTCCACCAGGTCCCTCCCTCTTATTTCCCGGGAGAACCTCCACGACTCCCTCTGCACAGGGACTTACTCCTTCAGGAGTTAGCAAGTCTTCTTCAGGAACAGGCTGTGGAACCGGTGCCCCACCACCTGAGAGGTCAAGGCTTTTATTCCAGGTATTTCCTAATACCAAAAAGGACAGGAGTCCTCAGACCCATCCTGGACTTGCGCAACCTCAACAAGTTCCTCGTGCGGGAAAAGTTCAAGATGCTTACCCTTGGAATCCTTCTGCCCTACCTCCAGCAGGGAGATTGGCTATGCTCCTTGGATCTAAAGGATGCCTACATGCACATCCTCATCCACCCAAGCCACCGCCAATACCTAAGGTTTGTGGTGGCAGGAAATCATTACCAGTACAGAGTACTGCCCTTTGGCCTATCCTCCGCACCGCGAGTCTTCACAAAATGTCTCGCGGTGGTGGCGGCCTATCTCCGGCTTCACGGCCTTTATGTCTTTCCGTACCTCGACGACTGGCTCATCAGAGCATCGTCCTCTCCAGAAGTCACCAATGCCACACACCGCACGGTGACTCTTCTGCAGTACTTGGGCTTTGTCATAAACTTCGCAAAGTCCACTTTGCTCCCCTCACAGGATCTCGAGTTCATCGGCGCAAGACTGCACACTCCTCAGGCACGAGCTTTCCTGCCTCTCGACAGGGCTCAACGGCTCATGGACCTAGCCGGCCGTTTTCGCAGCCAGTCCCTGGTCTCAGCCAGGCGCTTCCTGAGACTACTCGGCCATATGGCTTCCACCGTCCACGTGACCCCCAATGCCCGCCTGAATATGCGGCCTGCTCAATGGTGCCTTCGCAAGCAGTGGCAACAAGCCACGGGCGGCCTAGCCAACCTAGTGCGCGTCTCCGGACCGCTGGCCTCTTCTCTACAGTGGTGGCTTCATCGGCCGAACCTGGTGCTCGGAATGCCTTTTCAGTCACCTCAGCCGGCTCAAGTGCTGACGACCGATGCTTCTCTCCTAGGATGGGGGAGCGCATTGCCAAGGGGCATGTAGGTTTAGGTTTAGGTTTATTAAAAACTTGTTATACCGCTCAATACCATAGGCGTCTGAGCGGTTTACAATATATAAAAACAAGCAAGTTGGTTAAAACAAGCATTGGCTGTGGAAAAAGAAAAGGAACGCCATCAAATTAAAGAAAAGTAGGGGAAAAGGAAAGAGGAGATAAGAACAGAAGTGAACTAAAAATAATAATACAAGTGCACAGACAGGGAAGGAGGGGGAGGAAAGACATATAAATTCTGTGAAAAGGTGAGGTGGTGGGAAGGGGGAGGGAGTGGGCTAGGGAGGAGGGTCGAAACGCAAGGCGGAAGAGATGGGTTTTTGAGTTGGGATTTGAAAATTTGGTATGAGCTTTCTGCACGGAGGGGAGGGGGGAGTGAATTCCAGAGGCTGGGGACCAGGAAATAGAAAGCAGAGGAGCGGGTTTGTTCTAGATGAGCATGTGAAGGGGAGGGAAGGACCATGCGATTCATATGCATGGAACGGAGGAGGCGGTGGGGGATATGAAATTGTATCTGGTTTGCTAGATAGAGGGGAGTGCCAGTGTAGATTGTTTGATGTGCAAGAATTAGAAGTTTAAACCGAATGCGGAAAGAAATAGGTAACCAGTGATGTTGATAGAGAAGGTGTGTAACATGATCAAACCGAGAGGCTTGGGACAACAGACGGATGGCAGCGTTTTGAACGCGTTGGAGACGAGACAGTTGGGACTTGGGTAAACCAGCAAAGGAGACATTACAATAATCAAGACGGGACAACACAAGGGTAAGCAGAAGGGTGGTCAGAGCAGGAGTAGAAAGGAAGGGACGAACTGCTCTAAGCTGACGAAGAGAAAAGAAGGAACGTTGAACAACTGAGGAAATGTGATCTTTGAAAGTAAGGGCAGAGTCAAGGACAACACCTAAGTATCGGAGTGAAGAAACCAGGGGGATAGACTGGGAGGAGAGAGAGGGGGCACAGGTGGGAGAAGGACTGCCAAAGGTGAACCAGATTGCGAAGGATTTTGCCGGGTTTACTTGTAGAAAGTTGGAGGAGAACCAAGACATCACAGCAGTGAGACAGTGGTTGATAGGGGAGATATCAGGGGAAAGAGGATCTGTGTGGTGGAGAAGAATAATGTCGTCTGCATAATAATATGCGGAGATGCTAAACTGTTGGACCAGAAGGGCTAGGGGGGCTAGGAAAATATTGAAGAGAAGTGGGGCGAGAACAGAGCCTTGGGGAACACCACAGGACAGGGGGGTGGGGGCAGAAGAAGAAGATGCAGAGACAACAGAGAAAGAGCGACAGGATAGAAACGAATGAAACCACCGGAGAACCACACCCGAAAGACCAGCTTCTTGAAGACGGAAGAGGAGAGTGTGATGATCCACCAAGTCAAAAGCCGCAGATAGGTCGAGAGAAACAGCCAGAGTGACGAGACCGCGGTCGTGAGCGATGTGAAGATCATTGAGAAGAGAAAGAAGAACAGATTTGGTGCTGTGGCCAGGGCGGAAACCTGATTGACGGGGATGGAGAGTGAGGGCAAGCTCAAGGTGAGAAGCAAGCTGGAAGAAAACCAATTTCTCAAGAAGTTTTGATAGGAAGGGTAGGTTTGAGACTGGGCGCCAGTTGGAAAGAGTGGACGGGTCAGAGGAGTGAGATTTCAAAATGGGACGGACTAATGCATGTTTCCAAGTGGAAGGAAAAGAACCGGTGGAGAGACTGGAGTTTAGGAGGGAGAGAATGTAGGGGGATAGAGCTAAGGAAGGTTCCAGAAGCCATTTGGAGGGGATAGGGTCAGCTGGGCAAGTGGTTTTGCGAATATTAGAAAAGGTCTTTTCCAGGGTATCAAGTGTAATAGGGTCAAATGAAGACCAGGAATGTGATAGTGCTGGAGATGAGGATGGAGAAGAGAAGGAAAGAAGAAGAGGGGGCTCAGCAGGGGGAGAAAGAGGCGGTGGACATTGGGGAAAAGCTTGGCGAAGGGCACTAACCTTGGAGACAAAAAGGAGGCAAGGGCAGAGGGGTCTGGGAAAACAGAGGTTACATTGGGAGAGGGGGAAGACGCAGAGTGTGAAGCTGTGAGGGAACGGAGGACAGAGTATAGTTGGCGAGATGAGTTTGAGGAGGAAGACATGAGATCAGTATAGTAATCACGCTTAGCCGTGTGAAGAAGGGTGCGATAGCAGCGGTGACAAGTGTGAAAGTCAGCAGAGGTGGTAGGAGAAGGATACTTTCGCCAGAGGCGTTCAGCACGGCGGAGGTGCTTACGGTGCAGAATTAGACCGTGGTGGAACCAGGGGTAATGTGGGAGGCGGCGACGAGAGCGATGGGGACGAAGAGGAGCGGCAGAATCTAAGGCAGAGGAAAGTGACGAATGCAATTTATGAACCTGAACGTCGAGGGGAAGAGCATCGAAGTCTGCTGGGAGCGTGATGGCTGGGGAGGGAAGATGGTGAAAGGTATCGGCAGTGATTCGACGAGAAAGCATAGGAGAGGGGTTGGAATCAGAATTATAAGAAGAAGCAATAGGTGGGACAGGAACGTCAAAAAAGAGACATACGTGATCGGTCCAGGGAAGAGTAGAAAAGGAAAGGGACAAAGGTAGGAAGGGGAAGGAACCTGGAGCAATAAGAAGGTCGAGAGTGTGACCAGCAATGTGAGTGGGAAAGGAAACAAATTGACAGAGAAAGTGATCAGATAGGAAAGTAAGAAAAGAAAGGTCTCTTGGTGATGAAGGAGCGTCCACATGAATATTGAAATCACCTAGGATTAAGAGACGGGGATAGCGGAGGGAAACTTCTGAAATAGTGGTTAGTAAAGAATCCCAGTAGGAAGAAGAGAGAGAAGGAGGGGCATAGATAAGAAGGAAGTAGTATGGGGTGGAGGAAGAATCCAACCGTACAAGGAGGGACTCAGGATAGGAAGGAGAGACTGGGGAGGAAAGTTCAGATAGTGAAACAGAGGAGCGGTGAAGAATAGCGATTCCACCGCCGCTTCTGCTTCTACGTGAGGTAGACAGGAAAGAATAGCCAGGTGGAAGGCACCGGTTGAGGAAGGGCTCCTCGCCCTCCCTCAGCCAGGTTTCAGTTAGAAAAAAGATGTCCAGACTACGTAATACAATAAGGTCTTGAATCAGGGATGATTTGGTCCGGGTTGAGCGACAGTTCAGGAGAGCTAAGTGCAAGAATGAAGGGGAGAATACAGGAGGAAGGGAGGAATGTGAAGGGGAGGTGGGACAGTGGGTTAGATTGAGGGGTTGCCGGGCAAGATGGCCGGGAAGGATAGGAGGGGACGCAACAGGGCGCCAGCCCCAGTGCACCGGTATAACAGATGTACTCAAGGTCTCTGGACCACGTGGGAGTCTGCTCAGCAGATCAACTTCCTGGAGCTCAGAGCAATCCGTCTGGCTCTCAAGGCTTTCTCCCACCTGACTTCTCACCAGTCCGTCCTTGTCCAGACAGACAATCAGGTTGCCATGTTCTACGTGAACAAACAGGGAGGCACGGGCTCCTTCCTTCTCTGTCGAGAAGCACAGAAGCTCTGCTCTTGGGCCGTCAGCCACGGCATTCTTCTCAAGGCAGTTTATCTCCCAGGCCAAGAAAATTGCCTGGCGGACAAACTCAGCAGGATCCTCCAGCCGCACGAGTGGCGCCTGGATCCCTTGGTAGTTCAGAAACTTTTTCTGAAGTGGGGCCTCCCCACGATGGATCTCTTTGCCAGTCCTCTCAACCGGCAACTTCCTCGCTTCTGCTCTCGTCAGCCACATCCCCTTCGAGTAGCGGCAGATGCTTTTTCTACTCTCATGGTCGGAGAGCCTTCTATATGCTTTTCCTCCCATCCCGCTAGTCTCTCGAACTCTTTTCAAGGTTCTCCAAGACAAAGCTTCCATGATCCTGGTGGCTCCTCGCTGGCCCAGACAGCCCTGGTTTCCGCTCCTGCTGCAATTAGCGGTGGAGGATCCGTTCCCTCTGGGGTTTCAACCGGATCTCCTAACACAGGATCAGGGGTCCCTGCTACACCCCAACCTCAGATCTCTCAATCTAATGGCCTGGCTGCTGAAAGGGTAGTCCTTGCTCCCCTTCTACTGCCGGCAGAGGTGGAAGAGGTCGTCCTAGCTTCTCGACGACCTTCTACCCGCAAATGCTACGCCCTTAAATGGCGTCGCTTTTCCGTTTGGTGTGCCCAGCAGTCTCAGGATCCCTTCTCCTGCTCGGTGTCGGTGATCTTGCAGTACTTGCTCTACCTCTCTAATCTGGGACTTAAGTCCAACTCCGTCAAAGTACACCTCAGTGCTCTTTCAGCACATCATGTGCCGGTGGACGGCAGACCTCTTTCCAGCGACCCTCTCGTAGCGAGGTTTCTCCGAGGTCTCCTTCTACTTAACCCACCTCTGCGCCCGCCAGCTCCTGACTGGGATCTGAATGTAGTTTTACAGCGGATCACCTGTCCGCCTTTTGAACCTATGGCTACCTGTTCTCTCCGTTTCCTTTCTTGGAAAACCTTATTCCTGATAGCCCTCACTTCCGCTAGACGCGTAAGTGAATTGCAGGCCCTCGTGTCTGATCCCCCTTACACTCAGTTCTACAAAAATAGGGTAGTCCTACGGACTCACCCAAAATTTCTTCCAAAAGTGGTCTCCCCTTTTCACATCAATCAGGAGGTGGTACTTCTGACCTTCTTTCCCAGGCCACACTCCAGCCGAGCTGAAATGGTCCTACATACCCTGGACTGTAGAAGGGCATTGAACTTCTACCTTGACCGTACCCGGGAGTACCGTAAAGCTGCTCAGCTTTTTGTGTCTTTTGACCCCAATAAATTGGGGCTCCCGGTCTCCAAGCGTACTCTGTCCATCTGGGTTGCTGACTGTATCGCTTGGGCTTATGGGGCAGCCGGACTCTCGTTAGAAAGTCGAGTCACGGCTCATTGTGTTCGGGCGAAGGCTACGTCAGTGGCTTACCTCCGCTCTGTTCCGCTGGCAGACATCTGCCGGGCCGCTACTTGGTCTTCGAGCCAGACTTTTGCGGTCCATTACTGTCTCGAGAGGGAGTCCCGCAGGGACAGTGCTTTCGGACAGGCAGTCCTCCGAAATCTCTTCGAGGTTTGAGCAACTCCTACCCTCCATCCCGGATGGGGGCTACCGGTGGGTAATAATTCAGTGAAGATTCCTTCCTTCTGTGCCGCTGAGCTAGAGGGAGCTCATTTTTGTGCTTAGGGTCTCCGGTAGCCTTAAGCTTGGGAGTCTCATATGTGAGGACTGACTTCCTGCTTGGTCCTGGAGAAAGCGTAGTTACTCACCTGTAACAGGTGTTCTCCAGGAGCAGCAGGAATCAGTCCTCACAACCCTCCCTCCTCCCCTTGGAGTTGCAATCATCTGCTTAAGTTTTTTTTGCAAATTTTTATGCTGTCTTTTAGCTATGTCATCAGACTGGCTAAGATGGCACCCTTGGGCGGGAAGGAGACCACGCATGCGCGCTGCAATTCCCAAAGGCTTTCTTTGAAAGCTGGGGAAAATTGCTCCGCGAGGGCTCCGTCGGCGCCGACGTCACCCATATGTGAGGACTGATTCCTGCTGCTCCTGGAGAACACCTGTTACAGGTGAGTAACTACGCTTTCCTGGAGATCACCTGTTACAGGTGAGTAACTACGCTTTCGTTGTTTCTGGCCCATTGCTATGGAATACACTTCTGGGTAACTTGTGTGGGGAGCAGAGCTATGCCACATTTTGTTGAATTTTGAAGGCCCATGCATTTAGAGAGACTTTGGGATAATGTATTTCGAAAGGGGATGTCTGTTGATTTTAGGAGGTGATTGGTTTAGCTTATATAATGTTGCACTGTTTAGAGAAATCTGCCTTGGTTATTTTTTACTGTGTGAACTATACATTAAAATAAATAAATAACATTCATTCATTAATTAAATGAGAACTACTATAGGCTCTGAAAATTAAGCATAGGTAATAAAAAAAATGGAAATAGAAATCTTTGGAACCATGAAGATACTGGATTAAAAAACAATAAGAGGCATGTCTACTAGATCGTGGTAGAGTTTGTCAGCTATTGTGGTGCAGTAGCTGCCAGAACTGCATAGTAAGGCAAAAACCCCTGCGGTATCTGCAGGGGACGTTCCCGGGTTACCCCTGCAGATACTGTGGCGGTTTTGCATTTACCACGGAGATCTGTATTAACTGCCTTGGCAGGTATTGTAGAAATGTCACATGGTGTCTGCCGATGCAGGTACTGCATGTCCTTGCGATAAATCCTAGGGGAGGGATGGTAACAATTGGGTGTGTAGTGCTGTCAGTAGCTCTGTTGCCCGATTGTTACTGTGCCCCCCTCAAAAGAAGTGAATGGGCCTCCCCACCACAAAAATATTGTTGGTGGTGCAGTGTTGCAATCTGCAGTGCTGACAGTATGAAAAAAAAAAAAGGTCCCAGCCCCCCTAAAGCACCATTTCTCCCCTGGACAGCTCCCAATCCCCATCCTCCCCTCCTCAGTGGTCCTCACAAAGATGGCCACGATTTTGTGGTAAGGCTAAAGGGCAGCATCTCGTGATGGTGGCCATTTTGAAATGGTCCAATGACGAGGGCATGAGAGGGGAAGACCTAGCCTATCTTGACACTAGACCACCAGGATTTCAACGGGTATTATTTAGTGGAGGTTCGGGGAGGAGTGGGGGCGTGGTGCCCCTCCTTTCCCTACTGGCTATCTAAGATAATTATTTTACAATGGAGGAGGGAGGGGGGCTATTAACTGACTAGCCAGGACTATTTTTAGTGGATCGGGGGTTGGGGAGAGAAGGCTTTCCTGACTGGCTAGCTGGGATGTTGGGTTGGCTAGGGTTGCTGAACCGCTTGATATTATCTGTGCTATGGATTGCAACATTGCAGAACCAACATTATTGTTGAAAGGGAGAGGCCTGATCGCCTTCAGGACAAACAGCTGCTGCTGATCGACAGCAGCCACACTGCTGCTGCAATTGGGCCAGATTTTGGCAGCCACCACATGAAAAAGTTCACGCAGTGCCTGCAGACCATCACAGCCACCTGTCCCCACCGTGATCACACTCCAACACTGTGCACTGCGTGAAAACCAGATATCACATAGTTCTCCAGGACCAAGCAGGAAGTCAGCCCTCACATATGGGTGACGTCGGCGCCGACGGAGCCCTCGTGCGGAACATTTCCCCAGCTTTCAAAGAAAGCCTTTGGGAATTGCAGCGCGCATGCGCGGTCCCCTTCCCGCCCAAGGGTGCCATCTTGCTCAGTCTTCTTTTTTCCGCGGAGCCCGACGGACGTAGTTTGTTTTTCCCCGAGGAAGAAGTTGATTTTCCCTGTTTTTTTCTCTTCAAGCAAAGGCTTTTCTGCCTATGGACAGAGCTCACAGGCTGATGGATCTGGCCAGGCAGTTTCGCAGCAATTCCCTGGTCTCTGCCAGGCAATTCCTGAGACTACTCGGCCATATGGCTTCCACGGTTCATGTCACCCCCAATGCCCGCCTGCACATGCGACCTGCTCAGTGGAGCCTTCATACTCAGTGGCATCAGGCCACGGGGAGCCTAGCGGACACAGTAAAGGTATCCGACCTCCTAGTCTCCTCTCTGCAATGGTGGCTTCATCTTCCGAATCTGGTACTCGGAGTGGATTTTCAGTCCCCTCCGCATTCTCAAGTGCTGACAACGGATGCTTCTCTTCTCGGTTGGGGAGCACATTGCCAAGGGACATGTACTCAGTGTCTCTGGACCCCTTGGGAGGCTGCTCAACAGATAAACTTCCTGGAGCTACGGGCGATACGCCTAGCTCTGAGAGCCTTCTCCCACCTCGCCTCTCACCAGTCTGTACTGGTCCAGACAGACAATCAAGTTGCCATGTTCTACGTGAACAAACAAGGAGGCACAGGCTCCTTCCTTCTATGTCAGGAGGCACAACGGCTGTGCTCTTGGGCTGTCAATCACGGAATCCTTCTCAAAGCTGTCTACCTCCCAGGTCAAGAGAATTACCTGGTGGACAGACTGAGCAGGATCCTGCAACCACACGAATGGAGGTTGAATCTGTTGGTGGTTCAGCAGGTCTTTCTCAGGTGGGGCCTCCCCACCATGGATCTTTTCGCCAGTCCTCTGAACCGGCAACTCCCGAGATTTTGCTCCAGACAACCGCATCCTCTCAGAGTAGCAGCAGATGCGTTTCTGATCTCGTGGTCCACAGGCCTGCTGTATGCGTTTCCTCCCACACCACTAGTGTCCAGAACGCTGTTCAAAGTCCTCAAGGACGGGGTTTCATTGATTCTCATAGCCCCCAGATGGCCGAGGCAACCGTGGTTCCCGCTTCTGCTACAGCTAGCGGTGGACACCCCTCTTCCTCTGGGGTTTCAGCATGATCTCCTGTCTCAGGATCAGGGGACTCTCTTGCACCCCAACCTCCAGTCCCTTCATCTGATGGCCTGGCTGCTGAAAGGGTAGTCCTGGCTCCCCTACTGCTGCCTCGAGAGGTGGAAGATGTGGTCTTGGCCTCTCGGCGTCAATCCACCAGGAAATCCTATGCTTTTAAGTGGCGTAGATTCTCCGCATGGTGTGCTCAGCGCAGCGAGAATCCCTTCTCGTGCTTGGTAGCAGTAGTATTGCAATATTTGCTTCACCTTTCCAATCTGGGCCTTAAGTCTAACTCTGTCAGAGTTCACCTTAGTGCTCTCTCCGCCCACCACTCGCCGGTGGACGGTAGGCCTCTTTCCAATCACCCTTTGGTGGCTCGTTTCCTCAGAGGCCTCCTTCTGCTTAAGCCTCCCTTACGTCCACCGGCTCCTGAGTGGGATCTGAATGTGGTCTTGCAGAGGATTACTTGTCCGCCTTTTGAACCTATGGCTACCTGCCCTCTCCGTTTTCTCTCCTGGAAAACTTTGTTTCTGGTAGCTCTTACCTCTGCTAGGCGAGTGAGTGAACTACAGGCACTCGTGTCTGATCCTCCTTACACTAGGTTCTACAGGAATAGTGTGGTCTTACGGACTCACCCAAAGTTTCTTCCTAAGGTTGTCTCACCTTTTCACCTCAATCAGGAGGTGGTTCTTCCGACCTTCTTTCCCAGGCCGCATGCCAACCGGGCTGAGATGGTCTTGCATACCCTGGACTGTAGAAGGGCGTTGTCCTTCTACCTTGACCGTACGCGGGAGCATCGGAGGGCTGTTCAGCTCTTCGTTTCTTTTGACCCCAATAAGTTGGGGCTCCCTGTCTCCAAGCGTACTTTGTCCATCTGGGTAGCTGACTGTATCGCCTGGGCTTATGAGGCAGCCGGCCTCTCGTTGGAGGGTCGAGTCACGGCTCATCGTGTCAGGGCGAAGGCTGCATCAGTGGCTCATCTGCGCTCTGTTCCGTTGGCAGACATCTGCCGGGCCGCTACTTGGTCTTCAAGCCAGACTTTTGCAGCCCATTACTGCCTTGAGAGGGAGTCCCGCAGGGACAGTGCTTTCGGACAGGCAGTACTCCATAATCTCTTTGGGGTTTAGGCAACTCCTACCCTCCGGCCCTGGTGTTGGGCTACCGGTCGGGGGCGTTCTCAGAGAAGATTCCTTCCTTACGTGCTGCCGAGCTAGAGGGAGCTCCTTTTTTCCGCTTGAGGTCTCTGGTAGCCTTAAGCTGGGGAGTCCCATATGTGAGGACTGACTTCCTGCTTGGTCCTGGAGAAAGAGTAGTTACTCACCTGTAACAGGTGTTCTCCAGGAGCAGCAGGAATCAGTCCTCACAACCCTCCCTCCATCCCTTGGAGTTGCAGTCATATCATTTATTTTTGCTAATTTTTTTGCTGTCTTTTAGCTATGTCATCAGACTGAGCAAGATGGCACCCTTGGGCGGGAAGGGGACCACGCATGTGCGCTGCAATTCCCAAAGGCTTTCTTTGAAAGCTGGGGAAATGCTCCGCACGAGGGCTCCGTCGGCGCCGACGTCACCCATATGTGAGGACTGATTCCTGCTGCTCCTGGAGAACACCTGTTACAGGTGAGTAACTACTCTAAACATGACGACAGAAAAAGACCACATGACCTATCTAGTCTGTCCTTCCATATCAACCACTACAACAGTCCATTTTTCCTTTAGAGATCCTCTGTGTTTGTCCCATGCTTCTTTGAATTCAGATATTTATTTAGTTTTATTTATTTATTTAGCTGTATTTATATCCCACTTTTTACCGGGTCAAAGCAGTCAATTGGGTGATACATTTAACACAAGGGGATATGAGACACATACGCTAATACTTACAGGGAACATGGGCAATGGAGGGTTAAGTGGCTTGCCCAAGACCACAAGGAGTGCCTATAGGACTAGAAATCCCAGTCCCTCCGGCCTGAAATTGCTATCCCCAGGTGGGACTTGAACCCCTGGCCCTCCGGCCTGAAGTATCTTGTCCTAACCACTAGACCACTCCTCCTCCTCATCTCTACCACTAGACCACTCCTCCTCATCATCTCTACCACCTCCACTGGGAGACTATTCCATGGATCCACCACTCTTTCCATAAAGAAGTATTTCCGCATATTATTCCTAAATCGATCCCCTTTCACCCTCATCCCATGTCCCCTCGTAGCAGAGCTTGCTTTCAATCGAAAGAGGCTTTACTCCTGTGCATTTATGCCACGGAGGTATTTAAACGTCTCAAGCATATCACCTCTATCCCGCCTTTCGTCTAAGTACGTATTAAGATCCTTAAGTCTGTTCTCATATGCTTTATAATGAAGACCACTAACCATTTTAGTAGCCACTCTCTGTATTGACGGCAGCCTGTTTATATCCTTTTGAAGATGCTGTCTCCAGAATTGCACACAATACTCCAAACGAGGTCGCACCAAAGACATACAGAAAGGCGCTTGTGATATCTGATTTTCTTTCATGTTAGTTACTACCACAGGGCAATAAATCTGCGTTAGTCCTATGGTAGCAGCTAACGCTCTTTAGTAGACATACCCCTAAGACTTAATGGATTGACATATATTTGTTTGCTGTTCATATGTGCATTCAATCCATAACAAAAGGAAACACATATAAATGGAGTTTTTTTGTTAATTATATGTTGTATTTTTCAGACACAAGTGGAAAATGTTGCTGGCAATCTTTCCCCTATAAAAGATCCTGACAGACTTCTTCAGGATGTTGACATTAATCGTCTTCGTGCAGTTGTCTTTCGTGATGTGGTGAGTTAATTTTTCATCCTTTACATCTGTTTTCTTTCTGTTATGTTATATTATTTATTTAGCAGGGTTTTTTATACCTCTTTATCATTTAATTAAAGCAGTTTACATTGTAACTTAAACTTGGCAATGTACATTAAACAGGGACATTCATAACTTGGATTCTTCTGAGACAATGGAGGGTTAAGTGACTTTCCTGAGTCCACTAGGAGTGCTAGTGGGAATTGAACCCTGGTCTCTTGGTTCCCAAGCCAGTGCTCTAGACATTAGACTACACCTCCACTCCATTATTTAAATAATATATACATGGTGAAGTGCTTCAGTCTTATATCATTGGCAGTGGAGGGCAGTTGTCACTAATCTGTGCACACATATTTTCTGAGGAAAATCCTGATCAGTTTAATTAAATATGTATTTAGAAAATATGGTATACTGCTTGGCACAGTTGCAAAGATGTTGGGAGGGGGAGGATTGACCAGCTAGAGTGTGTTAGGCATGCAAGTGGATGATGTCATCTGATGGTGCCGGGACAGAACTACTATCTCCAGGAACAAGCAGGAATGAGTCTTCACATATGGGTACGTCGGTACCGACGGAGTCTGCGCGGGAACGCTCCCCAGCGTCCAATTAGAACGCTTTTGGGAGCATCCTACCACGACTGCGTGCTGCCTTCCCGCCTTCCCCAACTGCCTCTCCTCAGTTTTCGTTTTTCCGCGGAGCCGGCAGGACGTACTCCTCTCACCGCAGAAAATTCTTCCTTTATTTTTGTTTTTTCTTGTGGTCGCGTCTGCCTTCCCTCGACGCACCGGTACCACCGGTGTTTTCTTCTTCTTTTCTCCTACAAATTTTTTCTTTGGTAGGGAATTTTTTTCCCTGTTTAGTGCCTCACGGTTTTCGGCCTGCTAGGCCTCTCCACTTTCCTTCATGGAAACGCCAGCCACTATCCCTAAAACATGTTTCAACTGTGGCGGTACCAAATTAGTTTTTAGACACCCATAACTGGTGCCTTCCATGTTTGGGTCCTGACCACTATCCGCTGGAGTGTCCCTCCTGCAGTAGTATTTCCAGAAGAAGTCTTCAACATCGAGCTCAACTCAATACGCGGTTCCCATCAGACCTGAGGGTACCAGCTACAACTTCTTTTTCACAGGATCAGGTAACCAAACAAAAGTCTGTAAAGACTAGCCAGTCCTCGGGTGGTAGATCTCATGTTCACCATCGAGATGCCTCTGGCCTTGCCCCCAAGGACATATTGGCTTTAAAACCCTGGCGTGAGTCTTCGGCCTCCAAAGCATTAACGGGGTGTCAGGTTGTTCCCGGGGTTTTTACCTCTGTGAACATACCTGAGCCATGCTCAGTGGTGGTATCCGCTTTGAGCGGTGCCGGTACCCCGGCATCGGCAATGGTGTTGGATGAAACATGCCACACCGATGATCGCAGTCTAGCGCTCTCGGTATCTTCGGTGCCGCTAGAGTCGCTACAGACCGATCTTCCAGCATCGGTATCGATCCCGGTACCGATTCTGGTATCCACGTCGGTACCCTCCAGGTCTGTTTCGATAGATTTGCTGCTTTCGATGCCGAGTCTAGAATCGATCTCTAGCCTGGACGATTGGGTACCGACTCGTCTCGGTATCGACCTCGGACGGTGCCGAAGACGTTGTCCCGGAGATCAAAGTCTGCCGCTCTCGGTACCTTTGGTACCATTAGAGTCGCCTCAGACTGATCTTCCGATATCGGTACCGGCTGCGATACCACTGCCAGTACCGGTGCCTTCCATGCTTACTTCCACAAGCTCGCTTCCTTCGGTACCGAGTTTGGAGTCCATCCCTGGCATGGATAGTTTTTCCACCGATTTGTTGCGGCACCTGCCTCGAGCAGTACCGATGACTATCCTTTCAGGACAATTCGATGCTCCACCCTTTCGGGTCTTGTACTCCAATGGATCAATCCATTAGTGCCAAGACTAGATCTTCAACAGATCTAACCTTTACTCCTCATGATAGAGGATCCCCTTCTGGGGAAATTTCTTTTCAAGCATTCCTGCTTGATATGGCAAGGTTACTTGCCATTTCTATACCTGATCATGATCCTGCACCAGGGGATTCAGAGCTTCTGCATATCCCTGAGAACCCAAAGGAGGTCATCATGCTTCCTTTGCATCAAGCCTTACAGGATCTTTTACTTAGAATGTGGGAAACTCCTTTAAAGATATCCCCACCTTCAAGGGGCACTGACTCTCTGTACAAGGTGCCCCCTTCTCCAGGTTTTCAAAAGACTCAACTTCCACATCATTCTATTGTTGTGGAATCAGCAATGAAGCGTGTTAAAAGTGCTAAAAGGCACTCTTCTTATCCGCCAGGTCGTGAGTCTAGAACTTTAGATGCCTTTGGACGTAAAAGCTTCCAGGCATCCATGTTTTCAGCAAGAATTCTCTCATATATTTTCTATATGGGACTATCTCTTGAAGAGGTCACAAACAGTTTGCTGTTTTTGACTCCTTTTCTTCAAGATCACAAAAGAGCAGACTACTCTTTACTGGTTAGTCATGTTCAAAATATCTCTAGGTTTCTTACTCGTGCTACCCTGCACTGTTTTGAGTCTGTTAGCAAAACCTCTGCTATAGCCATAGGGGCACGACGCATAGCCTGGCTCCAAGCTTCCGACTTGGATAAATGGGTACAAGAAAGCCTGGGAAATACTCCTTGTACTGGGGAGAATCTCTTTAACAAAGAGACTTTACGCCAAGCTGCTCAGTTAACCACTGGCACTGTTGCTTTCAAAGGATTGTCAACACCTTCCTGTATCCCAGGTGGTAGGAAATCTTCTACCAAACTTTATTCCCCCAAGGGGAAAAAGTTTTATTCATTCTCTACCCATCATACAGCTGTTTCCAAACAAGGGAAATATCAAACCAGGCTAAAGAAACCACAACCTCAACCGCTTCAGCAAACCCAGCAGCCGCAGGGTTGCTGATAGACTCTTCACCTAATCCTTCTTCCTGTTTTGAGGTTTAGAACCTGTAGTTTGCTTCTTCCCATTACAAGCATCTACATCGGTTCCATCCTAAATTTTACACGTCTCTCTTTAAAGCGACATCCTGACTTTTAGCTCATAGAGCTTCTTAAGATGATTATGCTTTACAGATAGTAAAGTTACTCCTCTTCCTCCGAAGTAGACAGAGGACTAACAGCTGTCAATAAGGTTGCTATGCCCTTTACCTTTGACATTTTCTCCTGTATCAGCCTGTCTCATATTACTTTTTCAAAGATTTACTCCATCGTAAGTCTTTTTTCAACTCTGTCCCTCTTACTAAGACATTTTGGTCTGTAAGAGTGATACCACTTAACTGAAGGCTTATCCCTAAGCCCCTGAGTTTTCTTTTCAGAGTTGTCTCCCCCTTGCATTCTTGTGTTTCTGGCAGCTTCTCAGACAATGACGGAGTCTTAGCACTCCTACTTATGTCTGTAGGTCTTTTTCCAATCTTGGGGCCTAACATTTCTTCTGCTGCTCTAACAATAGTTAGAAGTGCAGGGGCTCTTAGTGGTTAGACCACTGACTGGCTGACCAAGCAACCAGGGCTTGATCTCCAATATCAATCTTTTCTGGCCTTAGTACTAAGTCCCAGACAGGCTAGGAACCTTTTCTGGCTATTGTTGCAGACACATCAGCATACCTTCTATCCTTAGCTTTCCCCAATCCTTGGGCTTGGCGGAGTAGTTCAGGTTACATACTGGCTCTTAAACAGCCAGTTTTTTCTTCTAATCAACCTGCAACATGCTCTCTGCATCTTTACAGAGCAGCTCTGCACTATGGGCCCTTGCTAGAGAGCAAATAATTCTAGATGGTTAGGAAGGGCCTTACATAGTCATGACTACTGGGTTCTTCCCTACCCTTACCATTTCCATTAAAGTCTTCTTCAATAAAGGACACAGGCCTTTAATTAAGTGAAGACCTAAAGAATTATCCAATCCCCTGGGTTGGTTCACATCTCCAGTGGACCCTTTCACCAGGGATGGCTTTCTTTTAGTAACAGCCAGTCCTTGTCTTGTATTTTCCTTCCACCCTCAATTCTTCATGGCGTAATTCATATTGAGCGCAAGAATGCACCATACTCATTTTGCCCTCATAGAAGGGTAAATATGGTATTTTATTTCATTGCATCTTCTTCTCCAGCTGCCCTGCTGGAGTTATGGAAGGATTCAGACTTACTATCTGCAGATTAAAAACATCCTCTGCATTTTTTATGTAGGCCTCCATTCCTGGTTATTCAAGGGCTAGAGTTCTTAGAGGACTCTAGACTTCTCCTTGTCAGTGAGAGCACTCCTTTAGCTCTCCCACTCATAACCAGAGAGAATGGATTCTCTAAACATCTTCTCAAGCAGGTATTTCCCTTCTTGTTATTAGATGAATCTTTCTCTCTCCACATATCCCTATGTGGGGACATGGGTATATATATATATGTATATAGACATATGCATGTCTGTACTCATATATATATATATATATATATATATATATATATATATATATATAAATATATTGTCACGTCCTCTCGTTTGTATAGGCGGATGCCTAGTAGAAGAGGACGTACCACATTTGTGTATCCCTATAAGTGCTGCGGGTCTTATGTTCCATGTAGTTGTGGTCAAGACGAAAACAGCCAAGGATTTAAGGGTAACAATAAGTTTTATTGTTGCACAGGTATTTTTCTACTACCCCTACTAAACATAAAGAATAAAGGATTCTTCTCCATACAGAAATAAAGTCAACTGATACAGCAAAGTCCATGTGTTATACATCCAATGCATGATTGCTTCAAACAACTTTCCCAAAACCTTCTTCCAGTTGCAAATTCACTTTACCTATCCTTGGGTTAGTTGAGGCATCCAATCAAAATCATCAACAGCTCTTTCTCTTCATTAGACCAACTGTTGCATTTGTATAACAATCAGTAAAACAATAGCATTCTCTTCATTCGAAGTTGCCAAACTGGCTAGGCTTCACACTTCCAGCATCTTACTGCCTTTCCCAGTGTCAGTCCCTCAAGCCAAGTTTCAGGCTTCTTCCAGCACTTATAACATCAGCATAAAACGTTAGCAGCTTTACTCCCTTTGGCAATAAGCACAGTCTGTCTCCATATCAGAACATTCACTCTCTAAAGGGGCTTCTTCAATTTGCATAGCCTCTTCCTCCGAGTCTGATACAACCTGCCTATTCTCAGGGTTCTCAACAGTAGGCTTCCATTGTTTCTAACAGGTTTTTAAGCTGTCTCCATCGAGACTCTTCATTAAACTGAGGTATAAGGGAAGAACCCAGGAGACCACTCTCCTTTAACACAGATTTAAAGGTTTCAAAAGGGCTCACCTTTTTCCTAGCACTCCTTGACTTCTCTGGTAGTGCTAAAGGCAACCACTTGTCCCCAGACTGCTTCACCTGGACTCTTGTACCATGCTTCCCAGCAGGGTCTGGCTCGGACTCCTGTCTCCCAAGCTTCTGGTCAGCTAATTGCTTTCTATCAGCTGGGCTTCTCTCGGAACTGGAGCTACAGACACACTGCCTGCAATAAGAATCCTTATGCAGCTTTCCAATAGGGCCTTTGCTTCTGCCTATTATCCCACCTTCCAGGACAGCTTCTACAGAAGACTCATGAGAAGAACTCCTCTGACTTCTGGACAAGCTTTCCAGACTTTCCTCCCGAGGATTATTTTTTCTTCTCTCCCACCTCTCTTTGCTGCTCCTCCCGTGGTTTTTTCTGTCTCTCTCCACGTCTCTCTCACTAACTGTTTCTTCCTGCTTAAGTGTTTGGGGCTGTCCTATGGGCTTTGACTCCGCCCCTCTGCTTCCCACGTCAGCTCCCTTGGTCACCATGGAGCTGAGGTGTGGCTCCCTCTCTAGCTTTCGGTGCATATAGTTTTTTTCATTTGTTGGAGGTTTAACCCTTTCCCTTCCTGAACTGCTCTTTGCTTCAGGGGAAAAAGACTGGTTTCTCCTACTTTCTCCAGGGTTTAACCCTGCTTCGCCACCACAATATATATATATATATCTGTATTTACCTATCTATATATATATATTGCAATATGTGATAGTAAGTGGATATGTATCTATATACTTTTTTCTATCTGTCTGCCTAGGTTCATATATATATTTCCTTACGGCCCCGACAGATAGTCACTATCCCTTTCAATGTTGCTCCAGCATGCTTAGGGTTCTCCATAAACAACCACTTCCCTGTGGTAGTTAAAGGGTTTTTTCACCATGACCTTCAGTTTAGGTACATCTGAAGCCCTCCATATACCCTCTTTTTTCCTAAGTGACTTCAATTAGGAAGGACATTCTGAATCTTCAGAAAATAGGAGGCTACAATGCCTCATACTTCTGTCCTTCTTTGTTATCGGATATAGGGATCTTCAAAGCCCCTCTTCTCCTATAAGAACTATGTCTCTTTAAGGTCAAAAGAGCTTCAGGCTTATCTAATAGGGACTTCCGCATTTCCCGCAAAAGTCCTGCCTCATTGAACTACCCCAGTTTCCACTGGGAGTTTTCTTCTCGCCCTAAAGGTTCTGACTTCAACCTGTCATTTGCACAGTTTATTTACCTCTGCTTTACATTGAGGTACTCCTTGGGGATATTCTGCTGGTTCATATTAGCAGATCCATATGAACCTCCATAAACTTTTTACAATACCACCAGGTGAGGTCCATATTGGTGTATTGCAGTTCAATATTTACTACTAGATATCACCTGCACAGGGACTCCTATCTAGGCGTCCTGTTTGGTCCAGCTGTTCCACAGCACATCTTTTTTAGTTCAATTCCTACCCTCCATCCCCAGGATGCCTGAGGTTCTGTCGAATAGCATGGCTTTCTCAGATTCGCAACATGCTGGGACTCCTCCAGGCATCTTAGCTTGGGAGTCCCCATATGTGAAGACTCATTCCTGCTTGTTCCTGGAGATAGCACAGTTACTTACCTGTAACAAGTGATCTCTGGGAACAGCAGGAATAAGTTTTCACAACCCACCCACCTCCCCTAGGAGTTGTATCTCTCTATCTCTATCTTTCCCCTCTTTCTCTCTCTTTGTCTCAGCTTTAAAACTTAACTGAGGAGAGGCAGTTGGGGAAGGCGGGAAGGCAGCACGCAGGCGTGGTGGGATGCTCCCAAAAGTGTTCTAATTGGACGCTGGGGAGCATTCCCGCGCAGACTCAGTCGGTACCGACGTACCCATATGTGAAGACTTATTCCTGCTGTTCCCAGAGATCACCTGTTACAGGTAAGTAACTGTGCTTTCCTGCAGCTCAGAACTTTTAGAGGCATGTTTACTAAAGCCCATAGAAATAAAAGGGCTTGATGCACTTAACACATGTTAATTTTATTAACGCACATTAAAACCTTTAGTAAACATGCCGCTTAGTGTAAAGTTCTGAGCATTCATGGTCCTCCCTATGTGTGGCAGTCTCCTCAGCTTCTCAGTTTTGTTTTTTCCACTTTGCTGAATAGATGTGAAACAAAACTCTCCCATTTATTTTGTTGTTAATGTTTCATCATTTGCTGCAAAGGCAGCAATAACAAAAAAATTTTCAGATGTCACCAAAATTGGGTTTCAGACTTTATCCAAAATTTGGAAGAAAAATGCAGACTTTCAACACGCATTCCCAGTGTCTTCTATGTCTGGGCTCTGTCCATGATCAAAAAGACTGCAAACATTGTGCATGAATTTCACCACCAGCAAGAAGAGATTGTCTGAATCTCCTTCAAGAACACT
Source organism: Ichthyophis bannanicus (assembly GCA_033557465.1). Lineage (NCBI taxonomy): Eukaryota > Metazoa > Chordata > Amphibia > Gymnophiona > Ichthyophiidae > Ichthyophis > Ichthyophis bannanicus. The sequence continues at coordinate 284,078,900 of CM066035.1, forward strand.
GAGAAGTGACTTCTGAAAAAGTCAATGAAAAAGGCTTCCTCTGCACAGAAGACATCGATCCTTGTGCATACAGGTCAAGAATCTATGGAAAGACTGTGAACCTCCGTGCAGTAATCGTAATAGACTGTTTGCCCAAGGAACTTAATTAATTAAAACAAATGCACACCTCCTGAGGTTTTTGATAGAACTGTGCAGCTGCTTCTCAAGTGCCTGCAAAAGCTTGATGAAAAGGTGCTCTTAGCAATGCCATCGAGGGCACTGATAAAACATAAACATGCCAGCACAAAGGGCCTACCTCTTAAAAGAAAACGCGTGGACGCATCTTCATTGCAACAACTGCTATACAGTGGCAGCACATCTTCCGTTGATCCTCCTGATGCTGCCAATGATCTCTTCAACATTTATCAGCCAGTCTCTATGTAGTCCCCTGCACAGAAGCCTACTATGCTAGTATTAGTGAACATGACTGAGGCGTCCTTATTGTCAGTGTTTCTTTAGCCTACAGAACATTCCTATTCATCTCTCTGAGCCAGTCCAAGGTACCATCGGGTTGTTAATCCCCTTCAGCAGCTGAGGACTGAAAACTAAAAATCTTTGCTGACAGGCTATAGCCACTCCCCCTTGAGACAGCTCTCCAGTCTTCAGTCCTCAGCAGCTGAACAGGACGTGGAAGCTGACAGGCTCTTTATCCAGTTGCAGCCGGCCTTTTGATTAGCAGATGTTTGAGGAGAATTGGCTCTAGCAGAGTTAAATTTCTCTCTCTTATATCCCCTATACCTCTTCCCTTGTGGGGGGGGGGTTCAATAAAGTTGGTTGAGAAATAAAAAGAGTAGCACCTCCGTGGAGGAGCGATTCAGCGGCGTTCACAGAGGCAGAGCCTGTCTCCCAAGGTGAACCGTGCCATTGTTTGCAGGGGGATTGTTCCTGGGAGCCCCAGGTACCTCTCCCCTATTGTCTGCAGGTCCGCAGCTCACTTACCCGCTAGCAGCGGGATCGGGAGCATCAGGGCCGTTCAGAGCTGCATTCAGATCAGTTGTTTGTTTTTTTTGGTTCTTTATTGCAGTCGGGACTTTGGCAGTGTGTGTGTATGTGTGTGTGTGCCGGTGGATCTAGTTTGGGTGCGTTTTCGTTCGCGGTTTTGGCCGGCGGTTTTCAGTCGTCGGGGGCAGTTTGCTTGGTCCTTTAGTTTCATGGGTAGCAAGATGGAGGCTCAGAAGTCTCTTAGCATGGTGGATCAGGCGGGAACGGCGGCCATTTTAGAGGAGCCCGCCGTTTCTCCCGTGGGCAAACAAAAGCAAAGCAAGCGGAAATCGAAGTCAGTGAGAGACTCTGCGTCTGATTTAAAGGAGCAGCGCAAAGTTCCTGAAGCTCAGGAATCTTTGGCTGCTTTGTTTTCCCCGGAGTTTATTCTAGCTCTCCATAGAGCTTATACTTTAAAAGTGTCCCAGGTCAGCAAAGTTCCCTTGTCTTCCGGTGGGGACGGGAGCTTCTCGGGGGAAATTAGGTCAGATCCTGGAGAGGGGTCTTCCCGTGCAGGGGCAGGCTTAGCTACTGTCGTGGAAGGCTTAGATCAGCAGCTGCCGGAGCCTCAGAAGAGAGATGAGACGGAAGTCTTTTCGGAAGCTAGTTTTGATCCGTGGTCAGCTGAGCTGGAGGATGGCGAGCTGGCTCCGGGCGAGGACCCAAATCTCTTTCGCGTGTTCCGTAAGGAGGAGTTAGGGGCGCTGATTGGGCAGTCTTTGGCGGCCTTGAATATCCTTCTCCCTACAGTGCAGCAAGAACCGCTGGAGGATCCCTTGTTGCAAGGTTTTAAAGCAGAACAACCTTGTTTTCCTCTCCACCGGGTCATAAAGCAGATGATAGAGTCTGAATGGGAGTGCCCGGAGGCTTCGCTCAGGGGAAGTCGTGCGCTGGGTCGTCTTTATCCAATTCCACACGACGAGAAGGAATTACTGAAGATGCCTAAAGTGGATGCGCTTGTTTCTGCGGTGACAAGGAAGACTACGATCCCAGTAGAGGGTGGAACGGCGCTTAAGGATCTGCAGGATCGCAAGCTGGAAGGGCTGCTTAAGCAAGCCTTTGATTCCTGTGCTCTGGCTCTTCAGGCTTCCATTTGTGGGGCGTTTGTTTCTAGAGCGTCGATCCATTGGCTCCAGGGGGGGTCGCCTTCCGATTCTTCAGGGGAGTCCTCCTCAGAGGGAGCGAAGTTGGAATCGGCGGCGGCCTATCAGGCTGATGCCTTTTATGATTTGATTCGTATTTCGGCTAAGGCCATGGCCTCCTTGATTGGGGCTAGACGGTTCCTTTGGCTAAGGAATTGGTCGGCCGACGCCTCGTCGAAGGCTTGACTCAGTAAGCTCCCGTATATGGGCAAGCTGCTGTTTGGGGAGGCCTTGGAGAAGATTGTAAAGGATTTGGGTGATTCCAAAGGGGGGCGTTTGCCGGAGGATCGCCCTAAGTCTTTCAAACAGTCGTCTACGCAGCGTGGGCAGGGTAAGGAATTTCGTAGATTTCGAGGGGCGCGTTTTTCTCCCTATCCCAGAGGATGTTTCGTGCCTCGGGCTCAGCCTTTTCGTGGCACCAGAGGATTTGGTAGAGGCTATTTCCCTGCCCAACAATCAAATTTGAAAAAGCCGCAATGAAAGTCAGCTGGTCCAGGTGGAGATTCTGGTAGGGGGCCACTTACAAGGGTTTCTCTCTGCCTGGGCCGCTATAACGACAGACCAATGGGTACTGGAGATCATCCGAGACGGGTATGCGCTGGAGTTCGCTCGGCCGCTCCAGGAGGCCTTCTTGGTGTCACCTTGTGGTCTCGGGACCAAAAGACAGGCGGTAGAAGACACGCTACGTCGCTTAGTGCAGCTGGAGGCGGTTGTGCCGGTTCCGCCAGACCAGTTAGGGTCCGGTCAATACTCGATTTATTTTGTGGTTCCCAAGAAGGAAGGCTCCTTTCGTCCGATTCTGGACCTCAAGCACGTCAACCGGGCTTTGCGGGTTCCTCATTTTCGGATGGAGACTCTAAGGTCAGTGATTCATTCCGTTCGACCGGGAGAGTTCCTCTCATCCATAGATCTCACGGAAGCTTATCTGTATATCCCGATCAGACCAGAACATCAGCGTTTTTTAAGATTTGCGGTGCCCGCGGGTCATTTTCAGTTCTGAGCATTACCTTTCGGCTTGGCGACGGCTCCTCAGACGTTTACGAAGGTCATGGTGGTCGTTGCCGCAGCCTTGCGGATGGAAGGTATTCAAGTTCATCCCTATCTGGACGATTGGTTGATCAGGGCCAGTTCGCGGAAGGAGTCGGTCGAGGCTACCTCTTGGGTGGTTCAGCTCCTGGAACAGCTCGATTGGGTAATCAACCGTACAAAGAGTCAGCTGCAGCCCCAGTCCCGGCTGGTGTATCTCGGAGCGGAGTTTGACACGGAGCGCGGATTGGTCTCCTTGCCGGAGGGCAGGGTTCTGAAGATTTTGGCTCAGGTAAAAGCGTTTCTTCGGCTCACGGCTCCTTCGGCGTGGAGGTATTTGCAGCTCTTGGGCTCCATGGCGGCCGCCTTAGATCTGGTGCCCTGGGCCAGAGCTCATATGCGGCCCTTGCAGCAGGCTTTGCTGTCCCGGTGGTCTCCTCAGCTTCATCCTTTGTCAAGAAAGCTGGATTGCGCGGAGGTAGTGAGGAGCAGTCTCTCTTGGTGGCTCGATCCGAGTCATCTTCAAGCAGGAGTGCCGTTGGAGCTTCCGGATTGGACGTTAGTAAAGATGGACGCCAGTTTATCGGGCTGGGGAGCTCATTGTCAGTCTCAGGTGGCTCAGGGGCGCTGGTCTCCAGAGGAAGCGTCGCTCTCGATCAATCTCCTGGAGCTCAGGGCAGTTCGCTTGGCTCTGCTCTCCTTCGCTCTGCTCCTCGAGAGGAAAGCGATGCGGGTTTTTTCCAACAATGCAGTGACTGTGTCGTATATCAATTGGCAGGGGGGCACGGGCAGTGCTCTGTTAGCGGAGAGTCAAGAGTTGATGCTCTGGGCGGAATCGCATCTGTTGGTGCTGTCAGCGGCGCATGTAGCCGGAAAGGAGAATGTTCAGGCCAATTATCTGAGTCGCAATGTTCTCGATCCCGGAGAGTGGGAATTGGACGCGAAGATTTTTCTCGACATTGTGAGGCACTGGGGGCGGCCGACGATGGATCTCATGGCCACTCAACAATGCAAAGGCGTCGCGCTTCTTCAGCAGGTGCAGGGAGCACATGTCCGAGGGGCTCGATGCTCTGGTTCAACCTTGGCCATCGGACAAGCTTCTTTACGTTTTTCCTCCTTGGCCGATGATCGGTCGGTTCGTTCAGTGCATAGCTCGTCACGGGGGGAAGGTGATTCTCATTGCGCCGGGTTGGCCCAGACGGCCATGATATGCGGATCTCTGGCGACTGCTCGTGGCTTCCCCTTGGAGTTTGCCAGCTCGGGGCTATCTGCTGAAACAGGGTCCCATTCTTATGCCGCAGGTGGATCACTTGCTTACGGCTTGGCTCTTGAAAGGCAACGCTTGAGACGCAAAGGCTACTCGGTAGCGGTGGTGTCCACGATGTTGCAGGCTCGGAGATCGTCGACTTCTTTGGCTTATACTCGCGTTTGGCGAGTATTTGAGGCTTGGTGTACAAACCGAAGCGTTCATCCCTTTCAGGCGACATTGCCCGAGATTTTGGCTTTTCTTCAAGACGGTTTGCAGAAAGGATTGGCGCTTAACACCTTGATGGTTCACGTGGCTGCTCTAGCGTGCTATAGAGGTACGGTACAAGGTCGGAGGTTGTCGTCTCATTCAGATGTGGGGCGCTTTCTCAGAGCGGTGAAGGTTCTCCGGCCACCGGTAGGGCAGGTGGTGCCGGCTTGGGATTTGAATCTGGTCCTTGACGCCCTGACTTGGCCTCCTTTTGAGGGAGATTCGTCGGGAGGCCTGAGAGAGTTTTCGTGGAAAACCGTATTTCTGGTGGCCTTATGTTCTGTGCGGAGAATATCTGATCTTCAAGCTCTTTCTTGTAGAGAACTGTATCTGCAGTTTTTAGCGGAACGCGTGCTCCTCCGTCCCGTGCCGTCTTTCCTGCCTAAAGTGGTGTCTCCTTTCCACATTAATCAGTCAGTTGCTCTTCCCTCTTTCGCGGATTTGCAAGGGTCGCGAGCAGATCGATCCTTACGAAAGTTGGATTTACGGTGTGTCTTGAAACGCTATCTCAGGATCACGAAACCCTTTAGGAAATCGGACAGGTTGTTTGTTCTGTTTGGGGGTCCTCGGAAGGGACAGGCAGCTTCTAAGGTGTCGATTGCCCGATGGGTAAATCAGGCTGTAGTGGCGGCTTATGTAGTGGACAGTAAATCGCCTCCGGTAGGCCTCAAGGCGCATTCTACGTGGGGTCAGGCGGCTTCTTGGGCGGAGTTTGCCTTGGTGCCGCCGGTTGATATTTGTAGAGCGGTGACGTGGTCTTCTCTGCATACGTTTACGAAGTATTATAGGTTGGATGTATAGGCCAGGGGGATGCGAAAGTAGGGGCTTCTGCCATTGTAGCGGGGCTCGTGGGTCCCTCCCGTCTTTAGGCACTGCTCTGGTACTGCCCGATGGTACCCTGGACTGGCCCAGAGAGATGAATAGGAAGGAGAAATTAGGCCTTACCTGCTAATTGTGTTTCCTTGAATCCTCTCCGGGCCAGTCCAGGGCCCTCCCGTTCGTATTGCAGAGTTCGCGAGCAGGTTCTTTTGGTGTTCCGCTTCCGCCAGTCCGCCATGGCTACGGGCTACTCTGGTGGCGGTGGTGTTTGGGGCTCCCTTCGGGGTAATTGGATTTTTAAAAAAAACAAAAAACAAAAAGCAAAGTTTGGTTAATTGGAATGCGGAGGGGGCATGTACGCCCGTACTTCAAGCAAGGGACGGGGTATGTTCTTTTTCTTCCCATAGCGGTCGTTAGCTGGTAGGTTTTGTTCTTGCGGGCGATTGGCTCGGTTATAAAGCTGGTTGATGTTTGTTCTGTTACACTGCTTGGTTACAATAGACTGGAGAGCTATCTCAAGGGGGAGTGGCTATAGCCTGTCAGCAAAGATTTTTAGTTTTCAGTCCTCAGCTGCTGAAGGGGATTGACAACCCGATGGTACCCTGGACTGGCCCGGAGAGGATTCAAGGAAAGACAATTAGCAGGTAAGGCCTAATTTCTCCTTCTCAGTCTATTAGGCAAAAGATATTTGCTGATTTTGTAAAGGGTTACTTCAGGAACATGGCTGACATGCCTTTACCACTGCCACCTAAAGAGCCCTCTCATTATTCTGGCCTTATCCCAGCACATAGAGACAGTTCTACAGATCCTGCTTCCCTACTATCTACTTAAGATTCTGAGGGGGGACTTGTGCATTTGCACTCCCTCCTCATTTCCAAACTCTTCTTTCAAACATAGGAGGACCTCCTTGATCCTTTTGATATTCATCCACCCTTTTCTGATAATAGTGCACCAGGTTCTACTGGGAATACTTTTGGATCCTTCTCAATTCCTCCCCTCCCTCTCCAAATGAGTCTCCCTATGAAGACATTATTTATCCGAAGTTTATACAAATGATATCAAAGAAATTCTTTTGACAGCTCACCAGCAAACAAAATTGAGAACTAATGTTTTTGACCTTCTTAAATATATTGAGGCTCCCAGAGTGACTGGCTGTTCCAATCCATGGCCTGCTCAAAAGCCAACAGTGCCTCATGTGTCAAAATCCATTATTTGTTCAACTTGTATCTAAAAAGTTGGAAATGAAATACAAGATGCAACCTCCATCAGGCTTCAATAAAGTTCAGCTCTTTTATTCTTAGGTGGTTGTGGAAGCATTCACGAGAAAAGCCAAAAAATGTTGAGATTTCTCAAACATGCCTCTAGGGAAGGATTTCTGCATACTAGATCATCTGGGGAAGAAGGTTTTCAGGGAGTGATGCTCTTTGCCCCCATTGTAGCTCATCAGCTATATTTAGATTAGTACATGCATACCATCTTAGCAAAGATTCAGGTTTGTTCCGCTGCTATTCCTGCACAAGAACAATCCCAATTGGCTGCTGTTTTAGTAGAAGCAGATGAATGTGAAACATATCATAAGATCAGCCTATGGCATTATTGAAACTTCATCTAGAGCAGGCATATCCAACAGGTAGATCATGATCTACCTGTAGATTGCGGAGGGGTCAGAGGTAGATCGCCAGACCCACTTGGCTCCATCTCTTCAGCATCTCTTCGTCGTTAGGAGAGAGCTCATGCCGGCAGATCGTCTGCCGCGGGCTTGCCCCGCTGCTTATCCTTTGCCTGTCTTTTTTCCCTACCTGCGGGAATCTTGCCTGCAGGTGTATTGGGGGTGCTTATTGTTTTTGTGCCAATAGTTTGTGGGTACCCCAGAGGGCCGATGCCTGTGCCCCTCGACGAGACGCCACAGGCCCGGCGTCATACCTGGTCTCCTGCCTCTCAGAATCACCCATTCCTGCCCCTGCCCCAACACCCCTTAGAAGTGTGTTTATATACCGAGCGATATCCATTCGCCCGGGCTTTACCTGGATACACTTACCATATTAGTTGTGTCGTGTGCTGGTCGTTGGTCGCTTTATAGTTCACTTTCATTAAACGTTTTCGGGCAGACACAACAAAGTGTCAAGAATTTAGTGATTTTGGCGAGCTTTTCCAATTTTGTTCTAACTTGCCTATGCCTTGCCTTCGAATTGGTTCAAACCACTGTGATTTTTGCTTGCCTCTGCAATTTTATTTTGCCTAGCCTTTGCGTTGATTCTACACTGCAATTTTATTCCGCCTTGCCTTAGCGTTGATTCTACACTGTGTGCAGAATTTATTAAATTGCGTGTGGTGGTATTTGAACTTGTTTGGCGGTATTTGATTTTATCTGGTTTGCTGGACAGGTGTTTGAGTTTTTTTGATGATTGTTTGGTGGTATTTGATTATTGGTGCCAGTATGATGAATTCTTATTTTTACTTTTAGAACTGCATGTGTGGTTTTGGCATCTCCAGTCCTTGTATTGCACATCATCCAGAAGTCTTCAGTTCCTGTTGATCTTTAATACTTTGGGACAGTGACAATTTTGGACCAGATTCAGCCAGTGTTTATACTAACTTAGCAGATTTGGCCTTCTTACATCCAGCCACCCCAGTATAACGAAGATGAGTGTTCCAAAGAAAAGCAAAACCTACCACTTGCATGATGAATGGGAAATGGACTACTTTTTCATCATGGTGAAAGACAAATTTTGTTGTCTAATTTGTAATGCCCCAGTATCCTTGCCCAAAAAGGGTAATCTGAAACGTCATTATAAGGCTCTGCATAACAATAAGTTTGATGCTGATTTTCCACCCAAAAGTGAAATTCGTAAACCGAAGCTCAAAGAACTTAAATCAAAATTGGCTACTCAGCAACAGTTGATGGCGAAGCCAAGGTCACATTCAGTCAATGCAACCATAGCATCCTTCAAGGTCAGCAACCTGATCACAAAGAAATGCAAACCTTTCACTGAAGGGGAATTTGTAAAAGATTGTTTTCTTGAAGCAGCTGACAATCTTTTTGAAGAATTTAAAAATAAGAAAGAGATCATAGCTGCTATTCAAGATGTACAATTGTCAAGAAACACCGTTGTGCAGTGAATAGAAAAGATGTGTGGAGACTTAGCGCAGTTACTAGTCTTTATCCGGATGGGTTTTGAAGACTTCAGTGTTAAAGAAGAACTACTTGGAATGATTCCTTTAAAAGGGAGAACTACCGGGGGGGCGGAGCCTGGTCTCTGGCAAGTATGGCCGCATAGTTCTGTGCTCTCCGCAAATCCTGCCTACTCCTGGGCCCTAACAGTGTCGGACCCGCGATTCCCCCCCCTCCCGTGGCTTTTCCCCGGGCTGGAATGGCTACCGGCAAGCAAACGCGGCTTGAATTTGGAGGAGCAGCGAACACCGGTGTGAAAAGACAGAAGCCTGATCCGCCATCTCCGCTCAAGCCGGCCGGATCCCCGGACGGCATGGTGGGGCTTCAAGAAGTGCTCGCTGAAATTAAGGCGCTTAAAGGTATGGTGGCAGCGAATGGCGAGACCCTGGCAGTGGTGCAAACCGAAATACTAGAACTAAAGGAGCTGAAAGTGCAGCTGGCTACCCTGGAGGGTAGAGTCGGGGAGGCGGAGGGTAAAATGGCGGTGCAGGAAGCGAAACTGCAGCAGCTTACGAAGCTCAGCAAGAGAGTGGAGGCCTTGGAAAGAACGCTGGAGGACCAGAGCAATAGGGCACGGAGGAACAATATACGGTTGGTGGGGCTGCCTGAAGGGGTGGAAGGGACGAATGCGGTTGAGTTCCTGGAGAAAACCTTACCGGCAATGCTGAAGGTGCAGTTCTCTCAGGCCTTCGAGATAGATCGGGCCCATCGGATTCCCACCCATGCTGGGCCCAATGTACGGCAACCTCGCCGATGATCCTGAGGGTCCTGCGCTACGCGCAAGTAGCAGAAATTATGTCAGCGGCGAAGGTGCGAGCTCCTATCAAGTACGCTGAGCATACCATTGCATTTTATCCCGACTTTAGCAAAGCAACGGTGGACAAGCGAAAACAACTTCTGGCGTTCCGACCCAGGCTTCAGCAACTGCAGGCCAGATATGGCTTATTCTACCCCGCTCGGATGAGAATCACCCTGCACAACCAGACCCGTTCCTTTGAGGATCCTGCTGCACTACAACAATTTCTGGAGGAGAAGGAGGCAGCCCAAATGCGGTGAAGTGTTACCTGTTGTGGGTCTTGGAAGCTTGAGGGCCCCGCGGCGAAGGAGCTACGGGGATCGAGAGGAGCGGCTGGTTGCATGGCCTGGACTGCGCTTTCCTCAAGGGGATTGCGCGCTGGACCTTAGTTTATTGAAGGGGTCTGTATGGGCTCTCCTCTGTTTGAAATGGGTGTTGGTGACCCCAGAGGTTTGCACAAATTTGTCATGTTTCCCTTTTTTTTTTTTCTCTCAATCGTAGGGGGGGTGCCGGGGGGGGGGGAGGGGGCGGGGTATATAAATATAGGTAAGGGTTCGTAGGGCTTTCCTGGTTGATATTGTATTCAGGTAATGGGGGGTACGATTCCCTGGTATATGTTTTATGGACATGGTGGGCGGGAATTGGGTCATGAGCGGGATGTTGTGGGCTACTTGCCATGTTAGCTCTCCCAAGGTGGGGTTTTTGGTGTGGGGGGATTGAGCGAGGGGGGTGGCCCCCTAGGGACCTAAGAGGTTTGGGATATTATGAAGTGTGGTGTCTGCGCTGTGTGTTTGGCCTGGGGTTTCTGCTACTTATGTCAATGCTACAAGTGTCAATCTTGCTCCATGAAGCCGCTTAGGGTGCTTTCCCTGAACGTTAAGGGAGTCCTGAATCCTCTTAAACGTAAAAGGATCATGTTATTTTGTAAGAAACAGGCGGCGGATGTAGTCCTACTGCAGGAAACGCACCTGTCCGCCTCAGAAACCCAAAAGCTGAGTCTAGGTAATTATACCCTAATTGGGTACTCCGCAGCCCCGCGGAAGAAGAATGGGGTTGCCATTTTGGCCACTCGACAGTTGGGGCTGCAGGTGCTCTCCGCCAAGGCTGATGGGGAGGGGAGATGGGTTAAGGTATTGGTCCAGATGGGAAATGTCAAGCTGGCCTTGTTGAATGTATACGGTCCTAACGTGGATGATGTGGGTTTTTTTCAGAGGCTCTCAGAAGCAGTACATGAATGGGCGGGTTTTGCATGGATTCTAGGGGGAGATTTTTAATTTAGTTGTCGACCCCTTGATAGACCGCTACCCCTATCGCCCCCGCAAACAGGGTAAAGCTGATGTAGCCCTCCGGTCTCTCTTACAGACTGAAGGCTTGGTTGATGTATGGCGGCTGCTCCATCCCGCAGAGAAGGAATATACCTTTTACTCTTTCCCTCATGGGACGCATTCACGGATTGATTACTTCTTTATCTCTAAGTCGCTTCTCTGCGCCGTGGAGCAAGCTAAGATTGGGGAATCACATATATCAGATCATGCCCATATTCTATTGGAGGTGCATGTGGGGGATGTGGGTAAAGGGGTGGCAACTTGGTTCTTCCCCAGGGAATTGTTGCAAGACCCCGGGTATTGCGCTGAAATGAGGGGAGAGATAGAGAGTTATTTTGTCAACAACTCTCTTGACGACACTTCGGGGTGGGCATGGTGGGAGGCCTTCAAGGCAGTTGTTCGGGCCGTGACTACGAGCTACAAGATTAGAGTTCAGCGGGAGCGGAAAAGAGAGCTGCAGGCGCTGGAGGCACAAATTCGGGCGGGGAAAGGCTGCTGGTTGCTCGGACTGACCCGTGTGTTTTACTCCGGCTGCAAAAACTACGTTTCCAATATAATGCTGCCCTCAGTAGGGAGGCGCAGGCGCTTGGCTGCCGGGCTCAGGGCGTATGGTACAATGAGGGCAATAAAGCCGGCCGCTTGCTGGCGCGCACTTTAAATCCCAGGCCGCCGCGTGTTAAAATAGCGGCCATTCAGCATGAGCAGAAAGGCCTGTTGTGTAACGAGGGGGATATGGCAGAGGCATTCAGAGAATTTTATTCTGACCTCTATAGCTCTGAAGCGGAGACGGATCCGAGAGCTTTTTGGGACCTGTTCGGTAAGGTGGCGCATCCGGTATTATCAGATGTGCAACACGATAATCTTGAGGCCCCCTTCACGGTTAAAGAACTCCGGGAGGGGCTGATGGGTATGAAACGCGGTAAGGCCGCTGGCCCAGATGCAATACCGGTAGAATTTTACCAAGTTTTTGCGGATGATCTTCTCCCTTATCTGTTGTTATACTTCCAGGTTTTAGATGAGCAGGCTCCTGGGGTAGGGGCCCTCAGTGAAGCGAATATTATAGTGCTGGAAAAACCAGGGAGAGACCCGCTTAAGGTGGGCAATTATCGTCCGATATCCTTGCTCAATGCGGATTATAAACTATTTTCCACTATCATGGCCCATAGACTAGTCTGGGTGGTGCCTTACCTGGTACACCCGGATCAATGCGGATTTATTCCAGGTCGCTCCACAGCGGACAACGGTAGGCTCCTTCTAAATCTACTCTCTGCTGCGGAGGCCTTGCAAGAGCCGGTGGTGGGGCTATCCGTGGACGCGGAAAAGGCCTTTGATAGGCTAGAATGGGGTTTCTTAGACCAAGCCCTGGATTGGTTCGGTTTTGGAGGTAGGTTCCGGCGAATGATTCACCTCCTGTATACGGCCCCGTCGGCCAGGATCCTGGTTAACGGGACGTGCTCCCGGTAGTTTTTGCTGCGTAGAGGGACGAGACAGGGGTGTCCCTTATCCCCATTGTTATTTAACCTGGCGTTGGAACCCCTGACCACTCTCATAAGGCAGACCAAGGAAATTCAGGGGCTAGCGGTCGCGGGACGACAAGTGAAACTTTCAGCATATGCTGATGATTTGTTGCTGTTCCTGCAACCTCCAGAGATAGGAAAGGTGTTGGAGGTTATAGATGCGTATGCGAAACTGTCCGGATATAAGATCAATTGGGATAAGTCCACTGCATTTCCGATGAACCGGTTTACCTTCTCCTCCACTGTCCAGGGTTTTAATTTTAAGTGGGAAACCGCGAAGATTAAATATTTGGGGGTCAGTTACTGTTCCTCGATCGAGGAAACGATACAGCTTAATATCCAGCGTATTAAAGAAATGGCCCAGGAGTTAGCATGGAAATGGTCCCCTTTACATCTATCTTGGTGGGGAAGGTTGAACTCCATAAAGATAGTCCTAGTGCCTAAGATTAATTATATTTTGGAAATGGTCCCTGTTTTGTTTCCGAGGGCCTTCTACAGGGAGGTGGAGCGGTTGCTTCTGGCCTTTTTGTGGCAAGGTAAGCCTCCGCGAATAGCAGTTCGGAAGTTGAAAGCGAGTAGAGGGGCGGGCGGAGTGCAGTTTCCGGATTTTGAGTGGTATCATAATGCATCATTGCTGAAGCAAGGCCTGCTGTGGGGGATGGATAGGGCCCCAGAGGAATGCCCAGTATGGGTTGTGGTCGAGCAGGGGCTGACTTCCCCGGTCCCCATGTCTTTGCTGATGGGAATGCATGGGGATGGTCAGGGTAAAGGGTCTCGGGTGGTGCAGTCTACCCAAAGAGCCTTTAGCTTTTTGGAGAAAGTCATATGTGGTGATCAGAGGGTCTCCCGGCATCATCCCATCTGGACCAACCCTTCGCTCAAAATAGGGCGCCGGGCGTTTACATGGAGGGCCTGGCAAGCTGCTGGAATATGGACTGTAGGACAGTTGGTGAATGGCACAGGGTGGAAGAGTTTTGAGGATCTCAGAGTGGACTACGGATTGCCCGAGACGCAGCGGTTTCGCTGGCTGCAACTGAGGCACTGTTTGAATAGAGTGGCAGGGGGGGTTCAGGAAACGGATGTTCCTTGGGGGCTAAAAAATAGGGTGGAGGACTTAAGGGCTGCCGGTGGCCGTATGTCACTTATTTATGCCATACTGCGGGATAACATACGGCAGCCCGGGTGTGGGGTGGGGCGGAGTTGGGAGCTAGATATTGGATCTACTATCCCTCCACGCCTGTGGCCCCTTATATGGAATAAAGTAAATAGAGTGTCACACACAGCACCGATTACTCAATCCCTATATTTCTTCACGTGTAGAGCGTTTTTAACCCCTGTTAAAGTTGCAAAGTGGGACTTAACAGCATCTAATAAGTGTTGGTCCTGTAAGGTCGAGGTGGGCACTTATCGGCATATGCTATTTGATTGTTTATATGTTCAGGGATTCTGGCGAAGTATCTGGAGCAAGATTGATCGCATTATTGGGGTGCCAGTTCCACTGTCGTGGGATATAGTTATACTCCGCTCGTACGCGGATTCCTTGCAGCTTCCCAAGGGTAGTCATTTTCTGTTCAATTTCCTGATGGCGGTTGCATTGAAATTGATTATCTCCAACTGGAAAGATCTGACTCAGTTGGATGCCCACCTTTGGTGGGCTCTGACATGTCGGTATGTTTGTTATGAGAAAAACTATGACCGGGAAGTCTGGCAAGGGAGTTCGCGTCGTGGGCTGCATGGGAACAGGCACTCCAGTGAGGGCTGCGACCCACCTGTTGGTAACAAGTGGCAGTTACTGGAGGATTATGTGGCGCAGGCACGATTTTAATGGGTTTTCATGGGTAATGTTTCTGTTTAGTAGTTGCTCGCACAGCAGACGGGAAGGAATGTTCCGTTGGTTGTGTTTTTCCTTTTTTTTTTTTTTCAAGGGAATGGAATGCTGATGGTCCCGGGGCGGCTTGGGAGGGGGGGGTGTGGGGGGGGTTGTTATCGGTATTCCTTCATATTTCCTGTACCTTCCTGAGAGACTCTGGTTACTTTTCAGATTGGGTGATTTATTGTTACTGTGTTTGTATTTGTTGCTGTGTTATGGTGTAGTTCTGATTGAAAATTAATAAAGAAATTAAAAAAAAAAAAAAAAAGGGAGAACTACCGGTCAGGAAATATTCAGTTCTTTCCATTCTTTTGTGACAAAGTGTAATCTTCCATTGCATAGACTTGTTTCCATCACTACTGATGGAGCAAGAGCAATGACAAGTGAGGTTAACGGTTTCATAGCCCTCTGTAGACAGCATGACGACTTCCCAGATTTCCTTTCTTACCACTGCATCATTCATCTGCAAGTTTTGGCAAGCAAGAGACTCAATACAAAGATGGTCATGGACATCACTTTCAAAATTGTAAATTCAGTTTGTGGAAGATCACTTCAAAGACGGCTTTTCAATCTTACTCTTGATGAAGAGGCAGCAGAAATCATTTTACACACAGATGTAAGGTGGCTAAGTAGGCATACATTTCTGCAAAGATTTCGTGATTTGCTAAATGAAATAAGAAGTTTTTTGAAGGAGAGGGGAGGTGACCAAGCAGAGTTGGAAGATGTGGAGTGTTTTTGTGATCTGGCATTTCTCGCTGACTTTACAGGCGAACTAAGTGATATGAACCTTGAACTACAAGGTAAAAGCAAATGCATTGGCGAGATGATGAGTACAGTTTCATCCTACAAGAGCAAATTTGAGCTAATGATGACTGACCTTGCAAACAACACTTTTGATCATTTTCCTAATACGCAGGACTAGCTGGGACAATATCCAAATTTTGTTTTTCAGAATGTGACAGAAATCTGTTCTGTTATCCAGGAATTTGAAAATAGATTCTGTGACTTCCAAAAAATTGGAACAGTTGTGGAGTACTTGTCATACCCATTCAAAGTAGATGTGGACATTAAAGAAACTGCAGCTGCTATCAGTAAAAATTACTCATTGAACAAGCCATCTCTTGAAAACAAAATATTAACCCTTAAAAATGGTATTTTTCTCAAGACCCGTGCTGAGCAAGAATCATTTTGGAAGCTAGTGTCTAGAGGCAAATTTCCCAACTTGAGAAGATGCAATGAAACTGTACACTCCTGTTTCGGTTCAACTTATTTGTGTGAATCTGCGTTTTCCCATCTGAAAATGACGAGGAGTACACAACGTTCCAACATGACAGATGAACGTCTCCAGGATTCCCTGAGACTGGCCCTCACGCAATATTCACCCAACTTCAAAAAGCTGGTGGATGAAATGCAGGCTCAGACGTCTCACTAATGAGCAAGAGCAAAATATTAAAGATTGTGCAAGATCAGCCTGGATCAATACTCGACCTAAATTTAAGAGAAATTACTCAATAAAAGTTAGAGAAAGTTATTAAGACAGTTAAAGAAAGTTATTACTCAATAAAACTTTAAGAAAAAATGTACTTTCCATTTCCCCTCGCGTTCTTACTGGATCTTTGTCTCTCTGTTTTGTTTTTGCTTAATTTGCTTAACAACTGATCACATTCAAGTAAACGACAGAAGGTTCATTAAAAATGGGGGGGGGGGAATCCTCCAACTTTATTGGGTTAAAATTTAATTTGAAACTTAATTTTCATGGTGGTAGATCACCGGCACTTTTGGCTGGAAAAAGTAGATCATGACCTGTTCAAAGTTGGACATGCCTGCTGTATAGTATCTCTTGGGTGCTAGGGTTAGAATTTTTAATTTGGCTCTAAAAACATGACAGCAGAAATGACCATAAGGCCTATCCATTCTGCTCTTCCATAACCAACTACTATAGTCTCTTTTTTAACTTTAGAATTCTGTGTGTCCAATGTTTTCTTGAATTCAGATACTGTTCTCTTCTCTACTACCTCTGCTGGGGGAGTATTCTATGTATCTACCATTCTTTCTCTAAAGAAATATTTCTGCATATTTACTCCTTTCACCTTCATCCTATGCCCTATTGTTGCAGAGCGTTTTTTTTCAATTGAAATAGGCTCTCCTCTCGTGCATTTATACCACAGAGATATTTAAACGTGTCTATCATATCTCCTGTCTCCTGCCTTTCCTCCAAAGTATATATATTGAGATCTTTAAGTGTGTCCCCATATGCCTTATGACGAAGCCCATTGACCAGTAACCAGCTCTTTTCTATGAGGAGAGGGGTGATGTGATGCCAGATTCTTTTGTGTTGCAGAGAGGTTTTATTGTTGCATTTTGAATGGCTTGAAGTAAATTAATATCTGTGTTGCTAATTCCATTATAGATACTTTGAAGGCATGGATTAATATATGTGACTCAGTTTGTTTTTACCAATTATCCAAAAAATTACCAGAGTGCCTCTTCCCAAAACGACAAACCTAAATGTTAACTTCTTCTTGTCAGATAAGGTCAAGGGAGGCTAGGAAATCACCCTAACCACTCCAGATGGCCACATCCATTTTATTAAGTTATTTTATAAATCAATCTTTGATAAAAACTTAGCTTTTTTGTACGATGAAATAATTCTCATAGACCAGCAGAACACAGTCTTCAATGAATAATGCACAAAGCGCACGTTTCGGAACATAGTCCTGTATCAAGTGCAATGCTCGTTCATCTGTGTTAACTGCAGAAAAACGCCAAGTTTTTAACCCGGATTTCGTCAGCAGAAGAGAACTTCCTATTGGCTACAAACTGCTTTCACTCAGAACAGTAAACCAATCAGCTTGCAGGGGAAACCCCCACCACGTCATGCAAGATAGCATCAGGAGAGACTCGTCCATTCAATTTCCTTATTAAGACCACTAGGGGTCACAGTCTCAAGTCGGAATATCCACGACTGTTCTCTATGTTGTAGCAGGGCTAAACGATCACCGCCCCGAGGGTGAAGAGGGACATGATCGATAATTGTCCAATGCAGTTGAGAAAATGCATGTCCTTGTTGGAGACAATGTTCAACAATAGGTGCAGAGAGTACCTGGTTGCGAGTCCGAGAGGCGATGAAAAACTTTCCCCGTCCTCTGGTGTTGCAATTTCGTACCCTGAAGAGTCGTACTACAATACGCACAGTCACCACAACTGGTATGGCCAGTCATCTGCATTGGAGGTAAGACTGGTCGATCGTTTTGTGGAGTAGAGCGAACAACCAAATCGCGGAGATTAGCCCCCCCGAGTAAAGGCTATACGTAGGGGCTTATTAAAACAAGAATGCAGCCGCAACATATGCCAGTGTTTTCTCAACAGTTTAACCACCTCAAAACTCAAGGTAGTAAAGGGCAAAACACCCACAATAGCCTCAGAAGGTCCATTACCACCCTCAGCAAATGCTTGATCAAATAGCCAGGAACGGTGAACATACAAGGCCCGAAGGTAAGATGTATGAACCACTTTATACGGATTGCCACACTGCAGCAGTCGAGCACATAAATCCTTTGCATGAATACGGAAATCTCCCACCGAGGAACATAAACGCCGAAGGCGTAAAAATTGTCCAAAAGGCAAACCCCTATGCAAGGGTCCGGGATGGAAACTTTTGTAATGTAACAAACTGTTTCGTTGAATGTCCTTCCGAAACAACGATGTACTGAATCCCTCAGCTCCTTTAGTAACCATCATGTCCAGGAATTCAATATGATGTTCAGCAATGTGGGCCGTAAAGGTCAAATTAGATTTACAATTATTGAGCCAAATAAGAAAATCATCCAAATCCATACGAGTCCCATTCCAAAGAAAAAAGACATCATCAAAAAAGTGCTTCCAAAATATGACATGTTCAAACGAAGCTGAATTATATAAGAATTGTTCCTCAAAATCAGCCATATACAGGGTGGCAATGGATGGTGCTGCTGACGCCCCCATCGCTATACCAAACACCTATTGATAGAATCTGCCCTCGGACAAAAAATAATTACGTTTCAAGACTAGTCTCATCAAGTCCACAAGGAAATGCTGGGGGAGTCTTGAGGGAGCAAAATGAAAAAGATGTTGCAAGAGATCCAGAGCTTCATCCTGATTAATATTAGTGTACAATGCTGTAACATCAAGGGTCACCAACAACAATCCTTGAACCGGGGGCACTACTGTCGTAAGCTGTTGCATAAAATGAGTAGAGTCGCGCACATAAGATGTCACAAGAACTGCCTCCTGTTGCAAGAGCACATCACAAAACTGTGACAACGGTTCTAGCACAGACCCCCTACATGATACTATTGGCCTACCCGGGGGGGACACCAAGGATTTATGGATCTTGGGGACCATATATAACACAGGCACCTTAGGATGTGTCACAATCAAAAATCTCTTCTCCCTGTTTGTCAGTCAACCCCTCTCAGCCCCCATATCCACCAGAGATTTTATCTCAAGCTGAAGTTCCAGGGTAGGATTCCAATCTAAAGGCTTATATACCAGTAAATCAGCCAGATGCGATCTCAGCATCTGTAAATAATCAGAGGTGAATTGTATAACAATTGCCCCACCCTTATCCGCCTTTCGGATGGTAAGAAATGTATCAGCCCTCAATTGTTGTATGGAAGACCAGCCCTCTTTATTCAAATTAGCCCATTTCCTCTTGTGGGCTCTCCGCTGCTCCAAAAGAGATAAGTCATGCAACACTAAACTATGAAATGAAGATATTAAAGGGTCAGCCACCCCAGGCGGGGTCCACACAGACTTAGGCTTCACCACAGACTCATCAGGTACCAGCTCTTTGTTCGAAAAATAATGAGTTATTGTCAATGTCCGAACAAATTTATGAAGAAAAAGCCACATCATAAAAGGGTCATAACAATTCGTAGGCACAAAGGATAAGCCCAAATCCATCAAATTCCCATAGGCTGCAGGCAATTCACGGCCAGTTAAGTTAACAACTATTGATTGTTTTGCCTTCGGGATCTCTGCCGCGTCACAGGGGGATCCCAATCGTCTGACTGGTACTCGCGCCGGGCTCGGCGACCCCGTGCTGAACCTCGTTGAAAAACCTGAGGCTTCTTTTTAATCGGGGCAGTTGTCCCCGATGAGCCACTATCATCGGTATCATCCGAGGTGTAATCAAACGTAACCCTTTTCTGGGTAGGCTCATCTTCTTGTTTATACATCCAGTAGTATACTTTCTCAGCCTCATAATCAGTCTTATCCCTGTTAAATTTCTTCACTTTATAGGCTTTCAAATAATCATAGAAGCCCTTAATTTGTCAGTCCATGTCATCCATCTTAACACGAAATGAGTCCTCATCAAAAAGGTTCTTCACTCCGAGTTTAGCATTGTCAATTTGTTTACCCACCACCTCTTCCTCAGTGGTTGTTCTCTCCAAGATAAGCGCGATAAGATCAAAACTACACTTATTACATATACGATTCCATTGTGATACAAACTCGGTATCTGTGACAAACATTTTGGGGGCACGCGTCATCCGGAGACCCCTAGGAATAATGCGTGTCTTCAGATACTGGGCCATTGATGCCCAGTGAAGCTGGATCCGAATAAGCCGCTTACGTAAAGCTTTTAGTTCAACAATAGACTGGCCCCCTTCATCAGATTTATCCAAACTATCAAATAAGGATGGCCTCTTCCGTAAAGCCTCAAGTTGTTCTTCTGAATAAGCAAACGTGTCAGTAGCCATATGTACAAATAAAGGCAAAAGTACAATCCACAAATCAGAACCCTACCTACCAGTAATAACAATAAACACCAATTATCCAAAAAATTACCAGAGTGCCTCTTCCCAAAATGACAAACCTAAATGTTAACTTCTTCTTGTCGGATAAGGTCAAGGGAGGCTAGGAAATCACCCTAACCACTCCAGATGGCCACATCCATTTTATTAAGTTATTTTATAAATCAATCTTTGATAAAAACTTAGCTTTTTTGTACGATGAAATAATTCTCATAGACCAGCAAAACACAGTCTTCAATGAATAATGCACAACGCGCACGTTTTGGAACACAGTCCTGTATCAAGTGCAATGCTCGTTCATCTGTGTTAACTGCAGAAAAATGCCAAGTTTTTAACCCGGATTTCGTCAGCAGAAGAGAACTTCTTATTGGCTACAAACTGCTTTCACTCAGAACAGTAAACCAATCAGCTTGCAGGGGAAACCCCACAAAGTCAGGGGAACCCCCACCGCGTCATGGAAGATGGCATCAGGAGAGACTCGTCCATTCAATTTCCTTATTAAGACCACTAGTTTGTTTTTAGGCAGAAGAGTGAACGGATGAAGAAAGCTCCGTGGTTTACACCAGATCTTCGGGACTTTAAGAGGGAATGCAGGAGGTTGGAATTTCAGTGGAAGCTATCTAAAGGAGAGTGTGATAGGCGTTTGTGCAAGCAGAGATATCAAAAGTATAAAGTCATGCTACAACGGGTTCAGAAACAGTAATATGAAGCCCTGCTTCTCAAGGCGCCTTCTCAGTTGCTGTTTAAATTATTTTCCTCGCTTTTAGGGAACAGGTGAGGTTGCAGCCGACGACCTCTTTGGGTCCCCAGCAAATAGCTGATTTTTTTTTCCAGGGTAAAGTATTGAAGATAGGGGGCAATTTTGTAATATTACATTCTGGTATAAAGAATATTCCAGGGTATCGTTGCTGGGATGTGTTCCGGGTATCGACTTTTAAAGAGTTTGATCATTGTTTTGGGAAGTGTGCCAGAAAGTTTTCCTATGCTGATTCTTGTCTACTAATTCTATTTCACTCTGCTCAGTTTTCCTTTAAATTATGGCTTTATGAGCTGCTCATTGCCTTATTAGCTGAGGGGTGCTACCCGGAGGAAATTGGTGAGATTGTTTTGGTTCCTATTCCAAAAGATATTAAGGATAGTTGGGCTGAGGCTTCAAATTTTTGGCCTATCACTAATATTCCTTTAATTGAGAAGGTGTTGGAAGCCTTGGTTGCTATTCAGCTTAGTCAGTATTTGAATGATTATGACTGTTTGTATTCATCATAGTTTGCTTTTCGGAAAGGTCATAATGTGGAACTATTGCTGGGTGTCCTTCTTTCAGAGATTAATAATGCCTTGGCAAAGGGGCAGGCAGTAGTTTTACTGCAGTTTGATTTATGTATGGCATTTGATGTAGCCGATCATGAGATACTGGCTAATCCCCAGGAACAAGCAGGAATGAGTCTTCAAATATGGGTACGTCGGTACCGATGGAGCCTGCGCGGGAACGCTCCCCAGCTTCCCAAAAAGGAAAGCTTTTGGGAGCATCCCACAGCGCCTGCGTGCTGCCTTCCCGCCTTTCCTAACCAACTCTTCTCAGTTCCTCTTTGCCGCGGAGCCAGCAGGTCGAGCCCTGTCACCGCTGAAGAAGTTCTTTATTTTATTTTATTTCTTTGGTTGCGTGTCTGCCTTCCCCGACTCCGGACCGGTACCGCCGGTCTTTTCTTTCTTTCTTTAAAAAAATAAAAAAAAAATTGATATTTTTCCTCATTTGGTGTATTTTTCTTCTTAGGCCTCAGGGCCCACAAGAAAATTTCCCTCATGGAAAAACCAGCCTCCGGGTTCAAAAAATGCACTAAGTGTAGCGGTACTATTTCTGTTACAGATACCCATGAATGGTGTCTTAAATGTTTGGGTCCTGAACACTCCATTCCGGATTGTCCATCCTGCTCTCTAATGTCTAAACGGGGGTTACAGAACCGAGCAGCTAAGCTCCATGTGCTGTTTCCCGCTGATGCACCGGCGGTAGCATCGACATCTTCCAGGTCTTCTTCTCCTGATGGATCTCAGGTAACCAAACATAAACCTAGCAGGTCCTTGAAGGGTAGATCTCCCTCTAAGCATCGAGATGCCTCCGGGCTTGCCCTCGAGGATCCTGCACCAGCCAAACAACCCCGGCGGGAAGCTCCGGCTTCCAAAGCTCCTCCTATGGGGTTACAGGTTGACATCGATGGCACGGCCTCGACTGATCACCTGTTAGATTGCTCTGGGGTACCGGCACTTTCTCCCGGTACCAACATCCAGGCTTTCATGGCGTCGATGGATCAGAATGTTCTGTCCATGCAGCAGGCTATCAAGTCCTTTATTCAAGCTGCGACGCCGATGATACCGCAACGAGCTCTGTTGTCGGTATCGGCTCTGGTACCGGCACCAGCGCCGATGCCGGTGCCGACTGCATTGACATCGACCAGGATACCGACTTCGGCGGTTCCTTGTCCAGGGCTATTTCTCAGTACCGATCCGGTACCGGGGACGCCCAATGTCGATACCGCTCGATACGCATATCGAGGGTTGGAAGAGCACCCTGACAGGCGATACTTCGATTCCTCTGATGATTCTGATTCATCAGATGAGTCTCCTGAAGTATCCATAGCCCTTCCTGAAGAGCCTTCTTCTCAAAAAAGAAGAATGTCTCCTCCAGAGGACTTGTCCTTTCAAGACTTCATAAGAGAAGTAGCTAAAGGACTTTCTATTTCAGTAACCTCTGAATCAGAGCCTAGAGCAAAAAAATTAGATATTTTAGGGTACTCTAAGGCTCCTAGAGAGGCTGTCACCTTACCAATTCATGAGATTCTTCATGAACACATGATTGATTTATGGGAGACTCCTCTCGCTCTCTCTCCTCATTCTCGCAGATTGGACACTATGGGGCTTGTTTACAAAGCTGCGGTAGCGGTTCGCGATCGTTATCGGAGCCACGACCCCATTGATTTCAATGGGGCCGCGGCTCCGATAACGACCGCGAACCGCTACCGCGGCTTTGTAAACAAGCCCCTATGTATCGTGTCCCTCCTTGTCCTGGATTTCAGAAAACTCAGCTTCCTCACCATTCTATTGTGGAGCAGTCAGCTATGAAGAGAATAAAGAGTACAAAGAGACACTCTTCTGCTCCTCCAGGAAGAGAATGCAGGACCTTGGATGCTTTTGGTAGGAAAATCTTCCAAGCCAGTATGCTTATTGCCAGAATCAACTCATATAGCCTTTACATGGGTATGTTTCTAAAAGAGGTTGCACAAAAGCTGCACAATTTCCTCCCTTTTCTTCCAGAGGATAAAAGGGACGAATTCCTCCTTTGCCTTCAGCATACTCAAGACATTTCAAAGTTTTCCAACAGGGCAGCTTTTGACTCCTTTGAAGGTGCCAGCAGAGCATCAGGCAATGCCATAGATGCTCGCAGAATTGCTTGGCGCCAGGCTTCTGATCTAGAACCCTGGGTTCAAGATGGCTTAGGAAATCTGCCCTGTACAGGTGAAAATCTATTTGGCAAAGAGTGGCAAGTAAAAGCCACTCAAATGGATGCAGAGAACTCTGTCCTGGATAGACTTTCAAAGTCAACCTCCATTCTGCCAAGAAAAAGATTTTTAAGAAGTCTTTTTACAAGAAGGGCAGATTTCCTTCTACTTCTGGCCAACAATCTTCCACAGGTCGCTTTGCCACTAAGCGTCAGCAACCTAAGCAGGCCAGGCCTAAGTCTACAGGGGCTGCTGCAACTCAGCAGTCCCAACCTCCTCAGGGTTTTTGACTTGATACTAGAGAACTTAGTCTTTCTGGCTCTACAACAGCCAGAACCTCTCACCATTCCAGGAAGGTTAGCTCATTTTGCTCCCAGATGGGAGCAAATAACATCAGAGCAGTGGACCCTCTCCATCATAAGAGAGGGCTACAAACTTCATTTTTCAGACCTTCCTCCCCACACCATGGTGAGACACTTCAATTCTCCCACATCTCTTCTCGACCTTCTGGGTCAGGAAGTGACTACCCTTCTTGCCCAAGGGGCAATAGAAGAAGTTCCTCTTCTTCAACAGGGGTCAGGGTTCTACTCCCCCTATTTTCTCATTCCAAAGAAGACAGGGGGATACCGACCCATCTTCCTAGACATCGCCGCGGCTTTTGACTCCGTGAGTCACGAAATACTCCTCGGAAGATTGAGAGAAAAAGGTGTATGCAACAGTGCGCTAGGATGGTGTAAATCCTATCTGGACGGTAGATGGCAATATGTGAAGTCTGGATTAGAACAGTCGATACACTTCCATCAAAAGCAAGGAGTACCCCAAGGCTCCTCGTTATCCTCCTTACTCTTCAATATTTACATGCAGCCCATCTGCAATATCATAAGATCATTCAATGTGAACTGCTTGATATATGCAGACGACATTCTCTTATACATGCCTTTCTCCACAACTCACATGGACCTGACCCCACTCACGGATTGCTTCAATGCAGTTTCAACATGGCTCCAGTCACAGAACCTACGCATTCAACATAAAAAAGCAGAGGTGCTATTCATCACCAGAGACCCCAACTTTACTCCGCCATCCCACGTCAGTGTCAAGGAAGCTGACCTGCAAACTAAAGATGCAATAAAATTCCTGGGAGTTACGATGGATCAACGCCTGGATATGAAACGCCACATAAGCAATATAGTCAAAGCTGTCTATTTTAAAATCCGTTAACTCAAGCACCTACGCTCCCTGTTGGACCCAGATGATTTCCGAACCATATATCAAGCACTGATCCTGCCACATTTTGATTTTGCAAATGCCATCTTACAAGGGCTCCCCCAATCCACACTCACCCCCTTACAGTTGGCCATGAACGCTGCAGCCAGGGTCTTCTACGGAGCAACCAGAAGCGACCACGTGACTCCCATTCTCAAACAGCTACACTGGCTACCTATTCATGGGAGAATCACCTTCAAAACACTTCTATTAACTTTCAAGGCAATCAAAGGTATTTCCTCCGCCTCATTCACACATCTTATCCACATTGTACCCCCCAACAGATCCAGAAGAGCAACAGCTGTCAACCTGCTAATCACACCAAAGGCATCGGCAAAATGCAACAAGACAACCACAAACAGGGCGTGCAGTTTATATATCCCCAGATGCTGGAATGCACTACCCCCTGACATTAGGGCCATAACCAATCTATATCAGTTCAGGAAGGCACTCAAAACCCACCTCTTCCTCCAATACTTCCCAGCCAGCAATTAAACCTAGATACCCCTCTCATTAAATGACCCACGCTAGACCCCTCTAGAAATGCCCTCATACTTTTTCTGATTTTTACCTATCCTTGCTGTGTAAATAGCTTATGTACATAGTTTACCCTGTTATCCAAGTTTGTATCCCTGTTCAATGTAAAACCTGACAACTTGTCATTATGGTAGTTATGTTATGATGTAAACCGCGCTGATACCAAATAGCGCGGTATATAAGAAACTGTAATAAAATAAATAAATAAAATAATCTTAGATCTCATAGAATTGAACAAATTCCTATGCAAGGAGAAGTTCAAGATGCTTTCTCTGGGCACTCTCCTTCCATACCTTCAAAGTCAGGATTGGCTTTGTTCTCTAGATCTCAAGGATGCGTACACACATGTCCTCATCCATCCATCTCACAGACGATTCCTACGTTTTCTTTTCCAAGAAAAACATTACCAATACAGAGTGCTTCCTTTTGGTCTGGCCTCTGCTCCGAGAGTGTTCACCAAATGCATGGCAATAGTTGCTGCATTTCTACGCACTCTGGGAATATTTGTCTTCCCATACCTGGACGACTGGCTCATCCAAGCTCCATCTCAGTCAGAGGCCCAGGTTTCCCTGGACCGCACAAGGCGCATTCTGCAGTATCTGGGACTTGTGGTAAACCTCCCAAAGTCCCAGCTCACCCCTGCTCAGTCCCTGGAATTCATAGGGGCCTGGTTAGATACCACCACTGCAAGGCCCTACCTTCCTCAGGCCCGTTGCCAACATCTAGTGCAGCTAGCCTCCCGGATTCAGTCAAAGAGCCATTTAACTGCCCGGGAGATGCTACAACTGCTAGGCCACATGGCTTCCACAGTACATGTGGTACCCTATGCTCGCCTACACATGAGAGCAGCTCAATGGACTTTGTCCACCCAGTGGACTCAAGCTTCAGGAGCTCTCTCAGACCAAATAGCAACCTCCAAACGTCTCTTTTGGTCTCTCCAATGGTGGATGTCCACTCAAAATCTGTTGCTGGGGTCCCCCTTCCAACAATTGTTGCCCCAAGCAACCCTCACAACAGATGCCTCCCAAACAGGTTGGGGAGCTCATCTTCAAGACCTCTCCACTCAAGGCTCTTGGTCCCCACAGGAGACCTCTCTTCATATCAACCACTTGGAACTTCGAGCAGTGTTTCTAGCTCTCAAGGTCTTTCATACCCTCCTCAGCTATAAGACAGTCCTCATTTATACGGACAATCAAGTAGCCATGTTTTACATAAACAAGCAAGGAGGAACTGGCTCTCTGTCGCTTTGCAACGAAGCTCTAAGATTATGGGCCTTCGCCAGAGAGCATCAAATCCATCTCCTGGCAGTATACCTCCCAGGAATCCAAAACTCTTGGGCAGACAGACTCAGTCGAGTTCTGCTTCCACACGAATGGTCCCTGCATATGGATCAGGTCCTCAGAATCTTCCAAGAATGGGGAACCCCGGACATAGACCTCTTTGCAAGTCCGTGGAATGCCAAACTTCCCCGGTTCTGTTCCAGAATTCCGTGTCAGGGAGTTCAGGCCAAGGATGCCTTCCTCCTTCATTGGGGTCAGGGCTTCCTGTATGCCTTTCCACCCATTCCCTTGATTCCCAAGACTCTATTCAAACTCCAGAGGGATCAAGGATCTATGATCCTCATAGCTCCATGCTGGCCACGCCAAGTGTGGTACCCTCTACTTCTGCATCTCTCCCAAGTCCCCTCCCTGGACTTGGGAGCTGCTCCAGACCTTCTGTCCCAGGAAGAAGGGACTTTGTGGCACCCAAACCCCAAGTCCCTTCACCTCAGAGCTTGGTTACTGAAGGCCTAGACCTTCAAGGCTTGAATCTTTCTCAGCAAGTGAAGGATATCCTCCATGCTTCCAGGAAACCTTCCACCAGGCGTTCCTATGCTTTTAAATGGAAAAGATTTTCCATTTGGTGTGCTGAAAAGGGTCTTGACCCTCTAGCACTACCTTTAACTTCTCTGTTAGATTATCTCCTGCATCTTTCCAATGCAGGAATTAAGACAAATTCAGTAAGAGTCCATTTGAGTGCTATTGCAGCGTCCCTTAAGCCCATTAATGGACAACCTATCTCCTCTCATCCCCTCATTGCAAGATTCATGAGAGGCCTAACTTTAACTAAACCTCCCATTAAGCCTCCTCCAGTGGCATGGGACTTAAATTTGGTTCTTGGTCAGCTTATGAAGCCATCTTTTGAACCCTTAGCCACTACCTCCTTGAAATTCCTTTCCTGGAAGGTTATTTTCCTCATTGCAGTCACTTCTGCTCACCGCATCAGTGAACTGCAGGCCTTAGTGGCTAATCCACCTTATACAAGGTTCCATCATGATAAGGTAGTCCTTAGGACAAATCCACACTTTATGCCTAAAGTGGTCTCACCTTTTCATCTTAATCAAGAGGTATATTTACCTGTCTTTTTTCCAGCTCCTCATGCATCCAGTGCAGAGAGGAGTCTTCATACTCTAGATTGTAAAAGAGCTCTTGCTTTTTACTTACAAAGAACACAGCAACATAGAAAGTCTTCCCAGCTTTTTGTTGCTTTTGATCCTTCTCATTTGGGACTTCCAGTCTCTAAGAGAACACTGTCCAATTGGATTGCTCAGTGTATTTCTTTCGCCTACCAGAGTAAGAACCTTTCTCTGGAAAGACATGTCACAGCTCATAATGTGAGGGCCACGGCCAACTCTATGGCTCATCTACATTCTGTGTCCATCGACCAGATCTGTCGAGCAGCCACCTGGGCCTCGGTTCATACCTTCACAGCCCATTACTGCTTGGACAAGGACTCCCGCCGGGATGCCTTGTTTGGTCAGGCTGTCCTCAGACACCTGTTCCATTCTTAAACAACTCCTGCCCTCCTTCCCTGGATGGATGCCTGAGATCCATAGGAGGACGCAGACCCCTTTCAGGGTCTCATATCCTTGGGGATCTCCCAGGCATCTTAGCTAGGGAGTCCCCATATGTGAAGACTCATTCCTGCTTGTTCCTGGAGATAGCACAGTTACTTACCTGTAACAGGTGATCTCTGGGAACAGCAGGAATAAGTCTTCACAACCCTCCCATCTCCTCTAGGAGTTGTATCTCTTTTCTATCTTTCCTTTCCTCTCTCTCTCTATTGTCTCAGCTTTAAACTCGAACTGAGGAGAGTTGGTTAGGAAAGGCGTGAAGGCAGCGCGCAGGCGCTGTGGGATGCTCCCAAAAGCTTTCCTTTTTGGGAAGCTGGGGAGCGTTCCCGCGCAGGCTCCATCGGTACCGACGTACCCATATGTGAAGACTTATTCCTGTTGTTCCCAGAGATCACCTGTTACAGGTAAGTAACTGTGCTTTCCTTTTCGTCTCTCCAGGCCAGTCCTGAAACAGTAGTAGTCAACCTCCTTCAGAAGCTGAGGACTGAAATCTTCAAAGACTTGCTGACAGCCTACCTAGCTCTCCCTGGTGTCAGAGAGCCAGTGTTTTCAGTCCTCAGCAGCTGTAAGGACATGTTGCTGACAGGCTTCGAGAGAAGGAAAAAGAATTATAATTGCAGGAGGTTCTCCTAATTGGCCCTAGCAGGGTTAGTTTTAGGAGGACTGGTTTCAAATTAAAGGTATTAGAAAAAAAAAAAGAAGAGACTGTGGTCAGCTGCCTGGTTATCAGTCTACGGGGGCAGTCAGAGGCAGAGCCTGCCTCGTCGACCAGAGCCGTCAAGGGGTACAGAGGGAGGTACTGGGAGCCCCAGAGTCCAGCCCTCTGCCTCCAGAGACCCAACTTACTCGGCCGCGAGTAGCAGTGACTGGAAGTTTGGGTGTGAGAATCTGCTCTGTCAGGTGCGTTTAACTTTCTTGCTCTGGTAGGCCGCGATCGTCAGGGAGCCGGGAGGAGCGGTGCTGAGGCTGGGCGCACACTGCTGGAGCCGCCGCAATTTGTCTGGTACGGTGTTTTTTTGAGATTCTGTGGGGCAGCGCTTTAGAGAGCTTATTCGGCATTTCCAATTGGCTACAATCCCAAAACCTCCGGATTCAACACAAGAAGACGGAGGTGATGTTCATTACAAGGAACCGTAACTTCACTGCGCCAGCAGTACTAAAAGTGAAGGACGCAGACCTCCAGACCAAATCCGCGATCAGATACCTCGGCGTCACACTAGACCAGAACCTAAATATGCAAGCTCATATGAGTAACACTGTAAGGGCAGTATATCATAAAATTAGATCCCTTAGGTACCTGCGATCTCTGCTGGAGCCAGATGATTTCAGGACTATCTATCAGGCACTAATTATCCCACATTTCGATTATGCAAATGCAATACTGCAAGGACTCCCCCAAACCACCCTAAACCCACTGCAAATGGCAATGAACACCGCAGCAAGAGTACTACACGGAGCATCCAGGAAAGACCATGTCACACCCATAATGAAACAACTCCACTGGCTCCCGATTCAAGGTAGAATTACATTCAAGACCTTGCTGCTCACCTTCAAAGCCACCAAAGGTCTCTCGTCAACATCACTAACAGACCTAATCCAGATGACACCCCACAATAGGGACAGAAGGTCAGTAGCTCAAAACACCTTGATAGTCCCAAGATCAATAACTCAATGCACCAAGTCAACATCCAGCAGGACCTTCAAACTTTATGCACCAATGATCTGGAATAACCTCCCTCACAACATCCGATCAATCCCGGACCTATGCCAATTCAGGAAGGCCGTGAAACACTACCTCTTCCTCCTACACTACCCGGAAACCAATAGAAACTCAGCACCATTTGCCGAAACCACCCAAATCTCCAATGTCTAAAACCATACGAACACATGACCAGTCTATAAATTGTATATATTGTATATATTGTTGTTGTACATAGTTACCCTGTTAGCCAAGTTGAATATCCTGTTCATATGTAAACACAAAGTACTATTGGAAATGTGTATGTTCATTGTTTATTGTAAACCGCGCTGATGCTGAATAGCGCGGTATAAAAGAGACTTTAAATAAATAAAATAAAATAAATAAATAAGATATGGAGGAGAGATCAGCGGCACAGAATGCTTCAGCGAAGCTTCAGGCCGCGGTGGAAAAGGCGGGAACGGCTGCCATTTTAGAGAACACAGCCGTTTCTCCCGCGCTGCAGCAGAAAACGCTGAAAAAGAAAACAAAGTCTAGGAAGTCGGCCCCAGCAGTAGTTGTGGACCCCCCACACCAGTTTTGGAGGTTCCAGGTAGTGTCCAATCCTTATTCTCTCCGGATTTTATTCTGTCCCTCCATAAGGTTTACTGTTTAAAGCTGGAGCAGGTGAAGAACAAGGATGCTTTACCTAACATGGCTGATTTGGCTCCGATACAGGACACAGCAGGGGACCCGGGAGAAGGGTCTTCAAAAGGGGGTCTGATGACCGGGGCGACGGCGGAGGGTCCAGGGCAACAGAGCCTTGACTCTCAGGAGCCGGAGGAGAGAGAAATCCCTTCAGAGTGTGGTATGGATCTGTGGTCAGGAGACCTGGAAGAAGGTGAGCTTGGGGGCAGGAGAGGATCCTAATATTTTCAGAGTGTTTTGTAAGGAAGAATTAGGAGCGCTGATTACCCATTCGCTAGCGGCTCTGAATATTTCTTTGTCAGCAGTGCAGGCGGATCCCTTGAAGGACCCTTTGCTGCAAGGGTTTAGAGCGGAACAAAAGTGTTTCCCGGTCCATAGGGTGATTAAACAGATGGTTGAGTCGGAATGGGAATGTCCGGAGGCTACCTTGAGGAGTGGACGGGCATTATTTTATTTATTTATTTATTTATTTATTTAAACGGACTTGGTATACCGCCTTATCATGAAATTAAAGCGGTTGGCACAGCAAACAATCAATGAAAGGTGAGTTGTCATTTTAGCATGCAGTGGGAGAATTGTCATAGTGTGCTGCGTGAGTGAGTGTGGTCGATTTTGATGTGAGCTATATACATTGTGTGCTTAGGATACATATTTACAGATACATATTTACAGGGATGGCTTTGTTATCTTAATGTTTGATTAGGAGTCATTCTGTGAGGTCCTTGAAGTGGTCTGTGAATAGTTCAGTTTTGAGCAGTTTTCTGAATTCTTTGATGTTGTTTGTTGCTCTGAGGTGGTCAGGGAGAGAGTTCCATATGGCGGGGGCTGCTAGGATGAAAGCTCGTTTTGATGTGGTTTGGTTTGTTCTGGTGAAGTCCTTTGGGGTTCTGATGTTGTTCAATGTTCCCTTTCTTCTTGGTCTTTTGCTGTTGTCAGTTAGAAACATAGAAACATAGAAATATGACGACAGAAAAAGACCACATGGCCTATCTAGTCTGTCCTTCCATAACAACTACAACAGTCCACTTTTTGCCTTTAGAGATCCTCTGTGTTGGTCCCATGCTTTCTTGAATTCAGTTACTGTCCTCATCTCTACCACCTCCACTGGGAGACTATTCCACGGATCCACTACTCTTTCCGTAAAGAAATATTTCTGCATATCACTCCTGAATCTATCTCCCTTCACCCTCATCCCATGTCCCCTCGTAGCAGAACTTGCTTTCAATTGAAAGAGGCTCTCTCCCTGAACATTTATGCCACGGAGGTATTTAAACATCTCAATCATATCACCTCTATCCCGCCTTTCCTCTAAGGTGTACATATTAAGATCCTTAAGTCTGTCCTCATATGCTTTATAATGAAGCCCATTAATCATTTTGGTAGCAACCCTCTGCACCGACTCCATCCTGTTCACATCCTTTTGAAGGTGCGGTCTCCAGAATTGCACACCATACTCCAAATGAGGTCGCACCAAAGACTTATACAGAGGCATTATCACCTCCTTTTTCTGCTAGCCATTCCTCTCCGTATGCACCCAAGCATCCTTCTAGCTTTTGCTGTCGCCTTTTCCACCTGTTTAGCTACTTTAAGATCATCAGACACAACCACGCCTAGGTCCCGCTCTTCTTTAGTGGACAAAAGTACTTCACCTCCTATACTGTATTGCTCCCTTGGATTGCTGCAGCCCAAATGCATGACCTTACATTTTTTAACATTAAATCCCAGCTGCCAAATTCTAGACCATTCTTCAAGCTTAGCTAGATCCCTCCTCATGTTATCTACCCCTTCCTGGGTGTCTACTCTATTGCAGATTTTGGTATCATCCGCAAAGAGGCAAACCTTACCCGACAGCCCTTCCGCTATATCACTAACAAAGATGTTAAAAAGAATTGGACCAAGGACAGATCCCTGGGGCACACCACTGGTAACATCCTTCTCCTCAGAGTGAGCTCCATTTACTTGTACTCTTTGTCGCCTCCCACCCAACCAATTTCTAACCCAAGCAGTAACTTTAGGGTCCATCCCTAGGGTGCTCAGTTTGTTTATAAGTCGCCTGTGAGGAACAGTGTCAAAGGCTTTACGGAAATCTAAATACACCACATCTAGAGCTCTCCCTTGGTCCAACTCCCTGGTCACCCAGTCAAAAAAATCAATCAGATTTGTCTGACAAGACCTGCCTCTGGTGAATCCATGCTGCCTCGGATCCTGTAATCCGCTGGACTCCAGAAACCTCACTATTTTCTCTTTCAGCAGCGTTTCCAATAATTTACTCACCACCGAAGTTAAACTAACCAGCCTGTAATTTTCAACCACATCCTTACTTCCGCTTTTGTGTAAAGGCACCACATGAGCCTCTCTCCAGTCCTTTGGCACCACTCCTGACTCCAACGAGGCATTGAAAAGGTCAGTCAGTGGAGCTGCTAGAACGTCCCCAAGTTCCCTCAGTATTCTAGGGTGTATCCCATCCGGTCCCATCGCTTTGTCTACTTTAAGTTGAGCTAGTTTCTCACGAACACAGTCTTCTGAAAATAGTTCAAGATGTCCCTCGCTTCTGTTCTTATTTGTGGGTGTTTTCTGAGGTCCTGCTCCTGGTTCTTCATCTGTGAACACAGAACAAAAATATTTGTTAAGCAATTCCGCTTTATCCTTATCAGCTTCTACATATTCCCCCCCTGCACCCTTGAGTCTGACAATACCACTTTTGCTCTTCCTCTTCTCACTAATATATCTGAAAAATGTCTTATCCCCCCCATTTTATTGCATTGGCTATTTCCTCCTCCTTTTGAATCTTTGCCTTCTTGACTACTTTGCTAGCTTCTCTAAGTTTTTCCAAATACAGATGCTTGTCTTCTGCTCTCTGTGATCTCTTGTATTTCATGAAGGCCTCCCTCTTTTTCTTCACTTTTTCAGCTACTTCCTTCGAAAACCATAGCGGTCTCCTGTTCCTTTTGCCTTTATTTACCATTTTAACAAAAAGGTTGGTTGCCCTTAAAATACCCCCTTTCAGTTTTGCCCACTGTTTTTCTACATCCCCCAGCTGTTCCCATCCCACTAACGACTCCCTGAGGTATTGGCCCATCTTCGCAAAGTTAGTCTTCCTAAAGTCTAAGATCCTCACCTTGGAATGGATTCTAACAGCCCTAGTCCTAATACTGAACCACACCATCTGGTGATCACTGGAAGCAAAATGATCTCCCACTACAACATCAGAAACACTTTCACCATTGGTAAGCACCAAGTCCAGTATGGCCCCTTCACGTGTGGGGTCTGTTACCAATTGCCTGAATAGTTCTCCCTGTAGAGAATCCAGGATCTCCTTACTTCTAGATGATACTGCAGCAGGAATGTGCCAATCAACATCTGGCATATTGAAATCTCCTATCAGTAGCACTTCCCCTTTCTTAGCAATGCTGCGTATGTCTTCAATTAACTCTCTGTCCACCTCTTCCTCTTGTGAGGGAGGTCTGTATATCACTCCAATGCAAATAGATTTCTCTTTCCCTCTTTCTAGTTTAACCCACAATGCCTCCTCTCTCCCTTTTAAGCTCTGTAATTCCAAAACTTTAATAGTAGTTTTTACATATAGTGCCACTCCTCCTCCTCTTCTTCCTACCCTGTCCTTCCTGAATAAAGTATAGCCAGGTATAGTTACATCCCAGTCATTGTTTTCTGTGAACCATGTTTCTGTAACTGCCACTAAATCCAAGTCAGCCACTCCCACCAAAGCTTCAACCTCAGGGATCTTATTTCCCATGCTACGGGCATTAATACACACTGCTTTCCATATGTTACCCCTGTTACCCATTTCCATAAAGGTATTTAATGTATCACCTACCTGGGGGCTTTCACTTACCTGGGGGCTTTCTTCACCCATCCCCAAGGAATCTAGTTTAAAGCCCTCTTCAGTAGATTAGCCAGTCTACTACCAAAGATGCGTTGACCTCTCTTGGACAGATGGATGCCATCTCTGCTTTGCAACCCTTGGAAAAGCATCCCATGGTCTAGGAAACCAAAACGCTCTCGATGATACCATCCACGCAGCCATACATTTGTCTCCAGGATGCAAGCCTCTCTGCCTTGGCCTTTACCCTCAACAGGGAGGATTGAAGAGAACACCACCTGTGCACCTAACTGCTTCACCCTCTGTCCCAGAGCCATGAAGTCACTTTTGATACGTTCCGAGGTATACCTGGCAGTATCATTTGTTCCAACATGGATTAGCAACATTGGGTAATAGTCTGTGGGCTTGATGAGTCTCGGCAAACTCTCCGTAACATCTTGGATTTTGGCACCAGGCAGACAGCATACCTCTCTGGACATCAAGTCTGGTCGGCAGATGGACGCCTCAGTACCCCTCAGAAGAGAGTCTCCAACCACCACCACCCTTCGTTTCCTTCTGGTGACTGATTCCGCAACTTTGGGGTACTTGAACTCTGGTTCTTCCCTTTCCAGGGATGCTTTCACCTCCTCCACTTCCAGGGCTGCATAATGGTTCTTCAATTCAAGGGATGGAGAAGTTGGATTGGTGATTTTGCAGGCCCTGGTGACTTGTGTCCAACCATCGACATTCTGTTGGCACCCATCTTCTCCGGAGCTGGAGAGCTTGGTTGCTGCAAGTAGCATCTCATCAATGTACTTCTCACTGTCTTGAATGCTCCTCAGTTGTTATGAGTTGTTGTAGGCTGTCTGCAGATAGGTTGTTTATTATTTTGAAAGTGTTTAGGAGAACTTTGTAGCGGACTCGTGAGCTGATTGGGAGCCAGTGAAGGTGGTATAGTATGGGGGTGATGTGTTCGTGGGTTGTACTGTCTGTTATGAGTCTTGCGGCTGTGTTTTGTGCTAGTTGAAGTGGCTGGGTTGATTTTTTTGGTAGGCCTAGGTAGATGTGGTTGCAATAGTCTAGTGTGGGTGTGATGATGGCTTGGCATACTGTTCAAAAATGCTCGGGAGCAAGGATGGGTTTGAGTCGTCTAATTGTCCTCATCTTGACTCAGTCTTTACACCTGATGGCATGGCTGCTGAGAGCTTAGAACTCCAGGATATTAACCTCTCACAGCAGGTTAAAGATATCCGTTTGGCCTCCAGGAAGCCTTCCACAAGGTGTGCTTATGCTTTTAAATGGAGAAGGTTCTCAATCTGGTGTTCCAAGAAGGAACTTATTCCTTTTTCCGTTCCAGTAGAGGTGTTACTTGAGTATCTCCTCCACTTTTCATCCTCTGGACTTAAAACTAATAAGGTAAGAGTCCACCTCAGTGTCATTGTGGATTTCCACATGCCCTTTGATGGACTACCTGTCTCCTCTCAGCCGCTTGTAGCACGCTTTATGAGAGGTCTACTCTTAACTAAGCTTCCCATTAAGCCACCACCTGTGGCATGGGATCTCAGTCTTGTCCTTGGACAGCTGATGAAGCTGCCCTTCAAACCCCTAGCCACTACATCCCTGAAGTTTCTGTCTTGGAAAGTCATCTTCCTAATTGCCCTCACTTCTGCAAGACGCATCAGTGAGCTCCAAGCTTTAGTGGCTGACCCCCCCCCCCCCCCTTATACACGGTTCCACCATGATAAGGCAGTCCTTAGGACTCATCCTCACTTTATGCCAAAGGTAATTTCGCCTTTTCTTTTGAACCAGTTGGTTTATCTTCCTGTCTTCTTCCCTAGGCCTCATGCCTCTAGTGCAGAAAGGAATCTACATACTCTGGATTGCAAGCGTGCTTTGGCCTTTTATCTTCAAAGAACTAGGCAGCACAGAAAGGTTTCACAGTTTTTTGTTGCATTTGAATCCAGTCACCTGGGTTTACCAGTTTCCAAGAGAGAACTTTCCAAGTGGATTGCAGACTGTATATCTTTTACTTATGAGAATAAAGGACTTTCTCTTGAAGGTCATGTCACAGCACACAATGTGTGAGCAATGGCCACCTCTATGGCAAACCTACGCTCGGTGGCGATTGATGAAAAATGCAAAGCAGCAACCTGTCCACACCTTTGTGGCCCACTATTGCTGGGACAAGGACTCCCGTCGGGATGCCTCGTTTTGCCAGGCTATTCTCCAGCAGCTCTTTCAGACGTAGAACAACTCCTACCCCCCATCCCGGTTTTCGATACCAGAGATCCTTGGGAGGAAACATGACCCACTTCAGCCTATGTTTGACTGTTCTCTCTGGGGCCATCTCCCTGGCATCTCCAAGCTAGGGAGTCCCATATGTGAAGACTACATTCCTGCTTGTTCCTGGAGATAGCGTAGTTACTCACCTGTAGCAGGTGATCTCCGGGAACAGCAGAAATTGAGTCTTCACAATTTGTATCTCTCTCTCTCTCTCCTTTTATCTCAGCTACAAACCCAACTGAGGAGGGAGAGTTGGGAAGGCAGCAGCGCAGGCGCAGTGGGATGCTCCCAAAAGCTTTCCTATAGGACGCTGGGGAGCGTTCCCGCACGGGCTCCTTCAGTGCCAATGTCACCCATATGTGAAGACTCAATTCCTGCTGTTCCCAGAGATCACCTGTTACAGGTGAGTAACTACGCTTTCCATTCCACTGACAGATTTGTGCATTTCTGCCATTTTTTTGTGATCTGTCTTTTCCTTTATTTGGAGAATACTCATTCTGATGTATTGTAAAGAAATTACCTCATTACAGTGGTTGCACTAGAAAGTCTTACACAAAGTATTTTTTCCGAGTCAATTGAAACCTCTTATTGCTAAAAAGAATTGCCACTTTTGTAATGATTTTACATGTAAATCAATTATTGAAAATTATTAGGTTATCTAATAAAATTATGTGCTGTATTTAGTCTACCATACTTTCACTTAAAATTTACAGTTAGAAAATTTAATTTGATACAATTGAAGTCCATTATTCATTGTAATTTCGTTGTGCATTCCTCTGTAGTGAACATATTTTTTCTTTTGTTTACTCCTAACAGGATGACAGTAAACAAGCTCAGTTTTTAGCTTTGGCTGTTGTTTACTTTATTTCTGTTCTGATGGTCTCTAAGTACCGTGACATACTGGAACCTCAGCGAGAGACTGCAAGGTCAACAGGTCAGACTGGTAGAAACATCAGACAAGAGATAAATTCACCAACCAGTACAGGTAAAGAACATTTTTTTTTTAAATATTTTTGTCGTGGAGTTTAAAGTGAGCTCACTAACACTTGACTATAGTCAGCTGCACTAAGGCTTAAGATAAACATTAAAAGGTGGGCATTCCCAGGGGCAGGATTGGGCCACTGGGAGAAAGTTAGCCAATTAGCATTGACTTCCATTGTTGGCTAACTTAGGTAGATATCTGTCAGCACCCAGGTTTGTTGACCTAATTTTATGCTTAGCCAGATAAGATTTAGGGGAATTTCCTCCTGTAATGTAGCCAGCAACCTACCTCGGAGCTGAAAATCCACTTGAACTCAGCCAGCAATTATATAGCCATCTAAAATGTATGCTCTGTATCATTTTGAAAATTGACTCATTTGTGTTTTATTTGGAAGCTATTCTCAGGGCAGTGCTGAAAAATTATTGTAATATACCATGTCTTTCGGAATTGTCATCTGATTTCAAAACACATATTCTGAACTACTAAGAATTTGGATTGTATCACTGTTCAAGTTGTAAATGTGGGAAGGAAAAGCTTATAATAAAATTAGTTTTAGAAATACCAACTTCTTTACTCTGCTCT
Source organism: Ichthyophis bannanicus (assembly GCA_033557465.1). Lineage (NCBI taxonomy): Eukaryota > Metazoa > Chordata > Amphibia > Gymnophiona > Ichthyophiidae > Ichthyophis > Ichthyophis bannanicus. The sequence goes on from CM066035.1 coordinate 284,117,141, forward strand.
GGTCCACTTTAGAACGAGGTAGACTAAGGGGTATGTTTACTAAACGTCAGTAGTGGACTCCGTGCGATATCGGAGCTGTGACCCCATTGATTTCAGTTGGGCCGTGGTTCCGATATCGCACGGAGTCCGCTACCACCGTTTAGTAAACACACCCCTAAATGAGGACCAAACACCGTTGTAATGAAAGGATTATTTGTTGGCATTTTATTTAACGTTTCATTGTACTACTTCAAGCTTTTTGCTAAATTTAAGTTAATATATCATTTTTAACTCACACTCAGGCCGATGCAGAAAGCCGGCGCTGAAATCACACAATATCAACTTTTTATGCCTATTTGCAGCACACAGTGTGAGACTAGCACAAGCATGCAGAAAGTGGCTCATATTCATTTAACCACACGTTAAAACTGTGCACAAATGGCAGCATTAAACTGGGAGAGAGAGAATCAAGCACATGCACAAAGAAGTCGGTGCTAGTTTGGCATGTTCTCTCAGAGAAATAAGGGCATTGCATGGCTAATTTGCATATAAACCCCAAAAGTATTTTGATGGCATCGGGGTCTTTCTCTGATGCCTAGATCACCTAAGGGGAAATATCAAGCCCTTGATGGCATCAAAATATTATCATGGGGCTGGTGGCCCTGATCCCTCCCTCTGCCCAAACAGAAATGTCCCGGTGGCCCAGCAGCCCCCAACCATCGAACTGAAAATAATATCTGATTGCCCAGTGACCCTCATTTGTCTGCCCAACCAACCAAAAATAACCCTGGATTCCCAGTGGCTCCGAACCCCCCTTGAGCCCCCTCCCAGTATCTTTCCAAATGAGCAGGAGAACTTCCCACACACTCTCACTCCTTCAACACCATCTTGAAAAATGGCTGCTCCTGTTCCCATGTGGTGCATCTTGGGATGCACCGGGTGGTGTCAGACTGCCAAATAAGGCATTTTCTACCTTATGTGGCAGTCTGACCCTGCCCAATGCATCCCAGGATGCACCGCGTGGGGCCAGATGTTGCCATTTTTCAAGATGGCGGCACAGCAGTGGTTGCATGCGGGCAGCTCTCCCACTCTTCCATGAAAGGTGAGTGCAGGTGGACCATCGATGCAGCCATGAGTCAGATGCAATGAGCCATGACATGGCCCTCAAACGTTAGACTTGCCTGGACATAAGCATAAGAGATGCAGTTCACCAGCCAAACTGAAAAAGTACATTTGTTTATGACAGCCTCCAGCCTATTGGGAGTTAAAAGAAACAAAACTTTTGGTGGATTTTTTATGAGCTGCAGTCTGCTCTATATAGTAGGCCAGGACACTTGCAATCCAATGGAAAATGTTGGAAGGGCTACTGACTGATTTAAGGTGGAAGTCCACACCACTTTAACAAGGAATTTAAGATTAGTATGCAGTAGCTCAACCTATTATCTGAAAAATTGGTAAAGAATACATCTGCTATTAGAACGTGGAGCTGTACTTACCACCAACAAAAACAAGACCTTCCAGTATTGAGTGCCTTGGAGAGAGCTTTTATCAGCTGAATTAAACTGATGTTGAGGTCCCAAGACCTCAGGAGGCATCATAAGAAGCATGCTCTGCGTAAAACAAACAACTAAAGGGTGGATGCCAATTGCACTGAGGGGTAAACCCTTACAAACTTGGTCTTTAAACCAGACTCAGACAAATGTGGAAGGGATTCAAGCAGTTTTATTGTGGGACATGAAAAAAGGGTCTAGGGTAGGGGTCTCAAACTCAAATTGCTTTGAGGGCCAAATGAGGACTTGTAAAATAACCCGGGGGCCGCATAAGGGGCCTCATTTGCATAAATATTTGCATAATGTTACCATACCCTAAATTTAGTAAACATGCCTCTTAATGAGTGTATGGATAAAGAAAGACTAAAAGATTTCTACATTACTATAATCCAGTGCCAACCGCCAGGCACATTAGGAACTACTACAAACAAACACTGCCCATTTAGAACCCATAGCAAACCCGCCATATCCTAACAGCACTACCAGGACTCACAAAGCACCATACCCCTAACCCCCCCATAGCCCACTTCCAGTCTTACCCATCACCCCATTTTCAGTCTTACCCCTCATAGTCCATTACCAGTCCTAACCCCCATCACCCAATTTTCAGTCTTACCCCCCTCATAGGCCATTACCAGTCCTAACCCCCCCATAGCCCATTACCAGTCCTAGCCCCCCATAGCCTATTACCAGTCCTAACCCCCCCTATCAGCCCACTTGCAGTCTTACCCCCCATCACCCCATTTTCAATCTTACGCCCCCATAGCCCATTATCAGTCCTAACCCCCCACCCCCCATCAGCCCAGGTAGATTTTAAAAAATCCAAAGTTGCTGCTGCCGCCGCCGCCGCAGTATCAAGCGTCCCGCGGCGGGAATTGAACCGCCGCTTTTGGAGCTGAAGAGAGAGAAACTCCCTCTCTTCGCTGCTTTGATGCTGATGCTGCAGGGAGCAGAGGACTCTGCCGGGCAGGGGGGCACCGCGGGATGCTTGATACTGTGGCGGCGGCGGCAGCAGCAGCAAGTTTGGATTTCTTTTTGCTCTACCGGCCAGCTGCTTAACACGCCGGACCAAATGCATCGCGGGCCGCACAAGATGCTCTCGCGGGCCGTGTGTTTGAGACCCCTGGTCTAGGGCCTGCTCCTCACACAAGACAACACACCTCCTCCTCTTAAAACAATATGACCCCCACCTAGAATCACTTTTGGAAGCTAGGAGGATGCTGGTAACACCAACTGACAGATTGATAGTAGAGAAAGTTATCCTATCAGCATCCAAGCTATGAGGGCAAGAGACTTAATGTTGGGGTGCAACAGTCTCTTGATCCTGTGTAATCAAAGTTGGTGAATCTCCCAGTTGAATTTGGGTTTCTGAGGGAATGTTTGAGTAGAAGAGAGAAACACGATTGACTGGGTCAGTAAGTCGCTATGAGTATCATTATGCCCCTGTCATCTGTTTTTCCAAAGGGTTTTCACCATAGGAGGATATGCATCTAGAAGACTCTCACCCCATTGGAGAATGAAAGGCATCCAGGGCTAGTTTGTTTTGCCTTCCCACCCTGGAACAGAACCTAAGCACATGCCTATTCTGAGGAATTGTGAACAAAACTTTTAAGGGGGTGCCACATTCTCAGAAGATTGACTGAGCCACTCATGCACTCATGAGGTTGAATAACACAATTCAGTCTGTCTGTTAGGGCATTGCCCTCGCAAGGCAGATATATGGCTCTGAGTGTCACATCAAGATTGTTTCCTAGCATAGAAGGTGCAGCTCTGTTCCTCTTGGCTTATTGATTTAGTGCATTGTAATTTTATTGTCTGTCTGGATCATGATAATTTGGTTAGCAAACCAAACATTTGAATGCTTTTAGGGCATTCAAGATTTCTCAACTTAAGGAAATATAACTGATGTAGACCTTCCTGAGTGTGAAACCCATTTAAATGAGCTCCTCACCCCATCTTGGATGCATTTGTTAACAGATTTTTATAGGGGGGAACTTGAAAGGTAGATCTTTTGTCAGATTAGAATGTTTCATCCACCGGTACAGGGAGTCCTGGAGATGTGAAGTGACAGAAATGATGTCCTAGAGGATGTGAGTGGACTCTGTCCACTCCATGCTTAAGGTCTACTGAGACTGTCTCATTTAGAGATGTGCCAAGGGAGTTACATGACCTGTCAAAGCTAAATGGTCCTTGCTGACATCTGCAGGCTCTGTTGTACTCCTTCCAACTTGGTGAACCTGTCTTGCAGCAGGAAGGGTTTTGCTTGATTAATGTCTAGCAGAGCTCCATTGAACTCCAACTGATGTGACAAGCTGAGGTTTTATTTAGGGTAATTAATGATAAACCCTAGTAGTTAGCTACAGCACCTGTATGATAAGACATATGGATTCTTTAACGCCTTCCTGAGTGGTTCTCTTGTTCATCCAATAGGGATTCCCATGAACTGCTAGTACTACTATTTATCATTTGAATACCTCTAGAAGGTGTAAGCAGCGCTGTATATATAGATGTAAAAGACAGTCCCTGCTCTCAGAGCTTACAATTTAATCAAGACAGACAGCATCACAAAACTGGGAACTAACGTATGGTAAGACACACATATATGATGAACAGGAGAGTGAGGCTATCAGCACCCAAAGCAGCCTCAGAGAGATGGGTTTTTAACCTGCATTTGAATAGGGCCAGAGATGGAGCCTGATATTCTCCAGGCTGGCCCTAAAGTTGGTTCAAGTTATTGCTGCAATATTCTAGACAGGAGGTGACTAGAGAGTGGATATGGGTCTTGGTAGTGTGTGTAGAAAGGCAGGAACAAACTTTGCTGATGTTATAGAGAAAGAAGTGATGGGTTTTAGCTATCTGTTGGATGTATGCAGAGAAAGAGAGAGTGAAGAATGACACCAAGCTTGCGAACTGAGGAAACAGGGAGGAGTATAATGTTAACCACATAAACTGAGATGGGGGGAAGGGGAGCCTGTTTTAGGGGAAAAGATAAGGAGCTTATTCTTGGCCATACTCAGTTTCAGATAGTGGTGGAACATCCACACCGAATATCAGATAAGCAGCAGAGATGCAGGCCTTGATTCATGGAGATATTTCAGGTGCAGAGAGATACGAGGGGGGCTGATAAGTCTCTGACCTTGTAATGAAACAGAACGCTATGGACACACTTCCGTTCTGGAGGTCCAAATGGTACCAAATAAAACAAAACTGCAGAGAGATGATTCAGATCTCCAGAACTGAATTGTGCCCATAGCTTTCTATTTTGTTGCAAGGTCAGAGACATGGGCATATTCCAGTTTCAGAGGGCGAATGATGCAAGCCAAATACTGACCAGGTTGGAGGCTGAATACTTGAAGGGCAGGACAATATTCACGACCAGAAAGCTAATAAGTTTGAACACATTACCCCTAACCTAAAGCAGCTCCACTGGCTACCTCTCACTAGCCCGAATTAGATATAAAATACTGCTAGTAACACACAAAGCTCTACATTCACACATTCCCCCCACCCTCTTACAAATCCCTCCTTCAGAAGTTCCCCACAAACAGACCACAAAGATCTGCCACATCCAATAAGCTCAAAATACCACAATCTAAAACAGAATTCAGTCAACAGACCTGCCAAAGAGCATTTGAATTCGCCACACATCCCTTTCAAACTCTCTACTTGACACACTAAGGAGCATCACCGACGTTCCCTCTTTCTGCAAACATGTGAAAACCCACTTATTCACTGACCACTTTGGTCCCACCACCTAACCTACTCACTAACCTGAAAATTGTGACGGACACACACAGAACAGAACCTGCATCTGTAAATAGTTAAAGAACATATCAATATGTATTGCTATTGTAATTGTATATAGTTTGATGATTGAGAAATAATGTTAGCCAACAAAAGGGGGACTACAAAAGGGGACTGCTACGTCTTGAGAGAGTTCTTCAATTGTAAGTATTTACTTCTGGGGATTTTTCTAAATCTTGGGGAAAAAGGAATTCTTTAGATTAAAGCTGATTAATCTGTGAACCCAGTGTATTTGTTAAATCAGTCAGGGCCTAGTAGCTGCAAAGAGCTTTCAGTTTAAATTTAAAAAAAACAGCAGAGAGCTTTATGGTTAAATTTAGAAGCCAAGACTCCCTCTATCCAAGCAAGGACTGTGGGACTCCCCCTGGAGATTCATCACAGATTACCTTAGAAGCACAGGACAGGGTAATGTGTAGCAGCCAGCTTTTAATAAGTCTTTTTCCCTCCCTCCCCGACACCCACCCAACCCTGGGATAATCATAGCTTTATAGGTGCTTAAACCTCTTAAAGGAAAGGAAGTACCATATTCACTCTCAGCTGCAGCTGTTTATTCGCATCAGCATACATTAAGGACCTGAGATTAATTAAACTTCAGGTGAACAAAGTACATTAAACATATTAGATATAGTTTTAATAGTATAAGTATCCCCAGCAACCCTTAGTAAGTAAAGAACTTAAATATCTAAACACACCCTTAAAACTAAGATGCAGACAGCAGTCTAGCAGCAAGATGGGGGCTTTCCAGTCTTTTGCATTGAGTGTCACATGTATGATTTTCTCCCAGTTGGTGAAGGGGTCCTTACATGTGCACAAGGTGCAAGGAGCTCTTTGCTTTCAGGGAACGAGTCTGGTCCCTGGAGGCAAGAGTAGCAGACATGGAAGACATAAGGAAGACAGAGAGGTACATAGATGAGACCTACAGGGATATAGCCCTGAAGTCCCACCTCCAGTCTGGCAGCATCCCTGTAGCCATGGAGGAGAGAGGTCACGTGATAGGAGAGCATCACCCTGGTATGGCAGGAAGTGATCCTGTAGCTAGGACCTATCTTCCAGGTGATGTAAAACCCTCTCGCACCGAGGAAGTTTCTCCAGGGCCATGTGCCCATGAGGGAAGGGTTAGGACAGCTGTTATAGTTGGTTATTCGATCATTAGGCATGTAGATAGCTGGGTGGCTGGTGGACGTGAGGATCGCCTGGTAACATGCCTGCCTGGTGCGAAGGTAGCGAACCTCAGGTGCCACCTAGACCAGGTCTTAGTGCTGGAGAGGAGTCTGCTGTCTTGGTACATGTCGGTACCAGTGACATAGGAAAATGTGGTAGGGAAGTTCTGGAGGCTAAATTTAGGCTTTTAGGTAGGAAGTTGAAATCCAGAACTTCCAGGGTAGTGTTTTCCGAAATGCTTCCCCTTCCACACGCAGGACCCAAAAAGCAGGCAGAGCTCTGGAGTCTCAATGCGTGGATGAGACAATGGTGCAGGGATGAGGGTTTGGATTTGTTAGGAACTGGGGAACATTCTGGTGAAAGGAGGGGCTCTTCCGAAGGCATGGGCTTCACCTTAACCGGGATGGAACCAGGCTGCTGGCATTAACCTTTAAAAAGGAGATAGAGCAGCTTTTAAACTAGATAATAGGGTAGAGCTGACAGTCACCCAAGAGTGCATGGTTCGGAACAATGTATCCTTGAAGGATACTACCAAAAAAATGAAGTTAGGGCACATCAGCAGAGAGGTTCCAATAAAGACAAAGGTAGCCCAAATAACCTTGAGTACAGAGCAGACAGAGCTTAAAGATTTCAAATTACTCCTGCCTACCAATAATCAGATTAATATGAATCAAATACAGTCTCTAAAATGCTTGTATGCAAATGCTAGAAGTCTCAAAAATAAGATGGGAGAGTTAGAATATATAGCACTAAATGAGAAGTTAGATATGATTGGTATCTCGGAGACATGGTGGAAGGAGGACAACCAGTGGGACACTGTGATACCTGGGTGCAAACTATATCATAATGATAGAGCTGATCAAATTGGTGGAGGGATTGCGCTCTATGTTAGAGAGGGCATTGAGTCACAAAGGATTAAAGTTTTGCAGGAACCAAAATTTGCTATAGAATCTCTGTGGATGGAAATTCCATGTAGCAAGGGGAAGGCAATGGCAGTCTGGTTGTACTATCGACCGCCTGTCCAGAATGAACAAATGGATGATAAAACGTTCAAAGAAATCAGGGAAGTTTCAAAAGTTACATCACAGTAATAATAATGGTTGATTTCAATTACCCTGGTATTGACTGGGTCTGTGTCACGGCATTACATGCTAGGGAGATAAAGTTTCTAGATGAAATAATGACTGCTTCTTGGGGCAGCTGGTTCATGAACTGACCAGAGGGGAAGCCATTTTGGACTTGGTCCTTAGTAGAACAGCAGATCTGGTGCAAGAGATAAGGGTGTTGGGGCCACTTGGCAATAGTGATCATAGCATGATCGCGTTTGATTTAACTAATAGAGGAGGTAAGGAAATCCACAGTACTACCTTTTAACTTTCAAAAGGGAGACTATGATAAAATGAGGAAAATAGTTAAGAAAAAACTAAAAGGAGCAGTTGCAAAGGTTAAAGACTATCTTGGAGGAGTGGCCTAGTGGTTGGGGCAAGGTACTTCAGGCCAGAAGGTCAGGGGTTCATATCCCACTAGAGGGCAGCAACCTTGGGCCGGAAGGACTGTGGTTTATAGTCCCACAGGTGCTCGTTGTGGTCTTGGGCAAGCCACTTAACCCTCCATAGCCCATGTTCCCTGTGAAATACGAGTAGTTATCTTCAAGTTATAATGCCCTGTTCAATGTAATTTCAGTTTGTTCAATGTAAACCGCCTTGATATCATGAAAGGCGGTATATAAGAAATGTTGAATAAATAAAATAAATAAATCTTGGAAGCCCAGATCAGCTGTATTCCCCGCTTTAAGAAAAGTGGAAGGAAGTCCAAAAAACTGCCAGCATGGTTTAAAGGTGAGGTCAGAGAGCCTGTTGTTGCCAAAAAAGCATCTTTCAGGAAATGGAAAAAAGAGCAAAATGACAAAAACGGGAAACAGCACAAGCACTGGCAAGTTAAATGCAAGGCATTGATAAGGCAGGCAAAGAGAGAAATTGAGAAGAAACTTGCTGTGAAAACAAAAATGCATAAGAAATACTTTTTCAAGTACATTTGTAGCAAAAAACCTGTGAGAGTGTCAGTTGTACCATTAGATGATGGAGGGGTAAAGGGGGCAGTAAGAGGGGACAGGGCTATAGCGGAAGGACTGAATGAATTCCTTGCTTCGGTCTTTACTGAGGAAGATGTAGGGATGTTACCCATGACTGAAATGGTATTTAAAGGTGATACTGCGGAAGAATTCAAAGAAATATCGATACACCGGGAAGATGTATTACAACTATTTTATCAACTGAAGAGTAGCAAATCACCTGGACCGGATGGTATACATCCAAGGGTGTTGAAAGAACTGCAATATGAAAATGCAGACCTGCTATTAGTAATCTGTGAGCTATCATTAAAATCATCTGTAATACCTGAAGATTGGAGGATCGCCAATATAACGCCAATTTTTAAAAAGGGTTCCAGGGATGACCAGGGAAACTGCCGGGAAAAATGGTAGAAACCATCATAAAGAACAAAATTACTGAACATGTAGATAGTCATGGCTTAATGGGAGACAGCCAACATGGCTTTAGACAAGGAAGATCTTGTCTTACTAATCTATTATGGTTTTTTTTGAAGGTGTGAATAAACAGGTACACAAAGGCGAGTCTGTTGATATATAGTGTATCTGAACTTTCAGAAAGCCTTTGACAAGGTCCCTCATCAGAGACTTTTGGCAAAACTAAAAAGTCATGGGATAGGAGTCAGTGTACTGTTGTGAATCAGGAACTGGTTGAAACATAGAAAGCAGAGGGTAGGGCTAAATGGCCAATTTTCTCAATGGAAAAAGGTGAATAGTGGAGTACTCCAGGGATCTGTGCTGTGTCCGCTGCTTTTTGACATATTCATAAATGACCTGGAAAAGGGTATAACAAGTGAGGTTATCAAATTTGCAGATGACACAAAACTAAAGTTGTTAAAACCCAAGAGGATTGTGGAAAATTGCAAGAGGATCTTGATAAATTGGAAGACTGGGCATCCAAACGGCAGATGAAATTTATTGTGGACAAGTGCAAAATTATGCACCTAGGAAAAAACAACCCAAACTATGGTTACATGATGCAAGGTTCCACATTGGGAACAACCACCTGGGAAAATGATTTAGGCGTCATCGTGGATAAACATGTTAAAACCCTCCACCCAGTGTGCAGCAGCGGCCAAGCAAGCAAATTGAATGCTAGGTATCATAAGGAAAGGAATGCAAAATAAAACAAAGGATATTATAATGCCTCTGTATCGTTCCATGGTGCAACTGCACCTTGAATATTGTGTGCAGTTCTAGTCGCCGTATCTTAAAAAGGATATAGCGTTATTAGAAAAGGTACAGAGAAGAACCACCAAAATGGTAAAGGGGATGGAAGGATACTCCTATGAAGAAAGGCTAAAAAGGTTAGGGCTTTTCAAACTGGAAAAGAGACGGCTGAGGGGAGATATGATAGAGGTCTATAAATTAATGAATGGAATGGAACGGGTAAACGTAGATCAATTGTTTACGACATCAGAATATAAAAAAAACTAGGAGACATGCAATAAAGCTACAGGGTAACCTATTTAAGACTAATAAGAGAATTTTTTTTTTCACTCAATGTGTAATCAAACTCTGGAATTTGTTACCAGAGGATTTAGTAAAAGCTGTTAGTGTAGCTGGGTTTAAAAAAAGGTTTGGACAAGTTCCTGGAGGAAAGGTCCATAAACCATTATTAAAAGGGACCCAGGATTTCACTGCTTGACCCAGTACAAGCATTGAGGAACCTGTGTCTTTTGGGGAGACTGCTAGGTACTTATGACCTAGATTGGCCACTGTTGGAAAGAAGATACTGGGCTTGATGGACGTTGGTCTGAACCAGTATGGCATATCTTATGTTCTTATATTATGTAATTATAATGTTATCTGTTACTATAACATTATCCTGTTCTGTGTATCTAGTAATTTCTCCAGGGCCAAGCAGGAATCAGTCCTCACATATGGGTGGCATCGACGTCGATGGAGCCCCCGTGCGGAGCATTTCCCTAGCTTTCTAAGAAAGCCTTTGGGAATACTGCACACATGCGCGGTCCCCTTCCCGCCTAAAGGTGCCATCTTGCTCAGTCTTTCTTTTTCCGTGGAGCCCAACAGACGTCCGTCCGTGTCACCCGGAAAAGTTGACTTTTTTCTTGCAATTTCTTCGTTGTTGATCTCCAGTTTGACGCCAGTTCCCCTTCCCACCGGGTTCGGTACACCGGTATCGAGCCCGTCTTCTATTTTTCGGTTTTTACCCTTCGTGGCTGGCATTCGCGCCCTTTTTTGTCTTTTCCCTGGAAGACCGGTCCTTTGACCTCGCGGGGGTTCTTTTTTCCCCAATGGCTTCCAGTGGTTTCAAAAAGTGTGATCGGTGTAAGAAACTGATCTCTCTCGCCAACACACATGACTGCTGCCTTCGATGCTTCGGACCGGATCATGATCCTAAGGTCTGTGTCCCGTGTGGCAAAATGTCCACCAAGGCACTCCGAAGCCACCAGCATCAGAAAGAATGGATTTTTTCTGACTCTGCCTCCGGCCAGGCCCAGACCTCGTTTGAGGCTTCGACGTCTCGGGAGTCTGACCCCGAGCATCGCCGGGGTTCCTCGGACAGGGGGGTCCCCTGATCGGGAACGAAAGAGGAAGAAGCGGCTCATGAGGGCAGCGTCGGAGGAGGTCCCTGGTTCCTCGGGGGCCAGGTCTCGGACCCCTGACCGCCGCCCCGGGCCCTTGGAGCAGGAGAAACCGTCCAAGATACCTCTCGTGGAGCCGGAGTCCGCCGGGCATGTAAGTCCTGTTGTTCTCGAGGACTCTCCTCCTAGGGAGTCAACGTCGGGCCCGGCGCCGCCGGGGCCCGAGTCCGGTAGCTGTTGAGTCTCCTGAGCTTGGACTCAGGCTGACAGCCTTGGAGTGCAGATTGTCTGCCTTCATGGATCAGCAGCGGGTGCTGATGGCCAGCCTCGCTGGTGCATCTGCCCCGACCACCGGGACATCGAGTCTAAGTCGACCCTGGAGACCGAGCCGATACTCGAGACCATGAAGGTTCGAAGTCGTCCTCGGTCATGGTCACCCTCGACCTCCTGCTTGGGACCGAGGGCATCGACGCCGGTGCCTTTGGCGTCAGGGCGGGTGCCACCGAGACCCGCACGGTCGGAGCCCCCCGACTCCTCTTTGGATGAGTCCGCGTGGGAGACGGAGGACGTGGAGTCCCCGATACTTTTCGGACTCGGTGCATCCCTTCGGACTCACCGCAGTCCGAGCCCCGGAGTAGGTCCCTGCCGGAGGACACCAGGTTCTCGGAGTTCGTCAGGGACATGGCCAAGGCGTTGGCGATTCCCGTGGACCCCGAGGAGGAGCCTCGAGCCGAAGAGCTCGAGGCCCTCCAGTATGACTCTCCTCCGAAGGAGGCCTTTACTGTGCCTGTTCCTCCGATGCTGGAACGGCTCCTCTTCCGAATGTGGGAGGCACCAGCCTCGGCGCCGGTTTTGAGCAAGCGGGTCGATTCCATCTATCGACTCCATAAGAGCCCTGGATCCCAGAAGGCGCAGCTGCCGCACCATTCCATGGTGGTGGAATCTGCCATGCATCGTCTGAAGAGCCAGAAGATGCACTCATAAGAAGAAGGGCTCGGGTAAGAAGTGCTTTTACTCGAGGAAGGCAGCTGCCTACAAACATTTCCCTCAGTACCAGGCCTCCCCATCTCCCCAGCAGGGTCAGCAGGCCAAGGGGCAGGGACATGGGCCCCTTAGGCAGAAGACCCCCAAGCCTCTGGCTCCTGCTCCCACTCAGCAGGGAGGGTTTTTTGACTCCCACAGCATAGCCTTTCCACCTCTGCTGCCCCATCCCTGCACAGGAGGTCATCTAGCCCTGTTTGCCCACAGGTGGCCACCCATTACAGGAGATGCTTGGGTATTGAGCATAGTCCACAAGGGCTATATGCTGCATTTCCAGCAGTTGCCTCCTCCCTACTTCCCAGGAGAGCCTCCAAGACCTCCTCTGCACACAGACCTCCTCCTTCAAGAACTTCAAGGTCTACTTCTAGACAAGGCGGTGGAGCCTGTACCTCCCTGCCTGCAAGGTCACGGTTTCTACTCCAGGTACTTCCTCGTACCAAAGAGAACCGGTAGCCTCAGGCCTATTCTCGACCTCAGGAATCTCAACAAGTTCTTGGAGAAAGAAAAGTTCAAGATGCTTACTCTTGGAACACTTCTGCCCTACCTCCAGCAGGGAGATTGGCTATGCTCCTTAGATCTAAAGGATGCGTACACTCACATCCTCATTCATCCAGACCACAGAAAGTACCTCAGGTTCCTTGTGGGAGGAAACCATTACCAGTAAAGAATACTGCCCTTTGGCCTAACCTCCGCCCCAAGGGTCTTTACAAAGTGCCTGACAGTGGTGGCGGCCTACTTGAGGAATCAAGGTGTTTTTGTCTTCCCCTACCTGGCTCATCAGGGGTCAGACTTACCACGAGGCCAGGCAAGCCACCCTCCGATCTGTCTCCCTCCTTCAACACCTAGGCTTTGTCGTAAACTTCGCAAAGTCCACTTTGCTCCCCTCCCAGAACCTGGAGTTCATAGGGGCGCGGCTGGACTCCCTGCAAGCAAAGGCTTACTTGCCAGAAGACAGGGCACAAAGGCTCATAGACTTGGCAAACCAGTTTCTAAGCATGTCACGGGTTACTGCCAGACTCTGTCTAAAGCTCCTATGCCACATGGCATTGACAGTGCATGTGACCCCCCAACGCCCGCCTCCACCTGAGACCTGCACAGTGGTGCCTCAGAACTCAGTGGAAGCAAGCCACAAGAAGCCTCACAGACAAAGTGCGGGTGTCCAAACCATTCCTGAACTCCCTACAGTGGTGGCTACACCCCTCCAACTTACTACAGGGGGTGCCTTTTCAGGTGCCTGTTTCCACAGTGGTGTTGACGATCGATGCCTCCTTGCAGGGCTGGGGTGCACATTGTTTGGACAGGTGCACCCAGGGACTGTGGTCTTCATGGGAGGCCACGCAACAGATCAACCTACTGGAACTCCGGGCTATTCGCTTAGCCCTCAAAGCCTTCTCTCACACCTTGGCTCACCATTCTGTTCTGGTACAGACGAACAATCAAATGGCCATGTTCTATGTGAACAAACAGGGAGGCACAGGCCCTTTGCTCTTTTGCACTCAGGCACAACATGCTTCTCAAGGCTGTTTATCTTCCTGGCCAGGAGAATTTCCTGCAGACCGGTTGAGCAGGGTTCTGCAGCCCCATGAGTGGCAACTGCACCCATTAGTGGTTCAGAAAATTTCCTGACATGGGGATTTCCATCCATAGATCTCTTTGCCAGTCCCCTGAACCAGCAGTTACCCAGATTCTGTTCCAGGCAACCACATCCCTTGAGGTTAGCAGCAGATGCCTTCCTGATTTCTTGGTCCCAGTGCCTCCTGTATGCGTTTCCTCCCACGCCTCTGGTGGCCCGAACCTTGTTCAAGATTCTAAGGGACCAAGGCTTCGGTACTTCTGGTAGCCCCTAGGTGGCTGAGGCAGCCCTGGTTCCCACTTCTGCTTCAACTAGCAGTGGAAACCCCACTACCTCTGGGGTTGCAACCTGATCTTCTCTCTCAGGATCAGGGTTCCCTTCTGCACCCCAATCTCAGGTCTCTCAATTTGATGGCCTGGAGGCTGCAAGGGTAGTGTTGGCTCCCTGGGGCCTGCCTCAGGAAGTGGAAGAGGTGGTCTTGGCCTCTAGAAAGCAATCCACCAGGAAAACCTATGCCCTGAAGTGGAGAAGGTTCTCCTTGTGGTGTCAGCAACGCAAGGAAGATCCTTTCTCCTGCACGGTGCCAGTAGTGCTTCATTACCTGCTGCACTTGTCCAATCAGGGCCTTAAGTCCAATTCTGTTCGGGTCCACCTCTCTGCTCTGGCAGCTCACCACTCACTGGTGGAGGGACACTCTTTGTCGGTTCACCCCTTGGTATCCAGGTTTCTCAGAGGCTTGCTCTTGCTCAAGCCGCCTCTCCGTCTACTGGCCCCTGAGTGGGATTTGAATGTGGTCTTGCAGCAACTGACTCGCCCACCTTTTGAGCCGATGGCTACCTGTCCTCTCCGCTTCCTTTCTTGGAAGACTCTATTCCTAGTGGCCCTGACCTCGGCCAGGCGAGTGAGTGAGCTTCAAGCCCTGGTCTGTGACAGGCCATACACCCACTTCTATAGGAACAGGGAAGTCCTTAGGACTCATCCTAAGTTCCTCCCAAAGGTTGTCTCCTCTTTCCATCTCAACCAGGAGGTGGTTCTTCCCTAGACCCCATGCCAGCCGGGCTGAGACATTCCTGCATACCCTGGACTGTCGAAGGGCCTTATCCTTCTACCTTGAACTTACGCAGGGGCATAGGAGAGCTACTCAGCTCTTCGTATCTTTTGACCCTAATAACTTGGGGTTACCTGTCTCCAAGCGTACCTTGTCGATATGGGTGGCTGACTGTATCACCTGGGCTTACAGGGCAGCTGACCTTCCCTTGCAGGGTCGGATCACGGCCCAGCGTGTCAGGGCAATGGCGTCCTCAGTAGCTCATCTCCGCTCTGTACCGTTGGCAGACATCTGTAGGGCTGCAACGTGGTCCTCAAGCCAGACTTTTGCGGCCCATTACTGCCTGGAGAGGGAGTCCCGTAGGGACAGTGCTTTCGGTCAGGCAGTGCTCCAGAATCTCTTTGAGGTTTAGGCAACTCCTACCCTCCAGCCCTCTGGTTAGGCTACCGGTGGGGGTATGTTTCAGTGAAATCCTTTCTCTGATGCTGCGGCTAGAGGGAGCTCATTTTTCAGCTCTGGGTCCCCGGTAGCCTGAAGCTGGGGAGTCCCATATGTGAGGACTGACTTCCTGTTTGGTCCTGGAGAAAGAGTAGTTACTCACCTGTAACAGTTGTTCTCCAGGAGCAGCAGGAATCAATCCTCACAACCCTCCCTCCTCCCCTGGGAGTTGTAGTTGTACATAGTTCATTTTTACAATTTTTTTTTTGTGCTGTCTTTTAGCTATGTCATCAGACTGTGCAAGATGGTACCTTTAGGCGGGAAGGGGACCGCGCATGCGTGCACTATTCCCAAAGGCTTTCTTAGAAAGCTGGGGAAATGCTCCGCACGGGGGCTCCATCGACGTCTATGGCACCCATATGTGAGGACTGATTCCTGCTGCTCCTGGAGAACACCTGTTACAGGTGAGTAACTATTCTTTATCTTCCTTATATAAATTTTTCTGTTCAATGTAAACCGCTTTGACTTGGTGAAAAGCGCTATATAATCATAGTTAGCTAAATAAATAAATAAATAAATGTTCTAAAACACTTGCAATGAATGAGGTGATGCCATTTTAAATTTTGCTAATGCAAATTTAGTTGCATCTATGGGCTTGAATTGATGATTTCCCCTTGTTCTGGCAATTGTATGTCCTTTGCTGAATCTCTCATCCTGAACAAGTCTGATTGCTTCAATGTCTTCCTTTGGGATAAAGAAAAATTTTATACCAGGGACATTTTTATCACAAAAGTCAAACAGATAAAGCAAATTTAACCAAAGTTCAATGTGCCCCGCACTGTTCCGAAGGGGCGCCAAAGGGGCGGGACCTGCCCCTTTGGACACGCCCCTTCGGAGCACATGCCCACGGGCACGCGCCCGCGGTGCGCGTCCCGCGGTGGGGGCTCTGGTCTTAAAGCCCTCAGTGCTCACGTGAACAAGACGCCCTGGGAGAGCACCAATCAGCTCCAATCAGGAAACAGCAGAAGAATAGCTCACACTCGAAATGCCGCGGTGGGGGCTCTGGTCTTAAAGCCCTCAGTGCTCACGTGAGCAGGACGCCCCGGGAGAGCACCAATCAGCTCCAATCAGAAAACAGCAGAAGAATAGCTCACACTCGAAATGCCGCGGTGGGGGCTCTGATCTTAAAGCCCTCAGTGCTCACGTGAACAGGACGCCCCGGGAGAGCACCAATCAGCTCCAATCAGGAAACAGCAGAAGAATAGCTCACACTCGAAATGCCGCGGTGGGGGCTCTGGTCTTAAAGCCCTCAGTGCTCACGTGAACAGGACGCCCCGGGAGAGCACCAATCATCTCCAATCAGGAAACAGCAGAAGAATAGCTCACACTCGAAATGCCGCGGTGGGGGCTCTGGTCTTAAAGCCCTCAGTGCTCACGTGAACAGGACGCCCCGGGAGAGCACCAATCAGCTCCAATCAGGAAACAGCAGAAGAATAGCTCACACTCTTATTGCATGGGGAAGCGAAAGAAGAAACCAACAATGTCATCTACCAAGGATGTTAAGGTAGTAGGACCCATGGATAGTCACGTTATCCCTCAGGTGTCCTCCCTTACTGTTTTATCTCCCTTGAATTCCTCCTTATCAGCAAGTTTGTGCTCCGAGGATTTGTCTTCACAACCGCGTAGGGTTTTGTCTCCTCCCAGCAGTGACCTGACACCATTGGTTGCTGGTTCTCCTCGTAGACTCGGAGAGGACCCGGCCCCCGACTCTGAACTACTTCCAGAAGCCTTCCTAAAGGTAAAGCCTTCTACTGTTAATATACCTGCTCCGTTTGATTTTTCGTTTGCTGCTGAAGCTCCTAAACCGCCGTTGGACGTTTCTTTACAGGACATATGGCAAGTGGTATCTCGGACTGAGTTATCTCTTAACTCGTCGTTAGTCCAACTTTCTAAATTTACTTATGATACGGTGACTGTATTATCTAATTGTCAAACCCGACTGACTGATTTGGAACATTATAAAGTTAAGACGGAGGGTTCAATTTCTTCAATACAGGGGGTTTTAGCATCTGCTGTTCAGGATTCCCTGGTTCTCCATCGACATGATGAAATGTTTGAAAATGCTTTACGTTCAAAGAATCTGCGTTTATTAAATTTTCCTCGGACACACTACCTTTCACCTAGTATATTGTTTTTTAAATATCTGAAGGAAGTGTTGAGATTGTCTGATCCCGACGCTATAGTCCTATCGAAATTGTATTACTTGCCCGTCGGGGACAAGGAATCTCAAGCTTTAGAAGTTGGTACAGGTGGAAGTGAGTGTAATCGTGATGGAATGGATTGTTTAAATCCACCCAGCTTGGATCTTTCTGCTTTTTTAGAAACCTCAGTTGAGGAAATACCCTCACGTGCTACATTATTAGTAACCTTTTCTTTAGAAAGAGATAAAGATTTAGTCTTACGTTCTTACTTTAAATATCGTCAAGAGAAGTTTTTCGATCAATCGATCCAGATATTTCCTGACGTCTGTCGTAGTACCCAATTGAAGCGTAAAGCCTTTCTTTTGCTTCGATCTCGTGTTTTGGCTGCAGGAGCTTCATTTGTATTAAAATATCCGTGTAAATGTCTTGTTAAGTATCAAGGTAAATCTTATATTTTTTATGATTCAATGCAATTAGAAACCTTTCTGATTGGCTTGGTTAAAGTATAATTTGTTTAGTTGGGGTCTCTGCTAAGTAAAGGGAGGCTGTTTTTTTTCTCTTGCTCCATTTCAGGTTATTTTTTACTTTTTTAAATGTTTCTTTTCACACTTCAATATTGTGGGCTAGAAGTTGATTAATTTAGTTATTGCCATTTCGTAATGTATATTGTTTTCAATGTATGCTATTCATTACTTTGTATTGCCTTTATTTTACCTTTAATAAAGAGGTTGAAACTTAAAAAAAAAAAAAAAAAGTCAAACAGATCGTTTGGTGTCAACATTTGGTCCTTGAGAGGGCACTTTAAACTAGTAAGGGCAGCTAAACGTTTTACGGTTCCTCCAATTCCATCACAAAGTGATTTTCCATGGCTGGTTATTTATTTATTTATTTATTTTATTTATTTAACTTTCTTATATACCGCGCTCTTTACACCAGTGCGGTTTACATGTAACACAATTATGCAGAGCAGGGGAGCTTCACTGCATTTACAATATAACAGCGGGTTTTGTACAGGAAACAAACAAATAGGGTAACTATGTGCAAATAAACTATTAACATATGGTTCCATTCAGCTGTAATATGGAAACTATTTTTATGACTGCAAAGATTAATTAAATTTTTGAAGTTTTTTTGTTGAGCAGCAGAACCATCTTTAAAGTAGTGAATATGCTCCAAAGAGGTAAAACGTCAATGAGCTTCCTGAAAAATGTGTGCACAGCTATTGTGTCATGGCGCAAGCAGTCGCTGATCATGCATATACAGAAGCACTGGATATCAGGGTTGCAGTAGGAAACAATAAAAGGGTGGAGCGTCGCCTGACTATTTTCCCATTGAAAAAAACCCTGCACTGCATCCTGAACAATAAAGGAATAATTTTCGGCAAAGTACATCAAAATGATTACATGTCCCTCCTTCAGATTTTTTTTTCATGTCCTTTAGATAGGCACTTTGATGCTTGGAGATGAAATGGTGGCTGGTCAGGTTAGAAATTTTGCAAACTAGTTCTGCAGTAAAATTCTCTATGGATAATTGTCGAGTTTCTAAGGTATCCCGATTTGTGTAAATCCACTGCTTAAATTCAATAACGTCTTCAGGATCACTTTCTTTAAAACAGTCGGCAAGATATTGTTCCAGCGAAATCCTCCCAGGGCATTTCTCACACTGCTGCAACATGCAGTCTTTTGACTTAGTGTCACAAACAGTTTTGCTCAAATGCATTTTGTAGTCATCTGGAAGTGAAATAGCTGAAAGCAAAATTTTTATATTTTGATTAGACACAGACTGAATGAGTTCCTGATGAACACACCATTTTGGCCTAAACTCACAGAATCTTGAGAACCCAGTTTCAGATCCATACTTGTCCCGACAAAGTGTGTGCAGTTCCTTCAGGTTGCACAATAACAATCTTTTCTGTTTCGGTACTTTTTCACCATTAATTCTCACAGAAACATAATCCTTTTTGCCCTGGCATTTCCTAAAAACTTTGTCATCTTTATAAAAATCTGTGATTTTTTGCTGAACTTGCTCAGTAAGTGCTTTGCTTTGTTTTAGTGTTAGAACAGCAAAATATCATCCTTCTCTTTCAGCTTTATGGCTCTTTTTACCATTCTGGTTGAGAAATACTGATTCCTGTTCGGTAATCCAGTTTAGTCCTCCAACATCGGGTAGTGCCCCTCCTCCTGCAGCCGGGAGACTGGACCAATCAAATCTTCTGTAGTATATATGCAGCAGGAGCTCCCAGAAGTCCCCAGTGTGTCCAGTCTCCCTGCAGCTGGAGGACGTCTGTGCCCCTGCTGGACACGCTAAGTGACACTTGAAGGAGCAACACTAGTTAGTTAGTTCTTTTGGGGTTTATTTCTGGTCCTTTATATTCTATTTCTTTTGCTAGGTAGCTGTATCTTTAAAAAAAAGAAAAAGACACAGGAAACTTTCTGGGGAAAGCCAGACCTGCCTTGGGCTCCTGCCTTTCTGCCTGGGAATCTCTGAAGCCTGGGTTGAGCTCTCCCCAAGACTGTTCGGGGAAGAGCCATACCGGCTGCAACATTGCCTGTCACTTGGAGAAGTGGGCTGAGTTCCTTGCTGTTCCCAGAGCTGGTAGGAATTTTCCTTGTTTTAAGCTGTCTGTTCTTTGCTTGGGCAGAGGCTCTGTCGGCTCCCCTGGCTTCCAAATTGCACTTTTTCCTGCTTTTTTTCGCTTGCCCTGTATTAGAGGGTCGTTTTCTTTCTTTTCCATATTATTTGGGTACCTTTGTATTTTCGCGCCGTTTTTTACCGCGGGTGAAAAAGTGCGGCGGCCATTTTGGATTTCTAAAGTGTGCTTTTTAAGGGCACTTTTTAACACTTGCGCACGGGTTCCCCTGGTGTTTTTGGGGTTTCTTTTGCTGGCGATTTTGCTCAGGGCACCCCTAGGATTCTGGGGAGTATTTTGTTTACTGTAAAAAAAAAAAAAAAAAAAAAAAAGGGTTTTAAATTTAATACTGTGCTGAATTGAATAAGGTGAGTCCCCTTGGTGTGGGCTTCCCTGTTCCTGTTGCCTTATTTTTCCCTGAGAGCAGGTGGCCTGGGCATGGCTGCCAAACCTCAGTGTGTAATTTGTGGCTCCCGCAGAGGTACAATGACTGACTCTGGAATCTGTAAGAGCTGTGCTGCAGTTTCTTCAGAACTGGAGCTGCCTATTGAAATTAAGGAACAGCATGTGCCCGGGGACCCTTCCCTTTCGGGGGACAGTGTCCCTTCACCGAGCATCCTTCCTTCTGGTCTGGGCTCGGCGTCTAATACGTCGGTCCCTGAGCTCCAGCAGGCGGCTGTGGTAGCGTCGCCTATAGACTTTTCCCCGGATTTTGTTCTTCTCATGCATCAGGCCTTCCGCTTAAGCCGGTCTGGTCATTTGCCGGAGGCTTGGCCCGCCTCTCTCCCCCCAGCATCCGCGGGGGGGGTTCAGCGGTCTTCCCAACCCGCGGTCAAGTGGCCCAGGTTGGGGGACCAGGATCAGGGCGCCCTTTGCCTCCCGGATTCCGAGACTGAGGGGGATCCGGATATTGAGGCGGAGGAGTTAGAAGACGGAGAGCTTCCAGAACTGGAAGATCAGGCTCGCATCATTCGGGTGTTTCGAAGGGACGAGCTGGTACCTTTGGTCACGGAGTCTCTCCAAGCACTTAACCTCTCTGCGGTGCGGCCGCTGGAGGAGGAGGGTCTCGAGGATCCTCTCATTCAGGCGGTCAGGGATGCCCAGGTAGTTTTGCCTGTGCACCGAGTAGTTGAGCAGATGATCCATGCGGAATGGGAGCAACCGGAATCCGCTTTGAAAGGGATTCGGAACATGAATCGTCTTTACCCCCTTGCAGACAAGGACAGGGACTTGTTTAAGTCTCCCTGGGTGCTTGCTGCCGTTTCGGCAGTGACTAAGAAAACCACCATCCCGGTTGAAGGGGCCGCGGCCCTGAGGGATGTTCAGGACAAAAAGGTTGATAATTTGTTGAAGCAAGCGTTCGAGACCAACGCCTTATCGTTACAAGCTTCTATTTGTGGGGCGTGGGTAGCTCGAGCTTGTTTGCGAGGGTCGCAGCACCTGCGCTCGGGGTCCGGTATGGACCAACAGGGGCTGTTGGACGTTGCCCGCGTGGAGTCGGGATCGGCCTACTTGGCGGATCTGTGTTATGATTTAATACGCTCCCTAGCTAATAGCATGGCCTCCATGGTAGCGGCGCGACGGTCCATCTGGTTGCGCAATTGGGCGGCCGACGGTTCTTCCAAGTCTCGCCTCAGTAAACTACCCTTTAAGGGCAGGTTGTTATTTGGTGAGGCTCTGGATAAGTTGGTGAAGGATCTCGGTGAGTCTAAGGGTGGTCGGCTTCCAGAGGATAAGCCTAAGCTTAATAGGTCATCCACCTCAGCGCGCGGCCAGTTTCGGGATGCGCGCAGATTTCGTTCTTCCCGGCTGTGGACGTCGCAGCGCGGTCGTTTTGGAACCCGTCATCAAGGGTTTCGTGGTTTCAGAGGAGCGGGAAGGGGCTTCTCCGGAGCCGCCTCTTCCTCGGCCTCTTCCTTTAATCGCAAGCCACAATGAAACGAGGCGGGCTCTAGAGGAAGACCCGGTCATCGGGGGTCGTTTGCGCGACTTTCTTCCTTCTTGGGCCCAAATTACGTCAGATCGGTGGGTGCTGCAGATTATAGAAGAAGGTTATGCCCTAGAGTTTGCGCACCCACTTCCGGATTCGTTTGTTCTGTCTCCCAGCAAGGAAGCTCAAAAGGCGCGGGACATCCGCGTGACCCTGGATCGGCTTCTCTCTCTGGGGGCCGTGGTTCCGGTCCCGCCCTTGGAAAGAGGCGCAGGTCGCTACTCCATCTATTTTGTGGTTCCCAAAAAGGGCGGTTCCCTTCGTCCGATCTGGGATCTCAAAGGCGTGAATTGCGCTCTCAGAGTACCGCACTTTCGCATGGAGACCCTGTGGTCAGTCATCGTAGCGGTGCGTCGAGGGGAATATTTGACATCCCTCGATCTTACAGAGGCCTATTTACACATTCCCATCCGGCCCTCCCATCAACGGTTTCTCCGCTTTGCGCTCCCGTGGGGCCATTTTCAATTCCGGGCCATGCCGTTCGGACTCGCCACGGCTCCCCGCACCTTCACAAAGGTAATGGTTGTAGTCGCGGCGGCGTTGCGCAAGGAGGGCATCCTGGTCCATCCATATCTCGACGACTGGTTGATTCGAGCGAAGTCCAGTCGGGAGTGTGTGCAAGTCACGAGCAGGGTGGTGGATCTCCTTCGGTCCCTCGGATGGGTGGTGAACGAATGCAAGAGTTGTCTGTCTCCGTCACAGGATCTCGAGTATCTGGGAGTCCGCTTCGACACAGCAAGGGGCTTGGTGTGCCTTCCGGAGCGACGCGTGCTGGCGTTGCGGGCTCTGGTCCGTCTCTTCCGGGGGATGCCAGCTCCGTCGGCGTGGTGGTACTGCGGCTCCTCGGCACGATGGCGGCGACCTTGGAGGTGGTGCCTTGGGCGCGCTTCCACATGCGTCCGCTGCAGAGTGCTCTTCTGCGACGTTGGTCCAACCAGTTCGACTCGCGGAACAAGAGATTGCCTTGCCCAAAGACGGTTCGCCGATCCCTCCGGTGGTGGCTCTCCGCCGAGAACCTGTCGCGAGGGATTCCCTTGGAGCCTCCTCTGTGGGTTCCGTTCACGACGGATGCGAGCTTAACCGGCTGGGGGGCTCACTGCGAGTCCCGCTTTGCTCAGGGGGAATGGTCTCCCCTGGAGGCCTCTTGGTCGATCGACCGTCTCGAATTGCGGGCAGTCCGGCTAGCCCTGGTGGACCTGGAGACCCTGGTTCTCGGACGGCCGGTGAGAGTCCTGTCGGACAATGCGTCCACTGTAGCTTACATCAATCGCCAAGGGGGTACCGGCAGAGTGGCCCTGGAGGCAGAAGCGGCGGCCTTGTTTAACTGGGTGCAAACTCGCCTTCCAGCAATCTCGGCGGCTCACATTGCGGGCGTAGACAATGTCCAGGCCGATTTTCTCAGCAGAGTGCGGGTGGACCCCGGAGAATGGGAGCTAAACCCACAGGTTTACGCACAAATCGTCCGGCGGTGGGGTCCACCCATCATGGATCTCATGGCGACCTTTCAATCAGCCAAGACAGGGCGCTTCTTCAGCAGGCGAAGGGAGCGCATGTCCGAGGGGCTCGACGCTCTCATTCAGCCATGGCCAACGTCCGGTCTTCTTTATGTCTTTCCTCCGTGGGCTCTGATCGGCCGGGTCGTACAACGTATCGAGAGCCACCGGGGTCGCGTGTTACTGGTGGCCCCGGATTGGCCCCGGAGGCTCTGGTATGCCGATCTGGTCCGGTTGAGCGACGGCGTTCCTTGGCTCCTGCCCGCTCTACCGGATCTTCTTCTTCAGGGTCCCTTGCGGATGCCCCAAGTGGATCGATTCTCGCTTACGGTTTGGCCATTGAGAGGGCTCGGCTGAAAAGGAAGGGCTACTCCCCCGCGGTGATTTCTACCCTTCTGCGGGCGAGGAAAACGTCCACTTCTCTTACTTACGTTCGGATTTGGAGGATTTTTGAAGACTGGTGCTCCCGGCGGGGAGTCCGGGCGGCGACGGTTTCAGTGCCCGTCGTTTTAAGTTTTCTTCAGGATGGTTTCGATAAGGGCCTTGCGGCTAGTTCCCTAAAAGTCCAGCTGGCGGCTATCTCGTGTTACCGCGGCAAGGTTTTGGGTCGTCTGCTCGGGGCTCATCCGGATGTACGCCGATTCCTTACGGCTGTTTTTCATTTGCGGCCCTCCCGCAGAGTTTTCGGTCCTCCTTGGGACTTGAATTTAGTTCTGAGGGCCCTGGTTCGTGAACCTTTTGAGCCCCTGCGCAGGGCGTCTCTGAAAGATCTCACGCTGAAGGCGGTTTTTCTTGTAGCCATCTGTTCGGCACGGCGCATTTCAGATCTGCATGCATTGTCCTGTCGAGAGCCTTTTTTGTCTTTTCCGCGGATCGGATCGTTCTCCGTCTGGTTCCTTCCTTTCTGCCAAAGGTGGTGTCTCCCTTTCACATGAATCAGGCAGTGTTTCTTCCAGTGCTTTCTTTGCAATCTGTCGGGTCAACGGACAAAGGTCTTCTCCGGCTCGATGTGGGTCGTACGCTCCATCGTTATTTAAAGGTTACCGAGTCTTTTCGGAAATCTGACCGGCTTTTCGTGCCCTTCGGGGGTGCGTGTAAAGGGAAGCGGCGGCTAAAGCCTCCATTGCTAGATGGCTCAAAGAGGCGATCGCGTCCGCGTATCTGTTGCAACAGCGGTCTGTTCCGGAGGGTCTGAGGGCTCATTCTACTAGGGCTCAGGCGACCTCTTGGGCGGAGTATAGCCTGGTTCCGCCGGCAGATATCTGTAGGGCGGCCGCTTGGTCGTCTCTGCATGCTTTCAGTAGACACTATCGCTTAGATGTGTCAGCGGCTCGGGATTCCTGTTTTGGTTCGGCGGTTCTGCGCGCCGGATGGCAAGGTCCCGCCCGGTCTTAACTGCTCTGTTACATCCCGATGTTGGAGGACTAAACTGGATTACCGAACAGGAAATGGAAATTACACTAACCTGGTAATTGTAGTTCCTGGAGGGTCCAGTTTAGTCCTCCTTCCCTCCCGACTATCTGCTAATGTGGTGCGGCGCGCCTTTCCGAACGGTTGATATTAAGACGGTTCCTCTTGCCGTTCGGTCCCTCTGTGGCAGCCGCGTTTTTTTGCAGAGGCTCTTCCCTGTCTCGGGGGTTCAGGCAGCTCCTGAACTTCTGGTGGGGAGCGGTGTTTTGATTCCTGAGGCGTCGGTGCCGGCGCAATGCAGTGTTCTGACTTCCTCGTTTGGGGAGGGGGTTGGATATTCCTTGGGGGGGAACAAATTGTTCTTTACTTAGGTCATTTTGTATATTAATCTAATGTGTTGCTTCGTTGAGTATGCTTTGTTACTAGTACACTGGGGACTTCTGGGAGCTCCTGCTGCATATATACTACAGAAGATTTGATTGGTCCAGTCTCCCGGCTGCAGGAGGAGGGGCACTACCCGATGTTGGAGGACTAAACTGGACCCTCCAGGAACTACAATTACCAGGTTAGTGTAATTTCCATTTTCTTTGACAGTTTTCTCAATACTCCAACTATTTAGGGATAGGGTCAGACTTTGTATTTTTTCTGTGTGGTTGGAAAGTTGCAACTTCAGCTTCAGTTCTTTTAGCAGTAGACCATACTGCATTTTGACACTGTTAACCCACTGGTTCTTGCTCAAGATCAGTAGGAGTTAAGCCACTAACAGCGGCCATTTGACTAGCAATGGCGCCTTGGGCTTCATTGAATTTACGCTTGGCATAACTTAAAGAATTTCTCCTGCTAACTCACTGAATCTTCAAAGGGGAGATGCCAAGAGGTGTAAAACTAGCATTGAGGTTTTCAGATGCATCAGTTGGGGTAATCACTACCAGAATCAGATTGAGGACGTTTCATTTGTTGCAACTTTACATTAAGGTCTTGCCTGTTGAATGGACAAAGCTTTTAGCTTGGCTTACAATTTTGTTTTGTAATAGCATTCAGAGGATCAACTGTAGCAAGGTGAATTGATCACAGATCTTTGATACTGATGTGATTCTGCTTCCTGAAGGTATTATAACAGTATTTCTATAGAAATTAAAATTTGGCCAGAATTGCAGCTTCGTGGTAGGAGCAGGGCCGGCACGTCCATTGTGCAAGAATGTTATTTGCACAAGGCCCCGCGTTTCAGGGGGCCCCGTGCAAACAACATTCTGCATCTGCCAGTAACTAAAAAAAAAAAAAACTTGCTGCCACCGTGGCATCGGCAGAATCGAGCATCCCGCGGGGCCCCCCCCCCCCCACCCGGCAGAGTCCTCCATGCGGCCTCAGCTCCCTAAGTGCCAGCTTTCAGAGCCGCAAAGGGAGAGAGCTTCTCTCTCGCGGCTCTGTTAAGTTGCTGGCACTGATGGGAAACAGGATTTCCTGTTTCCCATCAGCCCCACGGGCTTAAACAGAGCCACGAGAAAAGGAAACTCTCCCTTTGCGGCTCTGAAAAACCTGAGCTGAGGCTGCATGGAGGACCCCGCGGGATGCTCGATTCTGCCGCTGTTTTTTTTTTTAATCTACCTGGGCTATGGGGGGGGGGGCTAAGACTGAAAATGGGGGGAGGGGGGTTTAGGACTGGAAATGGGCTGATGGGGGGGCTAGGACTGGAAATGGGCTGATGGGGGGGCTAGGACTGGTAATGAGCTATGGGGGGGCTAGGACTGGAAATGGGCTGATGGGGGGGCAAGTACGGGAAATGGGCAATGGGGAGCTAGGAATGGAAGTGGGCTGATGGGGGGATTAGGAATGGAAGTGGGCTGATGGGGGGTTTAGGACTGGTAATGGGTTATGGGGGGACTAAGACTGAAAATGGGGTGATGGGGGGGCTAGGACTGGAAATGGGCCGATGTGGGAGGCTAGGACTGGAGATGGGCCGATGGGGGGGCTAGGACTGGAGATGGGCCGATGGGGGGGCTAGGACTGGAAATGGGCTGATGGGGGGCTAGGACTGGTAATGGGCTATGGGGGGAGCTAGGACTGGAAGTGGGCTGATGGGGGGTTTAGGATTGGTAATGGGCTATGGGGGGACTAAGACTGAAAATGGGGTGATGGTGGGGTTAGGACTGGTAATGGGCTATGGGTGGGGAGCTAGGACTGGAAATGGGCTGAATGGAAAGGGGGGCTTGAACGGCATATAGCTGATGGGGAGGGGGGCTTGGAATGGAAATGGGCTGTGAGGGGAGGGAGCTAGCACTGGAAATGGGCTGAGTGGGGGGGATCTAGGACAGGAAATGGGCTGATGGAGAGGCTAAGATAGGACTGGAAATGGGCTGTTGGGGGGTGCTAGGATTGGAAATGGGCTGTGGTGGGGGCTTGGATTGAAATGGACTCATGGAAGGGCTTGAATTGGAAGTAAGCTCATGGGGGGCTTGGATTGGAAATGGGCTGAGTGGAGGGGAGCTAGGATTTGACATCGGCTGATGATGGGGCTAGGAAAGGACTAGAAATGTGCTGATGGGGGGCTGGGATTAGAAATGAGCTGATGGAGGGACTCGGATAGGACTGGAAATGGGCTGATGGAGGGCTAGGACTGGAAATGGGCTGATGCGGGGACTAGAAGGGAGCGGATGCTGGGTGGGGCTGGAACTAGAAGGGAGTTGATGTTGGGGGAGGATTAGAATGGGATGGAGCTGGGAGAGTGGAATGGAGAGGGGAAAAATATTTTGTGTGGGAGGGAAGACAAATTTACAATTGGCCGGGTATTGGGAGAGTAAGTGGAGATTGAGGATGGAGAGGTAAAATTTGAGTGGATGAAATAGGAATGAGGAAAGAGCAAAAGGAGAAAGATTAGTATGTTAAAGCAGATGTAGAGAGAGATTGAAAAAAAAAACTAGAAGAGTGAAGAAAGGACAAATGGACAGCAGACGATGGGGAGTTAGCAGAAGACACGAAGAAACCAGAAGAAAGTGGCTGGAGCAATTGCAACTGAAAAAAAATGCACAAAAGGTAGAAAAATATCTCTTTATTTTGAATTTATTAACTGGAATATGTCAGCTCTGGGAAATGTGCATCATTAACGTCTGCGCTTTGTTTAGTACAAGAAGAAATTAATTTATAGTTTTATTTCTACATTGTTGTTGTACATTCCAAGTTTGGCTTTTGGGGTTCCCAGTTTAATTATTATCTTCCTGTTTTTAAATTGTGATTCCTTGTTTGGTGATGGTCTATGTTCTGCATGTGTAACTGAGCTGAGGTATTCTGTTTATGTAATTCCTATTTGACATTGCCACTTGTTCTCTTTCCCCAGTAGGTCATGTATTGTTATTCTTTGAAATGTATTGGTTTAATATTTGCAGTGTTGCCTTTTGATAGGTAGAGTATGGTGCTTTGTGAGTCCTGGTAGTGCTGTTATGATACTGCGGGTTTGCTATGGGTTCTAAATGGGCAGTGTTTGTAGTAGTTCCTAATGTGCCTGGTGGTTGGCACTGGATTATAGTAATGTAGAAATCTTTTAGTCTTTCTTTATCCATACACTTATTAAGAGGCATGTTTATGAAAAGTTAGCATATTGTAACATTATGCAAATATTTTTGCAAATGAGGCCCCTTATGCAAATGAGGCCCCGCACTCCCCCTTGGGCCGCTCCTGGGTAGGAGAAAATACTGGATTCCACAGGCAAACTATAAAGTCCAGAGAATCTTTTTATTAATTCTTGATCTTCTGAAGAGAAATCCTTGATGGCCTTTAAGCCACCTTGTCCAAAATAAAAACCTGATGGTTTATGGTATTCAGAACCATGATATGTTCCAGTACTACAGGGACCTAATTTGTTGTTAATCTCCATATGATCAGAATGAATAATCTTCTAAAGGTACCTGTAATAAAAGAAACATGAAGCGAATCAAGGGAAATTGTACGAACACAACAAAAAGCAGAAGGAACATCTGTTAAACAATAGAAAAGACATATTCAGACTCATTCCATCCGGACGTACAGCCCTTCTGTACGTCCATTTTGAACCGGATGTACAGAGTGGGTTGCGATTCTGGTCCCACAGGGCATGTCTGGTCCCACAAGGCATGTCTAGCCCCGTAGGACCAGAATCGCAAACAGCCCTGTATGTGCAGGCCAGGACTGCGACTAAGCCCGGCCTGCACATACACTGAAAGCCCGACTAACTCAGTCAGGGCTTTACAATGGAGCCACGGCACCATAGCGTTCAGTTACCATGGCACTGCAACTGCATTGTAAAGCCGCAATCCAGGCCGCCTGCTGAACAAAGGCTTTCCCCGCAGCCTGACCCCCAATCCGGCCTCCTAAGGTCAAGGTCGGGCTGCGGAGAATTTCCTCGTCACCCCTCCTGCCCCATCTGTGCCCCAGGCCTGCCGAAAAAAGACGTCCAGGGAAGTTATTCCACCTTGGAGGTGGAATAACTTCCCCGCACAAATTGCTGGCCCTGGACGTACAGGGCCGACATTAGAATCATCCCTGTACGCCTAGGGCCGGCGACCGCCCATCCCCTGCCCTAACTCTGCCCCCGAACTGCCCCTTTCCTGCTTCCGTCTAACCTTGCCGTACAACCAGCGTGGAGATTAGACTCCGGCAGGGAGGGCACGAATAGAAGGGATGGATGTCCCATTGGGATGGCCATCCCCGCTATTCGTGGGACAGAATCAGGTCCGTTTTGTTGAAAGGAGCAGATGGGAAATGGTATGCTGAAAAGTTAGTAGTTTCATCAGGATAAATAGCACATCAGGACAGACCAGGACCTATCAGCAAGGCAGCCACTGTACCATAAAGGACACAATGATGCTGCAGGCCACCTCAACAAACTAACAAATGCTGGTCTATTGTTACGAGAGTAATGGAAACACCAAAGTATGTAAATAGAAATACTCTCAATTCACTCAAGAAAGTGTAACAAATTGACTTTCTTATGTTATCTCAAGCAGTTTTACCATGTGTTGTGTCAAATTATTCAACAGGAACAGTGGCAATGGCAGATAGAGGTCTCAGAACTCACGGGCTGCCAGTGGTTCAGTTTGAATCACCAACTGGACAAATGCCCTATGTACATCAATGACCTCAAATAACGCTATCCGCCACTGATTTTTTATAAAATTTGTTCAAACATTTGTGCAAAAAACTTGAATAATTTGTGCCTGTTATTTATAAACAAAATGGCTGGTGACTTCCAAAAAAAGACCTTTAACGCTGCTACTTAGCTTTTAAACAGCTGTCACACCGGTCCAAAGGGAGCCCCGCCAATGAAAATCACAATCCCAGTGAATATCACAGTCCCGACGCCATCAAGCACGCTGTGTGTAAGCGTTTCACCTTGAGGTTTCTTCAGGGGAAACTTATTCATAAACGCACTAAAAACAAATAAGTCTATTAAAACTGAACTTTCTTTTAAACTTATAATCAATCTTTAAATTGAAAAAATCATTTTTAGAAAAAATCATTTTTAGAAAATCTGCCATTGCCACTGCCATTGCCACTGTTCCTGTTGAATAATTTGACACAACACATGGTAAAACTGCTTGAGATAACATAAGAAAATCAATTTGTTACACTTTCTTGAGTGAATTGAGAGTATTTCTATTTACATACTTTGGTGTTTCCATTACTCTCGTAACAATAGACCAGCATTTGTTTGTTTGTACACTACAATCATGGAAGGTCTAACTAAAGATACTGATACATTCAGTTTTTCGGAAGAATTCATTTCGACTTTCAGCAAAATAGACACACCTTTTTTGCTTGATAAATTACCCTTGGAACAAGTGGATGAATCAGGTTGGGATGATCTTCTTAAATTACAAAAGAAAAAAGTATGGATGGAACTTCACCGTCTCTCTTTAATAGAATACATTCAACGGCGGCACATCCCCCGTGGGTTGCGCATTTATAAAGAACCTAGGATGTTCATTTCGGACGTTGGTTTCATTGACAAATGGAACCAAATTTTGAACAAGTGTTCTATAGACTTAATGATTCACATTATAGAAACTACAAAACTACATACAGATATTTTAATCACTGAAATTGAGGCTTTAATTACGAAATTTAAAGTGGTAGAAACAGCTGAAGTGCTGAAGAGTAAATTGGAACATCAAACCACTCAGGTCACTGCATTAAAAGAGGAAATGAAAAAAGTTAAAAGAAATTACGTCGCGATTATAATGATTACACCAAAGGCTATGTATATCCGTGGATGAATTTGAAACGGAAGGAGAAACCTAGGAGGAAACAAGTTACTTTTGACAATACCTCGGAGGATACGGATTCAGCAGATTCTGAACCTACTGGACGACGGAAAACTTTTTTGGACGACACTCAAAAGGACAACAAAATCAAAAAAACTGTCGATCAGCCACCGAAAATACAATGAGGGGGTTCCTCTCGTCGTCGGGTGTAGATTCCTTGATAGTCAATGTGTCTGGTAAAGATATACCAATTGATCAATTAGCGGTCCTTAACAAAGGGCTAGCTTATGTTCCAAAGTTGCAACATGATTCCTTCCAATTGCGGGTTGACGTTGAACAAATGATCAGGAAGCTACATTTATAACTATATTTTAGTCAGCAATCACATTCTGAAGACAGTCAACCTGATCAGGATCGAGTACCTTTACCTTTGCGATCATCCTGGTCCCCCCCCAACCCCTCCCCCCACTGCCCTGTTGTTATATCGAGACCTGATCTTGTGGGACTTAAAACAGGCAGAATCCATACGGCCAAGCTTTTGCCATACTATAAATGCCTCAGAACGTTTGGCGCTACAAGCTCTTCGATCATGCTCTGATCTGGTCATACGGCGGGAAGACAAGGGGGGTGGGATTGTCATTTGGAGTCGGGACCAGTATTTACAGGAAGCTCACAATCAACTGTCAGATTTGAAAGTTTACGAACGTTTGGAGGTGAATCCTACATTTGAATTACGACAGAAAATCAAGAGAGTCACCACCCAGGCACTACAAAGTAAATTGATTTCCAAAAAAGAGTGGCATTTTCTAAATCCAGTTGATTGCACTTCAGCAAGATTTTACCTAGTTCCAAAAATTCACAAGAATTTACATAACCTGCCTGGCAGACCAATAGTCTCGACCCGTGGTTCTCTTCTTGAACTTTTATCAATTTACTTCGATTCGTATTTAAGACCTAGAATGGCGTCCATCCCCTCTTACGTAAAAGATTCATCTCATTTTTTACGTATTTTGTCAAACAATAATCAGTGGGCATCAGAACCTGATCTTATTTTAGTGACTTTGGACGTCGTGTCTCTCTACACGGTCATCCCTCAAGCTCAAGCCCACTCAGTAGTGATGGCTTCTCTTCATCAACGAGGGGACCTTTCTGAACAACAATTGAGTTTATTGTCTGAACTGACATCTCTTACGCTGTACAACAATTTTTTTGCGTTCGAGGATGCTATTTATTTGCAACTATCTGGGGTGGCCATGGGTGCCACATGTGCCCCCTCTGTTGCGAATTTGTATATGCAAAAATTTGAACACGACTGGTTGGATAATTCTCCGTATAAGACTTCTATCAAATTATGGCGAAGATACATAGACGACGTTTTTGTCTTATGGCATGGCACTATTGAACATTTGATCCAGTTCCACGAATGGTTGAACGATAGAGACGTCAATATTAAGTTCACACTAACTTTTCATATTGAACAAATCACTTTTCTGGATATTCTAGTTAAAAAATCATCGGTGGGATGGACCACCTCTATTTTTCGAAAATCCATAGATAAGAATGCAATATTACATTATAACAGTGCTCATCCGATGCACTTAAAGGACAGCTTACCCCTGTCCCAATTCATAAGATACCGTCGGAACTGTTCAGATTTTCAGGATTTTAAATTGCAAGCGCGACAATTGAAAAATAATTTTTATCAACGAGGGTATCCGCGCAGTGTGGTTGACAGAGCCTACAAAAGAGCACTATATTCTAACCGTGATCTCTTATTGCACACTCGTGAGAAGGAACGTCGGAATTCTCCTACACAATTAGTGAATTTAGTAACAAATTACACCCCTTTCAGTTTGCATTTGAAACGGAGTGTTAAAGGACATATGAATGTTTTACATAGTATAGCAGGTTTAGAAACTTATCAAGTCCGATGTGTTTGGAAGCGATCTCGCAATTTCAAAGAGATAATAAGTCCGGCGTCTCTGCGACCTGTTCCTTCCACCTCATCTGGTTTGGCAGTTGGACATGCTAAATGTGGTATCTGCAATATATGCAGTATCACTCAAGAATTGTCGGAATTCAAGCACAAAGACAGAGTGTATAAATTACGACATGCAACTTCATGCAGTTCAACACATGTGGTATACGGCATAAAATGCCCTTGTGAACTACTGTACATCGGAAAGACCATACTTCCATTTTGAGTTCGAATGAACGAACATAGAAGCAAACTAAAATGTCACAGAAGGGAAGCACCATTAGTTGATCATTGCCTAGAATTTCATCACACATTCGAAGATCTGATTTGTTTTTGCATTGAACAAATACCAACATCCCGTTTTGGTAGAACGAGGGATCAAGCATTGTTATATGCAGAACAGCGTTGGATCTACCAATTGCAAATCTTGATTCCAGGAGGTTTAAACATGCGCATAGAATGGGAGGCGTGTTTCAGGTGAATAAATTCCCTCAAATGACTGATGCAACAGCTGCCCTTTAAACCATTTCGCATGCGCGGATTTTGAGCCATTGATAGTGGCAGTTGAGGTCTGCTAGTTTACAAGCTTTTTTCTCTGCACAATCATTTGAAGGTATGGCTGTTTTTTCTAAAAATGATTTTTTCAATTTAAAGATTGATTATAAGTTTAAAAGAAAGTTCAGTTTTAATAGACTTATTTGTTTTTAGTGCATTTATGAATAAGTTTCCCCTGAAGAAACCTCAAAGTGAAACGCTTACACACAGCGCGCTTGATGGCGTCGGGACTGTGATATTCACTGGGATTGTGATTTTCATTGGCGGGGCTCCTTTTGGACCGGTGTGACAGCTGTTTAAAAGCTAAGTAGCAGCGTTAAAGGTCTTTTTTTGGAAGTCACCAGCCATTTTGTTTATAAATAACAGGCACAAATTATTCAAGTTTTTTGCACAAATGTTTGAACAAATTTTATAAAAAATCAGTGGCGGATAGCGTTATTTGAGGTCGTTGATGTACATAGGGCATTTGTCCAGTTGGTGATTCAAACTGAACCACTGGCAGCCCGTGAGTTCTGAGACCTCTATCTGCCATTGCCACTGTTCCTGTTGAATAATTTGACACAACACATGGTAAAACTGCTTGAGATAACATAAGAAAGTCAATTTGTTACACTTTCTTGAGTGAATTGAGAGTATTTCTATTTACATACTTTGGCACCTCAACAAACTGCCAACATAATGGTTTGCCATGACATACCCACAGTTCCTTATAAAAGAGATACTTTTGCATGCCTGGGCTTGCAAGCAATAAATAACACTGCTTGACTTAACATCCATTTTGAGGTATCATTTATTAAAATGTGTTCAACCAAAATGTGTCATATAAGCTAAAAGCACAATCTCCAGGAACAAGCAGGAATGAGTCTTCACATATGGGTATCGTCGGTACCAACGGAGCCTGCGCGGGAACGCTCCCCAGCGTCCAGTAAGAAAGCTTTTGGGAGCATCCCACCGTGCCTGTGCGCAGCATTCCCGCCTCTCTCCAGTTCTTCTTTTCCGCGGAGCCAGCAGGTCGTGTTCCTGTCACCGCAGAAGAAGTTCTTTATTTTTTTCTTTATTTTTCTGTAGTCGCGTCTGCCTTCGACGTCAGACCGGTACCGCCGGTCTTTTCTTTTCTTTCTTCTTCTTCTTCTTCTTCAAAAAACCCTTTTATTCTTTCAGCTGTGCATTTTCAGTTTG
The DNA here is from genome assembly GCA_033557465.1 of Ichthyophis bannanicus. Classification (NCBI taxonomy): domain Eukaryota; kingdom Metazoa; phylum Chordata; class Amphibia; order Gymnophiona; family Ichthyophiidae; genus Ichthyophis; species Ichthyophis bannanicus. Next base: position 284,152,059 of record CM066035.1, read on the forward strand.
GGCCTTAGGCCTAGATATTTTCTCCTCATGGAGAAGCCCGCTTCCGGCTTCAAAAAGTGCACAAAATGTGGCGGTACTATTTCTGTCACCGACACCCATGATTGGTGTCTGAAATGTTTGGGTCCTGACCATTCCATCACGGATTGTGTGTCCTGCACCATGATGTCTAAAAGGGGTCGGCAGAACCGAGCAGCCAAGCTCAGTACCCTGTTTCCCTGTGATGCAGCCTCGGTGGCATCAACGTCTTCCAGGGCTGCTTCTTCCTCCCATGGATCTTAGGTAACCAAACATAAATCTAGCCGGTCCTCGAAGGGCAAATCTCCCTCCAAGCATCGAGATGCCTCTGGGCTTGCCCTCGAGGACTCTATTCCGGCAAAATTACCCCGGTGGGACGTTTCGGCTTCCAAAGCATTATCTATGAGGTCACAGGTTGACATCGATGGTACGGCCTCGACCGATCACCTGTTGCCGTGTTCTGGGGTACCGGTGGCCTCCACTGGTACCGACATCCAGACTCTGGTGGCGTCGATGGATCAGAAAATTCTGTCCATACAGCGCACCCTTATGGCGTTTATGCAGGCTTCGACACCTTCGGTACCGCAACAATCTCCGTTGCCGGTACCGACTCCGGCATCGGCACTGTTCCCGGTGCCGGTACCGATTGCATCGACATTGGCTTCGGTGTCGGCTGCAACGGTACCCTGTCCTACGATGCCCATCAGTACCGAACCGGTACCGCTTATTCCCGATGTCGATCCCACTCGGTACGCGTATCGGGCTTTACAGGAGCATCCAGACAGGCGATACTTCAATTCCTCCGAAGACTCTGATGAGTCGGAGGCTTCTGTCGATGTACCTGTGCTTCTTCCTCAGGAGTCTGATTCTCCAAAATGAAGAATGTCTCCTCCAGAGGATTTGTCTTTTCAAGACTTCATTAGGGAAGTGGCTAGAGGCCTCTCCATCACAGTGGCCTCTGAGTCAGAGCCTAGAGCCAAGCAATTAGATATTTTACAATATCCTAAGGCTCCTAAGGAAGCAGCTACCCTACCTATTCATGAGATTCTCTATGATCTCATGTTGGGCATGTGGGAGACTCCTCTCACCACCTCTCCTCATTCTCGCAGGTTAGACACCATGTACCGTGTCCCTCCCTGTCCTGGTTTTCATAAGTCTCAGCTTCCTCACCACTCTATTGTGGTTGAGTCTGCTATGAAGAAAATAAAGAGTGCAAAGAGACACTCATCTAACCCTCCAGGATGTGAATGTAGGACTCTAGATGCTTTTGGCCGAAGGATTTTCCAGGCCAATATGCTTGCTGCCAGAATCAACTCCTATCGTCTCTATATGGGGATGTTTCTAAAAGAAGTCACAGATCATCTGCAGACTTTAGCTCCTTTTATTTCAGAAGATATCTATTTGTTCTTTATCGACTATAGCAAGGCTTTTGACTGTGTAAACCATGAGAAACTCTGGGCCACATTAAAAAGCATGGGTATACCAGAACACCTGATCGTTCCCTTGCGCAATCTATACATTGATCAAGAAGCAAAGGTTCGAACGGAACCAAGGAGAAACAGAATGGTTTAAAATAAGCAAAGGTGTAAGACAAGGCTGCATACTTTCCCCTTACCTGTTAATTTATATGCAGAACAAATCATCAGAGAAGCAGGATTGTATGAAGACAACAGAGGTGTGAAGATTGGTGGAAGACTCATCAACAACCTTCGCTATGCTGATGATACTGCATTACTGGCTGAAAGTGAAGATGATCTGGAACATTTGCTTCTCACAATCAAAGAACATAGTCTCAAAATGGGCCTGCACCTTAATGTAAAGAAGACAAAGATCATGACAACTGGCATAATCAACAGGTTCATCGTTGAAGGAGAAGAAATTGAAATCGTGAACAACTTTAACCTACTTGCATCAACTATCAATAAAGAAGCAACAAGCAGTCAAGAAATCAAACGATGCATTACTCTTGGCAGAATGGCTATGAAAGACCTAGATAAGATTCTCAAGAGCAGAGATGTCTCTCTCCATACAAAGATTTGACTTGTTGAAGCCATGGTATTTTCAATAACATCATATGGATGTGAAAGCTGGACAGTGAAAAAGACAGACAGGAAGAAAATTGATGCCTTTGAATTATGGTGCTGGCGGCGAATACTGTGTATACCATGGACTGCCCGAAGAACAAACCATTCGGTACTAGAGGAGATCAGACCTAAGCTTTCTTTAGAAGCTCAGATGACAAGACTTCGACTTTCATACTTTGGACACAACATGCGAAGAGAGAGATCATTAGAGAAAGACATCATGCTTGGCAAGATAGAAGGTCAAGGCAAAAGAGGAAGGCCAGCAATGAGATGGATCGATACAATAACAGCAGCTATGGGTACCAGTCTGTCAACAATGAACCGCCTGACTGAAGACCGAACACAATTTAGGATAGCTATCCAGAGGGTCGCCATAAGTCGACTCCGACTCGACGGCACTTAACATAACATTTCAGAAGATAAAAGGCAGGAATTTCTCACTTGGCTCAAACATGCCCAAGACGTTTCCAAATTCTCCAACCGTGCAGCCTTTGACTCTTTTGAGTGTGTAAGCAGAGCCACGGCTATTGCCATAGGTGCACGCAGAATTGCTTGGTTACAAGCCTCTGATTTGGAACTCTGGGTCCAAGATGAGTTGGGAAACCTTCCTTGTACAGGTGAAAACCTGTTTGGCAAAGATTGGCAAGCAAAGGCCACTCAGATGGATGCTGAGAACTCTGCATTGGATCGACTTTCAAAGTCTACCTCTGCCCCTGTTAAGAAAAGATTGTTCAAAAAGACATCTTTTTCTAAAAAGGGAAGATATTATCCTGCTCATGGGCAGACATCTTCTGCAGGTCGTTTTGCTGCAAAGCATCAGCAACCACCTAAACAGGCCAAGTCAAAGGCTGCCAGGCCTACCACAGCCCAGCAGCCTCAACCTCCTCAGGGCCTTTGACTTGCAACTAGAGAACTTAGCCTTTCTAGCTCTGGGAAACCCAGAGCCCCTCACCATTCCAGGAAAGTTGACTGACTTTTCTCCCAGATGGGAGCAAATCACAGCAGAGCAATGGACCCTCTCCATCATAAAGGAAGGGTACAAGCTTCACTTCTTAAACCTTACTCCCCACACCATGGTGAAACAGTTCAATTCTCCAACATCTCTCCTCAACCTTCTAGGTCAGGAGATTGCTACCCTTCTTGCCCAAGGGGCAATAGAAGAAGTACCTCTTCTTCAACAGGGCTCAGGGTTCTACTCCCCTTATTTTCTTATCCCAAAGAAAACAGGGGGCCACAGACCCATATTAGACCTCAGAGAATTGAACAAGTTTCTATTCAAGGAGAAATTCAAAATGATTTCTCTAGGGGCTCTGCTTCCATACCTTCAGAGTCAGGATTGGCTTTGTTCTCTAGATCTCAAGGATGCATACACCCATGTCCTCATCCATCCTACACACAGAAGGTTCCTTCGGTTCCTTTTCAAGGAAAGCACTACCAATACAGGGTGCTTCCTTCCGGTCTGGCCTCTGCACCAAGATTGTTCACGAAATGCATGGCAGTAGTAGCTGCATTTCTCCGCACTCTAGGAATATTCGTATTCCCATATCTGGACGACTGGCTCATTCGAGCCCCATCCCAGTCAGAGGCTCAGAATTGTCTAACCTGCACAATGCGTATCCTTCAGTATTTGGGACTAGTAATAAACATCCCAAAATCCAATCTCACCCCTACTTAGTCCCTGGAGTTCATAGGGGCCTTACTGGATACCACAACTGCAAGGGCCTATCTTCCTCAGGCCCGTTGCATACGTCTGGTGCAGTTAGCCTCCCAGATTCAGTTAAAGTCCCAATTAACTGCTCGAGAGATGTTACAACTATTAGGCCACATGGCATCCACCGTGCATGTGGTTCCATATGCTCGCCTTCATATGAGGGCAGCTCAATGGACTTTGTCCACCCAATGGACTCAGGCATCGGGTTGCCTGTGAGACAAAATAGCAAACTCCAGTCATCTATTTTGGTCTCTCCAGTGGTGGAAGTCCTCTCAAAACCTGTTTCTGGGGTCCCCTTTTCAGCAACCACTACCCCAAGCAACTCTCACAACAGATGCTTCTCCAAAGGGTTGGGGAGCTCATCTACAAGATCTCTCCACCCAGGGCACCTGTTTTCCACAGGAGACTTCTCTGCATATCAATCTATTGGAACTCAGAGCAATATTCTTAGCTCTCAGAGTGTTCCATTCCCTGCTCAGCTACAGGACAGTCCTTATCCATACGGACAATCAAGTAGCTATGTAAACAAGCAGGGAGGGACTGGCTCTCTGTCGCTTTGCAACGAAACTTTGCGACTGTGGGCCTTCGCCAGAGAGCATCACATCCATCTTCTGGCAGTATATCTTCCAGGTATTCAAAACTCTTGGGCGGACAGACTCAGTCGAGTTCTGCTCCCACATGAGTGGTCCCTCCACATGGACCCCAGGTATCCAGGAGTTTTCGAATTTGGGGAACCCCGGACATAGACCTCTTTGCAAGTCCGTGGAATGCCAAACCTCCCCGGTTCTGTTCCAGAATTCCGTGTCAGGGAGTTCAGGCCAAGGATGCCTTCCTCCTTCACTGGGGTCAAGACTTCCTTTATGCCTTTCCACCAATTCCCCTAATTCCCAAAACTCTATTCAAGCTTCAGAGAGATCGAGGGACCATGATCCTCATAGCACCACATTGGCCACGCCAAGTGTGGTACCCTCTACTTCTGCATCTCTCTCAAGCTCCTTCCCTGGACTTAGGCTCTGCACCAGACCTTCTGTCCCAGGAAGAGGGAGCATTGTGGCACCCAAACCCCCAGTCACTCCATCTCAGGGCTTGGTTGCTGAGGGCCTAGACCTTCAAGATTTTCATCTCTCTCAACAAGTCAGAGATGTTATTCATGCCTCTAGGAAGCCTTCTACTCGACGTTCCTATGCTTTCAAATGGAAAAGATTCACTATTTGGTGTTCAGAGAAGGGTCTAAACCCTCTTGCAATACCTCTGAATTCTCTACTAGAGTATCTCCTGCATCTATCCCATGCAGGCCTGAAAACGAATTCAGTAAGAGTCCATTTGAGTGCTATTGCAGCGTCTCTCAAGCCTCTCAATGGACAACCTATCTCCTCTCACTCTCTTATAGCAAGATTCATGAGAGACCTTCTTTTAACTAAACCTCCCATTAGACCACCTCCAGTGGCATGGGACTTAAACCTGGGACTTAAACCTGGTTCTTGGCCTGCTTATGAAGCCACCCTTTGAACCTTTAGCCACCACCTCCTTGAAATTTCTTTCTTGGAAAGTTGTTTTTCTCATTGCAGTCACCTCAGCACACCGCATCAGTGAGTTGCAAGCTTTGGTGGCTAATCCACCTTATACAAGGTTCCATCATGATAAGGTAGTCCTCAGGACCAATCCACACTTTATGCCTAAAGTGGTCTCGCCTTTTCATCTGAATCAGGTGGTATATTTACCTGTCTTTTTTCCAGGACCTCATGCATCAAGTGCAGAGAGGAATCTTCATACCTTGGATTGTAAGAGAGCTCTCGCTTTCTACTTACAAAGAACACAGCAACATAGAAAGTCTTCTCAACTTTTTGTTGCTTTTGATCCTTCTCATTTAGGACTTCCAGTCTCTAAGAGAACACTGTCCAGCTGGATTGCTCAGTGTATTTCTTTCGCCTACCAGAGTAAGAACATTTCTCTGGAGGGCCATGTCACAGCTCACAATGTGAGAGCCATGGCAGCCTCAATGGCTCATCTGAACTCGGTGTCCATCGACCAGATCTGTCGAGCGGCCACCTGGGCCTCGGTTCACATCTTCACAGCCCATTACTGTTTGGACAAGGACTCCCGCCGGGATGCCTCATTTGGTCAGGCTGTCCTCAAACACCTGTTCCATTCCTAATCAACTCCTACCCACCTACCCTGGTTGGATGCCAGAGATCCATGGGGGGGAGGTGAAGCCCTCTGCAAGGGCACACAATCATGGGGTCTCTCCCTGGCATCTGCAGCTAGGGAGTCCCCATATGTGAAGATTCATTTCTGCTTGTTCCTGGAGATAGCACAGTTACTTACCTGTAACAGGTGATCTCTGGGAACAGCAGGAATAAGTCTTCACAACCCACCCACCTCCCCTAGGAGTTGTATCTCTCTATCTATCTTTCCTTTCCTCTCTCTCTCTTTGTCTCAGCTTAAAACTCGAACTGGAGAGAGGCGGTTGGGAAAGGTGGGAAGGCTAGCGCAGGCGCTGTGGGATGCTCCCAAAAGCTTTCTTTCTGGACGCTGGGGAGCGTTCCTGCGCAGGCTCCATCGGTACCGACGATACCCATATGTGAAGACTTATTCCTGCTGTTCCCAGAGATCACCTGTTACAGGTAAGTAACTGTGCTTTCCCCGATGGCTTCCAGTGGTTTCAAGAAGTGTGATCGGTGTAAGAAATTAATGTCTCTCACCGACACACATGACTGCAGCCTTCGGTGCCTCGGTCCTGATCACGACCCTAAGTCATGTGGGCCATGTGGGAAGATGTCTTCCAAGGCACTCCGAAGTTGCCAGCAGCAGAAAGAAAGGCTTTTCTCGGACTCAGCCTCTGGCCGGGCCCGGACCTCGTCTGAAGGCAGAGCGCAGGCGTGGTGGGATGCTCCCAAAAACTTCATACTGGACGCTGGGGAGCGTTCCCGCGCAGGCTCCGTCGGTACCGACGATACCCATATGTGAAGACTTATTCCTGCTGTTCCCAGAGATCACCTGTTACAGATAAGTAACTGTGCTATATCCACAACAAGCTTGGCTGCATTGTAGACTTTTACATCTCTAGCTCATTTGCGTGTTGCACAATAGGTTGCCAAAGGTGGTTCTTTTTAACATAACATGTATCCGCATGCAAATGATGCATTTTTTTGGGGCCTTATTTCTGGACAAAGCAGGTCTGGGTCCAAAATGAAACTGGGTGACTTTTGTAGCAAGAGACACTCTTCCAAATGACATAAAAAAACAATTAGAAACTAAACAGTAGAGAGATTTGCACCCAAATTGTGCTGAAAAGTTTCATAAAACAGTGATGTCATGTCTTTATGTAATTATATCTTTGCTTTCAGTTGGATGCAAAGCCTCTTATGGCAAATCCTAGATGTACTCCATAGGCTATGACTACTGGTCCAATTATGACCTGAATTGAAGTACAGGTCAGGAGCAAGAGTAAAGTAGGCCAAATGCCCTCGAGTATGGAGCAGACAGCTTAAAGATCCCAAATTACCCATGCCTACCAATAGCCAAATTAATATGAATAAAATGCAGTCTCTAAAATGCTTCTATGCAAATGCTAGAAGTCTAAAAAATAAGATGGGAGAGTTAGAATATATAGCACTAAATGAGAGGTTAGATATGATTGGAATATCAGAGACATTGTGGAAGGAGGACAACCAGTGGGACACTGTGATACCTGGGTACAAACTATATCGTAATGATAGAGCTGATCAAATTGGTGGAGGGGTTGCGCTCTATGTTAGAGAGGGCATTGAGTCACAAAGGATTAAAGTTTTGCAGGAAATAAAATTTGCTGTAGAATCTCTATGGATTGAAATTCCATGTAAAAAGGGAAGGCGATGGCAGTGGGGGTGTACTATCGACCGCCTGGCCAGAATGAACAAATGGATGATGAAATGTTCAAAGAAATCAAGGAAGCTAACAAAAGTTACAGCGCAGTAATAATAATGGGTGATTTCAATTACCCTGGTATCAACTGGGTCAGTGTCACAGCAGGACATTTATTTTATTTTATTTTTATTTTTATTTTTTATATACCGCGCTATTGAAATCAGCGCGGTTTACATTAAAACTGAACAGTGCAACAATGCATTAATATCACAATGTGCTTACATAGAACAAGGAATACTCAAAAAATGGGATAACAGGGGAACTATTCACATGATATCTACAAAGTATTTACATAGAGTTAAATATTCTAGTAATTGAGTAATAGCTGATTAGATTAGAATCATTTATTTCATCTAGGGAGATAAAGTTCCTAGATGAAATAAATGACTGCTTCTTGGAGTAGCAGGTTCATGAACCAACCAGAGGGGAAGCCATATTAGATCTAGTCCTTAGTGGAGCACCAGATCTAGTGCAAGAGATAAGGGTGTTGGGGCCACTTGACAATAGTGATCATAGCATGATCGCATTTGATTTAATTAGTGGAGGAGGGATAGTAAGGAAATCCACAGTACTACCTTTTAACTTTCGAAAGGGAGATTATGATAAAATGAGGAAAATAGTAAAGAAAAAACTAAAAGGAGCAGTTGCAAAGGTTAAAGACTTACATCAAGTTTAGGTGGTGTTGAAAAATACTATCTTGGAAGCCCAGACCAGCTGTATTCCACGCTTTAAGAAAAGTGGAGGTATCGCGCCCTTTTCTCATTTTTCGGTTTTTGCCCTTCGTGGCTGGTGTTCGCGCCCTTTTTCTGTTTTTCCCTGGAAGGCCGGGTCTTTGACCTCGCGGGGACTCTTTTTTCCCCGATGGCTTCCAGTGGTTTTAAGAAGTGTGATCGGTGTAAGAAATTAATGTCTCTCACCGACACACACGACTGCTGCCTTCGGTGCCTCGGTCCGGATCACGACCCTAAGACGTGTGGACCATATGGGAAGATGTCTTCCAAGGCGCTGTGAACTCGACAGCAACAGAAAGAAAGGCTTTTTTCTGACTCGGCCTCCGGCCGGGCCCGGACCTCGTCTGAGGCCTCGACATCTCGGGATTCCAATCCCGAGCGCCATTGGGGCTCCTCGGACAGGGGGTCCCCCGACCGGGAACGCAAGAGGAAGAAGCGGCTCATGAGGGCGTCGTTGGAAGAGGTCCCTGGCTCCTTGAGGGCCAGGTCTAAGACCCCCGACCGTCGCCCCGGGCCTGTGGAACAAGAGAAGCCTGCCAAAGTTCCTTGCGTGGAGCCGGAGTCTGCTGGACACGTAAGCCCTGTAGTCCTCATGGACTCTCCTCCCCGAGTGCTGCCGTCGGGCATGAGTCGGTGGCTGCTGAGTCTCCTGAGCTGAGTCTCAGGATGACAGCCTTGGAGTGCAGACTGTCTGCCTTCATGGAACAGCAGTGGGCGCTGATGGCCAGCCTGTCTGGCGCATCCGCCCCGGCCACCGGGACATTGACTTCGAAGTCGACCTCGGAGACCGAGCCGATACTCGAGACCTTCGCGGCTCGAGGTCGACCTCGGTCACGGTCTCCCTCGACCTCCCATTCGGGACCGAGGGCGTCGACCCCGGTGCCTTTGGCGTTGGGGCGGGTGCTCCCTGGCCCCGCGAGGTTGGACCCCGGTTCCTTGTCAGACGAGTCCGCCTGGGAGACGGAGGATGAGGAGTCCCCCGACACTTTGAAGACTCGGTGCGTCCCATCGGACTCACCGCAGTCTGAGCCCCGGAGTAGGTCCCCTCCGGAGGATATCCGGTTCTCCGAGTTTGTCCGGGATATGGCCACCGCGTTGGCTATCCCGGCGGACCCCGAGGAAGAGCCACGAGCCGAGGAGCTCGAGGCTCTGCAGTATGACTCTCCTCCGAAGGAGGCCTTTACTGTCCCGGTACCTCCGATGCTGGAACGGCTCCTCTTCAGGATGTGGGAGGCACCGGCCTCGGCACCGGTTCTGAGCAAGCGGGTTGATTCGATCTATCGACTCCGGAAGAACCCTGGCTTCCAAAAAGCACAGCTACCACACCATTCCATGGTGGTGGAATCAGCCATGCATCGCCTGAAAAGTCAGAAGATGCACTCTGCGGTGCCTCCTGGAAGGGAGGCCTGGAACCTCGATGGTTATGGTAGGAAGTGCTTCCAGGGCTCGATGCTTGCTTGCCGTGTCCAGTCTTACCAGCTGTACATGGGCATATACTTGCGGGACCTGGCCAAGGAGCTGGCCGGGTTCTCTGCTGGTCTCTCTGGGGAGCCCTTGCAGCGGTTCAAGTCCTTGTCCTCGCGGATTCAGGAATGCTCCAAGTTTATGTCCCGCGCCACCTACGATGGCTTCGAGGCTTCTACCTGAGTTGCGGCAGCCAGCATCGCGGCTCGACGCCAGGCATGGCTGCAGTCATCGGACCTCAAGCCATGGGTTCAGGACAAGTTGGCCGATGTCCCTTGCCGAGATGAGAGCCATTTTGGCAAGCCCATGGCTGAGAAGGTCGCACAGCTCGAGACCGAGCACCTTACAAGGACAAGGCTGTCTAGGAAGACCTCTGCCCCTTCTCACAAGAAGAAGGGCTCGGGTAAAAAGCCCTTTTACCCGAGGAAGGGCACTGCCTACAAACAGTACCCACAATATCAGGCTGCCCAAGCTGCCCCTCAGGATCAGCAAGCTAAGGGGCACGGTAATGGACCCCGTAGGCAGATGACCCCCAAGCCTCCGGCCCCTGCTTCCACTCAGCAGGGTGGGGGTTTTTGACTCCTCCAGCATATCCTCTCCGTCCCTGCTCTCCCATCACTGCACAGGAGGTCGCCTCGCCCTCTTTGCCCATCAGTGGCCCCACATCACTGGGGACAGTTGGGTGTTAAACATAGTCCACATGGGCTATGCACTACACTTTCACCAACTGCCTCCTCCCTATTTTCCAGGAGAGCCTCCACGGCCTCCCCTGCACACAGATCTTCTCCTGCAGGAGCTCCAAGGTTTGTTGGCGGACAGGGCGGTGGAGCCTGTGCCCCTTCACATGCACGGTCGAGGGTTCTATTCCAGATACTTCCTGGTACCCAAAAGAACCGGTGGCCTTCGACCTATCTTGGACCTCAGAAATCTCAACAAGTTCCTAGAGAAAGAAGAGTTCAAGATGCTTACTCTTGCAACACTTCTGCCCTACCCTCCAGCAGGGAGATTGGCTATGCTCCTTAGGTCTAAAGGATGCGTACACTCACATCCTCATTCATCCAGACCACAGAAATTACCTCAGGTTCATTGTGGGAGGAAACCATTATCAGTACAGAGTACTGCCTTTTGGCCTAACCTCCGCTCCCAGAGTCTTTACCAAATGCCTGGCAGTGGTGATGGCCTACTTGAGAAATCAAGGGATCTTTGTCTTCCCCTATCTGGACGACTGGCTCATCAGGGGTCAGACGTGCCAGGAGGCCCAACAAGCCACTCTCAGAACCATTACTCTTCTTCAAAGCTTGGGGTTTGTCATAAACTTCGCAAAGTCCACTTTGCTCCCCTCCCAGAACGTGGAGCTCATAGGATCGAGGCTGGACTCTGTCCTGGCAAAGGCATTATTGCCAGCAGACAGGGCCCAAAGACTGATGGACTTGGCCAGCCAGTTTCTCAGCGGGTCATTGGTCTCCGCCAGACTCTGCCTGAGGCTTCTTGGCCACATGGCTTCGACAGTTCATGTGACCCCCAATGCCAGGCTCCATATGAGGTCTGCTGATTGGTGCCTTTGGACTCAGTGGTCACAGGCCACAGGCAGCCTCCGAGACAGGATAAGGGTGTCCAAACCCTTCCTGGACTCTCTCAGCTGGTGGCTACACCCACCTAATCTACTCAAAGGGGGTGCCTTTTCAGATTCCTTGGTACACAGTGGTGCTGACCACAGACGCCTCCCTGCAAGGCTGGGGGGCTCATTGTCTGGACAAGGGCACGCAGGGCCTGTGGTCTCCTTGGGAAGCCGCACAGCAGATCAATCTCCTAGAACTCGGGGCTATTCGCTTAGCACTCAAAACTTTCTCTCCTGCCCTGGCTCATCAATCTGTCCTGGTTCAGACAGACAACCAGGTAGCCATGTTTTATGTGAACAAGCAGGGCGGGACTGGGTCCAGGCTCCTTTGCCAGGAGGCACAGGACCTCTGCTCGTTTGCCCTCAAGCACAACATGCTCCTCCGGGCTGTGTACCTGTCAGGCCAGCAAAACCTCCTGGCCGACAGATTGAGCAGAATTCTGCAGCCCCACGAGTGGCAGCTCCATCCTTTGGTAGTTCAAAAGATTTTCCGGAAATGGGGACTTCCATCCCTAGATCTGTTTGCCAGTCCTCTGAACAAACAGCTGCCAAAGTTCTCTTCCAGGCAACCGCACCCACTGCGGGTGGCAGCGGATGCTTTTCTGATTCCCTGGTCTCAGGGCCTCCTGTATGCGTTTCCTCCCACGCCCTTGGTGGCCCGAACTCTGTTCAAGATTCTTCAGGACAAGGCCTCGGTCCTGCTGGTGGCTCCCAGGTGGCCCAGACAGCCTTGGTTTCCACTTCTGCTTCAACTGGCAGTGGATCCTCCACTGCCTCTGGGGTTGCGACCCGACCTCCTCTCTCAGGATCAGGGTTCCCTTCTGCACCCCAATCTTAAATCTCTCAATCTGATGGCCTGGAGGCTGCAAGGGTTGTTTTGGCTCCCTGGGGCCTACCTCAGGAAGTTGAAGAAGTTGTCCTAGTCTCTAGGAAACAGTCCACTAGGAAAGTCTATTCTATGAAATGGAAAAGGTTTTCTGTGTGGTGTCAGCTACGTACAGAAGATCCTTTCTCCTGTACTGTACCAGCAGTGCTTCAGTACTTGCTGCACTTATCAAATCAGGGACTTAAGTCCAATTCTGTTCGGGTCCACCTCTCAGCTCTAGCAGCTCACCACTCCCTGGTGGAAGGACATTCTCTGTCGGTTCACCCCTTGGTGTCCGGGTTTCTCAGAGGCTTGCTCTTGCTCAAGCCTCCCATCCATCCTTCTGCTCCTGAGTGGGAGTTGAATGTGGTCTTGCAGCAACTGACTCGCCCACCTTTTGAGCCGATGGCTACTTGCCCTCTACGCTTCCTCTCCTGGAAGACTCTCTTCCTGATAGCCCTAACCTCGGCCAGGTGAGTGAGTGAGCTTCAGGCCCTGGTCTGTGATAGGCCTTACACCAGAATTTATAAGAACAGAGTAGTTTTCTGGACTTACCCTAAGTTCCTCCCTAAGGTTGCCTCCTCTTTCCACCTCAACCAGGAGGTGGTTCTTCCAACATTCTTCCCTAGCCCTCATGTAAGCCAGGCTGAAGCAGTTCTGCATACCCTGGACTGTAGGAGGGCCTTATCCTTCTACCTTGACCGTACGCAGGGGCACAGAAGGGCTACTCAGCTCTTCGTATCTTTTGACCCTAATAAGTTGGGGTTAGCTGTGTCCAAGCGTACCTTGTCCATCTGGGTGGCTGACTGTATCACCTGGGCTTACAAGACGGCTGACCTTCCTTTGCAGGGTCGGGTCACGGCCCATTGTGCCAGGGCAATGGCTGCCTCAGTGGCTCATCTCCGCTCTGTACCATTGGTGGACATCTGCAGGGCTGCAACTTGGTCTTCAAGCCAGACTTTTGCGGCCCATTACTATCTGGAGAGGGAGTCCCATAGGAACAGTGCTTTTGGCCAGGCAGTACTCTGGAATCTCTTTGAGGTTTAGGCAACTCCTGCCCTCCTGCCCTCTGTTGGGCTACCGGTGGAGGTTCTGTCAGTCTAAAGCCTTTCTATGCTGCTGGGACTAGAGGGAGGCCTCTTGTTCAGCCTGGGTTCCTGGTAGCCCAGAGCTAGGGAGTCACCCATATGTGAGGACTGACTTCCTGCTTGGTCCTGGAGAAAGAGTAGTTGCTCACCTGTAACAGGTGTTCTCCAGGAGTAGCAGGAATCAGTCCTCACAACCCTCCCTCCTCCCCTTGGAGTTGCAGTTGTACATAGTTTATTTTTACATGTTTTTGTGTGCTATTCTTAGCTATGTCATTTGACTGAGGTAAGATGGCACCTTTAGGCGGAAGGGAACCGCGCATGCGTGCTTGCATTCCCAAAGGCTTTCATGGAAAGCTGGGGAAATGCTCCGCTGGGGCTTCATCGGCGTCGATGACACCCATATGTGAGGACTGATTCCTGCTGCTCCTGGAGAACACCTGTTACAGGTAAGTAACTACTCTTTTCAAGTACAGTCGTAGCAAAAATCCTGCGAGAGAGTCAGTTGGTCCATTAGATGATAGAGGGGTTAAAGGGGCACTAAGAGGCGACAAGGCAATAGCGGAGAGACTGAATGTATTCTTTGCTTCGGTCTTTACTGAGGAAGATGTAGGGATGTTACCCATGACTGAAGTGGTATTTAAAGGTGCGGAAGAATTGAAGGAAATATCGATACATCGGGAAGATGTATTTACAACTATTAGATAAACTGAAGAGTAGCAAATCACCTGGGCTGGATAGTATACATCCAAGGGTGTTGAAAGAACTGAAATATGAGATTGCAGACCTGCTATTAGTAATCTGTGAATTTTCATTAAAATCATCTGTAATACCTGAAGATTGGAGGATCGCCAATGTAACACCAATTTTTAAAAAGGGTTCCAGGGGTGATCCGGGAAACTACAGACCGGTGAGCCTGACGTCAGTACCGGGAAAAATGGTAGAAACCATCATAAAGAACAAAATTACTCAGCATGTAGATAATCATGGCCTATTGGGAGACAGCCAACATGGCTTTAGATAAGGAAGATCTTGTCTTACTAATCTGTTATGTTTTTTTGAAGGTGTGAATAAACAGGTGGACAAAGGTGAGTCGGTTGATATAGTGTATCAGGACTTTCAGAAAGCCTTTGACAAGGTCCCTCCAATGGAGAAAGGTGAATAGTGGTGTACCCCAGGGATCTGTGCTGGGTCCGCTGCTTTTTGACATATTCATAAATGACCTGGAAAAGGGAATAACGAGTGAGGTTATCAAATTTGCAGATGACACAAAACTATTTAAAGTTGTTAAAACCCAAGAGGATTGTGGAAAATTGCAAGAGGATCTTGATAAATTGGAAGACTGGGCATCAAAATGGCAGATGAAATTTAATGTGGACAAGTGCAAAGTTATGCACCTAGGGAAGAACAACTCAAACTATGGTTACACGATGAAAGGTTCCACATTAGGAACCACCACCCAGGAAAAATATTTAGGCATCATTGTGGATAACATGTTAAAGCCCTCTGCCCAGTGTGCAGCAGCGGCCAAGAGAGCAAATAGAATGCTAGGTATCATAAGGAAAGGAATGGAAAATAAAACAAAAGATATTATAATGCCTCTATATCGTTCCATGGTGAGACCCCACCTTGAATATTGTGTGAAATTCTGGTCGCCGTATCTTAAAAAAGGATATAGAGTTATTAGAAAAGATTCAGAGAAGAGCCACCA
Organism: Ichthyophis bannanicus; assembly: GCA_033557465.1. Taxonomy (NCBI): domain Eukaryota; kingdom Metazoa; phylum Chordata; class Amphibia; order Gymnophiona; family Ichthyophiidae; genus Ichthyophis; species Ichthyophis bannanicus. Next base: position 284,167,249 of record CM066035.1, read on the forward strand.
AAATGGTAAAGGGGATGGAAGGATACTCCTATGAAGAAAGGCAAAAAAGGTTAGGGCTCTTTAACCTGGAAAAGAGACGGCTGAGGGAAGATATGATAGAAGTCTATAAATTAATGAACGGAGTGGAACGGGTAAACATAGATCGATTGTTTACATTATCAGAATATAGAAAGACTAGGGGACATACAATGAATCTACAGGGTAAATTATTTAAGACTCACAAAAGAAAATATTTTTTCACTCAACATGTAATCAAACTCTGGAATTTGTTACCGGAGGATGTAGTAAAGGCTGTTAGTGTAGCTGGGTTTAAAAAAGGTTTGGACAAGTTCCTGGATGAAAGGTCCATAAACCATTATTAAGAAGGGACCCAGGATATCAATGTTTGACCCAGTACAAGCATTGTGGAACCTGTGTCTTTTGGGGAAACTGCTAGATATGTACGACCTAGATTGGGCACTGTTGGAAACAGGATACTGAGCTTGATGGACTTTGATCTGACCCAGTATGGCATATCTTATGAGTCAACTTTGACAGTATATTGCTTTCTTAAAAAAAAATTCACATACTTTGCTGACTCATAAAAAGGGGAACAAGCTTGTGTTAGGTCCCAAAATTTGCACCGGTACTTAGCACTTGGCATTGTTCTAGTCCACAAATTTTCAGGCTGCTACAAGGTCTGGTTGGGCTGCAGTGCTTGAACAAAGTGGTCATTTTATGTTGCATGGACTGCAGTACTTCAAGGTGACCTCTATTCAGCTGTCTCTAGCTCTCCAAGCAATTGAGATCTAGCAGAGATATTTTGCATGGTCTCGTTTGAGACCCTAGGGAACATCCACACAAAATTTTATTCAAGTTGGAGGAGGTCGAGTGTGGAGTCCTGAACCACTTGATATGGACTGACCTGGATGGCAGTAGAGAAGGATCCACCAGAACATACACTAAAAGTGAGATGGGAGGTAAAAGAAGATAATCAAGACAGAACCAGAACCCCTAAATCCAAGTAGTAACAATGTATCGAGGAGAAGGAGGTGATCATCAGTGTCAAAAACAGCAAAAAGGTCAAGAAGGATGAGGATCGAGTTAAAGGCCTTGTATATTGCGAGGAACAAATAGGGGTGATCTCAACAAATAGGGTTTACCTGCACAGAGCGGTGGTACACCCCTAAAAAGAGGCATGGGGATTGGTGACCTGCACAGAGCGGCAGGTGTACCTACTCTTGCCACCTTGCTGGGCAGACTAGATGCGCCATGTCGGTTTTTATCTGCCGTCATATACTATGTTACTATGTAAGGCACTGGAGACTTTGGCAAGAGCTGTTTCTATAGAATGTAGAGGACAAAGCCAGATTGTAGTAGATCCAGAAGCACTTGAGAGAAAATAAATTAGACATTGGCAGTGAACCGCATGTGTGAGTAGTTTTGAAGCAAAAGGGAAGGAGATAGGCCAATAACTGAAAGGACAGGTAGAATCGAATGCATGCCCAGTCTGCATAGAAACACTGCAACAACTGCGGGGCATTTTGTGATTAAGTGAGGAGCGGACGCAAAGCCAAAGGGGGGGTATGCTGTACTGGATATGATGTCTACCTGCGTTTAATTGCAGATACACCCTATGTCTTTGATGTATATGTACAGTATGTGTATGTGGGTATAGGTGTTCTTTTGACCCTGAGAGTATATTCGGTCCTCTTTTTGCATTAAAGGAAGCAAGGTGACCTGGAGAAAACCATTCTGAACTTTTCTACGACCATATATTTGTTTATATTCATCAGGTCTAAGATGGGACAGCATAGAGCAGCAGAGGTGTAGCACATTGATTGAAACACTGCCTGATGGTACAGGAGTCATGGGTTCAATCGCCCAGTGCAGCTAATGCATAAGGCTGGCTGAGGCATTACCATTTTTTTCTATGTTTCTATTATGAGGGGACATGGGATGAGGGTGAAGGGAGATAGATTCAGGAGTGATATGCAGAAATATTTCTTTACGGAAAGAGTAGTGGATCCATGGAATAGTCTCCCAGTGTAGGTGGTAGAGATGAGGACAGTAACTGAATTCAAAAAAGCATGGGACAAATACAGAGGATCTCTAAAGGTAAAAAGGGGACTGTTGTAGTTGTTGATATGGAAGGACAGACTAGATAGGCCATGTGGTCTTTTTCTGTCATCATATTTCTATATTTCTATCACCCTGTTTTCTTTGGCACCAGGAAATAGCTCAAATAGAATTTCAGCCCTTTCTGCCTTGGTGTGACAGGCTCAACTACATTTACGGCTTCCAGAGTGGAGAGTTCCTGAAGAAGTATGTTCAGATACTGAGAGGTCAAAGAACGGACTGTCTGTGGCAATTTGAAAAAGTTTTGAATAGCTGCATTTTGTACCCCTCCCAGACTATATTGAGCACAAGAGTTGAAAGTTATAAGGAGCCAACAATCTGAAAAGACCGTGGGACTGTCTGTGATTGGAAGGTCATCCAGGAGCAACTGGGGAGCAGCTTTTTTCTCTAGAATCCATTGAAAATCCCATCCCTAATTTCAGCTGGGATGCTAGTTCGGACTTCTGAATCTTTGGCTACGTAGAACAGGAGTGAGAAGATTGCTTTGTTTGAGGGGGGAACAGGAGGGAAAAACATACTTCTGAGTGTATTTATATCTCTTTGCCCCCCTCCCCCCCCCACTGAGGATCTTCCTAGATGATGAGGCGGCTGGGTTGGAAGTGAGCCTGGTGAGGGTTTTCATGGTGTCGGCATGCTGCTTGATCATGGCAACAGCCTCTTATCTTTGAAGAGGTTCTCTCTTCAGCATGACATGTCAACGGATTGCCTCTGGACACTAAATTGTACATATCTATTCCAGAGCTATGGGAGTCTCCAAGCATCAGTATACATAGAGGAAACTCGATGCTATATCGAAAACATCATATGTCATTTGGGCAATGTATTTTCAGTACTTCTTCTCTTGTGTCACTAGTGAATGGTATTGCTTAGCTCTCTCTGGAGGGAGAAAGTTGACAAACATGTCTAAATTGTGCATGATGTTCCTGCAAGTGCATGCCCATGCCCATGATGAGCTGCTAGTATGCTATGTGGGACATAAGCATAGCATTCTGAAAAATCTCCCTCCCAAAATAATCCAAGTTCCTAGTCTCCCATCCCCATTGGCATAAGAGTGAAACTTTGAACGTTTGGCCCTTTTGATGACAGATGTGATGACCATGGAACAGTGCATCAACTGGAGCTTCTCGAATCAAGGAGCCTTATGAACGCTATACATAGAGTAGACATTATTATTAATTGAATGCACAAAGAGGGGGATCTCCAACATTCTCATCTGCAGCCTCTGAAGAATGCTGTGCATGGGCACTGTCACTGCCTCTTTAGGGGCAATGAGATACTGGAGGATAACTCCTTGGCCTTTTTCTCCTCCTCGATTTCCAGTGGAAATGAAATGAGCTTGGCTATTTCTCTGACAAACTTATGAAAAGTATGGGCCTCAAGTGGGACTTGGCCATTTATGTGGAGGAGTGGGATCTGAGGGAATCAAACTCATATTTCCTGTATCTTTCTAAGGGTACTCTAAGGACATCTAAGTCTCTGCTTGAGTTGACCTCTTACCTCTAAGGGGAGCAGATAACCAGGAGGATTGATGCACCAGGCCATGGGGAGCGATCAACCCCTGATGTACTAGAGAGTGATATCAGATGGGCAGGAGCCGGTATTGGGGCTCAGCATCAGTTCCTTTCCCTCAGGCTTTTGAGGATGGGCTCAGTGCCCCAATGCATCATGGTCATTGCTATTGAAGCATCAGCTTAACCAAAGGGAAAGGAACAACTTCTGCCTGAACCTTTTCATGAATACCCCATGAAAAAAGATGTAGCGAATCTGAGAAGCAACCATGACATCGAGAAGTACATTGATGAGATACTTCTTGAGGCAACCAAGCTCTCCAACAGAGATGAAGGTGGTATGCTACAGAAAGAAGAGAGCTGAACGCAGGTCACCAGAGGCTGCAGAACTGACACCCAATCTCCAACTCCACCATCCTTCAAATTGAAGAACTGGTATGTATCTCTGGAAATGTAGAAGGCAAAAATATCCCAAGAACAATAAGAACCACAGCTCAAGCACCCTAAAGATACAGGATCCATGACCATAAGGAGCCAAAGGTTAGTGGTGGTTGGTGACTCTCTTATGAGGGATACTGAAGGATCCATCTGCCGACCAGACTTGATATCCCGAAAGGCATGCTGTCTGCCAGATGTCAAAATCTGAGAGGTTACAGAGAGTTTGCCGAGACTCATCAAACCTACTGACTGTTCTCCAGAAACAAGCAGGAAGTCAGCCCTCACATATGGGTGACATCGGCACTGACAGAGCCCACGCAGAGCATTTTCTGAGCTTTCAAAGAAAGCCTTTGGGAATGCCACCATGCATGCGTGCTCCCCGTCCCGCCCAACGGTGCCATCTTGATCAGTCTCCCTTTTTCCGCAGAGTCCTTTGGATGCATTTCCTGTACCTTGGATAAAGTCTTTAAAATTTCTCTCTCTAATCCAGTTTTTCAGTCCTCTTCCTGCCATCCCCAGTGCCCTTGCTTCGGCAGCAGGCCCCGGGACTTTGTTTTCATTTTTTGCATTTTTTTTTTTCATTTTTCTTGACCAGCGCGTTTTCGCCCCCATGGCCTCCGGTTTCAAAAAGTGTGACAGATGCTTCAAGAATATGTCACTCACGGACACCCATGACTGTTATCTTCAGTGCCTCGTTGCTGACCACAATCTGGAGCTCTGCTCCCTTTGCAAAAAGATGTCCTCCAAGGCCGTCCAGAGCCGTAAGCAGAAACTGAACAACATTTTCCACAAGGCAGCCCTGGTGTCCCCGGTAGCTTCCCGCTCCACCAACCTTCAGCCTCTGGGGTCCCCCACAGCCACTCTATAGCCCCTGTGCCACTGAGCAAGGGTCCCACAAAAGGGAGCAGAAGAAGAAGAAGAAGGCCTTGAGGACCCTGTCGGACTCCGGACAAGCATGAGCGTTCTCGTGCTCAGTCCCTCAGCCCTCCTTGGCAGTCCCATGAGTCGGAGAAGGAGCGGCCTCAAAAGGTACCACATACGAATACGGAGGCCTCTCCTTGACTCCTGACCCGATCACACCGGCATCGGCATCGCAGGGCCCCACTCCCCGAGTAGGAGGCCCGAATGCTGGCACTGGAGTGCAGCGTTTCTGCCTTCCTTGCTGCCCAGCAGGCGCTGATGCCAGGCTCCGCTGGCAAGCGCCATGAGACCTCAACTGTGATGCCTGTGATGGCTTCCCAGACTGTTGCGGCAACCCCCCGGTCTTCAGGTGTGAGATCTTCTTGAGCTAGTGCCTTTGGCTCCAGGCAGGCTTCGGCCTCAAGACCCCAGCACAAGGCACAAGCTCTGCTCGAGCAACCTAGCTCTTCCTCGGAATTCTCGGGCTGGGAGTCTGAAGGGGACACTTCTGCTGAATCATGGACTCATAAGGACCTCCTCTCGGACCCTTCCCTGCCGGCTCAGAAGCAGCGGTCTCCTCCCGAATATACCTCCTTTTTGGAGTTTGTGCGGGACATGGCTCGAGCCCTAGCGCTCTCCACGCTGTCCGAGGAGGAGCCCCATGCAGAAGAACTCGATATTTTACAATACGAGTCTCTGCCGAGGGAATCCCTCACGGTCCCGGTTCTGCCCATCCTAGCCGACTGCTCTTCCGCATGTGCTTTGGTGTGTTGGTGCTGTGTTCATCTATGGGGAATCACAAGGCGAAAAGTAAGGCCCCTGTGCCTGTGAAGAGTACACAGGACCTGGTGGATCTTCACTTTGACTGTTCCATTAACTGTGATGCCTGCCTTGACTTCCACTTCTGACGCAGAGGTGTAGTTATATAAATGCCATAAAACATGACCAATAAAAAGTCAGTGTTAAACAGCAATTAAGTGCAATAAGGCAATATCTAGTGTACAGAGTTGCTTAAAAAAGTGCTTAAAGAAGTAAACACTAAGGGCCCGTTTCTGTCCCAAGAATAGCGGGGATGGACGTCAGAACAAGACGTCCATCCCCGCTATTCGTGCCCTCCCCGCCGGCGTCTAACCAGTTATACGGGGAGGTTATAGGGGGGTGAGGAAGGGGCGGATCGGGGGCGGAGTTAGGGCCAGCAACTTGTGCGGAGAAGTTATTCCACCTCCGAGGTGGAATAACTTCCCTGGACATCAGGGATCAGCGGGGCTGGGAAAGGGCGGCAAGGGGAAGAGAACATTCCCCGCAGCCTGACCCTGGCCCTGGGAGGCCAAATCATGGTCGGACTGCGGGGAATAAACTGTTCGTGCCACGGCCAGGATCACGGCTTTTAAATGGAGCTGTGGTGCCATGGCAACCAGACGCCATGGTGCCATGGCTCCATTTAAAAGCCCTGACTGAGTTAGTCGGGCAATGCCTGTACATGCAAGTCAGGCTGGATCGCAGTCCCAGGCTGCACGTACAGGCATGATTGTGATTCTGATCCCGCGGGTCTAGACGTGCTCTGTGGAATCAGAATCGCGATCCCCTCTGTACGTCCAGGATGGAATGAGCCTGTAAATATCTCTTGCATTGGATACAAGATATAGATAGTCATCAACCATTAATACTCTTTCTAAAAAAGCTGAAAAAGACACCCTGTAAATTAAATGAACATTTGGGTCAGAAAACGGGATAGAAGAGGGTGAAGATGAATAATTTATTGCAAATAACTTACTGTCTATCCCTTGTATGTAAAAATAGTGTGCTAATCAAATGTATCCAAAGTATATTGTATTGCTGTAACAAAAAAGAAAAACAGGAGATGGTGCAAATGGCAAGGGTCCACTGGAAACGGAGATTTAACAAGTTACTTGTCCGGCTTTGCCATCAATTGTTCACCATGATATTTGCCATGTCAGTAGTTTTCCTCCTCTCTTCCCCCTTTCGTTCTTTTTGGAGGTTTTAAAATACCTCACATTGTTTTTAATGATTTTTCAGCATTCATTTTTGGTCTTGCCCGATGGTTTTAATGCTAGTATTTATTATATTTATTTATTCTTTTCTAGTATTGGTATTATTTAGGTTTTTCCTTTATAAATTCTCATATAGAACGGGTTTTAGAACATGTACAATGTTCTCTGGTGATGAATTTTTATGTTTTATGTCTGCTTCAGTGCATAGTTTTTGGTACTATCTTCTTTCTCCTTTAGGGATTTGGATGACAAACAAGTCACACACTTGTAGGATTTCATGCTAAGATAGCAGATGTATGACTACATCTATGAGTTTCCCCTGATTTCATAATATGCTCAAATACAAGATCTGGCAACACCATGCCTTCTGCTGTGAGACCACTCTTTTTTTAGAATTGGATATAGACTTTTACATAATAGCAGGTCATCTGTGGGGGGCACTAGGACCATGTTGTTCTTTTTTGAGCCGTTTGCAACAACAAGATGTTATGAGTTATCTCCGGTGACAGCACTTTCTTTACTTTTTGATTTTTTGAGATGTAAATTTGTTCTTTGATACATAATTTTCCCATTTTTTAATAACATCTATGAACTGGAGTTTAAAAGGTTTTTTACAACTTATCAACTGGCTGTTTTTTTGGCTTAAAAGAGCTCCTGCCGATTCTTTGGTATCGATTTAGAAGACACTTAGCAGCGGTAAGCCCTCTTGGTATTTTGGTTACACTTTCACTCCTTTTCAGCATATTGTACGTTTTGTTTCCAGTTGAACCTTGTCATTTGCACTATCTCCTGTGGTTTTTTTTGTTACAGCAATACAATATACTTTGGTTACATTTGATTAGCACACTATTTTTACATACAAGAGATAGACAATAAGTTATTTGCAATAACACAGGTCTGCGACTAAAAAGCTGTTTGATTATTTTCATCTAATTTCCATGTATTTTGGTGTGCTGAAAACAAATAAAATATTGGAAAAAACTCCTAGACTTCATGATTTGCCACAACATGCAAAATTGTCTTCAAATTTATCAAATTTTTTCAAATTACTATTAATTAATTCACATAAGTGCATTTAAGATATAAAATGCCAAAAAAACCTTAAAGGGGTTGTCCGAGTTATGTAAAAAAATATATAGCACTTTAAATCTGATGGTCAGCAATATATACATAAGCTAAGCAAGTTTTAAGTCCGTGCTTCTAATGGTAGAAGGGGTTAATCTTTCCTGAATAATCCAGTGGGAGGGAGACACAGGGCAGATAGCAGCAGCTCCGGTCAGTGCAGGGGGGCGTGGCCAGCACTGTGACGTCTCGTGTACAGACACAGTTGCTCTCTCCTGCATGCCACACTTGTGCAGGAATCATCATCAGGTTCTTGGTTCTAGGCTGTTCACACTTTTTCATCGCAATTCGTGTTAGCTCGTCATTCTTCAACCGTTATGTTATGGCTCCGCGAAAGTGTATTAATTCGCCAGACAGTTTCTGTTTCATCTGTGGTGAATATGCAGTGTTGAAGCAACAGCAGAATATTACTGACTTTGTGAAAAAAGTATACTTTGCATACTTTGGACTAAAAATTGGAGATCAAGATAAAGTGTGGGCGCCTCATTAAGTGTGCAGTCGGTGTGTTGTGAACCTCCGTTACTGGTTCAGGGTAAGAAAAAATCTTTCCGTTATGGGATTCCTATGGTATGGCGAGAGCAAAAGAACCATAGTGACGACTATTACTTTTGTTCATGCGATGTGAAAGGGTTTAATTCCAAATGGAAGCATTCCATTTCATACCCCAATCTTCACTCGGCAATTTATCCCATCCCCCATGGCACAGATATACCAGTACCCAAGCCCCTGCTACCTTGGAAGAGATACCTAGCTCCGATGAAGGTGAAGTCATACCTGAACCAGATGACGAATCAAGTCCTGACTTTGAAGATGATACAAGACCAAAATTGTTTTCTCAGGAGGAGATGAATGATTTGGTAAGAGACTTGAATCTTCCCAAAGATGCCGCTGAGTTACTTGGATCAAGGCTGAAAAGCAGGAATTTATTGTTGCCAGGAGTGTCATCTTCATGGTTCAGACATGGTGAAAAGGAGTTCGTTCCTTACTTCGCCCAGGAAGACAAGTTGGTTTATTGCATCGATGTCGAAGGTCTGATGGGTCAATTTAAAATCCAATATGATTCAGAGCAATGGCGTCTTTTTATAGATTCTTCAAAAAGAAGTCTTAAAGCAGTTTTACTCCACATCGGTTTTTACGCTTCCATACCTGTAGGTCATTCCGTATACTTGAAGGAAAACTACGAGAACTTGGAATTGGTTCTTCATAAACTTAAATATGAAGACCATGGTTGGCAAGTGTGTGGGGACTTGAAGGTCTTGTGCATGCTGCTCGGGCAACAAGCTGGGTATACCAAATATCCTTGTTTTCTGTGTCTATGGGACAGTCGAGACTGACAAAATCACTGGACCAAGAAGAGTTGGCAGCCGAGGGTGCTAACAGTCGGTGAAAAAAATGTCCTCCGAGAAACTTTGGTACCTTCCCATAAAGTTCTTCTCTACCACCTCTCCACATAAAATTGGGATTGATGAAGCAATTCGTAAAATCACTTCCAAGAGATGGAGAATGCTTCAAATACTTGGTCACCAAGTTTCCAGGCCTGTCGGAGGCAAAATTGAAGGAAGGTGTGTTCGTCGGACCAGACATTAGAAGGCTTATAGTTGATCAAGAGTTTGTCAATACCATGACGGATCCTCAAAAAGAAGGGTGGATTGCATTTAAAGAAGTCATACAGAAATTTTTAGGCAATAACAAAGATCCTCACTACAAAAGATCGTCGGACGAATGCTGAAAGCATTTCAAGCTTTAGGTTGCCTGATGAGTTTGAAAGTGCATTTCCTCCAGTCCCACCTTGACTACTTTCCTGAAAATTTGGGAGCTGTGAGTGAGGAACAAGGTGAACGATTCCACCAAGACATTAAAGAGATGGAAAGGAGATACCAGGGAAAATTTAGCTTTACAATGATGGCACACTACTGTTGGATGCTTCAGAGAGACATTCCAGATGCTACTCACAAGCGTAAATGCACCAAGAGGAGCCTCACAAGGAAGAAGAATCGAGTTTTGTGTGTGTAGGTGAGCTGATTTCAGTTCAAAAAAGGATTTTCATGAAAATATTGTAATAAAACTTTAATTTTATAAGTCTATTTCCATTTATTTTGAGGTATTGCCTTATTTAACATAGTTACCTAAATTGTCAGGAAACGTGATGTCCTATGACAAAATGGAGGTCATTTTCGGATTCAGCACACCAAAAAACATAAAGATTACGTGGAATAACCAAAACAGCTCTCGAAAAAAAAAAAAATTTGCAGACCTGTGTAATTTGTATGTTCCCCTCTTTCCCCTTCCTCCTCCCATTTCCCCTCTTTCCCCTCCACTCCCCACCTTACATTCCCCTCTCGTCCCTGCTTCCCTCCTCCTCCTTTCCTTCTCTCCCTCCCTCCCCTCCCTTTCCCCTCTCCCTTTTCCCCTTCACTTTTTCCTTCCCCCTTCCTCCCCCTCTACCCCACCCCATCCCTACCTCCTTCTACCCTCCCTTCCCCCTCCCCTCCCCTCTTCTCCCTTCCCCCACCCTTCCCCCACCCTTCCCCCTCTCTTCCCCTCCCCTTCCCCCTCTCTTCCCCACCCCTTTCCCCTTTTCCCCCTCCCCCTTCCCCACCACTATCCCCTTCTCTTCCACCTCTTCCTCCTCTTCCCCTCCCTTTCCCCCTCCCCCTCTCTTCCCCATCCCCACCCCTCCCCCTTCTCTTCCCCCTCTCCCTATCCCCACCCCTCCCCCTTCTCTTCCCCTCTCCCTCTCCTTCCCCTTCTCTTCTCCCTCCCCCTCCCCACCCTTCTCTTCCCCCACCCCCCTCCCCCACTCCCCTCTCCCTTCCCCTCCTTCCCTCCCTCCCTCCTCCCCACCCCATCCCCATTCCCTCCCTCCCTCCCCACCCTTGCACCCTTCCCCACCCTTCCCCCCTCCCTTCCCCCCTCCCCACCCCATCCCCTTCCCCATCCACCTCCCCCACCCATCCCATTCTTTTCCCCCTCCCCCCCTCTCTTCCCCTTTCTCTTTCCCCTCCCCCTCCCCTCTTTTCCCCCCTCCCTCCTTCCCCATTCCCACCCCTGTTCCCCATCCCCATTCACTCCCCCTCCTTCCCCATTCCCCTCCCCGTCCCCCCTCCCCCACCCCATTCCCTCCCCTCCGCACCCTTCCAGTCTTCCCACTCTCCCCCTCTCTCTCCCTCTCCACCCTTACATGCCCTTCCCCCTCTTTCCCCTTCTCTTCCCCCTCTCCCCCTCCCTACCCTTCCCCCCTCTCTTCCCCCTTCCCCTGCCCCACCCCTTCCCCCTCCCCTTTCCTTCTTCCTTCTTCCTTCTTCCTTCTATTCCTCCCTCCCCACCCCTTCCCCCTTTTCTTCCCCACCCCTCCCCATCCCTTTCCCCTCCCCACCCATTCCCCCTTCCCTTCCCCTCCTCACCCCTTCCCGTCCTCACCCCACCCCTTCCCATTTCCCTTCTCTTTCCCCTCCCCACCCCTTCCTCCTTCCCCTTCTCTTCCCCCTCCTCTTCCCCCTCCTCTTCCCCCTCCCTTCCCCCTCCCCACCCCCTTCCCCCTACTCTCCCCCCTACTCTCCCCCCTCCCCCCCCCCCACCCTCCCCCTCCCCCCCCCGCCACCCCTTCCCCCCCCTCTCTCCCCATCCCCTCCCCCACTCCCCATCCCCTCCCCCACTCCCCCCCTTCCCCACTCCCCCTTCTATTCCACCCTATCTTACTTCTCCCTACCCCATCCCCCTTCTTCCTCCCCCTTCCTCTCCCCCTCCCATTCCTTCCCCTCCCCACCCTTCTTCCTTTCCTTCCCCTCCCCTCCCCCTTCCCCACCCCTTCCTCCTCCCCACCCTTCCCACTTTTCTTCCCTCTCCCTACCTTTCCCTCCTTCCATTTCCCCCCTCTCCCTCCTCCCCCTCCCCTTCCACCTTCCCCCTCCCCACCCCTTCCCCTTCCACCTTCCCCATCCCCCTACCACTTCTCTTCTCTCTCCCCCTCCCCACCCCTTTCCCACCTCTTCCCCCCCCCACCCTTCTCTTCCCCCCACCCCTTCCCCCTTCTCTTCCCCCCCACCCCCTTCTCTACCCCCCACCCCCCACCCCTTCCCCCTTCTCTTCCCCCCCCACTCCCCCACCCCTTCCCCCTTCTCGTCCCCCCCACTCCCCCCCCCCCCACCCCTTCCCCTTTCTCTTCCCCCCACCCCTTCCCCCTTCTCTTCCCCCCCACACCCCCCCCCCCCCCCCCACCCCCCCACCACCCTTCCCCCTTCTCTTCCCCCCCACCCCCCCACCCCTTCCCCCTTCTCTTCCCCCCCACCCCCCCACCCCTTCCCCCTTCTCTTCCCCCCCACCCCCCACCCCCCCCCCCCCCCCCCCCCCCCCCACCCCCCCCCCCCCCCCCCCCCCCCCCCCCCCCCCCCCCCCCCCCCCCCCCCCCCCCCCCCGCCCCCCCCCCCCCCCCCCCCCCCCCCCCCCCCCCCCCCCCCCCCCCCCCCCCCCCCCCCCCCCCCCCCCCCCCCACCCCCCACCCCCCCCCCCCCCCCCCCCCCCCCCCCACCCCCCCCCCCCCCCCCCCCCCCCACCCCCCCCCCCCCCCCCCCCCCCCCCCCCCCCCCCCCCCCCCCCCCCCCCCCCCCCCCCCCCCCCCCCCCCCCCCCACCCCCCCACCCCCCCCCCCCCCCCCCCCCCCCCCCCCCCCCCCCCCCCCCCCCCCCCCCCCCCCCCCCCCCCCCCCCCCCCCCCCCCCCCCCCCCCCCCCCCCCCCCACCCCCCCCCCCCCCCCCCCCCCCCCCCCCCACCCCCCCCCCCCCCCCCCCCCCCCCTTCCCCCCCCACCCCCCCACCCCTTCCCCCTTCTCTTCCCCCCCACCCCCCCCCCCCCCCCTCCCCCTTCTCTTCCCCCCCACCCCCCCACCCCTTCCCCTTCTCCCCCCCCCACCCCCCCACCCCTTCCCCCTTCTCTTCCCCCCACCCCCCCACCCCTTCCCCCCCTCCCCCCCACCCCCCCCCCTCCCCCCCACCCCCCCCCACCCCCCCCCCCCCCCCCCACCCCCCCCCCCCCCCCCCCCCCCCCCCCCCTTCTCCCCGCCCACCCCTTCCCCCTTCTCTTCCCCCCCACCCCCCCACCCCCCCCCCTTCTCTTCCCCCCACCCCCCCACCCTTCCCCCTCTTCCCCCCCCCCCCCCACCCCTCCCCCACACCCCCCCCCCCCCCCCCCTTCCCTCTCTCCCCCCCCCCCCCCACCCCTTCTCTTCCCCCCACCCCTTCCCCCTTCTTCCCCCCCACCCGCCCCCCTTCCCCCCCCCCCTCCCCCCTTCCCCCCCCCCCTTCCCCCCCCCCCCCCCTTCCCCCTTCTCTTCCCCCCACCACCCCCCCACCCCCCACCCCCCCCCCTCTCTTCCCCCCCACCCC